>CM077168.1:4510641-6910641 GCA_039654105.1 Coreius guichenoti
CAACAGTGAGCCCGTTCTAATACGTAATCAGTCAGATATGACACTGCATGTGCTCTTTACACTGCTGCTGTTTCTGGACACTCTGAATGCCAACGGCTTTGAGATGGATGCCAAGTGCCAGCTGCAGCTTTGAATGGTGTGCACAAGCCAGAACAAGCCACTAGACTCATGGCTAATAATGAAATGTTTGCTATATTACAAATGACACCACTTAAAAAGTGCACTAAGTAATTTTCGCTGGTTGAAGCAACAGTGGTCCTGAAATTTATACTGACACCTATACGTGTGGATGTTGCATCACGCAAAAGCTAACATTTTGGTTACAGTATATAAATGCCCTTTCACAGACATTTGCCAGCCATGTTTTTCCAAAATCAAAACTGTTTGGCAACAGGGGACTCAATTAAAGCGAATCAAATTCTGCTGGTCAGGTGATCTCAACATGGCAGCCACTATGAGAGGGTCCACCCTTATGTTCAATACAACTTCTTCTACTGTAGGTCTCTGATATGGAGTCTTCATTTCATATGAGTGTACACTATTTTTGTCAGAAGTAAAATAATTTCGATAGGTGTAAATTGTATAAGTGAAAAACAAAGCACTTTCACTTTAGCAATCTGGTAAAATATAATCAAGTCACACAAAATGTTTTTCATGTGGTTTGTACTCTGGTTTACAGTGGTTGAAATACATAACGTGACACTAAGTACTATGAGTGTTGCCCATTCTTTCATAAGTGAGGCCCCTTTCCTGCAGGTGGTCTCTCTTTTAGGGCCTCAGGAAAACTGTCCTTCAGTTTTTTTTTTATAGCATTTTAAGATATGATGTACACCACATGCATATTCAATACAACTAGGCACAGTGCATCTTACTGATAATCCAACAGTTTCAATACTATTAAAATGCCTCGATGATGGGTTAAAATGGGGTTTCAGCTGATCCAATACATATGCTACAGTACATATTCTTATTAATGCACAGGATATACCAATGACATTTTTCATGAGAGCGAGTATGGCTTGGCAGCAATTCACAGATTAACAAGTATTCAAACCATGTGCCACATGAGAGTCTCGGTGACACACAGGAAAGGTGTGGCCTCTGTAAAGAACATATGCTTTGCTGGACTCCTGAGACTTTACATAAGTACTCCTTTAAGTGGAAGCATTAATGTGGGTTCAGAGCACTACCGCTTAGACATTTGGTTTGCGCGTGTGATGTGGGACACTGATGTCATGAATGGAATTTATGACATCAGACACTAAGGACCCACAACATTCAGTTGTAGATGTGTTTGTTGGTGTTCATCACATTTCGACATGACACAGTGAGTGAGTGAGCTGTCTCACTCATAGGTGTAAATCGCGGGGGGGTCAGGGGGGTCAGGACCCCCCTGTCGGAGGGTTGTCCCCCCTTAAAAATATAATTTAAAAACCACATTGTGTATTGTAAATAATATATTGATATATACTTAAAATAATTGTGTAAGTAGCTCAAACGTGCTGCGTAACACGAGAATGAACCTCATTGGTTCTTGCTGAATCTCAAACGTGCTGCGTAACACGAGAATGAACCTCATTGGTTCTTGAAGAAGCTCAAACATGCTGGGTAACACGAGAATGAACCTCATTGGTTCTTGCTGAATCTCAAACGTGCTGCGTAACACGAGAATGAACCTCATTGGTTCTTGCTGAAGCTCAAACGTGCTGCGTAACACGAGAATGAACCTCACTGGTTCTTGCTGAAGCTCAAACGTGCTGCATAACACGAGAATGAACCCCATTGGTTCTTACAGAAGCTCAAACGTGCTGCGTAACACGAGAATGAACCTCATTGGTTCTTGCTGAAGCTCAAACGTGCTGCGTAATATGAGAATGAACCTCATTGGTTCTTGCAGAAGCTCAAACGTGCTGCGTAACACGAGAATGAACCTCATTGGTTCTTGCTGAATCTCAAACGTGCTGCGTAACACGAGAATGAACCTCATTGGTTCTTGCTGAATCTCAAACGTGCTGCGTAACACGAGAATGAACCTCATTGGTTCTTGCAGAAGCTCAAACGTGCTGCGTAACACGAGAATGAACCTCATTGGTTCTTGCTGAAGCTCAAACGTGCTGCGTAATATGAGAATGAACCTCATTGGTTCTTGCAGAAGCTCAAACGTGCTGCGTAACACGAGAATGAACCTCATTGGTTCTTGCTGAAGCTCAAACGTGCTGCGTAACACGAGAACGAACCTCATTGGTTCTTGCTGAATCTCAAACGTGCTGCGTAACACGAGAACGAACCTCATTGGTTCTTGCAGAAGCTCAAACGTGCTGCGTAACACGAGAACGAACCTCATTGGTTCTTACAGAAGCTCAAACGTGCTGCGTAACACGAGAACGAACCTCATTGGTTCTTACAGAAGCTCAAACGTGCTGCGTAACACGAGAACGAACCTCATTGGTTCTTACAGAAGCTCAAACGTGCTGCGTAACACGAGAACGAACCTCATTGGTTCTTGCTGAATCTCAAACGTGCTGCGTAACACGAGAACGAACCTCATTGGTTCTTGCTGAATCTCAAACGTGCTGCGTAACACGAGAATGAACCTCATTGGTTCTTGCAGAAGCTCAAACGTGCTGCGTAACACGAGAATGAACCTCATTGGTTCTTGCTGAAGCTCAAACGTGCTGCGTAACACGAGAATGAACCTCATTGGTTCTTGCTGAAACTCAAACGTGCTGCGTAACACGAGAATGAACCTCATTGGTTCTTGAAGAAGCTCAAACGTGCTGCGTAACACGAGAATGAAACTCATTGGTTCTTGAGGAAGCTCAAACGTGCTGCGTAACACGAGAATGAACCTCATTGGTTCTTGCTGAAGCTCAAACGTGCTGCGTAACACGAGAATGAACCTCATTGGTTCTTGCTGAAACTCAAACGTGCTGCGTAACACGAGAATGAACCTCATTGGTTCTTGAAGAAGCTCAAACGTGCTGCGTAACACGAGAATGAAACTCATTGGTTCTTGAGGAAGCTCAAACGTGCTGCGTAACACGAGAATGAACCTCATTGGTTCTTGCTGAAGCTCAAACGTGCTGCGTAACACGAAAACGAACCTCATTGGTTCTTGAGGAAGCTCAAACGTGCTGCGTAACACGAGAACGAACCTCATTGGTTCTTGCTGTAGCTCAAACGTGCTGCGTAACACGAGAATGAACCTCATTGGTTCTTGAAGAAGCTCAAACGTGCTGCGTAACACGAGAATGAACCTCATTGGTTCTTGCTGAATCTCAAACGTGCTGCGTAACACGAGAATGAACCTCATTGGTTCTTACAGAAGCTCAAACGTGCTGCGTAACACGAGAATGAACCTCATTGGTTCTTGCTGAATCTCAAACGTGCTGCGTAACACGAGAATGAATCTCATTGGTTCTTGCTGAAGCTCAAACGTGCTGCGTAACACGAGAATGAACCTCATTGGTTCTTACAGAAGCTCAAACGTGCTGCGTAACACGAGAATGAACCTCATTGGTTCTTGCTGAATCTCAAACGTGCTGCGTAACACGAGAATGAACCTCATTGGTTCTTGCAGAAGCTCAAACATGCTGCGTAACACGAGAATGAACCTCATTGGTTCTTGCTGAATCTCAAACGTGCTGCGTAACACGAGAATGAACCTCATTGGTTCTTGCAGAAGCTCAAACGTGCTGCGTAACACGAGAATGAACCTCATTGGTTCTTGCTGAAGCTCAAACGTGCTGTGTAACACGAGAATGAACCTCATTGGTTCTTACAGAAGCTCAAACGTGCTGCGTAACACGAGAATGAACCTCATTGGTTCTTACAGAAGCTCAAACGTGCTGAGTAACACGAGAATGAACCTCATTGGTTCTTGCTGAAGCTCAAACGTGCTGCGTAACACGAGAATGAACCTCATTGGTTCTTACAGAAGCTCAAACGTGCTGCGTAACACGAGAATGAACCTCATTGGTTCTTGCTGAAGCTCAAACTTACTGTGTAACACGAGAATGAACCTCATTGGTTCTTACAGAAGCTCAAACGTGCTGCGTAACACGAGAATGAACCTCATTGGTTCTTGCAGAAGCTCAAACGTGCTGCGTAACACGAGAATGAACCTCATTGGTTCTTGCTGAAGCTCAAACGTGCTGTGTAACACGAGAATGAACCTCATTGGTTCTTGCTGAAGCTCAAACTTACTGTGTAACACGAGAATGAACCTCATTGGTTCTTACAGAAGCTCAAACGTGCTGCGTAACACGAGAATGAACCTCATTGGTTCTTGCTGAATATCAAACGTGCTGCGTAACATGAGAATGAACCTCATTGGTTCTTGCAGAAGCTCAAACGTGCTGCGTAACACGAGAATGAACATCATTGGTTCTTGCAGAAGCTCAAACGTGCTGCGTAACACGAGAATGAACCTCATTGGTTCTTGTTGAAGCTCAAACGTGCTGCGTAACACGAGAATGAACCTCATTGGTTCTTGCAGAAGCTCAAACGTGCTGCGTAACACGAGAATGAACCTCATTGGTTCTTGAGGAAGCTCAAACGTGCTGCGTAACACGAGAATGAACCTCATTGGTTCTTGCTGAATCTCAAACGTGCTGCGTAACACGAGAATGAACCTCATCAAGCAAGCACAATTGAAATTCCATTTACTCATTTATGATAAATTTATTGTGTCAAGGTGGTAGACTGTAAATGGAGGGACATAAATGTCTTAGATTTCATTCAAATATCTTCATTCGTGTTCTGTTTTACACTCCTAGTAATCACCTATAGAAATGTCTTCTACGGCTGCTCATATGCATACTAGTCCTGGGATGATGTCCTTACCTCAGTTAAGTTTTAGAATAACCTTTCCTTTCTCATCCTCATCATTGCACACGAGAGGCGGACAGTGTGGGAATTAAAAGCTTTACTGACGTTCCATCTCTCTGGGTTCCAGTGGAGTATTTTTATTGCTGTAAAATGTGATCCGTCTGAGGATCCCACAGTTGCTATTGTGGTATCTCTCAGTGTGTTTACTGTAGTTACAGTACCTCTATTAAAAACTATAAGCCACTGGAGGTTAAGAGGAGCGGATGTGTCTTTGTGTACTGACAAAGTTGAGTAACTGCCAGTGTGATGCTTAGTTTGCTCAAATCCTGGCAGCAAGTTTGTTGTAACCAGGACATTTTGTTACCAGGGCCACTCATATCCTAACAAACTTAATCTGTGCCATAATGACCAGTGAAGAGGTTCTTAAGACAAAGAAGTGATGGAAATGGACTGCAGGGTGGAGATACAGTTATTGATGTTGCTCTGGTAACCAGCAGCAGGAGGAGGCTTTCTGTCTGTCACCTCTGAGTGCCCGGCTTTCACTGTCTCCATGTTGATCTGTGTTCCCCTCATTCAGCTGCATATAATCCTCAGAAAGTATTGCTCACTCAGCTCTTTCCACATAATCTTAAACAGTGGGTTTAATTTCATGGGACCAACCAGAAATGATTTCAAGCTGTGTGTGACAGCTGAGTATGATTTGGTCACTCCAAAATGTTCAGGGACAGCGGAAGGTCATTTTGATTGTGGTTTCAATGAAACTGCACATGTTAGTGGTGCTGTCGCAGAAGACTAGTTGAAAGAATAGCTGAAAATGTCCTTTTGAACATGACCTTGTGATATGAGCTTTATGAAGCATCATCAAATAACAGTAAATTCTGTCAGGCTTGATGCAAGTTCCACACGCAGTTAGGGACGTAGACAGCATTTTTTCAGATCAAGCAGGTTTGGTTGAGCTTCTGTTTATGTCTGTTGATTAAGCGATCACACCTCTTCAGAAGCCTTGGATTAAACCACCTGATTCATATGGATTACAATGGCTTTATGTATTTTAAGCTTGAACATTTTGGTTGCATGTGTCACAGGTTGCTTGTAGGAAAATTTATATCACGCAATTTTGACTTTATAACTTGCAATAGCAAGTATCACAAAATTCTGAGAACAATTTGATGGTAACTGTAATATTATTACTGAAATCTTATTAGTAATTAGTTACACTACTAGTTACTGCAAAAAGTAATATTACTGTAATGTGTTACTAGTAACGCATTACTGCCCAACACTAAGTAAATTAATTTTTTTATGATTTTAGTTACGATAATAGCACTGTTTCAAAGATGAACAAAGACAAAATAATGACAGAATTAAAAAATTTTTTTTTATTCAGACGGGATAGACAATAGTCATGTAAAACTAAATTATGACTCTTCTTTGAGCAAGAAACTTTGACTTATTATAAGTAGACTTTGTTTGATATGGAAGCATGTTTCCGCTGCTAAATAAAAAATACTTTTTTCTCGCAATTGCGAGTTTATATCTCACAATTCTGAGAAAAGAAGAATTGCAAGATATAAACTCGCGATTGCAAGAAAAAAGTCAGAATTGCGAGAAAAAAGTCAGAATTGCGAGAAAGAAGCCAGAATTGCGAGATATAAACTTGCAATTGCGAGATAAAGTCAGAATTGCAAGATATAATCTCGCAATTGTGAGAAAAAAAGTAAAAAAATTGCGAGATAAAAAGTCAGAATTGTGAGATAAAAAAAGTCCAAATTGTGAGACATAAACTCGCAATTGTGAGAAAAAAGTCAGAATTGCGAAAAAAAATCTGAATTGCGTGATCCAAACCAAATAATGCAAACTCATATAAATTCGCCAAAATGTAAAATACAGTAGTTATGTTTTCTCATGAGATCAGGTTTTTTAATTTTAATTTAATTGGTTAAATGGACTCCAAGCGCTCATACTACAGTGTTTTCCCCCTATTATTTTGTTTCTTGCAATTGTGAGAAAAAAGTCAGAATTGCAAGATAAAAGTCTCAATTATCCTTTAAAATGTTTTATTCCATGCGGGAAACAAGCTCCATAGTTTGACTTATTAAAAGTAGAAAAAATAAAATGATATAAAATGTAGGACATGACCTCCTTAAAGGACACAATTAACCTTCTTTTCTACATCCACATGGAAAAAGCACAGGACCACTGAGCTGACCAGCAGATCAGAGCACTTCAGAAATAAATCAGTGTACAGCAATAAAGTGGAGGGTATTTACACTGACTGCACTGCAGGTCTTTGTTCTTATCTCACAATGGTTCAGTGAGTGATCCACTAGGATCAGTTACCAAACATACTTGTCATAATAGCCTAGATTGCAATAAGATAGCAACAGGTTATGCAGAACTCTGTTAGGTACAATGGGCAGGCCACGGAATGAAACCAAAATAAGATAAATGTTCTTGTAATTTGAGAGACTCTGACGCTACAGAGAAATACCGAAATAAAGCTGTTCAAGGATATGTCCTCCACTCACATCTTGGCAGTTGCTCAGATTTCAGCACATCTTTTTACTATGTAAAAATATGGAAGTACGCTTTTAATGGCAGTTCATAAGTATTTTATATTTTGGCAAATTGGGGCTGAATTTGTATGTCATGCTTTCATGCTTCTTTTCTAAAAAAAATCTTACATTTAGAAAACAAATCATGCAAATTCATATAAATTCGCCAAAACGTAAAATACAGTAGTTACATTTTCTCATGAAATCAGGTTTTTTAATTTTAATTTCATTGTTTAAATGGACTCCAAGAGCTCATTCTACAGTGTTTCCCCTATTATTGTGTTTTGAATACTATTACTTGCATACTGTGCAGTATACACTTAGTACTGTCTTAGTACTTTTGTATGCGATAGTATGTGAAACTGTGCTGCAATAAACATCCCAAACATTGGTGTGCTACATTGTTGTCACATAATCTAATTACATACATTTTGTTTGTTTTTTTAACTCTTGGTTTTTCAATCAATCATATAATGAATGGGGGAAAACATGTTAAAACCCTTTTAGTCTAAGCCTACTTCTGATTTATCACAGAAATGGAAGGTCAAGTTGAGTGCATTGTGTGATCCTGTAACCCACACAGTTGTTTAATGCTCACAGACAAAGATACACCGATCAGGCATAACATTATGACTAATATTGTGTTGGTCCCCCTTTTGCTGCCAAAACAGCTCTGACCCGTCGAGGCATGGACTCCACTAGACCCCTGAAGGTGTGCTGTGGTATCTGGCACCAAGATGTTAGCAGCAGATCCTTTAAGTCTTATAAGTTGCGAGGTGGGGCCTCCATGGATCGGACTTGTTTGTTCAGCACATCCTACAGATTGCCGTTTGGATTGAGATCGGAGCAATTTGGAGGCCAAGTCAACACCTCAAACTCGTTGTTGTGCTCCTCAAACCTGTTCTACGCTATGCAGCCCCATACGCAACAAACTGCGATGCACTGTGTATTCGGACACCTTTCCATCAGAACCAGCATTAACTTCTTGAGCAATTTGAGCTACAGTAGCTCGTCTGTTTGATCGGACCACACGGGCCAGCCTTCACTCCCCACGTGCATCAATGAGCCTTGGCCGCCCATGACCCTGTCGCCGGTTCTCCACTGTTCCTTCCTTGGACCACTTTTGATAGATACTGACCACTGCAGACCGGGAACACCCCACAAGAGCTGCAGTTTTGGAGATGCTCTGACCGTCGTCTAGCCATCACAATTTGGCCCTGGTCAAACTCGCTCAAATTCTTACGCTTGCCCATTTTTCCTGCTTCTAACACATCAACTTTGAGGACAAAATATTCACTTGCTGCCTAATATATCCCACCCACTAACAGGTGCCGTGATGAAGAGATAATCAGTGTTATTCACTTCACCTGTCAGTGATCATAATGTTATGCCTGATTGGTGTAAAGTGTTAATGCAACAAAGAGAATATGGTATGTATGCTTTATCTTCTTATTTTATCATTCCTTTGGTCCAGTGAATAATGGGAAATGTAATTTTGTCTGTTGCCTTATATACAGTACTGCTTAAATGTGCAGTACTTTCTGGCAAGCTTTATTACTTGCATTTAACTAGTTGACAAGCTTTATCTTAGTTCTGTCATGACAACTCTCAGAGAGACTGGCATGGTAATGGATATGCCAATGTTAATGTATTTGGTCTTGGCAGAATAGATCTGCTACACTGCTGCTGCTGCACGTGTAACATACATGAAATAACCCTGTAGAAAATCTATATAGGTGGAGCTGGGGAAGGTGGAGGGTTTCTGAAAGTGCGCTGCAGACTGTTAACAGCAACACTATCGGTATTTGTTTGAATGTTGAGCCACAGCTCATTGGTCGCTGATGCAACAGCAACCAATAAACTGTGCTATTTAGAGTCTTAGCCTCAGATGTCACGCCCACGGACCGTTGGCTGAATGTCTGATGCATATGGCACACTTATCTGGAAACACTTCAGGAGTTTCGAAGTCATCATCTGATTGGTTGAATTCTACAGGATGCCCGCGAGACGTGTGTTTGTGTGCTAACGGTCCACCTGGAAACAATGTCGTGACGCCAAACTCCCTCGTGGAAGAAGAATGCTGTTGTGTTTACAACTGTGACAATGAGCGCTTACCAGGATCAACTAAACGCTGGATTTTCAAAAGTATGTGAAAGTCGCGGCTCCATTGTTGCAGTAAACTTGAACAACGTTCATGAATGAATAATTTGTAGATGCATGCCGGTCTGTTATTGCAGGGACATCGGCTTTACATTTTCACACCCCTAAACATGACATGGAACAAAACAAACTGTGATTGGTTGCTTTACATGTCACTCAAACGTCCTCTTGGGCGGTCCTTGGCCAATGAAAGCTGCGATGGAGTCCAGACCTTCTGCCGTCAGTCTGAAGGTCTGGCTATGCGAGACTATGTAGATGTAATGTGATCGCTACCAAATGGGCTAAGGACCTATCAGCCTTAGTTTCAAGCCAGAACTTGGTATTTGGTTACATTTATAAGCAGAAATTGTGAACAAATTAACTTTACAGTCTGATATGATTTTTTTTACTTGACAACCTCTGAGTTTTCACAGAAATGCCATAGAAGAACCATTATGGGTGTGAAGAACATTTTTAATATTTTTTTTCCACTACAATAAACCTTTTTTGCAATAGAAAGGTTCTAATGATGTTAAAAGTTCTTCATGGAACCATAAAAGTGTGAAAGTTTGGGTGGTTAGCTTTTGCATGCTTTGTTTAGCATGCAAAAACATGGCATTTAGAGCTCAGGCCTTAAAAAATTATCTCTAGAACTGAATTGAATTGAATTCTCGCATCTAATGTGTAATTCCAAAGCTGCATGCACCAACCGAGCATCTGCTATTGAAGGTGAATGGGAATGCTAACAGATAGCTTTCTCCAGGTATCGCACTTAGGGGTGGCATTTGTGTGTTCTCATCTCATTCTGAAATAACGGCAGCACATGAAAATTGAAATTCACATTCAATGCACAGTATATTCTGCAGAAATAGTAGTATGGTACTATGAAACACAGCTCATTCTCAGTGTACTCTCTCAATTCCTCTCTGTTCTAGCATGTCTGATAAGTTAGCAGAGAGCAAAGGCTGATAAATGTGAATGGATTCCCACAATGCACTGGAGCAGAGCAGAGGGGGAGGGGAAGGTGCTCAGACCACATGGCTCCATTAGCTTGATGGAGTTTTTATGAAATTAGCTAAGGCAGTCTATGGATGCCTCCTCTTTCAGCAGAACATGAGAGAGATAGTGTGAGCGAGAGAGAAAGAGAGAGCAGCTCACTCAATCACATTAGAGTCCTTATTTCATTTGTGAAAGCAGATGGGGAGGGTCACTCTGCCACGGGCGAGAAAAGACAAGGCCTCATAAATAGGGACATATAGAGGAGATGAAGAAAAGCACTGAAGGGACGGGTGGCAATGGCGGCAATTTATCGCCGTGTGGCAGAGTGACAGCATGCTACAGTTTGCTGCCTGCCAAAAGGAATTTCTAAATTGGATGAATTGATTCTGACCTCCATATTGTTGTCAGCAGGTGTGAGTTGTGAGTTCGGCTTTGTTTATAGAATAGCATGCTAACATACTACTTTTATGGTGTTTACTCTCTTGGTTCATTTGTTCCTGACTAAAAAAAAGTCCTGGTTCGCTTAGCATTCACACTGTCATTTTTAACACCAAACCTAAAGATACAAAACAAAAAGAAATAAACATATATTTTGCGACAGAACTTACCAAACATCCAAAACAATGCTGTGTGCTGGGCTATGCTACACTCGTTGTATGTGCGTAGCCTACAAATGATGGTATTTTTATCCGCTAAGAACTCGTGAAGAGCTTATAAAATGTGTAAAAGAGTCAAAACAGCGGCAAGAATCCCTCCGTTGCACACGAACGAAGATCTTCTGACGCCTGTACTGAACTGTAATGGGCATCATGTCCTGTTTTTGGTTCGTTTAGATGTCTTTGGTCCGTGTTGTGTTCATATTTCAGTCAAACCGCACCAGAGTTTGTTCGGAAGCGGAGCGAGATCCATCTTTTCAGCGGCATCAGCCCCCTTGTTTGGTGTGCACCAGGGTTCAGATGGCAGTGTTCACACTTGTTCAAATGAACCGCACTAACAGAGCAATCACACCAGAGTTTGTTATAGGGTGTTTTCACACTTGGTCCTTTTCAGGGGTCTGAGTGCAGTTCGCATGATTTTTGGCCCATATGTGAACGCTCCAAACGATCTTAGACCCCTTAAAAGCAAATCGAAGGGAGGTGGTCTGAGTACGGTTCGCTTTCAGCTAACGGTATGGTTTGTTAAAAATGTCCATTGTGAACACAAATCAATTCTCACTATTAAGTTACTTATTAGCATGCATGTCGTCGATACTAAAGTGTTACCAGAAGGACAATAATAAGTAATATTAGCTGCAATTTTTCATTAGGACTCGGACTGCCAAATGTTAAGACATTTTATATAAAAAATAGATAAATACTTGTTTTATTTCCAAAACATCCTTTGAAATGTTTTGTGGAATAATGCCTGTTTCAGTTACTCTTTTTACATAATAGTACACTCTAAAAAGTCCATAAAAATAAGGTTCAATGACCTATATGTTAATATTAAGGAACTTTCCGTACTGATTTTTCCTTGTATTTAGAATTACGCATATTCTTTTGTGTTTTAGAGTCCGTAAACTTAATGGAAAATGTCCTGGCAGAAACTGACCAGTACCTTTTCCACTTTTCTATGGATTTCTTCTTACAGTGTAGGCAGTATGAATTAAACAGTAAGCTGTTATTCCAACTCAAAGTCTTTGGATGTTTATGTATGTGCGCAGTCGAGCGTGCAAGAAGAAACTTTGTGTGTGAGAGTGGGCTGTTTTTATGAACTCGTGCATGCTACTCAGTGACCCAGTTATTTACAGATGCTGTTTTGAAAAGAGATGCTCAACCGGGAAAACCAATATAATGAACATTTTGTAAACAGAGAGCAAGTAAAGGAGAGACAATTAGTCTGAGAGAAAATGGCTGGCTCAGACACGGGCTCTGGAATGTAAGGTTACTTCAGGTAAATCAGAAGACTTTTGACAAGAATTTACCCTATTATTATCATCAGTGTGGTTTACATGAGGCTGTGTAATTCATGAGAATGAAGTGAGTCTGTGTATCAGACCTCTTCTGGATGACACTATTTCATTAGAACAGACAACAAAGCACCAGCAGGAAGAGTAACATCAGACTAATAATGACACCCTGCTCTCAGACAGTCTGATGTCGGCGTCTGTGGCTGTAAAAGACAACCTTTCTAAATTTCTGTCCAAGTTCACATGGCACATAAAGCCTCATTCACAGACTACATGCATCTTTTTAATATCTCAGCTGATTTTCCTAGACAGCAAAAAGATGAAGACCTTTAAATGTCAAAAGAAGTGCACTTAATTGTATTAAATTTGCATTTTTAGCATACTTCAAATCGTAAAAGTATATATACATATATTTAAAATTTTTGCAGATAATATAATATTAATGAAATAAGGACACTTAAAAGAGTACAATTTAATGACTTTTAAAAAGTCCACTTTGTAATTAGTACATTTTAAATCATTATGTTTTAATAACCTTTTAAAGAAGTACATTATTTTGATGTGTTGACTAAAGCACATGTAAGTGCTTGATTATAATTTTAACTGTAGTGTGTAATTTGATTACATTTAAAGTTAATATATTTTAAATGTACTAAATTGCAACTTCATCATTACAAATGTGTAATTACAAAATTCAAATACATGACATACAAGTTGCAATAGAAATGACATTAAAGTATATTTTAGTTTACCATAAATGTTTGTCAGTACATTCAGCAGCACACTTTCATAGTTTCATGACATATAGAAGTAATTGTGAAATTACATATAAATATGTACTCAAGTGGGTCAAGCCAACTGCATTTAACGTAAATTTAAACTATAATATGTTTTCATTTAATTGCAGTTAAAATGCAATTAAGTGTCCGAAAACATTACATTAAATCTGCACTTTTAAAGTATATTATTTATTTTTAAGTAGTCTAAAATATGCTAAAAAGTATGCTTCTTTATCACAAGGGAAAATACCCAGTAACCTCAGGTATCTTGTAGAGTTTCAGAAAAGATCTCAAAATTGTCTCAAACTTGTATGTCTCAAAGATCCCAAAGCCAACATAAAGTTAAAGGTTTCATATAAACTCAAACATCTCCATGACCAAATGATCTAATCTGCCTACATTTATTTCACAGCTCTATATTCTCACAATATGTCAACAAATTATTTCATTCTCGCCTATTTTGATTTCTCCTAAGACATTTTAGCATCAAAGATATCAGCAACTTTTACTCTCTAATTGACTACATTTTGTCAGTTTATGTACATTACAATCAGTGTTGGGGGCAACACATTAAAAGTAACTTGAGTTACGTAATCAGATTACTTTTTCAAGTAACTAAAGTAACACATTACTTTTAAAATTTACAACAAAATATCTGACTTTTTCAAATAAGTAATGCAATTTACTTTGTTTTCCCATTTCCCATAAGTGCAGATGTGCAGTTGCAGTTGTGTGTAAACATGATGGTTATTGTAGTTCTAGACTAAATATGAGCATTTACTCATCTCACTTGCACAAAAACAGATTCAGTATTCCTCAAAATGAATACAATCAGTGAAATGCAAAATCAGAATACTATGCAAACCTCCAATAATTAAATATGCTAAATAAAAAAAAATATTTGTATGCATTTAATTTCACTTTATTGACCAATGTCTTGCTGCTGACCTTCGATGATTCATTTAAACCATAAGCAAAAATGAGCACACCCCAAAAGTATCGCAAAAGTAACGTAACACATTACTTTTCTTAAAAATTAGTTACTTTTTAAGGGAGTAACGCAATATTGTAATGCATTACTTTTCAAAGTAACTTTCCACAACACTGATTACAATACATTTGTGATGAGTAATGCATGTCTCTTCGGTGTTGAGGACTAGTGCATCTTTGAGCCTTTACATTCAGTACGTGTAAAATACTTAAGCACTGTTAAATTCAGATACTTTAACGGCGGTTTCACAGACAAGGCTTAAGCTAGTCCCAGACTAAAATGCATGTTTGAGCTGTTTTAACTGAAAGCGAATTGTATTTATCATGCAATTTATACGCAGAAATGACTTTTTACATGCATATGATACGCACTGTAAACCCCTTGGGTAGGATTAGTGGTGTGGGTTATGTGCGTATTACACGCCATAAGGTATGTATCATACATAAAGTATCATATGCACGGGAAAACTGTGTATCATATGCACGTAAAAACTAATTTCTGCGCATAAATTGCACGATAAATAGAATTTGTGCTATAGATACACACTTTCATGAGATCGGGCTGCTTAAAATATGTCAGTGCCATTGTTTTGTCTCAAGATGCACACCAGTAATGCTTTTTTCTAAGGCATGTTTATAAAAGCTACTTAAATGTTCTAATTGAACTAAGGCCTAATCCTGGATTAATCTAAGCCCTGTCTGTGAAACCGGGCCTAAGACTTTTATTTGTAACTTGTAATGGAGTCATTTTCACTGTAAAGTATGTATGGTTTTCAGGTACTCACAGGTAGTAGGGACATCAAAAGCTGTTACTGAAACAAAGCTGAGTCAAAGCTGTTACTGAAATGAAACGAGACTTCGATTAAGTCTCTTGAGCAATGACAGAGCAAACACTGAGCAATATAAGTCTCCTCTGGGAATACTGCTAAAGAGGGAGGCTTAATGAATCTATAGGAGAGGCCAATCAAAGATTTATAGGTTGTATCTCACAATTGGGTGTGGACACCAGAAAAGCTATTCATCTTCTCGCACATGCAAGATCCTGCTTGAGCCCCTTGGAATATCATCAATATCTGTGCTCAAATCCAAGAGTCAAAGAGAACCGAGAAGAAGGGAGGGACATCATGATGGGGATCAGAACTTTAAGAGCTGTCACCTACCTCTGAACCGCTCTCCCACACTTCTGATCCTTTAATCTTTTTATTTTATGATACACTATGGGAAAACCTGCCCCATTCATGGTCACTGAGATGTGTAGAAGCATGTAAACAAAACCAGAGCCAGTTCATGCAAACAGAGCAAGCCATCGCAACGGGGGCTCTTGGGTTATTCATTAAACGCCAGGTGAATTTTGCTTTTCAACATGGGCGTTTAACGATGGGAGGGTTAGCTTTAGCTTCTAGCGATAGGGATCTTAGGGAGGACTGACCTTTTTGAAGGCAGGATCAGAGACAGGGACACAGCAGGCCTGAATGAAGCCATTAAGATCTATTGCAATGGCCCTGACCTCATAGGCAAAGCATGGAATCTGTGTTATTGCTCCATCCCGGCACACGGGTGTTCACACGCAAGCTGTGACTGCCGGCAGGCCGAAGGTCAAAAACACTCGCGGTAAAAACAAAGTGTTCTTCTCACCTCTGTCTTTATAGTTTACAACATCCCTCTGAGAAAGAAAGAAAACAAGAAGATGGCAGCTTTATTAAGCAGTGATTTTGGGTCAAATATGGACAAAACCTAATCGTTGGGTTTAAAATGTTAATTTAAAATTTTAAACCAAAGGTTAGATTTGTCCAAAATGTTTATTTGTTTGGGTCAAATATGGACAAAACCAACCGTTGGGTTTATAATTTTAATAAAAAAAATTAAACCAACAGTTAAAATTTTAAACCAACGGTTGTATTTGTCCATAATGTTTATTTGTTTGGGTCAAATATTGACAAAACCAACCGTTGCGTTTATAATTTTAATAAAAAAATTTAAACCAATGGTTGGTTTTGTTCATATTTGACCCAAACATGGGTTGAAACAACCCAGCATTTATTAGAGTGATGCTTGAAGAATCTCTTTAATATCTCATTTATTTCTCATGGATATGAATGAGATTAAATGAAGAGAAAATGGAGACTTTTTATGGCATTTGCCATAGAGTAAAAAAAATAAGTAATTCCGACGTTATTTCTCGTAATTGGGACTTATAATTGCTACTTTCAATGTGCCTTAAAGGGATAGTTCACTCAAAAATGAAACTTCTGTCATCATTTATCAAGTTGTTCCAAACCTGTATAAATATCTTTCTTCTGCTGAACACAATGATACTGTATAGAGTTAAAAATGAACTGATTCATGAACTCATTAATTACATGAGCTATGCTACTTTGATTGTGTGAACAGGAAAGAATACTAAAATACTCCAAATTAACCCTTTTACGTTACAGAAAAGGACACCTTATAACTCTCTCGGGCGCACTACCATCTCACACCCAGGCTGCTATGCCAGAAGTGATGTCACCCGCAAGTCTTCCGCCAGGAAATGCGAATCTGTCGATTGTAATCCCCTTTCCTCTTCCCCCTTCCCAGAGGGCATGAGATGAGTGACGATTGTAACAGGCACAGGAAGTCCATTGTTCTGGCTGCTTCACACACTTAAGCCAAATTACCCTAGTAACCAAAGTATTGATGTCAGTAAACACACCCAACCCTGACCCCTTCAAAGCCTGTGTGCACAAATGCCAAACACATCTTTGTTATCTAGCCATTAATCTATTAATTGAGTTTTCAGTAGTCTCAGCCTCAAGGACCGCTGGCTGAAGGTCTGATGCATAAGGCACACAAAATGGGAGCATAAAGTTCAGAGCATATCAGCATAGTTCAGTCAGTGTTTCCCGAAACCAGAGTTCCAGCGAACATTCGCAAAGTTGTGTGGTTTGAACGACGGCTCTCGAGCTGTGGCTAGAAGCTCAGTTTCTTGTTTGCATGACATGTGGACTTAATAAATCCTTATCTTAAGCAAAATAAGCAAGCTGACATTCAGTACAATCTATAACTTTTATTTCGAATGTATACAAATGTCATTTATGTCTTTTAGTTTGTCAAGAGAATTAAAGTGTCGTTTTTGAAGAGTGCACATTTGCGTATTTTTAAATCTGGAAATATAGCAAAATAACTGGTCTTTTATAAAAAAAAAATAGGTGGTCTTTTATAAAAAAAAAATCTTGTTATATTGTTTATAATGATTGATGTCCTGGGTCACTAAAGACCCGAAGTATGCGTTTAAGGGTTAAAGAAGAAAGCTGTTGTATTTACAACTGTGACAATGAGCACTTGTCAGAATCAACTAAACTCTGAATTTTTAAAAGTATGTAAAGTTTGTGCTGCCATTGTTGCAGTAAACTTGCACAATGTTCTTGAATGAATAATTCATTAGATACACGCCGGTCTGTTATTAAAGGGACATCAACTTGACAATTTCACGTAAACATGACGCTGAACAAAACAAATTGTATCCTTCCAGTGAGAAAAGAATTACACTTCAGTGTAACAGATCAGCGGAGTCATTGAAAAGCACACAACGCAATTTGATAAGGTTCTGTTGGCCAAGAGAAAGGTGCTGGATGTGCATGACCTTTGACCCTTTCTTTATAAGTAATCAGGAATTATTGATGTGTTCTTAGATTATTAACACCGGCTCTAGAAGAGGTTTTCTAAACATTTCTAAACAAAAAAAAAAAACATTTTCAAGCACCACAGAGATTCTGAAGTGTGCATGCGATGGACAATTTACTATCCGATGAGGCCACGGGAGAGGATTTGTGAATGGAGGTGAAGCGGCGAAAATGACGCTGTAGGTCACATGACAATGACAGCATGGCGGATGTAGTATGTTCAAATTTCATTCTCACTATACGCATGCATACTATATACAACGTATTTTTTAACAGTCACAAAGTTTAAAAACCAGTTGTATTACCTACTATACAGAATGTGATTTCCGACACAGCACTAATATTTTCAGGTTTCCTGAACCAGTCTTACATTAGCCAGTGAAGCAGATAGTCCTGCCCCAAATGAACACCATTAGTTGAGCCAAAGTTGCTGTGTCGGGACAGTCAGGATGGTCAAAAAAAAAAAAACAACAAAAAAAAAAACCTACAAATGGCTCTCCAAGTTAAGCCAGAGTAGCATAAAATATTTTAACACTAACATTGAAAGAAAAAGATTTTTCACCCAATTTTTATTGATGTTTAACAGTATTTTTTCCATTTTTCAAATTTTCACTAAGCCAGCACACTTGTATTGCAAGGCAACCTGTTTATTATTATATTCGATAACTGTAACTTTGTGAATTTTGTGAAATATTATCTAAAGCCACTTAAAACACTGTATTCTCAGACACACTTCCTTGTATTTGCCAGGAACATGATGGAACACTATATTGCAAGTCACTTTAGTGAAAATGTGTATAAACGCTAAGAGTATAAATGTATATGAACGATGAATGTATATGAATAAATGACAACTGCGAAGGAATGCCAATCCACCATGATAACCATATCTCAGGAAACACAGGGCGACATGTGACTAAATCAGATGACTATGAAAGAAGTAGGCTACATAAAGAAATAGTCTTAGCGCAGTAATGGTCATATTCATCTGTCACCAGCTGTATGTAAGACTGTTCTCTGCTTTATATCTGTTCCCTTCTGTCGATCAGGCTTTGCTCACCATTTGAGTTTTGTCAGAAAGACAAGAGGGGCTTTTGTAGTCTGTGCTAGTGACCCCCACAGCCAGCTGACACTCCAATGAAGTCCATTCATTTTTCTGGAACTCCTACATACTGTTCATTCCTACATTAGATGCATACCACACAAGTCAAACGCTGGACGAGACACCAGAAAGTTACCAGAAATACCCTTTTGTTCAATACTTAAAGGGGACATATAATGCAAAATTCACTTTTGAACACAGATGTATGTCTACAGTGTGTGTAAACAACCAACCTATAATGGTAAAAATCCACCCAATACTTTTTTTTATAAAAATCATTATCAATCTCCAGATTTCCCCCTACTCCTACGTAAGAGTAGGGAAACCCCACCCATGACTGTTCATGATCTGCCCTTTTAGCATAGACACACCCCTGAGTGAGAAGCACAGAGACGCCATTTCTGTTTACTCCTGTATCAGCTAGCTAGATTATTACAATGTCTGCGCCAAAAAACATTACAAATGTTCTGTTGTTGGAGGTACCAACGCACACACGAGTCTCCATAGACTCCCAGCATCCGAGCCACTGAGGACACCGTGGTTGAATTTCATTTTTGAAGGAAATGTGCCGAAGAATGTCGGTAAAATGTTATATATTTGTGCAAATCATTTTACGCATGACTGCTTCACCAACGAGGGTCAGTACAACACTGGATTTGCGAAAAAGTTGTTTCTGAAGGATGGGTCAAAACCAACGCTTCATGCTCTAACTTCATATCTAGAACAAGTAAGGATGGCACTTCATATTTTGTGAATGTTTGCAAATTTCCTTTCTGAATGAGCTTTCTAGAATGCTATACGGCTCATATGACTAAAGTTACCATAGTCTCTGACTGTATTCACAGAGACTAGAGCTATGTCATTAGTTTTATCCCGAAAACGCTCACCATCTGCGTAATTCATAAATGCACATTTATTATGCATTGTATAGTTGGGTGACGGACGTGTTACGTTCCCACACGAGCACCTATACAACAATTTATAGATTAACAGATTGAGTTGAATCAAAGTAGCATCCACTAACCATTCAGAAACGTCCAGGTGCAGTCTAAAACTTGCAACCTCTTCCTGAGTCTCTCATCTGTGTCCGACTCCGGTTCAGACATGTAAGGCTGCACTCCACAACTGGTTATTTCTGACAATTAGGCTGAGTGAGATTTGTTTTGTTGTTGACGTTGTATCCAAAGCTCGAGCCACTGGAAGGGGGTGGGGTGGGGGGGGGGGGGGGGGCAGCAGCTCATTTTGCATTTAAAGGAACACACACAAACGGTGCATTTTTGCTCACCCCTCAATTTTGACAAGCTATAATAAATCATCTGGGAGGTATTTTCAGCTGAAACTTCACAGACATATTCTGGGGACACCAGAGATTTATATTACATCTTGTGAAAAGGGGCATGTGACAGGCAGGGCGGGCGAGAGCCGTGAGAGAGCGGCGCGAGGCCGGTGATTTGATGATGAGCGCCAGCTGCGCGTCACACCAGTCTCGGATCTCTCACGGAGGAGCGACGACAGTGAAGAACGAGAGAGGACCAGGCCTGGACTTTACGGTGTGTTTTGTTTTATTATGTGTGTGTGCGGCAGTCGTCCGTGAGGGGCTGCCTGCGTGTTTACTTTCAGTTTGTGTTTTGTTTACTAAAGTTGTTAAAGGTTCGCCGGTTCCCGCCTCCTTCTTCCCATATCTACATACCTCGTTACATGGCATAATATGTCCACTTTAAAAGAGACGTTCTTTAAAATATCTGCGTTTGTGTTCCACAGAAGAAAGATAGTTGTACAGGTTTGGAACAACCCATATTGCATAGGCAAAAAGCAGACAGGGTGGTCAGCATTTACAGAGCCGCTGACAGGACGAGCTGTGTAACATGGAGCTGGACTTTTAATTTCGTTGTAAACTTGCCTGGAAAACACTCTGTCACGGTAAAACTAAGGCCATCTGGTGTCACTGAAGCATGGAAATCTAATCAAAGCTTGAACATTTCTTCAGTGTGTCAGTGTCAAGCTGAGTCTGACTGACCAGTGGGGAAAAACTACTCTGATGTGAAACATGAGGTCACAACACAGTGACAGGGTCAATAGTGTAACTTTAGGTTTAATACTTCATTACAGTTCCCTGAAGACAGGCAGGGCGTTCTGGCAGCTATGATAAAAAAAAAGAAAGACTCACTTCTTTGTTTTTCAATCCTTGTTTTGCGCTCCACCTCTCTCTGCTGCTCTCTATTATTGTGAAATATATAACAAAATAAATGCAAACTTAACACCGTTTCTGACATCCACTGATATGCAGTAGCAATTTTTGAACCAGATTGATGTCAAAAA
This sequence comes from Coreius guichenoti, assembly GCA_039654105.1. NCBI lineage: Eukaryota > Metazoa > Chordata > Actinopteri > Cypriniformes > Gobionidae > Coreius > Coreius guichenoti. The sequence continues at coordinate 4,531,965 of CM077168.1, forward strand.
TAATCCATACTGCCAAAAAAAAAAAAAAAACTAGCACAGCTCAATCAAATTGAAAATATATTTTGTTTTACAGTCTCTCTCAATCGCTCTGGCTCAATTCTCGAAATGAGAATTTTTTTCCCGTAGCAATGAGTTCAGATTTCTGAACAATTGGTTTCTTTTTCATATCAGATTTGAATTTAAGCAAATTTCATGTGTTTTGGCATGTGTGTGCAAAAGAGTAAGTACAATTGTCTACAATTTGCACAATAACTAAATGCAGATGGCTGATCAAAACTGATGAGTTGATTCTCAGTGAAACGCTTCACAACTTTTAAACATCATGTGAGCCATCACGTCACAAATGCAAAGGCTTTGTAGTAGAAACTCACACAACCAAGATGAATAAACATGAAATGACTTTACTCAAAGATAACAACAACTCCTTAACATGTAACCGTAACGTGAATCGACAACAGAATAAACATAACGGGATATTTATACTTAGAGTAAATGGGGAACTAAATAATGAACACCTGAACGTGATTAACAAATTAGTTGCCACAGAAATAAACAAGAAATAATACAGATATGACAGAAACTGAACATAACCGTGACATCACATGCAAAATGATGCATTTAGTTATCAAAATCCATCAGACATGCATGTATATTCCATAAATATCTGACATGGAATGTTTGTAATGCTGATAAAATGGCAAATTGCCTGACATTGTATTGAAATAATAATCACAATCTCACTAATCAACCAATCAAGTTTGGAAGCATATATATGGAGTTTGTCCAGCACAATCACTACTATTTTTGAACATGGAGGAACGTTACATCCCTAAACAGCTACATCAGTACTGTATAAATACATTTGTACTCATACAGTACATTTATTTTTGTAGAGATGTGTTAGAAATAAACTGAAAATGCACAGTTGTTTGCCATGGAAGAGCAATAGGAAGATATAATGTGAGGTGGTGTCAGGGGAAGACATAATAGAGTGTGTAAAAATGAACACGCAACTGAGACTTTACTTATAAAACATTTCTACAAAAATCTAGCTACTGTATAAATACAAATGTTCATTTTCTTTTTGTGTTCTATAGTATTGACTTTTCCTAGTAAATTTTTTTACCTACTGTTGAAATCTGTATCTAAAAATCCCAGTGTGATACACAAGAGCATGCAGCTAGAGAAAACTGACATTCTTGCATAGTAGAGAAAATCAACAAATTATTAACAAATTGTCAACAAAAATTAGAAAAAACAAAATTTGTATAAATATTTCCTTGGTGAAAAAACATCTAAACATTTTGACCAGTGTGGCTTAAACGATGACAAAAACACAGGTTATTTTGGTGGCATTGCAGACGGATAAGATAGATAGAGCATCTATCTAAACCCTTCTCCCTATGATGGGACCTGCTGACCCCTAGATGAACCCTCAAGCTGGCCTTCTGCAGAACAGACTTATCTGCTGAAATCTGCCAACTCTCAAAGCGGACATTAAGCCCAGAGTTCAGCCATAATGGCTGAGGTCATTTGTATAGGACTGAAGACGAGACCACAGAACCATACATTTGTTTGCATTACAATCAAAGAAATGTTTAGAGCGCCTACGCTGTCATTTCTCATTTCGAATGTTAGTATTTGACATGATTGGAGGGATGTGAGTTGAGTACGAGAGGCTTTGTGTATTGTCTCTGAGGAGTTTTCTGATGCTGATGAGTATAATTGCAGGAAGCACACCCCACAGCGAGGATGTTGGGCTGATAGGGATGGGCGAGGAATGTTGCGCATGCTAGACCTCTCAAAAAAAGAATGCAGCTTTACTGCCAGATGAAACACCTATGTGGTCTGACTTGCCTTCCTTCTTACGGAATTGACTTTTTAGGTCACAAATATTTATTTTCGGTGTGTGTTAGCATTTGTATTCCAATAAATATTTATTTTATTTGCAGTCAATATTAATAAGAGCAACGGGAAGTGAGGTCAAGTGTTGAAAGTTCGATTTCTACTGTAAAGCAGCTCTCCAGTGTTTTTGCACCGAAGATTTCCATGTCAACTTCGTTTTGGCCTTATTTTATTAGATATTACGTCACACCATCGATTTTATTTGAAGTATATCAGTGTATTGCTCCATTAGCTTAAAGTCCATTCTTCTTTTTCATAAATTATTACAGTATTTATTATAAAGGATTTATCCATGCACATCTTTAAAAAAAAAAATAAAAATCATGTTCCCTCATAATCTTGAATCAAAATAACTTCCCCTCCCTCTTACAGCGACATCTCTTCTCTTCTCTGATGCGAGGGCGGAGCAACCTGTCACTCACATGAGATCCACCAATAGCAAACCACAACCATCCAATCAATTCCCAATGGACAAAATCAAGTCCCGCCCTACATTTGTTCTTGTTCGAAGAGTCATTTCACATGGATATAAATCACAAAAGAAAAGAAAAGACTATTACAACTTCTGTTTCATTTTCTGTTCTTGAGAAATACATCAGTACCCACTCGAGATTTTTTGAAGCTGTCTTGAAAAAGCTAAATGGGACTACAGTACAGAGGCTGTTGAGGAGATTAAACGTCATCACGGTGAAAAGGTAACCTCAGTCCGCTTTTACAGCCTCATTATGCGTATAAGTGTGCTCTTATAAACTATTCTAACTAAAACGTTCTGGGGAAATGTTTTTAGACGTAAACTGAAAGAGTTGTTTTAAGCTTAGTGATGGTGACGTTGAAATCGTGGGACCGTGGTGTAGTTTGTTTATAGCCTACCTTTAGCTTTTTACTTCTGGCGACTGCATTTAGGCTTCAGAATTCATAAGTTGTGTTGATCACAGAGCTTGTTTTTAGAGATAATCCAAAAGCCTATGGGAAAATCCTATTGGGTTTTTAACCAGTGCGATGCTAACTGCAGGTTGGCCTACAAAGTGACGTCATACCTGCACCACTCTATAGGAACTACCAGTGATGTAAGTGTGCACTGATTGGCCGAACGCACATGAAACACAGCTGTGTACACAGACAGATTATAGTCTATATATTTACTCCACGAACTAACTCTACGAACATGGAAAACAGTGATAGGTGGACCTCTCAACCTTTACGCTAACGAGAAAATCCAATGTGACTTTGAGGGGACCAAGTGAAACATTATTATTTATTTCTGCTTAGCTAGCAACATTGGGCTTCAACCACACGGCAAATGCTAATACTTTTTCATATACTGTCTACTTTCTTTGTAAAACAGTTCTATCTAATAACGTATAAGACAGGACTGTTAAACAGATCGTAAACTATTGAAGACGGAGAATGGGAGCGCTGTGTGCTCAGGCTCTTGCGTTCTCAGTGCCGATAAAATAAAAGTAAAAGTCACAACAACAAGGGCGGCTTACGTCACTTCAGAGTTTCTACTGGCGGTGCGAATGCAACCAGGAAAGGGGAACTTTAAGTTCTCGGGAACCACCTGATGTCTAGTTCCTAGAACTACCCAGTGCAAAAGCCCCTATTGATGACATCAGTGGCCTGTCTCCTCAACCAATCACCATTGCAATCCTGACATCAGCCCACTGTCCTTTCTCCTCTCAATAAGGACTCCGTATTAGGGTACAGCTTTCAGATTTGCTGCTGCATAAATCCCTTAGCAGATCTAGGCCATAGACCTTAAAAAAATATGGACGATGAACCTTCACTATCTTCCACTGAAGAAAAGTGAAGCCGCCAATGTCCGAATATGGCGCTGACATCTTGCGCTGATTTGGGACCTGAGCCTGCGCAGTAGAGAGCAGGAAGTAGAGCCGCGATATCAAGACCCCGCCCAGACTCCTGCAGTATCTGTTAGTACAGTTTACTGCAGAACAACTCATTATGTTGGTGCGAAATAAACAGTAATGGAAATGTAGAAATTAAAGTTGAAGCTCCAATCTCCTCCCAAAAAAAGTCTGTTAGTGCCTCACTCAAAGAAGCTGTCAATCACAGCTGTCAATCATGACGTCACACCCCCCGTTTTTATAGCATCAAATAACTAACTAAAACCAACCAACTTATTTTAAAAAAATGAACACTTGAACTTACATCAGCGTGATAAAAACTACCTAAAATGACAGAAACCATCTTTGAAAAAAAATAATTTGAAGTGTAATTTGATTGTTTAGTTTGTCCCATGTGCCATTACATTACACGGAGAGGGCGGGGTTTATGAGCTATACTGGGACCAGCCACCTGAGGGCGATCGAGACGTTTTGGCTTCACTTTTCAGGACTCGTGTGGCACGCTTGATCTAGGCCGGTGGAGCTGGGGGAGGTGGAGGGTTTCAGAGGAACTCTGAAGGACTAGCTTACAACAACAATGAACCAGACTATTTAAATGTAGCAGTCCTGACGTCAGCCCACTGTCCTTTCTCCTCTTAACAAGGACTGACTCCATATTAGGGTACAGCTCTTTCTGTCAATGTACCATCAGCATGTTTCAGTTTTATTAGTGTCTCTGTGATGCTGACATAATTTTCCACGTCGCCTTTGCTCTGAGGTCATTCTCCAGTGCCAGGTCGTTTGGCACAATTAACCTAAATATTGTCAAAATATCCTTTTGTGCCATGTGGTCAGTGACATCATCTCTCAGTGCCCAGTTCCCTCCACCCACGATCTAACCACAAGGCTCCACGGATGACCTAACCTCCACTGGGTTTTCCCCCATTCTCTGCCCTCACATCCTGACAGCAAGTGTTGAAACCGTATCTGCAGTCATGAGTGTCGAGGTTAGAGAATATGTGTTTCCTGTGCGGAAAGATTAGCTCATACCAGGTGATGAAGAAGGGTAGAACATGCTAGCTGATTGTTCTTAAGAAGTTCTTAAATATTTTCTTAAGAACCCTTGATAGCACGTGTACCTCATAGAGACATCTATTTGATGTCTGCATTTGGATCTGCAAGATGTATTTTTTAAGAGTGTTTGCTCATCTGCAACATGACGTTTCCTGTCAGATGTTAAATAGACATTTATAAAATGTCTTTAAGATGTGTATGATGTAAAACTGATTTTTCTAAGATGTTTATCAGATACAATATTCATACACAACATATGTTTTCCTAAGCAGAGATCTTAGAGACGTACCTGTGCTATCTTCTTTTTTTTTTCCTAAGTAGAAAATGCCAGGCTTTGGTGTTATCTGAATGTATGGTGGGTCTTGGCAAAGGCTTGCCGATTAACTCAATGAGCACGTTCTTAACCCAATTAAGCTTAATAAGTTGACAATGCATGTGGTCATGTAAACGTGTTAACCCGTTTTCCTTTATCGGAGTAAAGTCAAATGGCATAAACCGACTGACACAGCTAGATTTTTGCCCTTTGCCCTTTTCCCTGATTTCTCTGGGCATGTAAACACATTAACCTGTGTTCTGTGGAAGTGTACATGTGTGATATGTGAGAGGAAAGTGTAGATTACATAATAATAATAATAAGTTTGCACAATTATTGACAGGTAAGAATGCATCCAAGAAATTATGCTGTAATTATACATTAAATACGAGGTCCCTGTTTGACTAATTTTTGACTAATTTCGAATTAACCAAAAAGTCACGTCAAGCATCATTTGTTTGCATTATTGATCAATGGTGTCACTACTTGTGCACATCCCTAGGTACAGTAATATGTATTATATGTAGCTAGTGGTATGTTGTAATGCTTAATATTTGAAACAACCCAATAAATTAATTAAACATCTTACCTTTGGGGATTTAAGACAAGTTGGAGGTTATTCTAACTTTAAGAGGTTATTTATGGTGATTATTAAGAACATTCTTCTGGGGAACTCAAATTCAAATTAACTTTATTCTTAGGTTTGGAAATAAGAAGAAAATAGCAAAAATGTTATTCTTAAGAATGTTTCATGAATTCAATGATCCAGTTGATGAGCCAGCTAATGAACATAAATGAGCAACTACCATAGGTTAGGCCAGTTTTAATTGTTTTTTTCCTATTTAAAAACAAATGATACCTGCTTAAAGATTATTTTTTGGAATATGGCAGCTGTTTATTCGCTGGTCCAATGTGTTCTACAAGCTCAGCCCTGTTTGATCAAGTCATTCTTCTACTGATTGTTTGAACAGGGTTTGAAATCCACCTTCATTTTTAAGTAAGACAGCACATTTTATACATTATACATACAGAACATTCTTTCTCTTGTCCAGCTATGCATTCCACTATCCTTCAAATCCCAAATCAAGACATTACAGAGCCGTCTCATCCTCCCATCCCATCGCTTCATCACCACCCCTCCCCTGCACTCAAAGCAAAAATGCAATATCTCAGTCAGCACAACCAAACAGCACTTAGACACTTTACAGTCGGGCGGTAAATTACCATACTGCCCTAGGTTAACAAGACCTTTAATGGAAGGGTTACCATAATCTCCTCCTCTCATCTTTTTATTTGTATATGAGTCTGGGAATAACTGTGTCTTGCTATTGTCTAGTAGTGTCCTCACTGTCATCTGATTCAGGGTCTCCTGAGAGCAGTTTCCTGTCTGCTGCGTCAGCACACCATGCTCACATTACCTTCATAGACAGGAGGGCTTTTTTCTGATCTCCTGCTTTGTTGAATCGGCTGTGATGACAAACCATGCTTGAACTGCGTCAGAGAGCTCTTGGGGGTCCCAAGTCTTACTTTTCTCGTATAATGTGAAGACAAGAATCTGAAGTGTCAAACTGTAAGTGGGTCAATGACAAGATGATAATGTGTAATGACGTGAATATATATATATATATACACACACATAAATATGTACCTTTAATTTCACCAAGCTGATTGCTCACTAAAAAACTCCACAGTCATCATGTTTTCAGACCATTTCAAGTTTGATTTTGATGTGACAAAGCGGTGATATCTAGTGGCTGAGTTGTTTACTTACTTTTTAATTAGTCTTCCCATTAACGGCATCATTGTTTTCCTTCAGGCCGATTCAAGAATGCACACAAAAACAAGAGGCAGGATTTTTCGCACAAACCAATCATAACCGATCATATCCAATCATAGTGCGATGGAGGCATTGCCTCCTCTCACGTGACTTTCCCCCATTCATTCTCAATTTCCCCCCACTAAACCCAGCACATGCTTTCAGCAGAAAGTATACTTCTTTCTTTTATGCGTACGCTCGCACAGCCTTGCAAAGTATATTTAATTTAATTTAACACATGCACAGTTTTGAGCAATCTCTCGCCACGAGTTACGACCCATGTAAATATGGTTGTATTCTTCTTTAATGTTAGAGTTGTACAAAAGAGGGTACTTACAAACCTCTTTGCACAATCTCTTGTCTATGTAGGCCTACATTGTCGCTGTAGCTTGCATGCGTTCCGGTCTGTTCTGTTTATGCAGTTTTTCTTCTACTACCTTGTGAATCAACGCCCCCAGGGCATGGTTGCCACCTTGTGGATAAACTAATTACTACAAAAAAAATTAAATGGGCATGTGCGACCTGCATGTACAAAGTACACACAGTTACAAAAATCTAGCAGTGCACGTACAGTACGCGCGTACACTTCTGATGACGGAATTTGAGACACGCGCACTGTACACTGACCCTCGCGTACACGTAAAAAGTTAAGTATACTTCGACCTTTAGGGGGTCTGTTAAAAGTCAATGGGCTCAGGGGAGGCAAGAGAGACGCGGACTCCCGCTGTAACTTCACCTGCAGGTGTTGCTGTTGGACAGTGTTACTTTATAAAAATGAGTGCCTGTAATATTTGCGTCGTTTTATTTTTGTAATATTGATTATTTTCTAATCCAGTTTTTTTTGAGGAGTTTGTCTCCCTTGCCTCCTCGGAGGAAACGCCACCTGTGCAATAAGTCCATTTGTGAAATTTCCTCACTACTAAATATTCCACGGTCAACTGTTAGTGGTATTATTACAAAGTGGAAGCAATTGGGAACAACAGCAACTCAGCCATGAAGTGGTAGGCCACGTAAAATCACAGAGCGGGGTCAGTGCATGCTGAGGCACACAGTGCGCAGAAGTCACCAACTTTCTGCAGAGTCAATAGCTACAGACCTCCAAACTTCATGTGGCCTTCAGATTAGCTCAAGAACAGTGCGTAGAGAGCTTCATGGAATGGGTTTCCATGGCTGAGCAGCTGCATCCAAGCCTTACATCACCAAGTGCAATTCAAAGCATCAGATGGTGTAAAGCATGCCACCACTGGACTCTAGAGCAGTGGAGACGTGTTCTCTGGAGTGACCAATCACGCTTCTCTGTCTGGCAATCCGATGGATGAGTCTGGGTTTGGCGGTTGCCAGGAGAACGGTACTTGCCTGACTGCATTGTGGCAAGTGTAAAGTTTGGTGGAGAAGGGATTATGGTGTGGGGTTGTATTTCAGGGGTTGGGCTTGGCCCCTTAGTTCCAGTGAAAGGAACTCTTAATGCTTCAGCATACCAAGACATTTTGGACAATTTCAAGCTCCCAACTTTGTGGAAACAGTTTGGGGATGGCCCCTTCCTGTTCCAGCATGACAGTGCACCAGTGCACAAAGCAAGGTCCATAAAGACATGGATGAACAAGTTTGGTGTGGAGGATCTTGACTGGCCTGCACCCTGACCTCAACCCGATAGAACACCTTTGGGATGAATTAGAGCAGAGACTGCGAGCCAGGCCTTCTCGTCCAACATCAGTGCCTGACCTTACAAATGCGCTCCTAGAAGTATGGTCAAAAATTCCTATAAACACACTCCTAAACCTTGTGGAAAGCCTTCCCAGAAGAGTTGAAGCTGTTATAGCGGCAAAGGGTGGGCCAACTCCATATTAAACTTTACGGATTAAGAATGGGATGTCATTAAAGTTTGTATGTAAAGGCAGACATCCCAAAACTTTTGACTTTTCCTTATTTTCCCCCTCTTCATTCTTATTTGTCATTAACCAAAGTGCTTTGCAAAATGGAGAGTGGTTAATAAGTTTCTGAAAGAAAATCAATGTCAAATCATTGATTAAAATAGTTTTTTTTTTTTTTTTTTTTTTTTTTTTTTTTTTTTTTTTAAATAATCACAAGCTGATTTATTTGCTCTTATGGGTAGTCCAGGAGCCACCAGCTCCCCTTCACTTCAAGCACTCATAACAAAGGCAAAGGGAAGAAGGAGAAAAACAGAGGAGTTGTTGGGTAGTTCTCACATTTGTGATCAACATAATTCAGACGGTAGAGGAGATAAAGTGACCTCAAGGCCAGGCAGGTCAGCAGACGCCTAAATGCACAAGGCTCTCAGTTTCTGACAGCGCATCATTCTCACACAGCGCTCTTAAACTGCCCGCATCAGATAACTCTGTGGATTATCACAGAAAAGTCCTAATGCGTTTCTCCAGGCACGCAACAGACCTAAATATCAGTTTCACAGCAATCACGGACGTTTTCATCATGTAACGTGGGAATGTTTGATGTCACCACCTGTTGAGGTTTCTGTGGGAAGAGGGAAAAATGTAACAACCCTTCAAAGGAATGAAAGAGTACGTGTCTCTGTCTTTTGTCCAGATATGTTGTGTGTTTGAAAAGACTGTCAGTACTTAAAGTGTTTTTCACATGCGAACACACTGACAATGCTTCATTACCAGTCTCACACAAATGTCCTCCTCTTTCAGCTCAATGCTTGACTGGCTTCTTTGAAAGAATCTATGACAGCTCAACTGGTGAGAAAAGCAAGCCCAATTATAGACGTGTCTTTTTACAAATAAAAACTGTTTAGCTACAGGGTCGGTATAATACATGAAAGTCACCGTGAGTTCTTACGATATTTCGCCAGCACCCAAGAAAAATTTTCAATAGGGAACTTTTGTTATCACAAAACACAAATAACTATGAACTGAAGGCAAAAGGAGACATTTAGCAGAACACCAAAAATGAATGCAGATGAGAAGGTTAAGCTCCAAAAAAGTACCATAAAATAGTCCATACAACTTGCGTTATATTCCACATCTTCAAAGCTAATCGAAAGCTTTGTGTGAGGAACAAACTGAGAGTTAAGTCCAAGTTAACTTTAAATTAAGGCTGTCACATATCAGATTTATCATGGTCAGAAGAATTCACAAAAACAATATTATCACGATATCTATAGAAGTTAAAAAGATAATAATAATGCTATCAGTCACACTCATCATACTCAAAATAGTGTAGTGAGGTGGATAGAGAGTTTGTAACCATAACTGTACAGAACTGTTTATCTGCACCTCCTACAAAATGGGGTTTGTGGTAGAAATTTTGTTGCTCAAGTCATGAGTTTATATATTTATATATCTGCCTGTTTCATTTCCCCTTTTTGTTATATTCAGACATGATTCAAACACACACCCTGACTTTGGCCCAAGGTTTGGGGACATTTAGGTTTCAAAAGCATATACACTCACCTAAAGGATTATTAGGAACACCTGTTCAGTTTCTCATTAATGCAATTATCTAATCAACCAATCACATGGCAGTTGCTTCAATGCATTTAGGGATGTGGTCCTGGTCAAGACAATCTCCTGAACTCCAAACTGAATGTTAGAATGGGAAAGAAAGGTGATTTAAGCAATTTTGAGCGTGGCATGGTTGTTGGTGCCAGACGGGCAGGTCTGAGTATTTCACAGTCTGCTCAGTTACTGGGATTTTCACGCACAACCATTTCTAGAGTTTACAAAGAATGGTGTGAAAAGGGAAAAACATCCAGTATGCGGCAGTCCTGTGGGCGAAAATGCCTTGTTGATGCTAGAGGTCAGAGGAGAATGGGCCGACTGATTCAAGCTGATAGAAGAGCAACTTTGACTGAAATAACCACTCGTTACAACCGAGGTATGCAGCAAAGCATTTGTGAAGCCACAACACGCACAACCTTGAGGTGGATGGGCTACAACAGCAGAAGACCCCACCGGGTACCACTCATCTCCACTACAAATAGGAAAAAGAGGCTACAATTTGCACGAGCTCACCAAAATTGGACAGTTGAAGACTGGAAAAATGTTGCCTGGTCTGATGAGTCTCGATTTCTGTTGAGACATTCAGATGGTAGAGTCAGAATTTGGCGTAAACAGAATGAGAACATGGATCCATCATGCCTTGTTACCACTGTGCAGGCTGGTGGTGGTGGTGTAATGGTGTGGGGGATGTTTTCTTGGCACACTTTAGGCCCTTTAGTGCCAATTGGGCATCGTTTAAATGCCACGGCCTACCTGAGCATTGTTTCTGACCATGTCCATCCCTTTATGACCACCATGTACCCATCCTCTGATGGCTACTTCCAGCAGGATAATGCACCATGTCACAAAGCTCGAATCATTTCAAATTGGTTTCTTGAACATGACAATGAGTTCACTGTACTAAAATGGCCCCCACAGTCACCAGATCTCAACCCAATAGAGCATCTTTGGGATGTGGTGGAACGGGAGCTTCGTGCCCTGGATGTGCATCCCACAAATCTCCATCAACTGCAAGATGCTATCCTATCAATATGGGCCAACATTTCTAAAGAATGCTTTCAGCACCTTGTTGAATCAATGCCACGTAGAATTAAGGCAGTTCTGAAGGCGAAAGGGGGTCAAACACAGTATTAGTATGGTGTTCCTAATAATCCTTTAGGTGAGTGTACATATTAATCCTGCAAGAAAAGACATTTTTGTTATGATTAATTAAAAATTTCCATAACAGGTTGGTTATTCTGAGTTTCTTATGTTCAAATACTATTTTTAATTTATCCATAAACTCTTAGTTTCTGTCAGGTTCCTTTGTGTTTGCATTTCCTTTGGTTCTTTTCCTGTGTTTAACTATAGTTACTTATCTGGCTCACCTGCTTTCAATCATCTTCTATCTAAGTCTCTATATTTACTCTCTGTTTCTTTCAGTTCATGTTGGTTCTTGTTTTACAGCCATTGTTATACTGGCAAGTTAAGCTGTATTGTTTTGTGTTTAAAAAATAAAATCTTCTGGTTAACTTCCATCAATCTTGTATATTTTTCACATTTTATTAAAGCTGCGATTAGATCTGTACAACATTTTACTCTTTGCCTTCAGCAAACCCTTACAAGTGTCTAACACCCCATTTGTTTTACCAACTTTTTTGTGTGCAGATAGTGAGTGTCTTGCTTTTGTCTGTCTTTTCCGATGACATGATTTTGCAGTGCATTAGTAGCAACACACTAGCCGCGTTTCCATTACAGATTTGCACAAAACTTTTGCGATATTTTCTAAATGACGATACAAAACTATTGCGAATTAACTGTTAACCGGTGTTATGCAATTAAACCGCCGTTTTTTTCTCTCGTCATTTCTGGGTGTTTCTCCCTCATATCTGCTTCGAGGTCTTGATAAATTGTGGCATTTCTTTGCTATTTAGAATCCAGTATTCCCATAATTATTTTGTCTTTTATGAGTTTAATAAAGAATCTCGTCTTCTGTCCAAACATACTGTGCCATCTTTAAAGAATGATCATGTGACTTTTACGTACGCCAGGTGACCTGTAGATGCGAAATTTCCATTGCAGTTTAATATGTTAATTTTTTGAATTGCCTGAAAAACCACCTCATGCGAGCATAAAACTTTTTTGCGATATATGGGAGTTTTTGCAAAATTGACGTGTTTCCGCTGGGTGTATTTTCAATTTGCGAAATTTGAAGGGTAATGGAAACGCAGCTACTGTTACAGTATGTGAGCCAAGTAGCATGTCTGAATTCATAGTATTCTGGAAAAGATTTTATGTGAATAACAGCTTACATTTACTTCCCACAAATCTAACGCATGTTTTCAGAATACATGGAATATTTGTATCACATGAGTCATATTAACCACTATTATGGTATTTAAAGTGTGAAAATTAACTAAAGGAGAAAGGAGAAGGCCTGTCCCCAATATGCCAGGTCTGAATGTGCAGAAGTGTAAGGGAATTTAAGAGCTAGGGCTGAAGGCAAGGTTTGGAGTTGTAAATGGTTTTTTTATTTTATTTTATCCCTGATATTCAGAAGCAAATGGACTGCCTGTCTATTTAAAAACACTTGAATGCGTCAGCACATGTGCAATGGCTTCACCACTGGAGGTCCAGTCATTGAGATATGTGAGGCTCATAATGGCTGTCAGCCATCAGATACTTTTAAAGAGCTTCAGGCTTCAAAGCTTCAGCATGAAGCCTGATTTGGTGAAACACACCATCAAGGTCTCTGTGTGGTCTAATATCTCTGAAACGAGGGCCCTTAGTTATCTGCAGGACACTACGAACCTACTAATGACAAGAGACAGGACTCTGGGAGTCATGAGAATACGAGACATTTCAGCATGCACTTTATATGGAGATGATCACCTTGTATTTCACCTTATACCTTGTATGGTGTAAGTTCACCTTGATGAAAAGACCAGTGTGTTCTTAGTAGCCAACTATGGCCGCAAGTTCCATCATAGATTAATAACGATTTGGTGTTTTCCGAAAGTTCCAACAAACAAAAAAGCAAGCAAAAACTTTTTTTTAATTCAATACTTTATTAATACAGTGCCTGTATGTACAAGAATAAAGTTTAACATAAGCCTATACTGTTTAAACACTAATCTATATCAGTTTTATTTTGAATAACATGACACAATATTAGAAAAGAGTTTTTACTGATATTAAAACACGTATTTGTGAATGTCAGCTGAGCTGAATGTGTCAGAATAAGCATGAAACACATGATCGCTGTCTTCAATGAATCCGGCCAATCGTGAAATAGCTGGCATTATCACAGAGCTCATGCAGCCGCTGTAGAGAAACTGCACGGACTGAGCCAGCTGATTGCTGAAAAGCTCAAATCACTTTTGCTGTATTTTGACGACATCACAGTCACGTGGCATCGGTGACGTCTCAAGTCGGACAAAATTTCTAATCGGCATGCACTGCTTCAAGTCAGACAGTGATCAGTCTGTGCAGTGCCGCATCAAGTCAAACACACCTATAGTTTCTTGTTCATATGACATGTATAACATGTATGACATAGATCATGCTCTTAAGCAAAATAAGCGAGCTAGTGTGATCTATATCTTTCATTCCATATATATACAAATTTCGTTCTACATCTTTTAGTATGTCAAGATAATGAAAGCGACATTTTTGAAGAATGTGCATGTGTTTGATTATGATGTAAGGCCCTGTTTACACCTGGTATTAAGATGTGTTTTGGATGATCTGATCACAAGTAGATGAGGGAGACACATTCCCGTTTACACCTGGTGTTTTAATCTGTCTCTTTTGTCCACTTTCAACCACTTCTGTCCTGATTTCTTCGAGGGGAGGGTCTATGGGCGGGTAAATGTACAGTGGGGAGGTTGGAGTCTGTTTGATTGAGTGTGTGGACAGGTGTCTTTTATACAGGTAACGAGTTCAAACAGGTGCAGTTAATACAGGTAATGAGTGGAGAACAGGAGGGCTTCTTAAAGAAAAACTAACAGGTCTGTGAGAGCCGGAATTCTTACTGGTTGGTAGGTGATCAAATACTTATGTCATGCAATAAAATGCAAAATAATTATTTAAAAATCGTACAGTGTGATTTTCTGGAGTTTTAGATTCCGTCTCTCACAGTTGAAGTGTACCTATGATAAAAATTACAGACTTCTACATGCTTTGCAAGTAGGAAAACCTGCAAAATCGGCAGTGTATCAAATACTTGTTCTCCCCACTGTATGGGCAAACTAAGCTTGTGCGACTCACATATGAATGTGCCCAGAGACGATGGAAAAACATACGGAGAGCAGCAGCTTTTGTTTCTGCTCTGACAGCAGCAAGACCAGCCGAACGCTGTGAGTGTGTGTTAGAAATCAGGAATGGTGAGAGAACATTGTGCTTGTCGTCGTGGTACGTTTGTCGTCTTCAAACCAAACTTGGGATTAAATCCTGTCTGGCTAGCTAGTTTACACATTAGGTCAGTAAGCGGAGAGAAGTCTTTTGTGGCTGTTTGAACGCATTCGACCACATGAGCATTTGCACTACGAAAGCAGTTCAGTCAAATGTGTTTTCCACTACCTCTGGACGTGGTCGAAAGTGGACAAGCTCAAAATGTTTTAGACCCGTTTACACCTGTATTTAGTGTCATCCACTTGTGATCCGATCGACCAAATTGTATCTTAATACCAATGTAAACAGGACCTAAGAGAGAACCCATGATGAATGTAAGGGAAACGCACTACCAGCTTAGACCAGCATGAATTCCCTGGTTTATGCTAGTTTTGTTCTGGTAAATCTGGTAGACCAGCAAGAATGAAGAAAACAACACCCTCCAAAAACCAAAAGTTCAAGCTCAAGTTTTCCTGGTAAGGGATATCCCCACGGCAGAAATCTGACATGGAAATGTGCTAGGAATAAGTGCAGACACAGTTTTGAGAATGTAAACATGAAAGTCAATGTATAATCAACATAATTCCCTATTTGGCAACAGAAGCCTAATTTAGTGACAGTGTAGGGACGCACGGCTAAGTATTGGAATCTGGAAGGGGATTTGACAATCCACTCTTCTGGGCTGTTTATAGCCTGTGCTGCGTAACACTTCCAAAGAAAATCCAGCTTCAGCTTCGGTGTGCATGAGAAGGGTGCATTAGTGGGCTGAAGAAAATAAACAGGCCTATAAATTAGACAGAACGCCCGTCGCAGACAGAGGAGAGGCGTCTTAGCCCCTTGGGATGCGTTTGTGTGCTGTAAGAGATGTTTTTTTGCGTGTATTCGTCTACAAAAAGTGAACAAGCTAATGCAAGTCAGCAAAAAAAAAACAACAACTCATTATTATGCTGTCTAACAAGCATTTCCTCTCTTAATTTTACACACTGGACTACAGCAGGATAAGGTGTAAAGCAACTGCAGCAATGTGGGTTCACACAACATGATGAGTTCAATATAAGGGAAAAGTAATACTAAGAGCACTGTGATTATGAGTTCAGAGATTATGCATACAGTGACTGTGACTTGATCCAAAAACACTTGACAAAGATATTTTGTTGGCCTTGGATCAACATTCATAGTCCTAACCCTTTCCCTCAAGTCTAATAACCTAACATTATACAGTACGCTTAAAAATCACAGGGCAATGATAGGTTGCTAAGAATGGTGTTCAAGCCCCAAACCGTAAGCCAAACTGACATCAAAGAACTAGCGGCGATGAAAGCCGATTGTGTTTTGTGTTGAGTCTTTTTGCCAAAAAAAGTTGTGCTTGAATACACTGCAAAGACTACAGCCGACTGCCAACTGTGCCTGCGTTAGAGGAGATAACTCTCCGTACCAGCAGGTGGCAGTAGTCTGTATTTGTCATTCAAAAAGGGAAACGAAAATAGGACTGCGGATATACAAATCATAAAGCAGCACTTGCTTATCTTTTTGATTATGACTCGTGTTGATCAGTTAGTTGGTCTTCACTTTGTTCATTCCAGACAGCCATGTCGTTATTAAAGGGGTGGTTGATTATGATTTCACTTTTTTAACTTTAGTTAGTGTGTAATGTTACTGTTTGAGCATAAATAAAGTTCAATGCAAAGGGAGATATTTTCTTTTAAAGAAATCGCTTTTTAAGGACTACAACAAACGGCTGGTAGGGACTACAACGAGCTTATTCACGGGTTAGTGACATCACTAACCCTAAAATTCACATAAACTCGCCCCCGGGAACACACAACAAAGGCCATGTTGAGAAGAGGAAGAGTTGTTGTAGTAGAGCATATTTGGGAGTCTGGTCAAGCTGTCGCATCCGTCTTTTCACATTTATTGCAATACAGTATGAAACACAAATGCAATAGCATGTCATAAAAGCAAGATGACAACATAAGTTATAACTGTAATTAAACTAAACTATTCTGTTCTATCTTCAGCAGCAGATATTCTCTGGCTCTGCGCATCTTACAACAGTTCAACCTAACACAAGCTCTTGAAGCTCCACCCTCTTCCTGAAAGGGGGCCGGGAGCAGCAACTCATTTGCATTTAAAGGGACATACACAAAAACGTGGTGGTTGGGTGGAGTGTTATTTGGGGACAGTGCCTCCCCAGATGACTCAAAGTGCCCCCCTAATCGTATGGTCATTCAGAAAACTTACGATTGAGAGCAAAACCCTTATTTCTGTGGATTTGGCCATTCACGTATTCGTCTTCAGCAGCATTTAGCACAGCATTTAGCACAGCATTCTGACAGGAACACTAATCTGATAACTTTAAATAACACATTATCTTGAAATATGAATCATAAACTAGGCGGATTGTGTGTAAGGCTGGGCAAGGCCTACCTTCCCCTGGCCACGGCTTGAGACTAGTGTGAAATTTTCTCATTCAAACCAAGGTCTGCTGCTGCTTCTGATTTCTTTTAGAGGGAAAAGCTGCCCATAACTACTGGTCTAGAATCAGTTTTCACTGTAATAATAGCATATTTGCGAAACAACATATTTGGCAAACAAACAATCCAGTGCGTATCTATGTTTGCGCTCTGAAGAACGACAAGGCTTTCTGTTTACAAAGTGTTTTTGCAGCTTTGAGCAATGTAGCCAATCACAAACATGGGGTAAAAAAAGCATCTGAATTAAATAAACAGAAACTTTCTGAACATTACAAAAAAAAGGTGTGCAGGGTTAAGCTGTGCTGTCGTTGGCTGCTACATAACAGCAATAAACTGAATAAATTCTTGGAAAGAATTTGAGCACCAGCGAAAGAGAATGTCCGTATACAGCACCGTATGCTTTGCATTTTATGTTAGACTGCAAGAGAAAACGAACATGGCTTGCAGCACTTAAGTTAACATACTCCCCAAAGAGGATATATGTGCTCTTTAATCATTTTGAGGACAAAATCCGACGAACTATATTCCGATCGGGCTGCATAGGATATGACCGCTCATGTTTTCTGAAGCTGATTGCTCACTAAAACCCCCCACAGTCATCATGTTTTCAGACCATTTCAAGTTTGATTTTGACGTGACAAAGCCGTGATATCTAAGTGGCTGTGTTGTTTACTTACTTTTTAATTAGTCTTCCCATTAACGGCATCATTGTCTTCATTCAGGCCGATTCATGAATGCGCACAGAAACAAGAGGCGGGATTTATCGCACAAACCAGCCTTATCCAATCATAACCGAGCATATCCAATCATAGCGCGATGGAGGCATTGCCTCCTCTCACGTGACTTCCCCTCATTCGTTCTCAATTACCCCCCACTAAACCCAGCGCACGCTTTAGCGGGTCTGTTAAAAGTCAATGGGCTCAGGGGAGGCAAGAGAGACACGGACTCCTGCTCTAACTTCACCTGCGGGTGTTGCTGTTGGGCAGTGTTACTTTATAAAAACAAGTGACTTTTACACTTTTTAATGTCACATTTTGTAATATTTGCGTTGTTTTAATTTTTGTAATATTGATTATTTTCTCATCCAGTTTTTTGAGGAGGCACTGCTTCCCTTGCCTCCTCGGAGGAAACGTCCCTAGTAAGTGCCACACCCACAGCCAAATCTCACTGGTCTAAAATCATGCTCCACATGGCTGTATAAACAGATAAGCTGTGCTTCTGATGCTATGTGCAAAATTTACACTTTCAATGAGGATATAAAAGGGAGAAATTAAGTAATTAAGGTAACATTCTTATTTCAGTTTCCTCAGATAAATAAATAAAACAGGAAGTGATCATTTCACCAGCTGACCACATCCTGCAAATCACTAGGTGTGTTTGACTTGTGTTGCACGGACAGATCAGTGTACCGTGAAAGCGAGTAGAGAGCAAACAGCTCATACACCGATCAGTCTGTGCAGCACCGCTGCAAGTTGAACACACCAAGTGTCTTTGCGTCTGCAACTCCCACACACTTATATTTGAGCAGCTCGACCAGCATATCTATGCCTCATCCTCTAATGGTCCACTGCTCTTCTCTCTGTTTATCATCAGCTGGCTGAGGGTTAAAGAGAGCTGGAGGATGTGGTTTTATCTAGCTGCCTAAAACCCTTTCATCTCACTCCCATTCCTCCTCTGACTCTGTTTGAAGGACACTTGTGCTGTAGAAATCCCTTTGGAGGGAAAGAGCTGTTAACCCTCACATAGACTTGAACTCTACCTCAGGGACTTTAAAAAGCCTACTTGCCCTTTTCGTGTAGCACAAATAGAGATCAGGACGGTGCACATTTCAAAGAAAAATGTGTGAAATTTTTTCTGCATCATTGGCTTCTTTCAGTTTAAATCACATGAGAAGTCAACTGTAAAGATTATACTGGACTAAAAGGACAAAAGGCAAAGACAGAGACCGTGGCTTTGGCTTCATGCCTCTTAAAGGTTTTTTTTTTTTTTTTTTTTAAATAAAATGAAGATAAAGTATTAAAAAATGGGGAAATAAAGTGGTAGTCAATATGTAGTTTTAGATGACCATTTTGCACATTCTCTGACCCCAAGAATTAAACAGACCCTTTTTTTCTTCTATGTAAACACTCTCTTGTTAAAGAATATGAAATGAGCAATAATTCTCTTCTGTGCTTATACACATGGGCGGCAAGTTTGCTATGGAGTCAGAAATTGGTTTTATCTGACAAAATCATGCTTTCGTCAGGCTGCGGCAGAGTCAACACACACACACACACACACACACACACACACATGCTTGTCTTTGTGCTGATCAACTCAGAACTTGAATTAAGTCTCCATGATCCTTACTCTCAACTCTATTTCCCTAATTAACATGCCACAGAGGAAGAGGAAGTGTCTTTCCACCAGGTCTCCATCTCTCTAGTGTTTAAGTTGTTTATGTGAGTGATCTTATCTGAATGACAAGCCAACAAGAACCAGCATGATGGATGGAGTGCTGCTGTGAGCGAGTGGATGAGTGCAGCACAATGAAGCACTGGCAGAGAACAAAGGAGGAATGACCTTTCATGATGGTCATCTAAGGTGGACATCTAAGATGGGTGTATCTATAAGAGATGTGAGTTTTGGAGAGTAGACAATCCATGGGATCCTTCTGTTCTTCGGGTTCGGATCAAATTCTGCGTCCCTAATTCCCCACCTCTAATATCCATTTGAAATCGAGGAGGACATTTGATGGACTCCATATCCAGCAAGTATTCCCAGGGCTCCTGACCTTTGGACACACCCTGAAATTAGGGTATAGAGTCCAGATGCTGAGCCCCCTGGTGGGGTCTCCACTGCACAGCTGCATGACCAGTAGACTTCATGGGCCGGGAATGTCTGACTAATCGGCGAACAGGACCACGAGCAGATGTGCTGAGTCTGCTAAGTAATGTAACATATGTTTGCACACTTATACAAGCGCACTCCTCCCAACACACATTTTAATAATTTATCTGAATGATTTTTATCAGTCTGACATAGCATAAAAGAGTGTATATGTCTTAAGAGAAGAAACAGATTGATGATCTGGACTTACTTATCCTCCCTGCTGAAAAGTCTAGCTCAGGGGTGTCAGACTCAGTTCCTGGAGAGCCACTGTGCAGTTAAACACACCTAAATCAGCTAATCAAGGTCTTCAGGATTACTAGAAGCTTCCAGGCAGGTGTTTTGGAGCTGGTTGGAGCTACACTCCAGGAACTGAGTTTGACAACCCTGGTCTAGCTTATGTTTTATGGCTTATGGTCCTCAAAGTGGAATGCTGAAGTGCATTGAAGTACATGCACATAAACTAGGGCTCTGTTTACACCTGGTATTAAGATGCGTTTTGGTCGATCTGATCACAAGTAGACGAGGGAGACACATTCCCGTTTACACCTGGTATTAAGATGCATTTTGGTCGATCAGATCACAAATAGACGAGGAAGACACGTTCCTGTTTACACCTGGTGTTTTAATCCGTCTCTTTTGTCCACTTTCTACCACTTCTGTCCTGATTTCTTCAGGAAAATGAACCAAACTTGGGTCTTCAGCCAACAAAGTTAAAATCCCGTCTGGCTAGTGCCATCCCATAATGTTCACGCATTAGGTCAGTAGGCGGAGAGAAGACGGTCTTTTGTGGCTGTTCAAACACATTCGACCACATGAGCGTTTACACTACGAAAGCAATCCGGTCGAATGCTTTTTCAACTACCTCTGGAAGTGGTGTTACACCCCGTTTACACTTGTATTTAGTGTTGTCCACTTGTGATCTGACTGACCAAAACACATCTTAATACCAGGTGTAAACAGGGCCTAGGATGGAAACACATTTAACAAATACATTCCTGGATGCACAACAAAAATCTAACATGACTTTTTTTCAAAAGAGGATGCGATTGGATAACTGGACTAACCAGTGGACCAATCTCATTACACACCATCTAAAATATTGTTTGAGTCATTCTAAAATTCCTGAATGAATCAAAGTCTGTCATCAAAGTTGTTCAGTATAATTACCTCCCTGAACTGTCTCGCACGACTGTGTTCCCAAACATCAGGCATCCACCTCTGAACACAACAGCTAAAGTGTTTGATGCTTTAGTGTAGGAAAAATGCAGCTTTAATTATGTAGGTTTTATTCGCAACTTTGGATGGAAATGTGGTGATGATTTACCTTGGATACGAGCAAGAGTGTGTGTAATGTGTAAGGGCCGATTCACACAGAGCACGTTTTTGCTGTTAAAAAATGTGAGACGCAGGTCAGTGGAACGAAAAAAAAGTGCAAGGCCTAGATTTTTAAGAGTTGAAGTTCTTTTAACTTGAGAGTCGTGTTTTTATAACGCCGTTTCATGTGCGAGAGAGACGCTGCAATAGATGTGAGACATGAGCGCAACGGTTAAACACTAGCACGCGTTTACACTGAAAAACTATGGAAAAGTAGCGCATAGAAAAATGTGTTCTGTGAACGGCCCCTAATAGTGCAGAGTCAGTGCAATGAGAGCGGCTAATTAATGAATGTTTTCAGCAAGAAAAGATTTGGTCAGTTTACATCTCTCTTTTACCTTCAGGTAAAGTTCATTTCCAGGTCATGGTTGACCTGGAATAGGATGATGGTTGTCACAGTATGACTTTTACCAACAAGAAAATTATCCACAGAACCCAATTCTGGCCTGTTATTTCCCAAGCCCCTCTATTCTGTGGTAATGATTTTAGCATCAGCGTCTGTCTGATGTTGTTGAATCTATCCAGCAGGGAGGGCAGAAAGACACCTGTGCTGTTTACAGGCGGATAGAGGCCCTGCAGTCTAACCATACAAATAAACAAAGCATTTACTTACAGTGGGTAGAGTACTCACAGATGTGAACGACCACTAAACTAATTAGTTGTCCTAACTAATTAGTTTATATTTAAGATTAGAGGGAGAGAGAAGTTTTAAAGGGATAGTTCACAAAAAATGAAAGTTCTGTCATCAATTACTCACTCTCATGTTGTTTCTTAAGACTTTCATTCATCTTCGAAACACAAATGAAGATCTTTTTAATGCCCTGCCATTGAAAGTCTGCTCCCAAAATGTTGACTGTTCAAAACATTCTTAAAGTGACTGTAAAATAAATCCATATGAATCGAGCCGTTTAATCCAAGTCTTCTGAAGAGACACGATTTTTATGATGAATAGATTTAATTTAGGCTTTTATTCACATGTAAACATTGATCCGTGAACATACACTATATTGCCAAAAGTTTTGGGACACCTGCCTTTACATGTACATGAACTTTAATGACATCCCATTCTTAATCCGTAGAGTTTAATATGGAGTTGGCCCACCCTTTGCAGCTATAACAGCTTCAACTCTTCTGGGAAGGCTTTCCATAAGGTTTGGGAGTGTGTTTATGGGAATTTTTGACCATTTATCTAGACCATTCTTCTTGATGTTGGACGAGAAGGCCTGGCTCGCAGTCTGCGCTCTAATTCATCCCAAAGGTCTATCAGGTTGAGGTCAGGACTCTGTGCAGGCCAGTCAAGTTCCTCCACACCAGACTCGCTCATCCATGTCTTTATGGACCTTGCTTTGTGCACTGATGCACAGTCATGTCATAACAGGAAGGGGCCATCCCCAAACTGATCCCACAAAGTTAGGAGCATGAAATTGTCCAAATATGTCTTGGTATGCTGAAGCATTAAGAGTTCCTTTCACTGGAACTAAGGGGCCAAGCCCAACCCCTGAAAAACAACCCCACACCATAATCCCTCCTCCACCAAACTTTACACTTGCAGTCACATGCAGTCAGGCAAGTACCGTTCTCCTGGCAACCGGCAAATTCAGAATTGGATTGCCAGACAGAAAAGCGTGATTGATCACTCCAGATAACACGTCTCCACTGCTCTAGAGTCCAGTGGTGGCGTGCTTTACACCACTGTATCCCACGCTTTGCATTGCACTTGGTGATGTAAGGCTTGGATGCAACTGCTCGGCCATGGAAACCCATTCCATGAAGCTCTCTACGCACTGTTCTTGAGCTCATCTGAAGGCCACATGAAGTTTGGAGGTCTGTAGCTATTGACTCTGCAGAAAGTTGGTGACTTCTGCGCACTGTGCACCTCAGCATGCGCTGACCCCGCTCTGTGATTTTACGTGGTCTACCACTTCGTGGCTGAGTTGCTGTTGTTCCCAATTGCTTCCACTTTGTTATAATACCACTAACAGTTGACCGTGGAATATTTAGTAGTGAGAAAATTTCACGAATGGACTTATTGCACAGGTTTACCACGCTTGACTTCACTGAGCTCCTGAGAGCGACCCATTCTTTCACAAATGTTTGTAGAAGCGTCTGCATGCCTAGGTGCTTGTTTTATACACCTGTGGCCATGGAAGTGATTGGAACACCTGAATTCAATGATTTGGAGGGGTGTCCCAATACTTTTGGCAATATAGTGTACATATAGATAGCTCAAATATGGTAGAAGCTCAACCATACTCACTTGACGTGAAAGAACAAATCTCATTGGTTCTTGCAGAAGCTCAAACATCACTGGTTCTCACAAGTCAAACAAGCATGATTGAGTTTCCGTTTGCTAAATTTGAGTGCAAAGGTGTGCTTTTACTTTTCTAAGTGACCAGACTTACAATTAAGGCCTAGTAAAAGATTAAAAAAGTTGAATTATTCCATAGACTTACATTGAAAAAGGAATGTCATATAAAACCACAGTTTAGTTGCTCTTTGCTTGCAAGTCAGTTTTCTTAGCTTAGCTAGTTTTCTTAGCTATGTTTCTTAGCACGTTTTTATATTTTTAATAGCATGCAGAGTGATATATAGAGAGATGGTGGTGTTTTATAGTCTTGGAGTCAGCATGACTGACCAGACACTGCAGGTATTCTGTCTTATTTGGCTATGTGACAGCTTTTGATTCTTAAACACATGTCTTTTGATTCACACAATATGGCATTTTGCTGATCTGAATCTATAAAGGATAAGAGCAGTCTGTTAAAATTTTTCTGATCAAAAGGTTCTGTCTCTCACGACTATCTAGCTCCACGTTGTAGTCATAAAGAGCGATCGCATAAATCAAGACCATTTGTGAATATAATCTCAGAGTGCTTCATAGGAGATGGAAATTTTAAGCACCAATGCACATGAAAATGTATGTGTGTGTTCATGCACATGGAACATGCTTACTAGCATACTATTTACAGCATACTAGTCAAGCCACATGCGTTATACAATACAGATTGTTTCACAGTAATAAACAGTAAAACAGCAGTGTTAACGTTGCAAATTCTTCAATTATGAAACATACCGTTTCAGCTGTAAAGCAGCTCTAAAAAGACAAAAGTGTCATTATGCAGCTCAATATAGTTCAATGTTGATTCAATTTCTTTCAATAACAGTGTCAATGTTGCAATGTTCATTATGAAGTGAGCATTATTCAGCTATATGCAGCTTTAAAGTAGACAATAGTGTCATTATTCAGCTCAAGTCAGTTCAGTGTCGATGTTGCAGAGTTCATCAATTATGAATTATTCCATTCAGCTATAAAGCAGCTCTACAGAAGAAATTTGTCATCATCCAGCTCAATTTAGTTCTCATCCAATAATGGCAGTGTATTCAAAACAATAATATATCTGATACTAGGGGCCAGATTTACTAACAGCTTGCTCCAGCACAAACCCTCTTTTGAAATTAAAAACTACTGTCAGGATTTACTAAAGACACGCAGTGAAAAATTAGCGCTGAAAAGGCGTGGACAGGGTTATTATTGTGGCTGATCTTACTGCATATGCATTTGTAGGAGTTTCCTTTTCAGATGCAAAATGTATGGGAGGAGAGTATTTAAATAAATCATGCAAGGAGATTTACTAAGGTTTGCGCTCAATTTACTGGTATTTGCACCGTTATTTAATGCCTAAAAAAAGCATGTCTTAAACCTATTCTAATCTAATTTGCGCTGCCCTTGGTAAATTCTGTTGGTTATTATGGAAATGATCCAGCTACATCTTTAAGTTGTGCGTCGTAAGTGTACATGAGACCCTATACCGACTAAGCTACTAAAAGAGATGCTTCCAGAGGTCATAGATCCTCTTCTTAAAATCATTCATTCATCTTTGTCATTAGGATATGTACCAAAAACTTTTACGCTGGCTATTATTAAACCTCTTATTAAAAAAACGCAAATTGATCCTAAAGAATTAGTCAGTTACAGGCCGATCTCAAATCTACCCTTTCTGTCAAAAATACTAGAAAAAGCAGAATCCTCACTATGTTCCTATGTTCCTTTTTAGAAAGAAATGGTATCTGCGAGGATTTCCAGTCAGGATTTAAACCGTATCATAGTACTGAGACTGCTCTCATTAGAGTTACAAATGATTTGCTCTTATCATCCGACCATGGTTGTATCTCTCTATTGGTGTTACTGGATCTTCATGCTGCATTTGATACCATCAACCACAACATTCTTTTGAATAGACTTAAAATTATGTTGGCATTAGTGGAATTGCATTGGCATGGTTTAAATCATACTTATCTGACCGTTATCAGTTTGTAGCAGTAAATGAAGAGATGTCACACCGAACACAAGTTCAGTATGGAGTACCGCAGGGCTCAGTGCTAGGACCGTTGCTTTTCACCCTGTACATGCTACCATGCTTGGGAGATCTCATTAGGAAACATGACATTAGCTTTCACTGTTATGCCGATGATACTCAGTTCTATATTTCTTTGCGCCCCGACGAAACTTACCAATTCACAAGAATAACAGAATGCATAGCTGATATAAAAAATTAAAAGACTAGTAATTTCCAACTACTTAATTCTGAAAAAACTGAGTTTCTAATTATTGGATAAAAACCCCTGCACGTAGTAACCTAGAATACTGTCTAACACTTGATGGATGTTCTGTCAAGTCTTTGTCGCCAGTTAAACCTGGGATACCAATCTTTCATTCAATCTTCCACGTTATAGCATCTGTAAAGCCGCATTCTTCCATCCTAAAAATATATCTAAATTACGTCATATGCTCTCAATGCAAAATGCTGAACAGTTAGTTCATCCATTCATAAACACAAGGCTAGATTATTGTAAAGATCTACTGGGTGGTTGCCCTGCACGCTTAATAAACAAACTCCAGCTGGTCCAAAACGCAGCATCTAGAGTTCTTACTAAAACCAGGAAGTATGACCATATTAGCCCGGTTCTGTCAATACTGCACTGGCTCCCTATTAAACATCGTATAAATGTATAATCTTGCTGATTACTTACAAAGCACTAAATGGTTTAGCTCCCCAGTACTTGAGCGAGCTCTTAACGCATTATAGTCCTTCACATCTATTGCAATCTCAAAATTCTGGCCAGTTGATAATACCTAGAATATCAAAATCAACTGCAGGCGGTCGATCCTTTTCCTATTTAGCACCTAAACTTTGGAACAGTCTTCCTAGCATTGTTCGGGAAGCAGACACACTCTGTCAGTTTAAATCTAGACTAAAAACACATCCGGGCCATATCCAGATCAGACACAACACATCCCTGAAGTGTCAGCAGAGATTGTGTTAACTAGACTCTGCACTGTGAAGGCCTCATCGACACGACAGCCAGTGGCACTGATACTTTAACAAGCCCGTCTCCGGCATGATGAATCCTATCTTCAACCAGATGGAATTGGACAAATATTCTGTAAGTTCCGATCCAATCTGACCTGTAATGATGCCTGAATCATAATCATACACTGTTCGTTCATTGGCCAGAGGAGAACTGCCCCCCTGACTGAGCCTGGTTGTTTTCTCCATTCTGTCACCTGATGGAGTTTTGGTTCTTTGCCACTGTCGCCTTTGGCTTTTGGCTTGCTTAGTTGTGGACACTAAATATTCAACAATATTAGTGCTCTGCCTGCATTAACACCGTTGTATGAGAATTGAACTGAGCTGGACGATGACATCACTGTTTTCTCCAGAGCAGCTGTACATGCCATATACAGAGTGTCTATTTACACTAAGTGCAACTCAGAGAACTCAGACAATAGGAGGACTCAAATGCTGTGATGAACGTGAGAAAAGTTTATTAGAAAACTTTGAGAACAAAATAGAAACAGTCTCTGTGACACAGTGCAAAAATGTAGATTCTCTGCAGGGTGGTTCCCGTGCGCACTGCCCGCACATCAACAGATACGCAGGTAGAGGAGACCACCGACAGGCAGAGAACAACCGGGCGAACCACTGAATGACGAATCCCGGGTCCAGCAAGTGAGACAGCCTTGCTTACAAACCCCTCGTCTTAGGTTCCTGAACACAAACCTCAGCAGGTAAGCAACAGAAGAACATGAACAAGAACACAGATCATGGGACATTCACGCGACATAGCATATGATCAACTGACAACAAGGGGGAGACACAGCTGGGAATATAAAGGGTAAGGGAATGAGCGACAGGTGTAGGGAATGAGCGACAGGTGTAGGGAATGAGCGACAGGTGTAGGGAATCAGCTCATGATTGTGCTCACAGCACTACAGGGCAGCACTGATTGCTCAGACCACGAGCTGCAGAAAATGACAGGACCAAAACAAACAACAGAAGAACCGGTGACACACCCTGACCTGTGACAGGATTTAAGTACATCTTTATATGTAATTTCATAATTACTTCTATTGTTCATGAAATATTGTACAGCTGGATATACTGATAAGCATTTATGGTATGCTAAAATGTTATGTAATTCCTATTAGAACTTGTATGTTATGCATTTAAATATATTTGTAATTAAAATAAAGTTGGGTAACACTTCATTTTAAGGTGGCGTAGTTACTGAAGTTACATGCATTTACTATAGTAATAACAGTAAATGATGCATAATTACAAGCAACTAAATCTAAACCAAACCTTAACCCTATATGTAGTTAATTAATATTACTTAGTACATATTTGTTTAATTACACTGTAACAAGGTCGCCATAAAAAAGTGTAACCTGAAGTTGCTATATAGGCAACACATCAAAATAAGTGTACTTCTTTAAACCAATATTATTAAAACAACGATTTAAAACATACTTTAAAGTAAAACTGATATTGAAAATGTCAAAACAATTTGACATGATTACAAAATGCACTTAAGTGGCTTTTTATTTCATTAATATTATATTATCTGCAAGTACAGTTTACTTTTAAGATTTGAATATTCGATACAATACAATTGTCTTTGGGCATGTGAACATGTGATGTATATATGAACTCATAAGTGTGTGTGTGTGTGTGTGTGTGTGTGTGTGTGTGTGTGTGTGTGTGTGTGTGTGTGTGTGCGTGCGTGTGTGTGTCTCCAGGGTTCTGCTGCCTCAAATGTCACAGACACAGGGAGGTTATGGGAACTAAAGAGTAGAATGAGAGCTGTGATGAGCAAAGACCCCGACTACTTCATCAAGACTTTCTCTCAGGAAACAGAGTGACCTACACAGACCACCTGACCCTGTCAAGCCCACTTCCTCTGACCTCTGCTAGCACACATCTCCACATACTCTCAATATGAGGTGATGCAATCCATCCCATGATTCCCTTCTTCAGTTCAAACCTCCAGACAAAATAGCACACTACTGGCTGAATTCTCATAGGCGGGAAAATGCTTTCAAAATAACAGATAGAGACTGTAATTTTTACTCAGAAGACACGGCACTACTACAACTGTCAGTCAAATATAGTCAGAATTTAATACTGGTATAAAACTTACCTTTAAAATTTACTCCAATACATACTGGAAAAAAGAAAGTGTGCCTAATTGTATTGAATATGTAATGTATATTTAAATTTAAAAAAAAAGTACAGGCAGAAATATAATATTAATGAAATACTTGAGTACACTTTCATGACCATTTTACTTAACACACGTACACTATTAAAAAGTGCACTGTTTCAAAGTTTTACTTTAAAATACATTTTGTTTTAATAAACTTTTGTCGTGATTTAAAGCACACTTGTTTTGATGTGTTGACTAACCATAGTCAAGTATAGTCGACTATAATTATAATTTTTATGATTGCAATATTAACTGTAGTGTGTTAATTGATATTATTTGACATTTACACAAGTTAATATTTATATCTCAAATTTACCTTAAAGCAAAATAATGCTTTACAATATTGCGTTACTCTCTAAAAAAAAGTAACTAATTGTTTTTATTGAAAGTAAGGTCTCACTTTAGTCTAGGGCCCAATTAACTAGCTATTAACTATGATTTTTGACCCCATAAACTCCTAATTACTGCTTATTAATAGTTAGTGCGGTAGTTGTCAAGTTTAAGTATTGTGTAGGATTAAGGGATGTAGAATATGGTCATGCAGAATAAGGCATTAATATGTGCTTTATAAGTATTAATAGACAGTCAATATCCTAGTAATGTGCATGTCAATAAGCAACTAGTTAATAGTGAGAATTGGACCCTAAACTAAAGTGTTGCCGATTACTTTTGCATTACTTTTTCACACCTGGGCTGGGCTTGCTTGCTTGTTTGGTTAATAAAGTGAGATTAAATACATAAAGTATATTTGTGTAATTTAACAAATTGAATTATTGCAGGTTTGCGTAATATTCTGAGTTTGCATGTCACTGTTTTTATTCATTTTGAGGAATTCTGAATCTCTGTTTGTGCAAGTGAGATGAGTAAATGCTCATATTTAATCTAGAACTACAATAACCATCATGTTTACACACAACGCCTATTCACTTGCTCACGATTTCTGTGAATTAATGAATGGGAAAACAAAGTAACTTGCATTACTTATTTAAAAAAGTAACTCAGATATTTTGCTGTAAATTTACAAGTAATGCGTTACTTTACTAGTTACTTGAAAAATGTATTTGATTACATAACTCACGTTACTTGTAATGCGTTACCCCCAACACTGATCTTACATGTACTAAACTGCAAATTCATCACTACAAATGTGCAATTACGAATATATTTAAGGCAGCGGCTATTTGCACCAAGTGAAAATAACATATTTTCTTAGCGATAGACGATATTTACACTAAGTGCAAATAGCTGTAGATGCTATTTACTAAGTGAAATAGCATACTAAGTGAAAATAGTGATATATTCTATTTACACCATGTAAAAGTAGCAGTTTTTTTGCAATATGTGTAAATAGTAATTAGATGCTATTTATACTTTATTTTGGCAGATACATACTATTTGCACATCAGTATTGTTGTACGTTAACAGGATGCAATAATAACACAGAGTGTAAATGATTACATTTATTAAAATTATTACATGAAATGCCGCCTTAATTGGACAATAAAAGCCCTCCCTACACCTACCCCTACCCAATAAATACTTTTATTATTATTAAACATTTCGTTAGACACTTTATTTCCACTTTTAGAAAATTTTCTTCATTTTTATTGAAAGTAAATGCCTTTCCGATGTGATATGTGATGGGAAAAGAGAGACGAGCGAGCTCTGCAAAAGGCGGAATCGAACCCAGGTCGCTCGCGTCAAAAACTCAATTCCTAAGCCTTATGTTTTACTGACTATGCCACAGAAGATGTTGAAACATGTGTCTTTTTTACATCTAGTTTGGCCCAACCAGGCATTGTTAGGCGGAGCTAGTGCAAATAGCACTTGCCAACAAGGCACGCTATTTGCACTTGGTGTAAATAGACACTCCATATATGTAAATGTATGAAATACAAGTTTCAGGGGGAAAAATGTTTAGCATAAATGCTTGTCACATTCGGCAGTACACTTACATATAAAGATGCACTTAAGTGAGTCAAAAAAATCACTGTAAACTAAAGCTAGTTGCATTTAATATAAATTTAAACTATAATACATGTTAATTGAATTGCATTTAACACAGTAAAATGACCACAAACATCACATTCAGTTCGCATTTAAGTAATATTATTTTAAAGTTTATTATGTCCGTAGTAAAAAAAGTATGCATGTAAAGATTAAAATAAAAATATTTTCCCTAACCATTTCTTGCTTTGTGTCATATATCCTATAGCATTTAGCAGATGCTTTGTCAGAAAAACATCCTTTTACTGGCAGTTGTGAAAGCTTCTCTGCATTACAGCTCTACCGGAAGGTCATTACGAGCCAGAATCTCATTATGATCATCACTACAATGACCATTTTTCCACTAATGTGTAACATATGGATGACTTGCGCAGCCATTACACGACCAGGCCATTATCCAGCTGCTAAATGACCTCAAATGCTTTTTCAAGACTGAACTCATGTAAATCTTTTCTCTGTTTTACCTGAAAGTACATTTAAATCTTAAGGCCCATAATGCTGAATCATTACTTCTTCACATCTCTTCAAGTTCCTCAACACTGGTACAAAAGTGTGCAATAATAATAATTAATAAATAAATAAATGATTTGTGTGTCCTCTTTATATTAAGGTGCACTTTCACAGGTTATTCATGTTTATAACGCATGAATTAATGTTTCACAGGTATTGGAAATTCCTAATATTGGAATTTAATTTTTCATGTTTAATATCTCAAGTGTTGTGCTCATGTTTTTTTTTTTTTCAAAATGAAGATTTATACTTTCATATAAACAAGAAATCAGTCTCAGTATAATATTGCAGCATCATGAAATAAATCAGGAATCTGGTTTTGAGTGAAATAAGTATGAATAAATATATTTATTAAGCATTTATAACATGTAAATTAAAAATGGCTCACTATTTGGCATGCATTGTGTTAAAGTCACCCTTTTATTAATGCAGTTATAACTGCTTATCAACGACTTATAATGCATGTGTAAAAGAGTCTTTAAAGGGACAGTTCACCCAAAAAAAATGAAAATTCTGTCATCATTTACTCACCCTCATGTTGGTCCAAACCTGTATAAATTTCTTTGTTCTGCTGAACACAAAGGAAGATATTTGGAATAAATATCTCGCCCCCCATTGACTACCATAGTATTTTTTTTCCTACTGTGGTAGTCAATGGGGGGCGAGATCTGCTTGGTTACAAATATTCTTCCAAATATCTTCCTTTGTGTACAGCAGAACAAAGACATTTATACAGGTTTGGAGCAACATGAGGGTCAGTAAATGATGATTTTCATTTTTGGGTGAACTAACCCTTTAACGAACACCTTTATAAATCCTTTACAAAGGGAACCTTAATGTAAAGTGTCACCTTGTTTTATTATATTATCTGCAAGTACAGTTGTTTAAAATATATACTTTTAAGATTTGAAGTACACTACATGATTAATTCTATAACTGGAGATACATTTTGCATTTCCAAAAGTTAAGGAATAAAACTGAAATTCTTTCCAGTGTTCTTATTAAAAACATATTCAATTTCAATAATTCAGTACTTGCCAAACACACATTACTTCCCTTATTTACTTTTAATGAAAAAGAAATGTCTTTATAGCATTGTTTGTCAACTCTGTTACAGACAAATTAGGCAATGTGTAGAAATAACATTGGTAACAGAGTTTGACGGTAACAGAATTGACCATTTTAAACTTTTAAGCCAAAAATTCAAGACCAGTTTTCCTTCTGGTAATTTTGTCGTTTTTTTCAGAGAGAGCACACATTCCTTTCAGCGCTTCAGATCTTATCAGTGAGGGAAAGTGACATCATTTCCTGTATCTTGCATAGTTGTGGGAGATAATTTCACCAATTTAAAGGCAAAGTACGGTACGGTAACAGATTTTTTAATGTTGTAGAATTAGAAAAAAATGACTATTTATGGCTTATAAATAAAATAAAATAAATGAAATATTACCAAAAGAAAAGTAAAATAAAATATTTTGATTACACAATGATACATGATGGAAAGAAATACACTAATTCGGACAAGATGAAATCATGATTTTCAGCTATATAAGACATTTTTTTACAGAAAATATTATATTGTTATGGCCTCTTGTGATCCATGAGTAACAAATTATTAAAATAATTAAAAATATAACCATTTGAAAAAAGCTGAAAAAATAATGACTTTGGACATCAAATGTACCTGCAATTATAGAATCACCCATTGACATTTAATAGAATTAAGTGCATTTATTTTTCATAAGGGGCATAGTGAAAATAATATGAGTAGAATGTCAGTTAAAACACCCTTAGATTCCATATTAATCTTGGATTTCCTCTTCCCGTATGACTTTTTGTTTGAGCGATAATGCTAATGCATTCAATGTGACATGCACTAAGTGGTCTTTGTTGACAACATTACTGATCAGGAAAAAAAGGAATAAAGTTTCCACAACATCCTAATAGCCACCTTTGTGCTCAGCCATTGTGTCACCGTTTCTTTAACGCTTTGTGTACCTTCAGTCTTTTGGCTGGCCTTGGGCAAAGAAGCTGACGAAGCATTGAGCACTTTCTAGGGTTACGTGTGTGTGGCCATAAGTGTGTCAGGTTAGAAAAACAGGCATGCCCTCGGAGGGTTAATTTAGAGAAAACGCCTCAGAGCTGCAGGTGTTCGTCGTGTTATGAAATTAGTTTACTCTCAACATTCAGGCCAAGTAGACCCATGGCTCGCATTAGACGTGCGCAATTAAAAGGTGTGTTAAGTTGTTTTGGTCTGTGTTGTTTATAAGTTGAAATTGTTTGTAGAGGAAACCATATAAATCCTAAGAAAGAATGTGCTTGCTGGGTCTTGCTAGAGCTGTGAGTTTTTATGGAGAGATCTTATAGTGTGCGATCACTGCCCACCCTAATTCTTTCACAAATAAACACTCCAAACCACATGCTCTCTGCTCAAAAACACTGAGCTCATTCCCCAGCAGGGACAAAGACATGTGAACAGAGTGGGGGATGCTGTCAAAAATGAAACGAGTTACTTTAGCGACAGACCCACCTGTTTTCTTCAAGACGATCTGTTAGGAAATAGCAGGTGCCTCAGGCAGGAGTGAGTGTTAAGTGTGTTTCTTTAACAAACACCAGGTGGGGATCTGAAAGTAATTAACTCAGGATTAAATAGAATCATATGGCAAAAATAGTAAGAATAGTAGACTAGTAGGGGAGAGTGGGGTAAGATGCGCCTTTTTTTTTTTTTTTTTACTTATGTGGCCCTCAAGATAAGAGAAAATAAGGCAGAAGTACAATGAAAGTATCTAAATTAGTATCTAATTTCAGGATGTTTGTGATCATTTTAAATGATCAGAATGCATCTATGGGGTAAGTTGATCCGAGTCAGTGGGTAAGTTGCACCATCTGGGTGTAAACGGACCATCTAATTGAATCTGAACCAAACCCATGTGAAATTGTAAAGATAATTTACCTCTTTTAAAAACACCTTCAATAATCAAATTTACTATTTCTTTTCTTAAAGCTAACTTAAACAACATAAAACCAACCAAATGTTAATATCTTTAGTTGTTTGCATTTCTGAAACAATATGTTGAACACCAAAGTTGTAACCTTCCCAAAAACAGACTAAACAGTTTGTTGAGTAAAATTAAATAAAAATAAAATAAAATAAAAACTGAATTAGAATGAATGAATAAATGTCATTGAAACTAATAAACATTTTAGTCAAAATGTTCTTGGTATGTTAGTTTTTCTGCAGTGTCGAACATGTTAGGCCATTAGGGACTACAGGTGGAAAGATATATATGATTAAGCATCTTCTGGGTCTTATCAGAGAAGGATTTGGTGTGCTTGTACATTGTTCCTATCAAATAAGTTGCTTACCTGGGGAACACATGGCACCAGGATGCACTATAGGAAGAAGGCAAGCCGGCGGAGGCAGTGTGATGCTTTGGGCAATGTTCTGCTGGGAAACCTTGGGTCCTGCCATCCATGTGGATGTTACTTTGACATGTACCACCTACCTAAGCTTTGTTGCAGACCATGTACACCCTTTCATGGAAACGGTATTCCCTGGTGGCTGTGGCCTCTTTCAGCAGGATAATGCGGACTTAGAGGGGATGGGAGTTTAGCAAACTTGCTATTTTATCAACACAGATATTGAGATGAAAAATGACATAACAGGGAGAAGGGGAGGAAACATTAGCGGAGTTTTGTTGATCTAGGTCAGGGGTGCCCAATCCTGTTCCTGGAGATTTGCCTTCCTGCAAAGTTCAGCTCCAACCCTGACCAAACAGCTGACGCAGCTAATTAAGATCTTCAGGAGAACTTGATAATTACACAGATGTGTTGGATCTGGTAGATCTGCAGGAACAGGATTGGGCACCCCTGATCTAAGTGGTCCACAACCATGGTGGTTCACCGGGTGGTTGTGAGAGAGTGAAACTGGCAATGATCCATAAAGCTTCCCGCACAGAAAACTGTGCACACTTCGGATTTGTTTCTGTTTGGATTCCTGCAGTCCATTTTGTGGCACCTGTTCTTCATGCTTCGATCATTTGTGTGCTCTCTTCTTTTCTCTTTGTATTTCAGCAACTATAAATATCCCGCCCATCTCCCATGGTCCATGCGGCCCTGCTCTTTCCTGAGGGAGAGGAAGTGCAGGCTGATTCAGGGACCCGATCTTTCTCCTGGGAGAGAGGAGAGCCCAGCGATGGGGGCTGGGAAGGACGAGGCTTGTTTACAGTAGAGATCCCTGGAGGTCTGCACTGTACAAAACATGGGCAACCATGAAAGGCAACCACTACAATGAACATTAGAAAGTGAAACAATGCTTTTTCATGCATACAAGTATTGGCTAATTTTATAAAAGGTTTAAAGTCAACATGACATTGTGTTTGCAACCCATTTTACTCATATGATGCACTGCTGAATTGTGCACAAGACCAGGAATGTGTGAGTAAGTAAATTATGTCAATTTTGATTTCATGTTTACTTTGAGAAAACATGTTTGGACTATTGTATCTTTTGGAGAAGCAGCTGTGGAACTCAAACAGAAAACGGAGACTTGATTGTTTAACATCTTTTTTCTTTTATTACTGTTTACATGTCCAGCATGGATTGTTAAACACACTCAGAAGATGTGAACAAACACAAATGTATAAAATCCTCAGTTTCTACATATGAAAAAAATCAAAAACACAAATCGGAATGTTATTAGCAAGGTAAAAACCTAAAAAAACAAAACAAAACAAAAAACAAAAGAAAATTTGTAAAGGTACTATTTACAATTTTAAAAATGACCAAATTTAAGATAATATTAAGAAAAATATTAACTGAAAATATGACCATCTAAATTTCATTTTACCATTATTAATAAAGACGATGAGGTGTTTAAGAAAACACTGCAGCACAACTTTGTGCACATTAACAGCATTGCTTTAAATGTTAGTGATTTGCTACTACTGCATATTTTGTCTGAAATGCTTTGTCTAGTTTTAAACAGCATGTTTCTGTAAGGCTCATTAAGTAAAGTGAGATTCCCTTCAAGACAGTGTGCATGCCTAGACGCATTGTCACACAACAGGGCTGATTTGATATTGAATCTACCCTTGACACAGAATAATGCAGGCAAGAGCAAACACACCGTCTCATTCTGCTCAGCTGATTCAACAACATATTGTCTCAACCTTTTTTGGCTATTTATTCAGTAAGTCAACAATGATTGCAGTCTAATAACTGCAGCTGGTTAATAAGTGGTGTGGACGGATGTTCTTAGAGGCACCTCTGATCAGAGCTCAAGTTTATATCAGGAGAATATACTGTACATACACACAGAGAGAAGAGAGAAGTCACACGGCATATGAAGCGTCACTGTACTGTCCATTTGGTTGGTCAAACTCCACTTAACTGTGATGAAAAACCCATCATTGCATAAAACAGCAGTGGTCCTGAGCTGCGTTTATGGGAACGGTGTGACCAAAACGGTCAACGTCCATGATTCACACTCAAGCCTTCTGAACAGAGGCTGTTGTTAGTATGCAATGCTAGTGTGAGGGCCGGTGGGAGGAAGCTTTGTGGCCCTGGCTGAGGGCCCAGTCTATCTTCCTGTTGGCCAGAAGCAATGTGCAGGACAATAATGCAGCAGGAGAGAGGGGCCATTGTTATAAGAGCCAGTCCTAAACTTGGCCAAGAGTTGATTTGAGATGACGGTGAAAATATTAGACCTTAAAATCTACATACTAACATACTAACAAATAAACAGACTGCTTTGATTATTCATCAGTCATTGTCTACCACAATAGTCACCCTTATTATCTCTCAAAAAGAAAGAAAGACATAAACAGTGTAGAAACAAACATACTTAGTAATACAGTTTTATGCATACTAGACTAGTGCCCTTACGACCTTACTCTGATGGTACCATGGTATACCATCTGGACTGGATTATGGACCGAACAGTGGTGCCGGTTCCCAGGGGCTGCCAAAGCCTACAGCCATGCCAAAGACTGCCAAAAGGACTGCCAAAGGGGACTCACCACAAGGATCCTTAATGTATACAGCTGAAGCTGACCACTAGGGCCCTGGCCTCGGGCACATATAGTGGGACATGACCACTAGGGATGACTACAAGGTCCAACCATTAGAGCCCCGGGCGCATACAGTGGGACATGACCACTAGGGCCCCGGGCCACCCGGCACATATAGTGGGACATGATCACTAGGGATGACCACTAGGTCTAACCACTAGGGCCCTGGGCCCCCGTGTGCATACAGTGGGACATGACCACTGACCCGGCGCATATTGTGGGACATGACCACTAGGGAGGACCACTAGGTCCAACCACTAGGACCCTGGCTTATAGAGTGGGACATGACCACTAGGGATGACCACTAGGTCCAACCGCTAGGAGCCCGGGGCATACAGTGGGACATGACCACTAGGGATGATCACTAGGTCCAACCACCAGGCCCCCAGGCGCATACAGTGGGACATGACCACTAGATCCAACCACTAGGGCCCTGGGCGCATACAATGGGACATGACCACTAGGGACGATTACTAGGTCCAACCACCAGGCCCCCAGGCGCATACAGTGGGACATGACCACTAGATCCAACCACTAGGGCCCTGGGCGCATACAGTGGGACATGACCACTAGGGATGACCACTAGGTTCAACCACTAGGACCCTGACTCATGCAGTGGGACATGACCACTAGGGATGACCACTAGGTTCAACCACTAGGACCCTGGCTCATGCAGTGGGACATGACCACTAGGGATGACAACTAGGTCCAACCACTAGGACCCCGGGCGCATACAGTGGGACATGACCACTAGAGCCTCGGGCCCCTTCTGACAAATAGGGCCCCTCAGCTAATACAGATCGAATGGACCACTAGCGCCTCAGTGAATACAGCCTAGACTGACCACTAGGGCGCTGATCACCTCAGCGAATACAACATTTGCTGACCTCTTGGGTCCTCTAGGATCACTACAGTCACCAAAGTGACAATCCTACCAAAATATGTTTTCCCTAACTTTGTTGCCTATTGCAGGAGAAGCTGTCCACCACTAGGGGTGGAAATAAGAGGGATGGGGCTCCAAAGATGTGTGCCCAAGGACCTCAAAGAACCACGACCCGGGCCTTAATAACATACTAAATGATTACCCTATTGAAAAATATGTAGATGATTTTGACTCCAAGGTACCAAGAATACCATTGCATAACCATCATGGTTGTGTCCAAAAAGAATGGTATTACCATGGTACTACAGTATGTCCAAAAGACCATGCTAATATGGTACTTCTTTCTTTTTTTTTTTTTTAAAGTGGCAGATTATGGAAAAAGGCCATAAAGGAGTATTAAAATAAGACAAAGAATGGGCTGTAGTGGGAACAAGACGGCAATAAGGCCTGAGTGAGCCCCTGAGAGTGAGCGTTTCAGATATCCTTCAAGCCTGTTTATGTATTCCTCATTGATCTGGGAGAGTGGAGGAGAAGGTAAAGGGCGTCGGGGGAGGGACGGAAGAGCTTTTATGTCTGATTAACTCTCCTCCAAATCTCCTCGGACGTCAGGAGCACTGTGGGGAGGGGTGGATCGCCTGGCAATGGTATTCGGTGGGATTCATCAGTGACAGCATTCCGATCATGACTGTCCTGTGTCTCCTCTACTCTTCCAATAATATTTATCAAAGTGCTTTCTGCTCTACCTTGTCTGACAGGGCAATATTTATAATGCCACTCACTTTCGTTCTCTCCTCTACGTCTACCTCTTCCACTACAAAAAGGAGGTACTCTCTGGCTGATTGCGAAGGTTAAATGACTGAGATTTTGTCAGAGGCACTTAAAAAAAGTGGCGGCGGTTTGTTTTTCAATGCCTTCCGTGTCCTAGTATACTAGCTGTGTTTATGTAGGTTAGACACAAGACTAAGCAAACACCACAGAAAGCAAACACAGACCTACCTGACAGCAGTTATATCTTACAACATTAGGAAACTTGCCTAATTTGCCTACTTTGCCTAGTAGATCACATCAGCATGAATAGGTCGTGAATGAAACAGGGATCCTGTTTCCTCTGCTGGTCAAGGAATGCGCTCCAAAAATAACTGGCAGTGGACCCTGGCAATGTGTGCCAACACGCTCTCATATAGGGATGGCATTGCTACAACACGCTATCTACCAAGCAGCTCAAGCTTAGGCCAAAAATATACTCTAAGCAATGCACCAGTGCCAATGCACTGCAAGTGCACGGTCTTGTCGGATACACTTAACGTGCACTTGTATTCAAACGATTCAATGGAGTTACCTTCAAATGTCAAGTATCATTAAATGTTAGCTAGCTAGAAACATGTCTACAGTTCAACTAAAACTTGCTCAGCAAGATTCCCAAACTGTTGCTTCCAGACAATAACTGAACATCTGGCCATAGAAGAAAAACAAATCCTTGTTTGTAAGTGAATTCACCATTACGTTTGCATTAATTTCTGATATAGCGCCCCTTCAGGCAATTCTGAGAAAAAAAATTGAGACAGCTAAATCATATATGACCACATATTTTTGTCCCTTCGAGAGGGAGCTTGCAAAGTGTTTATCCCACTCCTGGCTGTTTGTTTATTACACCCCCACCCCTAAAATATCCCCATCACTGTAATACAATCCAGTTCAGACTCTACCAGCACACTATAAGCCCTTTCGCAAAGACTTAAGATATAAGGTTTCTGCATCTGAACCCTTTCCTTTTGAACTCACAGTTGTCCCTGCTTCTATCCCTCTCGTTTCAGCCCACCTCTGAGTGATATTTCTTTGGTAGGGAGAGCTTTGGGTTTTCCAATAGTTTTCACCCCCTGCTGTTTTTTTTTTTTAAATTAGACTATTACCTAACATTCCCTACAACAGTGAGCCCCTACTAAGGCTTTTATTTATAACTGGGCCCCAAGAAGCTTTTTTTCTCGAGTTTTAAATTGGTGTACGCTAGTGGTATGTATTTTATGGTTCTATTTTTCATATTTTCATTTGATTGAACAATGTAAAGCTATTATATAAATATACACTCAGCAAATGGCTCCGGCACCAGAAAACGTATAATCTCTCTCAATGCCTCAAGCTTTTTCAAACCCCCTAAATGAAACCAACCGAAACATTATGCTGCTCAGACAATAAAAATTATAATCGCCACAGTATCTCGGCATTGTTGGAGATAGAAACACACCAGCTTGCAAGAAAGAAGTCAGGAGGGCTGGACGGAACCACATAAAACATGTTAAAACAAGGCACAGTTGTTAAAACAAGGGGCTTGGCCGCACTAAGCAAGCAAAATTTAGAGAAAAGTCCCTATTTTATGATACCAAAAGAAATAGCAGGTAAAATTCAAATCAAACGCAATTGGTTGACTGGTTACTGGTTGAACAACCAGGTCCAGTTGCTTGTGAATTGACTCCAAAAAGGAAGGTCGAAAAGTCAGAGACCACTAGTTGAAAATGTTTCATTTTTTTAATGCAATAAATGTTTTCTACATTAAAAATATTATTAGAATGACAGTTTGAACTTCTTTGCTTTGACAGAAATCCTGAAACTTCCTGAAATTTTTCAGGTTTAAATTAAATTCCCAATCCCAGACTTTCCTTGTGGTCTCAGACTTTTCGACCCGCTATATATCAACATATTATCAACAAGTTATGATAGAAGCAGCCACAGTCCTTATGATGATATATTATGACTTGCCCGGGCAGTTGGAAAACCACAGCTGAGAGTCCTGAGAAAAGGTGAAATGATGCAGAAATATTCCTAAGAGAGATATTCCTTTCTCCATTTTCCGTTTCCTCTTTTTGCTCTGCAAGACTTCCCGTTTATCTCATACGCAGTGATTGGAGATCTAGATTGTGACATCTTAAAAACAGAAGTTAAGAAAATCCCAAAAACAACAAAATAAAATATGAAATGGAAAACCCAACAACAAAATCAATGTGCAAACTTTCTGATATAAATAGACTAGATGACATGTTAGGAAAGCACCAAGGGAAAGGAAAAGAAGGGTGAACATGAAAGCGTGAGTGTGTGTCAGTATCTGTACGTTTATGTTGGTGTTTTGTGTGTGCAAAGTTTTTGGGTATGTGAAATGGGAGGGCAGAACAGGGATCGGAGGTCGTTCTGATTGGTTAAACCCAGTCCTGCAGTGAACGTCTGCAGTGCACTAAATACTTGGGTGCTCCTTTCCTCTGTAGTGTGTTAATAATGGCATAGATCAATCCCAAGATGCACAGCACCAGGACCAGGGGTACCGTCACCATGATGATGTTCATGGTACGCTCCGTTTCATCTATCTTCAGAACCACATCCACCTCATTCGTTTTCTCTTCCGTCTCTTCTTTAGAGTTAACATCATTGGTGTTGTCTCTCTCTTTGTCCTTGTCCTTGTCCTTGTCCTTGTCTTTGTCTTTGTCTTTGTCTCGGCCAGCATCTGGGTTGAAGGGTGGCCGATCAGGCCACTTGCGTCCCGGGTCCACGTCGGTGTCTCTGTCAGGATCGAGGTCCACATTACAGCCCATGAAGTCTCTAAGAATGGACTTTGGGTAGCCCGGCTCGCTCGTCATTCTGTGGTTGTCAAATTTCCAGTATTTTGTACCCTTGTAAAAGTATGTATAAGCTGTGTGAGAGACAAACAAAGATGGAGAGTAAAAAAATGTGTTGAGTGCATCACTGACATTGCACACAAACTAAATTTAGCTTATCTGGTCATTACTTTATTCACTGACTGAATGGAAAAAAAACGATGCACATAATACACATTTCAGTTCTGGCTGCAAACACACACAAAATTCATATTGCTTCAAAGCAGCTTTACAGAAAATGCTTGTTTCAATTGTCCATTGTCCACCAACCAAAATGGCTTAGTTACCAACATTCTTCAAAATATCTTCTTTTCTGTTCCACATAGGGCTGCACGATATTGGAAAAAACTGACATTGCGATATTTAGTTTTTCTGCGATATATATTGCAACATATATGGAAAGAATTAATCATTCTAGAATTATTGGGGTGATTTTGTAGGGGAGTGAATCTGCACAGAAAACAATAAACATATTACAAGCATAGATGAACACAATAGAACAAAGATACAAATGAAATAAACAGTGCTTCATGTTTTTCAGGTAAGTCTTACAGTATTCAGGTGCAGATATTGAATAATCAAATGTAAAATAACACTGCATAGTCTTCACTGTAAAAATTAAATATAATCAATCTTTGTTAAAGCTACAAAAGTGATTTTCTCTTTGTCTTTTGTTGTTTGATTAACATCAATGACAGGCGGCAGCAGGAATATTAGGCTGCTGTCACTTTAAGACCGAATGCACGGATCCAATATACTGATACGCATCTATTTTCTTTCTCAGTTTTTTGACTGTGTTTACGAGGATACTCTCCGAGACGGCATTTTGACATAATTTTGTGTGTATTTGTCCGTTCAAGCACAAATAGACATGGAAGAGAATGGAATTAGGTGCGTTTTCTTGCGCTTGAATGGTTTAAAATCGCTTGAATGTTTAAACTGACAGGACCTAAAACATGTGCAAATGATAAACTTTTGCTTTATGATGGTTAAACTTTGCAATTAATCCAAGAATCACATGCGTTTCGAACCGTGGTGCCTGCTCCGTACGGATCAACTACGATCCCTATACTTGACATTGCACATTCTGCGATGTGACTATCGTGACATCGATGCTAAAACAATATATCGTGCTGCCTTAGTTCCACAGAATAAAGAAAGTCACAGGTTTGAAGCTACATGAGAATGAGTAAATGATGGCAATTTTAATTTTTGGGTGGACTATTCTTTTAAATCAAAATGAATATCTATAGTAATCGATATCATGCCACAGATCCTGTCAATACAGTTTGTATTGACAGGATCAATACAGTTTGACTTGCAGGAACATTACTTTAAATGGGAAAGTGCTTTCAGTGATGCAATATCACATTATTTTCTCAAATGACATTTCATTCATTACTTTCTCTCACTTCCTTTGTTTCACCGTCTGATTGATCCCCTTCTATCCTGTACATTATGGTGACAGGCTCTAGATGACCCCTCAACCCCACACAGCATTTCACTCACTCACCTCCATCATCGCTGAGGAAAGCCCCCTTGGGAGAAGACGGCACAGAAGTGCCCCACACACTAATTGGCTTAGGGTAGTCTTGATCCGCGGCTCTGGAGTGCTCATTAAAGCGCCAGTACCTGTGGTTTATCAAACACAGTTCAATGCATATCATTCTGACTTTCCTTGATGCAACCATTTCAGCAACAGCACAGTGACTCCATTTACATATGATATTAACATCCACCTCAGGTGATCCGATCATAAGTGCACACCACTTTCAAGGTGCCCACTTTGCATTTGTATCAGAAATGCTAATTTAAAACAAACACTGAAGGATGTTACCATTGTCCCAATGAATGACTTGGTAACACTTTACAATAAGGTTTCATTTGTTAACATTAGTTAATATATTAAATCATTTGTACCAACCATGAGCAATACATTTGTTACTGTATTTGTCAATCTTTGTTAAAGTTAGTTAATAAAAATCCAGCTGTTCATTATTTGTTCATGTTCCTTCACAGTGCATTAACTAATGTTAACAAATACAACTTTTGATTTTAATAATCTATTAGTAAATGTTGAAATTAACTAAGATTAAGAAATGCTGTAGAAGTGCAGTTCATTATTAACGTTAACTAATGTAGTTAACTAATGAAACCTTATTGTAAAGTGTTACCTATGATTTTAATTCCTATGATATATTTTTGATATAGTCTAGAATTTTTTTTTATCCCATTTTCAACTAAAGTTTAAACCAAGTAAAAAGTAATAATAACATTTTTACTTACACCTTGAATACATGTGAGTGGTCACATCTTAAGCATTATTTTATAGTATATTTTCTACAAACGTGAAATATTTATAAAATTATACAATTCATAAAATATATTTTGAGGTAAACATTATTATTATTATTATTATTATCATCATTATAAATTACAAATATCATGTGCAATTAATTCTTAATGAATTAATAATTTTTTTATTTTATATTTTGGGGAAAATCACACCTCATTTTACAATATAAACTAACTTGGCCTTGTCATAAAGAGGTCAAATGATGTGATGTTTTAAGAGACT
The DNA here is from genome assembly GCA_039654105.1 of Coreius guichenoti. Classification (NCBI taxonomy): domain Eukaryota; kingdom Metazoa; phylum Chordata; class Actinopteri; order Cypriniformes; family Gobionidae; genus Coreius; species Coreius guichenoti. The sequence goes on from CM077168.1 coordinate 4,576,724, forward strand.
TATCATCAATAAGCATATAAATAAAGCAGTTGGGGTTTTTTTTCTCTAGGTAATTATAATAAAATATTATTTTAACCTACTCAAGGTTTTCTTTCATTCTTTTTCTAAATTCTTTTCATGAGGGATTTTTTCCATTATGATATCAGGAGAGTTCACCCTGACATTTTTGACTTCATGCTCCTTCAAAAATATTAAAATTATATATTTTTTTAATTTAGAAATTGAAATTATATCATAGAAGAGGTGTGTTCAATTCATTGTATGTATGAGTTTGCTGTGTCGTTGACCCATTTATTGGAAAATGGTTATATATAGTCAAAAAATAATCACCCTCCCCTCGACGAAATCCAATCTGTCACTGAAGAAGCATGCGAGACATGTTAATACCAGGAGTAAACATCAGTCTCTCTCAGCGGACTACTTTTGATCAGACCACCCGAGAACAATGTTAAGACCAGGTCAAGGCCGTGACACACCAAGCTGACATAAAAGACTGTGTTGTCGCCTCGCGTCGGCTGCATCTCGACTAGGTGTGTCGGCTTGGTGTGTCAAGGCTGGGAGGATTATACAAAACAGCTCAAGGGAGCGATTAGACAAACATTAGAGGCAGAGCTCTTTATGGAACAAAAAATAAGACTATCCCCTCACCAGTCTCCTTTGAAGTAATACGTGAAGCCAGAAGGTTCCCACCAGATGGCCGTATCTATCTTGTCATATGGGATGTCTCTGCCATAATCCATCAGTTCTTGAGGGTAACCGGGCTCCAGGTTGGCTTCCCTGAACAACCAGTACTGACTTCCTACAGGTGGATGGTCACAAAGAGAAAGAGAGAAGTAGTAGTGATAGTCCAATACTTTTTGTGAAATTTGAATAAATATTGTATACAATATTGTATATTATTTTATTGCAGCAGTTTTACGTTTGTCTACGTTTGAGGTTTATATATCCGCCCACCCCTTGAAAAACCCATATCGGCATAGCCGTAATTTGCAGGTTACTTTTTTGCTTTTTGCCAGGGTCGATATTGTCCCCACCACTTTGTGAAACATCTCGCGGAATGGAACTGTTGACTAGCAGAGTACTCATTTTGTTCGTTTGTTAAATAAGAGGTGATCTGGCACCGGAATGTGTTTTTGAAATCAATTGCAGTGGCGGAAGGCAACAATACTGTGCACACAGTCTTTACACAGATGAGCGCTTCAATCTATTGCTTAACATTGTTGCGAACACGCTCTATTTGCTCCGGTGAAATCACAAAATGCACGCAGACGTGTCCCCACTCTTGTTATGAGATCACTGATGAACATGGTTTTAATGAGAGAAAAAAATGCTCACCAGCCGCTGTGGCTAGTGGTTTTCCAAAGTTACTAGCCACTCAGCATCTTCACTGGCCATAATTTTGACATCAATACTATGGGGAACAACTGCCACACGCATTTGGCGGGTTAGCGGGTATTAATGTCGAGCCCTGATTACGACATATACGAACATTAATTGTCGGCATATGTATTTATTCACTGACGTAAAGAATCTCGGGACTAACAATATATTATATAATAGTAGATGTAAAGATGAAACTATCACATTAAACATGAGTTCTATGTCAATAAATTAAACTCAGAACCTCAAACGCGAACGGACCGAGGGGGGAACCATGTTTGGGACGGCCCTGCATATCGGCTAAGCACTAGAAATCAAAAGTTCAAAAATTACAATGGTGAGGAAGTAGAAAAGACAAGAAGGGGGATGCAGCAACACTCAATGGGTAACAGGATTATATGGTGCATGTACAGGGACTTTCCAACCTTTGACACAGTCTCCAGCACTGAACCACAGATCGCTGTTTACTCTCTATCATAACACATATAACTGCATGACAACACTGAAAAAGATGCACCAACAATGTGGGTTTGGTTCGAATCCCACATTTTAGCGGTCGAAGTGACGACAGAAAGAGCATTGCATGGAGCCGTTACAGAAACATTGGGATAAGCTTCGGTTTTTATTATTTTACAGTATGGCAGACACCGAGGCACCATCCTCATGGACCCGTTTGATTCAACGGGCCCTTATCCAAGTCCAATCGTTGCTGTCAGCATCTGCTAGAACCGCTAGCTGACGCAATGGCCTCGCCTCACAAAGAACAGATGTTGCTCCCCAAGATTTTTGGTCTCCCGATTTTCTCGAATGGCAGAAATCCAAATTTAAAAGGGCCTTGCCAGTGACATCACTTGCCCTACAGAGTTTCCTTATGAGAGCCAGCTTTCCTCAAGTACAGAACATGCACATTCATCTTCACAGAAATCTTCAGTAGGAAGTCATTAGATGCCTGTTTCAGGGATGCAGGGTGTTGATGTGGATAACTAATGTGGGAAACCTCACTGTGGCCTGAGCAGTTTTTGATTTCAATCTGCTGGCAGGGCTTGATAATAACAGTGAACGAGTTTCTGGCCAGTTGACTTTTGCACCAGAGAGATTTTCATTGACACTATTCATATGATTCACATGATATTAGCATGGATGTTGTTGGACTAGAGTGGTGCAGGGATGACATATTTTTTGTATGCCAAAACCCGGAAACCAGTTAGCATTTTAGCACTTCTGGTTCTATCGTCCTGAAGTCAATGGGTTTCTTTTCATTGATTTTTGGTTAAAAGCTTGAAATAAGGTCTGTGGTGAAAGTTGATGCTTAATGATGATGAGGTATTTACGCTTCAAAATTCACAGAAAGTTGTGTCCCTTTGTGAAGATGGTCGCAATGAACAAAGCATGTAAGAATCATACGTTTTTGTTGGTCACAGACCTTGTTTTCTGCAACTGACAAAAACCCAATAGGATTTTTCTATTGGCTTTTTGTTTAAGGGACCAGGGTGATGGTAAACTTTCAGGTTGGTCTAGTCAAAAATACATCAGCACTACAGTGCTCTATTGCAAATATGACTTTTAATTGATGTGAAAGTAATGTTTGCACCATTTGACATTAGAAAAAACTGGGCAAACAGCAAAGTATGTTTATGAATTTATTGGTGTAATGGGGATACATTATTGTGGCCTAATTTGTAGTTATTATTAAAAATCAAGTAACATTTGTTTTCAATGTTTTTAGGAAATTTTTAACAAAAATATTTGTATAAATCTGACATGTACAAAAATGTCAAATTATAAAAAATTATAATTTTTGGTAGTAGGACAATCAATTAATGTTAACTTTTTCACAACACCGTAAAATGATGTAATGATGTAAGAAAACTTTTCAAAAAAATGACATAAAAATGAACAATGCTAAAAAATATTTTTTTTTTTCATGTGTAAAATGTGTAATTTTCAAATCATGCAAAATGCTAAAAATAGGGATGCACAATATATTGGCCACCATATCTGTCACGGTGGGTGTGGCCATTATAAAGCACACGACTCAGGAGATACATAAACAGTCTTTTAATAGAAGAATCAAACTAGGATACACGTAGAAGAAAACTTGAAAACGGAACAAACCACAATACCTAACCGCACTTATCAACATCAACGCAAGACCAAGACTAGACAGAAACTCAGGGCATTTATACAAAGCAAACAGAGGACTAATGAGACTAATTAACAAGACACAGCTGAACAGAACTAAACTAACGAGGGTAACCAAGGAAACACGGGAGCGGCGGGAAAATGAACAAAGGAACATGTGACTGAATCAAAACACACAGAAAAGACCTAACAAACAGACAGACATGTGACAATATCGGTATCAGCCGATATATGTTTGTTTTAATGTTATCATTATCGTCCCAATAAGAAAATTTGGCCGATATATTAAAGCAGATAAATAATGGATTATTTCTTTCAGCTGAGACACTTCAGATGCGCACTGTTCACCATGATGGTTTTAAATTGCTTGAAATATGATTGAAATCACTTCAAAAAGGAAAATATGGTTAAGTGCAACAGTCATATAGGCTACATACATTTATAACGAGAACATTATAATTATGTGCTTGGGACATGGCCTATAATGGTGAGACTTTTGTTTTTTGTAATCAGGCCCTCAAAAATTATATAAAAATCTGGATTTAGATTTATCGGCCAATATATCGGTTTTCAAATATAAAGAATTATCGGTTATCGGTATCGGCCAAAATTTTCATATCGGTGCATCCCTAGCTAAAAATATATATATATGCCAGAAAAAAAAGTTTAGCATTTTCATTAAAAGGGTGTCTTTTCTTGTTACTAATGTAATAATAACTGTAATTTTCAGCTGCAAATTATAATAATAATAATAAAACTGCAAAAATTCTTATTGTTGAGTCTCGATTGAAGTGACGCTAATGTGAGTTAAATCATTCACTGTATTTTGCTTCCTTTGCAAAATTTATGGTCAATCTCCAAAATTATACAGTTCCAAATTAAATTTAGTCCCTTCACCTTTAACCCATATATAAAACAAAAAGCCATGTCTCTGAAACTCTACCTGTAAAATCCATCAGGCTCACACATAAGTGGCTGAGGGAAATCAAGGACACTTCCTGTACTAAATGACAAACGTCAAAATCAATGGCTTGTTTTAATGTAAAAAGCACTTCAATGTGAAGTTATTCTGCCAGCCTGAGTAATAATTTCTCTCACGAATATAACATTTTTATGGTCTATATTAACTTTTAACAGCACAGAGCTATATCAGTTTTCAAGTGCAGTTAGAAAGGGAAAATACCTTTGAAAAACACAAATCGGCCATCATGCCTTTCATACGCGGCGTCGATGTCTCCCGGCAGACCCCTCCAGAAGTGTCCGATCGGCATCGGGTAGTTATCCAGCACTCTATTCCTCCTCACTCTCCAGAACCAGCGACCCTGAGGAAGCAATAAGAGATTCAGAATCAGCGACCAGATGATGATTGTTGTGTATTTCTGTCCTAATGGTGGTCAAGTTTATTAGCAGCCCTCTTTTGTGAACCACTTCTGTCCTGATTTCTTTGAGGGGAGCGTCTACGAGTGGGTAAATGTATGGCCTTTTTCAGATCTTTCGATCGAATGGACAAAATAAGCTCACACAATTTACATATGAACGTGACTGGAGACGACGGAAAAACATACAGAGCAGCAGATTTTATTTCTGCTCTGAGCCTCAAGACCAGCCGAACGCTGTGAGTGTGTGTTAGAAAAACAGGAATGGTGAGAGAACATTGTGCTTGGAACGTTTTTCACCTTCAAACCAAACTTGGGTCTTCAGCCAAAGTTTAAATCCCGTCTGACCAGCGCGCTTCCCATAATGTTCACGCATTAGGTCAGTAGGCGGAGAGAAGACGGTCTTTTGTGGCTGTTTGAACACATTTGACCAAATGAGCGTCTATACTACAAAAGCAATCCGGTCGAATGTGTTCTCCACTACCTCTGGAAGTGGTCGAAAGTGGACAAGCTCAAAACGTTTTAGACCCGTTTACACCTGTATTTAGTGTCGTCCACTTGTGATCCCATCGACCGAAACGCATCTTAATACCAAGTGTAAACAAGGGCTCAAGTTGACATGTGTACTGCATATTTTTCAAACCATCAACACTTAAAAGTGTAACAAAGAAAATCAGAAAACACCAAATAAGCGACTAGGAAGATAAAAACTTAGAATTATGCTTTTATCAGTGCATATATGTCTTTTTTTGTCTGGCTAAAATTGTACATCCAATTACATCTCTTCAATAAGACACAGTCTGAGGTATCATTCATGTCTAGAATAAGAGGTGCAGGACGAGTTATGCACTAAAGTTAAATATTTAGGACCCCTGACCCTTAATGCCCTGATATACTTCCAGCGAAATCAAAGAACATACTGGCGTCATTTAGAACAAAATCAGTTCGTATGGAAATTATTTCGGGAGTTCGAAACAGCCTGCAAAAGGGAACTTTCTGGAAAAGTTTGCTCTGGCTGGTAAACACCTCCGAACTACCATTGGTCCGTGGCGATGATGTAATAGGTGGGTGTGGCTCTGAGGCTCCGCCTTCATTGACATGGAAAAGTCCTCTGGTTCATTTCTTCTGTTCAGTCCATTGAGGTCAGATGTCCATGAGTAAAAACATGAACACACTGGAGAGCTGCTTTATAGTAGAAACTGAAGTTGTACTTATAATTTAAAGTGACACTGACTTTATGTTTGATACTGTAAAGCTGCTGCTTTAAAGCAATCTACTGTATAAAGTGCTAAATAAACTTGACTGAAGTGTCGAAAGAGCTGGTTCAAACATCCACACTGCTATGATCAGATGCCTTAACTGCTGTTTTCTCACTGCTGTGTTTATTCTGTTATTGAGAGGAAAGCACACAGCACATATTTACATATTCATCTAAACGTCGCTCTCAGCAGTGTAGATAACAGTATACCACTGCAAAGGTATATTGTTCTTCTTAGAACGAAAATGAACTTACTATATTAGGGCCTTAGCTGCAGTAATAGTGAGCATGTACATAAACTCAGTGTATCCTTTACGCTCACTCTGGCTCTCCACCAAGACCTTCAGAATGTTCCAAACCAATCCCAAATTAAAACCAGAGACGGGTCTGCGGCCAACACGATCTAAATTTATCCTGCTTTCTCCCCACACCCTCCTCAACCCCAACACCTCATCACAAACAGACACACGTGCTTCTTGTTCTTGCATGGAGGAGCACAATCTTGCATGAGTTAACTATTAGTATTGTTACATGAGGAATGGCCTTATTTCAGGAACCTGCCTTTGAGATACGCAGATTACCGGGGAGTGGTCCTTTACTCAAGGGCATCTGACTGGCAATGGATAACTTGACTACTGCGGCCAGTTAAACATTAACACCTGAAGGAGAAACATATAAATATTGTCCAACAAATTGTGCTAAGGTGTAGCATGCCCAGAAATGCCTACGGCTCACCACATCTAGAAATAAAATTAAACCATTGCAGTTACAGCTTTGGATCTTTTTGGTCTTTTTGTAATTAAAATGACGGCCATGTTTTTCAAAATACACCAATGTCATAATGGACTATGATAGCAACTGAGACAAAGACACTGCATGTGTCTTGCATTTTGAAGTCAATCAGACCAACGGTACTGTAGTTAGAGCCAATTTCATGATTTGTTCAATTATAACTTTAGATTTGGTTGACTTATTTTCACGGGAGTCATCTCCTTAGATTCCTGAAACCTTGCCGAGTCCAATGATACCAAACATGCTAGGTTTCACCTTATGGTTTGTGCAATGTTGTGATTTAGCATTTAAACTTTCACGAATATCTTCAAAACCGTTAGTCCGATCGAGACGAAACCACAGTAGGAAAATCGGAATCATAGCGGGTTGACTAAATGTTAATGGCCAAATGTCAACATTTTTATAGTAAATGGCAAAAAAATGCAATCAAAGTCGGGTGTGGGTCATTTTTATATGCTCATAAATACAAATGTCTATAACTCCTAAACAAAATTAGATATTTTCACCAAATTTGACACTCTTATGTATGGGGGCACTCTGAGGACACACAAAAAAGTGGTGGGACTTTTTGTTGGCATGGTCCGAGGATGATCTGGTTCAATTTTCGTGAAAATTGGAGCAACGTCCTAGGAGGAATTCAATTCAAAATGGCGGAAAATTTTCATGACAGAAAATGTCGTCATAGGGTGCAATCGAATCGTTTTGAGCCAAAGAATCAGAGGAAAAAAGGGGAAAAAAATGTTTCTAGGCCTTACGGTTTAAAAGTTATTAACATAATCGTGAGTGCAACAGTTGGAGTTAGACATTCCAAATTTGCTACAATGACATTTCAGACGGTCCTCTATCTGTGTGCCAAATTTCACAACTTTTTACCATACGGTTCTATGGGCTGCCATAGACTTCCAGAGCGGAAGAAGAAGAAACGGAAGAATAATACGAAGAAGAACACTAACAAATACAAGAGGTGCCTACGTCCCTTCGGGGCTTGGCCCCTAATTAAACAACAAAATACAATCCTCTGTATGTCCTGTACATGTAGAATTAACAATAACGTTGACAATGACAATGATAATATTAAAGTAATTTTTGCTCACCACATCTATAAATAAAATGAATATCTAACTCTTTACAATAAGGTGGCATTTATAAACATTAGTTACCTTGAACTAACAACGAAAAATAATTCTAAAGCATTTATTAATCATTTTTAATCAGGATATTTTGGTCCCTAGATATTTATCTGCATAAAGATTAACCAGGGCACGGACATATCTGCTAAATTACAGCATTAGGATTTTTATAATAACCTAGTTAAAAAGCTTTTCTTACACATACTGTACATTTCTTCTAACTTCTCCAACAGCAAGACTTAAGCTAAATAATGTGCTTTTTCATCTAATGACAGAAAGTGAAAGATCATATGCTGTTGTTTGTTTTTTTTTCACACAAAAAAAAAGAGAGGAATTAAAGAGACTCTGCCACAGAGAGCACTTCTTTCATGCAAGAGCAAATCACATGACATGACGTGACCACAAAACCACAACTCCAGCAAAAGAGGCAGAGCAGATGAAGTCTGATGTATCTCCTGATCAACTCCAGACTCCAAATACATGGTTTCTTTCCTCTTTATGGAGCTCTGCCCCGTAACAAAGACCAGCGCTGGGGTTTTTACGGCCCATTGCCTAACAAAGCCTGATTGAGAGCAGGCCGACCTCAGCAGGCCTCCATGTGTCAGGTCGTTCACCTGGAACAGCGACTGTTATTGTTTCACCGCTTGACCTGCTCTGATTCAGCAAGCACTACAGCGGCTGATTGAATCTTACAAAGCCTGTCAAAAACATGTTTGGGACATATAATTCTTATTACCATAATGCAGAGAAAAGCTTCTTTAGCTCACCTTAAAGACAAACATCTCTCCCCTGAGCATGGTGACTGTGTCAAAATTGCCCTCACAGATGTTTGGGCCGTAGTGATCCGGGCGATCGGTGGTGCGAGGCCTGTCCGGCCGGCGAGGGGGCGCTCCGGGAGGGTTCTTTGGAGGCTGAGGATGGGCTGGTCGCCGAGGGGTCACAGTGGGGAGAGCCTGAGTGGGAGAACTGCTAGGGGGTCCTGCAAGGAAGAGAGGAAGAAACAAACACAAATTACTTCAGAATTTGTAACAATAGCTCATTGTGGCAACCTCTTAGTTCAGTCTATGATAAATATAAAATTGATAGCTAATATATATATATACACACACTAGGGGTTGCACAGACTAGTCGACTAGTCAACTTTAATGCTCTGCCATGACGCTTTATGCTTGACGTCGACTAGTTGCTGATCATGGCCTATAGAGGGCGCAACAGGATAAGAAGTCCTTTTTTATGCTCAGTTTCCAAAAGCTAAAATGACAAATAAATGCATACTCCGAGAGCGCTCCACACGATATGTTTGATTATACCACCTGGATGCTCAACATTGATCGGGTGAATGCACGTTGTAAACAGTTTAATGTACACGTAAGTTAACTAACGCACTACTGCATTGTAACGCACGCACACACAGAAGCGCACACACAGAAACATTCAGTAGCGCAGAAACTTACTGTCAACATTGTTCTGTGATTTATCAATAAAATAGCTTAAAAATTTAAAAGTTCTAGCATATATTTCTTAGTAACTAAAACCCACAGCTTCACATTTAGTAGAGAGAGTAATTCACACGCAATCACGCTCTCTCTCTCTCACTAATGCATTCACATTAATGTAATCTTTACTGTGCTACTTTATCTGATTTAGAACGAGCAGAAATCTGTGAGAAATATAACGACCCAAAGACAAAAGAACTGATAAAATGACTGACTAAAAACGCTGTATTCTGCTGCCAGGCCATTAGATGGCGATGAAACACTATAGACTGAACATGTGATACGCATGTGCATGACGTAATCGTTTTCACAGATTGGCGTTTTTGTTGTTTACACGGAGACCGTTTTCAAAAAGTTGCACTTTGAAACCCATTTTCAAAAGTTTGCGTTTTCAGGCACCCAAAAGGCCGTTGTCGTGTAAATGAACGGCCAAAACGCATAAAAAGTTTTACGTTTGTAGTTGAAAGCGGTGTCGTGTAAACAGCCCCATAGGCATGTAGACATGGTCAAGACGATCTGCTAAAGTTCAAACTGAGCATCAGAATGGGGAAGAAAAATTATTTAAGTGACTTTGAATGTGGCATGGTTGTTGCCAGACGGGCTATTTCAGAAACTGCTGATCTACTGGGATTTTCACGCACAACCATCTCTAGGGTTTACAGAGAACGGTCCAAAAAAGAGAAAATATTCAGCGAGTGGCCAGACTGGTTCAGTATATATATATATATATATAAAATGATGTTTTTGAATTTTACAAGATATCAAGATGTTGTGCAGGTCACATTTCATCTCCAAAAATAAGAAATAAGAAAATATATTTTGATTAAAGTAAATGAAGCCTATTTGTTGACCGTTACGATTTTGCATAGTGATATTACTTTAAAATTCTCATTATGGTAATTTGAACAAAAAAAAATTAATTGCAATATTTATTTATAGATTGATTTATGCAGATTTAAACAGAAATATTATAGTATTACAGTGATTTATTTATGCAACAAGTAATGATAATATAGAGAGACACCACTGGAGCCTGAACACATTGGGAAATAAAATTTGGGAATAAAATGTGCTTGATTGTCAGAAGACTACAAGTCCCAATGGTTCTAAAACTAGGCTTCATGTTCTGCATGCAAAAATAACTTAATTTCTTTATTTTTTTAAAAGTATGAGCAATAATAGTGATGCTTGCCTTGATGAATTAATGAATTTGCCATGACATGAGCACAAGTTCTTTCTTCTAAAGTGGGAAGGATGCCTACGGTTCTCCCACACAGCTGAAACTCCCTCATGCAAAACTTAAACATTACTTAAGACTAGAGTATATTTCAAAGGAACATGGCCTGGTCAAGAGCAAAGTAAACCAATCTACCACAAAAACAAACTTTACACCAAAAGCTTGAATACCACTAAAAATACTTACTGTAAAACAAAAAACATAACAAAACACGTGTTTATAATAACTCTGGTACAAACTGAACCAGGAAACTAAACGTAATCTAAAGCTGTAAATCTATATTGTCCATAATCACTTTCTGCCAGATGATAAGGAGAACAACAGAGAACGGGATCCGGAAATGAAATGCGCCAGACCAGAACAAATGTTGCACAACCGCTACACCATAGCAGTAGCACTAAACTCTTGTTCTTGTTCTGAATGGCCCACTTGATCAGAGATAATATAAGAACATCACAGGTGTCAGGTTACCGTAAATCTGCTGGACGCCACGGAGATCATCCTCAGGCAGCTCAAAGTTTTCCGTGTCCATCCACTGGTAGAAAGGAGCCATAATAGCCAAAGGATTATTGGAGTGCTCCAGTCCGAGGGCATGGCCCAGCTCATGTACGGCTACCAGGAACAGATCATTACCTGGGGGGAGACACATATTAAATATCACAGGCTGTAGTATAAGAGACAGATAATGGTCAGCAATGAGTAAAGAATGTCTGATACAACAGCATTCGCTCTGGGAGATCACAGCTGCACTTTATGGGCACTCTGGCTTGAGGACACATGATATACTGCATATCAACTAGAACATTACATTTGCTGCAGTTAAGTGTGCACATTAAACAAAATCGCCACTGGTCTTGCAGGAGATAAGGAAGTGAAGCTATATTTAGTTGTCTGGGTAAATGTGCCGCTTTTCCACTGATGGGCCAAACCGTTCTCGCTCCATTCTGTGCCAATCCGACCCAGCTGGCACGGATGTGCTTTTCATTTTCCACTAGAGGGCTGATAACAGACATCTTTAGAATGTAATACAAATGTGTCAGTTGTTGCCTTGTTAACGCTAGAGTTTACAGACGTTTGGGATGTAAATAGTGACCGCGTTATGTAGGATGAAAAGATATTTCTGTTTTAAACTTGTGTATACTTCGCTCAAATACCGCGCTTGGCCAACTACAGAGAAACTGGTAGCCAGTGACCAATCCTGAGTGGCGACATCACTACACGCATTCTACCTGAACGGTTTGTAATCGCGCCGTGCCAAACAAGCTGAAATATAACTGTAACCATTCCTTACCGTTCTTGGATCTGTTCAGCCTGATGGTGGAAAGGAGGCTAAACACTCTTAAAAAAATGTTCTTTATTGGCATTGATGGTTCTATGAAGAACCTGGTACCATTCCACTGCACAAAAGGCTTTTGATAGTGGAAAAAGGTTCTTTAGGTTATTAAAATGTTCTTCACACTAAGGCCCTGTTTACACCTGGTATTAAGATCGAATCACAAGTGGACGACACTAAATACAGGTGTAAACGGGTCTAAAGCGTTTGAGCTTGTCCTCTTTCGATCACTTCCAGAGGTAGTGGAAAACACATTCGACCAGATTGCTTTCATAGTGTAGATGCTCATGTGATCGAACAGCCACAAAAGACCGTCTTCTCTCCGTCTACTGACCTAATGCGTGAACATTATGGGAAGCGCGCTAGCCAGACGGGATTTAAACTTTGTCGGCTGGAGAGCCAAGTTTGGTTTGAAGATGAAAAACGTACCAATCACAATGTTCTCTCACCATTCTTGATTTCTAACACACACTCACAGCGTTCAGTCTTGGGGCTGTCAGAGCAGAAACGAAAGCTGATGCTTTTCGTTCATATGTAAATTGCATGAGCTTACTTCGTCTATTAGATCGAAAGATCTGAAAAAGCCCATACATTTACCCGTCCATAGTCCCTCCCCTCGGAGAAATCAGGACAGAAGTGGTTGAAAGTGGACAATAGAGACGGATTAAATAACCAGGTGTAAACAGGAATGTGTCTCCCTCGTCTACTTGTGATCCGATCGACCAAAACGCATCTTAATACCAGCTGTAAACAGGGCCTGAGAACACATGGCTCTTTTTGTTCACTGAAAGGTTCCTTGTGGAACCTAAAAATGGTTCTTCTATTGTTCTTTGCTGTGAAAACTCCCTTTTGTATTTTTTTTTTTTTAAGAGTGTATGAGTGTTAGTTCTTGCTTAGTGCTGAGAAGATGTGGACCTTAAATTGGCATGAAATGAAAATGGACTCTTTTGACTATCTTAATATATCTTCCTGACGTAAACAGTTCATCTGTGCACGCTATTCCAAAGAAAAGTGTTTGTCTTTGTAATCTTTCATCAAAATGACTCTGAAATGACTTTCCTTTTTGGCTGATGTCACCAAAGCTGCTTAAGCTGTTTCAGGAAGGGAAGAAGTCCCAAAATAGACTGCAAACTCTACTATGAAACACTTTTAACTATCCAGTCTACACTATTTTTCTCATTGAGGTTTCACTAAATGCATCACTTTAGAGAATAATAATGGGTTTGCAAATGATGTTTCATTTTGACTTCTCTGTCTTCACATTTAGCTTGCATTTTTTGGTACACAGCAGAGTTTGATCCCCTTCTCCTCATCATGCTCACTGAAGGCAACAATGGAAAATGCATTATTACACTATAGTAGGCAAATCGTTTGTCGTCAATATCGATTGGGCTGGAGTTCTTTCATACCAGCTTCAAAAACCACTTTTGCACAAACCAAACTCTGATGGCAAACAGATTGTGATCCTCACACAAAAAATGTGAAAACGGCACTTTGCACTTTGTTTGTGTTCTTACCCTTGTGAAAAAGAAGTACACTTTAGCAATTCTTTAAAAAGACTACTTACTACGAAAATACTAAACGGTTACACTTTATTTTAAGGTGTCATTGTTACAGTGTAATTATATATTTAAGTACTGATTAATAATAACTAATTGCATGTACTTACTATAGGGTTATGGTAGAATTAGGGTTTGGTTGAGGGTTAGTTGCATGTAATTATGCATAATGTTTTTGTTATTACTATGGTAATTACATGTAAAAAGGACACTGTAAATAAAGTGTTACCTAATATACTTTAAAACAATATACTTTTACTTTTTGGACATTTAATTGAATGTTAATTGCAATTAAATGAAAATGCACTAGTTTAAATTTATATTAAATGCAATTAGCTTTTTACTTAAGTAGGACTTAAGTGCATATTTATATGTAATTTCATAATTATTTCTATTGTCTTTGAAATATGGTTAAACTGTACTGCCGAATGTACTGACATAATGAGGAAGTTGTAATTTAGCACATTTAAAATATATAAACTTTTAATGTAATATCAAATAACACACTACAGTTAAAATTATAATCAAGCACTTTACATGTGCTTTTTAGTCAACACATCAAAATAAGGGTTGTTCTTTAAAGCAAGAATGATTCAAAAATGTACTTTAAAGTAAAACTTTAAATTTGAGATTATTACATTATTAAAGTGTACTTTTTAAAAGTACATTTAAGAAACTGTCATGAAAGTGTACTCTCTTTAAGTGCACTTAAGTGGCATTTTATTTCATTATTGCTATATTATCTGCAAGTGCAGTTTTTTAAGAAAAACACTTTTAAGATTTGAAGTGTACATTCAATACAATTAAGCACACTACTTTTTCACAAGGGTAGGCCACTTGTCGATCGAAAATCATCATCATGTCCTGAATGGGTACAGATTTGTAATACATAGTGAGTGTTCCTCTCATTCAGGCTTATCAGTTCATCTGAAAGGAGTTTGTGAATCAGAAGAGCAGAACATTTGCATTTATCTGCACACGATTTATGGAAACACTTGCAATGACAGTGCACTCAGTCTGTGACTGATTTTAATCATGTTCTGTCTCCATTTTCCGGCTGTCACAGTGATCTGTGACTCTGTGGGTGTAAATGGCTCTATGCGATTCTTAAATCCTGATTTCTGGGGGGGAGTGGGGGGTATGATTGACTGCTTCCCTTTAATACTGACTGTATGCATTATTAGCCAGTGTTAATGCAGGATGTATGAAGTCATCGGATAGTAATGTTGCTTGTTCAAGGTTTCTTTCTTTTTTTCAGAGAGGCAACATCATTAGGGCTAATAAGTGTGCAGATAAGAGAAGCACTGAACTGGTTGTCCTAATGCTTTCAGACAGTTCAATCAATGACGGCTTTCACAGACAAACACACTCGTCATTCAAAGCTGCTCTTGTCTGAGGGCCGCGACTGTTAAAAGATGCAACTTCAGGGCAATAGGAGACATCTCTCCTCACAGCTGTGACACGGTGACCGAGACTTCAACTGAAGCTAACAATGACGATCCTGTAGCCAGACATTACATACCTATGGAAATAGGCTCTGGAAAATCCTCGAGATTCCTTTTGAAGTTGCATGATGAGCTCTCTCAGTGAATGTTACAGTGTGTCAGCAATTAATCAAACGTGTCATGATGGAATGATTCCTTTAAACTGTTTGAAAAACTACATCCCATGATTAACCTTTGGCCCATTTAAAGACAAAGAGGCTTTTCCAAGTTACTTAAGGAAACAGGGACCGTATTACAGCAACTTTCTATCTTAAAAAGGTCATGAACTGAGAAAGCTAATTTTCCTTGAGCTTTTGACATATAAGAGGTCATCATACTACAAAAATATCCTGTAAGTTTCAGAGCTGAAAACTTCCTTGTTATTCCAAAAACAGCTTTTACTGTAACCAAGCCAAGCAAACAACTCATTGTGGAATGTCCCGATAGGTAAAAGACCGCCTCTGCAGAAGAAGATCAACGCCCACTTCATCATCGCAACTTTGGCCCCGGCCACTGGAGTGTTAGTGAGATGACGAGGAGAGAAGAGCGATACAGGATGGACTACAAATAACATTACCTTCCAAAGGTTCCTAATGCTAGGAACGTGGTTATTTATTTTCAACAATGTGAATGTCTCAGTTGAGCATTATTTATTTGTATGCGGTACATTTCACTGTGGATTCTTTGGTAAATCAGTCACAATTTCGGCGCAAGCTTTGCAAACAGACTTTTACGATATGGACTCGACAGTAATGCCACAACATGTAAGTAACCGTGTTAATTCTAATACCTGATCTGTGACCAGTGATTTCTGATATGTAATGATTCATGTACAGTCAGATGTTCTTTGTCTATGTGTCAGTAAATCAAACCAGTGACTAAACGATCAACTTAACATGGTTTCTTTTAGTAGGAAGAAAAATATCTGTTATTTAAACTGTGATTCAATTATATATAGAAAGCGATCAAAAAACACTAAAAGCAATCAAACAGCGCAGGTTTATCAGTGACTGAGTTCTGGACTCGTGACAAAACTCCCGTTATAATCAACAAATCTCTTATTTACATTGTGTTTGCACTGTAAGTTATGATGAAAGCATTCGTTAGTGTGCAGAAATCAAGTTGCAATGACGATATCACTGCATTCACTCAACATGTCTGTGATCGGCTACAATGCTCATCACTGCAACCTTTCATGCCACAATCTAAATACAATGCCATAGATGTAAATATAATTCTATAATCAACACTTTTCATGATTAGTTAACATTGAGAGTTGTAATAGTAAAAACGTGCTAAAAGTTTGCAAGAGAGTTCTACATGTAATACTTATTTCATATGTAAAGACGTTATTCAATCACAGCAGTGGGCGTTTACACTGTAGTCTCACAGCAGCCAATCACAGCAGTGGGCGTTTACACTGAAGTCTCACAGCAGCCAATCACAGCAGTGGGCGTTTACACTGAAGTCTCACAGCAGCAAACCACAGCAGTGGGCGTTTACACTGAAGTCTCACAGCAGCCAATCACAGCAGTGGGCGTTTACACTGAAGTCTCACAGCAGACACGCCCCTTCAAACAGAGCGTTCAAATCAGAGGACTAAAATCAGGGTAGGAAAAATGTTTCTAAATAATGACAATTTTTGATGTAAAAATCATATTAACATTATAAGTGCACCACAGGAAACATTATAAAACAAAGCAGTTCATGACCCCTTTAAAGCCAGCATGAAGTTGTGATAGTCTTGTGACATATATATAAATGAAACTGCTTCTGGAACAAGAAAAAAATGTAGGGCGGGACTTGATTTTGTCCATGGGGAATTGATTGGATTGTTGTGGTTTGCTATTGGTCAATTTCATGTGAGTGACAGGTTGCCCCGCCCATAAGAATGATTTCTGAAGAATCATGTGACACTGAAGATAGATAGTAAAATGTGGAGTAATGAAAATTCAGCTTTGATAACAGGAATTAATTACATTTTACTATCTATTAAAGTGGAAAATGACATATTATGCAATATGTAAAGCACACAGGTCCTTCTGACTCACCTTGTAGGTTTTGCGAGCCAATAGTCCACGGCTCGTCTGAGTCGAAGTGAGTATCTCCACCCATCCCCGGACCAGGGAAGTAAGCATGGGCCAGGAAACCCCCCTCTCCGTCAAACGGTGAACTGTCACCATGGAACCCAGAGGCGAAGAAGATCATAATATCAGGTTCCTTCCGACGGCCGTATTTGACCTCAAAGAAAGGAATCTCATCGAATGTCAGCGGCGTCACTTTCTCCCACACTTTGAAGGCCCTTCGGATGGCCTCATATGAGTTGTACTCCCCGATCTTAGGCGTGTAGTTCTGAATACTGCATCCACGACAAACACGAGGAGAACAGTGATGCAATGAAAACCAAAATCACTAAAAATAATAATGATATGGACTGAAGAGTCAGATTCAAACCCACCTGAAAGTTATGTGGGTCTTGTCCCACTTGTGGCCAGTGAGAGCATAACGTTTCCGTCGTACATTGGTCTTGATTTGACCTCCAAACTTGTCTGGGACGCCACAGCGGGGTCTCTTCATGGCCCTAAAAAGAAAGGAACAGATGAGGGCTTAGTGTTGAAAAAAAACACAAAGAAATGCCATGTTAAGAAAGCTGAACAAATGGGAAGCTCTTTTATGTCTATCACTGTGCAGCATGGTGGACTTTAATCTTATTAATTAAAGGAATATTTCAGGTTATTTTTAAAGTGTCACTGAAGTGCCTTGAAACACACAGCATTATTCAATGTGATGAAGTAATTTCCACTGAAACAGGAAGACAGGGTGGGACATATTGAACAGCTCCTCCCATTTTTTGACGGCCAGAGCCGTTGAGCTCGATAAAGCCACAGTTTCCTCCTAATCTCTAACGTTTCTCCTCCTAATCTCCTCCATATCGCTTTAACACAGCATTCTGTGCAGAATTCAAACGGGTCCGATACGTTTTGTGTTCTGTGGCGACTCGATCATATGATCCACTCTGTGCTATCGTGTCTCTGGAGCTGCAGCGGCTCATGTGACACTAACGTGAAACCAGACTTCATTTGCCCCAATTGAAAGCATATCTACACTGTCTGAATCATTCCCTATCCCCTATATAGTGCACTATGTGCCATTCACCATGTAGAAAATAGTAAATGTGTGAACAAGCGACCGATTTCAGCCGCAGCTTCAGTGTCTGTTTATAATGTAGGGGGCGGGGCTTCAGATTCTAGAGAGCATTTGATTGGACAGAAAATCTGATGAGAAGCTGAAGTGCAGTGATGTCATCAAATTCATTGATCCTTATTTGCGGTTGTCATTGTTTTGGAGCACACTAGCTTATAGATAACAGTAAGACTAACATATTCATAGTAAAAGCCAAAAAACTTCAATTTGATTTCATGGGGACTAACTAAACATCTCTGGAGAGCATCTGTGGTATGTTGCCATACAATACAATACAATAAATATATTTACAATAATACACTTACAAAGGCAGATAAGCATGCTAGATAACAGCACAGTGAACGGATATTAAATAAATAAATAAATGAATAAATGGGCAACTATCACAGTTTTGATAACAAAAACACTAACATTAACATGGCCCGTTCACACCCAAAACGATAACTATAATGATAATAACTATGAAGTTTTAATAATCATAATTGTACGAGAATAGGGAAGTTCACACCACAGCTATATCAATAGAGACACAGAGGAATGATATTGTTTCAGAACAATTTTTTCCACCTGATTAACGATATATTGACAGCCAATCAGAATCGAGTTCACTTCGCTTCAGAAGGCCTTTACTAACCCCCTTTAGCCGTGTGGAGCACTTTTATGATGGACAGATGTACTTTTATGGACTTCAAAACAAAAAACAGCCATTCACTGCAATTATAAAGCTTGGAAGAGCCAGGACATTTTTTTATATAACTCCAATTGTATTCATCTGAAAGAAGAATGTCATATACACATAGGATGACTTGAGGGTGAGTAAATCATGGGCTAATTTATATTTTTGGGTGAACTATCCCTTTAATGACCAGAACAATATCGTTCGTTAGTGTGGACACTAAAATAGTTATCATTCTTGATGTGAATGGGCCTTTAGTATTAAGCCTTGTTTATACTTTCGCCTGGCTCCACAGCGCGAGCCTCCGCTGACTGCGTGCGCTCCTCCCCAAACGGACGAGGCGTTTATACTTGACGCGCTCGCCGTTGTACTTTTCTTTGAAATGACAGAGGGCGACTCGGAGTAATTGTTCTATAAACCATCAGGAAACAGCAGTGAGAAGAAGTAATGTACACAGGTGACGATATTTATTTTAGTGCACTTCACCAAAAACCACACTACAAAAGAATCGTGTAAAACTCAGTAAACCTTGATATTATAACTTGTGACATTAGAACAAAATGTATGTACACATGTATACAACTAAATTAACGATCTCTTAAATATTTCCTAATTTCACTAAACATTTTCATTTAGTTTCATGAACATTTTTTTTATTAAACATGGATCTTTATTTTCAATGAAAGGGTTTATTTCTGCTTTTGTAGGCTCATTTAGTAAATATAAGCAACTAATTTGTATGTGCAAACTGGGTGCCGGTGTGATGAGACGTCATGCTCGGCTAGATTCGCCTCAAACTCGTGCATCTTCGGATACGGAGCCGCGCGGAAAGTTACAAAAAATGCACTGCACACCGCCACGCGAAATGGGGTCTCGCGGACTCAACGCGCACTACCACCCACTCGTGCGGACGCGGCGAGTATAAACCAAGCTTTATGTGTTAGCATGAGACCGGTGTAACAGAATCGCTTGTAAACTGTTGTCTATGGAAATTTCTAAACAAATTCATGTCACAACCTGGGATCTGTTTTCCAAAAGCATCAAGTTTGTCATGGAGGCTATTGCCAATGTTCTCTACGATCAACTTAGCTTGTGATACTTTTGGGAAACACGACCCAGCTAAAAAAAAAAAGGGGTAACGTTAACATTGATAAAGCGTGACCACAGGATCCTTCAGTTGAACACAAAAGAAGATATTTTGAAGAATGTTGATGGACCCCATTGACTTCCATAGTATTTTATTTCCTACTATGGAGGTCAATGGCTACTGTCAACTCTCTGGCTACCAACATTCTTCAAAATATCTTCTTTTGTGTTCAACTGAAGAAAGAAACAGGCTGAGTAAATGATGACAGAAATAAAAAATTTTGTTGAACTATCCCTTTAAGGTTCTCCTTCTTTATAAGGTGAACTCTGTTTTTCTGTTCAATTACAGGTTTAATGGGATGAAAGTACTTCATGAAAAATCAATGGTTTGATGGATGAGTTGAAGATGACTGGCAGAAGCTCTAACAGTGCAGCTGACAAATTAGATCATGTGATGGACTAAGTCTCTTACTCGATGGTGACGGGGTCCATCTCTCCAGTGATCTCCAGCCCGTAAAAGCGCTGCATGTCGCTGATGGCGTTCGACAGGATTTGAGCTGAGCGCATGGTGGACATCTGCCTGCTGGCCTGCGGGAGGTAGCCATACATCCGCAGCCATGACTAAGAGAAAAAAACAGGTATAATTAAAAGGTCAGATTTTCCTTTCCCTTTTGTGAACAGGGATGTTCATGCTCACTGTCCTTAATAATCATTCTGATACAACTGAACAACTGTTTCATTGTTTTGCAATGTTAACGTGAGGATTAAATGATTAACTGTTTGTTCATTTCATTCAAACAATTACAAAAATTCTTGAAAATTGACATTCCTATTTAAATAATTGTCACATGTGGTTTTGCATTTTGTTCATGTTCTTCTTTTCATGTCTTTTATTTTGAAGTTTAGTCATGGTCATGTTTCCAGGTTTGTCATGTGCTTCACCTGTTCATGTGTCTTGTTCTGATTGTCTTGTTCATGTGTGTCTTTTTAAGTCATTAGTTTTTGTGTATATATAACCCTCATGTTACCATTGTCTCTTGTCTAGCTTTGTTCCCTGTAAACCTGAGTTTATTTTGCTGTTCATGTTTAAGTTTATGGTGTCAAGTCTTTATTTTGTATCTGTTCACTTTTGGACTCAATAAACTGCACTTGGGTTTGCCAAGCTCGCCTTCAGTGGACTTTTGATACAATGAGTTTAGAGTATGAAAACATAAACCAACTTAAAAGACTGTTAAAAATGTTTTTGATAACATTCTACAACATGCACACATCAAACAGATCACATAATTTGTGTTATTTACCCAAGTAATTCATAGCTGACAAGCTGGGCATTTAATAAAACTTGGCTGTCTATGCATTAGAAATGCTTAGAACATGCTTAGAGAAAACAGAGAAAAAGGTGCCAAAACTTCAACACCCATAATGCACTTTTGATTTTGATACGGCCCTTCTGTCAATCCAACTTTACGTGAGCAGGAACACAAATGTGGAAGTTAGATCTGTAGTTTCAACAAAAGCCCTGGAGCTGTCAAAAGTCCACCGGATGATGCAAAATGGTGTTTTTTATGGAATAAATTCTTTTTTTTTTTTTTTTTTTTGAATACTGCAGTACTTATAAATGATTTATCCATGCATTTTTATATTTTTAAATGCATGTACCTCGTAATCTTTAATCGAAAGCAGCGTCATCTCTTCTTTTCTCTGATGACATGTTTACTGGCATGAGGGAGGGGCAACCTGTCACTCACATGAGATCCACCAATAGCAAACCACAACCATCCAATCCATTCCCGATGGACAAAATCAAGTCCCGCCCAACATTTTTTTTCCTTGTTCGAGAAGCCGTTTCACTTGGATATACGTCACAATAAGTAAGAAAAGACTATCACAACTTCCACTTCATGCTGATTTTAAGGGTGAGATAGAGAAGGGGAAAGGTCATGAAAAAAGTCATAAAAGTGGCATGAAAAATATGACGTGACCCCTTTAAGACCACAGCAATTCAACGGAACATCAGTCTGTCATTGCCATGAGGCAGAAATAAGATATTATCACAGACTTAAAGAGCGTCACACCTGTTATAAGCGACACTTAATACTGTCCCAGACTGTGTGTGAACACTCGAGGCAGATGTGACCACAGATTGAGGGGTGACGGCACCAGCTGCGGCGGTCAATTTATCAGGCTTTAGAAGCAGATAGTGGCCACTTTTCCCTCACTGCTGGGGGACTTTCCTCAGGGCAGAGACATGCACAGACTCCCATCTGGCTCTTGTGTGGGATGCCGTGGGCGATTCCAAAAGGCCAGAGGGTTGATTAAAGGGGATGAAAGCTGGACATTATGCACTGATTTGCATTAATTGTGGCTATAGCTACTGCTTATCATCATTAGTTAGGTCATTAAGACAAATTTTGTAATTAAACTACCCTACTGTTAAACCCACCCTGAGGCAACACTAATCAGGCAGCCCATAGGAAATCAGATTTCTTTAAAGTCTCAATTGTTTCTCCTAGACAGCAATGAGATAAAGTGGAGAACAGATTGGGAGGTATCTTTCTTGTCTCATCAGGAGGTTCAGAAAGTCTGAACAATGTCACAAATCGTGCTCTGATGTGTAAAGATTGTGCAACCAAAAGGCAGAGATTTTAGGTCTATAAGCCAGTTTTCCATTTTAACATATCAGATGGTTTGTCCTGTCCTTAAGACACAACATAACATGTATGCAGAAAAAAAACTAAGATCTCATCGATGATGAGAAAATCACGATACATCTTCCATCCCATCCTTATAAGGAGAAACATCAGAGATAAAAGTGATACTAAAATGAATTAACTAAGAACAAATTCAATACTAAAAAAGCAATTCAAAATCAATTGCTCAGAATTGTATTTGTGACTTTACAGTGCTGTTTTTCACCTGGTATTAATGAGCAGAGGGCTAATGTGGACGTCCCAATGGCCTCATGTGGTTAGGAGGGTCCCTACTTTAATAATAGGGCTGGGTATTGACACAAATTTCACAATTCGATTCGATTTCGATTCGATTCAATATCGATTATTTTAGTTATATATCAGGTACAATACATGCCAAATTTTCTCCAGGAAAACAAATCTCTTAACTAATGTTGTAAACTATGGGAGTCAGAGGTCAGCCTACTTGGCTACATTAGTCTACTATAATATATAAGGTATATAGTATATTTTTTTATAATAATAAAGTTATAATATTAACTTTACAATTACATAACCATATTTCTACTCAAAATCGTTTTTTGAAATATAAACATTTAAATGGTGGCTGTCATAAAAACTTGCCAGATTTATTCAAACATGCATTAAATATTGAAAAATATTAAAATAAAATGTAATATGGTGCCTATATTTAGCAAAATGCTCCTCTCTAGAGTTAATTTTTCTAGCTGACTAACGAGTTTATGGACACTGGATATGTTTTTCTGAGGTAAATGTGACGTAACATGACATTGTTTACAAGCTGCTTTACTGACGTCTGTCCACGGTTGAAACACTGATTGAGCGATTCCATGTGACATGATACGGATTTCGGTAAGTTGTACTATCTTTTAACAATTTCAGATGCTTATTCATGTTTATTTCGCGCTGTAACTGGCATTAAGGTGGAAGAGAAGATCAGTTCACGTGCCGCTTCGCTTGAGCGATCTCACGGCACAGTGCCAAAACGGTATTTATGTTTTTGAATTTCGTAATAAAATGGATGTAATTTGAAATCTGAGACTTTGTTTCATATCAATAGTAACAAAGCACAAAGATGATTGTGATTTATTGGATGGGAGGCGCGCTACAATGTTCCGTTCATTCAACTGATAACAAGATGACTGATCGATTCTTGGGATTTAAGAATCGATATCGGTTTGTAAAAAGGATAATCCATTACAATCGAGAAATCAATATTTTTTACCCAGCCCTATTTAATAATGTCCCCTTCTCTTCCTACTCTGTAACCAGGGCTGTCATACATTGCCTGGTCCGGATCTCCACTTTCCATGGCCACAGAAAACACAGGCCTTTGTGCCCTTCTGTGTGCTGTGAGGCAGCTGAATAATAGTCAAACTGTTGAATAGCTGGCCCTGTTTTGGGCAAGGGTAATGTGCCACCGCACCAAACCAACTATCCACAGTCTGTAGAAGCAAAAAACAGTGACTATAACCCAATATGCATCACTTTTTCTATGTACTTAAGGCATAGGTAAGGCATTTGTTATGAAACCTTCTGCATGGAGCTTACACTCGTGCAGCTCATTATCCGTCTGTGTTTGCAACATCTCAAAATGGCTCAGTTTGCAACAAAAGCAGCTCCACAAGACCTCATCTCTGCATCTACTAGTTTGGATCGCTTTAATGTGCAATTGGGAATGAAACACGCAGCTACCATCTTCCGATACTTGTAATGAGAAGTGTTTATCAATACAAGAGAAGCTTTAAAGGGACCTATTATGCAAAATTTACTTTTGCATGGTGTTTGAACATATATGTGTGTCGGCAGTGTGTGTACACAACCACCCTATATGGTAAAAATCCACCCACTCCTCTTTTTTTAATCCCCATAAATCATAAGCAGTGTCTCAGAACAAGCTGTTTGCAGATTCTAGCTTTTGTGACATCACATTGCTTAGGCCCCGCCCACGACTGCTGACGGATTCCGCCCTATTAGCATAGACCCCGCCCTGAATGACCTGTACACAGTCCGCCATGTTTATCTCCTCGCCAGAGCATTTAACAGCAGCATTCAAGTAAGAAATGTTTTCTTATTAAAGCTACTAAAGTTATTCAGTCAAGGGCAGTGAGTGATTTTCTGTTTTCCTTTAGGATCTTTAGGTTCTGTATATTACGCTGCTTTCACTTCAATACACAGATCTAATATACATATCTAATATGCGATTTCTTTACTTGCAGTTTACGTTCACAGACATAACCGACTGTGTTTATGTGAACTTTGTGTGTTTCTGACATAACCTTGTGTGTATTTAAGTTCAAGTGCAATAAGATGTGAAAGAGAACTTAGTTTAATACTCACGGGATGCTCCGTCTGACATCCAGCTTTCTGTGCGCGTGCTTCGGGTGTGTGTGCTCAGAAAACCATATATCAGAAGTTTAGAGAGATGTGGCTTTAAAACGCATGCAGATAATAAACTTTCATGATGATGAAGAACTGCGATGTCATGTGAGCGTGACCGCGATAGAGATGATAATCAAAACCAAACAGATGTTGTAGTTTTTTTTTAGAGTATCCGAGACAAGAGCTGTAAAGGCTCCGCCCTCTTCTAAAATAGGGTGGGGAGCAGCAGCTCATTTGCATTTAAAGATACATGCACCAAAACAGCATGTTTTTCCTTCCACTCAAAAATGGGCATTTACAACATGTTATAATACATGATCTGTGGGGTATTTTGAGCTGAAACTTCACAGATGCATTCTGGGGACATCTGAGACGTATAATACATCTTATAAAAAGGGACATAATAGTACCCCTTTAAGGGATCCCTGCAGTTTCCCCAAAATAAAAGCTTGATGGTTTAACATTTGAACATGAAGAAATCAAAACAATTATAAATCCAATGAATTCGTTATTTGTAATCAATTGACAGCACTCGTTTTTACCTATTTCGATATCATTTGTCAACTACCCTTGCGCTTTCACACCAAATCAAACAATCCCCAGCTCTCCCTGAGCACAATCCTCTTTCTGTCCCCCATAGGGCTGTGAGAGAGGGAAGTGCTAAAGGGCTGTGCAGGGCAGGACACACCTTACCCCCACAGATAAGACTGCCTGGCTTTCAGTCTCTCAGAGCCCTGGGGCTTTTAGCAGGGCGAGAGGTGGGAGGGTGTGTGAACTCCCACAACAGAAAGACATTACCCTAGTGTTCTTCTCACTGGCTCATAAAGGAGAAAAACGTTCTTGCTTTATATGCTCTTTTCCTTATGTCAAGGACACCTGGGATCATTCATTGCAGGTCATTGGAATGGACGCCAAGCTCTCCAGTGCATGAGATAAACGTAGAACTGAAGTGTTTTTCAGCATCCATTCCACCATCACAACATCATATGTCATGCATACAGAGTAAGGCTTTGCAGAGAACAGAAGCAATCCTTCTCTCCCATCAGCTACCGTTGCCAGCCGCTGGCTCAATGGGACCTTGAGAGCTGCTGCCAACAGCACGTCCTCCAGGAACCTGTGATTCACAGCGCGTTGTGAAAAGACTTGGGTTTAGTGTGAGAGAGAGAGCGTGTGTGTGTGTCCAGAACAATGTCAGCCAAGAATCTAACGACTAGAGAACGCTATTATTCCTGGGCTTTGGGTGCATGCCATTTTTTTGGTCATTAAGTGAGAGGGAAGGGGGAGCGAGCGAACCAGATCAAGTGAAAAAGATTAAGAGGAAGACAGGAAAACAGAACATGACGGAGGAGGGGAGGAGTAAAATAAGTTAAAGCACATTGGGTTTTTGGCGTTCCAGACAGGATTCTGGCTCTGATATCTCAGGTAACTGGTCTGTGGAATAATCAATGACAAATTTCATTTAAACTCCATGTGGCCTTCCCTCTCAACTGATGTCCTACCCAGCCTCCAGAAAATACAATAAATAGATTTTGAAAATGCATTTAGGCTATACTTTTATTATGGGCAATGGCAGGCACTGTGAAATGAGATTCAAAGCAAGGTCAAAGGATCAAATGCATCAATCAGTTGTCAATTTCATTTTCCCGCTGTGTAAATCAATAACCATAATCAATCAAAACAGCATGCTAATTTAACTAGACAATCACATGAGGAGTTCTCAGAAGGAGATGGAAGTATCACCAAAAGAGATTATTTAGAAATAGTCATTAGCTAAAATGATGGGCATCCAACGGTCTAGAAGCTATGTGTAGATCTAGTTATACAGCATTTTAAGTAGGGATGCACAGTATAAATTTTTTTTAAAAATGTATCGTAACGGTTAATATTGGGTATTGAATCATGGTAGGCTAACTCTCAAAATAGTTTTAGCAAGTCATTGAATATGGCAAATGTTAATGTATTTGGTTTTGGTGGACTAGATCTGCTACGCTGCTGCTGGTACAGAGCAAGTGTGGACTTGCTACTGCTAATAGATACACAGACACGCTGCTCTGAGCATGTAAGATATACCTCACAAGCAGGGACTTTCTGAGGGGGAAATTTTTACACGGAACTTCATTTAAACCCTGGTCCCTGCAGTTGAAACACACCGAGTACCACCCCAAAGTCCCTAGTTCCTGGGGAAAGTTCCTGTGGTGAAAACACGGCTATAGACATACGTAAATCCCATACCAGATCTAGGCAGGTGGAGCTGGGGAAGGTGGAGGGTCTCAGAGTAACTCTGATAACGTGCTACAGGACTAGCCTACAGCAAACACTCAACCAGACTATTTAAATGTTGAGCAAGCAATCTCATTGGTTGCAGGATTAGCAGAGACCAATCAGCTTGTGCCATATGGTAATGATGTGATTGCTTGCAGATTGCATGTAAAGGACCTGCGCCATCTAGACTTTCATGACTGAACTAGATATTTCATTAAATACTAAAAGGAATTCATAAAATAAAATATTTAGATTAAATGCACTATTTTACCCAATATGTGCATTTACTGTATGTTTTTTGCTTAGTGCTGAGCATTAGCATTAACTTGGCAACATGAACCAAACACTATTGGAATCAATTTTCCGAATTTCCCACATGCTTCACATGAGGAGCACTATATGTGTGGCACGCATATGAAGAGCGTTCTAAATCAGTCATTTATGATGGTCCATTTCTATGACAATAAGGCAGCTATGTACAGTAGACAACGAGGCAGGTTTCAGAACAGGCCTAGCGAATCTGGCCCATTACCCTCATGACTTTGCAGTAATTGCGCTGGTGAATGTGGCCCTGGATCCTAATAAGAGAGGAAATAGACCTACCAGTCAGAAGTAAAAGTCATCCACTGAGACATGGACACAATTAGCAGTTAATGCAGTTTCCCGGCCGGTCCAATCACATCTCATTACCCCTCACAGTCATAGTGAGGTAGCCCAGACCCCACACAAACAGCTCGCCATGAGTGTGTGGGAAAACCACAAAGATGTGACGTGCCAAATATTCCACGGATACTCAGGGCGGATAAAGTACGTGAGGGAAAAGTGGGACTCCAGGGGTTAAATGCAGGATAACGATAAGGTTGCAGGAAGTGATATAGTCGGCTCCCTATGAAGTACAGTCCTCAGAACCCCCCTCCGCTCCCTGCTGCATGAGCTCTTCCTGTCTCTCTATCTCCCCGCACCTCTGAACACAGTCAGCTGAACACAAGAAGTCTCATTGTTGCGCCTCAGCTGCCCGAGAGCCCTGCAGTCCTAAACGTCTCTTAACTGTCTTTTCTGTTTGTGGCCTATTTACAAAACAGCTGTTGCATTCACCGATCACATGCAGCATGAAGAGCAAGCCAACACCTCTAAACCCTCCACCCAGCATCTACTTAAACATCCCTGATAGTTTTATGACATATCCAGAAAGGACTCTATTTGAATTGCCAAGCAAACAGATAAAGCTATCTGAAAAATGAAGAAACCAACAACAACTGAATGTAATGTTGCCAATCCCTGTTCACAAGTTCCTAAAACACCACTTTGATGTCGTATCTTTGTTTGAGAAAGCAAATGCTTTTCTATAGAGTATTGTACTGTAAAGAACTGAACGACAAAAGGCTCTCTGAGCAACACCCACACACATACTCACAGCACTCCCTATCCTCACTCAAGCGTCTACATTTTTTGTGCTGAGGGTGAATTGATACACAAGCTTTGAGTTTGCACTCTTTGTCATTGCAAAGGGATCATCCAAAACATAAAGATGCAAGGTTAAGACTTTTTTCCACGTGCAAACATTTTCACAAACAAATCATTATTCATCAACAACTTTTACTAAAATTTATTCTAAATTTACAAAAATAGTAGGAACTCAACCACAAAACTATACATTTTATACATGGTCTGTAATCTGGGTATGCGTGTTTTATGTAAATGACTAACCTCGAGCATGTGGTTGCTCATTTGGAATACTCTCATTTATTAACATAAGAACAAGGTTAAGAACAAATTCACGTGTGTATGCATGTTTTGTGAAAAGTATAAAATCGAGTAGTCCATGCAATTAGCGAATGAGACCCAATGTTTGGAATATTCATGTTCTTAATCGTGAATCTCACATGCAAGTTGTTCTCTGTAGACTTTCTAAAGACTTGATGTACACCTGATGAATTGATGTAAGTATATCCAGCACAATGTGTTCATAAAAGCATGGTGCGATTGCTCTGTTAGTGCGGTTCATTTGGATAAGTGTGAACGCTGCCATCCGAAGTGGATCGAGAGCCCCTTTCAATGAACTTTGGTGTGGTTTGACTGAAATATGAACAAAAAACAGTAGACGTGATGGCACAAGATGCGACCCTAAAAAGGACAGAATGCTCAAATGTACCTGGTTTTTCTCATCATACTACGTTGCCCATCACAGTTCAGTACAGGCGTCAGAACCGCATCTCCTTACAGCAGAACTTTGTGTGTGTGTGATGGAGGAATACCTGGCACTGTTTTGACTCCTTTACACATTTTACAAGCTCTTTGCGAGTTCTCAGATGGTCAAAATACCACCATATGTACACACAGTCAATGAGCGTATTTAGCACACAGCATTGTTTTGAATGTTCGGTACATTTTCTTTTTTTGTTCCAGACCAAACTTCAAGTGTGGACACATCGTAAGTATCAGATGAAGGGTCAACTTCATGATCACAACAAGTCTAAACAAGAATGCATGCATACTATACTTTTATATAATTTGAGTTATCTCACCACACACCCAAATCTGTGGGTCGTACAGCTTTACAACACATAATCCCCCTAAGAATCCATCGAGCACTGTGGCATGTACAGGCCTATCAGCTGTCATTCAACATTTGTGACTAGTAGAATTGCTAAGATAAACTGCTTCTTTCTGAAAGGGTTTGAGTCAACTATAGATTTAAAAAGTCTATATGTTAAACAATACACCCAGTCCTTGGAGTTGGAGATCAAGGCTGTGTTTCCCAAAAGCACTGTGAGCCCAAGTTGATCATGCAGACCACTGCCAAAAATGTTCTCTACGATCAACTTAGCTCAAAATGCTTTTGGAAAACACGGGCAAGAACAGTGATGCAGAAGCCCAGATATTTCAAGAAGTGCAGTATGAACTGAATTGAACTGGAATTCAGTGAGCACCTTAAAGTCCCAGTGAACCGGAAGTTGCAACTGATTTTATTTCAGTGCTGTGACGTATTTCCAAGTGAAACGGAATATTGAATAGAGGGCAGGGTTTTACTTCAGCGCTCCTCCTCTCTATCTCTCGCTCATAGCAGACTAACGGTTGGAGGGGAGTGGTTAAGGATATTCAAACACAAGCCGTCAAACTGACGTCATCGGAAAAGGAACGCCATTCCAGACCGGAAGTTACTTTTCAGATTTTGATTAAAGATTACCACGGCAAACTATTTTTTTCTGTTTATTAACTTGCACGGATTAATTGTTCACCCTAAGACCAGTAATGTTTGCTAACAAAGTAAATAAGGTCAATTTTGATTTCATGAGGACTTTAAAGGGTTATTACAAAAATGAAAAAATTGTCATAAGTTATTCACCCTCTTGTCATTCCAAACCCGTAAGTTTCGTTCATCTTCGAAACACAAATGATAGGGAATCGGGATGCACCGATATGAAAATTTTGATACCGATAATTCTTTATATTTGAAAGCCAATAACAGATATATTGGCCGATAAATCTAAATCCAGATTTTTTATAATTTTTGAGAGCCTGATTACAAAAACAAAAGTCTCACCATTAAATCCATAACCCAAGATATTTTTAATTAAATTTGAGAGATTTCTGTCCCTCCATTGACAGTCTATGCAACTACCACTTTGTTGTTTCAAAAAGTTCATAAAGAGATTGTAAAACTAATCCATATGAATTGAGCGGTTTAGTCCAAAATTTCATAACCTCATTGGTTCTTGCTGAAGCTCAAACGTGCTGCGTAACACGAGAATGAATCTCATTGGTTCTTGCTGAATCTCAAACGTGCTGCGTAACACGAGAATGAACCTCATTGGTTCTTGAAGAAGCTCAAACGTGCTGCGTAACACGAGAACGAACCTCATTGGTTCTTGCTGAAGCTCAAACGTGCTGCGTAACACAAGAATGAACCTCATTGGTTCTTGAAGAAGCTCAAACGTGCTGCGTAACACGAGAATGAACCTCAATGGTTCTTGAAGAAGCTCAAACGTGCTGTGTAACACAAGAATGAACCTCATTGGTTCTTGCTGAAGCTCAAACGTGCTGCGTAACACGAGAATGAACCTCATTGGTTCTTGCTGAAGCTCAAACGTGCTGCGTAACATGAGAACGAACCTCATTGGTTCTTGAAGAAGCTCAAACGTGCTGCGTAACACGAGAACGAACCTCATTGGTTCTTGCTGAAGCTCAAACGTGCTGCGTAACACAAGAATGAACCTCATTGGTTCTTGAAGAAGCTCAAACGTGCTGCGTAACACGAGAATGAACCTCAATGGTTCTTGAAGAAGCTCAAACGTGCTGCGTAACACAAGAATGAACCTCATTGGTTCTTGCTGAAGCTCAAACGTGCTGTGTAACACGAGAATGAACCTCATTGGTTCTTGCTGAAGCTCAAACGTGCTGCGTAACACGAGAATGAACCTCATTGGTTCTTGAAGAAGCTCAAACGTGCTGCGTAACACGAGAATGAACCTCATTGGTTCTTGAAGAAGCTCAAACGTGCTGCGTAACACGAGAATGAACCTCATTGGTTCTTGAAGAAGCTCAAACGTGCTGCGTAACACGAGAATGAACCTCATTGGTTCTTGAAGAAGCTCAAACGTGCTGCGTAACACGAGAATGAACCTCATTGGTTCTTGCTGAAGCTCAAACGTGCTGCGTAACACGAGAATGAACCTCATTGGTTCTTGAAGAAGCTCAAACGTGCTGCGTAACACGAGAATGAACCTCATTGGTTCTTGAAGAAGCTCAAACGTGCTGCGTAACACGAGAACGAACCGCTCAATTCATATGGATTAGTTTTACGATCTCTTTATTTATTTTTTGAAGCGTCAAAGTGGTAGATGCGTAGACTGTCAACAGAGGGACAGAAATCTCTCAGATTTTGTTAAAAGATCTTCATTTGTGTTTCGAAGATGAACAAAAGTTTTACAGGTTTGGAACAACATGAGTGTGAGTAAATGACAGAATTTAAATTTTTGGGTGAACTATCCCTGGAGAGTTCATCCTCAGAAATAATGAAAGGAGAATATGTAAAATTCCCATTTGGGGTTTCAGTCAAACAGTTGTGTGAGAAGGAAAAAAACTCATGGCTACAGCAAAATACCACCTGCAGAAAATGACTGTATTTCAGATGTTGGTGGGCGATAACTAGTCAATGCGACAACCAAGTGTGTGGGAACAGCCCTAGCAACATCACTTTTTAATAGTGTCTGCATGACATCAGAAAGTCCCGCAGCTTTTTCACAAAGCCAAATCATCACGGCATATGTGATTAGCATCCCTAATCTGAAAAAACTGCAGGTGCTCAGTTTGAGATAGATTTTACTTCCAGCCCAGAGGAGCACTTCTATCTTTATTGCTCACCTTATTCCAGACTTTTTCATATTAATCTGGGTCAGAACTGATCTATATATGTTTAGGAAGGCTCCCTGCCAGATATGTGAATCAGTCTGGATGAGTAAAATAATTAACTCAGAGAGCCGGTTCTTCTGTCAGTCTCTTTGCAGTTTGCACAGTGCCAGACCACCAACGACAGGGTTTGGACCACTGGAGCACTGCATGCATGAGGTGGCACACCACTAACAACCCTCAAACCACACGCACTACATGCTGTTCCACCACTTCAAACTAAAAACATCCAAAAGTTTGTCTACAAGAACTTTGCTTTCAATGAGAAGAATTTTGGTGTTTCAAAAAGTTGTTAAGCTATATAACTTTCTAATTTGCTCTTTGATATTGCAGAAATTTACATGCCGAGTTACAGTCATTCAACTGTCCTATAAAAACCAGACCTGAGACTCTGCTCTAAATGCACAGTGCATAAAACCTAAATGAGAAACACACACCAAATATATGGTTTACACTTGTATCAAACTTATTCAGTAGAGCAGTAAAATCAACACAAAATGTGCAGCTACAAAAAAAACTTATGCATTTGGTAACAATTTAGTTTAGGGTCCAATTCTCACTATTATCTAGCTGCTTATTATCATTACTAGGACATTACTTATAAAGCACATATTAATGCCTTATACTGCATGACCATATTCTACATCCCTTAATCCTACCCAATACCTAAATTTACCACTGTAGGCCACTAACTATTAATAAGCAGTAATTAGGAGTTTACTGAGGCAAAAGTCATAGTGAGAAAGAATGGACCCTAATCTAAAGTGTGATCATGCATTTTCAACTCGACATCAACAAACCAACTATTCCTGTTCTAGTGCCAACTCTTCCAGCACTGACAGCTATCTGAATACATATTGTTATTTTGTATTTTGTTTGTGGTCATCAAAACGGTGACCAAACGTAGTGACCAAAACTATTTAAATCTACGTAACATGTTCTCAGTAAAATTTAAACAGTGCTGAATGAGTTCTAAATGATTAGTTTGTGATACAAAAAATGCAGCACATTGATAATTTAAAAGAATCACCTCTCCATTAAAGGTTTCATCTCCAAAGATGCGCGCTCCACTCATCAGGAGCACCAGAAGAGAAAAAATTAGAGTCCGTCTCCACAGCAACGTGAACGGGTCATCCCATAATACTGCCATCATTCTCATCGGGATCAGTGATGTGGGTTCCGCAGGTTAAACTCTTTAAAGTGTAACCAAAACTGCCTGTAACTAAAAACACAAAAAGTCCAATGCACTCAGATTAAAATAAAATCAATATCATTGTGGGCTCGCTTCCAGTTGCGTGTCCTTTCTGCAGGAGTGCAACAATCATTCAGTGAGATTTAAACGCCAATCCCAGAGTCAATAAGGTCCGATGCTCTGACTGAAGTTTCTGAGTGTGTTAGGTATCATGTCCCGCGGGTGTGCCCACTTAATGCTTGTTTCATCCCACTCACGTGGTGTCTATAAAATTATTTACAGCTACAACCTACTTCAAAGCAGGCGCTGTGCAAACTTACATTGCAATTTCCTCTTGCGGTATGACTCTGTAAACGAAGCATGAATACTGGCGGGTGTTATTGTGGTGCCAAAGATTTGGGACAGAAACTCGCTCGTGAACGGTGCAGTAGGTCGTCGCGCGGCAACCACAACACAAGAGTGCTCAAATTGTTCGCAGATGACGGCAACACTCTCTGACACCTGCCTTGGATCACCGCCCTGCTTGTAAAGATTTATTATGATGGGTTCTTCTCGATAAAAATCCACGTTTTCTCTCAGCTTTCTTGGACGGTTTCCACTTCGTTTCCGCCGCGTGCTCGCTGGTGGCTTGTGACGCCCCTCATGTGTGCAGCGAGTGACTCGGACTTTGTGCCGAATCCTGCGGCGTGTCCCGCTGCCTTGTAAAGCTGGAGGAGGGGCACAACGGGACGGACATCAGTAAAGTAGCCAGTGCCACCTCCAGTCTGGACATTTATCCTAACACAAATATATGTACGTGTTCCTGTACTTTTTGAGCCATTCATTAAAAGAAAAAAAACACTGTTTCCTCGCAATTCAGAGTTTATATCTCACAATTCTGACTTTTTTTTCACTCAAGTCAGCATTTATATCTCACAATTCTGAGAAAAAAATTCTGAATTGCAAGATGTGAACTCATAATAGAGTATACAGAACCCCCTAGGGACATGGTGAAGGGGAAAAAATATGAGACGCAAAACGTTTTGCTAACGAACGCAAAGTTTCTAGGTTGAACACAAAGGTTTTGCGAGCGAACGCAAAGTTTCTAGGGGGAACGCAAAACATTTGCGTGTGAACGCAAAGTTTCTAGCGAGCGAACACAAAGTTATTCGGGGGAACGCAAAGGTTTTGCGAGCGAACGCAAAGTTTCTAGGGTGACAGTTTCTAGGGGGAACGCAAAGTTTTTGAAAACGAACACAAAGTTTCTCTTGGGAACAATAAGGTTTTGCGAGCAAACGCAAAGTTTCTTCGGGGAAAACGCATAGTTTCTAGGGGGAACACAAAGGTTTTGCGAGTGAACGCAAAGTTTCTAGCCAACGAACACAAAGTTATTCGGGGGAACGCAAAGGTTTTGCGAGTGAACACAAAGTTATTCGGGGGAATGCAATGGTTTTGCGAGTGAACGCAAAGTTTCTAGGGGGAACGCAAAGTTTTTGAGAACGAACACAAAGTTTCTCTTGGGAACAATAAGGTTTTGCGAGCAAACGCAAAGTTCCTTCGGGGAAAACGCATAGTTTCTAGGGGGAACACAAAGGTTTTGCGAGTGAACGCAAAGTTTCTAGCGAACGAACACAAAGTTATTCGGGGGAACGCAAAGGTTTTGCGAGTGAACACAAAGTTATTCGGGGGAATGCAAAGGTTTTGCGAGTGAACGCAAAGTTTCTAGGGGGAACGCAAAGTTTTTGAGAACGAACGCAAAGTTTCTCTTGAGAACGGAAAGGTTTTGCGAGCAAACGCAAAGTTTCTTCGGGGGAAATGCATAGTTTCTAGGGGGAACGCAAAGGTTTTTCAAGCAAATGCAAAGTTTCTAGGGGGAACGCAAAACATTTGCGAGTGAAAGCAAAATTTCTAGCGAGTGAACACAAAGTTATTTGGGGGAACGCAAAGGTTTTGCGAGTGAACGCAAAGTTTCTAGCGAGCAAACACAAAGTTATTCGGGGGAACGCAAAGGTTTTGCGAGTGAACGCAAAGTTTCTAGCGAGCAAACACAAAGTTATTCGGGGGAACGCAAAGGTTTTGAGAGCGAACGCAAAGTTTCTTCGGGGGAAACGCATAGTTTCTAGGGGGAACACAAAGGTTTTGCGAGCAAACGCAAAGTTTCTCAAAGGGAACGCAAAACGTTTTGCGAGCGAATGCAAAGTTTCTAGGGGGAGCGCAAAGGTTTTGAGAGCGAACGCAAAGTTTATCTGGGAACGCAAAGTTTCTTCGGGGGAAACGCATAGTTTAGGTGGAACGCAAAACATTTGCGAGTGAACACAAAGTTTCTTCGGTGGAAACGCATAGTTTCTAGGGGAACGCAAAGTTTTTGAGAACAAACGCAAAGTTTATCTAGGAACACAAAGGTTTTGCGAGCAAACGCAAAGTTTCTCGGGGGAACGCAAAACATTTGCGAGAGAACGCAAAAGCATTGACTTTTTTCCTCCCGTCTCATTATTTTCCACCCCCAAAGGTGGCACAGAAGCGCTTCTGAAGTGTCAGTTCGGTGTCTTTACACAGTCTGTTTAATGCTGCTCAGAGATGGCATAGATGCATTAACACAACAATTTTAACTGCATGTTGTTTTACTAGGGGCTGAGCTGGGTCAGAGCAGGCATAATTTAGTCTGGCTTTTATGCTGTATTGCGTCTTTACCACTGATCTATATAGATCATTATAAAGATCAGTGGTCTTTACACAGAAGTTTGAGCAGGCACAGAGCAGCCTTAACTCAGCTGTGTAAAGATGCCTTTTAGACATACTAGAAACTTCTATATAGTAGGTGAAAAACAGTATGTGACAAAAGAAGTATATCCGAATTCACAATTGGAGCTAAACTCTCCAGGAGCAGGTTTGGACACCTCTGCTTTAGAATTTCTTGGCTACCAGACATTCAGAATTATGCTCTGGTCAAGCTCAGACAGTTTCAGTCTATTAATTATAGATTGGTTGTTTACACAATGGAAAGAAATTAACAGCATGTGTTGAATCCACTCACACTCAAGAATAGCCCTGTGTGACAGAGAATTGCTGCTTGTGTGACAGAATGAGAATGAGACAGTCAAATAATGGGACACAGCGCCCCCTACAGGACTGCTGTTTTGTTGCAACTTTAAAGTGGTGCATCCCAGAGGCTTTGAATAAATCAATTCATTATACTTTTGGAAAAATGCTTCTTATTCATGAGCCGAAATTGCATATTATATGAGCGCTGAAAACCGAGTGCTGTGGTACCGCTAGAGTAGGCTACTTCTTTATTAAGAAGTAATTCTTAATAAAGAAGAATTATTTGAAATAATTCTTTATTTGAAAGGAAATGGGGGAGTAGATATATTAGCTAAACAGACAAACAATAGATTTGCATATTTCATTAAGTGAAGTTATCATAAAATATCAAACTCAAAAATATGGCAGGAATATTGGGATATTAATGATACAGG
Source organism: Coreius guichenoti (assembly GCA_039654105.1). Taxonomy (NCBI): domain Eukaryota; kingdom Metazoa; phylum Chordata; class Actinopteri; order Cypriniformes; family Gobionidae; genus Coreius; species Coreius guichenoti. Next base: position 4,614,288 of record CM077168.1, read on the forward strand.
AATATATTTATATGATATTCAAAGACATGATGGTATTGGTATGGATAAAAGTTGGAAGGGAAAGAGTCATTACTCGACTCAGAATAGGGCATACAGGACACTCAACAAGACACTTCATATAACCCAAATGGATTGTGCTTACAACTGTAACTAACCAGAATCTGTCCAACATGTGATAATGGAATTTAATGCATATGAAAAGGAAAGAATAGAACTAAAAGATGCACTCAAAAGTGTGGAGCTAAACTTCATATTAAAAAAACAAAACATCATTGGAATAGCACTGAGAAAAATATATGGAAAAGTATTTGACATTTTTTTAAAACTTGATGCTTGATGGAGAGAATATAGAATGTCTTTGGTTTATTTTATTTCATTTATTTATTTTATTTTTTCCCTGCCAATGTCCTAATCCACACTCCCGTCCAGAAGGTGGCAGTAATGCACCTATAAGCTCGTTTGCCAATGGAAGCCTAAGCCCTTGCGACTTTCCTCCGAGTCCACACGTTCGTGACGTAATTCCGCTTTGACGGGTTAACTCTGTTGTGGAGCTCGGCAAAATATCGGCCGCAAAGGGGGCGCTAGCGAGCAACCTTCTGAAACCTAAAATGACCAATGGGACACCCTACGGTCTTGTGGACAAACACATGCACAAAACATGAAGTGTTCCATTTGGGACAGGGCCATTAAATGGGACGGTCTAGCCTACGGAGAGTTGCTTGCTGTTGACGAGTGGCAGTAACGCTGGACTTTTTGAAAGTTATAAACTATTCAATAGTCTAGGGTTCACAGCCTGTAATATGTTCACCTTGGTCCATTTATGTACATAATAAAGAATATAACATTTAATATTTAAAATATGTCAACATTTGAACTGCTTTAAAGTTTTTTTTTTCTATTTTTACATTTGTATCCTTGGATATTTGAGTAAATTGAAACCCAATACTTACAGTGGGGAGAACAAGTACACTGCCGATTTTGCAGGTTTGCCCACTTACAAAGCATGTAGAAGTCTGTAATTTTTATCATAGGTACACTTCAACTGTGAGAGACGGAATCTAAAACAAAAATCCAGAAAATCACATTGTATGATTTTTAAGTAATTAATTTGCATTTTATTGCATGACATAAGTATTTGATACATCAGAAAAGCAGAACTTAATATTTGGTACAGAAACCTTTGTTTGCAATTACAGAGATCATACGTTTCCTGTAGTTCTTGACCAGGTTTGCACACACTGCAGCAGGGATTTTGGCCCACTCCTCCATACAGACCTTCTCTAGATCCTTCAGGTTTCGGGGCTGTCGCTGGGCAATACGGACTTTCAGCTCCCTCCAAAGATTTTCTATTGGGTTCAGGTCTGGAGACTGGCTAGGCCACTCCAGGACCTTGAGATGCTTCTTACGGAGCCACTCCTTAGTTGCCCTGGCTGTGTTTCGGCTCGTTGTCATGCTGGAAGACCCAGCCACGACCCATCTTCAATGCTCTTACTGAGGGAAGGAGGTTGTTGGCCAAGATCTCGCAACACATGGCCCCATCCATCCTCCCCTCAATACGGTGCAGTCGTCCTGTCCCCTTTGCAGAAAAGCATCCCCAAAGAATGATGTTTCCACCTCCATGCTTCACGGTTGGGATGGTGTTCTTGGGGTTGTACTCATCCTTCTTCTTCCTCCAAACACGGCGAGTGGAGTTTAGGCCAAAAAGCTCTATTTTTGTCTCATCAGACCACATGACCTTCTCCCATTCCTCCTCTGGATCATCCAGATGGTCATTGGCAAACATGGACATGGACATGGACATGCGCTGGCTTGAGCAGGGGGACCTTGCGTGCACTGCAGGATTTTAATCCATGACGGCGTAGTGTGTTACTAATGGTTTTCTTTGAGACTGTGGTCCCAGCTCTCTTCAGGTCATTGACCAGGTCCTGCCGTGTAGTTCTGGGCTGATCCCTCACCTTCCTCATGATCATTGATGCCCCACGAGGTGAGATCTTGCATGGTGCCCCAGACCGAGGGAGATTGACCGTCATCTTGAACTTCTTCCATTTTCTAATAATTGCGCCAACAGTTGTTGCCTTCTCACCAATCTGTTTGCCTATTGTCCTGTAGCCCATCCCAGCCTTGTGCAGGTCTACAATTTTATCCCTCTATGTCCTTACACAGCTCTCTGGTCTTGGCCATTGTGGAGAGGTTGGAGTCTGTTTGATTGAGTGTGTGGACAGGTGTCTTTTATACAGGTAACGAGTTCAAACAGGTGCAGTTAATACAGGTAATGAGTGGAGAACAGGAGGGCTTCTTAAAGAAAAACTAACAGGTCTGTGAGAGCCGGAATTCTTACTGGTTGGTAGGTGATCAAATACTTATGTCATGCAATAAAATGCAAATTAATTACTTAAAAATCATACAATGTGATTTTCTGGATTTTTGTTTTAGATTCCGTCACTCACAGTTGAAGTGTACCTATGATAAAAATTACAGACTTCTACATGCTTTGTAAGTGGGCAAACCTTGTTCTCCCCACTGTACATTAAAAAGTGTGAATCTGCATTTTCTTTGCTGTTTGCTTTTAACTGGTGTTTTTTTTACCTTAAATCTATCTCAGTCTGCATTCTCGAGACTCCTGTACTTGTCATTAGCAGGGCGTCTGTCTTGTGCTCGCTGCTGCTTCTAAAAAGCTCAGTCTGTTTGAACAGTCTTGTGTTTTAGGCAGGTGTATTAAAGGACTGTGGTGAATGTCGGAGATAAGAGCATAATTGACTGTGTGCTGAGAGCTGTAGATTGTCTAGAGCTGTCATAGAGTGCTTTCTAACATCCGTCAACACAAACAAATTAAAGCCCCTTTCAAATCCCTTCCTTCTAATACACTCAGAAATGGTAGTTAGAGCTGCCTAAAGAAGATAGAGCTGATCAGTACACAAACACCATTCATTCTACACACACACACACACACAAAGAGAGAGAGAGAGAGAGAGAGAGAGAGAGAGAAGAGAAGAGAGAAGACATTGACAATCTATCTATCTATATATCTATCAATCTATCTATCTATCTATCCGCCAATCCATCTGTCCGCCTGCCCGCCCATCCATCCATCCGTCTGTCTGTCTGTCTATCTTTTTACACCCTAGCATACTCATTTCATCTCATTTAATTGTTAGACACAATTCATTGCTATAGCATGAAACTTTTTTGGTTTTTGATTTTAAATATCTCGATGTTAAATGATTTCTTGCATTTATTTAGATGTTTGTTAGTGTAAGTTTTCCACAGTTGGTCAAATTAGAGCCTGCCTTTTCCACCACTGACCTCATTTATTCAGATCAAGTCTTTGGAAGAACATTTCATATTTTCCTAGAAATAAAATGTTATTTAGCATGACATGGTACTCCAAGGAACATGGACTATCATCATGATAATACTATGTACTTTGTACATATACTATGTACTACTTGTACTTTTTGTAAGTTATAAAGATTTTGTTTTTACCTACAGTATTAAAAATGTTGTAAAATAATCACAAATTAAATGAGAAACGCACAGTATTACGATATGATGAGAAAGTGGCAGTAAGTTACAGTTAACCCTTAAGAAACAATAGCAGCATGCAGTAGTGCTGAGGATTTAGTCATATCATATAATATCATATATGCAAATGCCATCTCTTTGAAACAGTAACAGCCCTTTTTGTGCTGACATTGCATTTTTTTTCCATTTGTATGCACATGTGTACAGTATGTATGTTAATAGTATTGCTGAAAGCTAAATGTGATGACAAGGATCTCATTGATGACTGAGTTTGACTGAAGCCACAAAATTTGAGTTTTGCTCTTCACTTCTGCAAACTTTCCACAGAGCTGTCACAACTTCGGCCTTCATGACTAGAAAAGCAGTAAGGTAAGAGAAGAAAGACTACATCTAAATGTATTTAAACAGAAATATTACACAGATTTATTAATGTTTTTTAATTATACATATTAGGACTATTTAGCCTATGTTTTTTTTTTTTGTACTTATTACTATAGAGTTTTTATAAACCATTTTAACAACAAATCTATTAATCCTTTTTTTTTGTATTTGATATAATTTATGTCTGTATCTTAATTTGTCCCACAGAGTTGAAGATATGAAACTCCTGCTACTTCTAATCATGATCTATGGAGTGGATGGAGCAAATCTGAAAAAATCAACTCAGAGCAGAAAAGCGCCCGACGTCATCGCGTTTTTTCCCCATTGTCCAATCGAATGAATGGAGAGGCGGGCCTTCCGTTGTGATGACGGTTATCTTGATTAGCACAGCTGATTCGGGGGTTGCCTGGCAACATAAAAAAAAACCGCAGCACTGCTAATTAAAAAATGTCAACCAAAAAAGGCAGTGCGGTGCGCTTCGCGTTTTTAAACCTGAAAAATGCGTTCTCTCTGATCGGAGCCTTAAAGTCTGCTATCAATGGCTCAAACCTCCATTACTAGCTCTAAAATTACGTTTTGGAATTAGCAATGGAGGCTTGAGATGCGTAAGAAATTAGTCCTACACACAAGTCCTACACCACACTGCCTTTTCTGTTTTTTTTTTTTAATTTAGAATGTTGCTAGGCAACCCCCAAATCAGCTGTGCTGTCAGTCTAATCAAGATAACCGTCACCACAGCGGAAGGCCCGCCTCTCCATTCATTCGATTGGACAATGGGAAAAAACGCGATGACGTCGGGCGCTTTTCTGCTCAGAGTTGATTTTTTTTTTCAACTTAATGCGCTCAGAGCACTCATGGAAAAACGCGAGGCGCCCGGGGCGCACTAACAGCGCGCATAACGCTCACTGCCAACAGAAAACTATTTAAAAAATGCGCCTCTCACTGCAAAAACGTGTTCTGTCTGATCGGGGCCTGAGTATGAGCGGAATAATTGACTCCGCTTCGCATCGTGACCGCAATACCACCTCGGTTGTGCATTATTTTTCTAATAATTCAACGGCCCGTCATCAATTATTCCTTACTTAGTACATCAGTTTACATTATTTTGTATTTTTCCTTGTAAAAATGCAATAAAAACATTTATTTTTCTTTGTGATTAGATACTAACTGAACTATAGACCAATTATCAGCCTACGTCACACTGACGTCACGCAGGTTCAACTGCGCATGTCAGTTGCAAAAGACGATAGGGAAAATGTCATGTTGTGCAGTGGGATGCCAGAATCGTAAATCTGTAAACAGTGATCTTAAGTTTTACCGAATACCATCAATAATAAATAAAGCAGCCTGCAATAAGTAAACACTGTTTCAATCTTTTTTCTTAAAAAAAAAAACAAAAAAAACAACCATCTAAACAAACTGTATGAATATTGTGTTGATTTTGTTGTTTTCCTATTAATGGCATTATTTTACAGAATGGAGAAAGTAGTCATACACAGCATTATAAATACGACAAAGGAATCAGTAAACTTCAGTTTTGATAATCTCGCCATCACTGTGGTTAAGATGAACAACAAGATAAACGGTCCTGTGCCAATCACTGCTCTAAGAGTAGGACTCTTCTCCCAAAAAATGATTAATGATTTTTTTTAAGATGACACTGAGACTATGTAACAGATTGCAGCTTAATTTTTTTTTATATGGTTAAAAAAGGTTATATAAAATATATTACATAATAGAATTTTAAGTGTTAATGATACAGTGAAATGACCCCATTCATTCCTCTTCATTTTATTGAAGGTGTCTAATGAAACTCGAACACCACAGACATGGATCCCAGTGGAGCCTTTCCAGAATGTCCCTGAGGACCAGCAGAAAGTTGGAATAGTTACCTACGACTGCGATCAGCAGTTTAATGTAACGTTTACATTTGTCTTTCTGACTGTTTTATAAAACCAGTTCTTAACTCCTTCACACTTTATTATATAACCTGTCTGTCTGTGGTTTATTCACAGCTGAATAATTCTATAATATCCAAAGTCATACGGATTGAAGTATTTGAACGTGACATTGTGAATTTGACCAATCCACTTATAATACATTTCCCAGTCAATAGTTACACAAATAACACAAACGTGAGCATACCTTTTCAAATTTTCTCAAAATGCCCAAATTAAATGTTTAATAATTTGTTAATTCTGTTTTTGTGTTGGTATTCATAGACAAGCTACATATATTCCTGTCAATACTATGATGAACAAGGTGAGTGGGAACTAAAGGGATAGTTAACTCAAAAAGGAAAACGGTCTTCATTTATGTCGTTCCATGTGCTGTTTATTTATTCATTTATTAATTTTTTTAAGAATCTTCATCTTTTTCAACAGTTCATAATGTGTCAAGCTCCAAAAACAACAAAAATTCTTAATGCTATTTCATGCATTCTGACTTATTTACACTGTTAAAGAGTTGATTCTCATGCCAAATATGGCCAAAATTTCAAAAAAATTAGTTGGACGTATGACGGAGTATTTCTGTGCCAAATACACTCCTTCAGGATTCTAATAAGTTTCGGAAAGTATGGCCCCGTATGACGTCATAAAGGGCGGAATTCCTTGTATGGGCACTTCTCCCGGATGAGCGCGCACACACACATCAACCAGAGTGAGAGCAAGAGCACGTCCATCAACAAGCTTCATTTGGGTTACGGGAGCCGTCGGCAGCGCTGTCATTTTGTTTTAAGACCACGAAATCAACAATGTCACTAAAGAAGTGTGTTTCTAGTTGTGAGGGAAAGATAGCCTTGTTCAGCTTCCCAAATAACCCAGCGTTAAGGAAACAGTGGATGCAGTTTGTTTTTCCGGAGCAGCAACAGAGTTCTGCAGGTGTGTTTGTTTGTTCCCGAAACCGCAGGCGGTGAGTGAAACTGCGTCAAATGTCTGTGTTTTGTTGCCAATCGGCGCGCAAGTGCATATAATGTTAACAACACGAACGTATAGTGAATCGAAAGTTATCCAGGGATAATGCCATGATGTATTTCGTGTGTGTGTGTGTGTGTGTGCTCTTTAGCTCCGCCCACTGCATGCCTCCACGAGCTCGGCTGTTTTCAGAAAGAATCGGTACAGCTTATCTGTCTTTTATAAATATGATAAAACTAAAGACTGAGAATTAAGGCAGTTCTGAAGGCGAAAGGGGGTCAAACACAGTATTAGTATGGTGTTCCTAATAATCCTTTAGGTGAGTGTATATAGGCTATAAACTGTGTGTGTACACAGCTTTTTTTTAAATGGCTGGTGCGTGCGTTCGGCCAATCAGCATACACTTGCGTCACTGTTCCTATTGTGCTGGGTTAGACCCTACTCTTGTCACCATTATGTTCTGTTAGTTTCTTTATCATGGACTTTTGGCTTATCTTCATTCTCATCATGTGCTCTTTTTTTCAGTTTTCCCGCTCCTCGTTATTAGTTCATTTGTGTCAGCTGTGTTCTATTAATCATTCTTGTTTGTGTTTGCTATATAAGTTGGTCCCTCACATTCATTCTCTGTTTGGTCTACGTTACATTTAGTGTTGCCCTGCCTGTCTGTTTATCATTTTGTGTACCTTTATTAAATATCGTATTGGAACTTAATCCTCATCTTCATCTGCCTTCCTGCAACCACCCGTGACAACTCTGAAGTAGGAGCTAATTTAGTTCCCCAAAAAGGAGTTCCTAGAACTAAAATCGTTCCTAGTTCTTGCCAAAAAGCGGGTACTTCTGCCAATAGTTCTGGGAACTATGCAAAAAGTTCCTCTGGTGCGAAAGTCCCTTTTTTTAGGTTTAAAAAAAAATGTAGAGATAAAATTAAAATAGATGTTATCTTTTGAACTGAGGTTTCCGCTGATCTTTATGATTTTTTTACATGTGCATCAATATTTTATAATGGTTTGAACTTGCCTTGTGACTCTGTGTACTCATCACAAATAAATAAATGACCATTGCTTTGTCATGTCTATGAAAATTCACCAAATTTGAAAAATTAGAGCTTTCCAATGGCATACAGTTTGTCAAGGTTAGTAATTGGTTTACAGTGGGTTAATTGGGCACACCGTTGAGCCAGGACCAGGACACTATAATACTAGAAACATAAAAAATGATGATTGCGGTGCGGTGGCTCATCCTGTGATCTTTTCCTCTTGACAGGAGTCCCTGCTGTTGTTGTTGGAAGTTTGCTGTTAATTCATATCACTCATCCTTTTTATGGCACTAAAGTGACATTATAAAATTCTAATGCAACAAATGCAGTGTGAGTCCTCGCTTTATAACTTAATCTTTTCATTTTTAGCTTTTGTTTTTTGCTCTTTTTTTTTTTTTTTTTTTTAACTTTCAGCATTGTTTATTGTATGTTGTACAGTTGTATTGTATTGTACAGTTGCTGGATCACAGAGCCTGCCGTCCTGTATGGCGTGAACCTTTCCTACTTCACCATCGTATGCCTGTTCAACTTAGTGGTCCTACTCACAGTGTCCAGACAGATCTTTACGCTAAAGCAAGTGGACAAAATGAAGCAAAAGATAATACCAGTGAAGGACGCGGGCACTGTGATGGGTCTCATGTGTCTGCTGGGTACAACATGGGGTTTGGTCTTTCTTGGCTCTGGATATACCAACTATCCTATACTCTACCTGTTCTGTGTCTTAAACACAATGCAAGGTAGGTTTACTCTTAATAATAAGCTATGTTTCCATCCACCTATTTTTATGCGATTTTTGGGATATTGCCTATAAAAAGCTGGATGGAAACACCAAGCTGTGCATAAATTCTAAAAATGTGCATAAAAATCATGTGCTCATTTTTTTTATCCAAAAAGAAGACATGCGCATAAACTACATCTGCATGGAAACACATTTACAGAAGAAATCCATTGATGCGCAACAAATAACTTGACTTTGCCTCAACAGAGGATGTGATTGGATAACTGGACTAACCAGTGGACCAATCACATCGCACAGCATCTTAAAAGTTGGTTTGGTCGTTCTGTAACGCCTGAGCCAAAGTCTGTCATCAGGATGATTTGGTATAATTCCCTCCCAGAAGCGTCTCGTACAATTGCGTTCCCAAACACCAGGCATCTGAATGCAAGATAACATGACAGCATTTATTGCGTTTCGTCTGCACGCTGTGAGGCGCAATTCATTTATGATTTCTGAAAAAATAGCCACACACTGCAGTAAAAAAAACAACAACAAAAAGTTATGACAACATGTTTTTACGTTGCTTTAACTCATCAAAATTAGTTAAAGTCCCCCTGTAGTCAATAATTTCATCCCTTAAATTACATATTAAATGTTTTTTTTTTCTGTGAAAATTTTTTCTTCATGCCTTAAAATAGCTTGAATGTAACTCTACACCCTTGCTTCATTTAGTATACGTGGATTTATGAATATGCAAATTAGCCCCGCCTCCACTCACTCGCACAAACTCAGAAATACAGTCGGCCAACTTACTGAGGTAAACGCTGCACAATTGCACTATTTACAACGTCGGAGTGGACACAACGGTAATTAATATGATTATCATTTTGCTTGACTATGTTATTAAACAGCTAATAATGTGTTGCTGTTGTTACACAAACCATCATAGAACGTCAGTGGAGAAAAGCATATAGTTCATCATAACATTGTAATATACATCATATACATAACTCACCCGCTATATTGCTTAATCTACACGATTTTTCATATCAGCAGAAAAATATACCGGGATAACATGGCCTCTCTTGAGACTCCACTGCTTCAGAGAGGTCATAGTTAATGATATGCTAAAGCCCACCCACACGTTGACATGATTGGTTACAAGGTAGTTTGTGACGTGAGAAACACCAGCGATTTCAAACCGTGTTTTTGAGACTGTCTTTGGTTCACTGCAGTTTTAAGGAGAAAATACTCAGCAATGGTGTTGACTTGAAAATGACTTTACACATGGTTTGTCTTAAAGCATATTAAAAACACCACATAGACATATAAACAACAATAAAAACTTTATTTTTTTTGTTTAAGCAATTTATAACTTTTTTTATGTTATACAAGATTCAACTCATTTTTTTAAAGTCATTTTAATGTAATTTAAGTTGAAATGACTTAAACATCCAAGTTGATTGTACTTAAATTTAAGGCAGCAACTTTTTTTCGCCGATTGCAGCAACTTCTATTTTTATTACAGATATTTTGCACCAATTTCCCAGGAAGTGATCATTTTGTTCTCTTAAACAGATGGGGTGTTTTATTCACAAATGTGTTTTCCATCTTTGGGTGAAATGTAGTTATAGAACCATAGAGGATGTTAAAAAAAAGAGAAAATGTGTCTGAATGTTGTAAAATGTCAATGTTTTCTAATAATATAATAATACAGTTGCTTTCAACTTTATTTTTTGCAGGGGCGTCTATCTTTCTGTGGATGTGTCTGACAGCAAGGCCAGACAAACAGAAAGCAGCTCATACCAAGTCTTTATCCACTATTGACACCATCACCATTGAGAAACAAAAGGAATAGCCCATGCCTAACATCTACCAGATTGCAATCCTACAACCAAAATGGCTGGGCTCAATAAATAGCATGAGTTTTTTATGGCTTTATGGTCTCAATGATGGGGGAGTGTTTTGGGAACCCTTTTCAAAAGTGATCTCTCTTTTTTAAAATTCCATTTAGTGCCACTAGAGGCGCACAAATCCCACACTCTAGATCGCGGATGTCTGAAATCGCCTCTACACCCTTATACAGTGAACTATTTCAATGGAACAACCATTTCTAGTGGTGTCCGAAACCATAGTGGACATTATATAGCACGCTCATTCAATCCCATAATGCACCACAATAACAAGTGCACCACTGGTATACACTCAATGGCTAGATATACACATAATGCGCTGTGAAGGCCCCAATATACTTCAAGTGAAATCATAGAACAAACTGGTGTGACGTCATTTCAAAACAACTCTGGCCGTTTGGTGTTTGTTTCAGTAGTTTGAAACAGCTCACCAAAGCGAACTTCCCCAAAAAATGTTTGCACCATAGTAAACACCTCTGAACTGCCATTGGTCCATGGCGATTGCGTAATAAGTGGGTGTGGCTCTGAGGCTCCGCCTTCTCCATCTACTAAACACCTCTGAACTGCCATTGGTCCATGGCAATTGCGTAATAAGTGGGTGTGGTTTTGAGGCTCCGCTTTCTCCATCTAGCAAATATCTCTGAACTGCCACTGGTCCATGGCAACTGCGTAATAAGTGGGTGTGGCTTTGAGGCTCCGCCTTCTCCATGTAGTAAACACCTCTGAACTGCCATTGGTCCATGGCGATTGCGTAATAAGTGGGTGTGGTTTGAGGGCTACGCCTTCTCGATGTAGTAAACACCTCTGAACTGCCACTGGTCCATGGCGACTGCGTAATAAGTGGGTGTGGCTCTGAGGGCTCCGCCTTCATGTAGTAAACACCTCTGAACTGCCACTGGTCCATGGCGACTGCGTAATAAGTGGGTGTGGCTCTGAGGGCTCCGCCTTCATGTAGTAAACACCTCTGAACTGCCATTGGTCCATGGCGATTGCGAAATAAGTGGGTGTGGCTCTGAGGCTCCGCCTTCTCCATGTAGTAAACACCTCTGAACTGCCATTGGTCCATGGCAATTGCGTAATAAGTGGGTGTGGCTCTGAGGCTCTGCCTTCTCCATGTAGTAAACACCTCTGAACTACCATTGGTCCATGACGATTGCGTAATAAGTGGGTGTGGCTCTGAGGCTCCGCCTTCTCATTCATTCACTCACTCTGTCCATCTAGACAAAGACAAAAATAGGTTGCATGAACGCACCGTGCTTTTTATAGTTGATTATAATTGAAATTCCTGAAATAAAGAGAATATTTGATCACATATGCTCAGCCATTTCAAACTTCTTTTTACCCCTGAGCGAAGAACTAAAAAGAAATTTGCAGTCAGTATATCTGTGAATGAATTCCTATGTCTCGTCAGAAGATTGTTTTTTCATATGGATACTGTGTGAAATTGTATTGTCAATATTAGTTTTTATGCTTGTGAAGCACTCATGTATGATATTTATTATTTTATTGTTATTATTAATATTATTACTAATGTATGTATAGTGAATGGTAGTAAAGGATGTGATTTCATATATATCAGAAGAAAGAAATCAGGGGTGGGGAACTATCCCTTTTAAAACAGCAAACAAGAAATTATGGTAACACTTTATTTTACAGTGTTCTTGTTACATGTAGTTACTGTAGTAATAACTATAAATTATGCATAATTACATGCAACTAACTCTAAACCAAACCTAATCCTAACTCTAGCCCTATAGTAAGTACATGGTTAATTATTATTACTACTTAAATGTACAATTACACTGTAACATGGACACCTTTAAATAAAGTGTTACCGAAATTACTTTTTGAACTTCTTGAAGACATTAATCTTGAACTTTATTCATTTTATGGATGTGGGTTGCAAGTGTTTCCTTTGTATTGATTACTTACTTACTTACTTAATTACTTAAGGTAATTTATTTTTTGTATCTGAATGTTTCATTTTAAAACAATGATTTGTAATAAAAAAAATGTAAATGCTCTGTTTTTCATTCACATGTAGCAATAAAACGCTGTCTAAAATGCTGAGTTCATGTGTGGGATTGTTGAGTCCATTAGCAATACAAACATCTAACAGTAGGCCTACATTTTAACTACAATATTGCTATAGCACAAACAGTAGAGCACGGCAGTAATGGCAGCAACAAAGGTGTGAATCCAGTTAATGCATGAACTGATAAAACATACACTATATTGCCAAAATTTTTGGGACGCCTGCCTTTACACACACATGAACTTTAATGACATCCCATTCTTAATCTGTAGGGTTTAATATGGAGTTGGCCCACCCTTTGCAGCTATAACAACTTCAACTCTTCTGGGAAGGCTTTCCACAAGGTTTAGGAGTGTGTTTATTGGCATTTTTGACCATTCTTCTAGAAGCGCATTTGTGAGGTCAGGCACTGATGTTGGACGAGAAGGCCTGGCTCGCAGTCTCCGCTCTAATTCATCCCAAAGGTGTTCAGTCGGGTTGAGGTCAGGACTCTGTGCAGGCCAGTCAAGTTCCTCCACACCAAACTCGCTCATCCATGTCTTTATGGACCTTGCTTTGTGCACTGGTGCGCAGTCATGTTGGAACAGGAAGGGGCCATCCCCAAACTGTTCCCACAAAGTTGGGAGCATGAAATTGTCCAAAATGTCTTGGTATGCTGAAGCATTAAGAGTTCCTTTCACTGGAACTAAGGGGCCAAGCCCAACCCCTGAAAAACAACCCCACACCATAATCCCCCCTCCACCCAACTTTACACTTGGCACAATGCAGTCAAGCAAGTGCCGTTCTCCTGCCAACCGCCAAACCCAGACTCGTCCATCCTCTAGAGTCCAGTGGCGGCGTGCTTTACACCACTGCATCCCACGCTTTGCATTGCACTTGGTAATGTAAGGCTTGAATGCAGCTGCTCGGCCATGGAAACCCATTCCATGAAGCTCTCTACACACTGTTCTTGAGCTCATCTGAAGGCCACACGAAGTTTGGAGGTCTGTAGCTATTGACTCTGCAGAAAGGTGGCGACTTCTGCGCACTGTGAGCCTCAGCATGCGCCGACCCCGCTCTGTGAATTTACGTGGCCTACCACTTCGTGGCTGAGTTGCTGTTGTTCCCAATAGCTTCCACTTTGTTATAATACCACTAACAGTTGACCGTGGAATATTTAGTAGTGAGGAAATTTCACGAATGGACTTATTGCACAGGTGGCAACCTATCACGGTACCACGCTGGAGAGCAACCCATTCTTTCACAAATGTTTCTAGAAGCCTAGTTTGCCTAGGTGCTTCATTTTATACACCTGTGGCCATGGAAGTGATTGGAACACCTGAATTCAATGATTTGGAGGGGTGTACGTCCCAATACCTTTGGCAATGTAGTGTATAGGCTACCCTTAATGCAATGCAATGTGCCTTGTTGTTTAGAAGTATCTGCAGAATGCATAAAATTAACTAAAACAGTGTATTCAGACCCCACATTTTGTTATGTTGCAGCCATATGCTAAAATGCTTTCAATTATTTTTTGTTTCAATCTACATGCCATACATTATGGATAATGGAGTGTAGATTGATGTTGATTGATGATGAACAGTTTAAAGCATTATACTGTGCGTGCGTAATGTTAGCCAGTATGCCAATATAAAATATTCTAGTTTAGAATATTTGCATATCAGGAAAATGAACAGCCCTAAAGGTCATGATACACGGGGCAACTTTTTGAGCAATGTTGCTGGGCAATATTGCCGTCAACGGGCAACCAGGTGAGACACAGGGCCCACGACCGATCTAAAGTATCCAGATAGAAATTTGTTGCCCATTCTCTATGGGAAAGTGCCCAAACAACATCGCTTGGCAACATTGCTCAAAAAGTTGCCCCGTGTATCATCACCTTAAATGTCAAAACACCAACATGCAAACAGCCATGAGAGAGATGTTCTTCTATTTCCTAATTTTTGTAATATAATACCCCAACAAATGCTACTGTATTTACCATCAGTTTTTTTAACTTCCGTTCATAGATCATAGAATTTAAAATCATTATTTGTTAGTTAGTTTGAGTTAAAATGTCAGAGGCTAAACTAAACATCTAATATTTAACATCTGTTAAATAATGGATATTTGTTGTTTGTGAGTTTTTTAAAGGTATGTTAAAATCTAATTTTGCACACTAGAAAGTTAGCATAAACATGCACGATGACAATAATTAAAGAATAAATGTCTTTGTTGCCATCTAGTGCCATCTAGGGAACCACACCTCACATTGAGATCTAAATAATTTTTTTTTTTGAAAATTAAATGTTTTCGCTTTAAATCTGATCTCTTTAGATCATCATAGCATAGACATTTTGGTTGGTTCTATTCACTTGGCCCAGCAAGTAGACGGTGAAACCCATATGAGCACCTTTTTAGTGCACTTTAGTTGCAGCATATGCCTTAAAAAAAACACCCATTTACCAAAGTTGAGCACCAAATGATCACAAATAATTACCGAGTGCATTGATGCAGATCAAAACAATTTAATTTTCAAAAAATTTAAATCCAATTTTTTTTCTAATTTTTGAGAGCCTGATTACAAAAACATAAATCTCACCATATACGCCATGTCCCAAGCACACAATTATATATACATTGATGAGCCATGAGGGTGAGTAAATGATTGGAGCATTTATATTTTGTGTGGACTAACCCTTTAAGAACTATTGTCAGTGGTTCTCAGAACCTATACAGATTTGGAATGACATGACAGTACAAAAGGCAAAAGCTATTTCTATAACCCATGAAACCTATGAGGCAATAGGCAAAGTCATTCAAATGTTGCTGTTAATAATTTGCATTTTAACAGTTTGCATTTTCATTTTAACGGTTAGTTCTCGCAGAGGATATGGTTAATGCAAACTATTGATTCATGAATTTTCTCTGTCTGTCTCACTCTCTTTCTTTCCCAAATTTCTCAGTCATAGGAGTTAAATATCTAATCAGCTGGTCATCATGACTATAATTGTAAGGTGACTAGATTTCTGAATTGGAAACTGGGTAGATTTCAGTTCAGTCAGTGGTCAAAATGCCATTGAAATCTCACTTGATTGTATTGAACATGGGGATATTGACAATATAATAGAGGAAGATCAAAATGCTTGATCTGGGTATATTATACACTAACCCTACTTTACTGCATATACTGTATATATACACAGTTGCAATCAAAATTATTCATTTTAATCACTATATTCGACTGCAATAATTTACAAATGTAGGCTTTTCTAAAGATACAGAGTTTTTTTTTTTTTTTTTTGAAACTGTATCTATAACAGTTTAGTGGCAAATTAAAAGTTATAATGTCAATATATAATGTAATGCTTTTGAGTTACAGGATTTTTTTGTAATACAGCTACAGTGGGGAGAACAAGTATTTGATACACTGCCGATTTTGCAGGTTTGCCCACTTACAAAGCATGTAGAAGTCTGTAATTTTTATCATAGGTACACTTCAACTGTGAGAGACGGAATCTAAAACAAAAATCCAGAAAATCACATTGTATGATTTTTAAGTAATTAATTTGCATTTTATTGCATGACATAAGTATTTGATACATCAGAAAAGCAGAACTTAATATTTGGTACAGAAACCTTTGTTTGCAATTACAGAGATCATACGTTTCCTGTAGTTCTTGACCAGGTTTGCACACACTGCAGCAGGGATTTTGGCCCACTCCTCCATACAGACCTTCTCCAGATCCTTCAGGTTTCGGGGCTGTCGCTGGGCAATACGGACTTTCAGCTCCCTCCAAAGATTTTCTATTGGGTTCAGGTCTGGAGACTGGCTAGGCCACTCCAGGACCTTGAGATGCTTCTTACGGAGCCACTCCTTAGTTGCCCTGGCTGTGTTTCGGGTCGTTGTCATGCTGGAAGACCCAGCCACGACCCATCTTCAATGCTCTTACTGAGGGAAGGAGCTTGTTGGGCAAGATCTCGCGATACATGGCCCCATCCATCCTCCCCTCAATACGGTGCAGTCGTCCTGTCCCCTTTGCAGAAAAGCATCCCCAAAGAATGATGTTTCCACCTCCATGCTTCACGGTTGGGATGGTGTTCTTGGGGTTGTACTCATCCTTCTTCCTCCAAACACGGCGAGTGGAGTTTAGACCAAAAAGCTCTATTTTTGTCTCATCAGACCACATGACCTTCTCCCATTCCTCCTCTGGATCATCCAGATGGTCATTGGCAAACTTCAGACGGGCCTGGACATGCGCTGGCTTGAGCAGGGGGACCTTGCGTGCGCTGCAGGATTTTAATCCATGACAGCGTAGTGTGTTACTAATGGTTTTCTTTGAGACTGTGGTCCCAGCTCTCTTCGGGTCATTGACCAGGTCCTGCCGTGTAGTTCTGGGCTGATCCCTCACCTTCCTCATGATCATTGACGCCCCACGAGGTGAGATCTTGCATGGTGCCCCAGACCGAGGGAGATTGACCGTCATCTTGAACTTCTTCCATTTTCTAATAATTGCGCCAACAGTTGTTGCCTTCTCACCAAGCTGCTTGCCTATTGTCCTGTAGCCCATCCCAGCCTTGTGCAGGTCTACAATTTTATCCCTGATGTCCTTACACAGCTCTCTGGTCTTGGCCATTGTGGAGAGGTTGGAGTCTGTTTGATTGAGTGTGTGGACAGGTGTCTTTCATACAGGTAACGAGTTCAAACAGGTGCAGTTAATACAGGTAATGAGTGGAGAACAGGAGGGCTTCTTAAAGAAAAACTAACAGGTCTGTGAGAGCCGGAATTCTTACTGGTTGGTAGGTGATCAAATACTTATGTCATGCAATAAAATGCAAATTAATTATTTAAAAATAATACAATGTGATTTTCTGGATTTTTGTTTTAGATTCCGTCTCTCACAGTTGAAGAGTACCTATGATAAAAATTACAGACTTCTACATGCTTTGTAAGTGGGCAAACCTGCGAAATCGGCAGTGTATCAAATACTTGTTCTCCCCACTGTATGTCATAATCATTCAACCCATATTTAACGCTGCTGTTTTTAAGTCACTTATTTGTATGGTATGGTACAAAATTGTTTTAAAACACAGTTAAGCCTTTGGAAACTCTATAGCAAAAATGAATTAGCTTATGTTGTTACACATGCATACATTTAGTCCATGCATGTGCTAAAGTTGAGTAGCAAATATGGCCAAGTCAAACGAGCTCTCACAAAAGCTATAGAGAACAAATTGTTTTATTACATTAGAAAGTCTATGGCTACAAGAAGATTTCCAAAACACTAAAACTTCCTAGAGACGCAGCTAGCAGCCTTATTCATAAGTTTAAAATTTGTTGTACCAGAAAACCATTGATGGTTTTGAGAGGAAAAATCACAATATCATTAAGGGGAATAAAATGTTGTATCAGAGAAACTGAGAAAAACCCTCAATTTAGCCAGAGTAGCAAGATGACCAGATGAAAGGAGGAAAAAACAATGCAGAGTAGAAGAAGAACACTAGACAAGCATGGCCTTCATGTTGGGACGTCTTGCCGAATGCCACTCTTGACCAAGAAGAACATAAAAGACTGACTTGAATATGCTAAAATTCATCTGAATAGACCTGTGGAGTTCTGGAAGAATGTTTTATGGAGTGATCCATAAACTCGTTAGTCTGCTAGTAAAATTAACTCTAGAGAGGAGCATTTTGATAAATATATGCACCATATTACATATTCATTATTTTTAATGTTCTTCAATATTTAATGCATGTTTGAATAAATCTGGCAAATTTTTATGACAGCCATGAGTCACCATTTAAATGTTTATATTTCATATCATTTTATTATTATAAAAAAAACATAATTGAGTGTAATTTAAGTGTTTGTATACAAATCAGTTAATTTTTACCTTCAATATTATAACAGGCTACAACTGACTCCCATAGTTTACAGCATTAGTTCAGAAATTTGTTTTCCTTGAGAAAATTTGCCATGTATTATATATCCAAAATAATCAATATTGAATCGAAATCAAATCGAACTGCAAGCTTGTGAATCGAATTGTGAAATTTGTGTCAATACCCAGCCCTAATGGTGATGCCTTCGGTGCAGAGACTGAAGCTTGATGATCAATGATTTCCCGAAGTACAACCATCCCAAAGTATACATCCAAATCTACTTCTGCTTGGTTCAGGGATCAGTCGTAGAATGTTCTTGAGTGGCCTGTACAGTCTTCAGATTTAAAGCTCATTGAAAATATTTGCAGTGGTAACATGAAAACCAAAGATTATCAGTGATCTGGAAGCTTTTTCAAGCGAGGAATGGGCCGAGATTACAGTAGAGAAGTGACAGACGCTTCTAAGCACTTTATTGGAGTGACTTTATTTAAGCAGCGTTTATTGGAGGTTATAAAGAATAAAAGATTCTGCACAAAATTTTACTTTTGGGGGTTGAATTTTGAACACAAATGTTTATATTACTAAAGTAAAGTATGTATTACTGCATATACTGTGTATATATATATATACAGTGGGGAGAACAAGTATTTGATACACTGCCGATTTTGCAGGTTTGCCCACTTACAAAGCATGTAGAAGTCTGTAATTTTTATCATAGGTACTCTTCAACTGTGAGTGACGGAATCTAAAACAAAAATCCAGAAAATCATATTGTATGATTTTTAAGTAATTAATTTGCATTTTATTGCATGACATAAGTATTTGATACATCAGAAAAGCAGAATTTAATATTTGGTACAGAAACCTTTGTTTGCAATTACAGAGATCATACGTTTCCTGTAGTTCTTGACCAGGTTTGCACACACTGCAGCAGGGATTTTGGCCCACTCCTCCATACAGACCTTCTCCAGATCCTTCAGGTTTCGGGGCTGTCGCTGGGCAATACGGACTTTCAGCTCCCTCCAAAGATTTTCTATTGGGTTCAGGTCTAGAGACTGGCTAGGCCACTCCAGGACCTTGAGATGCTTCTTACGGAGCCACTCCTTAGTTGCCCTGGCTGTGTTTCGGGTCGTTGTCATGCTGGAAGACCCAGCCACGACCCATCGTCAATGCTCTTACTGAGGGAAGGAGGTTGTTGGCCAAGATCTCGCGATACATGGCCCCATCCATCCTCCCGTCAATACGGTGCAGTCGTCCTGTCCCCTTTGCAGAAAAGCATCCCCAAAGAATGATGTTTCCACCTCCATGCTTCACGGTTGGGATGGTGTTCTTGGGGTTGTACTCATCCTTCTTCTTCCTCCAAACACAGCGAGTGGAGTTTAGACCAAAAAGCTCTATTTTTGTCTCATCAGACCACATGACCTTCTCCCATTCCTCCTCTGGATCATCCAGATGGTCACTGGCAAACTTCAGACGGGCCTGGACATGCGCTGGCTTGAGCAGGGGGACCTTGCGTGCACTGCAGGATTTTAATCCATGACGGCGTAGTGTGTTACTAATGGTTTTCTTTGAGACTGTGGTCCCAGCTCTCTTCGGGTCATTGACCAGGTCCTGCCGTGTAGTTCTGGGCTGATCCCTCACCTTCCTCATGATCATTGACGCCCCACGAGGTGAGATCTTGCATGGTGCCCCAGACCGAGGGAGATTGACCGTCATCTTGAACTTCTTCCATTTTCTAATAATTGCGCCAACAGTTGTTGCCTTCTCACCAAGCTGCTTGCCTATTGTCCTGTAGCCCATCCCAGCCTTGTGCAGGTCTACAATTTTATCCCTGATGTCCTTATACAGCTCTCTGGTCTTGGCCATTGTGGAGAGGTTGGAGTTTGTTTGACTGAGTGTGTGGACAGGTGTCTTTTATACAGGTAACAAGTTCAAACAGGTGCAGTTAATACAGGTAATGAGTGGAGAACAGGAGAGCTTCTTAAAGAAAAACTAACAGGTCTGTGAGAGCCGGAATTCTTACTGGTTGGTAGGTGATCAAATACTTATGTCATGCAATAAAATGCAAATTAATTATTTAAAAATCATACAATGTGATTTTCTGGATTTTTGTTTTAGATTCCATCTCTCACAGTTGAAGTGTACCTATGATAAAAATTACAGACTTCTACATGCTTTGTAAGTGGGCAAACCTGCAAAATCGGCAGTGTATCAAATACTTGTTCTCCCCACTGTATATATATATAGTTAATATTGATTGTGTTGTATTGCTAACTTGCACTACCACACACTACATATTGTATTAACCCAATGCTGGTTTGTGTTATTACACTAAATGTCATATGGCCCCATGTTTTGTTTTGTTTTGTTGATTTTTGCTTCTGTTTTTGTGCACTGTATGTTGTTATAGACAAGAGGTGTACAATGTTAGTTTTAAAAGTGTTCATGAAAACATAAAAACAGCATTGAGAAGAAATCTCACTTGTTAATATCTGAATTTAAAAATGGACAATATATTTTATTTTTATAACAATTATGCCTATTATAAATTATTATACTATTATTATAATTAATAATTATTATTATGCCTGTAACTGGTTTTAATACAATTCACCAAAAATCACATTATGAAAAATAGTAAATAGCCATTGCAAATAACAAACAGATAAAAACAGTATTATATTATAACAAAATGTACAACATTTAACACATTACAAAAATAAAACATATAACAAATATTTTTAACATTTTTAATTGTATTATATTTTTAGCTGTATTATTTTCACAAACTGTTTCCAGTAATTACACCGTTTTTAACTTTAAACAAGTTAAGATTAAGACAGGATTAGGCTGTAGTTCAATTAGCACATTTAAATTGCTTTTATAAACATGTCTTATTAAAAAAAAAAAAAAAACATTACTGGTGTGCATCTTGAGACAAAACAATGGCACTGACACATTTTAAGATATGTCAGTGCAAGTTGCTTTCAGTTAAAACAGCTCAAACATGCATTTTATTCTGGGACTATAGGCTTAAAGGCACAATATGTAGTTTTTTGGCACTAGATGTCGCCTATTCAAAACAAAGGCGTAGCTTGATGACGCCGAGATTGAGCGCGGAATCTTGGGAGTTGTCGTCTTCACCTCACAGAAATCATGTTCATGGATGAGATTATTAATGTTACTGTAGTATGAAGCAGAGCAGGGCCGAGTGCTGTGGAGCTGAACGTGGTCTCTGGTTCCCTTGTCTAATAAAACAGGCCGCCCACCATAGGCTAAGTTTCACTTTTGTGTTTGGGGGACACCTTGGGGTATAATTTACATTATTATAAATAATAATAATTGTATAATTAAAGGATTAAAAGAGATTTAAGAGAGTAAATAAGAATGGTAAAATAAGTTCTAGGTCTAATTGTAGTAGGCTAATGAAGTAATCAATTTAAACTATTTGCAAATAATATTTTATTCTAAAATGTGCACAAATTCACTCTTATATGTCTATTATGTAGAAAATGCTAACTTTTTTTGCCTAGTCGTCACATTCACTGAATTACATAAATCATGATCGCATTTTTTCAATTCAAAATGGCGAAATTTCATAAAAAGTTGAGTCGTTTGCATCACTAGATAGTCTATTACTGTCGCTAGCTGAACATTTCTATCATAAAACAGTTGTCTAAGACTTGCATCTACTTACATCTTTCCACGAACTCTCGTTGCATTGTGACAGTATGACAGTAAGACCCGCCTTCTTTGATTTGATTGGCCATCACAATCATTTTGACATTGACGAGCGCTGTTAGACCGCTGAGGTAGAGCAGCCTAAAATATTAATCAGCCTAAAAATGTAACTTTTAAAATATTTTGTCATCCTAAAAACAAATCTGCTTTACTCATTCTACACTAAAAGGATAAGATAACACAAATAAAATGAGAAACTATGAATTCTACTATTTTTTTTTATTTTTATCAGACAAAATCATTGGCTCTGGTCTGCAGCAAACCAAACCCCACCAAACCCCAAACTCTGCCTATGCTGCCCACAGTCTGTGCACTAAATATCCAAAATATAATATCCGCGTTTACACGACTTTATTAATAAATCAGGTATTTTTCCTTTAGTGACGTCAAAACATAGTCATTTGCATATCTGACTCTGAGTAGCTACTCCACATGTTATGTGAGTTGTAATGTTAAATAAATGTCAGCGGGAACTTCCAGCTCATATATTATCCTCTCGTGCAGTTACAGATGCAGCGTTTTGACTGACCACTTCTACTTCTGCTGCATGAGATGAGAACACATTTTCTGGGTCATGAAAGATTCTGCGTTTGTGATATTTCCTTCTTTCTTTCCTGCAAAACGCTCGCTCTGTCTGGATGCGCTTAAATCTGCACTAAGGATGCGTTCCTGTCACGTAACACACATGCGCACTTCAAGATAAAAACACAGAGAGCAGGTTAATGCGTTTACATGCCGCTCATAATCGGGGTAAGAGGCAAAAAACTACCTGTGTCGACCGGTTTATGCTTAAGCCGTTTAAGAATAGCCGCTGTAGGATGGCATAAATCGGCAAAAAATGTAACATTACATTTCCAAAAAATGCATTCAGATATGCTCAATATACGTCCAGTCAACTTTCATTTTGGAACTATTTTTCAACCATGACAGGACGTGTCAGACGGACGTCTTTTCAACGGTCATTAAACGTCCAAATGTTAGCTGGAATATATAATTGCACACAATAAGGTGAGCCACATAACTTTTCCCCCGCTTTCTCTCACATAGCTACACATGCATAAGCTTACCTTTCAGAAGCGCGTGTCGGGCTTTAAAATCATTAGCCATCACCAGAAGTAAAAGTAGTCATCTTTTGTATTCATGTACAGATTTTTTTTTTCTTTCTTTTTTTCGTTTTGATGATATTTTTGGATGTACATCAGGGAGTTTTTCATGTAGACCAATGGTGCTCTAGTGTGGAGTGGGATGGGGTGGGCGTGGTAGGCTACTAGAATGAAGGAAAGTTAATTTAGATTTAGAATAACTAATGGCGTGATAACTTGATGATGGAAGTACAATAATTCAAACGAATGTCCAAAAAAAAAAAAAATTAAATAAATTACATGGAAAAAAAACTCTTTTATTCTTGCCGCACTGCCTAGTTCGCCTATAGGCACGCGCCGGCCCTGATCATACAATATATTTTTTAATTAATTGTGTCATTTAGCAACACAAGTCATCCAGTTTTTATTAATATGACATACTAATATCGATCTAGATTACTGCAAAGTGCAACAAGTCTCTTATACCAGCCACCAAGCAAACATACATACGTTATAACATAACTTTCAACACACTCAAATGTAATTAGTGTGATAAAAATATGATAAATGATAAAGCTCCGCTGGACTCCCGCAGCTCATGATTTCTGCCAGAGTCCATTGGAATGCTTTTTTCATTGGTTGTGGAGGTGTAGACGATAACTCCCATGATTCCACGCTCATTCACTGCGTCATCAAGCAATGCCTTTGTTTTGAATAAGCGACCTCTATCAGCAAAAATTACATAGTGTGCCTTTTAGAAAGCGGTTCTGTGTCTGCTCAAAATTCTGTGTAAAGACGCAATGCCACATAAAAGCAAACTTAAAATACGTCGGGTCTGACCCACCTCGGCCCCTAGTATCAAGGCGACTCCGAAACTGTTTTGTTGAGTGTAAATGAAAGCAAATTTGTGCCACTGTAGTGACAAATTGTGTCCCCCCTGAAATCGGGTCTCCTTTAGAACCCCAAGCGAACCCATTGGTTTAAATTGCTTTTAATAGGTACTCTCTTTAGCGCCTGATTACAATTCCTACAAAATCATGTTATGATAAATGCTGTTTCAACTCCGTTATAATGACCATTTATGTCTGTATTAGTTATCTTATATACTAGCATAGCATACAGATAAACGATTAGCCTGATAGCTTAGTTTATACACACATTTGCACTTACCCTACATATATTCTCAATCATCTTTAATGTAATTATGTGTTAAATTAAGTGTTAAATGTCTAAGTATTTCAGTTATAAATACAAACCCGATTCCAAAAAAGTTGGGACACTGTACAAATTGTGAATAAAAAAGGAATGCAATAATTTACAAATCTCATAAACTTATATTTTATTCACAATAGAATATAGATAACATATCAAATGTTGAAAGTGAGACATTTTGAAATGTCATGCCAAATATTGGCTCATTTTGGATTTCATGAGAGCTACACATTCCAAAAAAGTTGGGACAGGTAGCAGTAAGAGGCCGGAAAAGTTAAATGTACATATAAGGTACAGCTGGAGGACCAATTTGAAACTTATTAAGTCAATTGGCAACATGATTGGGTATAAAAAGAGCCTCTCAGAGTGGCAGTGTCTCTCAGAAGTCAAGATGGGCAGAGGATCACCAATTCCCCCAATGCTGCGGCGAAAAATAGTGGAGCAATATCAGAAAGGAGTTTCTCAGAGAAAAATTGCAAAGTGTTTGAAGTTATCATCATCTACAGTGCATAATATCATCCAAAGATTCAGAGAATCTGGAACAATCTCTGTGCGTAAGGGTCAAGGCCGGAAAACCATACTGGATGCCCGTGATCTTCGGGCCCTTAGACGGCACTGCATCACATACAGGAATGCTACTGTAATGGAAATCACAACATGGGCTCAGGAATACTTCCAGAAAACATTGTCGGTGAACACAATCCACCGTGCCATTCGCCGTTGCCGGCTAAAACTCTATAGGTCCAAAAAGAAGCCATATCTAAACATGATCCAGAAGCGCAGGCGTTTTCTCTGGGCCAAGGCTCATTTAAAATGGACTGTGGCAAAGTGGAAAACTGTTCTGTGGTCAGACGAATCAAAATTTGAAGTTCTTTTTGGAAAACTGGGACGCCATGTCATCCGGACTAAAGAGGACAAGGACAACCCAAGTTGTCATCAGCGCTCAGTTCAGAAGCCTGCATCTCTGATGGTATGGGGTTGCATGAGTGCGTGTGGCATGGGCAGCTTACACATCTGGAAAGGCACCATCAATGCTGAAAGGTATATCCAAGTTCTAGAACAACATATGCTCCCATCCAGACGTCGTCTCTTTCAGGGAAGACCTTGCATTTTCCAACATGACAATGCCAGACCACATACTGCATCAATTACAACATCATGGCTGTGTAGAAGTAGAAGAAGGATCCGGGTACTGAAATGGCCAGCCTGCAGTCCAGATCTTTCACCCATAGAAAACATTTGGCGCATCATAAAGAGGAAGATGCGACAAAGAAGACCTAAGACAGTTGAGCAACTAGAAGCCTGTATTAGACAAGAATGGGACAACATTCCTATTCCTAAACTTGAGCAACTTGTCTCCTCAGTCCCCAGACGTTTGCAGACTGCTATAAAAAGAAGAGGGGATGCCACACAGTGGTAAACATGGCCTTGTCCCAACTTTTTTGAGATGTGTTGATGCCATGAAATTTAAAATCAACTTATTTTTCCCTTAAAATGATAAATTTTCTCAGTTTAAACATTTGATATGTCATCTATGTTGTATTCTGAATAAAATATTGAAATTTGAAACTTCCACATCGTTGCATTCTGTTTTTATTCACAATTTGTACAGTGTCCCAACTTTTTTGGAATTTTTTTTTGGTGATTTACTCTATTTTGATCGCTACCGTAGACATCAGTGTTTATATCCGAAATATAAACTTTAATCCCAGTGCTTCCAAGATAATTTGAATTATTGTAACACATAAATAATGATACTGTGTGGTTCAAAAGATTGTTTGTGAAGCTGATTCATATCTGTACATGACAACTGCTCTCTCTGGATCAGCGGGAGCACAAACACAGATTGTGATCGCACTTGTCAAAGGATTAATTTAATAGACATAGCCAATTCGTTGTAATTTAGGAATAAGATCGTGTGGGGGGTTGAATCGAAATCACGATCTTTTAACGATTAATCGTGCAGCTCTAAATGTCCCTTCAGAGTAAATGGACATTTTCGTGATGTTATGCACACTTCAGATTTGGTTTCTGTGCTTCTTTTTCTGTGTAAAGATGCCTTAACCCCAGAGGTGTCAAGTAACGAAGTACAAATACTTCGTTACCTTACTTAAGTAGAAATTTTGGGTAGGGGAGAGTGGGGTATTTTTTATAAAAAAAAGTGTTCCTGTGGCTCAATTTACCCCAGGTTAGGGGTAAGTTGATCCAAGTCAGTGTGTAAGTTGCACCATCTAGGTTTAAACGGACCGTCGAATTGAATCTGAATCAAACCTATATGAAATTGTAAAGATAATTTACCTCTTTTAAAAACACCTTCAATAATCAAATTTCCTTTTACAAATAGTCATATTTCTTTTCTTAAAGCTAATTTAAACAACATAAAACCAACCAAATGAAGTTGAAATGTCAATATCTTTAATTGTTTGCATTTCTGAAACAATATGTTGAACACCAAAGTTGTAACCTTCCCAAAAACAGCCTAAACAGAGTTTGTTGAATAAAATTAAATAAAATTAAAACTGAATTAGAATGAATGAATGAATATCATTGAAACTAATAAACATTTTAGTCAAAAGGTTCTTGGCATGGTAGTTTTTCTGCAATATTGAACATGTTAGGTCATTAGGGACTACAGGTGGAAAGATATATATGATTAAGCATCTTCTGGGTCTTATCAGAGAAGGATTTGGTGTGCTTGTACATTGTTCCTATCACATAAACTCAAATTATTTTTTGTAAAGAAAATGATAAACTAAACCAGTTGTGTAACATTACATTGAAATTATACCATTTTATACTTAAGAGATTTAACTTAACTACAGTGCCTTATGGTAGGGTAAGTTAAAATGTTGGCTCAACTTACCCCACATCATTTGGCTCACTTTGCCCCCATAGCTGCCATTTTGGATTAAACTAGCTAGTTTACCAATTCAGGCTAATATTTAGCTAAATGATTTGCATGGTTTTATACATTACTAAATCACCAATATGGATCATAAATATTTTAGACCTGGACAAATTTGCTTTGATGCAACAGCCATTACATCTGTTGTGCTAAAATTTTACTTTGACAAGCCAGTTTTTAAATTAAATAGGTGCCTTTCACTCCTCCCATGTGCTTCTCATTTTCACAGTCTGGCAGAAATGATGGGTGGTTCCAAAATATATGGTCACATGACAATAAAAGCGTACAGTTGCCAAGATAAAGGGGGTGGGTCAACTTACCCACGGGCTCATCTTACCCCACTCTCCCCTATCTATACTTTACTGGAGTAATTATTTTTCAGCCGACTTTTTACTTCTACTCCTTACATTTTCACGCAATTATCTGTACTTTCTACTCCTTACATTTGAAAAGTAGCCTCGTTACTCCTATTTCATTCCGGCTTGTCATCGTTCAAAAAAAAAAAAAAACCTATCCAGATAGAGTGAATTTGATTGTGGTTGGATGAGAAGTATAAACATATACAATTCCGACACCCTATTGGTTTGTACGCAATCCATCGCACCTGCACATGACACAAATCACACACAGTGTTGCCAGATTGGGCGGGTTCCCACAGACGAGCATGCACTTTCAGCCAATCAGCGATCAGCAGGCAGATGCGCTCATTCAAGACTGACAGCCAGGTTTTTAGCGTGATAACTCGTAGCTGTATATTCAAGTGATCGCTATGCTAAAGTGGCATACATATACAGTAAGTTGTATCTACAGTAAAGAGTGGGAGAGTGATCCAACTCTCAAAACGTGGATTACACCTGTGACTCGAAGACTCTTTATAAATATAACCATGACTCCTGTCCATCGTCATCGTCACACTCAGGACATCTGCAACTAGCAACCCCAGCAGTTGCTGAAAGAGGTTTGAATCAACAGTTAATCAGTTTTGACTATGCTAAGTGTGTGTTCTATGTACTTAACGAAAGACGTAACGTTACTGTAGTTTTATCAGAGCAAAGCGCAACACAAAGGTAAGCGAATTGTTGTTATTTTTTTGTTGGCGGATTATTGTACAGTATCAATGAATGACACATTTTGGCAGGGGTTGTTTGCATTAACGTGTGTGAATTGCTTTTTCCGATCTCTTATATTGGGCACTTTTTGCACTTAAAGTGGCTTATTCTTACACGTGACACGTGTTTTTGTGAGGGATTGCCGTTTTGACAGTTTATTTAATATTCTTGATGCTGCTCTGCTGTACTCCGTTACACACCGCTCTGTTTGTTGCTAGGATGACAAAAGTAAAATGTTACATCTTTTAACAGCGCTCGTCACTGTCAGAATGAGTGAGATGGCCAATCTAATCAAAGAAGGCGGGGCTTACTGTTAGTGCAAATTCCAACCTGGGGTGCGTTCCAGTTCGTTTTTATTATGCCCTTTACTCGCTAACTTCCCTCCATCTCGTTCACTCAGATGTGCGTCATTGCTTATGTCGTGATGGAACCAGGGTCTGTCCATATAAACTTCCCTTTGTCCACTTCACGAAGTGGAACTCACTTCAAAATGGCGGCAGAGATTCCCCCGCGGGGAAGTGGTTAGGGAAGTTCGCAAGCATGTGTCTAAAAGTGGAGTGGAATTCAGCTATGTACAAGTTGTAAATGGAATGAGAATATGAAAGCAGTATTGAGAGTATAATAATATAATATAATAGCTTTAGAAATGGTAAACAATGTAGAAATAAAAGTACATATTGCAAAAACTCACTTGATTAAAAACTATACATAACATGAGGCATGAATATATTTTCACATATGTACACATATTTACACATGTAAAATGAAGATAAACTTTTAAATATATTTTCAAAATACATTTCAATATGTTTAACAGTGTTTCACATATATGTAACTATATTACATTTCTGTATGGGAACGCAGCCCAAGTGTGCCACACGAGTCCTGAAAAGTGAAGCCAAAGCGTCTCGATCGCCCCCATGTGGCTGGATGCAGTATAGGTCATAAACCCCGCCCTCTCCATGAATGTAAATGACAGACAAACTAAACAATAAAATTACACCTCAGATAAGTTTTTCCCAAAGATGGTTTCTGTCATTTTAGGCAGTTTTTATCACGCTGATGTAAGTTCAAGTGTTCGTTCTTTAAATAAGTTTGGTTTTAGTTAGTTATTTGATGCTATAAAAATGGGGGTGTGACATTATGATTGACAGCTTGTCTGAGCAAAGTAGTTACTGAGGAACCAACGGACATTTTTCGGGAACTTCGGGAGGAGATTTGAGCTTTATCTTTAATTTCTACATTTCCATAACTGTTTATTTCACAAAAAGTTGTTGATTAGACGGGACCTTGATATCGCGGCTCCACTTCGTGCTCACTACTGCGCAGATTCGAGACC
This sequence comes from Coreius guichenoti, assembly GCA_039654105.1. NCBI lineage: Eukaryota > Metazoa > Chordata > Actinopteri > Cypriniformes > Gobionidae > Coreius > Coreius guichenoti. Next base: position 4,644,058 of record CM077168.1, read on the forward strand.
CAAGATGTCAGCACCATATTTGGACACTGGCGGCTTCACTTACATCAATGGAAGAGAGTGTAGGCGCGTCGTCCATCTTTTTTTACAGTCTATGATTCCAGCGTGACACTTTAGTTATAGCAGTGAAAGAGTGCGTCGTAAGATAAAAATATTAAATATTTGACAACTTCTTTACAATAAAAACATTCAGCGACCAACGGTAATATCAAGTGATGCAAACTACTTGATATTTTTTATGAAATTTCACCATTTTGAATTGAAAATATGACATTGTTTATAAATCATAACTGAATTTGACAAGAAACGTTTTGCATTTTAACATATTAGGCAGACGAATGTGTGCATACTTTAAAAAAAATATATTATTTGCAAATAGTTTACACCATAACTACAATGTCTAAGACATGGTTACTAGGGCTGGGTATTGACACAAATTTCACAATTCGATTATTTTGGACATATCAGGTACAATACATGGCAAATTTTCTCAAGGAAAACAAATCTCTGAACTAATGCTGTAAACTATGGGAGTCAGTTGTAAAAATTGTTAAAAAAAAAAGGTAAAAATTAACTGATTTGTATACAAAAACTTAACTTACACTCAATGATGTTTTTTTTATAATAATAAAGTTATAATATTAACTTTACAATTACATAATCATATTTCTACTCCAATTCGTTTTTTAAAATATAAACATTTAAATGGTGGCTGTCATAAAAACTTGCCAGATTTATTCAAACATGCATTAAATATTGAAAAACATTAAAAATTATTATGAATATGTGGTGCATATATTTAGCAAAATGCTCCTCTCTAGAGTTAATTTTTCTAGCTGACTAATGAGTTTATGGACACTGGATATGTTTTTCTGAGGTAAATGTGACGTAAGATGACATTGTTTACAAGCTGCTTTACTGACGTCTGTCCACGGTTGAAACACTGATTGAGCGATTCCATGTGACATGATACGGACTTCGGTAAAATGTACTCTATCTTTTAACAATTTCAGGTGCTTATTCATGTTTATTTCGCGCTGTAACTGGCATTAAGGTGGAAGAGAAGATCAGTTCACGTGCTGCTTCTCTTGAGCTGAGCTGCGAAATTTTTGAATTTCGTAATAAAATAGACGTAATTTAAAATCTGAGACTTTGTTTCATATCAGTAGTAACCAAGCACAAAGATTATTGCGATTTATTGGATGGGAGGCGCGCTACAATGTTCCTTTCATTCATCAACTGAAAACAGGATGACTAATCGATTCCTGGGATTTAAGAATCGATATCGGTTCGTAAAAATGAGAATCGATTAATTTTTACCCAGCCCTAATGGTTACGGCCTTGGGTTAGAAGAACTGTTGCCAAACATATAACATGCTAGAAACATAATAATCACTGCAATAATGATCCAATCTAATCTGACTATGACTATTTAAATCCAAATGGCGACTTTTTTTTGGCTGGACACTGTATATCCGTGTGAAATGGCTTCTCAAACAAGAAAAAATGTAGGGCAAGACTTGATTGGATGGTTGTGGTTTGCTATTGGTGGATCTTATGTGAGTGACAGGTTGCCCCGCCTTCAGGCCAGTAAACACATCATCAGGGAAGAGAAGAGATGTTGCTGTAAGAAATAGGGGAAGTTATTTTTATTAAAGATTACAAGGCACATGAATTTAAAAAATAAAATGATTTGTCCGTGCACATCATTTTATTTTTAAATTCATGTGCCTTGTAATCTTTAATAAAATGAATACTGCAATGTTTCATAACAAAATAAAAATTTACCATTTCATGATGACTCAGAGGCTGTTGTCACTGATGATAACTGCTCATAGACAGTCAGGAAATTCCACAAACATCATAATGTATGTTGATGATCCTCTTAAAAAGTTAAGACAATGCTTGTCATTGTGCTGTGCTGTCAGTACAGCTCATTGGATGTGTCTGAAGCCACAAAATTTGATTGTGGCTGATGATCAACTCTCATTTTGTGAATTCTGACCTTACCATACAGAGCTTTCACCAATTCCACCAGCTAAGAAAACTGAAAGGTACGTGAATCAAAAGCTTTTAGGTTCATATTGGAGAGCGTTTATATAATTAAGCTGTTTAAAAAAAATAATAGATGTGAAAAGATTAATGTTATTAATTAAGCTGCTAACGTATGATAGATGTATGATATAAATATTGTAATTTGTCTGTATTGTGACCTCCAAAAAACTCCCACAGAGCTGAAGATATGATACTCTTTCTTCTTCTGATCATGATCTATGGTCTGGATGGTGGAGAATGTTGTAGTAAATGGGGTAACTATTGAAAACACTTACATACATGTAGTAATTAATTTTAATTATTTTAAATTGATTTCCATTGCCAGTTTACAAATGACTGCTAAAGCACAAAAATAGGTTATAAAGGGTGGAAACCCCCTTCCTGAGATAAGAAATACTTTCTTTGTTAAAATTCCTTGTATTTAAAATTTGTTTTTAGATTCCAATAAGGAAATTCTAATAGGAAAATATTTGTGGAAAATTTCCATAAACATACTGTCATAAAGTAAACAGGTTGAATTTATTGTATAGGGGAGACTGAAGCTGCACTCAGGCTTTTGACTTCATAAATGCTACAGAAAAAACTAATGTCATTTCTACCTAAATAAGTCAGTTCAGGCAAGAATAAGTTAATTCTATATTAGTACTCAATTTAAGCTTGTAGAAATTAAAACGTAAATATCAACATTATCATACAATATTAAACATTTTAAAAGATAATTGCGATTAAAAAAGACAATTCTGACTTTATATCTCACAATTCTGACTTTATATCACACAATTCTGACTTTATAACTCGCAATTCTGACTTTATATCTCACAATTCTGACTTTATATCTCACAATTCTGACTTTATAACTCGCAATTCTGACTTTATATCTCACAATTCTGACTTTATATCTCACAATTCTGACTTTATATCTCACAATTCTGACTTTATATCACACAATTCTGACTTTATATCTCTCAATTCTGACTTTATATCACACAATTCTGACTTTATATCACACAATTCTGACTTTATAACTCGCAATTCTGACTTTATATCTCACAATTCTGACTTTATATCACACAATTCTGACTTTATATCTCTCAATTCTGACTTTATATCACACAATTCTGACTTTATATCACACAATTCTGACTTTATAACTCGCAATTCTGACTTTATATCTCACAATTCTGACTTTATATCTCACAATTCTGACTTTATATCACACAATTCTGACTTTATATCACACAATTCTGACTTTATATCTCACAATTCTGACTTTATATCTCACAATTCTGACTTTATATCTCACAATTCTGACTTTATATCTCTCAATTCTGACTTTATATCTCACAATTCTGACTTTATATCACACAATTCTGACTTTATATCGCGCAATTCTGACTTTATATCTCTCAATTCTGACTTTATATCACACAATTCTGACTTTATATCTCACAATTCTGACTTTATATCACACAATTCTGACTTTATAACTCGCAATTATGACTTTATATCACACAATTCTGACTTTATATCACACAATTCTGACTTTATAACTCGCAATTATGACTTTATATCACACAATTCTGACTTTATATCACACAATTCTGACTTTATATCGCGCAATTCTGACTTTATAACTCGCAATTATGACTTTATATCACACAATTCTGACTTTATATCTCACAATTCTGACTTTATAACTCGCAATTATGACTTTATATCTCACAATTCTGACTTTATATCACACAATTCTGACTTTATATCGCGCAATTCTGACTTTATATCTCTCAATTCTGACTTTATATCACACAATTCTGACTTTATATCTCACAATTCTGACTTTATATCTCTCAATTCTGACTTTATATCACACAATTCTGACTTTATAACTCGCAATTATGACTTTATATCACACAATTCTGACTTTATATCACACAATTCTGACTTTATATCTCTTAATTCTGACTTTATAACTCGCAATTCTGAGAAAATTTTAAATCTTAAAAATCTGCATGCAAAAAAATGAAATACATTTTAATAGTTTGTTCTTTTAGGTAGCTTTATTTTCGATTTCTGTATAGAATCTGTCATTAACAGTCTATTATAGAATTTAACTTTTTAACTTAAAAATTTAACTTTAATTTAATTTAAACCCAACTGCTGGGTTTGTCCATATTTGACCCAAATTTGGGTTGAAAGAAGCCAACGTTTTTTAGAGTGTAAGAGCATAAATCTAACCCAAAAATGTTATTTTTAGGCCATTGGAAATATGAATATTTTATAAAAAATTACAACCTGTAAAACATGTGAGGATCCTGACATTTATGAGCAATACTCTTGTCCTTACAACACAATTCCAGGGTTCAGTAAAAATCTTATTTCATTATGTACTTTACACTTCTCAAAATATATGCCAGTATGATTTTATTGTTTACTTGTTTATATATACAGCATATTAGAATGATTTCTGAAGGATCATGTGACACTGAAGACTGGAGTAATGATGCTAAAAAAAAAGCTTTGCATCACAGGAATAAATTACATTTTAAAATATATTCACATAGAAAACAGTTATTTTAATAATAATAATATTATTTCACAATATTACTGTTTCTACTGTATTTATGACCCAATAAATGCAGCCTTGGTGAGCAGAAGTCGTTAGAACTCGCACCGACCCCAAGCATTCGAATTATAGTAGTTTACTGTAATTTTAGGGTGTACTCACACTAAGCGATCTGAACCGTGCCTTGGTGCGTTTGACCAATCAAATCCCGCCCTACATTTTTTCTTGTTTGAGAAGCCATTTCACACGGATATACAGTGTCCAGCCAAAAAAAAGTCGCCATTTGGATTTAAATAATCATAGTCAGATTAGATTGGTCAAACGCGGGGGGGAGGGGGGACAATCGCGCTCGGGCACGGTACAAGGCAACCGTGCCTAGTGTGAGTACACCTTTAGTATCAAGAATAGAATTTATAAAATTACTATAGGTTGTTTGCACATGACGTCACTGCTGTGGTGTGCGAAATGCAGATGGAGGGCAGGAATCAATTTTTTACATAGGAATCACTATAGGAATAACTAACACAAACTAAAAATGCCTATGTTTTGCGTCGTTTATTGTTGCTCAAATCGATCAAACCGAGAAACCACAAAGAGTTTTTATCGTTTACGTAACTTTTATCACTTTACTTTAAAATTTATCGCCTTTAATGCCGTTTTGCGTCTGCTAATACTGAACTTAATACTAATACCGGCTTACCTTTGTTTTTGACTTGGTTAAATATTCACATTCTTCTTGGTATCGTTTGCAGTGAAGAAAAGATATTTTATGCATGTTCATTTGATGTTTTCACTGAAGTTTTGAATAATTCGGTTCACAATGTTGATCTGGTTACTGTAAAATCATTATATGGTTGAAATGTGTCCAAATAAAAATGTGTTCAACAAGCTGACAGAAGTCGATCTATTTCTTTGTTGGAAAGGTGTAAATGTAACTGAAGCTTATTGTCATTCTGTTTTTCATCACATTACGGACTTTCCTCCATCTCGTCCATTCTGTTTTTCACTTCCTGCCCTCCATCCGAATTCCGCGCGTCATCAGAACCACGTGATTGCAAACAAGCTAAAAGTTGAACAAAGTATTTGAAATCAAAATACAATAAAGCACTACATTTTAGAGTCACTGAGATGACAACTAGTCTCCCTACAGTATAAATGATAACTGATAACTCTTTTAAGACTTACATTTCACTGTGTAATTGTGTATTTTCCCTTTAGGAAGTCTAACACTAACAAATAACACAAAGACATTGGAGATGAGAATCTCATTGACATCTGGACGCAACATCACTGTTTTTGACACTGCAAAAAACTTAAGTTGTAATTCAACAACAAATTTATGTTATATTGAGTGCTCCTTTCAAGATTTCTTTAAAAACAAAAACTTGACCGCACTGGAAAAATTTGACATATGTGTACAGCAAAATGGGAACAAATCTAGACTTGACTTCAGCATACGTAAGTAAGACTTAATTTCTTTCATTGCTTTTAACCAGTTACAACAGCATTATGAGAACTGTGCACTGAGTACGATAACATGGTGTTACTGTTTACTCAGGACATTAATTATTCCTTCCGTCTATTTCAGAAAACAGTGATCTGAATGCATCACAGTGTATTGTGGTTGATTGCTTGCATGACGAAATACATAAGCTGCTGGACGAAAAAGAGGGTCAAATTATTATCTCAAAAGATCTGAGAAACATTCTTAATATTAAAAAAATGTGCCAAGAGGTGATCTTTAATGAAACTGTTTTGGATAGCTACATTAGGTAAAACCTTATTTAAGATTTTAAAATGTGCAATCATTTAGTTAAGTTTCCAACCCCTGTTCCTGGAGGCCCCCAACAGTACAGATTTAGGACGTCTGGCCCCGATATACTTCACGCGAAATCGAAGAATGAACTAGTGTGATGTCATTCCAAAACGAAGTTCATTTGGAGTTAGTTTCGGGCAAACTTTCCAGAAAAGTTCTTCGAACTACCATTGGTCTGTGGCGATGATGTAATAGGTGGATGTGGCTCTGAGGCTCCGCCTTCTTTGACGTGGAAGTCTCGTTCATTTTTTATGTTCAGTCCATCGAAGTTAGATGTCCGCGAGTAAAAACATGAACACTGGAGAGCCGCAGTAGAAACTGAAAAGCTGTAAAAGCGGTAAAGCCTCATCCTTCCCTCGCGGGTCAAAATGACCCGAAGCCCTAAAATTATACTTTTTTTGTCCAGAAAGCTTATTTTATTTCATTTTGATAATAGTTCATCTATTTTTAATGCATTTTTTGGATATTCTTTTGTTATTTTTTTGTTTTATTTACCTTTACATGACTAGATTTTATCAATAAATTAATAAATAAATAATAATTTAAGCACATTCTTTCTACTTAAAATCTAAATAACTCACAATTTCATGCATAACCCTCTTAATTCAGCTCAAAATATCTCACATTGGATGTCTCTCCTGGAAAAATAAATAATATAACATGATATTTCATGACTCTTGCCACTAGATGACCTATATGGAGCAAATGAGCTGTTCCGCTGGGTCCTAAAGTCAGTTCTTTCAGTATGCATTCAGTTACACATGTAGACATTATAAAATCTTTTTTTGGTAAAGTTTTAGCATTTTTAGTTTGATTTTGAGCATTTTTAGGTTTTTCTGTGTGTCCTGAAGCATTCCTCGCATTCCATTCATTTCTATGGGGGTCAAATTGACCCACGAGGGAAGGATTTGTTACTTTTTTTAAATTTCAACCACAAAACTCCTCGAATCCAGTCAATTTTTTTTGTGTATTCGTGGTTCAAATACGACAAAAGTCCTAGGATCTTGGACCACTCCAATGAACACTCAATTTTTAAAACTTTTTAAAAAAATCAAGGGAAGGGTGAGGGTTAAAGAAATCTACTGTATAAAGTTCCTTATACTAAACGTGATGTGACTTTACTGGAGTGCAGAATTGCAGAGTTTGTGCAAACATATCCACATCACTATGATCAGATGCTTTCTTAACTGCTGTTTTCTCACCGTCCTCATTTTTGCTGTGTTAATTTTTTTATTGAGAGGAAAATGCATGAATCTGCTGACAAGGTATTTCGAACTTCTTTTTACCCACTAAGCGAAGAACAAAAACCTTCACCTTTACTATACCGGGGCCTTTATCTGATCTCATTTCAGATCATAGAGTAACAATCAGGTGTGTTTTTTGGGAGACATCAAAAATGTGCCGGGGTCTCCATGAGCAAGGTTGGAAACGCTTCTTTAGCCCTGGTTTTATGTTTATCTCACCTTTATGCAGAGTGGAGAAGAAAGCCATAAACGGTGTTATAAATATGACTGTTCCTGAGCAATCCAAGAATTACTATTATGAGGATCTTTCCATGACTGTGGTTAAGATGAATTTAAGCACGATAGGCGATTATTTACAAATCACCGCTCCATCTGTAAGTGTACTTTCCCCTCAATTGCCAAAGGTCTGAGCTAATATAATTCTATAAAGCTGCTAAACTGCTGTAAGTGATTTCTGCAGCACCTCTTCAGAGGATTTCTTTAAAAAAAAAAAAACATATAAAAATCGCACAAAAATATGAATGTACTTAGCAAGTTTGTCTTGCATTACCAAAAATAATAGCTGAAATGACTTTCCTGCCTGGAGGCAGACGACGCCATTCTGTCATCAAATACAATGAACTTGTTTCCATGCTCGCTCCACAGCGCCACCTAATGCATTTAGTTATAACTGTGTTTAGTTTGCGTGCACAGGATTTTTCATGAATGTATATTGAAATATTCAATGCATTTACGGCCAGCAAAGTTCAAGCAGTATTTTTATTTGTGGGTTAATTATTGCCGATTGAATATCCGACTAGTCCTGCAAAACCCTAGTGCGAAACCCTAAAGGAAATTTTCTGTCGTTTCGCCATATATGAAAGAATTACAACATTTCATCAAAGTGCACACAGTACCTTAGAACTACCTCATAATAATAAGCCGTTCTTATTGGCTATCACAGACCAATGACATTCAGGCTGCATCCGAAATCGCATACTTCCCTACTATATGATGTTTTATTAACAAAGTTCGGGAGCAGCACGTTCAGATAATTAACCTAATTAACGATAAGAGGTGTATATATACAGCAGACTTACCTCTGTTCGTTGACAGTTTATCTGCATCCCTCCACCATCCCATCTCCTCACTTCTAGTCCCAACTATTCTAATATCAACCGGGGGGAGTACTCTGGGTCCGGCCAAAATTCCCAGCTCGGAATCGTTTTTCCTCATGATTTTGATACCCCTTCTCTAAAGGGTTTCACGAGTTCACACTTACATCAAATTAAATAGAGTAAAGATTATGCGTATTTGTCGTGCTGTCCGGGGGAGGGCTCCGGGCTCGGAATTTTGGCCTGAACCCAGAGTATCCCCCCGTGATAGAGATTGTATTATGGATTATGTTGACGTCTAATAAGAGTTTATTAAATCAAAGTGAGGAGATGGGGTGGTGGAGGGATGCTAAAAAACTGTCAACGAAAGGAGGTAAATCTGCAGTATATATACACCTATCATTGATTAAATTGATTAACTTAATGTGCTCCACTCGTGTTTAATTAGGTTTAATTATCTGAACGCACTCCTCCCGAAATTTGTTAATAAAACATCACTAAATGCCTGGGACACACCAGACGATTTTCAAATCTTAACCAATTTTAAAACTGGGGGAGACCACAGACATAAGGGCAGTTTCTGCTGGTTCTCCAGGCACGAGTTTTGTTAAACAAAGGAAAAAAAAAGAATATGCGTGATCTTCTTTCTCAATACTCCACTTTTGTGGCATGTTTGCAGCTGCCAAGTTTCACCTATTGAAGCACGCAACATCCGGTTAGTGAAGCTTGCTCGCTCTCATTGGCTATCGCGGGTATCATGTCAATAAAGTCGTAAATATCAAACATGTGGGCTACGACACAATCGGGAGCAGTAAAATAATCGCAATGACACCACACAATTAAGGATTTTTGGACAAAAAGTAATTTGTGACAAGCCTTGAATCGGGCACACACTGGGGGGTGCAAGTCGGGCTTTTTGTAACCACGCATACTTTGTACGTGCAGGTTGCACATGCGCATTTAATTTTTTTGCAGTATTTACATGGGTTGTAACTTGTGGCAAGAGATTGCTCAATACTGCGCATGCGTCGAATGCCTTTGTAAGCGTACGAGTCAACAGAAGTATACTTTGCAAGACTGTGCGCATACGCTCGCGTACGTGTAAAAAAACTAAGTATACTTTCGGCTTAAAGCCGACTTTCCATTTCTGTTCACACGACTGTCTGAATTCACCCCCTAGTGTGCAGTCGTAATGAACTTTAATTATGCTCTTGCGCGGGTTAACTGACGCTGTCTCGAAAAATGCTCCCCGTTAAGGCGCATTTCTTGCACTAAACGGTAATACACAAGTTAGTGTTTTTCCCACATTGACTTGCAATATTTCTTTTAGCGTCTCCAGTAAAGGAATGCAAAAGAAAGAGCCTTTATTCTCCGAACTATCGCCATGGTGGAACAAGTAAATGTATGCAAACAAACAGCTAAGCATATAGGACAATAATAATAATTTGAGTAGAAAATACAGCGCCAGACAACATTTAAAAAATATAAACATTAAATTAATAATTGATTACTTATCAATAACCATGTATTTTTTAAAGTTTTTAAATGTACCAAGTGTTTCTGATAAAGTTAAACAAAAAGTGTTAATAATTTTCACACCAATCTGAATGAAACACACTGGAATACATCACATCCAGTCGGCGTGCCGCATGCGGTGTAGTCGCTCATGTTAAAAATCTTTAATGCATCCAAAGCTCAAATCGGATCCGAAACGCAGCCCCTGTGCAATTCTCCATAGCAAATGAACGACTTCCGGTCTAACGGCTGTCGTTTGTCGTGTGCAGTGGAAAGGCGGGTTAAAGGGTCTGATCGCATCACGCCACAGCATTTTATGCATGGTATTCCTAAAAAGAAATGGCTTACAGCAGGTTTTAGATAACATCTGGTTGCAGCTTAATTTTTGACAGTTCTAAACAATGTAGAAAATGTATATATACTGTAAGAAGGTAATTCTTTAATTTAGATAGTTATTAAAGAGACCTGATGTATTTTTTCCTTTTAAGATATTACATACTAAGGAAGTGGCAGAGACATGGATCCCGTTGAAGCCTTTCCAAAACCTATTGGAAAACAAAATTGGTGTAGTTACCTACAATTCCGATCAGCACTTTAAGGTTCAAATCACACACCCTGTTAATGTTCTGTCGAGTGTCATAGCGATAAGAACACTGTTGTTGTCACACAGATTCTCAAGCGTAAGTTTATAAATCAAACGATTGTCTTTTTTACAGGTTAAACTGGGAAATAAAATTGTTGTCTCGAAAATCATACGGATTGAAGTCCCTGGACATGACGTTAAGGAATTGACCGATCGACTTAAAATTAAGTTCAAAATTAATCACCCAAATTCCTCATCTGTAAGTGTAACTTGAAATATTCTCAAATTGCCTCAAAATGTCCTGCAAATGATTTGTTCCTGTTTTGCATTTATATTTAAAGAAATACAGCATGTCCTGTCAGTTCTATGATGAAAAAGGTACAGTAATAGTTAATTGTTTCAATGAAAAATCATCTTATATGCTCTTTTATAACATATGTCATTTGATGTTGATTTGATTTTTGTTTACTGTCACATAGGAAACAAACCCTGGAAAAATGATGGTTGTCTCACCAATAATATTAATGATGATTTTGTGGAGTGCTCCTGCGACCATATGACCCCTTTTGCTGTGCTCCTGGTGAGTACTGAGACATCCACATATGAAATTAAATCACTAAAGTTAGCAGTTTAAAACAATCAGCTAATATGGTTTCAATTTCACTCCACCTCTTATTTATCTACCTTCCTAACTTTGAATAGACTAGATTGGAGATATCCAGACAGCAATGGGAAATCCTGTCGGTCATCAGCTACGTAGGCTGCGGTCTGTCTGCATTCTTTTCTGCTTCCTCTGTCTTGACGTTAATGTTCAACAGGTGCTGTTCCTTCTGTTTTCATATTATGCATATACACTCACCTAAAGGATTATTAGGAACACCATACTAATACTGTGTTTGACCCCCTTTCGCCTTCAGAACTGCCTTAATTCTACGTGGCATTGATTCAACAAGGTGCTGAAAGCATTCTTTAGAAATGTTGGCCCATATTGATAGGATAGCATCTTGCAGTTGATGGAGATTTGTGGGATGCACATCCAGGGCACGAAGCTCCCGTTCCACCACATCCCAAAGATGCTCTATTGGGTTGAGATCTGGTGACTGTGGGGGCCATTTTAGTACAGTGAACTCATTGTCATGTTCAAGAAACCAATTTGAAATGATTCGAGCTTTGTGACATGGTGCATTATCCTGCTGGAAGTAGCCATCAGAGGATGGGTACATGGTGGTCATAAAGGGATGGACATGGTCAGAAACAATGCTCAGGTAGGCCGTGGCATTTAAACGATGCCCAATTGGCACTAAGGGGCCTAAAGTGTGCCAAGAAAACATCCCCCACACCATTACACCACCACCACCAGCCTGCACAGTGGTAACAAGGCATGATGGATCCATGTTCTCATTCTGTTTACGCCAAATTCTGACTCTACCATCTGAATGTCTCAACAGAAATCGAGACTCATCAGACCAGGCAACATTTTTCCAGTCTTCAACTTTCCAATTTTGGTGAGCTCGTGCAAATTGTAGCCTCTTTTTCCTATTTGTAGTGGAGATGGGGTCTACCCGGTGGGGTCTTCTGCTGTTGTAGCCCATCCGCCTCAAGGTTGTGCGTGTTGTGGCTTCACAAATGCTTTGCTGCATACCTCGGTTGTAACGAGTGGTTATTTCAGTCAAAGTTGCTCTTCTATCAGCTTGAATCAGTCGGCCCATTCTCCTCTGACCTCTAGCATCAACAAGGCATTTTCGCCCACAGGACTGCCGCATACTGGATGTTTTTCCCTTTTCACACCATTCTTTGTAAACTCTAGAAATGGTTGTGCGTGAAAATCCCAGTAACTGAGCAGATTGTGAAATACTCAGACCGGCCCGTCTGGCACCAACAACCATGCCACGCTCAAAATTGCTTAAATCGCCTTTCTTTCCCATTCTGACATTCAGTTTGGAGTTCAGGAGATTGTCTTGACCAGGACCACACCCCTAAATGCATTGAAGCAACTGCCATGTGATTGGTTGATTAGATAATTGCATTAATGAGAAATTGAACAGGTGTTCCTAATAATCCTTTAGGTGAGTGTATAATCTGTGCTTTGATTCACATTATTCCATGCATAAATTACGTTGATATAAAAGGTGTGAATATAAACTCATCAAAGCCAAAGATGCTTCATTTACATCCATTCATACCCATAGTTTTCAATATAGACTATGTGTGTGTTTGCAGGAACGCAAGGACAGAAGTGTCCAGCAGCATCCATATGTCTCTGAGTGGCGCTCTGTTTCTCCTCAACATCAGCTTCATGCTCAGCGAATGGGCTGCCACACTGGAAAAGAACGAAGTCTGTGTGTTTATCGCTGTGATGATACACTACAGCCTGCTGTCTAGTTTCACCTGGATGGCTGTTGAAGCCTTCCACCTGTACCTTCTTCTCATCAGAGTGTTCAATATTTACGTCAAGTACTACATGATTAAGTTATCCCTGTTCGGATGGGGTGAGCATCAAGACTAAATATAATGTAAAAATAACATAACAGCCAATGTCTAAAAGGCAAGCAGGAAGCATTAAAGGGAAATTAGCTAAATTTGAAACGCAAAAGCGAAATTTAAAACTCGGAAAAAACCCCCGTAAAACTTAACCCTCTGGTGTTGTTCGGTCATTTTAGACTGGGGAAAAATGTTTTAACGTTTAAAAAATTGCTACTTCAATGGAATGGTACGAAACTTGCCGACTTTTGTGGCACTCGCTATGTGACCACAAAAAAAATTAATAAATCATGGACTTGATTTGAAAAAGCAAAATAGTCGTAAAAAAGAATAGTCGCACTTGTATTGTTCGCGGCAAGGGAAATGAATGGGAAATAGGCAAAAATACGATGCCACGATGCAGCAGAAAAGTGCACATGGGTGACACTCTGAAATATCAAGAGTGCAAAATAGATACATTTCAATCAGTAGCCAATAGTCTCAGGTTTGACTGTAGCAAAATTAATGCAAAAACTGATACTTCAAATCAACATTTAAAAAAAAAAATCTAAACCTTGACAAAATGTAGTCTTTGAGAATGTCTAAATATATATCCAAATCCACAACTTAATAAAAATAAGTAGTTTAATGCGATTATTAATGCATAAGGACTTAATCGCATTATGTTTTCCTGTCAGGAGCCAAGCTCCTCACTCCCGTTTATATGCAGTTTTAATTATTCGGATTATTCACCAAGAATTGTGGTTATTTTTTACCGCCATTATTCACATACCGCACTGCACAGCACAAATGATGGACTACAGTAGGTGTGTTTCTGGCCGCTGTTTTTTACTGCTTATTTGTTAGCTACCCATTTACTGATTTGTTCGCCGGTTCGTGTGTATCCGGCTTTAGCCTTTTTGTGGGTACTGCAGGTGCTAGTCACATCATTCATGCACGTCACGAGCACATGCATACTTTGGTCAGAGCGACAATAATGCGATTAAGGTGTTCACAAGCCTACATGCCACATATGTTAATATGATAAAAGTCATCCATCCATTCTCTAAATTTCTTAAATAGCTAGCGCTTTTCACAATACACATTGTTTCAAAACAGCTTTATAGAAAATTGTTACTGTTCATAATATCTTCTTAATGCCATTTTGTGACGACACAAGCAATCAAGCAGTTGAGATTTGAGATATATAGTATATACAGTCGAGATATATAGTATATATTGCCCTACATACTGTATGTATATGCTTGTCTTACAATGAAGGTCAATGGGGTCCAGTATTGTCCACTGAATGGACAAAAACAGTTGAAACATTATTCAAAATATTTTCACAGGTTATACATGTTTTGAATCACATGAAAGTAAATAAAGTATGATGTATGAAGCACTTCTCACACAGAAGTCACTTTTAAACCAAGCAGCTTTCTGCTGGTCAGTGCAGTGAATTTGCATTAGCAAAATCTACGTGGCGGACTTTTTCGTCCTCGTGCGAAATTCCTGATTGCGAATATTCTGATTGGAAGCAAAATAACGATTCACAAGCAAGGACCATGCCACAACCATGAATGTTGGAGAATTATTTACTGGAGAAGTTATGGTTGAATAGCGATAGGATGAAGGAGAAGAGAGAAGGGGATGGTAGTCAGGCTGATCTGGGCATCTGGTGTTGGCGGCCGGGAGACTCAGAGTGGGGGCATCATCTCAGTTAAATGTAGGCCGAGAGATTAGGACCCCCCGATACAACCTGGAAGGGAAGAGAACAGGGGATCGTAAAGATGGTTGAATGGATGAGAGAGGGAGGGGAAGGGAGGGTTCGAGAGAACGAGACAAACGGTACTGTAAGGGGCGGCCCGATATAAGAAGGTTTGAGAAGTCAGGTGATTGGTTGAGGTGTGGCCCCGCACCCGAACATCAGTTAACTAGTTAACTCCATTTCACGAGCAAGGACCATGCCACAACCATGAATGTTGGAGAATTATTTATTGAAGAAGTTAGGGATGAATAGCGAGAGGATAAAAGGGAAGAGAGAAGGGGATGGTAGTCAGGCTGATCTGGGCATCTGGTGTTGGCGGCCGGGAGACTCAGAGTGGGGGCATTATCTCAGTTAAATGTAGGCAGAGAGATTAGGACCCCCAAAGATTGGGAAGAGCTGAGGTAGGCTTGGCTTGATGGAGGTCGTTGAGATTGTTACGGATGTAAGAGCGATAAACTTGTGAAGATTCGGATTGTCTTGTCTGAGATACCTCGTCTGGCCGCTGAGGTCGCTGCTCCAATGCGGAAAGAATGTAATGAGTGGTGATCTGGAGGAGGAGGAAGTAGGGGCAAATTCTGAACATTGTAGGAAGCCGAAAGGCATGGGGGGAACATGGACTCTACATAGCTTGAGTGTAGAAAGGTGATGCAGAGGCTAAGTAGGTCAGTGGTTAGTGGAAGGCGTTTGTGATGGTATGATAACCGGCTGGAACTGTTTCAAAGGTTAAGAAAGCTGAAAGTGTGCTTGAGGCACGGCAAGGCTTCTTGATAAGCGTTTGTGAGATTTCTGATCTGCTGGTTAGTTGAGCTTGGTTGTCAAAAGTCCGATTCGGGAGCCGAGAGTCTGAACTTCTGAAATGTGAGTTGGCTATGAGATTGAGGTGTCCGAATATGCGAGTGGCTCGGCTCGCAAGAATTGTATGATAACTGTGGAACGTGATCTTCCTGTGTTTATGATTTCTGCTACTGCTCTGTTGGCCGAGTGGATGAGTATGAGTTTCCTAGACTATTAGTGCCCCCAAAGAATGGTGGCTATGATTATGGGGTGTATGCGTAAGAACTGAGGAGAACGTGCCTGATTGTGAGTTGAGAGAACTGAACTCTGGGTCCATACGGAGGCAAACCAGCCCCCACCATAGTAAACGCTGTAGCCTCTCGAGGGTGCTCCGTCAGTATATATTTAAATGTCATTGGCATGAGTGATGATGTTGTTGTAGAAAAATGAATGCCATTCCAGGATGAGAGAAATTGTTGCCAGAGGCGCATTTCCATTTGCATGCATAATCTAACTCTGTCATGAAGTAACTCTGTATGGCTGCTGCTTTCGACAGAATGTTGGACAAGAAGGGCTTCCCCTGAGGGTTTATCCTGATGCTGTAATTGAGGTGGCTTAGAAGTGCTAGTAACTGTTGCTTTGCATTTATCTGTTAATAGAAAGTTGGAGAGAAGTTTTCTCCTCTAATAGCGGAATGCAGAGGTCAGTGAAAACTTTGAGAGTGGAAAGCCCTGACCATGGTGGTGCAAATGGAGGTGTGACAATTAGAAGTCATCGAGAAGGTGGAGGACGTAAGGGAGTCTGTGATTGTTGATGGGAATCCAGCATAGTTCTTCTGAAAGGGAGTCGAAGATCTTGGGGCTGCTTCTGCAATCGAAGGTGAGGCATACGGCAAAGTATGCTCTTCCAGAGGACTCGAAAGAAGCACTGGAAATCTGGGTGGGTAGGCAAGACTTTGAAGGCGCTAGTGATATCTGCTTTGGCGAGCCAAGCTCTGTGGCCTGCCAGGTGAATGAGTTTGATGGCATGGTCGATGGTAGCATATTGCGTAGAGAAGTCTGGAGCTGGAATGATACTGTTAATGCTTGGAATGTGAGCGCCGTGGGGAGACGACAAGTCGAGTATTCATCTCTTTTAAGGATAGATTGGTTGAAAATAGAAATGGAGGTTAAAGGAGTCCAGACTGGCCTGCGTGTGGTAGAATCCGCTGGATGAGTTATCTGGACTGAAGAGTTAGCCGTTTGAGAAATATCCGAGTAAACGGGAGCCGTATTGCTGTGAACGGCTGAAGGAAGGGAAGAGGAATGGAGGTTGGGATGAAAGGATTTGTGTGAGTGGCATTTTTGAGCAATTGTGAGCATGGAGAAGAAAAAGAAAGATAAAATTATTTGAAAAACATCAGATGGCTGGATGAGCTGGGCTAGAAATTACTGGACAAAATTTGCCAGCGTAGAGCTGCTGAGACAGAAGAACGTGATGGACTGCTGAAGCTGGCAGAGTAGGTGGCGCAGCTGTAGCTAAGTATATGGTTTGTTGCTAGATGGTATGATGTAAGGGTGTTGGTGGAGGGAAGGGGAAAAGATAGACCATTTCCTGGATGGATGGATGGATGGATGGAGGGATAGATAGAGGGATGGATGGGTGGATGGATGGATGGATAGAGAGATGGAGGGGTGGATGGATGGATGGATGGAGGGAGGGAGGGTTGGCTAGAGGGATGGATGGGTGAAGTGATAGATGGATGAATGAATGGATGGAGGGATAGAGGAATGAATGGAGGGATATATGGATAGAGGATGGATGGATAGAGGATGGGTGGGTGAAGTGATAGATGGATGAATGGATGGAGGGATAGAGGGATGAATGGAGTGATTAAGGGATGGATGGATGATGGATAGAGGGATGGAGGGATATAGAGGATGGATGGAATGATGGATAGAGGGATGATGTATGGAGGGATGGAAAAATTTAAATAAGAAAAATATTTAGCTGTTTGAGAAATAGAAACAGGAGCCGTAGATTTTATGCGCCAGAGAAACGTGTGCACAGCCATCTTATAATATTATCTTTGCACTTTTGTTTTCACGGTAGCTCTGTATATTTCTATGGCATCTATAGACAGCCTAAGAGTAATTAGCTGGCGAAGTGGATTTATTTATTGTAGAGTAAATTAAAGTTATCATGAGCATTGTAATGTTTAAAGCAAATGTCAGTAGGCCGGGAAGATTTTTTTTTTTTAAATGAGCAGTTCATTCATAAATACGTTTAGATCGCTGTGGAAATGCAAACCGGAAGTCAAAAGACAATGAGTGCAGCGCTGAAAAGGGGCGGGGCTATATAAGGTCTATTGCTGTGAACAGCTGAAGGAAGGGAATAGGAATAGATGTTGGGATGAAAGGATGTGTGTGAGTGGGGTTTCTGAGCAAATTGTGAACACAGAAAGAACGATGAAATTACTAGAGAAAAATAAGAGCATGGAGCAAGTGCTGATGGAAATACAGCTTGGATGCCGCTAGGGGGAGCTAGAGCTGCAGTCTGAGGCTGTTGTGGAAGGAGAATGTCTCGTGAGTCGTGATGTCGCAGGTGACGGAGAGTGGCATGCTTGCAGTTGCCGGAAGCGCTGAAAGCTTGTTTGATGTAAAGTTTGTTATGACAGAAGTTTTGGTGGATGCTGCATACAGTTGGAATAATCCTGAATGATTGAAGTTGATGACTTTGCTTTTAAGAGTTCGATGAAGGCTAGCCGCGGTCCCGTTCCTGATGTTGTTCTCGGATCTGGTAGACGTCTGGCAGCCGTGAGAACGCCGAGCAGGATTTCAGTGCTGGGGAGATGGCTGGCGAGGGGAACGAGGAAGCCGGTTTCCGTGTATACTATGAGTATAGCGATCTCGATTCATGGGTCTTGAAGGCGGAGAAGAGGAAGCCTGGAAAGGAGTCAGAGTTGGAGATGGTTTGGAGGACGGGCCGCAAGCATTAGGAAGTATGACTGTGATCAGAATGATGAGAGATGGTCCTCAATAGGGTGAAATTGAAATCGAACAGATCATCATCTGAATCGGGTGAGTTAATCTGCATCTCTGAATCCGTAGTGAGTGAACTTCGAGAGAACGAGACAAACAGTACTGTAAGGGGCGGCCCGATATAAGAAGGTTTGAGAAGTCAGGTGATTGGTTGAGGCGTGGCCCCGCTCCCGAACCTCAGTTAACTAGTTAACTCCATTAAATGTGACAGCATTTTTTTTTTACTCAAATAGATGGATTTGTGCAGGAACTAAATTCATAAAAAAATATGCACAATTGAGTCTTGAAATTGCTTATCCTGCGATCTTTTCCTCTTGGCAGGAGTCCCTGCTGTTGTTGTTGGAGGCTTGCTGTCAGTTCAAAACACTCATCCTTTTTATGGCAGAAGCGAGATGACACTATCAGATACTAACGCAAATAATACAGTGTAAGTCTTCACGTATTATGTAACATTATATGCCAGTCCATCAAATGAAAGTCAAATGTATGAAGTACATGCTTACATCGCAAACCTTCCTTTCATACAGTTGCTGGATCAGAGAGCCTGCCGTCCTGTATGGCGTGAACCTTTCCTACTTCACTGTCGTATTCCTGTTCAATTTAGGAGTCCTAATCAGAGTGTCCAGACAGATCTTTAAGCTACGACATGTGGGCAGCAGGCATGACAAGATGCCAGATTGGAAGGGCGCAGGCACTGTGATGGGTCTCATGTGTCTGCTGGGTACAACATGGGGTTTGGCCTTCTTCACCGCTGGATATACCAACTACTCTATACTCTACCTGTTCTGCATCTTAAACACAATGCAAGGTAGGTTTACTCAGAGTACAAGAGAGAATAAAATGTGGGCCAATGACATGTAAATCTTGTAGTTTAAAACGTATGCCAAGTTAAATGTACAGTACACTTAGGCCTTGTTTACACCTGGTATTAAGATGCGTTTTAATCGATCGGATCACAAGTAGACGAGGAAGACACATTCCCGTGTTTTAATCCCACTCTTTTGTCCACTTTCAACCACTTCTGTCCTGATTTCTTCGAGGTCTATGGGCGTGTAAATGTTTGGGCTTTTTCAGATCTTTCGATCTAATGGACGAAAATAAGTTCACGCAATTTACATACTGCCAAGTTCCCTTTCAGTCGGTCATGTTCGACAGCCGCGGTGACGCCGCTCGGATTGCTTCATATGAGGCCGCTTCAACACTGGCTACACGACCGAGTCCCAAGATGGGCGTGGCAGAGCGGCTCGTTCCGTGTCTCAGTAACACCGAAGTGCTGCCAAACCTTCAGTCCGTGGTCGGACCCTTCGTTTCTACGGGCAGGAGTTCCCCTAGAACAAGTGGCATGCTGTTGTCTCCACGGATGCCTCATCCACCGGCTGGGTGGCCACGTACAACGGGCTTGCAGTTTCAGGTCTGTGGACGGGGCCTCAACTGCAATGGCATATCAATTGCCTCGAGTTGTTAGCAGTTCGTCTTGCGCTGGGCCGCCTCAAAGGGCCGCTACGAGGCAAGCACGTTCTGGTCCGTACGGACAACACTGCGGCTGTTGCATACATCAACAAACAGGGTGGTCTACGCTCCCGCCGCATGGCACAACTCGCCCGCCATCTCCTCCTCTGGAGTCAGAAGCATCTGAGGTCGCTTCGGCCACTCACATTCCGGGCCTGCTCAATTGTCCAGCCGACGAGCTCTCACGACAGCAAGTGCTCCCGGGAGAGTGGAGACTCCATCCCCAGGTGGTCCAGCTGATCTGGAGTCGCATCGGGACCGCACAGGTGGACCTGTTTGCCGCCCCGGACACGTCTCACTGCCAGTTGTTCTATTCCCTGACCGGGGGGATCCTCGGATCGGATGCGCTGGCACACAGCTGGCCCCCGGGGCCTATGCAAATATGCGTTTCCCCCAGTGAGCTTTCTTGCGCAGACACTGTGCAAGGTCAGGGAGGACGAGGAGCAGGTCTTGTTAGTTGCGCCGTACTGGCCCAACCGGACCTTGTTCCCGGAACTAGTGCTCCTCGCGACAGCACCTCCTTGGCCCATTCCTCTGAGGATGGACCTCCTGACTCAGAGACGGGGCACCCTATGGCACCCGCGTCCGGACCTCTGGAAACTCCATGTCTGGTCCCTGGACGGGACGTGGAGGTTCTAGGTGGCCTACCACAGACTGTGGTGGACACCATCACTTCCGCCAGAGCCCCCTCTTCGAGGTGCCTCTATGCGTTGAAGTGGAACCTGTTTGTCGAGTGGTGTTCTTCTCGACGAGAAGACCCCCGAAGATGTTCGATCAGTTCTGTGCTTTCCTTCCTGCAAGAAGGGTTGGAGCGAAGGCTGTCTCCCTCCACCCTCAAAGTGTATGTTGCCGCTATCGCCGCAAATCACGACACGGTTGATGGTAAGTCCTTAGGGAAGCACGATCTGGTCGTCAGGTTCCTGAGGGGGGCGAGGAGATTAAATCCGCCTCGCCCGCACTCTATACCCTCTTGGGACTTTTCTCTGGTGCTAACCGCACTGCAGAGGGCTCCCTTTGAACCTTTGCAGTCAGCAGAGTTAAAAATCCTGTCTTGGAAGACAGTACTCCTGACTGCATTGGCTTCCATCAAGAGGGTAGGGGACCTGCAGGCATTTTTGGGCGACGAATCATGCCTGGAATTCGGGGCGGGTAACTCTCATGTAATCCTGAGACCCTGGCCTGGATATGTGCCCAAGGTTCCCACCACTCCCTTTCGAGACCAGGTGGTGAACCTGCAAGCACTGCCTTCGGAGGAGGCAGACCCATCCCTGGCTTTTCTCTGTCCCGTTCGTGCTCTGCGGACTTACATGGACAGAACACAAAGCTTCAGGACCTCAGAACAGCTCTTCATCTGTTACGGAGGCCAGCAGAAGGGAAAGGCTGTCTCCAAGCAGAGGATGGCTCACTGGATAGTGGATGCCATCACCTTGGCGTATGAAACCCAAGGCGTGCTTTGCTCGCTCGGGTTGAAGGCCCACTCCACTAGGAGTGTGGCCTCTTCCTGGGCGCTGGCGCATGGCGCCTCGCTGACAGATATATGTAGAGCTGCGGGCTGGGCGACACCTAACACGTTCGCTAGATTCTATAGCCTCCGTGTAGAGCCGGTTTCTTCCCGTGTGCTCGCTTCAAATAGCCAGTAACACCGAAGTGCCCGTTCTAGTGTCGGCTTGCTGCGCCATTCCCCTCCTCATGGACCGGATACGTGCGCTGATATGCTCCAGTCGAGTTCCCCAGAACGGCGAACCCTGTTGAGTCCTCCGCTACCCGCGGCAGTCAGACGTGGCGGAGCGTCCGAGCCCAGGTCTAACACTCGTATGCATTGGTGGAACTTGTGTTAGGCTGGGGTTCCATATGTTGTGACCCCTACGGCGGTCCCATATGTGTATTCTTCCACGGTACGGCTCCCTACGGCGAGCCCGTGTCTTTCCCTTGGCAGAGCTCGCTCTGCCGTCTCTGTGCGGTGTAGTCTCCCGCCTGCATTGGCCGGGGCCACCCCTGGGACTTCCGTATGTTGTACTGCCCGCGGCCAGTCCGTACGTCTATATTCCACATGATACCTCCCTACGGGTAGGATGTGGCTTCCGCAGCGGCCCCCCCTGGGCACGCTTTCCCAGCGTTATCCAATACTCTGCTGAGTGGGTCTTGCGGAACAGCAGCAGTGACTTTCTGCGTGAGTTTCCCGCCCCGAACAGATGGGGGTCTGAGGGGCTTTCGCTGGCCGCTGGAAGTAGTAGTAACTGTGGCGTTTTCCATAGGGATCCCAATTCGTCGGTGACGTCCGGCGTATGTCGAACGTGACCGACTGAAAGGGAACGTCTCGGTTACGTATGTAACCCTCGTTCCCTGAAGGAGGGAACGGAGACGTACGTCCCGTCGCCACAGTTGCTGTACCATCACTGCACGGCCGAGTCACTAGTTCGGCTCCTCAGTGAAAAACAAATGTGCGCGGCATCCACTTCCGCTTTATACCCGCGATGCGGGGCGGAGCGCGAGATGCAAATCTCGCACGCCAATGGCCATTGGCCCGTTCTCTATACACTCGAAGCTGATAGGGGCTCCCAGAAGTGATCCCAATTCGTTGGTGACGTCCGACGTACGTTTCCGTTCCCTCCTTCAGGGAACGAGGGTTACATACGTAACTGAGACGTTTTCCATGCACATCCGGGAAAGATCCCGGGAAAGCATGGCTGTTAACTCTGAATGTGATTCAGCAAAGCACACACCATTACAGTGGGCTCAGCATCATCCTCATTCCAAGAGCACAACAGCCCTCACTCCGATGCAGAGATTGACATCTGATCCTCAGCTGGAGCCCCGAATGAAACGTTAGGTTCCCCCATAAGAAGTACTAGCAATTCCATCCAGAAGCTGCACAGCTTGCAGTGTGCTAGAGGGGGAGGGGCCCTAGGGGGTTGGTTCCCCAAAGGAGAAGCCCTCCCCTCCTCAGGTTACCCAAGCTATTTCACCGAAGTAGACCTGTCCTGTTGGCCACCAGGGAGGGTGCTACAACGGGGAATAGGCAAGGGGACAGCGCACCTAGAGCGCCGAGCGAGCGCTGGGTTGCCGTGACCCGGCAGCTTGACGGCACACAACACGCAGAGAAGCGAGAGCAGCTCTCGCTGATCTCCGCGGTCTCCCACGGTGTCGAGCAGACCTGTAGATGTGCTTTTACACACGAGCAGTGGCTGGCCAACAACAAAGGGGACTCAAGCTTCCCGGAGAAAGAAGAGTCGTGACCGGCACGCCGACGTGGTCATGTTCTCATGTGAAAACATGAACCACCCACGAACACCGTCTCAGCATGCATACGCTTAGACATGTGAAACAGTGCTCGTGGCCGTCAGTGAGGACAGGAAACAACCACACCCAGAAACATACAGGTAGAATGTTATCTATTAAAAAGACGCAAGCTCTATCTGTGTAGCTCTTCTAGGGAAACTTCTCTCCGCGGTGCTGAAGCATGCAGGGGGATAGTTGCAGCGACACAGACGGAAAATGTGCAGCCTGTCATGCAAACTCTCTCTTATAGAAGGCGATCTCTTACCAGCCATGAAAATGGCTTTTCAGCGCTCTTAACAGCGCACCGAACCAGCTGTGAGAACTTTTGTTTTTGCTCAATAAAACAAAATAGAAAAAGAAAGAGAGAAAATCGACCCCTCTGCAGTGCCGTCACTCCAACACCAAACAAGGAGAGGTCTACTCGAAGAGCTTGACTCGTTATAATGTTAACTCGCTTTGTAGAGAGTGATTTCAGGACAAACCATCCACCACTCGGCTCCGAAGCAAAAAGCTGATTTGATGCAAGCACCTGTGGCTCATTTATACCCGCGCTGCGTAGCATGAGCAGCTGGTGCAATCATTGCATGCCAATGTGCATTGGCTCGTTTAGTTACACTCGAAGTAGATTGGCTCTCGCTAGTGAGATTCCTATTCGTCGGTCTCCGACATGGCATCGGAAGTGACCGACTGAATGGGAACCTACCTTGCGGTCTTTGCACCTGACCACATGTCTACTCACATGACACATTTCCTGTATTTGGCTTAAGCATTCAAGTGGGCATGAAGACCGTGTGTGTGTAGAACTTTTGATTACCGATGGGACACACTTTTGTAAAAAGGCAAGTGTTTACAGAGTTTTATTTTGATTTATAATACTTGGCATTTTAAAATAAACTTCTACACTTCTACCATTTAGAAATTGAGGTGCTTCTGAAATTAAGTAATAAAAAGGTGTTGCAAATGTTGAACAAAATACACACACAAAAAAAAAATTGGTAACACTTTAGTTTAGGGTCCAATTCTCACTATTAACTAGTTGCTTATTAGCATGCATATTACTAGGATATTGGCTGTTTATTAGTACTTATAAAACACATATTAATACCTTATTCTGCATGACCTTATTCTACCTTATCCTACCCAATACCTAAACTTAACAACTACCTTACTAGCTATTAATAAGTAGTAATTAGGAGTTTATTGAGGCAAAAGTTGTAGTTAATAGTTAGTTAATAGTGAGAATTGGACCCTAAACTAAAGTGTGACCAAAATTTTATTTGCACCAATGTGCAACACTTTATGTTTTACTGCCAAATTATATGTAATATCAAATTAATACAACTTACAGTGGAATGTTTTCCTCAAAATCTCACAATTTTGGGGCACTTGAGATCCTATCTCATCATGCATCATAGTGTGTGTTTAGTGTGCGTTAAGGGAACTGAGCTTTGCCATTATTAAGACCTTGGTCAGTCTTGCGCACTTACTTCCTGTTGCATCCACGCGCTCTCAAGTGGCCAAGACCGCAAGTGTGGGTATTTGGACAGGCCCTTTGTTATTGTTCTTGTGTGCGTGCGGGTCAGTTCAGGATCGTGACATGTTCACACTCAAATCTGGTATTGGCCAGGTTTAAAAAATAATGTGAACAGCCAAACAAAATCTGATCAATAAATAAGAAATGATTATTTGTTTCTGCGTGTTGAACCACACGACTTTGTTTGTCACGCCACATGACTTTTATTTGGCAGACATAAGTTTTTCAAATATAATATATCATTATGCCAGACTACATAAGGTTTTTGTTCCCAGAGTTTCATTTTTATTTTATTATTATTGGATCACTCTGAGATTTTTGAGATTATGCTCCCCTCCCCCAAAAAATACCAAATTAATTTTAATACAGAATTTAAAAACATGCTCATCATGTTGACCCATGTCTGGATGCAAAATGTATCCATTTTCCATGGTGGCAAAAACAGCAGGGGAAAAACAAAAGGAAGAAATGATGGTCAAATTAAAAAGATGCGTCATTATTCAAACCTTTATTTTTTTTGCAACCAAAGCATATTTAGGGTCAGAACAAGGGCTACTTTAAAGTCATGGCACAGTCTAGGAGGAAGTGAAATACAAAAGTACAGGCTCTTTGTTTCCCTGTTAAACCACAATTAAGAATTCTGTGACGTAAAGACTCAAGGAAAGGGGAATGGAAACTTTTCTGGATACCAAAAAAATGGTGGACTGAAACATCATGTTTGTTTGTTTACAGGGTTTTACATCTTTGTGTGGATGTGTGTACAGAAAAAAACAGCGCAAAAACCTCAATCCAAGACTAAATCCACTCTGGACATCTCTAAATAAGGACCTCTCGTGCAGTTTTACTAAAACCTCTGACATGGTTTTACAAGAAGACTATCAGCTATAGATATCATCAGCCAGTTACCAACAGAAGTGCACCCTGGGTTATTTAAAAATGTCACTCATCACAACATGCCTCCAAGAAATGGCAACCTTCAGAAAGTGTCATCATGACCAGTTTTTTCTTCTTCCTTTACTAATAACAGTACATCGCATTGAAGAAAATGCAGTTCCCTTATTGTAACTGTACAGATACTAAAACCTTGATCTATGATCTATCATATCTCATCTTAAAACTACTTATCATATCTAACAAAAATAATAAAAGCTGTGATTTGTAAATAAAAATGCTAAATACACAGTTCTGTTATTGGTGTTGCTGAATTTAATAATAAATCTATAAGTGTAAAATGAATGTCTCAGAAACACATTACAACAATGCCATTTTAATGCAATATATGTGGCTACCTTGAACAAATAATGCGTTTAATAGTTTTATTGACTTTTTGACCTTAACATCACATCATGTCTTGTGTTGGTAAGTTTCCAGTTAAATGAGTCATGGCTCCTTTGCAATGAAATGAAGTCAAAAACTTACAGTGAGGAGAACAAGTATTTGATACACTGCCGATTTTGCAGGTTTGCCCACTTACAAAGCATGTAGAGGTCTGTAATTTTTATCATAGGTACACTTCAACTGTGAGAGACGGAATCTAAAACAAAAATCCAGAAAATCACATTGTATGATTTTTAAGTAATTAATTTGCATTTTATTGCATGACATAAGTATTTGATACATCATAAAAGCAGACCTTAATATTTGGTACAGAAACCTTTGTTTGCAATTACAGAGATCATACGTTTCCTGTAGTTCTTGACCAGGTTTGCACACACTGCAGCAGGGATTTTGGCCCACTCCTCCATACAGACCTTCTCCAGATCCTTCAGGTTTCGGGGCTGTCGCTGGGCAATACGGACTTTCAGCTCCCTCCAAAGATTTTCTATTTGGTTCAGGTCTGGAGACTGGCTAGGCCACTCCAGGACCTTGAGATGCTTCTTACGGAGCCACTCCTTAGTTGGCCTGGCTGTGTGTTTCGGGTCATTGTCATGCTGGAAGACCCAGCCACGACCCATCTTCAATGCTCTTACTGAGGGAAGGAGGTTGTTGGCCAAGATCTCATGATACATGGCCCCATCCATCCTCCCCTCAATACGGTGCAGTCGTCCTGTACCCTTTGCAGAAAAGCATCCCCAAAGAATGATGTTTCCACCTCCATGCTTCACGGTTGGGATGGTGTTCTTGGGGTTGTACTCATCCTTCTTCTTCCTCCAAACACGGCAAGTGGGGTTTAGACCAAAAAGCTCTATTTTTGTCTCATCAGACCACATGACCTTCTCCCATTCCTCCTCTGGATCATCCAGATGGTCACTGGCAAACTTCAGACGGGCCTGGACATGCGCTGGCTTGAGCAGGGGGACCTTGCGTGCACTGCAGGATTTTAATCCATGACGGCGTAGTGTGTTACTAATGGTTTTCCTTGAGACTGTGGTCCCAGCTCTCTTCAGGTCATTGACCAGGTCCTGCCGTGTAGTTCTGGGCTGATCCCTCACCTTCCTCATGATCATTGATGCCCCACGAGATGAGATCTTGCATGGTGCCCCAGACCGAGGGAGATTGACCGTCATCTTGAACTTCTTCCATTTTCTAATAATTGCGCCAACAGTTGTTGCCTTCTCACCAAGCTGCTTGCCTATTGTCCTGTAGCCCATCCCAGCCTTGTGCAGGTCTACAATTTTATCCCTGATGTCCTTACACAGCTCTCTGGTCTTGGCCATTGTGGAGAGGTTGGAGTCTGTTTGATTGAGTGTGTGGACAGGTGTCTTTTATACAGGTAACGAGTTCAAACAGGTGCAGTTAATACAGGTAATGAGTGGAGAACAGGAGGGCTTCTTAAAAAAAAACTAACAGGTCTGTGAGAGCCGGAATTCTTACTGGTTGGTAGGTGATCAAATACTTATGTCATGCAATAAAATGCAAATTAATTATTTAAAAATCATACAATGTGATTTTCTGGATTTTTGTTTTAGATTCTGTCTCTCACAGTTGAAGTGTACCTATGATAAAAATTACAGACCTCTACATACTTTGTAAGTAGGAAAACCTGCAAAATCAGCAGTGAAACAAATACCTGTTCTCCCCACTGTATGTGACACAGGAAACCACCGCAAACACACCAGACTTTTTCAGAGTGATTGACACACACACACACAGGAAGGAATAGAGCATTCAGCAAGAGAAATGAGAGGCTTATGCTGTTTAGTTCTTTGGATATTTTCCTACACAATACAGACTGAAGAGGGTGAGTATCAATTTCAGCTTCAAGTTATTTCAACTCAACAAACGTTGATAATAATCATGTTTACACTATTGTGATATACTAGCATGGAGTGCTGGGTAGATCACTTACAAGTTGTAGTCAGTTACTAATTCCAAATTACATGACAAAAATTGTATTAGTAACATAATCCATTACATTACACATTTAAGGTAATATAATCTGATTACTCGGGGTACTTTATAATATATTAGGTCAAAAGAAGTTCAGATGACATAATAGTTGGGGAATCCCTGCATTGCATGTAAATATGAAATTATGTGAATTTGTACATTTTACTGAGTTTGAAAGACAAAAGCCTTCCAGAGACATGACTCACTAAGTGATCATTCAAATAATAATTAATGTGTTCGTCAGGAGCTGTAAACCCATATAAGTTGGGCTAACTCAAAACATTTTAGGTAATCAGTTAAATACATTTTTTTTTAGTTATGATGTTCCCAATTTTAAAGGAACACTCCACTTTTTTGGAAAATAGGCTCATTTTCCAACTCCCCTAGAGTTAAACAGTTTAGTTTTACCGTTTTCGAATCCATTCAGCCGATCTCTGGATCTGGCGGTAGAACTTTTAGCATAGATCATTGAATCTGATTAGACCGTTAGCATCTCGCTCAAAAATGACTCAAGAGTTTCAATATTTTTCCTATTTAAATTTTACTCTTCTGTGGTTACATTGTGTACTAAGACCGACGGAAAATGAAAAGTTGTGATTTTCTAGACCGATATGGATAGGAACTATACTCTCATTCCTGCGTAATAATCAAGGAACTTTGCTGCCGTACCATGGGTGCAGTGGCGCAATGATATTACGCAGCGCCTGAAAATAGTCCCCAGCACGCTCCCTGTGCAAGCAGGTTGTCACGTTGGTTATGTTGACAGAAGTTAGCCTATTTTCAGGCGCTGCGTAATATCATTGCGCCTGAAATATCTACCTCCAGATCCGGAGATCGGCTGACTGGATTCGAAAACGGTAAAACTCAACTGTTTAACTCTAGGGGAGTTGGAAAATGAGCCTATTTTCAAAAAAAGTGGAGTGTTCCTTTAAGTAAGCAGAACTATTAAGTTTTGACTTTGTAGTACACATGCATGTTAATTGCTCCTAACTTGAAGTACTGAGTTAGCCAACTCATACATTTTGATAGCAATTAACATAAAAGATTTAGTTAATTAACTTTTTTATTTTGAGTTTTTGCAAATCAAAGTAAACTATTAAAGAGTTATTTACTTCACTGTACACCCTAATAAGTTATCAGAACTCAAAAGTTTTTTTTAAGTTAAGAAACTCAAAGTTTAAGTAAGATTTTTATTTTGTTCTCATACATTTTTATTGTATTTAACTTAAAATATTTGAGTACACTAATTTATACATTTAAAATTATCAGGTTATCTCAACGTAATTATTTTGCTAGCTATTACAAACTAATGGGTTGTTGACGTGACATGGCATTTTCACTGTCACACAAGATAAAAATGAACGTAATTAGTATTGTCATCATTTAAAATGCAGTAAATGGTTAAACATTTCTTTGTTTTACATGGACCTGTTGATATAAAAACTGCTTTGTCTTTAGATTTTTTACGTTTTTTTGAGCCAAATCTCAAAATTGTCCTATAGTGTGACTGTCTCAAGCATGGTTCAATAAATTACAACTTTTATAAATGAAAAAGAATAGCATACAAATGCTAATAAATACCTCAGGCATTATTTTACAAGTATCTATTTTAGCAAATGACAATAATTTTTTTCATCCATATATGTGACCAGTCATAAGGGTCCATTTTTTGAAATTGAGATTTATACATCATCTGAAAGCTGAATAAATAAACTTTCCATTGATGTATGGTTTGTTATGACAATATTTGGCTGAGATACAACTATTTGAAAATCTGGAATCTGAGGGTGCAAAAAAATCTAAATATTGAGAAAATCACCTTTAAAGTTGTACAAATGAAGACCTTAGCAATGTATATTACTACAAACCCGATTCCAAAAAAGTTGGGCCACTGTACAAATTGTGAATAAAAACAGAATGCAATGATGTGGAAGTTTCACATTTCAATATTTTATTTAGAATACAACATAGATGACATATCAAATGTTTAAACTGAGAAAAATGTATCATTTTAAGGGAAAAATAAGTTGATTTTAAATTTCATGGCATCAACACATCTCAAAAAAGTTGGGACAAGGCCATGTTTACCACTGTGTGGCATCCCCTCTTCTTTTTATATCAGTCTGCAAACGTCTGGGGACTGAGGAGACAAGTTGCTCAAGTTTAGGAATAGGAATGTTGTCCCATTCTTGTCTAATACAGGCTTCTAGTTGCTCAACTGTCTTAGGTCTTCTTTGTCACATCTTCCTCTTTATGATGCGCCAAATGTTTTCTATGGGTGAAAGATCTGGACTGCAGGCTGGCCATTTCAGTACCCGGATCCTTCTTCTACGCAGCCATGATGTTGTAATTGATGCAGTATGTGGTCTGGCATTGTCATGTTGGAAAATGCAAGGTCTTCCCTGAAAGAGACGACGTCTGGATGGGAGCATATGTTGTTCTAGAACTTGGATATACCTTTCAGCATTGATGGTGCCTTTCCAGATGTGTAAGCTGCCCATGCCACACGCACTCATGCAACCCCATACCATCAGAGATGCAGGCTTCTGAACTGAGCGCTGATAACAACTTGGGTTGTCCTTGTCCTCTTTAGTCCGGATGACATGGCGTCCCAGTTTTCCAAAAAGAACTTCAAATTTTGATTCGTCTGACCACAGAACAGTTTTCCACTTTGCCACAGTCCATTTTAAATGAGCCTTGGCCCAGAGAAAACGCCTGCGCTTCTGGATCATGTTTAGATATGGCTTCTTTTTGGACCTATAGAGTTTTAGCCGGCAACGGCGAATGGCACGGTGGATTGTGTTCACCGACAATGTTTTCTGGAAGTATTCCTGAGCCCATGTTGTGATTTCCATTACAGTAGCATTCCTGTATGTGATGCAGTGCCGTCTAAGGGCCCGAAGATCACGGGCATCCAGTATGGTTTTCTGGCCTTGACCCTTACGCACAGAGATTGTTCCAGATTCTCTGAATCTTTGGATGATATTATGCACTGTAGATGATGATAACTTCAAACTCTTTGCAATTTTTCTCTGAGAAACTCCTTTCTGATATTGCTCCACTATTTTTCGCCGCATTGGGGGAATTGGTGATCCTCTGCCCATCTTGACTTCTGAGAGACACTGCCACTCTGAGAGGCTCTTTTTATACCCAATCATGTTGCCAATTGACCTAATAAGTTGCAAATTGGTCTTCCAGCTGTTCCTTACATGTACATTTAACTTTTCCGGCCTCTTATTGCTACCTGTCCCAACTTTTTTGGAATGTGTAGCTCTCATGAAATCCAAAATGAGCCAATATTTGGCATGACATTTCAAAATGTCTCACTTTCAACATTTGATATGTTATCTATATTCTATTGTGAATAAAATATAACTTTATGAGATTTGTAAATTATTGCATTCCTTTTTTATTCACAATTTGTACAGTGTCCCAACTTTTTTGGAATCGGGTTTGTACTAATACATTTTTTATATATTTACGGTAGGAAATTAGCAAAATATCTTCATAGAACATGATCTTTACTTTTTTTGGCATAAAAGAAAAATCAATAATTTTGACCCATACAATGTATTGTTGGATATTGCCACAAATATACCCGTGCGACTTATGACTGGTTTTGTGCTCCAGGGTCATATATTTCTAAAAGCGTAGGAACTTGATACATTTTGTCACTGAAAACCATGTCCTCCAGTATGACACCATATCCTGATTTTAAATCGGGCAATTCCACTGACAAGTTTAATTAGCTGAAGGACCCCATTCAAGGTCATGTTACTGTGAAGCCCATGACGTGCACATGGTAAGATTTTGTCTCAGAAATGTTCAAATATTTAACTTTTTTGGAACCACAATAGAAGTGTTAATTTCTGTTGTCCTTTGGTGCGACACCCCTATATTCTTAATTCTTTCTGTCACAACATAGGACACATTTCTGTGAAAATGTTCAAAAAACAGTGAAAGAATTGACAAAGTTAACGACCCCTTATATTTTCTCAAACATCAGACTTCACACTACATAACAATATGCATTTTTTTCTTCAAAAGTGGTGTTTTACAAAAAAGCATTTTTTTTACTGATTATTTGTCAACTACCCTAATTCAGAAAATGCCAACTTGCTAATTTGCTAACATGTTAACAATAGCATGGTATATCAATTACTGAATGAGTACAGCAACTTAAAACATGTAACTTACCTGCTCTCAAACCAAGCCACTTGTCACCATGGTAACTCTCCAAAAGCCCACGTTAACAGAAACGTCTCGGTTACGCATGTAACCCTCGTTCCCTGAAGGAGGGAACGGAGACGTACGTCGGAACTGACCGACGAATTGGGGATCATTTTCAGAAACCAATCTACTTCGTGTTTAAAAACTAGCCAATGAACATTGGCATGCGGTTCACGCATTCCACGCTCCGCCCCGCAGCGCGGGTATACATAAGGAAGTGGAATACCACATCCGTGCTTTTCTGCTGAGGAGCCGAACTAGTGACTCGGCCGTTCAGCGGAAGCACAGCACCTGGCGACGGGACGTACGTCTACGTTCCCTCCTTCAGGGAACGAGGGTTACATACGTAACCGAGACGTTCCCTTTCAGTCGGTCACGTTCGACGTACGTCGGAACTGACCGACGAATTGGGGATCCTGCCAACACGCCAGGGATGCTGACCCTTCCAGCGCCCTGCTTGAGCTCGCTGAACCACCCCCTTGTTGGAGCGGGAAGTTAGGGCTTTAAGCAGAGAAGGTCAGTCAGGGAGCGTGCGGTGACTTTTGTCGCCCGGAGAGCGAGGTCCGTCGCCGTACGCAGTTCCTGCATAACCCCTGGGTCGGAACTACCCTCATGCAATTCCTTTAGTGCTTTGGCCTGGTAGACCTGCAGGAGCGCCATGGCATGCAGTGACGATGCGGCTTCTCCGCAGGCTGTGTAAGCCTTGCCCGTAAGAGTGGACGAGAACTTACACGCCCGGGAGGGGAGACGCAGATTACCCCGCCAGTTGGTAGCGGTCTTGGGACACAGCTGCATCGCCACAGACCGCTCCACCGGAGGGATCTCCACGTACCCCTTAGCCGCGCCGCCATCGAGGGTAGTGAGGACGGAGGAGTCAGTCGATCGGTTTCTAGCGTTGTAAGGCGCTGTCCACGATTTCGTGATCTCCTGATGCACTTCCGGGAAGAAAGGCACCGGGGCGGGGCGCTGAGAACCAGCACGGGCCGTCCCGAGAAACCAATCATCCAACCGTGAAGGTTCGGGACACGGTGGAGGGTTCCACTCGAGCCCAACACTTGCGGCGGCCCGGGAAAGCATAGCCGTGAGCTCTGGATCAGACTCGGGCAACGCTACCACACCCGAAGGGGGCAACGCAGCCGAATCTTCATCTCCAGAGGACATTAGCTCGTCCCTCGATGCAGCAATCGACATCATATCCCATGGGAAGGACCAGTGCGCTCTCTCGGAAACTCCACCGGCGCAGCGGACCCATCGGGGAAGCCCTCACTGTAACCCTCAGGTCTCCACCAAAGTTATCAGCCAAAGTAGCAGCCCTCTGCTTTGCAGCGGGAGGACCACTAGATCGGGGGATACGCAATGGGACTTCACCCCTTTTGAGGTATTCGAGCCTAGACCTTAAAACTGCGATGACTCATGTTCCCATTGCGAGAACATGACCATTCACAAACTCTGCCTCAGCGTGCTGAACGCCCAAACACGTGAGACAACGATCATGACCGGCAACTGGGGACAGAAATCGATTGCATCCAGAAACACACGGTTTGAATGACATCTTGAAAAAGACACAGGGTCAAACTGGGTTGCTCTTTTAGAAAAGGGAAAAAAAACGCTCTTATCAGTGCCAAGGCACACAGGGGAGATGGCCGCGGCTCACAGCAGTTCAAAGGTGCAAGCCTGCTGTGAGCGAGCTGTGAAAACAGCTGTTTTGTGTCTTCTCCACATTCGCGACCGCCGCTGCAATGTGCCGTCTCACCAAGACAGAACGATCCTTTTCACGAGACTCGCTGAACAACATTCTGAGCAACATTCAAACACACTGAGCTTGCAGTAATGTTTGGCTCCGAAGTAGAAAGCAAGGATGCGGTATTCCACTTCCTTATGTATACCTGCGCTGCGGGGCGGTGTGTGGAATGCGTGAACCGCATGCCAATGTTCATTGGCTCGTTTTTAAACACTCGAAGTAGATTGGTCTCTGAAAATGATCCCCGATTCGTCGGTCAGTTCCGACGTACGTCGAACGTGACCGACTGAAAGGGAACTCTTCTAGTGGCATAACACAACCTTAATCACTACTAAATTTCCCTTACCATTAATCTTGCACAAAAAAAACATTATATAACAATTTTAGCATTTACTCTCCCTTTCGAGTGCCATGGGCAAAGCATGCTGGATTTTGATCAAATAAATAAAATAAAATAAATAAAGTAAAAAATAAAAAAAATTATAATAAAATAAATCCCAGCCCAGTTTTAGTTAAACTTAAGTTAGTCTTAATTAAAGGAAATTAGTTCATACTAGTGTTGTCATGATACTGAAATTTGTAACTTCGATACGATACCTGGAAAAGTATCGATATTCGATACCATTTTCGAAACTACGGGGAAAAAACACTGCACATATTGTCAAATAGATATTTTTAATATTATTTCTTCTATCTATTGAAAGTCTATAAGCAATCAAAAATTTCTTTCTTCACTTTATATGATAAAGCTTTTAAGCTTTTTTTTTTCATATATAAACGTTGATCAATTACCATTACAATTAACTCACAAATATTTGCTAACTCAGTGTATTTTTAACAATGGGGTAATTTTGTTGCAATAGCTTACACACAGCACAAGGAAGCTTGATTTCGAATGGTACATTGAATTTAAAAAGACAAGTAAACTGTAATAAAATAAGAACAAATAAACAAATTACTAACAATAGCACAAATAAATACAATAGAATAAATATACAAATGAAATAGACTGCTTTATTTTTTCAGGTAGGTCTAACAGTATTCAGGTAAGAAACTGAATAAAAAAAAAAAAGTAATCAAATTTAAAATAACACATAAAAAATGAAATACAGATTAATCCATTAAAGTTACACAAGTTAATCAGTCAAGAGCAGTAAGTGATTGTTTATCTTTTTGTAGTTTGAATAACATTAACAACATAGAGATTGGCACGTTTATTCGGCTGCTGTCCCTTTAAGGCCTGCCGCACACATGGATCCAAAACATTGTTCCTGTTACACATTCTTCCTGAACTGTTTAAGACTGTGTTTACGTTAATACTCACCAAGATGGGCATTGTGACATTATGTTTGAGTGTATTTGACCATTAATAAGCTGGGAAAGGAGCTCATTTTTGCACTTGTATGTCAGAGGCGGCTTTATTACTGTATGTGTGTGCGCTTCAGAGCTGAACGCAAAATCTGCGGGAATGAGTAGAATTACGTGCAATTCGGCACAAAATTCAGACCCGTCACACTCGCTGTCGGTCGGAGAGGAGAGCAAGAAAGCGCAGCTGGTATCAGTGTATCGATACTGTAGAAAGGAGTATTGGTATCGTTTCAGATGTTTCAGTATCGATACATATCGAAATATCAATATT
This sequence comes from Coreius guichenoti, assembly GCA_039654105.1. Lineage (NCBI taxonomy): Eukaryota > Metazoa > Chordata > Actinopteri > Cypriniformes > Gobionidae > Coreius > Coreius guichenoti. Next base: position 4,680,212 of record CM077168.1, read on the forward strand.
TTTGACAACACTAGTTCATACAACTCAAAACAATGAAACAGTTCAGTCTACTTGAAATATGTCAGTGCTGTGAACTCGAAAGAAAAAAGTTCTAAATACTCATTTGAGCTAATGTGTGGTAAGTTGGTTCTACTCAAACCAATTAAGTATTTTGAGCATTAGGGTTTAAAGTCTGGATATGCAATGTTAAGAAAACACTTGTCCGTCTCAGTTTTCAGTGGATGGTCTGTGTGTGCAATTCCACAAACATCGAAGACCTTCTGAATGTATATAAGCAGATAAAAAAGTAGTAGAGAATCAATGAATTGTGAATAATTTACTGCCATTGTGAGAATAACATGTAAAAAAAAAAAAAGCAACTGTAGTCTGATTACGAGTATTTTAAAACGTAATATAATCTAATTACAAGAATCTAATTTCGTAATCCAGATTACATGTGATCAGTTACCACCCAGCACTGCTAGCATGTAAGTATTTTTATAAATCTGTGTGAATGCATTTTAAAAGGTTTGGTTTTTAATTTATTACAAAGAATATTTACCAACTGTGATATGACTTCAGTTTCTACAGGCCAGCCTTTGCTTTGTCATGAGGTTCCAGGAAAATGCATGCAAGAAACAGATGCTCCACAGTAAGTTATTTTATCCAAAAATATTTTAACAAGTGAAAGGTTTTTAAATGATTTAAACATTTTGAGAGGTCAGAAATATATTAGCTTGGTTGGCTGTCAGGTAACATTTTATAATGATTAAAGGCCTAAAGCATGTTTTTTTTTACAGGTGTATAGAACAGAAAATGAGACAATGCATCCGACCAAGAGGGCGAAAAATAGATTGGTCAGACTATTTCTTTCGAAGAATTTCCCCCTCAGAGGTAAGACTAAATATCAGTACTACTTAAACATGATTTAACAGACATTAGACATGCAAGTAACATCATATAAATGTATATGTATTTGCTGCTCTAAAAATATTAATGCATATTATGGTTAATTAGACAATTATCCGATTGATTAACATAACTGTATAGTCATAAAACAAGAAACAGAAGTTTCAGACACATGGCCTTAGTTTTTACATAACAATACAGGAAGATCAAGAAGGTTATGAACTGGATTGTGCCTTCACCTTTGTTTTTGCAGCCAACACTGGATACAAAAAATGGATATAAAATCAACATCTCCGACGAAGCATTACAAAGGAGCAGAAATGAAAACGATACAGAAGTGGATTTGAACGTGTCCCTTCTCAATGAGACCATCTTCAGCAGCAGTTCAGACACAGAGGTACACAGGAGTGCTTTATGTCTGTCCTTCAAAGCTGTGTTGATTTGAATTTATCTTCTTTGTTGGAGCCATCAGCTTTTCATAACCCTGGTTTCCTCTTCGGCTCATTTGTCATTGTGATATTGACACAGAAGGGAAATTACCCAAATGAGTCAGAGCCAATATTGCATGGGCAAAGAGTGTTGGGTGTTTGGCTTGGTGTGAAAGAAGTTCGCAACCTTTCTCAGCCTATTCAGCTCATATTCAGGAATAGCAGTCAGGTGAGATGCTTTTTACATCACCTCATAATGCAACTGTAAAAATACACCTTGGCCTTGTGGCTTTTATTTATCAACTGCCAATTTTCACTTCTGTAAAAGTGTAACTTCATTATTGCAGAATGAAAGGGGAATCTGTGTCTACTGGCATCTCGATGAAAACGGCAGAGGTCAGTATGATTTTCACACCATCTTCAGAGCGAAAAATTAATCACTATATATAAACTGAAACAAATTTACTATCCTCCAGCATCTAGGTCAAGCTCAAAAGCAGTGCAATTTGTGTGTGCCTTAATTTGAAGAAATCATTTTTTCCCATTACAGGCCCAAAGTAACAGGATGGGTGCAGCCCCTTAGTATACACATTAGTCGTCAAAAATATATGGGTTTTTCAGTGGTTGATTGTTAAACTATTACACCAGTCCACAAAATGTAATCACAATCTAGTACCAATAGTAATTTATGGTTACTAATTTTAAGCCTAACCTGAAAGTGCTACATTGGTGGTCTGAGCTGTCGACACGACAGTTCTCGTCACAGTTGTTGTTGTTGGTGCGTCCTACGATGTGAATAGAGGCCTATCCTTGAAGCACATGGCCGGCCACAGGTGTCGCACACAAACTGGCTAGATGTTAGAGCATTGAGCTTTCTGCGTCTCCATTTGTCTACTGCAGAAGGAGTGTATGGCAGTATGGCACTGTGCTTGCCATGATGTCCTGTCTGCAACCATCACTTCAAGGTCATTTAGGTCCATGTTGCATAGTTTCAAATTGACCTATCGGTAAGCCCCGCCCCCCTTAGTTACTGTTGCTAACTCGGACAAACAAACGGAGTTGCTATGTCTTACAGTGACAGCTGTCAGTGTGAAAACCTTGTCCCAAGATGTTTTTGGACATAGAATGTAGCGCACCCCGTCCGAATGATGGCCAAACTTTACTGATGGTTTATGAAGTTTATTACATCGTTTTTCACTCCAAAAAAAAATCACTGTAAGAGCTGAACAAACAAAGCATAAGAAGTGCGCATTAACGTCTCATTCACAAACTCTCTCTGTTGCGCTCTCCGTTGCATTATCATTAACACACAGCAAATTACACAAAAACACTCATACAACTAACAGTAAACAAACACATACAGACCTTATGCCTTTTCGGGGGTGCTGATAAACTGTGAACTTTGTATCTGCAAAACAACTCCGATAAACTGCGAGCTCTCCCTTTCATTACCCGTAGACTATAATACCCATCAAAATAGGAGTCCTCCTTAGTAAGACAGATAATGCAGACCTTAAACATATCTAAACTCACAGAAATATCAAAAATGTATACAAAAACAAATGAGATAAATCACAATAAAGTCTGCGACACAGAAGGACCACCTCTCGTCGAGGAGCATTCAAGTGGGACTTAAATATATAAAAGATTTTAAAATAAATATAGTGGGAGATTATTTTGGAAGCTAGGGTTTACAAATCACAGTGCAAGCGGGAGAAGCCTCATGTTACGGTCGTCACGATCGCAGATGACAACATCCAGGTTCAACACTGTTCATGTACCGCAGGGTAAGATTAAATTCATTTGCATTTAACCAGTTTAATATGGAGAGGCACTGAAATGTAGACCATCGTTTATGTGTTTTTGACCTACACCGTTACATGACGTGAGAACAGTTAGTTCGGTTTGTGCGTTAGCAGGGACTTTGATCGTAACTTAATGAGAGTATGACAACCAGAAAATCCTCTCAGGATACCTGGAATCAGTGTTATAGTACCACAGGCACATCATTTTACCAGTTTTGTGGCATAAACACCATCAAACCGATGAGAGCTTCGGATTTTCCCATGTTTCTCTATGGCGCTGAAACCTAAAGATGTCCGAGTTCCGGTCCCAGCACAACTGATACTCAACTGCCATTGGCTCATCTGCGTTCGAGGGGAGGGGCTTACCGATAGGTCAATTGGCTTTGAGGCAGTCCTTATAGCGTTTTAGTTGCCCTCCTTGAGAGTGCATGCCACACTGGAGCTGGCCATAAAAAACCTGCTTCCTGTCACAGTGAATTTGGAATTCATTTAAATTCTTTGAATTCAGGTATAATCACTCAGTTTGTTGTTCCTTATGTTAAATCACACACATTATAATACTACTAATAAATAAACAAAAAACTAAACTTTCTTGCATGTTACATTCAAAATGCTTTAGGGTTGAATGTTACAAGATTGAAGATCAGTAAGTTCTGTGAGAGAATATTCTTTTTAACACGAAAGTCTGTCATATTCAACCACTGTGTGGTTAAGTGTTGGTCTTTTGAGTAACGAGATTACCCAAGCCTGCTTATCCATGCAGTGAAATTTAGTCTGCCCCTGATGAATCATTTTTCGTAGTCAACTGGTAGTCGTTCATTTAAGCTATTCGTTAAGTTGTCACACCTTCATGATATTACAAACCCGATTCCAAAAAAGTTGGGACACTGTACAAATTGTGAATAAAAAAGGAATGCAATAATTTACAAATCTCATAAACTTATATTTTATTCACAATAGAATATAGATAACATATCAAATGTTGAAAGTGAGACATTTTGAAATGTCATCCCAAATATTGGCTCATTTTGGATTTCATGAGAGCTACACATTCCAAAAAAGTTGGGACAGGTAGCAATAAGAGGCCGGAAAAGTTAAATGTACATATAAGGAACAGCTGGAGGACCAATCTGCAACTTATTAGGTCAATTGGCAACATGATTGGGTATAAAAAGAGCCTCTCAGAGTGGCAGTGTCTCTCAGAAGTTAAGATGGGCAGAGGATCACCAATTCCCCCAATGCTGCGGCGAAAAATAGTGGAGCAATATCAGAAAGGAGTTTCTCAGAGAAAAATTGCAAAGAGTTTGAAGTTATCATCATCTACAGTGTATAATATCATCCAAAGATTCAGAGAATCTGGAACAATCTCTGTGCGTAAGGGTCAAGGCCGGAAAACCATACTGGATGCCCGTGATCTTCGGGCCCTTAGACGGCACTGCATCACATACAGGAATGCTACTGTAATGGAAATCACAACATGGGCTCAGGAATACTTCCAGAAAACATTGTCGGTGAACACAATCCACCGTGCCATTCGCCGTTGCCGGCTAAAACTCTATAGGTCAAAAAAGAAGCCATATCTAAACATGATCCAGAAGCGCAGGCGTTTTCTCTGGGCCAAGGCTCATTTAAAATGGACTGTGGCAAAGTGGAAAACTGTTCTGTGGTCAGACGAATCAAAATTTGAAGTTCTTTTTGAAAAAAAGGGACGCCATGTCATCCGGACTAAAGAGGACAAGGACAACCCAAGTTGTTATCAGCGCTCAGTTCAGAAGCCTGCATCTCTGATGGTATGGGGTTGCATGAGTGCGTGTGGCATGGGCAGCTTACACATCTGGAAAGACACCATCAATGCTGAAAGGTATATCCAAGTTCTAGAACAACGTATGCTCCCATCCAGACGTCGTCTCTTTCAGGGAAGACCTTGCATTTTCCAACATGACAATGCCAGACCACATACTGCATCAATTACAACATCATGGCTGCGTAGAAGAAGGATCCGGGTACTGAAATGGCCAGCCTGCAGTCCAGATCTTTCACCCATAGAAAACATTTGGCGCATCATAAAGAGGAAGATGCGACAAAGAAGACCTAAGACAGTTGAGCAACTAGAAGCCTGTATTAGACAAGAATGGGACAACATTCCTATTCCTAAACTTGAGCAACTTGTCTCCTCAGTCCCCAGACGTTTGCAGACTGTTATAAAAAGAAGAGGGGATGCCACACAGTGGTAAACATGGCCTTGTCCCAACTTTTTTGAGATGTGTTGATGCCATGAAATTTAAAATCAACTTATTTTTCCCTTAAAATGATACATTTTCTCAGTTTAAACATTTGATATGTCATCTATGTTGTATTCTGAATAAAATATTGAAATTTGAAACTTTCACATCATTGCATTCTGTTTTTATTCACAATTTGTACAGTGTCCCAACTTTTTTGGAATCGGGTTTGTAATTTAATTATTTAAATATACTAAACCATAATAATGAGCATTTAAAATCTAAAATAAACAATCAAAGAACACGCATAAACCTTGCCCACAAAAGTAATGATTATGAAACCTTTATGCGCTACAAACCAGTGAGTTTATGATTACAATAATATATTCAAATATAATAACAAATACCATTTTGCAATATCAATCAGCATAACGGACAGTTTTTGTACAAGTAAAATAACTGTAAGCCAGTGCCACCGGAAGCCTTGTGTAACCTGTCCAGTTCTACTAGCACTGTGACCAGCGGTGTTTCCGGCATGGAAGCGTCCTCATAAAAGATCACAGCCTCTAACGTAAGCCGCTAGTGCGCCTCTTGAGGCCAGGGGAGTGAGGCTTACTCGTATAGCTTTTACTATAGCTGGCCATCCTAAACCTTACTTCCATCCGGGTCACGGCACCAGTTTTATGTAGCAGATCCAATTCTGCCCGTAAGAAATTTCACAGGATCAGTTCACCTCCATTTATTGGCTCTGGAAAACATATGGGACACTTCATCAGAGGAACATCCATTGCACTAGCATCTTCCCACGTTATACGCAATATTAACTGGGAAGAGTAAGGGGCCGTTCATACAATGCGTTTTTCCATTCCACTCTGCTACTTTCCCATTGTTTTTCAATTTAAACTCGTCTTTTGCAGCGTCTTGCGCACAATACAGCGTTCTAAAAACACAGTGCTCAAGTTCAACTTTTAAAACTGTTTTTTATTCGTTCCATTAGGGTTGCCAACTGTCCCATATTAGCCGGGACGTCACGTATATTGGGCCTAACTGATTTGTCCCGCACATGACCTCCCTTGTCCCGTTTATTGACTGCTACGCTGATCTAACCACTGATTAAGGGGTCGTTCACATTTGTTGCGTCTTTTGCGCGGTCAAGTTCGTTATTTTAAATGTAGACACACGTTAAACGCGCTCAAATAGAGAGCAACGCTGTCGCGATGCTGCGTGGCACGCTCGTTTTTTCCAGGCGTGTCTATGCCGGAGCGAGATGAAAAAATCTCAACCTTTCAGAATGCCGCAAGCGCACCACAGGTCATGTGCCATCAAACCAACCCAGAGTAAAATGCCTTTAAACGTGGCAGGAACATCTGTTTGTGTATGCATTTGTAGATTATATTGCAAACAAATGATTATGATATTCACGGTGATACTGTAATGAGAAATCCATGTTGAAAACAGTTGTGTACATTTTTTTCAGGATTCTTTGATGAATAGAACTATTGAACGGTAGTGTATAATGATGGTTTTGTGTAACAATTGACATTTATTTCTGTGACATTAACATTTTTGGGGAATTAAATTGTACATAAATAGGTTTATATCTGAGAACCTTTTATACACATACTGTGTGGTACTGTACAAATATTTTGAGTGTTCCTTATTTTCCTATAAAGAACCACAATTGTCCCTTATTTTCCTTTTCTGAAGTTGGCAACCCTACGTTCCATTGACCAGCATCTCACGTGTTTAACAGAAAAAATATGTTCCGTGTGGACCGGCCCTAAGAAGAGAACATGTGCGTGTGTCCTGCCTCGCCAGCGTCAATTTGCATTCTGAGGCCAGTGTTACCAGGTCTGCATAACAAAACCAGCCCAATTACTACTCAAAACTAGCCCAATCATGGCCACAACTTACCGGGGGGAGTTGTCCCCTGTTAAAAATCGCTTCCCCCTTGGGGTCCTGGGTATGGTGTCGCTTCAACCTGCGGCAACAATGTAAAAGTAGCCCAATTCCACGGGAAAACTACAGACTTGGCAACACTGTCTGAGGCTGATGTAATAAAGTGGTGCAGGTATGACGGCAACTTTGTAGGCTGAGAGAGAGAGGTTCCCGCGATAAAAACCCAATAGGATTTTCCAATAGGCTTTTGGATTATCGCAAAAAACAAGATCTGTGATCAACAAAAGTTTATGATACTGAGACGTTTTTTTTCCATCAAGATCACAGAGGAACACAACTTTTATGAATTCTGAAGCCTAAATGCAGTCGCCAGAAGTAAAATGCTAAAGGTAGGCTATAAACGAACTACACCACGGTCGATCGACTTCAACGTCACCATCACTAAGCTTCCGACAACTCTTTCGATTTTTATCTCAAAACATTTTCCCAGAGCGTTTGAGTTAGAATAGTTTATAAGAGCACAATTATGAGCGTAATGAGGTTGTAAAAGCGGACTGAGGTTACCTGTTCGGCGTCATGACGTTTAATCTCCTCAACAGCCTCTGTCGTGTCCAGGCTAAGGTGCACCATCTGGTCCGGATACGGCCCGGATCCGGCCGACTGCAGTAAATCTCGGGATAAGACACGTAACCGCTTCAAAAAAATCATGAGTGGGGTAATACTGATGTATTTAATGTCATAGAATAAAACGTGAAAGTGTCCTGAGCTTGTGTTCACCACAGACCTTATTTCAGCCATTTAAACAAAAGCCCATTCAAAAAACCCATTGACTCCGGGACATTGGAACCGGAAGTGCTAAAATGCTAACTCGCTTCCGCGTTTTGGCCTACAAAGTGATGTCATACCTGCACCACTCAATTCCCGCACTCCCCAAAGATGTAGCATGCAACATCAATAAAACATTTGTGATAATCTGTTGCCCAAATATTTTATTTAATGTAGTGTTGAATTGCTTTGTTTGTTAAGATAATGTAAACCTATGAGGCAAGAAAAACTTAAAAGCATATTCATATATCTTATGAGCCTAAGCTCTTTTCAATAAAATCCATGCAAAAGTTAATATCAGATCATTTTAGAATACAGTATAGGATGTACTGAATATTCTTCAGTTTTATGCAAAATAGAAATATGACAAATAGAGTATCAGATCTCTGTCATATGGCCAAAAATAGATGCATAGTTTTTTTTTTGATCTGTATCTGTAGCATCTGCATCTGTTTTCTGAGAATGACCTATTTTGTCATTATGAGAGTAAAAAGCTAATGTCATCATTTACAGACAGTTCTCATTTGAATATACACACACCTAAAGGATTATTAGGAACACCTGTTCAATTTCTCATTAATGCAATTATCTAATCAACCAATCACATGGCAGTTGCTTCAATGCATTTAGGGGTGTGGTCCTGGTCAAGACAATCTCCTGAACTCCAAACTGAATGTCAGAATGGGAAAGAAAGGTGATTTAAGCAATTTTGAGCGTGGCATGGTTGTTGGTGCCAGACGGGCCGGTCTGAGTATTTCACAATCTGCTCAGTTACTGGGATTTTCACGCACAACCATTTCTAGAGTTTACAAAGAATGGTGTGAAAAGGGAAAAACATCCAGTATGCGGCAGTCCTGTGGGCGAAAATGCCTTGTTGATGCTAGAGGTCAGAGGAGAATGGGCCGACTGATTCAAGCTGATAGAAGAGCAACTTTGACTGAAATAACCACTCGTTACAACCGAGGTATGCAGCAAAGCATTTGTGAAGCCACAACACGCACAACCTTGAGGCGGATGGGCTACAACAGCAGAAGACCCCACCGGGTACCACTCATCTCCACTACAAATAGGAAAAAGAGGCTACAATTTGCACGAGCTCACCAAAATTGGACAGTTGAAGACTGGAAAAATGTTGCCTGGTCTGATGAGTCTCGATTTCTGTTGAGACATTCAGATGGTAGAGTCAGAATTTGGCGTAAACAGAATGAGAACATGGATCCATCATGCCTTGTTACCACTGTGCAGGCTGGTGGTGGTGGTGTAATGGTGTGGGGGATGTTTTCTTGGCACACTTTAGGCCCCTTAGTGCCAATTGGGCATCGTTTAAATGCCACGGCCTACCTGAGCATTGTTTCTGACCATGTCCATCCCTTTATGACCACCATGTACCCATCCTCTGATGGCTACTTCCAGCAGGATAATGCACCATGTCACAAAGCTCGAATCATTTCAAATTGGTTTCTTAAACATGACAATGAGTTCACTGTACTAAAATGGCCCCCACAGTCACCAGATCTCAACCCAATAGAGCATCTTTGGGATGTGGTGGAACGGGAGCTTCGTGCCCTGGATGTGCATCCCACAAATCTCCATCAACTGCAAGATGCTATCCTATCAGTATGGGCCAACATTTCTAAAGAATGCTTTCAGCACCTTGTTGAATCAATGCCACGTAGAATTATGGCAGTTCTGAAGGCGAAAGGGGGTCAAATACAGTATTAGTATGGTGTTCCTAATAATCCTTTAGGTGAGTGTATGTTTTTGCATTGACTTACTGTACATGCAATGTGTGTGTGTGTGTCTGTTTGTCAGGTAACTGGAGTACAGATGGCTGTAAGACTAGCATTGACAATGGAGACTTTGTATGCAGTTGTAATCATCTGAGCTTTTTTGCAGTGCTCATTGTAAGTGCATTTGCCATATGATGGCCTTCAGTCACTTTTTTTGGCTTTCAGAATAAACTTGGCTGTTCATGACTCATTTGAAATGCACTTTTTTGCCCTCGATGTTTCTGAAAGAGTCCTCAAATTCCTGAAGAGTCCCATATTGTCCATCTCAGCTACATTTCATACGTTGGCTCTGGCCTTTCAATAGCATTTACAGCCCTTATGATTGTCATGTTTCTGTGTCAACGGTAAGCTTATTATTAAATCAGTTTCAGAATGAGATGTTCTGTGGTACAGATATATATATCTAAATAATGTCTCTCACCATTCACCCAACAGGAAGAAGCAATGTGAGCATTCAGCCTTCATTCATGTACAGCTCTCAGGTTCCTTATTCTTGCTGCACATCTCGTTCTTGTGCAGCGTGTGGTTTTCGGGACAGAGAGACATTGACTCAGTGTGTCAGGCTCTAGGACTTCTCCTACACTGGTGTCTTTTAGCCACCTTCACTTGGACAGCCATTGAGGGCTTCAACCTGTACCTGCTGCTGGTGCGGGTCTTCAACATCTACATCAAGAGATACCTGCTTAAACTAAGTCTTGTGGGATGGGGTGAGTTCAAATTCACATGCTGAAGTCAATAAACACTATTCCCACAGTACTCATGCGCCCTATGATTTCCGCGACGCAGTGGACGGAAAAATGGAATTTACTGTATAACACGGAATGTCACAGAATTTGGCAAATTTTGGATGAATCAAACAAAAGTAGGGCTGTACACTTAATCAAATTGCAATCTGAAATATAGCTGCAAGCAGCAATTAAGGGTCCAAGCACAAAGAAGGCACAATAAGTCATGCCAGCATGGCGGTGACCAACTGCAACAATGAGCAATTAAAGATCATTTTAGGCAAAATAGCTGAAAAATCATATATACAGTCACTCGTAATTTGATTTAATGGTTTATCAATTTCGAACAATAGGTGGTGCTGTGACCAAATTGATCTGGTCAAAGTGAGGTGACAGTGACATGCAAAGTTTGGTGTCAGTATGTCAAAGCATTGCAGAGATACAGCCTCAGAGTCGTTTTTGCATCATGCCATCAAATTTGTTGATGCGGTATATGAAAACTGTTTTGTCTGTCAACATGAAATCCATAACTTTTTGCCGGCATGGTCTAAAGATGATCTGACTCAAATTTGGTGAAAATCGGACAAACGGTCTAGGAGGAGTTCGAAAAGTAGGTTTTTAAAGAAAATCAAAATGACGGACAGGAAGTTTGGCCTACAATGCAAATTGATATCTATGTTCTTCACATGACCCAAGGAATCTATTAAGACCAGTTTCATTACAATAAGCTAATTTATCAAAAGTTATTAGCATTTTTGGAAATTTCATTATAACTTTTGACCACAAGGTGGCGTTTCCCCCGAAACTTTTCGAGTACCTTCAGGGCATGGTGCTGAAGACACGTATCTAGTTACATAACATGGCAATGTATTCGTAAAATATAATATATAATATACAATAAAAATGGTCTACGCCCAAAATGGCTGGTATGTAAAAATTGGGTATTTTTTGACTCGGCATGCTGCACCAAATCTAAAGAGACCAGTTTTAAAGTGTTGGTGAACACTTCGATTGAACAAATCGTCTTGAGCCAAGGAATCAGAGGGAAAAATAAATTAGTTTCTAGCCCTTGCGGTTCAAAAGTTATTAGCATAAATGTAAGGGAAACTTTGGACAGTTGGTGGCGCTAGAGGGATTGAGTTAGAGACTCCAAATTTGCTGTGGTTAATGTTTAGACTGTCCTCTATCTGTGTGCCAAATTTCATAACTTTCCCGCAAACAGTTCTATGGGCGGACATAGACTCAAGAGCGGAAGAAGAAGCGTAAGACTAATAAGAACGCCAGTGATTACAATAGGTGCCTACGCACCTTCGGTGCTTGGCCCCTTACTAGTATCTTTGAATAAGACTGGTATTTGAATATGTCTGCTTGGTCTGCATCTTTCTCTGTCAAAGAGCAGTGCAGTTTTGTCAACTACACATACTGAAGTGTGTGACGCTCGTGGTGTTTTCAGCACCTCACTATATAAGGACATGAACACATGAACTTCATCTCCAGAGTCACTTCAAGAGGATTCCACCATTTCATTTGAGAAAAACTATCGTCAAATACACACAAAAACTCAGGCTTTGTTTACACTAGTGCGTTTTTCGTTTTAAAACCTATAACTTTTGCTACGGTTACACCTAGTTTTGACCTTCGAAAACGGAGACTTTTGGAAACGCTGCAGATCCTGTATTAGTTTGAAAACACCGGGGTTGTGTTTCAGTTCAGACGGACCAAAATGGAGACTTTTGAAAACTAAGGCGTAGCTGCCTACATTCACTCCCTGATTGCGTATCCTTCCCTGATTCAAGCCCCTATCATATGATTACGACGACAATAACAGACCAGCCTCAACGAGCATGTAAACGATAACATGGAGACGGAACTGCAAGCTTTGCTGACTTTGTTGTCCTTTTTAGCAGCCATTGTGCAGTTAAACTCTGCATTTTATAATACTGCAAGAGGCAAGCTATTATTAAAGCAATCGCCAGCAATCGGCAACTGTTTACACTACTCGCCCAGTGTGCATGAATGGTCATGTGACATGAGTTTTCAGTCATGTAGTGTGGACAGAGATCTTTTTTGAAACGCTGTGGAACGCCAGTATGGATGAGCTTCATTGTAATTTTAATCGCACTAGTGTTGACATAGCCTCAAAAGGTCTTCATTACTACCTGCCAAAATCAAAATTCGGTTTAACCTACAGAAATCTATTACTATTGTAGAGTAGAATTATAGGTAACACTTTATAATAACTCATGCTATGACTCATTCGTTGAGCATTAGTAAATAGTTAATTCATCATTTATAAAGCATTGTCCCTACATTAATAGACATTAGTAAGTAGTTTATAAATACAGCTGCAAATGCTTTATTCTTGATTTATAAGCATATCTATAATGTTTAATAATTGTATTTTCATACTTTATTAATGATCAATTTATCATTTCTAAATTAAGTATTTCATTATTTACAAACCAGTCGTCAGTGGTTCATAAGATCATTTAGAAAGTGCAAGTAAATGATTAATAAACTATTTATACATCTTATTATTTAGACATATAGTAATAGTTACTCAGTGTGTTAATAAATGCTTTATTAACATGTATTCCTACTGTAATTCATGAATAATTCAGGTAGTTATAAACATTTTCCTGTTTAGAAGAAACTGAGCCTTTAAATCTCCTCTGTAAAAGCTTTACGAGGCATAAACAGTCCTCGCTTTAGATGAGCTCACAAAAATAGTTCACTGACAACTACTAAATGTTTCATAACTACCTGAATTAATTATTGAATTACAGTAGGAATACATGTTAATAAAGCATTTATTAACACACTGAGTAACTATTACTATATGTCTAAATAATATGTATAAATAGCTTATTAATCATTTACTTGCACTTTCTAAATGATCTTATGAATCACTGATGACTCCTAAATAACCGGTTTGTAAATAATGTAATACTTAATTTAGAAATGAATAATAAAGTATGAAAAGACAATTATTAAACACATTATAGAATAAAGCATTTATAGCTGTATTTATAAACTGCTTATTAATGTCTATTAATGCTTTATAAATGATGAATTGACTAGTATGCTTAACTAATGCTTCATAGCATGCAGTTATTATAAAGTGTTACCTAATTATATTTGATTTTGGTTACATTTTAAAAGATTCATTAAATTGTTAAAGTAGTTTTAATGCGTGCAATTGATTACCTCTGTTTTTGATAATACATTTTTATTAATTCATAAAACACATAATCCAGAAATATTTAAAATGACAAGTGTTTAAAAACACAGGATTTTTGAAAAATATAAAACATTTCATAGGGCACTGGTGAAATATTAATACATTTTTAAATTCTTACATTTTGATTAGACATCCTTGTTGATTATTTATTTATCATTAAACCATGCATTAAAACAGAATCCAGCTAAATTAAAATGGAGAAAACAGAATTTGGGTAAAATTAAAACTGATTTCATCCTGAACAAACGTTCACTAGCAGATGTACGGTTAGTTCACACAAACAGTCGAAAAGTAAGAAGTTTTCAGTGCCTGATGTCATGACGCAAATGTAGGTATCGTGTTTGAATATGCACAAGTGCAAATGAGATTTGATTAAGAAGGAGGGGAAGATTTTATGAGAATAATATGTCAAATTTCAGTCTGTTCATCAAATTATGCGTCATTTAATAAGTGAATATAGTCTTATACATTTTGGAAGAGGAATTTATTAAATTGTAATTCACAGAAACACAGCTAATGCATTCTGGGAAATTAAGTGTTCTTCCACAAAATACTTGAAAGTTAGTCTTGGAAAAATGTTCTAATTAAAAATGACAGACATGAGGATGAGTAAATGATAACAGAATTTGCAAATGTTTGGGCGAACCGACCTTTAAATGTGTATTAGTTGTATTTACGGTATTAATCTTTTCCTTTAGGTGTTCCCACGTTTACAGTGATGATATGCGGTGTGATTAAAGCGTATGGCAAATATCCCTTTTACACGGATAAAGAAAACTCAACAGCCACACCTCTGTAAATTCAATCTATTCAAATTACACTGCATTTCTACTTCCCTGTCATCTCTCAGGCCTGTAACAGGAGTGTTTTCATGGGCTTCTTATCGTTTAGATGCTGGGTGACCACACAGACGGTGAGCTACATTACAGTGAACGGTTATCTCGGGCTGGTGCTGCTCTTTAACATGGCTATGCTGGCGGTGGTGCTGGTTAAGATGCGTCAGTTAAGATCACAGGTTCTTCAGATTAAAGACCATCAGAGGAGGGCATGGAAAGACTGGGTGTCTCTACTCGGGCTCTGCTGTGTTCTGGGCGTGCCCTGGGGTCTGGCCTTCTCCACCCATGGCCCATTGAGTCTCCCTTCGCTCTATACTTTCACCATTCTCAACAGTTTTCAGGGTAAGAACTTGTTGCAGTGCTCATTGAAACTAAAGCATGTGTTAATGAAGGCAATCATACATAGGCCTAACTGGCACTTTCATGAACAGGGTACAAGGTTTTTTTTGTTTTTGTCTTTTGAGTGAAAACTATCAGATATAACATATTATAGCATGAAAAGTATACAAACTTTAAAGGTGCATTCAGGGTTAAATAGCATAAATAGTGATGAAAGCCAAAATATTAACTGTAATGAATGTATATTTACTGAGTAATCCACTGTTTTGTAGAGGGGGGTTAAAATACAATTTTCACCTGAGAAGCCAAATTACAGGGGGGTAAAAATGACTTTAGAAAGATGGCAGCATCATTATTTTATTTTCACACAGAGATTGGTAGGTCTATTAGTAAAATCTGTTGACTTTAGCAATCTTTGTTGCATTATATGCCAACGGTGACAGTTCAAAAATGGGGAAATGCACTTCTGGTGTTTTTTGCCCCAAGTTTGCATGCCTGTAACTCAAGATTTATTAGAGATATCTTAATATCCTTTTAGATGTTGGTTTTTAATAAACATTTCTTTTGGTATCTTCATTTTAAAGGCCCTATGCTGTTCAATCCCAGAGATATGGAGATCTTAATGCGGCTCCATGAGTCAGTTGGTCAATTGTACACATTTTCAGTGGTCGAAACCAAATGTGGGTAACTTTGTATACAGCTGATGCTTTTTTCTTTTAAAGAGGAAATATCTGAACAACAAAATAATGTTGAAACTAGAAATGTGTCTTGTTTCCCTCCATCAAAACCTCTCTGAGTGCCAAAAATACACTGAAACGGTCAAGTTGAGGCATATTAACTTGCTCTCAAATGTGTATTTATAAGAATCTATGTTTGAATCAGTTTCAGAGATATTTGGAAGAAGGGATTTTGTTCATTTTAACAGCTTTTGAAGCTAGCAAGAGTTCAAATACACAGTATCGTAACTACATGTTACTGCATTGACATCCCAATATCTCTGGGACTGAACCATGTTGGGCCTTGAAAATTAAGATTTCAAAAGAAAAGTTTATTAAGAATTAGGATCAAGAAAATATTAAGAAATCTTTAATGCTTTTTGAGTTACAGGCACGCAAACTTTGGAAAAAGAGTATTTATGGCACTCAGTATATTCTATGCAATTGTGTTGATAGAAAAAAACAAGATACATTTCTAGTTTCAACATTATGTGTTGTTCAGATATTTCCTCTTTAAAAGAAAAAAGCATCAGCTGTGTACAAAGTTACCCACATTTGGTTTCGACCACTGAAAATGTGTACAATTGACCAACTGACTCATGGAGCCGCATTAAGATCTCCATATCTCTGGGATTGAACAGCATAGAGCCTTTAAAGTAAAGATACCAAAAGAAAAGTTTGTTAAGAACCAGAATCTAAAAGGATATTAAGATATCTCTAATAAATCTTGAGTTACAGGCATGCAAACTTGAGGCAAAAAACACCAGAAGTGCATTTCCCCATTTTTGAACTGTCACCGTTGGCATATAATGCAACAAAGATTGCTAAAGTCAACAGATTTTACTAATAGACCTACCAATCTCTGTGTGAAAATAAAATAATGATGCTGCCATCTTTCTAAAGTCATTTTTACCGCCCTGTAATTTGGCTTCTCAGGTGAAAATTGTATTTTAACCCCCCTCTACAAAACAGTGGATTACTCAGTAAATATACATCCATGACATTTAATATTTTGGCTTTCTTCTTCATTTATGTATTTCTTTCACCAGAAAAAAAAAAAAAAGATCAAAATCCAAATTTTTAGCCGGGAACCTCTGGTTGAGTTGACGCGGAGTGACCCTATATCAAAAAATCTTATATCATTATGAAATCCCCAAGATGTTCCCTTAATAAATCAGAAGTAATTTTTCAGATATTGTGCTCAGAGGGAAAATGGCACATGTATTAGTGCTGCTTGTGCAGTGACGGAGCCAGAGGGGTGGCAGGGGTGGCATTGGGGTCACTGTGATTTTGCCAAGTAAGGATCAACATATTCCTGGAACAACATTTCTGGCTGAAAATTTAGTCCTAAACCTATCCCTACCCCTAAACCTAACTATACCTACCCATACCTTTTCTCTAAAATCAGAGGGAAATGATAGCTGAATAACCTGATTGTAAGGCTAAACTTGACATAAACTGTAAACTTGTCCCTCAAATCTGATTGGTTGATCCAGGAACATGTTGGTCTTGGTGAAATCACGTTCACAGTGGCACTTGACACCCCTGACATCTGATTGGCCATCCCAACATTTAATTTCATTATTTAAATTGACCTTATTGAAAAAAGCATTCATTTTAGCCTTCAACTTGAGAACATGTCACTGCCGTCTCTGCATTCAGCGTGAGACTCACACAATTGACACGACCATTTTCACACGCAGTGAACACCAGTGCAAACCAAAGAGGACACAGACAACACTGACAAGACAGTGCAACTTACTGAAATTAATCAAATCTCATGTTATCACTCAATCAGTGTTTCAGCCGCGGAAAGACGTCAGTAAAACAGCTTGTGAACAATGTCGCGTAAGTCCTTATTATAAAAACAGTGTGCAATTGTATACAAATCAGTTGTTAATTTTAACCTTTAATAACAGGGTTCCCTATATAGTTTAAGAGTAAATAAATTATGTTTTAAAAAAGATTTAAACTTTGGAACATGGACTGTCTTTAAAACTGTTATTAAACTGTACAAGGTAAGAATATGGAACATGTATTTTTAAAAAGCATGTGTTAAGCAGTGTTGGGTGTAATGCATTACTGTAATTTAATTACAAACCCGATTCCAAAAAAGTTGGGACACTGTACAAATTGTGAATAAAAAAGGAATGCAATAATTTACAAATCTCATAAACTTATATTTTATTCACAACAGAATATAGATAACATATCAAATGTTGAAAGTGAGACATTTTGAAATGTCATGCCAAATATTGGCTCATTTTGGATTTCATGAGAGCTACACATTCCAAAAAAGTTGGGACAGGTAGCAATAAGAGGCCGGAAAAGTTAAATGTACATATAAGGAACAGCTGGAGGACCAATTTGAAACTTATTGGGTCAATTGGCAACATGATTGGGTATAAAAAGAGCCTCTCAGAGTGGCAGTGTCTCTCAGAAGTCAAGATGGGCAGAGGATCACCAATTCCCCCAATGCTGCGGCGAAAAATAGTGGAGCAATATCAGAAAGGAGTTTCTCAGAGAAAAATTGCAAAGAGTTTGAAGTTATCATCATCTACAGTGCATAATATCATCCAAAGATTCAGAGAATCTGGAACAATCTCTGTGCGTAAGGGTCAAGGCCGGAAAACCATACTGGATGCCCGTGATCTTCGGGCCCTTAGACGGCACTGCATCACATACAGGAATGCTACTGTAATGGAAATCACAACATGGGCTCAGGAATACTTCCAGAAAACATTGTCGGTGAACACAATCCACCGTGCCATTCGCCGTTGCCGGCTAAAACTCTATAGGTCAAAAAAGAAGCCATATCTAAACATGATCCAGAAGCGCAGGCGTTTTCTCTGGGCCAAGGCTCATTTAAAATGGACTGTGGCAAAGTGGAAAACTGTTCTGTGGTCAGACGAATCAAAATTTGAAGTTCTTTTTGGAAAACTGGGACGCCATGACATCCGGACTAAAGAGGACAAGGACAACCCAAGTTGTTATCAGCGCCCAGTTCAGAAGCCTGCATCTCTGATGGTATGGGGTTGCATGAGTGCGTGTGGCATGGGCAGCTTACACATCTGGAAAGGCACCATCAATGCTGAAAGGTATATCCAAGTTCTAGAACAACATATGCTCCCATCCAGACGTCGTCTCTTTCAGGGAAGACCTTGCATTTTCCAACATGACAATGCCAGACCACATACTGCATCAATTACAACATCATGGCTGCGTAGAAGAAGGATCCGGGTACTGAAATGGCCAGCCTGCAGTCCAGATCTTTCACCCATAGAAAACATTTGGCGCATTATAAAGAGGAAGATGTGACAAAGAAGACCTAAGACAGTTGAGCAACTAGAAGCCTGTATTAGACAAGAATGGGACAACATTCCTATTCCTAAACTTGAGCAACTTGTCTCCTCAGTCCCCAGACGTTTGCAGACTGTTATAAAAAGAAGAGGGGATGCCACACAGTGGTAAACATGGCCTTGTCCCAACTTTTTTGAGATGTGTTGATGCCATGAAATTTAAAATCAACTTATTTTTCCCTTAAAATGATACATTTTCTCAGTTTAAACATTTGATATGTCATCTATGTTGTATTTTGAATAAAATATTGAAATTTGAAACTTCCACATCATTGCATTCTGTTTTTATTCACAATTTGTACAGTGTCCCAACTTTTTTGGAATCAGGTTTGTACTTTTCCCTTGAAAAAGTAAAGTAAGGGATTACTCTTAAATTTTCTTACACTTTATTTTAAGGTGACAGTTACATTGTACTTGCTCAAATAAGTACTGAGTAATATTAATGAACCAGTTACGGTTAGGGTTTGGTTGAGGGTTAGTTACTTGTAATTATGCATAATTTACTGTTTTTACTATAATAAGTACATCTTAAAAGTCACCTTACAATAAAGTGTTACAGTCACTTCTGATGTAATTGCATTAAATACTGTATAGACTAAATTCTAAAACAATAGTGGATTTAACATAAAAATGTATCATCTAATATTAAAATGTAACCTTCTTTCTTAAAATACTTTGGTCAATTTAAGAATAATTTATGCAATTTTATATTATTTATTTGAAAGAATTAAAAGAGCGGCTTCATGTCTATCCTTTGATTGGTTGATACAGGATTTAGAAAGGTTGCACTTTATTTTAAGGTGTCATTGTTACAGTGTAATTATATATTTAAGTACTGGGTAATAATAATGAATTACATGTACTTACTATAGGGTTAGGGTAGGATTAGGGTTTGGTTGAGGGTTAGTTGCATGTAATTATGCATAATTTACTGTTATTACTATGGTAAGTACATGTAACATATGTAACAAGGACACTGTAAAATAAAGTGTTACCGAAAGTAATTAGTAATAAGTAATGCAATACTTTTTAGAGACAGTAATTAGTACTGTAATCTGATTACACTGTTGAAAGGGGTAATTAGTGGCTAGTAATTAATTACTTTTTTACAGTAACTTACCGATTACTGGTGTTAAGCAAATTGTAATGGTAAAAACACTGTAACAAAAATAAGCAGTCCTTGCCACAGTCTAGTCTCTAGGTTTTGAATCCTGGTATTAAAACAAATAATATTGCTGCATTACAAGCCCAAAAATGTAACAAAAATACATGTACAGCATTTAACTTTCTTAATGCACATTTTATAACATAGTATATTTGACTGTCCCACATTAGTCAAAACATGCTGTCCCACTTTTGAAACAACCTTTTCTAAAGTGGCATGACAAAGATTGCTTAACACATTTCAACAATATTATTGCAACATTTTATGTAGAAATACATCACAAATATAATTCGATAACAATTAAAACATTAAAATGAACATGAATGGTGTGGAATTCAAGCAGGGGTGTCAAGCGATTGAAACTTTCTGGAAATGATGTCATAAATGTGGCCATGAAAATCATCAAACAGAAAGTACCTCTTGTGAAGTCCTCTCAAAGGTCAGTGACATTCTAAATCAGACAAAATTAATTAACAATCGTAATCCAAATGATCAGATCAACAAAGTACAAAACACAGGTAGACAGGGAAATCCAGGAAAACCAGGCAGAAGAGACAGGGCTTAAATAGGCTGAGTTTAACACATCTGTACCTTAATGAGTCCAGGCAATGTCCAGGAAATGCAGTTCATTGTGGGAAAGCAAAGGAGTCCGCAGGAGTGCCCTCTGGTGGCGATCATGGGCACTCCAGCTGGTGGATGTTGACAAGTTAAATGGAAAATAAAACAGCACATCATTTATTGTTTTGACCTTGTGAGGTGGACAAACAACATTTCCTGAAGATTAAGCATCTCCTTTCACTGACCATTTGTTGAAAAATGTGCAGACGTTTTAAAGGCCTGTTTTGTACCCTTTCTGCATGGAGTGCCAGTTGTTTATTTGTTAGATTTGTGTTTTTTGGCCCTAAATGAGGAACGTGAAGCAAGGGCTCTTGATGAAAGATGTCTTTGACACTGATACAAAAAGTGTAACATGCATAATGTTCTTTTCATCCTCTAGGTATCTTTATTTTCTTGTGGTTTTTGAATCTCACATGTCAAACACGGAAAGATAAACAAATCTCGTCTAAAGGCACCATTCAGGTCAGCTTCCAGAGCAATGAAGAATATGTGACTACAAGATAACAACAGCTGTTTGGTGGACTTTAAAGGAGGACCCTCCACCCTACATCAAAACTTTACTATAGGTCTTTTTTATTAGTATTTTACTCATTTGGATCTTTGTGATTTTTAAACTGGGATCTGCAGAGCCTCGGGAGACCGCAAGGGGGTGCTATAGGGAATCTGCACATAGTTATAATGGGGTGGGGGGTTATTTATTTCTAAGTGTTGGTCTATCCTTTATGTAAGCAAATTCCAGAATAGTTCTTTTCATTGCCATTGTCACCTCTGGCTTCCTTACTGAAAGTTATAATAATGCTCTGTGTAAAGCACTATTAACAATATTTATTGTGAAAAATGCAAATAAATAAATCTAAAATTGTTCGGAATGGAACGGAATCAACACTGAACTGACTTCAGATGAACGAATGCATCATGCAAATGCATCATTTTCCTGTTGTCACTGTAAAGCTGCACTGAAACAATCTGTTTTGAATAAAATGCTATATAAATAAAGGTGATTTAAAGGAACAATATGTAATTTTTGCTGCTAGATGTCAAAACAATACCGCCTTGATTCACAGAGCTTTTATTCTGCCACAGACGAGCACTTCCGCTTCTTCCGCTCATGTGTATGGGGGGTAACGCAGCGCTGTTTTATCATATTACACACATTTGAGTGTGTTGAAAGTTATGTTATAATGCTACTCTGTGCGTTCGCTTGGCGGCTACTATGAGACACTTGTCGATATTAGGCATGGTAAAACATGGTACTCGCAGTAAATCAAGAAAACAAGATTTAAGACTAACTGTGTTGAGCTGTATAACAATGATTAGTTTTCTGTCAATGAATGTCTCCAAACAGTTGCTCATCTGTCTAATAAAACACATCATATATTAAAGCGTCTTTGGTGTTTCCATGGTTTCTACAAAATAAATCGAGGGTAACGCGGGTATGATGTCATTGATAGGCGACGCACGCACACAGTCCGTGTCCTGGTTAAAATTGCTTATTTCTCTGGATTTAAACATTCTTGGAAACATTTGGGATAATGTGAGTACACAAGTCACATATAACATTGTTCTAGTTGTTTTTGGATATTTTAATCCAAAAATCTTCCATATTGTGCCTTTAACTTGACTTGATTGGTAAAAAAAAAAACATAGTACAATACTTCACATATAGTACAATGACAAAAGTCAATTATTCTTAGGAAACATTTATTTTGTGCATTTTATCACACATACAGTAGATGGGTCTTTATCTATGGTCTTTATACAGGACAGCACTAACATCTCATGGTCACTCAGAGATGTATTACTCCACCTAGTGTTCAGAAAGCACAATCGCGACAGACAGTGGCAGTTCAGCAACAGCAGTCTATGGAAGTCACGGAATAAACGAATAAAAAGGGTAATTTCAAGTTTATGTCTCACAATTCTGACTTTTTTCTCGTAATTCCGAGTTTTTATCTCACGAGAAGAAAAGTCAGAATTGCAAGATTTAAACTCGATATTCTGCCATTTTTTCCTCAGAATTGCGAGTTTATATAATTTTTTTTTCCTGAGAAGCGGGATATAAACTTATAAAATCCGAATCGAGAGATATAAATGTTATAAGTTTAAATGTTATCCATGTAAAATGTTTTTTATATATGTAACTATAGGACTAATGCATTATGACCCCTATGAACAGCTTCAAATTCATGCTTTAATGGTAGGGTAATGGTTTAATCAATCACGTCTGTGTTTCGCTTTATAAAGCGGTTTTGACCGATTCTGACATTTTTTTCACAATTTTTTTTCTCTTATTCCGAGGATTTTGTCCGTTTTCCTCCACTTTTTACAACCGTTTTCTGTCACCACAATGCGCGCGCAACTGCCGTGACGTAACTGTGACGTCTGGTCTACAATACGAGTTTTTGCCGCGTTTTATGATTAAATATAAAATTAATATTTACACAGGATGCTCATTTTGCCAAGTTCACACAGAAACTGTTTGTCATTTATTTTGGCCATGTTTCTATACTGAACAATTATGGAAAAATATTGACATTTATTAAAGATAATATCCAGCAATATATATCAGTAACCTTTAAAGACATTATTTTTTTGGATACGTTGACTCTGACCACACTAAAAACAAAGCTTGCATTATACATTTAATTTATTTTCTTGGCAAATGCTATAACCATAAATGTATGTGAATTCACCAACAACAAACCAATTTTTCTTTTGTTTTGTTAGTTTTTTAATGTACCTTAACACTATTTCATCCTCAGTAAATAAGAAAGCAAGTAAAACAACCTCAATTTGTAATGACTTTAATTTGTACACTATAACTGGTATATAAAATAATATCTTACCTTCAAGGTCTTTTTTTCCATCTTCTCCTATTTTTCCTTTGTTATTTTTCTTTTTTTTAGCAAATCATTGTTAACTTTTTTCCCTTCTCCCTGTATGTTCAGATGACATTGAACATATTGTCGATACATTTTGAAAAGTTATATATCATTAATGTCATCTCTACTGTTTGCAATCAATAAACAACAACAACAACGTTTATGCTGTGCTGCGTTCCAGACGAGGTTGGATGTGGGAATATCCCAAATTAAATGTCCCACTTCAGGAAATCAGACGTCGCGTCCACATGTTGACCACATGATGTCGCCAAGACACGAGAGCATGTCGTGAGTCAAAAACAGAATAAAAACAACATAAAATCGCTTTGAAAACAGCTGACGAAAAGCGAAAACAAAGGTAGTATTTACATGAACTTAATGTCTAATGTTTAAAGTTTGTTTTTACGTTTATGCTCATTGGAAGCAGGACGTGCCGACATATTGGGAGCAACATCAAATGACGCGTCTCGGTGCGCCCCGAGTTCACAGGTCGAATGTCCGACTTTGAGTGGCGTTCCAGACGTTATTTCCAAGAACGAGGTGGGAAAACTCCATAACATACAAATAATTCATACACTACATCTCTCGCTTCTTCCAGTTTTCCCATTTTTCCCAAAAAAAAAAAAATATTGAAGACTCCCGAAAAAAAGACAACAATAAAGATTTACTTTAAAAGTTTTATGAAAATACCAATGTGAGGAAAATTGAGATACAAAATTTTATCAATGGTAATATTACAAAAAGTATAAAAAAAAGAAAGTGCACAAAAACTTCTTTACAGCATTAATTGTACAGACAGCTTTGAATAAATAGCATAAGTTAAAAATGACAAATGAACGTAATGAAATGATCAGCTAAATCTCTGGTAAGGCACATTGACTGAGAATGTGCCACATTAATAATCCAAAAAAAAAAAAAAATGTCCCTGAAATTTATCGACATCTTGTAGTCGCTCTCATGCATTTTAAGAATAAGAGCATCAAGTCAGCATTAATGTTGACTCAAAGTATTGCTGGTGAATAAAAACAAACATTCATTCAAATAATACACTGAAATACAACCGAAATCTGGAAGCACCAAACCAAATCCATAAACTCCACTAAAGTTGCTAAAGTTCAGAGCCAAAGCAATTATTTTGCTCCCCAAAAAGGCTTTTGTGTCACATCGACAACATTTTGATTAATCCAAACTGCAATAATAAAATAAAAAACATATAAAAGGCTGCAGTCAATACATCAAGGCTGAAAGACTGTACAATTTCATCTTCGATTATCTTTAGTGTACAATACTGAGACATTGAAAAAAAACGTGGTTAAAAACACAGTGTAAAGCCTGGTCGGAAAGTCATCAATCAGTAATATCTCATACTTTCTGTATTATAACACTCTCATACAACAATAACATAAAAAATACAAACACTAACAGTCATAAAACTGATCATGCCTACAAATACATTATGCATGCTTTCATATGCCATTGTGTAAATGATAACCGTTTAAATACTCTGAGATAATGTGTTTAGCATCTTGATTTTAAAGATTTACAAACCCGTAACCGTTTTTTTTTTTTTTTTTAAATATTGACATCTTTATGCCAAACCAGAAATAAATGAGATTTTACACGCATGTGTCCAGAAGTCGAGGTGAATTCACATTGTGAATATTGTGCCCAAAGAAACCTTGTCAGTAAATGCATGTGTGTGATTTAACAGACAATCAGAGCAGAAGTCTGCAAGGTAAAATATTGTATTTGCTTAAAAGTACACCCATCTCATTAATGCCTCGGCTGTAATGTTAGATATAGCACTTTACATTATTCATCTGTGACCCGTGAAACTAAATGCCAAATAGAAGTCTTTTGGTGCACTGGTATGGAAAATAAGATTATATTTACAAAACACTGGTAACTCCCAAAAACAAATTTACAGTAATAAAAAAAAAAAATGGATTACATTAAATTTCCTAACTCAGACCTATAAATATGTCCTAATGCCCAAATGTTTCTCCTTTTCTGTTATATAAAAAAAAAAAGGTACAAAACTTACATTTTACAAAAGAGTCATAAAAAAAAACAAAAAAAAAAACAAAAAATACAAAAGCAATGGGAAAACTCAACTCATACAGTTATCTAACAAAAGGAAGATATCAGAGTCTACCACTGGAGACAAAGCTATGAGGGCCTCAACGAGACAGTTTGAAGGGTGCGATAGTTGGATCACCATGCCTCCTTCAGGTCCTCTGGAAGAGGGGAAGGAAGCGTTTGAGAGATCTGAGAGTCCGAGGAGGATGCCAGAGCGGGGCGCTTCTTGTTACAGCAGGGCTTGAAGAGACGGGGATCGATGATCACCTCGCCGAAACGCCCCTTGTAGACGATCCCACAGCACACCTTTTGCCTGAAACGCATTGATGGAGTTATTCGTCGGCTCAACCGCTAGGATGTCAATGGGCATTGGTAAATAGGAGGAGAAGAATACCTCTTCCAGTAGGACAGGTCGAGGAAGGAGAAGCCAGACGGGTTAGGACGTCTCTGTTTGGTCTCGATGTCGGAGCCGTCGTCAGATTGGTTACTGTGGCTGGGAGACTGCGAGGGAGACATGCTGGATGTGGTGCTGTGGGCATCTGAATCTGTCAAGACATGACAACAGATTAATATGATATCTCACTGGAAAACGTAACTATTTTAGGTGCCGATTTTGTATTCATTTGTATGATGTGAATTGTAGGAAAACAGGAATTAAAGGATAGTTCAAACTAAAATCAAGTTATTTACTCACCCTGGTGTTGTTCTAATGCATACACACTGTATGCAGTTCTTTCTTTTTTGGACCACAAGAGGAGAAAAGAAAAAGAGGAAAAAAAAAAGGCCTTCTCGCATTTGTCATTTATAAACCTACGCCAACACAGTTGTTCATCACGATTTCAAAATAAGTTTAAACCCTCGCTCTGAGTTTGCATGTTATGATGTCCACATATTCCAGCTCAAGAAATGACACTGGCTGTAGCATTTCTATCGTAAAGAAGTGGCCAAATATTAAAGATTAAAGACCCCCTGTGGTGAAAATCAAGTTCTTAATGTTGTTTATGTCTATGTGGTGTGGCGGAAGCTAGATATTTTACTTTATAAAGTTTTAAATATGGATATTTTTCTTACTTTTTTATTTTTATCCCATTATTACATATCCCACTGCTTCGCTTCAGAAGGCCTTTATTAACCCCCGGAGCCGTGTGGAGTACGTTTATGATGGATGGATGCACTTTTTTGAGCTTCAAACTCAATGGACCCCGTCACTGCCATTATAAAGCTTGGAAGCGTCAGGATATTTTTTAATATAACTTCTAATATAACTGATTGTGTTCATCAGAAAGAAGAAATTCATATCCATCTAGGATGGCTTGAGGGTGAGTAAATCATGAGATAATTTTAATTTTAAAGTGAACTACTCCTTTAAATGTAGTTTGGCCATTTGATGTGCTGTAAAGTGTAACACCAGGCCGTTGGCGCCCTCTGCAAGCATTTGTTATAATACATATGTATTTCTATAAAACCATATGATTACTTGCTTTTGATACTTTATTTGAACCAAATATCATTGCCTCACTGTTATTATACATGTATTTTAAGTCATTTTTAAAGTCTTGGGTCTTTGCTTATGTCTATTTTTCAAAAAAAAAGTAGATTAATCGTCAAAATAATCGACCGATTACACGATTACCAAAATAATCGTTAGTGACAGCCTATATCACAGAATGATCCCATGTGACACGTGCCGTATGTGTGTGTTCTGTGAGTATTCGATACGGTTTGGTGAAAAACAACCATAATTATGAAATTAAACATTAATGAAAACCCTGAGTTTGGCTGGTGGTCTTCTTTGCTCGACTGTGCGTTCGTGAGTCTCTGTTAGCTCCGCAGTTCACTCCAACTTCTTGTAAGAAATCAAGATTAAACACGCGACATGAAATGCATGGCCTAGAAATCCCAAAAAAACATCCGTGTACTTTCTTTACAGAGTTGAATATCGCTGATGACAGTCAGAATGACAGCTGACAGATGAGAACTCAATTTCATGTTACGACGAACACAGCGGATATAATCACCTCAGAGAAGCTGGTTCACGGGTTGTACTGCATGTCGCGTTTTTATTAATCTTGATTTTTCATAACTTGTGTGCTTTTTCTGGGTGAGTCGGAGTGAACTGTGGCGCTAATAAAGACTCACAAACACGCAGTTGAGCACGAGCAAACCAACGGCCAAGCTCAGGATTTCCTTTAAATAATACATTCCATTTCGGTTTGTTTTTCACCAAACCCTACCACATACGCCAGAACACTTCGAATATACGACATGTGTCGTATGGGATCATTACTGCATCTTTTTAAAAGCTTGATGCTGGTCGCTATTCAATGCCATTATATGGATGAGTGCGAGTTACATTTTTATTTTTTTAATTTCTCCTTTTGTGGTCCATAAAAGAAAGGCCATACTGCATTACAACAACACCAGGGTGAGTAAATGATGACTTAAATTTCATTTTAGGGTGAACTATCCCTTTAATAAAAAAAAATAAAAAAAAACACCTAATGAAGGTCCACCCCCTAAACTTAAGCAAATCGCACGAAAAACAAACAAATGAGATTATACGAATAAGCAACCAATTCACCAAAACATTAAATTATGAAAACTACAAAACAACAGTTATATGAACCATCATGAGATTGTGTTGGCAAAACACAAAAAAAAAAACAAAGAAAAAAAAAGTGCAACTCACTTTGTCTTTTGAACTTATGAAGCTTTTTCAGTTTACTTTTCTTCTTTCCATCAATATTTTTGACTTTCTTGGGCTTGGTCAGCTTGAATCCGGGTCCTGCCCTCGCATCAACCACCTTGAGAGGGAAACAAGATTATTCCCAAAATGTCTGGAATGAAACGGATGATTCCCGTGAAAACAAGAAAACAGTCCCTTACATGGTTCCAGTTCTTCTTTGATCCGTGTGGTAATTTCTTCCAGCGTTTGACCAGAAGCACACAAGCGTTGCAGATGTCTCCAACACGATCCTCTGACAGACTATGAAAAATGTCACAGAACTTATTTCTGATTTTTAAAACATCAAGAATATGACTAGAATTGTATTACCTATAAATCAAAAACAAATCCTAATGGAAAGGCTCTTATTTGCAACCAATCCCAATGGGATCATATAAGAAAAATTAAAGCTTATCCAGTGTGATATTTCATTCCAACAGGATTCTTGGTTGATCTAATTAGCATCAAAAATTGTGATTGAAATTCCTTTAGGATTTTTTGGGATACAAGCAGTCAGGGATAACACTTACCCAAAGCAAAGTCTGAAGTTTTCCTCATATCTGCTGCTGTCAGTGAACCGAGAACTTGAAGATTTGGTTTTGCAAATACAACAACCCTCGTTACTGCGGTAAATCTTGGATTTATGGAAGCCGAACATCTTTACGGGCTCTAGAAATGAATGGAGAGCGACATTAAAAACAAAGGTCTCCTGCTCGTTTTGCGCGGGGGATTTAAGGGGGCGGGAACAGAAATGCATCTCTTACTGAACTTGACAATTTCATCGCGTTTTGCTCTAACGTTAGAAGTTACGCAAAAAAAAGAAAAAAAAAAGAAAAAAAAAAAGAAAAGCAGAATCACAAGCGTGCGCCTGGGATATAAAAAAAGCGTGTTTGCTTTGAATCCGTCTCGTCTGCCGCGATGACCTACTTTTGAAGTTTGACAAAAGCCTTTCGCTGCAGCCACATTTAATCGTACGAGGAAAATAAACAACAACAGCATGTGTGCACTGGAATTTGGTTATTTGGAAAATCCTAGAAAGAATGATAATGGAATTTGTAACTAACTGGGAATCAATCTTAAACAGGAATCCTCTAAGAATCAAGCCATGTCCTAATGGATCAATCGAAATTCCTTGTTTTGTCCTTTTCTGATCTTATTTGATTCTCGATGGATTCCCATTTAGTCGCTCCAAATAATGATAAGAATTCCTTTGGGAATTTTGACAAGGGGTGAAGATGGAGAAACAGGCGGAGTTTTAAAAACGAAAGTGCAATTAAATGGGCGCATGTTCACGGGGTTTGAGACAAAACACCAGGAATGAAAACACTAGGGTAATAGTACTTAAACATCTTAAACGACATGTATTCATAATATAACGAACATCGCGTGTTTGATACATCAATTACAAACGCTTGAAAAACCACATCAAACATTCATTCACATTACAAAATAATTATTTAGAGAAATTATGTCCTACATGACATACAGTATGCTCGGATTTATATTTTCATTAGTTCGTTCGCATCATATTTGCATCTATGGAAACCAAAAGAAAGCTAGACGGAGATGTGTCGTAAATTAACATTCACACGCGCTCTCAAATCAATGCTATCTAAACACACGGAGGATATTTGATCGTTTTCTACGGTTTGAATATGACCGTTAATCTAAACTTTCAAACAGCGAGAGAGCGCCAAAACGCGCGTCCCCATTAACAATAACAGCTAGCCCGTTAGCACGCGACCATGCCACGCTCCACATCCACGCGCGCAAAGCCCCATTGTTGATGTAAATAACCGAGCTGTAAACGCACTAACCTTACACACACAACATGTTACGCACTCCGATACTAACAGTACAAACAGTTAAAACGAGATATGCTACATTCGTATAGTTAGTTCGCAACAATAACAAAGGACTTACCGTCAGAAACTTTGAATTCCGTCCGTTTTACTCGTCTGTACTGCGCATGCCTTACTACGGCCACACACAGAAACACAAATGAATGGTGGGGGCGGGGCCTGCGTACAAACATTGAGTAAAGGGGTTTGTCGGAGGAAGACCATATAAGGAGCATAGACGCCAAGTTTAAACATTCGTTCAGCCAATCACTGCGCTCGAACTTGCCATTTAAGAATGTTTCATCCGGGGAAGTACACAAACGTTCCGTACGTATTGTTCTTGTTGTGACTTGAATGTGTGTGAATGGACTCTTTTCCCACTGCGCTGTAGCTCGACTGCTTGGAATACGGGACTGCTTGTATTATATTATCTGATATGGTATTAGGTTATCCAACATGCTGAAGTGTAATATAATGTTCCTGACAAAATGATTTTATTATGTCTTGTCTTTCAGTCAGTGAAACACTTACCAGCATTATAGAACATATGTATACTTTTTAAGCGGTCTTAGTCTTAAAATAGGTACATAAGATGTACATTAACTTTTTTTGAACACCATTCATCAAAAGTTTATTTTAAAAATATATAATTTTTAGTGCTGTCAGATGGATCTAACATAAGTTTGTTTGTTTATATAATATGTGTGTGTGTGCATATATATTAGTGCTGTCAAATCGATTAATCGCATGCAAAATAAAAGTTCGTGTTTACATAATATGTGTGTGTGCTGTGTAATTATGTATATATATATATATATATATATATATATATATACACATGCATGTATATATTTAATAAAAAAAGTTATTTATATATAAAATATGTATATTTATATATACATAATTATACACCGTATACACACATATATTATGTAAACACAAACTTTTATTTTGGATGTGATTAAATCTAGATTAATCCATTTGACAGCACTAATATATATATATATATATCAATTTGTGTGGTGTATATATATATATTTGTATGCATACACATCACATTATATAAACAAACTTTTATGTTGGATGCAATTAATCGCAATTAATCGATTTTTTTCATATATTGTTAAAAAGTTTGTGACCTTTTTTTAACCTTGCTTAAAAAGAAAGTATAAGATTCAGCAATGAGAGATCTATATATATATATATATATATATTACTTTTTCCAATTTTTTATCACCTTTGTAATACTAAAATATTCCACATATTCTATATATCTTATGTTTGATATAATCAAACAAATTTTACTCTTGCTGAAAGTCACTTGCATCATTAAAAAAAAAGACAGAAGCATCATAACCATATCGAATTGTCACCTTTAATACATTTTATACACTGTACACAGTTGTTCAATATTTAACACTACATTACACTGCTTTGTCTATAAATGCATCGAGATAAAACACAAGAAAAAAAAAAAAAAAACTCCCAGGATGCTCATGCCAGCTGTGTTTGAACAGGAACCAGAACAGTCATGATGAAATTGGCACATGAATATCAGCCTTTGATGTGCTTCTCTCCTACAAATGATGCTACACTCTAAAAACCGGTGAATATTTCATCAATATTCAATAACTAAATTTTGGAGCTGTAAATATTGCATAGCAGAAACAGAGGGGCTGCTGGGGTTTAACTAGGAACACAAACACAGCAGCTGTGCCGCAATTTAATTCTACTTTAAATATGGCATTAGAGTCGGCCACAGTCGAGACCTGAGGGCTGAAGAGAGCGGGAATGTTACGCTACTTTGAAAG
This sequence comes from Coreius guichenoti, assembly GCA_039654105.1. Lineage (NCBI taxonomy): Eukaryota > Metazoa > Chordata > Actinopteri > Cypriniformes > Gobionidae > Coreius > Coreius guichenoti. The sequence continues at coordinate 4,712,406 of CM077168.1, forward strand.
GATACATCGGTTGCTGCAACTGGTTATTAGGTGAAACGCTAATGTTATCCTTTCTGCGTTGATTGTTCTTAGTTTTTACAGTCTCTCCCATAAAATATGTTTGGACATCACTTTCAGGAGTCATAGCTATGATTTTAGGGGATCATAATAAGCTTAAGGAGACAGTTCACCCGTTTCCTGCGTGGAACGCAAAAGGAGATATTTAGACGAAAGTCCAAGCTGCTCTTTTCCTGGTCACCATTCACTTTCACTGTATGGGGAAGAAAGAAAGTGGGTTTGGAATGATATAAGGGTGAGTAAATGATGAAGTTGGGAATAATTAATATTTTTAAACTGTTTTCTATCTTTATATTTTAAAAAATGTAATTTATTCCTGTGATGCAAAGCTGAATTTTCAGCATCATTACTGTAGTCTTCAGTGTCACATTGCTCAATTTTCATCAATATTGGTGGTCATTTATTAATAATGGTACTTATTATCATTAATGTTGGAAACCATTTTTGCTGCTTAATTTTTTCAGGATTATTTGATTAATAAAAAGTTGAAAAGAGCAGCGTTTACTTGAAATATAAATCTTTTCTAACATTATATATATATATCAAATGCATCAATGCTGAGTAAAAGTATTGATTAATTATGGTTTCCACTAAAACATTAAGTAGCAAAAACACTTTTCAACATTATTGATAAATTGAGTATCAAATCATCATATCAGAATGATTTCTGAAGGATCATGTGACACTGAAGACTGGAGTAATGATGCTGAAAATTCAGCTTTACATCAATTTTTTTTATTACATTTTACTATATATTAAAATAGAACAGTTATTTTAAATTGTAATAATATTTCCCAATATTACTGTTTTTGCTGTATTTCTGATCAAATAAATGCAGCCTTGATGAGCATAAGAGACTTCTTTCAAAAACATTAAAAAATGATATAAAAACTTTTGACCGGTAGTGTAATTTTTTGGGGTGAACTGCCCCTTTAAACGGATTTGCATTTGGAGGGAAACCACACAAGCCCCTGGATTGTTACAAAAAAAGAGCCTTTTTCCATTTTTCTTTTTAAGTAAAAATATGAATTCCCAACAAGTTGTACTTATAAAGCATACTTCTACATCATTTGCTTCAAACTCTGCATTGTGACAGTATGGATTCGATTAGAGCACAGAGCAAGCAACCTGACACATATCAAAATAACACTGTTCTTCTGTGAAAATATAATAACAGCTCTTCTTACATGTTTCCCTTTTAAATATAGCCATTGTCAGCAGTCCACAACAACAACGAAAAATATTGAGCTTTCAATAAAACGGTGTAGCACAGGTGGGAGTTTTTTCACCTTTCCAGAAACGTATGGATCAAAATAGAGGACATATCTGAATGTCCGTTGATAAAAATTATGACACGTTTAAAAAGGCTCATTGCACTTAATATATGGCAAACATGACAGTAGCTTTAACGTAAGCCAGGTTAAGTCCTTTTGTTCAAGTCTCTCCATGTAAAAAAAAGTTAGTCCATGGTCCCGCTGATCTGTGTGTTAGTTCTATATTCAGACGGCGCTAGATCCCGATGCCTTTGACAAGCGAAGCCTCCAGCGTGATATTGAATTCCTGCAGAGTCTGAAGCACTCGAATCAGAGAGTTCACCAGGGAATGATCCTTTAAGAGCGCCGTGTCCTCGTACATCTGTGCTGTGATTGGACACTCGGCGAGGAGCGCGATCCAGTGGTGCAGCAGGTGATCTCTGCAAGCAGAAAGAGCAGATGTGACTGACGAAAAACGTTCGTTCACGACCTTTTTTTCCATGACTAAGACAAGGCGATGATGAAACGACACCACCGTCATTAAACGATAACTGTGACTATTACAACATGCAATATCGCTGACGAAAAAAGACGAGACTAAAATATAGTAAAAAAAAAATAAAAACTTGACCAAAACATTACAGACTGTTTTAAACAAGCCGCTATGAGCTTTCATATGGAAGCTTGTTTCCGTCAGAATAAAACATAAAAAAAAATAATTGCAACTTTTTATCTCCCAATTCCGACTTTATATCTCCCAATTCCGACTTTATATCTCGCAATTCCGACTTTACATCTCGCAATTCCGACTTTATATCTCGCAATTCTGACTTTTTATCTCCCAATTCCGACTTTATATCTCGCAATTCCGACTTTACAACTCGCAATTCCAATTTTATAAGTCACAATTCTGACTTTTTATCTCCCCATTCTGACTTTATATCTCGCAATTCCGACTTTATATCTCGCAATTCCGACTATACAACTCGCAATTCCGACTTTATATCTCACAATTCCGACTTTATATCTCGCAATTCCGACTATACAACTCGCAATTCCGACTATACAACTCGCAATTCCGACTATACAACTCGCAATTCCGACTTTATATCTCGCAATTCCGACTTTATATCTCGCAATTCCGACTTTATATCTCCCAATTCCGACTTTATATCTCGCAATTCCGACTTTATATCTCCCAATTCCGACTTTACAACTCGCAATTTTTCTCAGAATTACGTGATATAAAGTCGCAATTGCGAATTATAAACTCACAATTCTGAGAATAAAAGTCTGAATTGTGAAATAAAAAGTTGCAATTACCTTTTTTTATTCTGTGGCGGACACAAGCTTCCATACTTTCATGCTTACGGTTGCCAGATTTAAAGAATTTAAATCCTCCAATCAGAGCTTTTCTGTTAAAAGAAAACATTTCTACCCGCTGTTTTACTAAATATTTGCAAGCTCTACACTGCGGATGATCTGAAAACACCAACAAACAAGTAAGCTGGAGTCTCCATTTGAGATTTTCTGCTTAAGTGTGTCGTTCAGTCGTTCCTTCACGAGCCACTAGCGCTGTTTACTGCGACTAAATCTGCGATCAAACCTTCTCAGTGATGAACTGTAATAAATCCAAACATCTCAACTATATTTGGGATTGTGGTTGCTGAATAAATGCACTTACACTCTGTGACATTACAAAGTCTTTTTTGCTGTTGTTTTAATAGAAAAACATAAATTTTTAATTATTGGATTACTAGGAATTTCCCTGTTTTAATTTTTGAAGCATTTTTTGACTAAAACTAAAATCAGACATTTAGTCGACTAAAACTTGACTAAACAAAAACAGGACAAGGTTGACTTAATATAATAAAAACTTTAAAGTACATTTGACACAGGACTAAGACTACAACTAAATTAAAAAATACCTGACAAAATTAACACTACTGACCGATATGACAAAAGAGTATGTCAATTCAAAGGGTACCTATAATGATTTTTCTGATTGTACCTTTCCTTTAGTGTATAATAAAGCTGTTTGTGCATGTAAACGTTCTGCAAAGTCGAAGAGTGTTGATCTCTCTACCAGAAAACACCTGCCCGAAGTCCACAGCAAACACAGACCGTTCCCCTAACGTTAGTACTCTTTTGCAACCATAAAATAACGTTCCCAGAAAGTTGCAGGGTGGTTATTTTTAAATAACCTACAAATAACATACAGAATGTTCCCTAATGGTTATCTTTAGGCTATTTTTTTGGTATACTACTGTATAATGCTGATTATAGGCATCCAAACATCCATCTTCCATCCTTTTCCTGCATAGAGAACTACGAACTCAGATTAGGCCTGTCGTGATAATTAAATAATCATCAGAAATATATATCGTCACATGATCCTTCAGCAATCATTCTTATATTATGATTTGCTGGTACAAAGTCATCTAAAGCCATTCCATAGCATCGTTAAATTAAAGTTCACGGAAACTCGTCTTCCCTCCTCTGCGGGCCTGCAGCTGTCAATCATTCTCCGTTCAGTATTCAAACAGCGCGGCAGCACGGTAAAACTCTCTTCATTATCATATATTCCTGTTATAATACGTGATCTGTAGATAAAGGGCTGTGGATTTGCATAAAATGACTTCATCTTGCTGGAGTTTATCTAGTTGTACACGCTACCGGGTGACAGGGACTATTAATTGGCATCACACGCACAATACCTGGAATTTAAAACTGTGAAGAAACAAATGAACAGTAAACTGTTGGACAGATATACATTATAGACTAGGATTTGTGCGCTCAACATCTCTTCTCTTTGTGCCGTGAACTTTTCAATGCAACTTGCGCAGCGCTGCGCACTCTGACTCCATGTTGCTTTAAGCGCATCATTCTGCACCCGGGATGCGCATAAGCGGGTTGTGCCGCTCTGTTTTGAAGCGTTTCATATTATCATGGTTTTGTGCACTGAAAGATTATTAAAAGCCTATCTTGTTCTCTCATATCTTTGTTGCCCCATTAAAAAGCTGCACATTACGTTTACAATAAACATCTTGTAATTTTATATTATTTGTGTAGGCCTATATATCATTATTTACATTCATATATAAATATAAATATAATAATATAAATTGTTTTTCATAAATGTATTTTATAAGAACATAAAGTAATTTGGACCTTTTTATTAACATGTTTAGATTTTATAAAATTAGTCCAAAGATTTTTTCTAAGAATTACTTTTTGTAATTGCAATTTTTGTAACTATCCACTCACCTAGTTTAATATATATTTTTGTCATAGCTTATGATTATATATTTTTATTCATTTATTGTTTTCTCTATAATGAAGTAGTGTGTACTTAGTGGATTTTGGATTGTGTTTAACAAATAAAAGAGTGACCATTAGTTCCACAAACACAGATGTATAGATATTCTATAGTAATGTAGAAATATATGAATGATACATTTATAACCCTTTTATTTTGCCAGTTTGTTGTGATTGTTGCAGTTATTTACTGAATTGAATAAATACTTAAATATTTAAAGGTGTAATCTTACACTGCAAAACGCTGATAACTTAAAAAGGATTAAATTCATAATTATTTAATGATCGAAGCACACAAAAAATGTATGACAAAGCCCTAAAACTGACAATTAATCAGCATAATCGCGAGCCGAGGGTCGGCCGGGCCAAGCAGGATTTTACCACCTCCGCCTCATTTTGAGCCAGGAAAAACCCTGATACTGCTTATATTATATTGGGTCGTGGGTGTGCTGGATGATTACTGACATACAGCGGGGAAATGATATCGGAGTAAAGAGGTTAGGGGAACATTCTGGGAACGTTAGAATAACATTAGGGAACATTAAAATAACGTTAGAATAACATTCTACAAACCAAAAACTAACGTTCTATTTCCGTTAAGAAGTTTGGTTATTTTTTTGAGAACCAAATAATAACGTTCTAGGAACATTCATTTTAGGTTTTATTTTTTTGCAACCATAAAATAACGTTCCCTGAATGTTGCAGGGAGGTTATTTTTAAATAACCTAAAAATAACATACAGAATGTTCCTTAATGGTTATTTTTAAATTATTATTCTGAATGTATAATAGCCTACTGATTATAGGTGCCCATACATCCATGATTACTGACGTACAGCAGGGTAATGATATCAGAGTAAAGAGGTTAGGGGAACGTTCTGGGAATGTTAGATTAACATTGTACAAACCAAAAACGAACGTTCTATTTCCGTCAAGAAAACTTTCCTGGCTAACAAAAAAAGAACGTTCTGGGAACCAAGATTTTTTAGCTGGGATGCCTCGTTTGTAGTCCTGCCATTATTTCTGTGACTTCGCTACAGGGCTGTAACCCCCACAGACATTGAGGACAAGTCCCTTCTAGGGGTGGGCGATATACCGGTAGAAATTTGTCAATCTGTCGAGATTTTGGACTGTCGTCTCTATCGCTCACGTGACGTTGCCGTGCCGTCATGAAAAGCTTACTGTTTGAATGCGTTTTTAAGCCTTGTTCAAGCACAACAAGCAGTGAAAGAGAACTGATTTCGGTACATGTTTCGCAACATCACCCTGTTACATGTTTGCATATGCCCACCTACAGGCTGCTTTGGCCCACCCTCAAGGAATAGTTGGGTAAGAGATTTTGCTATGTCAAGCAGACACTGTTTATTTGGCTGCAAGGGCAACATACTGTACATTGCATGGACTTTCAATACTGCCACCAAAGTTACGAGATATAATACCGTTTACAGCTGCTCATGAAGCCTTGGGAGCTGAAGCAAAATTATGGTGGTGTTAAAAGGGAAAAAAGTGGTGTTAAATTTCCGGTACATGCTCTAAACCGCTGACCAATCAGAGCAGACTGGGCTTTAAAGAGACAGGAACTAAAACAGAGTGTTTCAGGCAGAGGGTGAAAGAGGTGCTGCAGAAATGTACAGAATGAGAAAAATCGTGTTTTTTGAACTTTAAATCATGCAAATATTTTGTAGCAGACCCCAAAAATAGTTATGAACATGTAAAGGAGCATAATATGGGCACTTTAAAATTCAACGTAAATAATGACCAACCTGGCCCCGAGACACACGAGCATCTGAAACTTCCCGTCTTTGCCGATGTTTCTGGGTGTGCTGTTGATGGCGCGCATGAAATGGCAGAAATGACGCACTCTCATCTGCCAGTTCTCGTCCTGGGTCATCTGACTCTGTTCCGCACTCTCAAAGTAAACCTGTGATTTTTCTGTGGTAATACACAGGAGGATTTATGATCATTTGCAACATTTTGAGTTATCATTCATGTTCCCAGTAGGATTTAGGTTATAATAAACTCCTAGTGTCAGCTTCAAACTACAGACCGCCCACAGTTCTTGCACTAACCGTCTGACGCACTTCCTCAGTGTACTAAGATTTAATCTGACTGGCTGTTTTTAAGAAACCTCCAAGAGTAATGAAATACACAATTTTTTTATAGCTTTTATTATTATACAAATGAGCTTCTTCCAGGCAAGTGTGGTCTATACACTATTGTTTAAAGGTTTGGGGTCTGTAAGATCTACAGTAAAAACAGTAAAATTGTGAAATATTATTACAATTTAAAATATCTGTTTTCCATTTAAATATATGTGAAAATGTAATTTATTCCTGTGATCAAAGCTGAATTTTCAGCATCATTACTCCAGTCTTCAGTGTCACATGATCCTTCAGAAATCATTCTAATATGATGATTTATGCTCAATATGCATTTATTATTATTATCAGTTGTGCTGCTTAACATTTTTGTGGAAACTATGATAAATATTTTTAGGATTATTTGATGAATAGAAAAGTTCACAAGAACATATTTTTTGTAATATTATTAATGTCTGTACTGTTACTTTTGATCAATGCATTTTTGCTAAATAATTTTCAATATTTTTTAACAGTAGCGTATAAAATGGCAAATATAAACAAAACAAACTCTGATTGATCCCTTTACATGTCAAACTGCTCTTCCTGTCTAAGTGGGCGGCTCTTGACCAAAATATGCAGTATATACAGTATATATAAATATACAGTATGAACAACACCTAATGATGTCTAATATGACAAGTAAAACTCCTAACACCAAGTATGAGAAATGAACACACAATACTAATAATAAGAAAAAATATTTTATGGAATGTAACAGTATTTGTTACCCAGAAAGTCCCAAATGAAGACGTTCTTGAAAAGGCGCGGTGACTTGAACCCATGCTGGAACACCTGCTCTAGAGCCCATACTAAGCCATACTCTCCACACAAAAGCAATGTGAGGCTTCCTCTCTACAACAGTAGAATGAAGAAAGATCATCAACATGTGCTGATTTCATCCACATTTCTCCTTTCCGCTGTTTGAGAAAAAAAATACCTCTTTTTCTGGCTTATGGAAGTGTTTGACGATACCATTAATCGCCTCTCCCACACCTTCCTGGATCTGGCCCGTGTTTAACTCTAGTGGGCACACAATGGGAAACATGCTTGAGACAACAGCAATATCCTCCAGCAATAAGGGCAGTTATAAAATCTTATAAGATGTGACTTTTGACTTGTATGAAATTTTCAAGTACACACTTGGTTTGCTGTTTGGCGAAATGGTGACAAATCTTCGCATCATCCCGGGGGATTGCTGCATTGGAGGAGTCCGGCACATTCTCTCCTCATTCTCCGTGTTAGTCACCAATTCGCCCACCAGTATCCTCTCCAAGCTGCCATCATCCACTCCTTTACCCAGCCAACGGCCGCACGGAAACCTACACAACGGCAGACCGACAGTCAGTTAAGGGACTAATTATGAATAATGTGATTTTGGTGCTACTAAAATCTTAGTACTCACTTGTAGGTGTGCCCTGTGATCCCATTGCGGACCATTACGCTCTCCACTAGCCACTTAGCATACAGCCCTGAGTTATCATGGCCCATCTGTATGGTGGTCAGCTTCCCCAGGTTCTGGCACTGTGCGAAGAACAATTAGTGCGAAGAATTATACAACAAAACTCGACCAAACAGATTAACAAAACAGGAAGTCATCTTGGGGTTTTCAATAGTTAATATCTAGCATGGTGCTCAAAAACACAGCAATATATATAGTGAAACTTTATCGTTTTTCAATATATTATTTTTTATTCTTATTTTTCTTAATCTAATTTAAACATATGCATGCATGTATGTACAGTATGTATGCAAATATGCATGTAAGTACAGTATGTATGCAAGTATGTAAGTATATATGTATGTACAGTATGTATGCAAGTATGCATGTAAGTACAGTATGCATGCATGTATGTACAGTATGTATGCAGGTATGTAAGTATATATGTATGTCCAGTATGTATGCAAGTATGTACAGTATGTATGCAAGTATGCATGTAAGTACAGTATGTATGCAAGTATGTAAGTATATGTATGTACAGTATGTATGCAAGTATGTACAGTATGTATGCAAGTATGTATGTACAGTATGTATGCATGCATGTATGTACAGTATGTATGCAAGTATGCATGTATGTACAGTATGTATGCATGTAAGTATATATGTACGTCCAGTATGTATGCAAGTATGTACAGTATGTATGCAAGTATGCATGTAAGTACAGTATGTATGCAAGTATGTAAGTATATATGTATGTCCAGTATGTATGCAAGTATGTACAGTATGTATGCAAGTATGCATGCATGCATGTATGTACAGTATGTATGCAAGTATGCATGTATGTATGTATGTATGCATGTATGTAAGTATATATGTATGTACAGTATGTATGCAAGTATGCATGTAAGTACAGTATGCATGCATGTATGTACAGTATGTATGCAGGTATGTAAGTATATATGTATGTCCAGTATGTATGCAAGTATGTACAGTATGTATGCAAGTATGCATGTAAGTACCTTATGTATGCAAGTATGTAAGTATATGTATGTACAGTATGTATGCAAGTATGTACAGTATGTATGCAAGTATGTATGTACAGTATGTATGCATGCATGTATGTACAGTATGTATGCAAGTATGCATGTATGTACACTATGTATGCAAGTATGTAAGTATATATGTACGTCCAGTATGTATGCAAGTATGTACAGTATGTATGCAAGTATGCATGCATGCATGTATGTACAGTATGTATGCAAGTATGTAAGTATATATGTATGTCCAGTATGTATGCAAGTATGTACAGTATGTATGCAAGTATGCATGCATGCATGTATGTACAGTATGTATGCAAGTATGCATGTATGTATGTATGTATGCATGTATGCATGCATATATGTATGTACCCAGAGCTCCTGAAAACCACAAATTCCTTGTGTGCGAACAAAGTTCAATCTGATTCTGAAACAGGGGTAATTAGCAAAAAAAAAATGTAGGTGTGTCACCTCAAACGTAATCTCCAGAGTGTTTTTGGGGACCTGCAGGACCCCAGTCTCGGCTAGTTCCCCTGAGACGCACACCCAGGGGTTGGCCGTAAACATGGAGCCACCTAGTTTCTTACTGGGAATGATGACCACATGGTAGGGTATCACTGTGAACAACAACAAGGGCGAGGTCAAGAGAAGTTTATTTGATACAAGAGTTAATATAATCAATATACACTCACCTAAAGGATTATTAGGAACACCATACTAATACTGTGTTTGACCCCTTTCGCCTTCAGAACTGCCTTAATTCTACGTGGCACTGATTCAACAAGGTGCTGAAAGCATTCTTTAGAAATGTTGGCCCATATTGATAGGATAGCATCTTGCAGTTGATGGAGATTTGTGGGATGCACATCCAGGGCACGAAGCTCCCGTTCCACCACATCCCAAAGATGCTCTATTGGGTTGAGATCTGGTGACTGTGGGGGCCATTTTAGTACAGTGAACTCATTGTCATGTTCAAGAAACCAATTTAAAATGATTCGAGCTTTGTGACATGGTGCATTATCCTGCTGGAAGTAGCCATCAGAGGATGGGTACATGGTGGTCATAAAGGGATGGACATGGTCAGAAACAATGCTCAGGTAGGCCGTGGCATTTAAACGATGCCCAATTGGCACTAAGGGGCCTAAAGTGTGCCAAGAAAACATCCCCCACACCATTACACCACTACCACCAGCCTGCACAGTGGTAACAAGGCATGATGGATCCATGTTCTCATTCTGTTTACGCCAAATTCTGACTCTACCATCTGAATGTCTCAACAGAAATCGAGACTCATCAGACCAGGCAACATTTTTCCAGTCTTCAACTGTCCAATTTTGGTGAGCTCGTGCAAATTGTAGCCTCTTTTTCCTATTTGTAGTGGAGATGAGTGGTACCCGGTGGGGTCTTCTGCTGTTGTAGCCCATCCGCCTCAAGGTTGTGCGTGTTGTGGCTTCACAAATGCTTTGCTGCATACCTCGGTTGTAACGAGTGGTTATTTCAGTCAAAGTTGCTCTTCTATCAGCTTGAATCAGTCGGCCCATTCTCCTCTGACCTCTAGCATCAACAAGGCATTTTCGCCCACAGGACTGCCGCATACTTTTCCCTTTTCACACCATTCTTTGTAAACTCTAGAAATGGTTGTGTGTGAAAATCCCAGTAACTGAGCAGATTGTGAAATACTCAGACCGGCCCGTCTGGCACCAACAACCATGCCACGCTCAAAATTGCTTAAATCACCTTTCTTTCCCATTCTGACATTCAGTTTGGAGTTCAGGAGATTGTCTTGACCAGGACCACACCCCTAAATGCATTGAAGCAACTGCCATGTGATTGGTTGATTAGATAATTGCATTAATGAGAAATTGAACAGGTGTTCCTAATAATCCTTTAGGTGAGTGTACATGGTTTAATTTTGCTAGTGATACAATATTAAGCAACACCATGGATATTACAGTGATTTAATGCACATTTTATTTGATCATTACGTTTCCTGAAACTAGATTACATTCACATTCATTTAATGTGTTTGTGAATTGCATATAAAAAAATATACATTTCATATTAATATATGACTGAACTAGATATACAGTGGGGAGAACAAGTATTTGATACACTGCCGATTTTGCAGGTTTGCCCACTTACAAAGCATGTAGAAGTCTGTAATTTTTATCATAGGTACACTTCAACTGTGAGAGACAGAATCTAAAACAAAAATCCAGAAAATCACATTGTATGATTTTTAAGTAATTAATTTGCATTTTATTGCATGACATAAGTATTTGATACATCAGAAAAGCAGAACTTAATATTTGGTACAGAAACCTTTGTTTGCAATTACAGAGATCATACGTTTCCTGTAGTTCTTGACCAGGTTTGCACACACTGCAGCAGGGATTTTGGCCCACTCCTCCATACAGACCTTCTCCAGATCCTTCAGGTTTCGGGGCTGTCGCTGGGCAATACGGACTTTCAGCTCCCTCCAAAGATTTTCTATTGGGTTCAGGTCTGGAGACTGGCTAGGCCACTCCAGGACCTTAAGATGCTTCTTACGGAGCCACTCCTTAATTGCCCTGGCTGTGTGTTTCAGGTCGTTGTCATGCTGGAAGACCCAGCCACAATCCATCTTCAAAGCTCTTACTGAGGGAAGGAGGTTGTTGGCCAAGATCTTGCGATACATGGCCCCATCCATCCTCTCCTCAATACGGTGCAGTCATCCTGTCCCCTTTGCAGAAAAGCATCCCCAAAGAATGATGTTTCCACCTCCATGCTTCACGGTTGGGATGGTGTTCTTGGGGTTGTACTCATCCTTCTTCTTTCTCCAAACACGGCGAGTGGAGTTTAGACCAAAAAGCTCTATTTTTGTCTCATCAGACCACATGACCTTCTCCCATTCCTCCTCTGGATCATCCAGATGGTCATTGGCAAACTTCAGACAGGCCTGGACATGCGCTGGCTTGAGCAGGGGGACCTTGCGTGCGCTGCAGGATTTTAATCCATGACGGCGTAGTGTGTTACTAATGGTTTTCTTTGAGACTGTGGTCCCAGCTCTCTTCAGGTCATTGACCAGGTCCTGCCATGTAGTTCTGGGCTGATCCCTCACCTTCCTCATGATCACTGATGCCCCACGATGTGAGATCTTGCATGGTGCCCCAGGCCGAGGGAGATTCACCGTCATCTTGAACTTCTTCCATTTTCTAATAATTGCGCCAACAGTTGTTGCCTTCTCACCAAGCTGTTTGCCTATTGTCCTGTAGCCCATCCCAGCCTTGTGCAGGTCTACAGTTTTATCCCTGATGTCCTTACACAGCTTTCTGGTCTTGGCCATTGTGGAGAGGTTGGAGTCTGTTTGATTGAGTGTGTGGACAGGTGTCTTTTATACAGGTAACGAGTTCAAACAGGTGCAGTTAATACAGGTAATGAGTGGAGAACAGGAGGGCTTCTTAAAGAAAAACTAACAGGTCTGTGAGAGCCGGAATTCTTACTGGTTGGTAGGTGATCAAATACTTATGTCATGCAATAAAATGCAAAATAATTATTTAAAAATCATACAATGTGATTTTCTGGATTTTTGTTTTAGATTCCGTCTCTCACAGTTGAAGTGTACCTATGATAAAAATTACAGACTTCTACATGCTTTGTAAGTAGGAAAACCTGCAAAATCGGCAGTGTATCAAATACTTGTTCTCCCCACTGTATATATATTTTTTTTGTAATCTCTATCACTCAGCCCTACTTGTTACCCACAACTGTGAAATCTTAATGCTATACTGTGTCTGCAATGTGAGAATGAGGCTCTTACTAATTGTGGTGAAGACATTGGTAAAGCAGAAGTAGTCCACAGCGTTGAAAGAGAGGAGATGGTAGAGGAACTGCTCCTTCTCATCATCACAGCGCAGGAAAGCATAGCGCTTGTAGAGTTTCCTTCAAATTAATACAACCAAACATGTTAAATCATATAGTGCCAACACAAAAGCTTCAAAGGAAACAGAGATGAAAGTTAAGTGCATGTTTAAAGAACCTGAGGAAAATGAGTTCACAAATGCATTTCAGGTCAGAAGAGGACAAAGAATTCTTTACTGAGGATGAGCCACTTAACGGTTCAAGGCCCATTAATAATAAAAACAAAAACACTTCATTTCTAATGGAGCCTTATTCTTTGCTGTGCTACATCTCTGTTTGATATTCAAGTGTTCGTCTACAGTGCATCTGATTTATGATAGTGCCTTCTATGTCACTAAAGAGCTAGTCAATAAGTCTTACTTAGTGAGTTCATGGTCAGACAGCAGTTGTTTCAGGTGCCTGGACAGCAGTTTCTTCTCCATGGAGAGACGCACCCATGCCCTGGCCTTCCCAACATCTGTCTTGATCTCACTGATGTTCTGGATGTGCCTGACGAATGAAAGACACAGGATAGATACTGATAACAGGACTTCAAATACCAATTTCCACTAGAACTAGGTAAACGAATTACAGTCCTAACAAAACGTGATGCCACACCGCAACATGCGATAAAAGGTATTTTTCCTATATTAATCAGAGTTTTTGTCCAAACCAGCCGCAACGGCGATACTCTATGAGCGACGGGGTATTCTATTTTTCGAATGGTTACTATTTCTGCGACGTTGCAGCTGACAGTCCAATGATTATAATGAAAACCCGGCCAAAACCCAGAAAAGAGCAGTTCCGTTGTCCTAAAGTCAATGTTTTTTTTAATGGGCTTTTGGTTAAATGCCTGAAATAAGGTCTGTAACACAAGCTCGATATTTTATTCTATGACATAAAATACAGCAGTAATGAGACCACTGAGGTTGTCTGGGACATTAAACATCATCAGCCAAACAGGTAAACTCATCTACTCGCTAGTCCACTTTCACAGCTTTACTGTTTATAATGGTGCTTTTGAAAACTAACTCAAACTTTCAGGGAAAATGTTTTTAGATAAAGAATTAAAAAGAGGTGTCGGAAGCTTGATGGTTGTGACATGAAGTCATGTGACCATGATGTAGTTAGTTTATAGCCTACGTTTAGCTGTTAACTTCTGCCGATTGTATTTAGACTTCAAAATTCCTAAAAATTGTGTCCATTATCATTGTCTTTATATAAGTAATATCACACTCGTAGCCGTGCGATATGGCTCTATATCAGCACGGCTGTGATTCGGCCGTATGCAATCACAGCCGTGCTGATATAGAGCCATATTGCACGGCTGTGAGTGTAATATTGCGTTTATACAACAGTTCGATGGCTCAAGTGTGTAAATAAATAAACAACAACTTTTGTGCGGAACTACTTTCCTTCCGCCACGGATTCAAATCTCAAGTTGACAGTTTAACAGATGAGCCCAAGCCTCCGTTACTAATTCTAAAATGTCACTTTAGAACTAGTAACGAAAGAACACTGAGTCGCTTCATTGAAGCTTATTGTATTATGTAGAGTATTATGGGAGAGAGATCAACTAAGCAAGTGCATTACCTGCATCTAGCTGATGTTCTTCTGGTCAATCTTGTATTCATAATCACAAAATCTATTCGAATGTCCACTGAGCAAAGCGATATCTTTGTCTTTGTCCTTCTAACAGTTAAGGGGATTTCCTGTGACAGCGCTAGTCAATGCATTTGTAAGTTGCGTCTTATTGTTTACAACCTTGTTTTAGTCTCTTTCTATATAAAAGTCTTTGCTACTGACTCACTCATAAAGAGTCTTTGCTGCCATCTAATAATGTAGCTAACTTTCACTGAAGTCGAAATCACAATCACTAACGGACCCTTTCTCAATACCAAATATGGCATGTTATTTATATAAAATATTTATTGAAAAATAATATTTAAATAAACAATATTAGCCATTATAAAAGTATATGAAGTTTGTACAATAGAAAATAAACAAGCAAACAGTTCAGTCAAAAGTGCGAAAGCAGTGCTAGTTATACTACAGGATTTCAGTTAAATAAATATATAAAGTTATGAAATTTTGCCCTTAGCCAAATCAATTTGCTCTGGAACAAGTAATAGATTAATGAGACCAAAGATTGCCCGTTTGATATACCCAAAATGAATTATACCTCATGTTTAAACACTATCTACATAAGAGCCAACAGCAAATTCCCAAAGGACAGGCCGAGATGAAGCTGTTCTCTGCGGCTACATGAGCGCTAAACGGCCGCTGATGGCGAAAACGTCTAAACAAACTGCCAAATAGGCACCATGATTATATATAAGTCGCATATTTGAGGTCTAAATAACTACATTCTCGCCTAAAAAACTCTTAAAACTACATTCCGTGACACAACAACAGTAGTATTTGTAAAATTATGCTGTTTGCTCGTCCGCCATGACACTCGGTGTGAGAAATGTTGCAAGCGGATGGATACAAACGGTGAAACGGTTCCAGTGCTGATACTGGGGGAAATCGCATGGCTGGAAAAGGCTCTCAGCCAATCAGAATGGAGAACCAGAACGAACTGTTGTGTAAACTGAGTTATCAGTATAAAGGTGCTGTCATATTAGGGAATTATCACAGGCAAAAGGGTCCATTGTCTACTGTCAATAGTGTAGTGATGTATGAAGCATGGCTCACACAAAAGTCAATTTCAAACCAAGCAGCTTTCCCAATTGTGTGAATTGCTATTAAAATGACTGGATTTTGTTCACAAAAAGTCACCAAACAACAGTAAATGTGACCGCACCTTAAGAATCAAAAGAGCTCTTGCCGAGATACCGCCGTGCACAGGATCACAGTACTGAAACCACTGCGTTCTTGCAGTGCAATGGGAATTTGCAAGTGTTTCAGGAGAGAAAATGGGGGCAGGAGAAATGTCTCACAGACTCCCTGGAGCATCAGCCAGCCTGCTGTCATCACTCGCAGCCGCTATCATGCATGCCGTGTCCAGACGCATTCTCTTCCACTCCACCTCTAGTAGTCAACACTGTCTGACCTTCCATTACATAAATGCATTACAGCGTTTAGTGCTGCCCTCCAGACTCTACAAACCTCAGAATTACGGTCTGCTGAAGCCATATTTTGAAGTAGACCTGCAGCTATAATATTAATGCACTAAACAATGTCATTGCCTTGCTATATTATGCTGATATCAGTACCACAAAGGTAATACTTTTATGATAAATACTGTTACTGTTTTTAACACCAATTAACCATATCTGTTGAATGCATTGTCAATAGGAGATGCTGACATGGCTAAAGGGAGGGATGTTATGCACTAGGGCTTTCCTGCACTGCTATGTCACAGCACGGCTCAGCAGGGGGTCTGGTGCTAATTAGGCTGGAAATAATGTGGCGACATGAAATGTCTCAGTGCTTTCTTCACGCAATTTGAGGAATCGCCCCCCTTCCAATCTAAAACTCTCTGCAATGCAGCAGTCTACCTCTATTTTCATAAAAAGGATATAAAAGTTCAGTTAATAAATTAAATGTAAAAAAAAAAAAAAAAATACACGTGATCCCATATTTGACCTTGGGTTTCAGGATATATTTTCATATTTTCTGACTATTAATTTGATTCTTGTAAGGAATAATCTGATGTTTTTTTTATTATTACAAAATTTGATCACACTTTAGATTAGGGTCCAATCCTCACTATTAACTACAACTTTTTCCTCAATAAACTCAAAATTACTGCTTATTAATAGTTAGTAAGGTAGTTAAATTTAGGCATTGTGTAGGATTAAGGGATGTAGAATATGCTCATGTAGAATAAGGCATTAATATGTGCTTTATAAGTACTAATAAACAGCCAATATCCTAGTAATACGCATGCTAATAAGCAACTAGCTAATAGTGAGAATTGGACTCTAAACTAAAGGTGTTAACCAAAATTTTAGACACAAAACAGGTTTATTCTGATGTACCGACACACACATTATCTCTTTAAATGACTGATTTTGTAATGTGGGTTGATTTGATGGACATCCCGTTCCTTGATTTGTTGCATTGTTGCACTCCAGCCACTATTTTATACTTTCTTTTGTTTTTACTTAAAAGTGCCCAATATTATGCTCATTTACAAGTTCATAATTTTATTTTTGGGGTCTGCTAAAATATATTTACATGATTTGATGTTCAAAAAGCATTATTTTTCACATACTGTACATTGCTGTATATGTCAAACCAAAACCATTCATAACCTATAGCCAGAACCAAAAACCGAGAGTACATCCAAAGGACTCATCTCTGAGTAGTGTGATTGTTTTGCTCTGCACTATAATGGTTCGAGTCTCACCTCATGTCCTGGATCAAAGAGACTTTGAGAGGCGGCATTGCACAGCCAGCATCCGACTTCCGTCTCTCTGTGTCATGAATAATACCTGAGACACAAAACAGAGAAAATATGCTGAAAAATCAAACATAACAAAGCTATTCAGCATGTTTTCAATGAAAGCCAACTACCTAAGCACTGTACTGGCTCTCTCTTCCAAACACTAGCGAGCTGCCGACCTGGAAAGCAATCGGCATCATAGTAAACATTTCTGATGTGGAGGTAGTCGGCAGCTAAGACATATAGGCAGCAATGCATTGCAACAAATTCAGTGAACGTAAAATAAAAACAAATACAAATGCCGTTTGTGTGTTTTATGCTTTAGAAATGCAGTGTTATTGTATTATTATGTATATACTATTATAGTATTTATTAATGTTTTTTTTCTTACATTTTAAGTTTTCATTTTAGATTTGGATGCGAGTGCAGTGCACTTGCAGAGACTCCACCCACACGCTCTTCTGATTGGCTATGATTTTTTATTTAATTTTGCCACGCCTTGTAGTCGTGTTGTGTCTGGTGTGGACAGACAAATTGCTTATCGCTGGAATTGCATCACATTGCATCTGGTTAGGACATGGTGTAAGTGTAATTTTTATTAGTTGAGTTTTTATATATATATATATATAATTTTTATGTTTTTCATCAAATATTTATATTTTATTTCAACTATTTTAATTGACAAAAATAGTTAATAGTTTCAGTTTTAAGGCCTGTTCACACCAAGAATGAGAACTATAAAGATAACAACAACTATATTAGCGTCCACGCCAATGCACAATAACGTTTTTTCGTCTGCCGCTTTAAATGTTTGAGTTCTTTAAAGTTAGGTGGATTCTGATTGGCTGTCAATGTTTTTATCATTCGGCAGCTAGAAAAAAACGATCTGAAAGTGATTCCAATGATATAATTCCTCTGTGCATTTATCGTGATAGTTGTGGAGTGGATTTCCCTATTCTCACAAAATTAGAACGATTATTAGTCAACAATTACCTTTAGTTAACAACAACAACACTGACAGAATAGGTGCGTTCACGCTATGTCATAATTACCGACTTTTTTCATAACTACCTCGTAGAACTCGTAATTACAACTTGTAAACTGGGAATTTTCTGACAGCTCTGACACTGTACCATCTGACACTGCAGATTCATATTGCCGTTGATAGCTTTGTTATAGAACGGCACGGGTTGTCATCAGTAATTACAGTAATTACGACATGCAGGGCTCCAGACTAACATTTGAGATCAGTAGCACCGGTGCCACTAAGTTCTACAGATGGTGGCGCCAACACCTGAGCACTGGGGGGTGGGGGGATTTTTAAATCACAAATTTAATTTAATCATAAAATGACTATTGTTTTGCATTAATAAGTGCAGTAACTAATAATATTACATGTTTATTTCTTGGAAATGCACATTTGACAGTAAAGCACTGAGCTTGACAGTTACATTTAAAAACCTAATTTTTATAGAGAAAAATGTAAAATTTTAAAATAATTTTTAGACACAAAATATAATTTAAATGGGATAATATTGAAAGCTTTAAAGTGCTGGAAAAAGTGTGAAGCACTTGAAAAGTGCTTGAAATTTCAAGTTGTACGAACCCTGAAATGAATAATGTAAATATATTCAACTATTTCTGCCACAATACCATGGTTACAGCTAGCGTTACTACATTAAATCCATGGCGAATGTTGGTGATTTGTAGACAGAAAAGCCTTCTTTAACTTGTTCGTTCATGGCACAATGTCTCTCCTGGTTTCCACGTCAGTGCTGTTTGTTTAGATGGTTTATAACCGAATTTGAATGATTCTCACTAGATCTCGCAGCGATGTTATTAATACTGTGGTCCATTCAAGCGCATTCTCACTGGATCTCCCAGCGCTGTGTAGTAACGGTGTCACACGCTCAGAATCGAGATTGGCCAGCGAGTAAACCTGTTCTGAGCTTGAAACCTGTCTATCATTGAATAGATCGAATTGACAAACGGTCCGCGCTGCACAGCTCAAACGATAAGCACGGTTTTGTTACACTTTCGTTTAGTTTGCCATTTGATGTTTTCCATATGCAACAGAAATGGTAGCACTTGGGCAACGTGGTGGTCGCACCAGTGCGACCTCTAACAAAATTGTCGCTTCGGCAAGAAAAAAAGGTCACAGTCTGGAGCCCTGACTTAGCATTAATGCAGCATACGTCAAGGTTGGAATCACCATGTTAGCCAAGTCTTTTGTGTGGTACACGTGAGAAGCAGTGATTGTGTGCGTGTGAGTGACCGTTAACAGAGACGCCTTCAAATCAGTCACTTGTGAGGTTCTATTTTGATTCGCATGCTGCCTCAGAAGAAGATTAGGTAGACAGCTAGAGGTATGGAACAGAGTTACAATGTGTAAAAATGATTGTAGTCACACTCAAAGTGTTTTACCAGGAGGGCCAAGGCCTGCTGGAGTAGCGTCTCTCTTCTCTTTACTCTCTTGATAATGTAAGAGGTGCGACCATAAGGCGGATTTTCCCTGCAAACAGAGCAGGACCAAGTCAAACAATCTGACTACATTCATAACAGACGCCCATGTAGCTTGTATATGTTGTCTATTTACCTGTTTGACCTGAAGACCGTGGCTCCAGATTCTTTCCAGCAGATCACACAAGCTGGCGATGAGCGTGTTCTCCTCGACGCCAGTGATGCTAACTTCGCCGTGTCCCAGCTCCACCGCTTCCCGTCCCATCTTCTCCACCAGCATGCGCTTCGTCTGAGTCACAGATAAAATGGGGTTAGTTATAGCCTACATCCTGATTTATCTGGATATCAATACCAGGAGTCTATTAACAAACCTAGAGTAAGATCAAAATACGCACCTTATTTCTGCACTCCTTTAACAGTCCCTCTACAAACTTCCAATTGGTCTGTGCAATGACTGAAGGCGACAGGTTGGAGAGTTTGGGCTGGCGGAGAGTGGTGCCAAGGTTCCTGGCCTCCTGGATGTATTTCTGCAATGGCAAGATCACAAAGTCACATGATGCCCAACAAAAGACTTCATGCAGTTTGTAGCTTTTGAGCTACTTCAAATTTAGAGGTAAACATCTAAATACTCCAGAGTCCACTGGGCTAAACCAAGTGTGCTGCGCAAGTGAAAGCAAAACATTTTGATCGCCCCCTGGTGGCTGGCTGCAGTATAGGTCATAAAACCCACCCTCTCCATGTAATTAAATGGGACGCGAGTCAAAATATCTAACACTTTTTTCCAAAGATGGTTTCTGTCATATTAAGTTAATCTTATCATGCAGACATTCAAGAGTTTTTCTGAATAAGTTTGGTTTTAGTTAGTTATTTGATGCTATAAAAAGAGGCATAATGTCATGATTGACAGCTACTGCACAGACTCTGGCTCCAAATGATGTCATCGGCGCACAATGTCAGCAGCCATTTCTGGGATATTTTGGCTTTATTTTTACATAGTGGAAGGAAGTGGAGACCCGTCATCCATATTTTTTATTTTATTTTACAGACTATGGGCTAAACGCAATGTTGAGCACAGGTGGTTTACAATATACAGAACACCTATAACTAAGCATTTAAATCCCGAACTTGGTATTTCTTGGTAATTAAATAAATCTAATTTAAATAACAGCTTGCTGAATCTCATGAAGAAATTTCCAGGTTATATTTCACCCCCAAATCAAATTATAAAAATAAATAAAATAATTAAATAATTAAATAAAAATTAAAAAAAAAATAATCAAATACATTTAAAAATAAAAAAAAGATAATAAATAAAATATAATAAAATAAATATATAAATAAAAAATATGTAAATATTTATATAAATAAATAAATAATTTACATATAAATAATTATATATAAACATACCATAAAAATGAAACCTATTTTAAGACCATTAAAAAAATTGAATCGTGTCATTTTTTCATGACAATTAAGGGAATGCTTCTTCCAAACCCATGTGACTTTTTTTCTTCTGTGGGGCACAAAAAGAGAAAATTTGACGAATATTCTATAAATTTACAATAAATGGGGACTAGCACTGTCAAGTCCACAAAGGACACAAAAACACACACAATAAAAGTGTCCTAAAATAACATGAAAATGGTCCATGCACTATATCTCAAGCACACATCAATGCAACTGTGTATTATTCAAAAATTTCTCCTTTTGTGTTCCAGGGAAGAAAATCATAAAATCTCATTTGCAATACAGTAATGAGAATACAACAGGGGAAGGGGGGTTTAATGCATTTAATGGTCATGAAAAAATGCAAAAAAAATCTTAATGGGCTTATTAATAGTCTTCATTTTCTATGCAAATGATTATTTCTAATTTCTTTTGTTTGATTTTGGGGCAACATACGACCCAGACAGTTTTATCTTTCCCTGCAGTAAATTGTAAATGATGTTCACATCTGGGTTGATTTGTATATATAAGGGGAGAGATTTCACAATTTGGCAAATGTGACAAAAGCAGGAAGCTACAGAGGCTGATGGGGAAGTGGGCTCAAGCTTTCAAGATGGGGAGGTCAATGGGGAATGTCAAAGTGGGCACAGATTAAGATTCACAGCCTGAGCGCGGCCTGATCTCTCATCTATCACATACCACATCCACCTTGACGGACTTTAGACAGGGCCTGAAGGACTGCGAGAACCAGTAGTAGTCCAGAGCCAGCAGAAGCTGAAGCTCAGAAAACAGACACTCCACATGCTGAGAGTGTGTATATGTGTGTGTGTATATGTGTATGTTTGCGTGTATGTGTGCGTGTATGCGTGCGTGAGTGTGTGTGTGTGTGCATGTGTGTTTATATGTGTATGGTTGCGTGTATGTGTGCATGCGCGCGTGCGTGCGTGCGTGAGTGTGTGTGTGTGCATGTGTGTGTATATGTGTATGTTTGCGTGTATGTGTGCGTGTATGTGTACGTGTGTGTGCGTGCATGTGTGAGTGTATGTGTGCGTGCATGAGTTCGTGCGTGTATGTGTACGTGTGTGCGCGTGTGTATGTGTGCGTGTTTGGGGAAGACAGGAGAGAGACGGACAAGTGTGAAAAAAAGAGGGGTGAAGAAAAGAGATCCAGGAAGAGAAAGTTAACGAAAACAGAAGAAACATTAATCATGCTATGAAAGGAACTATAAGACAATGACAATGGACAATACGATAGCAGAACACATAAAGAAACAAAGACCAGGAGATTAAAAAAACTAACTAGTAAAACATACACAAAACTAACAAACATGTACACTACCAGTTCAAAATGTAGACACAGATACTCATTCTTTATTATTATTATTATTATTATTATTATTATAAAATGTAAAATAATAATTAATAAGTAATAATAATAAACTATGAAAAAACAAAAATGGAATTATGGGAATTAATGTAGTGATCAAAAATATTGCACTGTATAAAATAGTTAATATTGGACACCAAAAAATTTAGTATTGAAGGACTTCACATGTATGCTGGATATTTGTTGGCTGCTTTCTTTCATTATTTGCTCCATCCATCCAATCCATATATACAAAAATATTTTAGTGTGTGTGTGTATATATATATATATATAGTGCTGTCAATCGATTAAAAAAAAAACCTAACTAATTAATCACACTTTTTTTTTATATAAATAAAAGTTAGAGTTTTTATATTGTAATAATTTCTCATTTAATCTCCAAATTAATGAAGAAACAACTTAAAGACAGTATATATTAAATATTTGTTGTAATGGCATGTTTTTATGAATGAAATGCATCTCATTTCCTCAACTCTTTAAGTTAATTTAAGACGTTATTTAACTCATTTAAACTGCTCTTATGAGAAAACTCAACAATACGGGCATTTTGGCATAACTCTGTGTTATTGGTTGTTTAAGCACGAGGAAGAACTCGATAGTGGCACGCTGTCTGTGTTTAATTGAGGTGATTTTGTAGGGAGTGAATCTGCATAGAAAATAATAAACAAATTACAAGCATAGATAAATACAATAGAAGAAAGAAAATATTGAAATAAGCAATGCTTTATGTTTTTCAGGTAAATCTAACAGTATTCAGGTGCAGAAATTCAATAATCAAATGTAAAATAACAGTCTTCACTGTATAAATGAAATATAACTAATATAATTAATTAATGAATACAATTTATCTTTGTTAAAGCTACAAAAGTCATTTTCTCTTTCTCTTTGATTGATTGATTGCACGAATGCACGGACCTAATATAAAAGACACGCATTCGCTTTCTTTCTCAATTGTTTACAACACATAACCTGAGGATACTTGCGAGATGGGCATTTTGACTTCATTTTGCGTGCACATGTCCCTTTAAGCTAAAAAGAAAATGAAGCCAAAATGCCCGCACACAATGAATTTGGCGTTCACGTGCGGTCTGCGTGGCTCTGTGTGCGCACAGAAAACAGTGCACAAGTCCTCTTGCGCTTGATGCCTGACTTGACTTAAAAACACATGCAAATGATAAACTTTCACTCTATGATGGTTAAACTTTGCAATTAATCAGCGAATCACATGCATTCTCAAACGGGCTGCAGCTGCCCGTACAGATCACGGATCAGCTACGATCCCTATACGTGACTATCGCGGATACACACATCGTGATATCGATGCTAAAACGATATATTGTGCTGCCCTAACATTCAGTCAGCGCATTCTCTTTTGTCTTGTCGCTCTTGAATGGTTTAAAACATTTGCATGAATAAGAGCGTGATCATATGATGTAACACTAGCCAAAGGATAACAGAAAAAACAGATGCTGCGTTAATTGCGTTAAACATTTTTAATGCGTTAAACTGTGTTAACGCAAATTTTGACAGCACTAATATATACACTCACCTAAAGGATTATTAGGAACACCATACTAATACTGTGTTTGACCCCCTTTCGCCTTCAGAACTGCCTTAATTCTACGTGGCATTGATTCAACAAGGTGCTGAAAGCATTCTTTAGAAATGTTGGCCCATATTGATAGGATAGCATCTTGCAGTTGATGGAGATTTGTGGGATGCACATCCAGGGCACGAAGCTCCCGTTCCACCACATCCCAAAGATGCTCTATTGGGTTGAGATCTGGTGACTGTGGGGGCCATTTTAGTACAGTGAACTCATTGTCATGTTCAAGAAACCAATTTGAAATGATTCGAGCTTTGTGACATGGTGCATTATCCTGCTGGAAGTAGCCATCAGAGGATGGGTACATGGTGGTCATAAAGGGATGGACATGGTCAGAAACAATGCTCAGGTAGGCCGTGGCATTTAAACGATGCCCAATTGGCACTAAGGGGCCTAAAGTGTGCCAAGAAAACATCCCCCACACCATTACACCACCACCACCAGCCTGCACAGTGGTAACAAGGCATGATGGATCCATGTTCTCATTCTGTTTACGCCAAATTCTGACTCTACCATCTGAATGTCTCAACAGAAATCGAGACTCATCAGACCAGGCAACATTTTTCCAGTCTTCAACTGTCCAATTTTGGTGAGCTCGTGCAAATTGTAGCCTCTTTTTCCTATTTGTAGTGGAGATGAGTGGTACCCGGTGGGGTCTTCTGCTGTTGTAGCCCATCCGCCTCAAGGTCGTGCGTGTTGTGGCTTCACAAATGCTTTGCTGCATACCTCGGTTGTAACGAGTGGTTATTTCAGTCAAAGTTGCTCTTCTATCAGCTTGAATCAGTCGGCCCATTCTCCTCTGACCTCTAGCATCAACAAGGCATTTTCGCCCACAGGACTGCCGCATACTGGATGTTTTTCCCTTTTCACACCATTCTTTGTAAACTCTAGAAATGGTTGTGCGTGAAAATCCCAGTAACTGAGCAGATTGTGAAATACTCAGACCGGCCCGTCTGGCACCAACAACCATGCCACGCTCAAAATTGCTTAAATCACCTTTCTTTCCCATTCTGACATTCAGTTTGGAGTTCAGGAGATTGTCTTGACCAGGACCACACCCCTAAATGCATTGAAGCAACTGCCATGTGATTGGTTGATTAGATAATTGCATTAATGAGAAATTGAACAGGTGTTCCTAATAATCCTTTAGGTGAGTGTATATATATATATATATATATATATATATATATATATATATATATATATACACACACACACACACACACACACACACACACACATACAGGGCTTGACGTTGACTTTTTTGCTCACCAGCCACTGTGGCTAGTGGTTTTCCAAAGTTACTAGCCACTCGCATTTTCACTGGCCAAAATTTGTTTGGCTATATGTAAATGACCACTGTACACACCTAAATCAAGTCTACATGAAATGTATAACATGACAGGTCATCAAATAGGCCTATTTAGCTCTGATAAGCTTGTGTGTAAAGCTCCTTAATCTAGACAGAGAAACACCAACAGTTGCTTGTCTGAAAAAAAAAGATTTTTTGGTGTAAATATAATTTATTCTCAAGTATTCTCATCAGTGTTTTATCAGCTATGACATTTAAATCTAGCATATTTTGTGTATGAGCCCATACAGTAGCCTAGCGAAATACATATCCATATTTTCATGTGATTTGACAGTTTATTTGATTAAATATCAAAAATCACCTTTGAACCACTTTATAGTTGGTTTTATGACTGTAAGTCATTCTCTTCAAATACTATTGAAATTAGAAACGTATAATGTCGTATATATAACTTTAGAGACGGTCCCTAAATTCACGAATATCGAACGTCCAACGTCAAGCCATCTTTATGCCTGTCACATCAGATGCGCTGTGGTTCTGCTGTGATCTTTGTTTGAAACTATTTTTGCTGCTGATATAGAACAAAAACAGTCAATCACTGTATGATGAATGAATCTCCGACATACATCGCGCGTACATCTCTGTTTTGTTGTTTATGATGAGAGTTCAGATTTCAGTGAGCGAGAGCGCGCTCTGAACAAAACTCCGGCTAATCTGAACGCCTCTGATAATTAGACATTGCATTCATAAACTCAACAGAATCACATGTGATTGGTTATAATGCGCAACGTGATTATAACAGATGCCTTTTGAGAAGACTACTACAATAAAATTCGTCACTCCCAAAGTGGCTAGTGGGAGTGACTGTGTACACGCCACAGCTGAAATCCACCCGCAAATGGCGGGTTGGCGGGTGTTAATGTCAAGCCCTGTATATATATATACACACATACATAAACACACATACATACATACATACATAAACACACACACTCACTTCACATTCTGTCCGTACCTCTCTCTGGTCATTGTCCAGATAGAGATGTTCAGTGTGCTGTTTCTGTCTGTCCCTCCTCCTCCATTGTGCTGGTGCGCTGCGCTTCGCCCATCTAAAACACCACAATAACACCGTTAGATTAAAACAAAAACATTCAAACAACTGGTCTCCATAGTTTGCACTTGGCTTATGAGAAATGGTCTCAATGATTGATTTACCCAAGCAAGACACCTTCTTGGAGCAGCATCCTTGTTTGTCTTGGAACAAACTTAATATTAACTACGGCTGGGGCAATATAGCTAAAACAATATTTTTAAGCCTTTCCTAAGATATTTAATATCTAAATATTTAATCTCTGAATGGTTTTTAAGTTGCTACAAACCATCATTTCAACAAATCAGTCATTGTTGTACAGCAGATTTAAAGATCTCCTATTATGGTATTTTAAAGGTTCCTAATGTTAGTCTCCTACAACAAGTTTACATGCACCCAATGTCAAAAAACACTTACATTTTCACATAATATACATTGCAGCATCACCTCTTTTCTCACAGTGTCTGAAACGGTCAGATTATGGATTCAGTGTCTTTAAACCCCTCCTGAGAGCCTCCTCTGCTCTAATTGGTCAGTCTGTTGTGATTGGTCGAATGCTTACAGCGCGTGTCGGACGCAAAACGGCCATTATCATATCTGAATTTCAGCTCCAGATCTTCCTCAGCACTTGTAAACACAGTGATATGAACAGTAACAATAGCCGGGTTTCCATTTTAGATTTGTGCAAAACGTTTGCAATATTTTCTAAATATCAATAAAAAACTATTGCGAAATTATGGCGTTTCCATAATTCCATGTTATGCGACTAAAACCTCTCGCGATAAGTCATTCCAAAAATAATGGCAAAGCACTAGCCATTATTTTTAATCGAAGGAGACTTAGGCGTGTTATCCAAGCATTAATGGCAAGAAAAATATTTCGGAGAGGCCATGTATGAGGTGTTTCTGGGTGTTTCTCCCTCATATCTGCTTTGAGGTCTGGATAAATAGTGGCATTTCTTTGTTGTTTAGAATCCAGTTTATGTAAATTTGATTGTCACTAACACGTGAAGAAGCTCGTTGTAGTCCCTACCAGCCGTTTGTTGTTGTCCTTAAAAAGCGATTTCTGTAAAAGAAAATATCTCCCTTTGCTTTGAACTCTGAGCGTCGTAACATTGCAGATGTTGTATATGCTGAAACAGCAACATTACACACTAACTAAAGTTAAAAAAGTGAAATCATGATCAACCACCCCTTTAAAGCATATAAAATGCCAAACAGCCATCAACATTTTTTGTGGGTTTTGAATCAATTCACTCAAACTCATATGAATGAATCTATCCAGCCAGACCATCAAACAATCATATTTTAGGGAAAGTCATTTCAGGGCCAACAAGTGATGCTGGTCCAGGAACATGTCCAATTTAATCACGTTGTGCCAGCTTCAACGGCACTAAAAGCCTAAGCCTTGTGTACTGATCACTTAATTAATTGATGCCTGTAGGAAAAGCCAAGAGACTCATTCTCACTTGTTGCTGGTGGGTCCAGTGGAGAGCACATCAGACTGTAAGCGGGGGAAAAAGCCCGGCTCGTAGCGGCCCTGACCGATCTTCATGTCCAGCAGGTGGGGATGCAGAGCCGTGTGGTCGATCTTACACAGTCTCATCTCAATGGCCTTTTCTGAGGTGACACACATCACAAGGAAGGAACACGTCACACACACATTACTGATGAATCACCAGAGGAATAACGCCTTCATCACAGAGACACAAAACCCACAAGGTGGGAGGAGAGCGAGCTAGTGATGTGGTCGAATGAAAGAGACAGTTAGGCCACTGATATGAACCCACACACCACGCTCAAAATATCTCTTACACAACACAAGATCTATCAGTCATTAGAGATGCTACAGCAAGAGCTGTGAACAATGTTTTAACATTTAAAGGGATAGCTCACCCAAATAAGAACATTCTGTCATCATTTACTCACCCTCAAGTTGTTGTAAACCTGCAGGAAGTTCTTTCTTCTGTTGAATATCGATACTATTTTGAAGAAATACAGTTGCTGGTCCCCATTGACTTCCATAGTATAGAAAAAAATCTATAGAAGTCAATGGAGACCAGAAATTCTTCACATTACCCACATTCTTCAAAATATCTTCTTTTGTATTCAGCACAAGAAAGAAACTCATACAGGTTTGGAACAACTTGAAAGTGAGTAAATGACAGAATTTTAATTTTTGGGTGAACTGTCCCTTTAAATGAATTTAATACATTTTTAAAAAACGAATACAAAATACAGCTTGATGGCTAAAAATATTTAATTATAATACTTCGATGCGTGGTTTACTTCTTATCAAGCACCACCAATGAAACAAATTCTTCTAAATAAATGAAATGCAATAATATAACTTTCTAATCAGCTCTATGATGATAAATGAGAGACTTTAAAATAGTTTCCCCCGCACAAACATCTTTTAATCAATCATTATTCATGTTAATAATAAATACCATTTCCATTTGGCTCTCTATGCTTGAACGCTCCAATTTCATCAACAGAGCTAATGCAAGACACCTGAATGCATGAACGCACGTGATTCAAAAATCCTATCCATAATGCATTGCAGTAAGAGGAATTCAGCATGAAGCGAGATGCCTATGGATTACAGGCTAAAACGTATAGATTTCCTTTTTAATGATGCGTCATGAGGAAAACGGATCAACTTTCCGATTACATTTTAAAAGCAAGGTTTCTGAAAATAAAGGTCACATATCAATAAAGATAAAGCTACAATCAATACCCATTTGAAAATGGCCCTCACATTCACAAAGTAGGAAAAACATGCAAGAAGGGTCCAAATTTAACTTTTAGCTCAAGCCACAAATTTAGCCCAGCGCCACATATTTATATCCTTTTTGTTGCAATTCCGAGTTTATCTCTCATAATTCTGAGAAAAAAAGTCTGAATATAAGATATAAACTCGCAATTCTGGCTTTTTTTCTTGCAATTGCGAGTATATACAGTATTGTGCAAAAGTCTTAGGTATGTTAGTATTTTCACCCCCAAAAAATGGTTTTAAGCCAGTTATTTCGCTGTAGTATATCAGTAGAAAATATCAGTTTAAATTTCCAAACATTAATTTTGCCATTAATTGTAATAATCCAGTGATATTTTTTGTAGATATTGTGATTCTGACTTTTTTTTCCTCAAAATTGCAAGTTTATATCCAGCAATTCAGATATATATATATATTTTTTTTTTTTCACAATTGTGAGATATAAACCTGCAATTGCAAGTTATAAAATCTGAATTGCAAAATATAAACTCAGAGTTTTTTATATATATATTTAAAAAAAAAAATCAAAGTCAGAATTGTGAGATAAAAAGTCGCATTTTTTTTATTCCGTGGTGGAAACAAGCTTCCATTCTAAATATGTATAATTTATAAATAAAATTCAAAATTGTATTTTATTTAAAGTTGCAATGAAACGGCTACAAACCTTTTCTTCTGTATATTTTGACATACAACCAACAGATTATCGAAATTAACTTTGGCAAGTGACGGTTATAAGTTGCTACAAATATGCAAGGATAAAAAGATAGGTAGTAAATTTTTTGGGACAACACTATTATTATAACAATAATTTTTATTTAATTATATATAATACATTTTCCTAAATTATGGAAGCTCCGCCATAAAAAATAAAAAAGGTAATTGCAACATTTTATCTCACATATTTGTAATTCTATCTTTTTGCTCATAAGTTTATCTCATTTATCGCTCACGATTCTGAGAAAAGTCTGAATATAATATATAAACTTCGCAATTCTTTTTCTTGTAAATGCGAGGTTATGTCCAGCAAACTTTTTTTCCTCAAAATTGAGATATAAACTCGCAATTCGGAGAAAAAATTCAGCTAACAATTCTGACTTTTTTTTGGCAATTGTGCTTTTATATCTCACAATTCTCAGAAAAAAAGTCAGAAATGTGAGATATAAACTCGCAATTTGGAGAAAAAAAAAATATCCGGCAATTTAAAAAAAAAAATTCTCCGAATTGTGAGACATAAAACTCGCAATTACCTTTTTTTTATTATTTATTTTTATTCCATGGCTGAAACAAGCTTCCACACTAAATATATATAACTTATAAATAAACTTGCGCTGAAACAGAAGGTGTGACATATCTTTTCTTCTGTCTATTCTGACGTACAACCAAAATTAACGGATTTAAAAAAAAAAAAAAAATGTATGACGGAGACTTGGATCTATCCATCGGTTGTTGATTGGATGGAGGCGGATCTGAATGTGAGCTTGCAGTCGACTGTAAGAAAGGCTCGGAGTTAATTGGCTCGTTTCCACCAGATCAGGGTTTAGCGTCACGAATCGTACTGAACTGTACTGAACTGTACCGCTCGGTGGAAACGAGCCATAAGTGGACTAGTCCAATTCAATCTGTTCATTATATAAAGTGATCTAGTCTATTCAGAAAATTTGGACTAAACCGCTCAATTCATATGGATTAGTTTTACGATCTCTTTATGAACTTATTGAAGCGGAAGTGGTAGTTGCGTAGCTGTCAATGGAGGAACAGAAAGCTCTCAGATTTCATCTTCATTTGTTTTCCGAAGATGAACGAAAGAGGTAAATTTAAATGAAAAACAGTTAATTTTATACCCTTCATGCAAGTGGTTCCATTTGTAAAATAAACTAGTCAGTATTCTGAAGCCGTCTCACCTGCTTCATCAATGTTGGTGCATTTCTGGTACATGGAGGTCCGCAGGGTGGGCGTCCTGACATTTAACATGCGGATCTTGTCAACACGGGAATCAAACACTCGCAGTGTGTGCTCTTTGTCCTCATCATCGTGGCAGAGGATCTTACTGTCGATGAAAGAGGCAAACATCTGTGTCTCCAGGAAGCGGGACAGGAATGGCAGGTAAGGTTCTGGCTGATCCGACAGGAAGGAGGCCTGCAGTGGACAAAATTTAGCTGCTGTAGGCTGAAAGGAGTATCAGCATCCAAAAATCCAACACTTCTTGATCAGTTACTCAAAACTTACTTGTTTCAGAATAAATAAAACGTATTAAAATGAAATCAAGCTGGTCACCTCGAACCTGCAATAAACCAACATGATTTTTTCTAACAGGGAAGTTAATAAATGAGTAGTGAAATACTACCTTGTCAAAGTTCTGCATCTGGTCTCGGTTGCTGAACCAGGACTCTTTGTCTTGGCTGGGCTGAATGACAAACACCTCATAGTCCGAGAACATCTGCGTGAAGCGGTTGGCGAAGACCTCTCGCACCCGGATGTTCAACTGATGCATCTTCATCTCATCTTCATCACACTGCACTTTTGAATCCTTGTTAGTGCTTGTGTCCTCCTTCACATCCAACTGTCAAACACACAGAAAGAAAGAAAAAAAACACTTATAAACAGGCACAGACATAAAGGACAAAAATGAAAAAAACTTGATGGAAAATGGAAGCTGCAATAGATTTTTCTTCTCTATTTAGGGCCCAAAGAAATCTGTTTTATTTTTTTCCAAATTCCGTTTTTTCCTTTCTAATTTTTCTGGATTCAGTTTTTTTTTTTTTTTCATTAAACATTTTTTGGACTCCCATTTTAATGGTTAAATTAAATTTTAGTAATCAAAAAGCATGTCTAATTATTTGAAATCATGAAACTTATACAATTCAATAATAATTTATTAAAAGTTATAAAATGTGTAGGGCCCTATGAAATACATTTTTTTCTCAAATTCCATTTAATTATTTTTTTTTTTTTACCAAATTCTGTGTTCTCTGTTTTAAGTTTTCTGGATTCCATTTTAATGATTTAATAAAATTTTAATAAATCAATTATTTAACATTCAATTCTATGAAATGTTTTTTCCAGAATATCTGTGTTGTGTATTTTAATTTTTCTGGCAATCAAATGAGGGCATAAAACATTAATTTAATTTAATATGAAATTATACAAATGTTTTATTATTATTACATTGAGACGTAGCTAAGGGAACTGGATTTGAGGAACCTGTGATGTACCGACCCATAAATCAAGTCTGTAGTAGAGTATTTATTTTCCAGGCAAAACTGAAATATAATGAATTTATTATGATTATAAATACAAAACAACTAGTATGACTACGTCCCCACTGTATATTACACCTCTCTATAATTCAATTAACGCAAAGCACAATACGATAAAGCGGCACGCAAGGAATCTCCACCATTTTTTGCATTTCTGTCACATCGCATTGAGTATTGGTTAGGGATGCTCCGTTATGAAAACGTTGGCCGATGCCGATAACCGATAATACTTTATATTTAAAAGCTGATAAACGATATATTGGCCGATAAATCTAAAAAAACAAAACAAAAGTCTCACCATTAAATTCCATGTCCCAAGCACACAATTATGAGTGTGTTTACATGCAGGTTCTTAAGCCGCTTATGCTTAATAAGCCGACAACGCAAGTGGTCATGTAAACGCGGTAACCCGTTTTCTTTTAACGGAGTAAGGTCATAAACCGCTTAAGCATAAACCGGTCGACACAGGTAGTTTTTTGCCTCTTACCCCCGATTATGAGCGGCATGTAAACGCATTAACCTGCTTAATTTCTGTGGGCTTCTTGAAGTGCGCATGTGTGTTACGTGACAGGAACGCATCCTTAGTGCAGATTTAAGCGCATCCAGACAGAGCGAGCGTTTTGCAGGAAAGAAAGAAGGAAATATCACAAACGCAGAATCTTTCATGACCCAGAAAATGTGTTCTCATCTCATGCAGCAGAAGTAGAAGTGGTCAGTCAAAACGCTGCATCTGTAACTGCACGAGAGGATAATATATGAGCTGGAAGTTCCCGCTGACATTTATTTAACATTACAACTCACATAACATGTGGAGTAGCTACTCAGAGTCAGATACGCAAATGATTATGTTTTGACGTCACTACAGGCAAATAACCCGATTTATTAATAAAGTCGTGTAAACGCGGTTTACTTGCTTTGTCAGGTTACTGATGTGCATGTAAACGGGGAAAACTGGTTATTTCAATAAGCTGATATTTGTGAGTTATCAGTTTACTGGTGTGCATGTAAACATGCTCATTGATGTTCTCATTATAATTTTATGTAGCCTATATGACAGACTTGCACTGCACATGTTGCACTGAACAATATTTTCCTTTTTGAAGTGATTTCAATCATATTTCAAGCAATTCAAAACCATCATGGCGAACAGTGCGCATCTGAAGTGTCTTAGCTGAAGGAAATAATACATTATTTATCGGCTTTAATATATCAGCCAAATTTTCTCATCGGGCCGATAACGATAACATTAAAAAAGAACATATATTGGCCGATACCGATATGGTGGCCCATATATCGTGCATCCCTAGTATTGGTCCAAATTGTTAATTCTTAAAATCAGCAAAAAAAAAAAAAACATGTTTCTAATGCTAAATTACACTCCTGACACTTTCCAGGAAAAATACTGAAGTCACAATGTAATGGAAGTAGCGACAGATCTTTTCTTAAGTGAAAAGAATTATTGAAAAAGAAAAAAACGTCGGGCAGGACTTGATTTTATGCATCGATTGCTGATTGGATGGATTGGAAAAGTCTGGCATTCATCACCAGAGAGAAGTCTGACGTTTCACCAGAAGACTGAGTTTTGACATTTTTATTAAAAAATGAAACATGAATGGATGAATTGTTCAATAACAAGCATTTAGAAAATAGAATTTCCATTTCATGCCGACTTTAAAAGTACAGGAAGGGGTTAACAGAGCTGGAAGAAGAGAGTGGGAAAATGTGAGAGCAAATATCAGCACAGCTTTTGGAGCTGATCTGAGTTATCTATTCTCCATGGAAACACCCTGAATGGAGAGCAGGGAGTGCTGGGAACGGAAGTCTACAAATCTGCTCTGATTTATAAGGCTCGTTCCCGAGAGAATATAACCATTCAGAGCGAGTGGCAATACACAGAGAGCAAGAAAAGCAAACAAGTGCCTGACAGCTCACTCTAAATTTTGCAATCGCTGAATATCAAGTCAGGATAATGGAATTGAACTAGTGCAGCTTTAAAGATGTGACAAACTCTCTCTAGCAGCTATATTAAGAGTAAGGGTCAATCCCGGGTCTTTAGAAAGACTGTGTGTCCTTAAGCTGCTTAATGTCATCAACAGAGACCTCGAGCTTTCTGAGAATCAGAACAGAGCGCGCTCAGTCTTAACAGCCATTTATTCATCTTTTCATTGCCCACACAATAATTATAATTATTGCCCACACTGAAAAGATAGGCTATGTTTTCTACAAAGCAGCTGTCATCATTGCTGAAGTTATTGTTCGGTTCAAAAAAGGATTTATTGAATTCACAGCAAATCACCAGAGAAACCAGACAAACACAGGAGCGAGAAAATCTCTTTTGTCAGAGAAGTTACAGCATCAAGAAATGAACTGAACAAATGTGGAATATTCTGGTCTAAATACAATTTGTGTTAAAATAATAAATAATTTATTGCGCAGTTGTG
This sequence comes from Coreius guichenoti, assembly GCA_039654105.1. Taxonomy (NCBI): domain Eukaryota; kingdom Metazoa; phylum Chordata; class Actinopteri; order Cypriniformes; family Gobionidae; genus Coreius; species Coreius guichenoti. Next base: position 4,747,694 of record CM077168.1, read on the forward strand.
CTTGGAGTCAGTTGTTTTATTTGTGATGATAATAACGCAATGAAACATGCCAAATTGTGCGAACATCATTTTTGGCCAGGCTGTCATACAAAGAAATTATGAACACATGCAAAAACGAGAGAACTAATGAAAAATTAATACCTGATTATGCTGCAGTCAGTCAATGTATGCTTTTTCCAGTGAGCTTTAAAGTAAAATAAAACCTGTAGCTGTAGTTTGCCTTTTTTGCCAAATAATTTTGTCAGATAAATACCCTTTTTCCCCTCATATTTAATATATTTAAAAATATATATAACATTTTCCCATTTTGATGGTTTAATTGAACTTGTAGAGTCATTAAAAACAAATATCCACTCTGGGACATCACTTTGGCCACTACTGTACATGAATACATTAATGTAATTACATTAGTAATACATAATTGTATGTGTCACGATCTACTTCCAGCGAGATTCTGAAGTGTGCATACGATGGACACTTTACTATCCCATGAGGCCAGGGGAGAGGCTTTATGAACAGAGGTGAAGCGACGCAACTGATGCTGGTAGGTCACACGATAATGACAACATGGCCAATGTAGTACGTCTGGATAACATTCATACTACACACATTCATTGTTCCTTGTGTTTATTAAATGTTTTTTCATCGTTCATCTGCGATGAAGCATCTGCATTATCAAGTCAAGCCACAGACACTATGATAGTACTGGCATGCTGTCTTGCATACAACTTAAAACCCTTCCCTTCACAAGCAAATTGCATACTATTAGTGTGTAATTGTGAACTGGCATACAGCCAGAATTTGGTGTTTTTTTTAAATGGAAGTTTTCTCCGAGAGTTTTTTGTTAAAGCACTTGGGCTTGAGCTCTAAAGTTGTTTAAATTATAATTTTGAATACTTTTTTGAGGTGGATGAACTTGTGGTTATGCTTTATTATGCAATTCCCACAGGAAACAGTACCATAAACAGTGCTTTATGGATCATTATGTCCTCGTCCCTTCCATGTCCTTATTATGTTATCATAATGTGGATGCCAATCAGTGTGATAATCAAACATTTTAAATGTTTATTTACTTGCCTACTAGCTGTAAATGAATTTGGCACCTGTGGTTTGTCAATTATCACAGAAAAAATATATTGTATTTATTACAGAATATTCCTTTAAAGTGCTCCTATTATGCTATTTTAAAGGTTGTTAATTTTGTTTTGAGGTCTTCTAAAATTTATTTACATGCATCCAAGGTCAAAAACACTTCAATTTTTCACATAATATACATTGCAGCTTTACCTCATTTCTCACAGTGTTTGAAAAGGTTTAAGGATTCAGTCTCTCTAAACCCCTCCTTTCCGAGAGCTTCCTCTGCTCTGATTGGTCAGACGGCCCAGTCTGTTGTGATTGGTCGACCTTTTACAGCACGTGTCTAAACTAAACGTCCATTACCATATCTGAATTTCAGCTCAATTTAAGCCCGAGTTCGATAATAAAACATTGGAATATGTAGGACTAAGTGGTAGACGTTGTTCACGGGCAGCCAATGAAGATCACAGACTGGCATTAGGGCTGTGCGATATTGAAGAAAAATGCGATACCTTGTTAAATAATGCGATATTCGATATGCGATACGATATTGGTTTAAGTGTGTAAAATCTATTTAAATTATATTTAAAAACTGAGAATGATACCATTTATGTGTTTCACATTCTTTCTGGGAAAAGAAAGCATCACTACAACTTCTGAAAGTGACCAGCAGTGTTTTAGCAAAACACAGTAATGTCACAAATCTGATAATATAATTTTAACATCAATGTAAACAAACAAAAATATTTAAAGCCAATATTTAAATACAAAAAACTCTTTGCTCAACTTGGTAATATATAGTTATATCAACCTAAAACTTCACATCAAGAACATCCAGGTAAACAAATACACCTGAACTAGGGGTGGACGATTATTTTTCATTTATCTTTGTTATTAAAAACAAGAACTGCAAACAATAGGACAAATACAATAAAACAAAGATACAAATGAAATAAACAGTGCTTTAAGTTTTTCAGGTAGACCTACATTAGATCTATTTAACAGTAGCATTCAAGTAAGAAACAATTCAGAAACTGAACAATCAAATGTAAAACTAAAACACTGCATAGTCTTCACATGAATTAAATATACAATGATTCATAATAAAGCTACAAAGGTTATTCAGTCAAGAGCACTGAGTGATTTTCTCTTTTTCTTTTGTTGTTTGTCAGACAGCAGGTTTACTGTATTAGCAGGCTGTCACTTTAAGACCAATGCATGGCTGCTATTAACATGCATCCAGTTTCTTTCCCCAACTGATAACGTTCACTTAATACTGTGTTAACATGAATACTCATCAAGACAGCCATTTTGACATAACTGTGTGTATATTTGACAGTTTGAGTGTGTAATAAGGCGCAAAACAGAACTGAAGGGATCATACGCTGTCAGAGAGGAGGCTTGTGCGTGCGCTTCGGGTGTGTGTCAGACAGCAGACAGCGCGAGATTTATTGAGTTTAATAACTCTTTTTAACGTTAAGCAAGTCATGTAAGTAACAGTCGTGTGCCCAGTCTATCTCTGCTCTATGTGTCGACCTAAAACTTGGACTTTTCAAAACGTTTTGAAGTAGCCTATTAAAATCATTCAGATATCGCATGCCGTTGCGATATGCATATCGCAATATGTATATTTGCGATATTTCGATCATTTCGATTTATCGTGCGGCCCTAGCTGGCATTATGCAAATTTGTTACAAACCTACCTAGGCTCATGCAGGAAGTGAGACTGGAATTACTGACGACTTGTTTCAGGCAGTTCGCTTCTTTCTTTTAGGAGACAATAACTCAATGTATCTGCACTTTGATCTTTGAAACTTTGCAGACCTTTTACATTCACAAACAGCTTTTTCAAACACTGCATGAAAGGGAATATCCGAAAAAGCATAATAGGGGCACTTTAAAGGAACTATAATTAACACTGTTTTGGTCAGTTCTGTGTCTTTGTGCATTCATTCTCATGCTCACCTTCTCCAGACTGACTCCAGTCCTCTTGACCAGCGCTTGCAGACGAGCTATGGTTTGGTTTTCTCTCAGCAAGTACGAGTTGAGCGGTGAGCCGGCCAGGTTGCCGTTGCGCTTGTCGGAGGCCATGTCACCCGAGCGGAAGCCCCTGAGCTTGCTCTGGCCCTCGCTGCATTGTGGGTTCGCCTCCGGAGACATGCCGAACGCCAACAGAACCTCCGAGATCTCCTGGATGAACTCCAGCTTGTTGGGGAACTGAGGCAGGTCCTCGGGTAGCTCAATGAAGTGGTTGTCGATATCGACAAAACACAGGTTGGCCTGAAGGGTACAAGAGTCATTTTATTACAAGCATTGATCTATGGCTTTATGTAATGGAGAAATTTCTGAAAAAGAGGATTTCTTAGAGGTTATGGACAATGTAGTAACACCGATCTCTGTGCACTAGAGGGCTCTGGACAAACTAACAAACCAGAGATGCTCAGTTGAGAATTATATACCAAACAACTGCCAAATTTTGATAATTTTATACATTTAAATACAGGTACAAATATGAATGCACATCACCAAAAATGCACCAAATAGTACTATGGTACTACCATGTTTTACTGTACAATGATTAAAAGTTTGGAATAAATAAGATTTCTTAATGTTTTTATGCTCACCAAGGCTGCATTTATTTAATTAAAAAAATGCAATAAAAACAATAATATTGTGAAATATTATTACATTTTAAAATAACCATTTTCCATTTAAATACATGTTCAAAAGTAATTTATTCCTGTGATGCAAAGCTGAATTTTCAGCATCATTACTCCAGTCTTCAGTGTCACATGATCCTTCAGAAATCATTTTTTAAAAGGGCACATCTCAGCGATACTTCAGAGAGCTTGTTTTCCCAGCAGGTTTACGCCACAGATTTCTTTCATAGGCATTAAAAGAAGTAAAAGAAGTGCCAATGTAGCCGACCCATGTTTGATATTAGATTTGCTTTGAAAGATGTGTGCGTGAGTAAGATCAAGAAAACATTAGATTAGATATCTCATCAGTCAGAAAGGTCACAAAGATTATTTTCTTACAAAAGGTTTTACAAATATTGTTTTAGTCGCATCTCAGTACAGAGATGAAGAAGACCAGAAGGGTTTTACAGGGAGATAAAATTATTCTGGGCTCTGAATAAAATATTCAATGTTGTACATTTACATTTATATTCCAATGGTATTAAAGCTACAGTATATATGGTACATATAATATACAACCAAACAACACCACAAACAACATCTGTTCACCCATGGGCGTGCTGGTCTGAAAACTGTGTGTTTAGGCGCATTGTTGGTGCGTTGCTATTTTGAGGAACTGAAAACGGCTGCGCCATTGACCAACAAAAACCTGGTCTAAAGTCAATAGCGCAGTATTTTTGGTGTTATTTAAAGGGCGTGTTAGTAATATGCGCCTATAGGCGGGTCCACAACGTGCGCACAGCAGCACACAAACATCTTTAAATATTAAAAATAAAAGGATTCTTCTCTGGAGAAGCGTTCAGTCTTTCCGCTCGCAAATTCTGCCATGTAAATAGCGAATCCACCATGGCGCGAGCGCAACTGGCTTTTAAAGGGAATGGGAGATCAGACTCTGATTGGTTTATTGCATGTAACACCCAAAACACACCCATGACTCATTAAGAGAATAGGGACAACCCTTTTAGACCATGTGCCTGGCGCGCCGATGGTTTTTTCCATCATTAAACTGGCAAAAGTGGATTCGGACCATGCGCTCAGATCGTTAAAATAGGGCCCTATGAGTAGCGACTTCATGTCGCACATCTCTCAGACAGCGCTGAGAAACAGTCTCTCCGAGAGCGTGCGCATATACTGAAATGAGTTGTTTTTCGCTGCTAATTGTGCTTCAACGGTTTAAAATCACCTGTTTTTAAAACGCAATGTAAAACACATTAGGTTTCAGCCTAATTACCACAAACCTCTTATGGCAGGAAGATGTTGCTGCATGACCTAATGAGATGAGTAAACATGAGGTCTAACAACCAATAGAGATGCTCGTAAGTCCAAACAGACCATTCTGACATTCATCTAAGCTTGAAGCACTAATCTTCTAGAAAAACCACATGACTTCATCATGTACTGAGTAGGAGTGAGAGTACGTCACGCACCTCTTGGGGAAGTTCCAGCTTGGTGCGGTCATCCTGGCCGTTGGAGTGCAGACCCATGAGGTAGGGCACAGGAGCGTCCAGGAAGTGGAGCAGTGAAGCAGGCAAGATGGGGACATACACATGCTGCCATTGGAAGGGGAACATCAAAGCTGTAATGGTCTCTGCCACCGTCATCAGCCGCTGGTAATCTGGTCAGCAAAAGGACACATTTAGACGCGTCACTCTCAGAACAGGGTGACTACACAGAGTGATGCAAATTATCCATCTCCACGGATACAATAATCACACCGGAGACCATAACAGTGTTTTTACAGGAACAGATATTTACATAGAGATGAAAACAAATGTGTTAGTCCATTGTGCCGACGGACTATAAATATATATATAGTATATCAGATTTAAAGGGATAGTCACCCATTTACTTACCCTCATGTCGTTCCAAATTTGAATGACTTTCTTGCCAAACAGTTTTGGTTCTCAATGACATCCATTGTATTTTTTGTCCATTCAATTCTTCAAAACATCATCTTTTATGTTCCACAGAAGAAAGAAAGTCATACAGGTTTGGAACGACATGAGGGTGAGTAAATGATGACAGAATTGAAGTGCTCTTCATGGAGACGATTTTTAATACTGTCATTTGTTTGTGTGAGAATGTTCTTGACATTCACTCTTTTGGTTATTGTAGAAATGCTTAAAGTGAGTGCTTCTAAAGTGACTGGCACACAATGCAGTCTCAAGTGGGCATTTAAAACTAAAAATATCACAGTATAGAGGATATTTACTGTATACTATTCTTATACACACTAAACCTAGACAAAAAGGTCGTTTTTTTCGTTATGGTCTCCACCCTGCAATCCCATAGGGTGTCACGATTGTCAGAGGGACAGGAATACTAAACCAGCCTCTAAGCACCCCGAGTAACAACAACAGGCCTATTCATGAGCACACACACCTGGTTTCCATGTTTTATGGGGATTTTCCATAGACGTAATGTTTTTTATACTGTACAAACTGTATATTCTATCCCCCTACAACTAACCCAACTCATCACAGAAAACTGTCTGCATTTTTACATTTTCAAAAAACATCACTTAGTGGTTTTCCTCATGGGGACCAAAAAATGTCCCTGCAAGGTCAAGAATTGTGGATATTGCCATCTTTGTGGGACATTCTGTCCCCATAATGTAGGGATTACCAAGCCACACACACACACACACACACACACACACACACACACACACACACACACACACACACACACACACACACACACACAACTAAAATGTCCCCACGAGGACAAGGATTTTGCATATTGCCATCTTTGTGGGACATTTTGTCCTCATAATGTAGGGATTACCAAGCCACACACACACACACACACACACACACACACACACACACACACCAAAAATGTCCCCACAAAAACAAGGATTTTGGATATTGCCATCTTTGTGGGACATTTTGTCCCAATAATGTAGGGATTACCAGGCCCCACACACACACACACACACATATATACACTAGGGGTGGGACACAATATCGATAGGGCAATATATTGTTGTCCTTCTCCGTGTGATACGAGAATCGATACGCTGGCGCTAAATATCAATATTTTAATTTTAATTGTAGTCCAAAGTCTGGAAAACCTGCACTTAACCTTTTCACAGGCATTTTGTTTTCATAGTTAGACAGATATCGTGATGGATCATTATAGGATTGTCTTGCAACATATTAATTATTGCAGAATTGCTGTATCATGATATTATCGGTATCGTGAGCCATGTATCATCGTGAGGTACCCTGTGACTCCCACCCCTAATATACATACATATACATATATAATTCAAGTCATAATCTTTACTTCAGATGACATGTAAAGCAACTGAGACTGAGCTCTATATATGGAAACGACCAGTAACTGGCGATCATCCATTGATCTATCAGCAGATGCCCGTCTCAAGAATTCATGTCCATGGGAAAGAGCCAGGGTATTTCTATATATATATATATATATATATATATAAATATATATGCATGCTACGGATGCGACTGTTATTTATAGAACAACGTAGGCTATCTTGTTTTTTAGAGATCATACCCTGCTGTGTGTGTGCGCAGCTCCATCTAATGACATCAAGTCGTTTTTATTCTGGACGCTCACTGTCCACAAGCATTACGCTACAAGCATGAGCCTTCTGGATACAGAAAGGGATGATGTAATTTCCAGCCAATCGTATTTATGCTGCATCACCACCATCCTCCTTATCTGGAGGATGGTTGCTAAGAAACAGCACAGCAATGCATCCACCGCATCCACCCAGCCCCCTGTCGTTTTGTAGTTACCTCCTGTAATTTGCTCTTTCTTGTTGGTGTAATTGATCCAATCACATCTGCCACTGAATCGCAAAACAATCTTCCCATGCCCCTTTAAACTCAATCTTAAACGGCCTGCTGAGGACTTCCACTGTCAATTATATTGTATTTAACATGTGAATCAAACAAGAGTACATGTAAGCTGACATTTACATAAGCAAAATAATGATATTTAAAGATTAAAGGTCAGGCTGAGGTTAAGCGTATGGCAGTCAGAAGACTCAGCGGTTTATTAAATTACTACATTTTGTGATTAACGTCTAAACGTATCCACGTGAATACTCCACAGAAAGCTGCGAGTTTAATTTGCAACGTACTAGGTGTTTGAGAAAAAAGGGTAGGCTGTGAGTTTGACAAGAACGAGAGAGAACAAAGCGATAAGATGAGCTCACACGGACAGTGAGATGGAGAGAGAGAGAGAGAGAGAGAGTGTGAAAAGTGAGAAAGAGCGTGTCGCAGTACACTGCAACATATCCGCCTTTTTATTCTCTCGCCTGTACTGTACTGAACACGCAAACATCAAGGAAATGAGCTGAAATCAATGTTTGCATGGCATTAATTCAAATATCAGGCCATTAGATTTGAATTAGCTTTAATTTGAAAGTGTTGGCATGAGTTGGCAGCAAACAGCAACACTAATTCATGTCAAAAAGGTATTACGTTCACTGATATAAAGCTTCTGTGTTACTCACTTTGGACTATTAATAACAATGATTTAGGGCTGAGTAAATTATAGCCAACTCGTTAACAATTTACAGAACCTTGATGAGATTTTCCAGTTTTCCTACTATATAAAGGGGACCTATTATGCCCTCAAAGTCTTGATTTAGGTTTTCAAGCTTGATTTTTTCGAAAATTGTTGCAGCTCATCTCTTCCCAGTCTGCCAGTAACGCTCTGTTTAGTTCCTGTCTCTTTGAAGCCCTGCCTTCTAAAAAGCAGAATGTGCTCTGATTGGCTGGATCGATGTGTTGTGATTAGTAAATTGCTTCGAGCGTGTTTTGGGAAATGCCACACCCCTTACCATAACCGCTAGTTTCAACACACTACTAACTAACTCAACCAGGCCCCGCCCCTTTATTCTGTGTATGCCTTGGACAGGAATAATTCAAATGATGAATACTGTGATGTGTCGCTCCCAGAAGAAAACTCAAGACTTTTCTTGTTTCAGGGTGTTCACTGATATAGAGAATAACTCCCTTTGGAGTGACTTTGTGTTTTGTAACTTTGCAGACCTTTTTCATGCTCAAACAGCAACATTACACACTAAAGAAAGTTAAACATGGAAAAGAGCATAATAGGACCCATTTAAAACAGGAAGACCAGCAGCCAGCAGCCTTAAGCTTACATCACAACCATGGACCAGAATTTGTTGTTCTTGTTAGTTAGTGGTACGCAGGCAGTCAAGGTTTGCTTAGTTAGCATCTACAGTTAGCCATTACAAACAGCATATTTATCCAATGTGTATTCTATGTAGACTAGGCACTCAAAATTGATTCCAACAGCATTTGATGTTAGCTAACAACATGGTATTCCAATAAACAAAAAATACGTATCACAAAGAAACATTGGTGAAATAGTCAATTTAGTATAGGAGTAATTTTGCTGTCAGTTGTTTGGAACTGACTTCACATCGGGATGCATTGAGTTATGTAGGCAACTTACTAGGTTTTGTAGACCGATACCCAAAACAGTCGAAATAGAAGTAGTTATTAATAAGCTAGTCTCATCCCTGCTGAAAAATCCAGTATAAACATGAATGCCATGTTGGTCCAGGCTGGTTTATACTGGTATAGTGCTGGTCTAGCTGGTGGACCAGCATAGTCATGCTGTTCTCAAGCAAAACTGAGCCCGCTTCCCATGCTGGGACCATCAAACCAGCAACCCATGCTGGTTAACGTTCCAGCTGGTGACCAGCATTGTTGGATTTTTCAGTCAGAATGTAACCAGACTTTTGCGTTCCATCAGTGTAATACACTTTACACTTCTGGCCAAGAACGACCCATTTAAACAGGAAGGGGCCATCTGACTGACATGAAAGCAACCAACATTTGGGGCAATTAATCAGAATTTACATGTGAGCTACTAAAGGGCTTTTGAACCGGAGGAACCTTTTCATAGTTCCTAGAACTAATGGAGGAAGTACCCGCTTTTTGGAGTGTTTTCACCAGAGGAACTGGGAATGATTTTAGCTATAAGAACGCCTTTTGGGGGGACTAAATTAGCTCCTACTTCAGAGTAGGGTCTAACCCAAACCAATAGGAACTACCAGGGAAGTAAGTGTACGCTGATTGGCAGAAAGCTCGCCAAACACCAGCACCCGCCATTTTTAAAAAAGCACAGTACACACACAGATTATAACCTATATATTTACTCCACGAACATGGAAAACAGTGATAGATGGACCTCTCAACCTTTGCGCTATCGAGAAAATCCAACGCAACTTTGGACCAAGTGAAACATGATTATGTATTTCTGCTCAGCTAGCGACATTTAGCATCAACCACACGGAAAACGCAAATACTTTTGTCATATAATGTCCACTTTCTTTGTATAATAGTTCTATCTAATAATGTATTAGACAGGACTGTTAAACAGATCGTAAGCTAATCAAGGAGGAGAATGTCAGCGCTGTACATGCTCAGGCTCCGCCGTCAAAATAAAAGTCACAACAACAAGCGTGGCTTCCATCACTTCAGAGTTCCTACTGGCGGTGCGAATGCAACCAGGAAAATGGCCCTAGGGGAACCACCCTGGTGGCAAGTTCCTAGAACTACCTGGTGCGAAAGCACCTGAAGTGTCTAAACCAAAACTATTGGGGATTTGTTTGATACCACAAATCTCTGTAACTTAAGCAGATCCAATTTCTTCTTACAAGAACATTGGAGAAGTCTGGGAACACATATTCCTAGAAACTGCATAAAACTAATCAGATTGGAGCTTGCCATTTTGAGAAACCTCTTGGTATTTTTGTATGGAATTTGTCTGAATCTGAGATTAATAATGAGCAGGCACTAGATCTACAGAAGTAAGTCGGACAGTTACTCACGTTGTGAGTACAGAAGGATCTGGATCTCCAGTAGTGCACAGGTGAAGAGCTGTAACACGTTCTCCAACCCCAGCAGCTCAAACACCTCCTGCAGGGGGAAGTCAAAGAGGGGCAGCTCGGCCGTGCTGGGTCTCTGACACAACACTGGCCCGTATACGCCCGAGAACTTCAAGGAACGCCCGGCCGGTGGCAGCGGGACCTCGTAGAGGACGTTGTAGACGTAGCTCTCCAGCGGCAGCGGCGGGGGCTGAGGCGAGGTGACGGCCTGGTGCAGCTGTTCGAGAACCCTTCTGCAGGCATTGGCGAAGGCCATGGGCGTGATCAGGCAGATGCATTTGGACACGTAGAGTGTGTCTCGGCTGATGTCATAGGAGTTGAAGCGCTGCAACCTGGTCAGGGAGGGGGCGGCATGCAGATGTTGAGGGGTGGGACGGGGGTCTTCGGGATTGCGAGGTGTGGGTGGCGTGTGCAGGATGTCGTACTGTTCTGCATTGTGCATGTGATAGAGTGTCTGCATGGCACTGCAGATCTGTTTGCTGGTCACCTCCTCAAAGAAGGTGAGGGCAAAGCCGTAGGTTCGGGAGCCGTCCTCTCTGGTGATAATGAAGGAGTGGAACTGTGGCTCGCGGATGTCCGTCTGAGTGCGGAAGGACAGGCCCTTTGGCATACAGAGCTGTAGTGGAAGAGGACAAAAAAAGTTACCCTCAACTCTTTTTAACCTTCAACAGGTGCCCTTATTTAATGCATCCCACATTGCACTCATTTGAATGACCAATTTAGCAGCCAGGCATATTGTGACATTTCAAGATTGTCGACAACCTTGCATGTTTAGTAAATTCATTACATTTCAGCAATTTTAGCAATCTCAAATGTTATCATTAAATTGTTATATGTCATATATGATATATTTAAGTGATACGGTGGAAGAGGCCGTGCTATATTCTAAATACAGACTGGCAAAAGGGCGTTGTTAGGCATGACACCACTTCAAGTGCCTTCCTGCCTAATGTCAGGGTAAAGATATAGGGTTTGGAGTGGATCCCAAAAAGAATCAGTTGTCACAAAATTGAACCGAAACTCAGTGTAAAGCACTGATCCTTGAGATAAGGGACAAAACATGTTTTAGATGTAAAAATATAAAAACTAACACTACATTATTAAAAATTGGTATTTTTGTAGACAAAGGTCTCAGATAATGAAGCATGTAAGGGAACAGGCTTATTTCTAAATATTTTTTCTAAAAATTAATATTTATTCACTCCATAACTTAATTTGTGTCAACTCTGTCAGACACACTTAAAAGCATACTAATTTAACTATCCAAAAACAATGTAAAGTCTTCAGTTATGTAATACTGGTGTTCAGTAAAGGAGCTAAGTCATAAAATACATTCTCTGTTTTTTTTTTTGTTTTTTCACACTATTATGAACAACACGGTTTCTAAATTTCTTAATTCTCCTCCCTCCTTTTAATATTAAACATATATCACCAATGTTCTTAGGTAATTAAGACACAATATCATGTAGTTCCATTGATGTTTTAACATTTTTACACAATAAATTGAAAAAAGAAGACATTTCTTTCAAAATTAACAAAAACCTTCACCTGACGGTGTAAAATACTGATGGAGTTGTCAAAAGTCATATACAGTATATGTAAATAGAATTCCCCATATGCAAGAAACATATTAAATCACATTATACAGTTTTTTGAGAGCACTTGTCAACCATCATTCATAAAACCTGACGGAGTTGACAAAATTAAATTTTTTTCCACCTTAACCACGTTGTACAGTGGAGCAATTTAGTTTTTTTTGCTCAGTTGTAGCTGCCTTAATAAACATATCAAAATGGCAAGATTTATCCCACAACTATTTACAGAAACTATTACACTGCGATGACGGAGTTGACATGTTAAGGCTGTGACCACAGAGACATTAATATTGTTTGTTTAAAATATTAAAAAATATATAACTTCCAGGACTTTGTGTCCTACTGTGAGATCCACAATGAGCAGGAAATAGTAAGTGCTCCTCAGAGTTGAAGCTGCCCATGACACTGCCTGATTTATTCAGAATTATAAAAAATCCTGACGGAGTTGACGCAAAGTGAGGACACAACTTTTATAGCTATTTTTTAATGGAAATATAATTCAATATTTACTTTTTGTATTGTTTGATATCTTAAAGATCTCCGTCTTTTAATGTAACTATTTTTTAATTTGTTGCATTTTAAACACTTTGTTTGGCAGTTTTACATTGTGACCTCATGCTAAGGGAAGGTTAGATTACATGTGTTTCCAAATATAGTGAGTGATTTTAAAATAATACTAAATAAATTATTTAAAAGTATAAGCAATGAATGTCCTGAGTATACAAATTTCCCTTAGACGTAACTTTTTAAGTATTTTTAGTGTGTTGATATTCTTACTTTTTAACATAAAAAGGGCTTTTGTCATGTTTTGTCTCATCTCAAGAATCAGTGATAGGCTACTTGCCTCACAGACATGAGAAATATATCTATATAAAGCTTGAAATGCCAAATACAATTAGAATACAAACACTCACTGATTATGTAATCCGTATGAAAAGTGCATTTCTCTCTAAAGGCGCGCCCACTATACATCGGAAATGACGAGTCAGCATCGTCAACTTCATCTTTGCAGTTGACACTGACTCAGAAAACACTCGTTTATTAATAAATAATTAAAATGTCTCCTTGACACATTCATATTCATTACTTTTGCCAGTGCTTTACAGCAAGCTTTATGTGTGCACTTGAGTGCAGAATAGGCTATATATTACACCAATAGACCTATATATTAAAGGTTTATTATGGTTTAGTTTTCCCCCACCAGGGCTTGACATACATTTTTTTGCTCACCAGCCACTGTGGCTAGTGGTTTTCCAAAGTTACTAGCCACTTAGCATTTTCACTGGCCACAATTTTCATTCACTTAAAACAGAACTGACTGTGTTCATGTGAATACTCGCCAAGACCGGCATTTTGACATTATTTTGTGTGTATTTGACTGTTTAAGTGCATTAAGCAGTGAAAAAAAAAAAACGCATTTAGTAATGAGAGGCGGCTTTATGCGCGCGCACTTTGGTTGTGAGCACAAAATCTGCGGGAATGAGTAAAATTATGCAGAACACGCACAATCCCATGGTGAAATTCAAGCCCTGTAACACCAACAATATTCATCCGGAGCAAATTAAACAAGTGAGTGAGTGAAGGAGGGTTTGTGTGTAACTCGCTGAGATGAGAGAGAGAGAAAGAGCAGCTGGTATTGTGTGTCTATTCTGCAGGAAATTAGTATTGGAAATGTTTTTCAGTATCGATATGTATCGATAAATCGATATTTTTGACACTACATTGCACAGTTTATTATTGCAGATGCCTTTTTAAAAGTCTACAATTGAAAAATGTATATATTATATATACAAACCCGATTCCAAAAAAGTTGGGACACTGTACAAATTGTGAATAAAAAAGGAATGCAATAATTTACAAATCTCATAAACTTATATTTTATTCACAATAGAATATAGATAACATATCAAATGTTGAAAGTGAGACATTTTGAAATGTCATGCCAAATATTGGCTCATTTTGGATTTCATGAGAGCTACACATTCCAAAAAAGTTGGGACAGGTAGCAATAAGAGGCCGGAAAAGTTAAATGTACATATAAGGAACAGCTGGAGGACCAATTTGCAACTTATTAGGTCAATTGGCAACATGATTGGGTATAAAAAGAGCCTTTCAGAGTGGCAGTGTCTCTCAGAAGTCAAGATGGGCAGAGGATCACCAATTCCCCCAATGCTGCGGCGAAAAATAGTGGAGCAATATCAGAAAGGAGTTTCTCAGAGAAAAATTGCAAAGAGTTTGAAGTTATCATCATCTACAGTGCATAATATCATCCAAAGATTCAGAGAATCTGGAACAATCTCTGTGCGTAAGGGTCAAGGCCGGAAAACCATACTGGATGCCCGTGATCTTCGAGCCCTTAGACGGCACTGCATCACATACAGGAATGCTACTGTAATGGAAATCACAACATGGGCTCAGGAATACTTCCAGAAAACATTGTCGGTGAACACAATCCACCGTGCCATTCGCCGTTGCCGGCTAAAACTCTATAGGTCAAAAAAGAAGCCATATCTAAACATGATCCAGAAGCGCAGGCGTTTTCTCTGGGCTAAGGCTCATTTAAAATGGACTGTGGCAAAGTGGAAAACTGTTCTCTGGTCAGACGAATCAAAATTTGAAGTTCTTTTTGGAAAACTGGGACGCCATGTCATCCGGACTAAAGAGAACAAGGACAACCCAAGTTGTTATCAGTGCTCAGTTCAGAAGCCTGCATCTCTGATGGTATGGGGTTGCATGAGTGCGTGTGGCATGGGCAGCTTACACATCTGGAAAGGCACCATCAATGCTGAAAGGTATATCCAAGTTCTAGAACAACATATGCTCCCATCCAGACGTCGTCTCTTTCAGGGAAGACCTTGCATTTTCCAACATGACAATGCCAGACCACAGACTGCATCAATTACAACATCATGGCTGCGTAGAAGAAGGATCCGGGTACTGAAATGGCCAGCCTGCAGTCCAGATCTTTCACCCATAGAAAATATTTGGCGCATCATAAAGAGGAAGATGTGACAAAGAAGACCTAAGACAGTTGAGCAACTAGAAGCCTGTATTAGACAAGAATGGGACAACATTCCTATTCCTAAACTTGAGCAACTTGTCTCCTCAGTCCCCAGACGTTTGCAGACTGTTATAAAAAGAAGAGGGGATGCCACACAGTGGTAAACATGGCCTTGTCCCAACTTTTTTGAGATGTGTTGATGCCATGAAATTTAAAATCAACTTATTTTTCCCTTAAAATGATAAATTTTCTCAGTTTAAACATTTGATATGTCATCTATGTTGTATTCTGAATAAAATATTGAAATTTGAAACTTCCACATCATTGCATTCTGTTTTTATTCACAATTTGTACAGTGTCCCAACTTTTTTGGAATCGGGTTTGTAAATGACAACCTGTCAAAGTGGCAAGTAGGAGTGACTGCGTTACACACCACTGCTGAAATATACACACATTTGGCGGGTGTTAATATCAAGCCCTGCCTCCCAGTATAAATTTAAGTAACTAAATTAGTATAAATGTGTGATTAGTTGACTAATGGCTTAAATGAATGACTACTAGTTGACTAGACAGATCTTTATTTGGGGGCAGCCCTAGATTTAAGCATAGCTGGATATCTCCAGAACTGGAATAGCTCAAAATACTCACCTGAGATCTCTTCCAGAAGTAGAACTATCACAAACTGGCATTGTATCTGCTCTCTAGGAATTAGTTGTTGAAAAACCCATATTAAAAGACCTCTATTTGTGTCACTCACCATTCCCACTGCATCCTGGTCAAAAGGGTTCCACTCCACATTGTCGGGATAGTGCGCTAGAACTTTAGATTTAAACGTTCTCCGCAGTGGACTCTGCTCAAAATTTTCACCTGAGATTCGGACAGAAAGAGAAAGAGAAAAAGACAAAGAAAGATAAGCTCAGAAAGATCTTTTTCAAGCAAATTCAAGCAAACCAAATCACAAATATATTGATATACTTGTCTACATATTTCTTCTGGAGGAAGAAACTGGTCGTTGCAAAAACAGACATGAAAACAGAAATCAAACCGAGTCAAAGCTAAAAAAGTGCCAGAACAGTTGAAGCAGAAAAGTGTCGGAACACACATGGAATAACGTGCCTTGAAAATCATTCCGAGTGAAGGAGTTAAAGCAGCCCACCAAGCAAAACCTTGGCGAAAGTTCACCAAGCAGTGACTGGCAAAAAGTTTGGAGTGCTAATAAGTTTCTGCTGCCGAGAGAGGAATAGGAAATGGAGTTGAAGGGGGAAAGGGCAGGAAGACAGGTGATCCCACACTACCGACCACGCAGCCATCTCACACATGAACAAACAGCGGTGCTGTGAAAGAAGTGCGTGGAAAGGTTAAAGGTTAGCGGGCACAGGCGGAGCTGTGGTTGATTGTGATACAAACAGGAGCATTGGAGAGCGGAGTGGGGGATGGGGTTACCTTCGTTTGCACTCGCCAACTCTCCTCTGGCACCATCTCTGAATTTAGTAGCCTGTATATACTGGCATAAAGCTACACAACAGATAAAACAGTGTAATTAATCACTTACATGAGGAGGGTGAGTATTTGTCACTTGTTACTCATAGAGAACACCATTCATTATGGAGGACTAGGACAGCTGCTTAAAACTAAAATTGAGAAATCAATTATTAATTTCAAAATAAAGTTTAAGCCATATTTATATCATAGTTAAATGTTGCAAAGCAGTAATAATAAATTAATAAATCACTTAATTGAATAAATAAATAAACAAACAATGTGTGAGTTTTAAACAATGTTTAAAATATTTGTAAAATGTAAAATTAAAACATCAAATAAAAAAAGTTTAAACTGCATTAAAAAAAATAACTTTTTGCAAGTTGCTTTTTAAATGTTTTCAGACGCCATGTCAAGTTAAAAACTGTCAACTTAAAATGTCTTGATACATTCCATCCCGTTGCGTTCCATTCACTGTTGTGGAGATGTTGACTAGTTTTAGTATTTCGTTTTTAACTGTCAAGAAATACAGTACCTGTCAACAGTTTGGAAAAATTACAATCTTTTAATGTTTTTTTTTAAAGGAAGTCTCTTGTGCTCACCAAGGCTGCATTTATTTAATCAAAAATACAGTAAAGACAGCAATATTGCGAAATATTATTACAAATTAAAAGAACTGTTTTCTATTTGAATATATCAATATCAATGTTACAAACAGTTGTGCTGCTTAACATTTTTGTGGAAACTGTGATACATTTTTCAGAGATCTTTAATAAATAGAAAGTTCAATGAACAGCATTTATTGCATTTATTAAATGTATTAAAACATTTATTAAATAGATCTTTTGTAGTGTTATAATTGTCTTCACTGTCACTTTTGATCAATTTAATGCATCCTTGATGAATAGACATACACTCACCTAAAGGATTATTAGGAACACCATACTAATACTGTGTTTGACCCCCTTTCGCCTTCAGAACTGCCTTAATTCTACGTGGCATTGATTCAACAAGGTGCTGAAAGCATTCTTTAGAAATGTTGGCCCATATTGATAGGATAGCATCTTGCAGTTGATGGAGATTTGTGGGATGCACATCCAGTGCACGAAGCTCCCGTTCCACCACATCCCAAAGATGCTCTATTGGGTTGAGATCTGGTGACTGTGGGGGCCATTTTAGTACAGTGAACTCATTGTCATGTTCAAGAAACCAATTTGAAATGATTCGAGCTTTGTGACATGGTGCATTATCCTGCTGGAAGTAGCCATCAGAGGATGGGTACATGGTGGTCATAAAGGGATGGACATGGTCAGAAACAATGCTCAGGTAGGCCGTGGCATTTAAACGATGCCCAATTGGCACTAAGGGGCCTAAAGTGTGCCAAGAAAACATCCCCCACACCATTACACCACCACCACCAGCCTGCACAGTGGTAACAAGGCATGATGGATCCATGTTCTCATTCTGTTTACGCCAAATTCTGACTCTACCATCTGAATGTCTCAACAGAAATCGAGACTCATCAGACCAGGCAACATTTTTCCAGTCTTCAACTGTCCAATTTTGGTGAGCTCGTGCAAATTGTAGCCTCTTTTTCCTATTTGTAGTGGAGATGAGTGGTACCCGGTGGGGTCTTCTGCTGTTGTAGCCCATCCGCCTCAAGGTCGTGCGTGTTGTGGCTTCACAAATGCTTTGCTGCATACCTCGGTTGTAACGAGTGGTTATTTCAGTCAAAGTTGCTCTTCTATCAGCTTGAATCAGTCGGCCCATTCTCCTCTGACCTCTAGCATCAACAAGGCATTTTCGCCCACAGGACTGCCGCATACTGGATGTTTTTCCCTTTTCACACCATTCTTTGTAAACTCTAGAAATGGTTGTGCGTGAAAATCCCAGTAACTGAGCAGATTGTGAAATACTCAGACCGGCCCGTCTGGCACCAACAACCATGCCACGCTCAAAATTGCTTAAATCACCTTTCTTTCCCATTCTGACATTCAGTTTGGAGTTCAGGAGATTGTCTTGACCAGGACCACACCCCTAAATGCATTGAAGCAACTGCCATGTGATTGGTTGATTAGATAATTGCATTAATGAGAAATTGAACAGGTGTTCCTAATAATCCTTTAGGTGAGTGTATATAGATAGTATTAATTTCTCTCTTTTTTTACAATAAGATCTCATTCATTAACATTAGTTAATTTATTAACTAACATGAATAACCACAAGCAATACATTTGTTACTGTATTTGTTCATCTTTAACGTTACTTAATGTCCAGCTGTTCATTGTTTGTTCATGTTCATTCACAGTGCATTAACTAATGTTAACAAAGACAACTTTTGATTTTGATAAATGTATTAATAAATGTTGAGTTCATTGTTAGTTCATGTTAACTAATGTAGTTGACTAATGAAACCTTATTGTAAAGTGTTACCATTAAATCTTAGCACAAATGTTTGAATGATATCATTGTTTCCAGAAATGTTATCATTGTTAAGCAGCAAAAACAGTTTTCAACAGTGTTTCTTGAGCAGCAAATCATCATATTAGAATGATTTCTGAAGGATCATGTGACACTGAAGACTGGAGTAATGATGCTGAAAATTCAGCTTTGCCATCACAGGAATAAATTACATTTTAAAAGTATATAAAAATAGAAAACCATTATTTTAAATTGTAATAATATTTCACAATATTACTGTTTTATTTCTGTATTTTTGATTAAATAAATTCAGCCGTGGTGAGCAGAAGAGACTTCTTACAAAACATTTTGTTTCCAAACTTTTCACAGGTACTGTATCTAAAGGAAAAAAAACAATTAGCTTAAACTTTTTCTAACTGAAATAACAGATTCCTGCAATTTCATTATGACCTTTAAGAAAAAATGATTGACATCAGTTGAGATGTGTTGCATAATATGTAAAAGTTAAAATTGTCTAATTTAAAAACGTCTTGTTCCAATCCGCCCATTGTTATGGAATGTTAACTCTCATTTCTGGTCACAGATTCACACCGTGTGTAATTGTGCTTCTGTGCGGTTCTGCTCGCTGTCACACACATCAGACACGGCATGTTGAAACAACGGAGACTGAAGGCGGTGTGTGTGCGCATGCATGAATGTCACAGGTGTTTTCCTCTCCTCTGCTGCCCACACACTAAAACTCTTTAGCTTCCATATCAGGGACAATTTAAGATCTGTTAACCTGCCTTAGACAATGAATGAACACAGCCTTGATACAACAAGAATAGACGCGTCTCTGAAGGATATTTCCCTGAGGAATGTGTTCAGGTTTGAGCGGAGGGTAAGAATGTGTTTATTTGTCACAGCTCTTCAGAGACAGCGTGTGTTTGAGGAGTTAATAGATGTGTGGCATTTAAAGGACGAGCAACAAATCAGATCCGGTAGTTTTACCGGTCAGAAATAAGGCCAGGAATGTGTGGAATTAACCAACACAAACACTAGGGGCTTCTGTGCTGTTTAAACACTGTCAGCGTCAAACTAATGGAGCTTTTCCACTGCATGGTACAGCTCGGTACAGCTCGCTTTGGCGTTTCCACTGCATGGTACAGTTCGGTGCGGCTCATTTTTTGGTGCTTTTCCACTGCATGGTGAGGTTCGGTACGGCTCGGTACGGCTCGGTACGGTTCACTTAAATAGTACCACCTCGGTTGAGGTTTCAAGCGTGCCGTACCGATACTAAAAAGTGACGTGTAAACGCTGCAGATCACAGATTGTTCAGAGAGAAGTCACTACCGTCACTACCATTATATGCTTTTGTGACAGTGATATAGCGGTTGAGACCCTAAACACATTGCTAAATACAAGATTAGTTTACCCTTGTGCGCTGTCGAGCAAATCAAGTGATGTCGTCATCTGTGCTTTGTTGTACGAGTGCCTACTCTCTTGTTTTTAGCAGTATTTTGTTTTGCTGCTATCAGCCTCCTTTGAAACAAACTTCTTCGTCTTGCAGGTAAAAACATCCACATGCCGAGAAGTAGAGGCGGCACAATTACGATCATTCTATAATCCCACCCACTTTAAAGTGGTGCTAACTGCAGTGGAAAACCAAAGCGAGCCAAACCGAGCCGAGCCGAGCCGTGCCGTGCCGAACCAAGTTGTACCACGCGGTAGAAAAGCGAAGCGAGCTAAGCCGAGCCGTATCGTACCGAGCCGTATTAAGCGTTCCCATGCAGTGGAAAAGCGCTATAAATGGAACCACAATAGGACCATATGAAAACATACTACAATATGTTGTGTATTGTTAAATTATGGATTTTATTCTGTTCTTTATTAATGTTTCTGATCTGTCATCTTCCACGTCAATCCTGTTTCCATGTAAGTTCTTTTTCTCTTTGCACTTGACATCTTTATAATATCTGTAAAAAACATAAATATGAGATATTAGAATAAAACTAGTAAGAGATAGTGTGTATACACTAGAAACTAGGGATGCACCGAAATGAAAATTCTGGGCCAAAACCGAAACCGAAAATTCTGGATACTCTTGGCCGAAAACCGAAACAGAAAATTACTTTTTTAAAATAATTATTCATTTATTTTAAATTTGTTTTTTGTATAATTGTATTATTATTAGATTCGTAATAATCTAATAATTAGATTAGTATTAATTAAATTCAATAATTTTACTGAATCTGAATAAAAAAAAAAATACAAGCCAATAAAATAAAAAAACCACACTTTTATTTAAAGTAACACACAATAATTAGACAGAAAATAGGCCTATATTCAATATATTAATATTAGTGCTGGGGAAAAATTGATTGTGATTAATCACATCCAAAAATAAAAGTTTGTGTTTACATAATATATGTGTGTGTACTGTGTATAATTATTATGTATATAGAAATACACACACATGCATGTATATATTTAAGAAAATTTTTATATTTTTTATAAAAAAAATTATATTTATATATAAGATAAATTATATATACAGTATATACATGCAAATATTTCTTAAATATATACATCCATGTGTGTGTATTTATATATACATAATAATTATACACAGTACACACACATATATATATTATGTAAACACAAACTTTTTTTTGGACGCGATTAATCACGATTAATTTTTCCCCAGCACTAATTAATATCAATATATTATTGTTCATTCAGTTCAGTTCAAATCAGATTTAACAGATTTATTTTTTGACCAATTATCAAAATAATGTATAGTCCTAGAAAACTATTATTATCAGAGCATGTGAGCAGAGAGCGAGGAGCGGGTCAGTGAATGAGAGGGTAACGTCATTTTACCCCAGCACGGCTATACCATACCATATTACAGCACAGTAGTGCTAGTGCAAACAGAAACAAGTCTAGAGAAATGTCATGTCTGCACGCGGCGCACACACGGAGCGGAACACGGAGCAGCCGTTTCGAAGCTGTGCATCTTCGGAAGCGGAGCCGCTCGCAAAGTTACAAAACATGCTGCGAGAGAGTGAAACCTGATCGCCGAACACGGATGGGCGGGGCGGCATATTTTCGGCCTTTTTTCTCTTTCGGCCAAAAACCCAAAATCCCATTTTCGGCCGATAATTTTCGGCGGCCGAAATTTCGGTGCATCCCTACTAGAAACCCTTAAGGGAATGTTATTTAATGCGCCATGTGAAGCAAACACCAAGGCTGATGTTAAAATCTTTATGTGTGGATAGTCAAATGATTCAATTATTAAAATATTATTTAGTTTTTAACTCCCACTACATGAAAAAGCATTTATCTTAAAAAAAAACTCTTCTTCTAAGTGAAATAACAGATTCTTCATTTTTTATTCATTATGACCTTCAAGAAGAAATGATTGACCTCAGTTATTATGAGGATGCTTTTAAGTATCTGCTTTCAGAAGACCCAAACAAGATCTTTTCCTGCTTAATGAAGGTTAAGATTTGATGTGAAAGCTGTTTGACTTGTAACTAATTTATTGAAAATTTTAAGTATATTTGAAGTGGTAATGTGGCCATCCCAAGACAAACTAAAACAGCTTCATAGCTGTGCAATAAGTCTATAGACATTTAATAACAAACTTCTCAAATCAAAATTAAACTATTATTTTTTGTAAATTAATGCCATACATTACATGTCATGTAGTAGATCAAACTGAAACTATTGCACTGAAAATCTAAATTAGCAACAACTTTTTTAACCCTTAAACGCATACTCGGGTGACCCGGGACGTCATTCGCTACCCTCCTCCTCATTCATTTTTTAAAGTTAGACATCAGCCTTCTTAGTATTCCGCAATCAATTCATTATAAACAATATAACAAGAAAAAAAAAATGATGATGAAGTGATTTTTCACTCTTAGTTACCGCAGGCAGAAAACAAAAGAATAGGAAGTATCATCAGCAAAACTTGAAATGTTTTTCAAGAATTGATACTGAACGCAGTCAAATATTAGTGTCACTGTCACTTGATGGTGGATCTAGTGAAGAAGCTGTCAGCGATCAAAATATTGATTTTGAAGATGTTGAAAATGATATGTTTGAGATGGCGAATATGAGCCAGATGCTGAATGTACTGAGAAATGAGCTCTAACAAGGACAGTGATGATGGTATAAAACATCTGCTCAAACTGAACCCTTCCAAGCTCCAAAAGGTAACAAAATATGCTTTATTTTATGCTTCTGTAATTGTTACTCTAATATCAGGAGAGTTTTATATTATCGTGACAGGTAGAGATCCATCCATGTTAGATATAGATCCGGGTCACTAAAGACCTGAATATGTAATAATGATTGGCGAAACATTCATGCATTTAAGGGTTAAACGTACCAATAGAAAAAATACAAATTTATAGCGATACATTAAAAAAAAAGACTTCTGAAAAAGGACATTCCTAATCCATTTATGGACTTAAAATTTGTAGTATATTTTTTAGAATAAAATTTTAGCATAATTATAGGGAGAATTCAAGTAAGATGGGAGTCTTTTCATTTTTCTTGCAGAATATCTATTTTTCTAATTTTGTCCAATGTAAAAAATCTTAGAATTCTGGAAATTCTATATCACCCAAAATTCTGGATTGAAATATATTGAAATAACCAATTTAATAAAAAAAAAAAAAATCAACATTACTGTATGTTATTTGTATAGTTTACTACCATTTATCTAAGACACCATATAAAAAGCATATAAATGGCAACCATAAAATATTTCATTTGTTAATATTCATTATAAAAGCATATCTAACTCAGAGTAACCAAATGAAGCTCTGATTTATTGTGGAAATGTATCAAATCTATTTCACTTAACCAAAATATTATGCCAGCAAACTGTGATAACCAGTATCCATCCATGTCCACGTAGAACTCACAAATCACACCAGAATCATTGCATGTCTCCTCTACATTTTGGTATGGTAAGGTACAATTTGGTCGAGGCAAAGGTTGTTTTAATTCCTCTGATGTAAGAGCCTTATATTAATATATCTGGGCTAGGTGCCACAGGTGGAGGAGGTGATTTTTCTTATCCCGAATATCCCGGACAAGCCCCCAGATCTGTCCCCATGGTCTTTCTAATAACCTACACATGAATTCAGAGGCTGTGCCACACGCAGAGGCGGGTAGAGCGGAGAAAAGCAATCAGCTCTGATGATGAATGAAAAGACTTTGTCATGGTTCATCTGCCTTGTTAATTCTCTGCCAGCACCTCACACATGATTTGTTTCAGTCATGGGACTGTCAGCACAAAAGGCCCGAGTTCGAGTGAGGATGAGCTAAACGGCAATGAAGCCAATGAAAAACTAAACGCTCATCATTTTGTCGACAGCAAACAAGCTTTAGATATTATGAACTGCAAACAGATCAATAAGGCCAAGGTGAAAAGCTGTAAACAAACAAAATAAACAGCAGAAATGCAGGAGCACAAGGAGCCACATTCAAACCACAACAAACACCAGGGCCCCAAACATATTCTCAATGGTACAGTGGTTCTACCTTTTGACTGTTTAAGTTCTTTCTTATTAAGTTTTTTTTAGCTTTTTTTTTATTCTATAAACAATCTACTGCCAAGTCAGTACATTACAACTGTATTTTATTTATTTAAAAAATGATTAAGTGATTAATCTCTTTGGAAATTTTTTCATGAAAATGCTTTGGTACTTTTACAAAGAGCATCAGAGCCATAAAAAAGAAACCATGAAATGATGCGGAGGGGAAAACACACTATCTGAAGTAAAAAGACCAAGTGTTTTCGGAAAGGTCAGTGCTTTAGAAAACAAACCAGACCTTATTTCTTACTGCATTTGGGGAAAAGCAGAAAGATGCCATAGAAACCACATTAAAATAAGTGGTTCAAAAAACCATACAGTCATATACATTGAAAACACCCACAATGCATGTTTCGGCTATTGCAAGCTACATTTGATTCTTATTTTTCTGTCTGGCTCAATTTTACCTGCCCTACAAATATTTAATAAAAATAGTCTGCATGAAACAGAAGTTGCGATCATATTTTCTTCCCTATTGTGACTATATCTGAGTCAAGCATCTTCTCGAATGAGAATTTATTTTTTTTTTAGGGTGGGACGTTATTCAGTCCATCAGATAATTGGATCATTGTCGTTATTTTGATTAAAGATTACAAGGGCACATGAATTTTGAAAAAAATAACGATGTGTCAATCAATTATTATAAATAAGAACTGTCAATTTTGATTTCTTGGTGACTATAACTATTGTTTTCTTTGAAAAATAAAAAAAATGCTTTTAATTGGCTATAATTGTAGAAGAAAGCTGGACTATAACATGCTTTTTGCTTTATATTACACAAACTGATTTTATGGTTCTAGGCTAAGAGGGAAGATATGAACCTTATCTTATAAAGTACTTCTGTACGGTGGCTGAAAGCTTTGCGTCTGTTGGCCAAAGAACAGCCAGAGGCCATGAGCCTGATGTGAATGCATGAGCTCTGTGAGGAGGAGGTTGTGTTAGTTATGCCCACTGTAGACAGGGAAGACAACATTAATATATCTAAACCAGCAGTGACGGGCCCTGAAGTACCAGCAGTAACCGATAGCAAAGGCATAGAGGTGTGACTAGAAATCTACACAGCTGCAGGAATAATACTGAAAAGAAACCCCAATAGAGTGCTGCAGGGATGACGTATTTTTGTAAGCCAAAACCCGGAAACAAGTAAGCATTTAAGTAGTTCAGGTTCCATCGTACATTACCGCTGGCAAAATGGGCTTTCAATAAAACTTGGCTGCCTATGCAGTAGAAAGGCAAAACATTTTTTTAAATCAGTGCTACCTGACCAGAGAAAACAAAGAAAAAAGGCTGCCGTCTTGCCTTTTGCCAAATAGGTAGGAACACTTCAACACCCATAATGCACTGGGGATGTTGCCATCCAAGGCCACGCCCACCAGTCTGTATGGATGTGTTTACCAGAGTCAAATACCTTGCTTTACTAGGAAATACTTCTTAGCAAACTTTTAGTCATAATGGTGTCAACTTGTATTGTTTCCGGGTGCAAGAATTCAAAGAGTGAATGTTTAGTGGGAGTGAGACAAAGATACAATTTTCAGTTTTAAACCTACTCTTACAATAAGTGTTCGGTTAATAACCCTCTGTTGATCTGACTGTCTGTGAGTGGGCACACAATATAATCTGTAGTTTTTACGAAAGCGCAAGCTCAAGATATTTTCACATTTTATTCTACTGCAACATACATCAGTACTCCCTTGTGATTTTTTAAAGCGTTTACTTGTCTTCAGTTTACCCACTAACTGGGATATTTAACTCACTAGTCCGCTTTCACAGCCTCATTGTGTTTATAATCATGCCCTTGCTTTTCCAACTTAAACTTTCAGGGAAAATGTTTTAAATAAAGAGTGAAAGAGTTGCCGGAAGCTGAAGTGAACGTTGCTTCGTTCATTTATAGCCTGCGTTTAGCTTTTTACTTGTGCGATCATATTTAGGTTTTAAAATTCATAAAAGTTGTGTTCATTTGTGAAGATTATCATGATGAACCAAATGTGTAAGAATCGTTAACCTTTGTTGGCCACAGAGCTTTTTTCCTACAATAATCAAAACTCCAATGGAAAAATACTATTGGGTTTTTGTCGAGGTGATGCTGAACTCCGGGTTGGCCTACAGAAATACATCATCACTGCAGAGCTCTATACTGGGAATTTTTAATAATTGGACTGGGGTCTATGTGATGACACAATGTTGATCCTTGCAGCACAATGGCGTCGGATGAACAAGGAGCCCATAGAGAGCCCATAGTCACTCTTAGAAATAAAGGTTCAATGGGGATCTACACTCACCTAAAGGATTATTAGGAACACCTGTTCAATTTCTCATTAATGCAATTATCTAATCAACCAATCACATGGCAGTTGCTTCAATGCATTTAGGGGTGTGGTCCTGGTCAAGACAATCTCCTGAACTCCAAACTGAATGTCAGAATGGGAAAGAAAGGTGATTTAAGCAATTTTGAGCGTGGCATGGTTGTTGGTGCCAGACGGGCCGGTCTGAGTATTTCACAATCTGCTCAGTTACTGGGATTTTCACGCACAACCATTTCTAGAGTTTACAAAGAATGGTGTGAAAAGGGAAAAACATCCAGTATGCGGCAGTCCTGTGGGCGAAAATGCCTTGTTGATGCTAGAGGTCAGAGGAGAATGGGCCGACTGATTCAAGCTGATAGAAGAGCAACTTTGACTGAAATAACCACTCGTTACAACCGAGGTATGCAGCAAAGCATTTGTGAAGCCACAACACGCACAACCTTGAGGCGGATGGGCTACAACAGCAGAAGACCCCACCGGGTACCACTCATCTCCACTACAAATAGGAAAAAGAGGCTACAATTTGCACGAGCTCACCAAAATTGGACAGTTGAAGACTGGAAAAATGTTGCCTGGTCTGATGAGTCTCGATTTCTGTTGAGACATTCAGATGGTAGAGTCAGAATTTGGCGTAAACAGAATGAGAACATGGATCCATCATGCCTTGTTACCACTGTGCAGGCTGGTGGTGGTGGTGTAATGGTGTGGGGGATGTTTTCTTGGCACACTTTAGGCCCCTTAGTGCCAATTGGGCATCGTTTAAATGCCACGGCCTACCTGAGCATTGTTTCTGACCATGTCCATCCCTTTATGACCACCAGGTACCCATCCTCTGATGGCTACTTCCAGCAGGATAATGCACCATGTCACAAAGCTCGAATCATTTCAAATTGGTTTCTTGAACATGACAATGAGTTCACTGTACTAAAATGGCCCCCACAGTCACCAGATCTCAACCCAATAGAGCATCTTTGGGATGTGGTGGAACGGGAGCTTCGTGCCCTGGATGTGCATCCCACAAATCTCCATCAACTGCAAGATGCTATCCTATCAATATGGGCCAACATTTCTAAAGAATGCTTTCAGCACCTTGTTGAATCAATGCCACGTAGAATTAATGCAGTTCTGAAGGCGAAAGGGGGTCAAACACAGTATTAGTATGGTGTTCCTAATAATCCTTTAGGTGAGTGTATATTTGACTGAATTTTAAAGTCCCCTTTATGCTAAAAAGGTTCTACATAACGAGAAATGTCTTAAACAATTGCATACTTTCACTTTTTTCAATTGTTTCCTAGTGATAAAGTATGCTTACAAGCTGTTTAAATCATAAAATGTAATTAAAATAAAAAATGAATTAAAACAAAATTAAATGATTAAAACTAAATCCATCAAATGAACCTCTAAAGGTTCTAAACTTTTCTTCTAAGAGTGAGTCTACATCTATGTGTGAGCAAAGAAAGGGGTACAAAAAGAGCAAACTAATTTCAGAGGAGTAACAGATGGCAGATGACGTTTTCCTGTGAAAATTCACTGCGGAAACAAACATATCCAAACAGCTGAGAGCAGCCCCACACATACAGCCTCTTCACCCCCGCATATCTTAAACACACTCAAATATATACGTTTTATGCGATATTCCAATTTTGCGCACAAGTTAAATTTGCAACTTGCATTAGTTAGTCTTTAACTAATGTACTTGAAAAAAAACAATATCTGTTAAGTTGAATTACTTATTGTGTTGATGTTATATTGCAAAACACTTGTGGTGCTATTGAGGGGGGAAACAGGTAGGGACAGGTTAAGGGTGTGTTGAAGGGTTAGTTCACCCAAAGATGAAAATTATGTCATTGTTTACTAACACTCATGTTGAAACACACTTTCGTTCATCTTCGGAACACAAATGAAGATCTTTTTAATGAAATCTGAGAGATATCTATCCCTCCATTGACAGCTACACAACTACCACTTTGATGTTTAATCCATATGAATTGAGCGGTTTAGTCAACATTTTCGGAAGAAACACAATCGCTTTATATGATGAACAGAATGAACCTCATTGGTTCCTTCACGTCAAGCAAACATGTTTGAGCTTCCGTTTACCAAAACTGATGTGTGAGTTGATGAATGTTTATATGGTGAATAAAAGCCTAAATTAAATCTGTTCATCATATAAAGCGATCAAGTCTCTTCAGAAAATTTGGACTAAACCGCTCAATTCATATGGATTAGTTTTACGATCTCTTTATGAACTTTTTGAAGCGTCAAAGTGGTAGTTGCGTAGCTGTCAATGGAGGAACAGAAAGCTCTCAGATTTCATCATTTGTTTTCTGAAGATGAACGAAAGTCTTATGGATTTGTAACGACATGAGGGTGAGTAATTAATGACAGAATTTTCATTTTTGGGTGGACTACCCCTTTAAGGGACAAGGGAAGGGTCAACAGCAATGTAATTACAGCTGTAACTGCATGCAGGTATTTTTAAAATATAAGTAAAAGTGTAGTCGGGGTATTTCATTGTTGTAGACTGAATCAAGAGCATTGGCACAGTGGAGATGCTGGAGATTCATGGAGAGCAGCCCTTCTTTTGCTGCAGTGCAACCTCAGGCTATTCAGCAACATGCAAGGCTAAAATAAGCAGGCTAACAATGCTGTGTTCCTCTGCTTCACCAGGAAGACAGAAATGAGCTCATTTTTACACAGGAACAAACAGACTCTATATAGGGTTAAATACAATTGCGGCTAATTTCTGTAATTACATGGTGTAGCATGAAACGGCTAGGGATGGACTGCTTCAAAATGGCTCTAATTGAGCAGTCACACATCTTTAAATTGTGCGTGCTAGATAGAGCTAAGCCAGTTTAGGAATTCACGGGACTCAATCATAGAATTTCATGACTTTAGTTTACATGGATGTTTAGTTACTATGTTCTCAATGCAGAAGGAAGCTTGAAAATTATTCAAAAAGGAAACGTCTTTATCATGCACTAGATTAATGACTAATCCGAGTCCGAGGAGCTCAAAGGAGCGCTCTTTAATAGTGATGTCATTGAGAAAGAGCTCAAGAGTCGGGGGTGCATGGGAAACTCCTCGGGGATGGTGTTTAAATCGGTATGTGTGTGAGTGTGTGTCGAGCCCAGCTGCCGTCCTCAGTGTACCAAGGCCTGATGGTGCACCCAGGCTGTGAGCCAGCCAATCAAAACGCTCTGCAAGCAGGGCCTCTCATGCATATGCTAATGAAGCCCTCACCCTGTGCCCTGTCATTGGGAATAAAAGAGGGTTTTGTCACAAACTTTGCAGAGTTCTGGCACACGGAACTACTGCTGTTTAATGCAAAAGCAACACAACAGAGGATGAGAGGGCTAATTAAAAAAAATAATAATCATGTGATTATCACAGGTAATGTACAAATGAACGCTAGTATTCAAAAGCTGGATTTCATATTCAGTGATATAACAGAAGATATGCTTTTCTTTGGTCACACTTTATATTATAATATGTACTTGCTTTAAAAAACAAACTGTCAGGTACAATGTATTTTTTCACAAGGGAACGAACAAAGAAAAGCAAAACTATGAGGAAATGTCATAGCAGTACAAGTTTCAGAGAGACGTCAGTCAACTAAATGGTACAGGAAATGAGAACGTACACTCAAAAGCTATTTAAGATCATAGACATGAAACCCCACAGAAAGTGTTGCTTACAGAACAGCTTTTTATATACAAGAACAGGATCAGATGCATCCTTTCTGGTCCAAGATTGAAAAACATTTAATATATAAGCACAAATATAACTCAAGATCACAATCAGTGCTTGATCGCTAGGAGTTTCTCAGTAGATGATTGAAATGAGAATAAACGAATACTTATTTTTCATAGTACTTATTCAAAAATTTAGAAGAAGATATTTGTATCCAGTTCAGCATTTCCTGTACTGCTTTACTGAATCTCAAGCGCAAAGGCTAAATAAACGTTTTACCCAATCTGTGAGCTTGAGACACAATTGTTTTTGTTTAAAATAGAGATCAAGATTCTCCCACGCTCTTCACATGCAATTATATAGGCAACGTTGAATTTCATTTTTAGCACCTTCCATTCTTTCTCATGTAGACAACAGGTTAAGTAAAAATATAAGGATTATGTGAGTGCATATATTTAGCAAAGTTCCCCTTTATATAGTTATTTTGGTAACACTTTACAATAAGGTTCAGTAGTTAACTACATTAGTTAACATGAACTAATAATGAACTGCACTTATAAAGCATTTATTTATCTTTGTTATTGTTAATTTCAACATTTACTAATACTTTATTAAAATCTTGTTAACATTAGTTAATGCACTGTGAACTAACATGAACAAACCATGAACATCTGTATTTTTATTAACTAACGTTAACAAAGATGAGCAAATACAGTAACAAATGTACTGCTTATGGTTAGTTCATGTTAGTTAATACATTAACTAATGTTAACAAATGAAACCTTATTGTAAAGTATTACCGTTACTTTTCCAGCTGACTAACGAGCTTATTTGACATGATTGTTCTTAAGCTGTTTTACACAAGCTCTTTCCAAGGTCGAAATGCTGATTGAGCGATCTGTCAGGCCACATTAAAGAGCGCCAAAACGACATTTATTGCTTGTATTTCGTGATTAAATCGACAGAATTTGAAAGCTGAAAGTTTGTTAATTGTTTACTAAAATTAACAAACACATTAAAAGCGACATATTACAGGTGACAATTAAGTACAAACCTTACTGTGATTATGGATGGCTGCACTACAAATAATGAGATGTTCAGGCAGTAACAGAAAACAGCAAAGATTAAAAGAGTTCAGTCATTGACACGTCTCTGTCGTTTTCTATCTCTCTCATGCCGTCAGCCAGTGCCAGCCCTACCTAATAAGCGATATAAGCGGTTGCATAGGGCCCCCGTGGCCACCAGGGGGACCCATGCCAGGCGTTAAGACAGTAATGTGTGCTAATAAGTTTGATAAAGTTTGCTTGTGCCAGTCGTGTGCGTTAATGTTTGAAAAAGAAGAGGCGGCGACACTATCAATCCGGTGCAGAGAAGAGTAAAATAGGGAAAAAAGTGAACAAGAGTGTTACATTTTAAAAAGATACTGTTAAAATGGCGGTTGCTGCATCATGTCTTATTGGTTTAATTCGGCATTCACGAGCGCTTTGAAGACGATGTGCCTCGGTATCAGTGTCGTGCATGGCATTGTTATCGTGGGCACTTCAAAATACGTTAATAATTCCAGATACCTAATATCAAAAATATTTTTAGAATGCATGTTTCTTTTCCATCTACCAGTGCAATTCTACAATACTGCGTGTTTGCTGTGTGTAAATTCAATCTGGTTTTTGCATTGATCATCTGTACATGCAGCAGACGGTTCACTCTCTGGCAGGAGGTGGTGCTTATGGAACAGCAGAATAAGGCGGTTACCATGGTTACCCCTGTACACAAAGCAGCGCTGCACAAGCGCGACTTTCTGTTTCTGCTCGTAACGGAGAGGAAAAAAAGGCAACCAGTATTTACATTTTCAAACAGCCATTCAGATTTTTGTATTCGCTTTAGTGTTTATCAAACAACTGCAAATATTTAAATAGGCCTACTTAAATACATTTCAAACGTGTTTTTACACTTATAAAGTTCTTTGCATTTTAATCTGGACTAAAACATGCCAGCTCAGAACAGTATTTATTCTCTATTATTATAATTATTATTAATATACTATTCTCTATTGTAATTTTAATAACCCATTGGCAGGTGTAAACCCATTGCTTTATTAAAGCATTAATTCACTAAATGTTGATACATTTATCTAAAAGCAATCGTTAAAATCATTAAAAAGTTTGCGTAAGTAAAGATATCTTCATATTATATCTTGAAAGATAAATATATTAAGTAAGACAATTAGGTCAAACTTTACAATAAGGTGTCAGTGTAGGATGTGTACGTTGGAATGGGTTGGGGGTGGTTAGGTGAAACTGTAGGTAGTGGGGGCCCCTTTTGGAAATTTGCTTAGGGCCCCCAAAAGGCCCTGCCGTCAGCGTTGTTGTTTGATAGAGCTGAGGGCTTCGAAAAAGCCTGCTATTTTTTGTATTGACATGCGGAAAGCTGATCCTCTCTGTCCCTGTGCGTATTTTGCCGCTCAAACTCAGTAAAGTGTTTTTCCACTGCAACTTTGCTGCGCGTTGTCAACACAACAAAAGATGTGATGGGCTAGTCATCACAGAACATGCAGATAAAAAGGCAAGCGTTTTTTAATCGTAACATGTAAATTTATATGGTCGCCAGTGGTGATCTCAGAAAAAAACATCACTTGCAAATTACTATTTTTGGTCGCAAATTTGACCATTTTAGTCGCAGTCTGGAGCCCTGCAGTCAATTTTAAAAATATATAAAATTTGAATTAATTATTATTTTCCGAATGAATGATTGAATGAATTCAATGACTCTCATAAAGACTTCATTTGTTTCTTTATTGGATGAATCAGCGTTTTTGAATGAATCTCCTGAATGAGTGATTCAATGACACATTTTTTAACAGTCATTTGTCGCCACCTACTGGTGCAATGATGCAATTGATACGGTCTTTATTTGCAGCGTCAAGTTACTTTCAAAATTTGGATCGCTACCATAGACATCAGTGTTTATATCCGAACTATAAACTTTTATCCCAGTACTCCTGATATCATTTGAATTATTGTAACAGAAATAAATGATACTGTGTGGTTGAAAAGGCTGTTTGTGAAGCTGTTTCATATCTATACGTGACAACTGCTCTCTCTGGATCAGCGGCAGCGCCAGCACAAATTTGAAAGTTCACTATGATCATACTTGTCAAAGGTTAAATAGATATAGCCGAATCGCTGTCATTTAGAAGATGGTGTTTGAATCATGATTGCGATCTTTTAATGATTAATCATGCATCTTTACTTTCTATTAATTGTCCTTGCAGGCTGCATGAAAAAAAAAAGTGACCAGTGTAGTCTGATTCACAAAAAAAAAAGACTCTTATCAATCAGTTTCTCAGCCAAATGACTCTTTAACTCACATTTGATTTAGAGCCAGATTTACTAACAGCTTGCGCCAGCGCAAAATCTCTTTTGGCGTTAAAAACTACTGTCAGGATTTACTAAAGACACGCAGTAATAAATTATCACTAAAAAGGTGTAGACAGGGTTATTTTTCGTGGCTGATCTTATTGCATATGCATTTGTAGGAGTTTCCCTTTCAGACGAAATGAATCATGAAAGGTGATTTACAAAGGTTTAAGCTCATCAATCTACGGGTGTTTGTGCCATCATTTACCACCTAAAAAACCATGTCTTAAACCAGACGCTAACTGGTAGATTGTGTTGGTCATTATGGCTGCGTCTGTGTTCTTTAATTTGAGCGTCGTCACTTTCCACTCCCATCGGCGCTTTTTTGGAATTGCGCGATCACGCTAATTTGCCCTGTTTAGTAAATCTGGCCCTTAGTCTGACAAATCCTTGAATGAACTCACTGAATCCATTGGAGCAGTTACTGAATCATAATCCAACTCACTTAATGAACTGCAAGTCGTCTCAAAATGAAGCAAGTTCTATGTATTTCAGCATCATTACTGACTGACTGTTAAAGATATACACTGAGTTTTCTTTTTCTACCCAAGATAAATATTTATTCTGCTTTATCCTCATTTAACCACAAATTTAAGGAGGGCAACATATCAGACGTTCACTGAAAAAAATTAGGTGCTCTTAAACGTGCTTGAGTGCAACGGTGACCCACTTTCAACGGTCTAACGGATGTTTTTCATTACTGCTAAATCAGGCCCAAACGTCTGGCCCAACAGAGAAATGCAAGGAATGACAATGGCTCTTATTTTCTGTATCCTAGCCAAGAGATATGCTAACTCTTCAGCAATGCACAGCATTCCCATCGCCAATGGAAAGGCTCACGGGACACTCACAGGGCCATGTGGAGCACTTTTATCAAGTCTATATCAGAATCCATCCCATACGACTGATGAAAAAAGACAAATGTTCTACAGCTAAAATAACGGTTCAACAAAACACAGTGCATTAAAGGGATAATTCAATTTCTTCTGTGGAACAAAAAAGATTGACAAACAGACTCTGCAATGGAAGTCAGTGGTTTCTAAAACTGTTTGGTTAACACATTTCAAAATATCTTCTTTTGTGTTCCACAGAAAGAAAGAAAGTCAGAAATGACAGAAATTTCCTTTTTTCGTGAACTATCCGTTTAAGCTCTGGTCATGTGATGCAGCACATCCCTTCAGATGTAAACAAGTACTGAGAAAACAGACTGATAAGGAAGGCATAAGCAGCTTAAAGGCACCGAATGTAATTTCTGCATGCTTGAAATGACAAATTTCAGTAAACAATCGACCACAGCAAACAATGCAACTATGGTGTACTGAAGTGCTGCTGACAAAAGCAGCTGATCACACCTCTAGCAAAAAACAGACCTTCCTTCTGCCCTCACTGCATCATGACAAATGCAACCATTTTTTATACAGAACACCATGTCCACACCAGGTGCAACATAAGTTTGCAGTGACAAGTAAATTATCTTTACGTATTGAAAACAAAAAAAGCATGTGCCACGACACAAACACAGCGAATGTGAACATACTCAATGTTTAATATAGAGCTAGGTGTCAAATAATATATACAATTAAAAATATACAATTTAAAATAACGTTAATTAGGGGTGTAACGGTACACGTATTCGTACCGAACCGTTTCGGTACAGGACTTCCGGTACGGTGCACATGTGTACTGAACGGTACCGAATGCAATCTTTAACAGTTAACAGTAGGCTTGTTTTACGCGCGGAACATACTTCAATCCCACACGAACATATTAAGTATTCTGTTTTATCACGAAAATCAAACGATAAATGGCGCTTTGGCGCTCTTTAATGTGACGTGACAGATGAGATCACTGAATATGCGCGTCAGTTCAAGCGGCAGCGCGGCGCGCGAGTGAACGAGATCATCTCCAGTCTTCAGTGTCACATGATCCTTCAGAAATCATTCTAATATGATGATTTATTATCAATGTTGGAAACAGTTGTGCTTTCCTAATATTTTTTTATAACCTGTGATACTTTATTCAGGATTCATTGATGAATAAAAAGTTAAAAAGAGCAGCATTTATTCAAAATAGAAATCTTTTGTAACAATATAACTACCGTTCAAAAGTTTGGGGTCAGTATATTTTTTTCTTTTTTTTTTTTTTAAAGAAATTAATACTTTTATTCAGCAAGGATGTGTTAAATTGATAAAAAGTGATATTAAAGATTTATATTGTTAGAAAACAAAAATTTCTATTTTGAATAAATGCTGCTCTTTTTAACTTTTTATTCATCAATGAATCCTGAATAAAGTATCACAGGTTCCAAAAAAAATATTAGGAAAGCACAACTGTTTCCAACATTGATGATACATCATCATATTGAAGGATCATGTGACACTGAAGACTGGAGTAATGATGCTGAAAATTCAGCCTTGACATCACAAATAAATTATATTTTAAAGTATATTAAAATAGAAAAC
Source organism: Coreius guichenoti (assembly GCA_039654105.1). Classification (NCBI taxonomy): domain Eukaryota; kingdom Metazoa; phylum Chordata; class Actinopteri; order Cypriniformes; family Gobionidae; genus Coreius; species Coreius guichenoti. The sequence goes on from CM077168.1 coordinate 4,784,344, forward strand.
CATTATTTTAAATTGTAATAATATTTCACAATATTACTGTTTTTTTTTTCTGTATTTTTGATCAAATAAATGCAGGCTTGATGAGCAGAAGAGACTTCAAAAACCTTTCCATTTCCAAACTTTTGACCAATACTGTGTGTGTGTGTGTGTATATATATATATATATATATATATATATATATATATATATATATATATATATATATATATATATAAGAAATGTCCCTCTTCAGGATGCTGCACTTTAAATATAATTTAGTAAAATACAAAGCTTTACAGATCTTTTTATATATATATATATATATACACATATACATACACACACATTCAAACAAAAATTTATAAGACACCTTCAACATTTTCTCACATTATCATATTTATTCGCTATAGTTTAGAAAATAAAATATGACAAGAACTCAGAGTTAAACTGTGTCAGAACAAATTCATCTTGATAATACTTTGATAGAAAGGGATGTAATGGATTACGATCAACCAATCAGCTGTTCAATTTAAGAACACTATTAGATAATACCAATTTAGGTCAACCAATGACCAAGCAATGCTTCATTTTGTTCAGTCTGTGGTGTCAAAGGTCGCATTAGCAATTAAAGAAAAAACACTTCAGCAAAACATGGCCAGCTCAAAGTGTCTGAATCATTTTGGTCCCAAATTTTTATCAATTTTACTGCTAGTCACTGTATGAAGAATTTTTGGGTGTAATATGTCACAGTTTCCTTTATTTTGCTATCCTCACTTACATAAATGAACTATAGTGTCCTGCACACACTAGTAAAAAATTATATCTGGTGTCAGAATAATTTTTGGTTTGACTGTTTGTATGTATGTACAGTGGGGAGAACAAGTATTTGATACACTGCCGATTTTGCAGGTTTGCCCACTTACAAAGCATGTAGAAGTCTGTAATTTTTATCATAGGTACTCTTCAACTGTGAGTGACGGAATCTAAAACAAAAATCCAGAAAATCACATTGTATGATTTTTAAGTAATTAATTTGCATTTTATTGCATGACATAAGTATTTGATACATCAGAAAAGCAGAACTTAATATTTGGTACAGAAACCTTTGTTTGCAATTACAGAGATCATACGTTTCCTGTAGTTCTTGACCAGGTTTGCACACACTGCAGCAGGGATTTTGGCCCACTCCTCCATACAGACCTTCTCCAGATCCTTCAGGTTTCAGGGCTGTCGCTGGGCAATACGGACTTTCAGCTCCCTCCAAAGATTTTCTATTGGGTTCAGGTCTGGAGACTGACTAGGCCACTCCAGGACCTTGAGATGCTTCTTACGGAGCCACTCCTTAGTTGCCCTGGCTGTGTGTTTCGGGTCGTTGTCATGCTGGAAGACCCAGCCACGACCCATCTTCAATGCTCTTACTGAGGGAAGGAGGTTGTTGGCCAAGATCTCGCAATAAATGGCCCCATCCATCCTCCCCTCCATACGGTGCAGTCGTCCTGTCCCCATTGCAGAAAAGCATCCCCAAAGAATGATGTTTCCACCTCCATGCTTCACGGTTGGGATGGTGTTCTTGGGGTTGTACTCATCCTTCTTCCTCCAAACACGGCGAGTGGAGTTTAGACCAAAAAGCTCTATTTTTGTCTCATCAGACCACATGACCTTCTCCCATTCCTCCTCTGGATCATCCAGATGGTCATTGGCAAACTTCAGACGGGCCTGGACATGCGCTGGCTTGAGCAGGGGGACCTTGCGTGTTCTGCAGGATTTTAATCCATGACGGCGTAGTGTGTTACTAATGGTTTTCTTTAAGACTGTGGTCCCAGCTCTCTTCAGGTCATTGACCAGGTCCTGCCGTGTAGTTCTGGGCTGATCCCTCACCTTCCTCATGATCACTGATGCCCCACGAGGTGAGATCTTGCATGGTGCCCCAGACCGAGGGAGATTGACCGTCATCTTGAACTTCTTCCATTTTCTAATAATTGCGCCAACAGTTGTTGCCTTCTCACCAAGCTGCTTGCCTATTGTCCTGTAGCCCATCCCAGCCTTGTGCAGGTCTACAATTTTATCCCTGATGTCCTTACACAGCTCTCTGGTCTTAGCCATTGTGGAGAGGTTGGAGTCTGTTTGATTGAGTGTGTGGACAGGTGTCTTTTATACAGGTAACGAGTTCAAACAGGTGCAGTTAATACAGGTAATGAGTGGAGAACAGGAGGGCTTCTTAAAGAAAAACGAACAGGTCTGTGAGAGCCGGAATTCTTACTGGTTGGTAGGTGATCAAATACTTATGTCATGCAATAAAATGCAAATTAATTATTTAAAAATCATACAATGTGATTTTCTGGATTCCGTCACTCACAGTTGAAGAGTACCTATGATAAAAATTACAGACCTCTACATGATTTGTAAGTAGGAAAACCTGCAAAATCGGCAGTGTATCAAATACTTGTTCTCCCCACTGTATGTGTGTATATATATATATATATATATATATATAAAAATATACACACACACACTGACAACCATGATCACACTTACAAATGCATGATAAAGAAAAATTCTGACTGACTCGTTTCCTCTAAAAACAGCATGTTAGCAGTTTCGTTCCCCAGCTAACTAGGCCAGCACAGACTCAAGAGTGTTACCCAATCACGTGCTTATGTACTTTTACACAATAGTGGCATTTTAAAACATTTTAAAACAACTAAATCTCCTTTTTTTACACATAAAAACACCAGCGCATCAGTAAACTCTTGCTACAGCAATGCGATTGGATGCTGCTTTAGGAACGGGTGTCTTTTTGTCATCCCCAGTGACCTCTCTTTGTCCTGAGGGTCTCGTGCGGGACATGCTCCGTTGATCACGCTTTTCCCCAGGGGGAACATCATGATGGACACCAGTCACTTTCACTACAGGCTCAGTTGTACTACAACCATCTCTTAATGTATCGTTTATTGCTCATCAATGCATCGACCCTCAACAGACATGAATGATTGCAAGCTTCTCCATGACACAAAGTTGCACAATACAATCATGCTCTTTAACAAAATGCACATAAGGATGGTTCGATGGCCAGTGTGAGAGCGGTTCGGGACATTTTTCCTATCGGGAGAGAGCAGCTTTACTATCACTGCAAGCCTTAGTTCGCCTTAATTCTGATTTATTGCTCAGATCCGTTTTTTTTTTTTTTTTTTTTTTGCCTGTTCACATTATTTTTTAAATGTTAACTTTAATAGTCACCAGTTAGAACAGGCTCTAAATATGCCACAGTTTAGTTACAGCAACATTTTTAAATGTTATTCAGTTTTATAATTTTCTTTTATGATTTTTAAAATGGAATTTTATTAGATTTTATACAAATTAAAATTGTATTGAATTGTATGTATCTGTGTGAAATTTAATATGTATTTATTTTAAATATCCTTTTTGGGGGGCCAAAATTAGTAGGGCCCAACCACTGGTCCAATCCTGGCCAGCAGAATCTACCCTTGATGAGCCCTGCATCCAGACAATGCATTTCTGGGAACTCAAAATTCAGTGACTGACTGACAGTGTTTCACCTTTTACATATGATTTAAAACACCAACGGTGCGGTTCACAGAGCAGCACAACTATCACCCACTGACACTGATGCAACAAAACACTGATGGAGGACCTGCATACACTTTTCACAAAGATCCAAGAAAATTTAAGAGGAAACTGATGTTCTGATTACATCAGTGGAGATCTAGCAAAACAGAAAATGCAAGATGAGGAAGCCCGAAAAACCACAGGAAATCTGAATCTGCACTCTCGCCCTACAAGACTTCACGTGCTAGATGAAAAAGCCTTTTATATGAGAATATGGTGTGTGTGATTCACTGTAAAACACGGTATACTTGGAAAAAAATATTAAATAATATATGAATATACACTATATTGCTAAAAGTATTTGGACACCCCTCCAAATCATTGAATTCAGGTGTTCCAATCACTTCCATGGCCACTGGTGTATAAAATCAAGCACCTAGGCATGCAGACGCTTCTACAAACATTTGTGAAAGAATGGGTCGCTCTCAGGAGCTCAGTGAATTCAAGTGTGGTACAAGTCCATTCGTGAAATTTCCACGGTCAACTGTTAGTGGTATTATAACAAAGTGGAAGCAATTGGGAACAACAGCAACTCAGCCACGAAGTGGTAGGCCATGTAAAATCACAGAGCGGGGTCAGCGCATGCTGAGGCGCACAGTGCGCAGAAGTCGCCAATAGCTACAGTCAATAGCTACAGACCTCCAAACTTCGTGTGGCCTTCAGATTAGCTCAAGAACAGTGCAAATGGGTTTCCATGGCCGCGCAGCTGCATCCAAGCCTTAAATCACCAAGTGCAATGCAAAGCGTGGGATGCAGTGGTGTAAAGCACGCCGCCACTGGACTCTAGAGCAGTGGAGACATGTTCTCTGGAGTGACCAGTCACGCGTCTCTGTCTGGCAATCCGATGGACGAGTCTGGGTTTGGCGCTTGCCAGGAGAACGGTACTTGCCTGACTGCATTGTGCCAAGTGTAAAGTTTGGTGGAGGGGGGATTATGGTGTGGGGTTGTTTTTCAGGGGTTGGGCTCGGCCCCTTAGTTCCAGTGAAAGGAACTCTTAATGCTTCAGCATACCAAGACATTTTGGACAATTTCATGCTCCCAACTTTGTGGGAACAGTTTGGGGATGGCCCCTTCCTGTTCCAACATGACTGCGCACCAGTGCACAAAGCAAGGTCCATAAAGACATGGATGAGCGAGTTTGGTGTGGAGGAACTTGACTGGCCTGCACAGAGTCCTGACCTCAACCCGATAGAACACCTTTGGGATGAATTAGAGCGGAGACTGCAAGCCAGGCCTTCTCGTCCAACATCAGTGCCTGACCTCACAAATGCGCTTCTAGAAGAATGGTCAAAAATTCCCATAAACACACTCCTAAACCTTGTGGAAAGCCTTCCCAGAAGAGTTGAAGCTGTTATAGCTGCAAAGGGTGGGCCAACTCCATATTAAACCCTACGGATTAAGAATGGGATGTCATTAAAGTTCATGTGCATGTAAAGCAGGCGTCCCAAAACTTTTGGCAATATAGTGTATGAATACTGAATACTGGAGGGGAAGGAATTGATCAGATCCAGATGTTAGGTTGAAAAAATCTAAACAGATTACATAATAATACAACCTTGTTTTGATGAACGCTGGAAATGGAAGAACTGTTTATGAAGAAACAAAACAAAGTCAACACAAATATAAATGAATACAGCACATAAACACCTTGAATATATAGATATTGCAGAATATATAATACTGATCCTCATTCTGTCTTGTAAAACAGAGGTAAACAATGTCAATCTGTTTTTGGTTGGTTTATGTTTTATGTTCGTAAAGAATATGGATGGAGAAGCTATTATGAAATGACAGATGCTCAAGTTTAACCAAATTAATTTGAATAAGTTTTCCCAATAATAAAAAATAAGTACAAATTTTAACAGGTTTCCTTTAAGAATCAAGGGTCTCTCGTAAGGTCAACTATCTAGAACACTACAAAAGTCCAGTACATAATAATACAACCTTGTTTTGATGAATGCTGGAAATGGAATAACTGTTTATGAAGAAATAAAACCTAAACGAAGTCAACACAAATATAAATGAACACAGCATATAAACACCTTGAATAAACGAATATATTGCATGATATAGATTGTTTATGATACTGATCCTCATTCTTTGTCTTGTAAAACTGAGGTAAACAATGTCAATTTCCGTTAGGAATATGGACGGAGGAGCTATTATGAAATAACAAATGCTGGAGTTTAACAGAATTAATTTGAATAAGCTTTGAATAAGTAACATTTTAACAGGTTTCCTTAAAGAATCAAGGGTTTCTCGTAAGGTCACCTATCTAGAACACTCCAAAAGTCCACTGTCTATGAATATAATATAATAATAATAAATCTCAATCTCAGTCTGCCCAACTGACATTTTTTAACGTATTTTCCGTTGGTGTAGTCGTTACAGTAGCTACTCACTATTTATTGTGCTTAACATCACATAACTAACAACTTTAAGCAAATACACAATGAAACCTCACAAATCTGTCGAAATCAGAGTGGTAAACCGCCTCGGGTCTTACCGGACAGCTCGTCTGGTTCTAAACCGCTCTCGGTGTCCAGACCGCAGCTCACGAAATAATCCGCGAAGCGGCAGGAGCTCGAGCTGAATCCGGTGCTCATTTTGAGACGGCTCCGCTTGTGCTCTTCTGTTTGTGGGTCTAGAGGAGCGCATAGTACGTGCTCTCTGGATCATTCTGCGCAGCCATTGCGGATGGGGATCAAGGCAGGAGCCCAGAGCGCCAGTCGCATTGTGGCCTCCGGTACAGCTGTTCTCCGTCCTCCTCGGCGCTCGCTCGTGCGCATGCGCAGTGCTCTGCTCGGGATGACGTTATGCGCTTAACCCCTGAAGCATCATCGCTCGTGAAGAGACTGAACGCCGCTGCATCAAACTACGTAATCGATTTCTTTGACAGAAATTAAAGTCAAGTCACATATTAAGTTGTCAACCAGGAACTAACTATGAAGTAATTGCAGTAGCCTACATTTTAAACAATTTGTCGTAATAAATCGTAGCAGCATGGCAATATATGTTGTTTGATGTTGCTCTCTGGTGGTGCATTTGGAAATCGCATGAGCGATTTTGTTCAAATTAGCATGTCCTTTTGGATTTTGGTATGTGTAATGATATGGATATTCTGTGTGATGATAATGGAATGTGATGGTAATGACATTTTTCCTTTTTGGATAAAAAATGAATGAGCCTTGGACTTGACAGCACAAATTAGCTAGCAGTCAATTAACTTAAAGGGATAGTTCACCCAAAAATTACCCAATGATTTACTCACTCTCAAGCCATCCTAGGTGTGTATGACTTTCTTCTTTTAGACAAATACAATCGGAGATATATTAAAAAATATATATAATAGCTTTATAATGGCAGTGAATGGGGATGAGATTTTGAAGCCCAAAAAGTGCATCTATCCATCATAAAAGTGCTCCACACAGCTCCGGGGGGTTAATAAAGGCCTTCTGAAGCGAAGGGATGCGTTTGTGTAAGAAAAATATCCATATTTAAAACTTTATAAATTAACTAGCTTCCGACAGACGGCCGTACGCATCTATTTACTGCGAAAGATTAATCCTTGACCTGATGCATGACATATTGACGAACACGGAAGCGCAGAGGATAGAGCAAAACAAAACACCGGTCATTAATTAGAAGTCTAAAATGAGAATTTTTAAAGAGAAATGTCAGAGGATTTTGATATAAGAGAAGACGAGCTTGAGTTTGTTGCCTAGCCCTATCCGCGAGAGGAAGCTTACGCTACTCCTACATCGCATTACTATTTTGGCGTAAGTCGACTTGCGTAGGGTAGGCCGTCTGCCAGAAGCTAGTTATTTTAGTTTATAAAGTTTTAATATGGATATTTTTCTTACACAAACGCACCGCTTCGCTTCAGAAGGATTTTATTAACCCCCCGGAGCCGTATGGATATCTTTTATGATGGATGGATGCATTTTTTGGGCTTCAAAATCTCGTCCTCCATTCACTCCCATTATAAAGCTTGGAAGCGCCATGATATTTTTTTTAAATAACTGTATTCTGAAATATCTGTATCTGAAAGAAGAAAGTGATACACACCCAGGATGGCTTGAGGGTGAGTAAATTATGGGATAATTTTCATTTTGAGTGAACTATCCCTTTAACTTAAGTTATAAAAATGAATGGATTATGAATTAAAATTCTCAAATATGACTAGTTTGGGAAAACATGATGTTTCGCCACGATACTCATGATCATGACGTAACGATATTAAAATTAATGACATTTCTGATTTTCAAACTGTCACTCGGATGTCCTGGAAGAAATGTGAATGTATGACACTTCTTGTAATTGTTACTTTTGTAAAACTCTAAAATGAAAGAAAAAAAAGCTTGGTTGTAATGACTGCAGTTTCGGGGGAAACCAATTATTTGTTATAAAAACATATTGTACAGATGAATGTCAAATTGAGATTGTGATTTTTAAGCAAGATTTATTCTGATTTTAACATTTATAAGTTTACTTTATAGAGGATCTGGGAGGTAGAAACCAAAACATTTCACAAAAATATCATGTGTCTTGGGTAATAATAAATGATAAAATAATAGGTATACTGTAAAACAAAAATACAAATTATAAGTCAGTAATGATATAATCTGTGTGCAGATGCTTCATGTTAAGAGTGAGCCACTGTATATAAACATAGACATATGCATTTTATGAAAAGGTACTTAAATGTTGTATGTAATATTTAAATATTTTAAAATAACTTTATTAATCATGTCAAATAGTAAATGGGTCTTTATTTAAAGATGGAGTTATAAAAATTAGTGCATACATTGTGATTCAGTGATGAAGAAGAGGCAAATATTACTCATGTATTTAATCATATTATAATAAATATATCATGTTTAAAGAAGGTCAGACATGAATAGATTTTAAAAATACAGGACAAGACAATACGTTCTCATTTAATCTTGTGTAATACTGTAATCAGTAGCCTTAATTTATTGATAAAGACATTTCTGTAAAAATATGCTAGAGGAGAAATCAGGATGAGTACAATTTAGGAAAATGATAAATGGGTGAGAGGTTTTATCAACACACTAATCATCATAAATACAGTTCGCTGAGACTTGAAACTGTTGCAGAACAACCGCATAACTCACATTCGCTCTCAGTTTGGTACAATGTTACATCAAGAGCTGCTGGGAACATTTGGATATTTAGAGATGACACAAACTAAATGTTGATCAAAGCTGCAGATATATATTAACGCAGCATGAGATAAATCAAATGAGGTAACAAGGAAATGATATCTGGTATAAGACCGTCCCTCATCGCACCCTTTCACTTAAGAGAAATTTCAGTGCAAACTATGTTCATGCACATGTAGTTGATTCCATCCCAACATAAAGTCAGTCAGGAAACTAGTGTATCGAAGGTTTAAAGATTTTCAGGTATCCAGAAAGTACAAACAGCATTGTAGCTATTAGATAAACGTTTCTTAAGACTGATTTGTTTTACAGAAAGGCAACTTTAACGGCATAAAATCCCACCGAGCTGCCTCAATTAAACAGACATACTCCATTTAAAACCATTTACAGCGGCTTGGCTTGACTAGGTCCAGAATAACAACTGTAACAGTTACAAACCTCCTACATTTCCAGGCTCAGAATGTAATACTTCCCTCCGTCACATGGCTAAAATGAAAATTAGAAACAAAACGCATTATTATACATCTTAAACCAAAAACTATTTCATTAAAAAAAAAAAAAAAAAAGTTCAAAATCAATTATTTGGCATTTTGGCCATTACATCCAAATGTAAAGAAAGTTGTGTTTGAAATGCTAAAATAGGCCTTAAAGGGATAGTTCACTCCAAAATGAGAATTCTCTCATTATTTACTCTCATGTCATCCCCGATGTATATGACTTTCTCTCTTCAGATGAACACAAAAAAGGTTCTGAAAATAATCCATCTCTGTGAGTCCATATAGTGCAAGTGAATGGGTGCCGCTTGGTCGACGCTACAAAATAAAAAAAATCACATTGTGACGGCAATCCATTCGACCCAAGTGAATGAACCAATGTCTTCTAAAGTAAAACGATAGGTGTGTGAAAGAAAAATACTTGTATTTTTCACTATAAATCATTGCTTTCCGGTCTACTGTCCTATGAGTGTTCATGAGAGGGACATTGTGACACATGACGAAAGTGAAACGATAGTCGTAAGTGCGTTGTGAAGTTTGTCTTATGACTATTGTTTCAGAAGACACTGATTCACACTGGGGTTGTGTGGATTATCGTCACAATCACTTGGTGTGGTTTTTCACACATCAATCAAGCAACACCCAATGGCATTATATGGACTAAAAATCTCTGTTTGTGTTTATCTGAATTAAAAAACATTGGGATGCATGGCATGAGACCGAGTAAATGATGAGAGAATGGGTGAACTATCCCTTCAATGGTTTAGTATGTGTGACGTCAGGCTATTCGTTCCGTTTCTTTTACTTCAAGTAACCTGTTATGTTAAGGCAAAACATATCTAAATGCAATCTACAGTCTTGATCTGTAATACTAATGTGGCATCATCCATATTTATCGGTTTTCAGGTCTATAACAAGCGCTAAGCACTACCATCTACAGTCGGCAGCGGTGCACAGGGAACTGTCCATTCAGATCCCAATCGCAGTCTCATCTGGCATAAGAAATAAGATCAGAATTAGAAAGAAATCTGTAAACCCACAAAGCTCACCCTCGAAAAGTTTCTGAAGCATGTAATAACACATCTGAATATTAAATTAGCTGTAAGACCAAAAAAGTCGAAGTTGGCACTTCCCATTTTAGCTCAGCAACTTCAAAATGTCTTTTCCAGTGTATCACACATTAATCATTGCTGTTTTTATCCACTGACTGAAGACAATGATGTGAAAAATATTGCTTAACGCTAATGATGATAGATGATAGTGATGATTTTTCATCCCATGAAAGTCCTGTCCAAACAATGGAAGGCCAGTCCTGACAGCCGCTGGCTGCCCATCATATGATGAAATGAGGGTTTGTCGTACATGCATAAAGGAAAAGAAAGCAAGGAGAAGTTTAGAGGACCAGTATCATTCCTGAGTTGAATCAAGCAGGGGTGGAGATCTCTATTCAAGCTTCTGCTGGAGTTTCTTCTGAAAGCAGACAGGCAGGATGGAGACAACAGCTAAAACCCCCAGGACGATAAGAGAGTTCCAGGACACGGCCTCGCCAGCCGTGGTCAGTTTGTACAGCGTCGTCCCTGCGTTTATCGCCACAAATGACGGAGGGGCCACTCCTGTAGATCAGATAACAGCTATTAGATGATTCATATCACATTTATTTGATCATAAGTGATCATAAGAAAACTGTGCAAATTTCAGTTAACTCTCTGGTGGTCTTCGGGTTATTTTAGATGGAAAACATTTTTGAGTCCCAAAAGTTTTGAATCTGTAATTTTTTTTGTACTTTATCTGAATGGTACGAAAATTGGTGACATTTGTGGCAGTAGCCAACAATTAATTGAAATATGGAGTACAATCTAAAGTAGTCTTTAATAATGTCTAAATATATATCCAAATGCAAAACATAATAAAAGTAAGTAATTATGTCTGAAATATTCTAATAAGAAACTAGGGAATTCATATAGAGTGAAAGAAGTCTCTTCTGCTCATCAAGCCTACATTTATTTGATCAAAAATACAGAAAAAAAATGTAATATTGTGAAATATTATTTCAATTTAAAATAATTGTTTTCTATTTTAATATACTTTAAAATGTAATGATGCTGAAAATTCAGCTTTGCATCACAGAAATAATCTGTGATGCAAAGCTGAATTTTCAGCATCATTACTCCAGTCTTCAGTGTCACATGATCCTTCAGAAATCATTCTAATATGATGATTTATCATCAATGCGCAAAATGTAAGATTTTTTGGAACCTGAGATACTTTATTCAGGATTCTTTGATGAATAGAAAGTTAAAAAGAGCAGCATTTATTCAAAATAGAAATATTTTCTAACAATATAAATCTTTACTACCACTTTTTATCAATAATTAAAAGCATTAATTTCTTTCAAAAAAAAGAAAAAAATTACTGACCCCAAACTTTTGAACGGTAGTGTATAGTTACAAAAGATTTCTATTTTAAATGCTGTTTTTTACTTTTTATTCATCAAAGGAATCATGAAAAAAGTAACACATGTAATAAAATAATATTAAGCAGCACAACTGTTTCCAACATTGATAATAAATCATCATATCAGAATGATTTCTGAAGGATCATGTGACACTGAAGACTGGAGTAATGATGCTGAAAATTCAGCTTTGATCACAGAAATAAATTATATTTTAAAGTATATTAAAATAGAAAACAATTATTTTAAATTGTAATATTTCACAATATTGCTGTTTTTTCAGTATTTTTGATCAAATAAATGTAGGCTTGATGAGCAGACTTCTTTCAAAAACATTACAGATAGTAATGCTTGCAAAGTTTTGACCGGTACTGTATATATGTACAGTATGTATGTATGTATGTTAAGGTTGTATGTAATGTATGTAGGTTAAAGACCCCATGGAATCATATTGGAGTTTTGTGAATTTTAAGTCCACATCTGTCCATTTTAAGAGCATCCATATGCAAGTGTACTCCTAAAAGTTGAAATTGGAATTACCGAACATCCACAACAAAGCTGTGTGCTGGGCTAAATACGCTCATTTGATGGCATTTTTATTAGCTGAGAACTTGTAAAGAGCTTATAAAATGTGTAAAGGAGTCAAAACAGTGTCAGGAATCCCTCCGTCACACACAAACGAAGATCTGCTGTGAGGAGACGCGGTTCTGACGCCTGTACCGAACTGTGATGGGCAACATCACGACTATGACGAGAAAAACCAGGTGTGCTTGAGCATTCTGTCCTTTTTAGGGTCGCATCTTGTGACATCATGTCCTGTTTTTGGTTCATTTACATGTCTTTGGTCCGTGTTGCATTCATATATTTTATTCGAACCGCACCAGAGTTCATTCTTTTCAGGGGTCTTGGTTCACTTGTTTGGTGCACACCAGGGTTCAGATGGCAGCGTTCACACTTATTCAAATGAACCGCACTAACAGAGCAATCGCACCAGGGTTCATTTTAATCAAACCAAACATGCCAAGTGTGAACACACCCCTAAAGTCAACATGATGGCATTCAAAAGCTATTTTACCTCAGTAATGTTATTTATTTCCACATTTATTTGGGGGGACATGATATTATCTATTGGCAATTCATTGGATCATGGGAAGAAAAGTGTTGTATAGATTGTGGGGATTCCTGACATCAGTTGAACCTCAGGAGCATATTCCTATGCTCTTGACTTTAGAAATAAACAGGGTCAATGTTGACTCTGCATTCTTTCTCCTCCAACAAAAAGGGCCAAAAATTGCTGGCGTATACATTTTGTCCAATAAAATGCACTTTAAAAAGAGAAAATGGCATTTTTACAAACTATTTCATGTCTTAAACGCAGCAACACCACACAAACTTGTGCGACTGAATCGTTCTTTGTAAAAAATTATCTTGTTTGAAGATTAATCTTACCAAAAAAAGTGCCCAGGAAGAAGACACCCAGAGGCACATTAATGACCGGTGAGGTGATGTTGATGAACCAGTTCGGAAGAAAGGGAGTGATTCTCAAAAAAATGATGTAATTGATGAGGTGCTCTCTGTGCTTGTCCACCTACAATGACATTAAACATTGGCTCAGCATTATGGTCAGTCAATTTACTGTACATGCAAAAATGAAAGCTTATGATATGAAAATGTCACCTGTTGTGACCATTTCTGAGCTCTCTCTGTGAGGTACTTGTAGACCATCGGCCTCCCGACTAAATAAGACAACATATAGCAAAAAGATGCTCCAAGGCCTGAACACTGTAAAGCATGAAACATATTTACATAACAAACAGTCACTTTTCATACTAGAAGACAAAGTGTGGCAGACAGACCATTCCTTTGAAAGGAATTTGCATACAAACAAGGAACTTACCAGACAGACGAGGAAGAGAGCAAGTGGAAAAGGGTAGAGATAACCAGACAGTATACTGAGGAATATGGAGCCTGGGATGGCAAACGTCTGAAGGCTGAGTACGGCTTAGTTAAGGCCTTAACTGATCAGTGAATAAATACAGAGCAAGCTGAGCCAAATCTCAGTACTGTAACTGATGCTGAACTATCTAACAAACATGAATATCAAATACTCCAAGCAATTATTCTGTCAGAAGCTAACCTGTTAGAAAAGGTGTTCTGTGGCATTCTGTCGGTTCTCCCACACAATTTTTGACTCGTCCCTTGGTTCGCAAAAACAAACAAAAAACGAGTGCAATAATGCACTTGCAATGGAAGTGTAAAGGCCCCGATATACTCGCGGCAAAGTTATTTTTCGTTCTTGGCTTAGCAGGTAAAAAAAAAAGTTCAAAATACGTGAGCAGCGGTTTACTCTTAGCGAACATCCCGACACTGCTGAGATGAAAATGTAAATATGTGCTGCGCGCTTTCCTCTCAATAACAGAATAAACACAACTAAAATGACAGCGGTGAGAAAACAGCAGTTAAGAAAGCATCTGATCATAGCGATGTGGATATGTTTGCATGAGCTCTGCAATTCGACACTTCAGTCACGTTTATTTTGCTGTCAACGTTAACGCGCTAACACATGCAATTAATTTAAAGTCCTTAACGCGTCACACTGAGCATCTACAAGCACCTCTAACCCTTGTAGGAGCAAATGTCCATTCTAACTCTTTAACCTGATTCTGCTTCTCTGTTTGTGATCAGGCCATTTTAAGCCGTTAAACTCTGGGAAAGTTTTCAGTGATCCAGTAATCGAATTCACTCAAACAGTCCAAAACAGCGCTAATGTAAAGAAGGCCAGGCTGATTACATCAGACATATCAGAGAGAATAGAGACTCACATTGCGTTTTTAGTGAATTATTCATTCCAGTGTGTGCTTTGCTTTAAAACACGAGCTCTGTCGTATTCTGCCATTATTTCTGAAGAGCGCAATTTTGGTGACGTACAGCAGGGTTGCCAACTCTCACGCATTTGGCGTGAGACACACGCTTTCAGGCTCTGTCTCACGCTCTCACTTTGCCCAAGTAAATCTCATGCCAAATCACGTGGTCACGTGGTTCATGGAGCTCTTAAACAAACCAGCGCTGTCAATACAATACATTTGAATGGCTTAAGTGGATAGACAACAGCTTCACTATACAGGTATTTGCAGCCATTTCTGGTAAACAGTACAGCATACTGTGCATTGATTATTACGTCAACCACATTTACAGTATCATTTTATTATGGAGAGGGATGGAGATGCAACATTGTTAACATTAATGTTAATGTTTTTCTTGTATTTAGCCCTCAGGTATTCCTTACTAATTGGTCACACTCATACTCATTGGTGGTCAAATGTGACCATACACCTTAACTATTTTCAATTAAATAAATGTTCTATATTTTAGTTCAATAATGTTTATTGAATGTTTTGAGGAGATCTTTTAGTACTAAATAATATTTGTGCAATAATTATGGTCCATTAATGACCACTTAAAATATTTTTCTTCTGATATTTTTATTATTTATATTACAATTAGTGTAGTAATTAAGGTTAAAATAGAGAATTCCTTTGCAAAGAGGCAAATTAGAGTCATTTTGTGGCTTGAAAATTAATAATTTTCATTTGTAATGCCATTACCCACTAGGTGCCTGTATGGCTCTTTAATAAATATACATGTAGGCCTATCTAGTGTAGTTGCTCAAAAAAGTATTGCAGATCATAACTGCTTACTTATTTTTAGGTTTTGCATTTTAATAAATATTTAGACATGATCAAACATTAGATAACTAGATACTTATACAAGCACACACAAGTGAATATAATTTAACCCAAGAAAAGTTTAAAATAGTGCTAAAAAGGCAAACGTATTTTTCCCTATATGTACTGTAGGCTATATACATATGAATCGATACTGAATCAAGATCGAAATCGACATTTGTGCCAATCGCCCCCCCCCCACCCCCCACCCCCCCACACACACACACACACACACACACACACACACAAAATATCACTCCAACCTGAACTTAACAGTTGGCAACCCTGCGTACAGGAGTCGTACAGTAAGCGCGTGAGAGTCTGTTATATTGATGCACAAACAACAAACCATGTGCGCGCTCTAGATCACTGATCGCAGGCTGCATTTCAGTACATTCGCGTTGTTTCCGCACACTCAGGAAGGATAATGTTTGATTTGTCATGTACACATTGTTGTGTTTAGTAATCGTAGGTTTTTTTGGCGTCTCTGTGTGGTCCTGTTCGGTATCGCAGCTTGACTCGGCTAAAATGAAAACAATCTCGTTGTTATTGATCTGTACACATACTACACACTGTGAAGAGCCTCAGAGCCTCAGAGCCACACCCACCTATTACATCATCACCATGAGCCAATAGTATTTTAAAGGTGTTTTCCAGCCAGAGCGAACTTTTCCAGAAAGTTTGCTTTGGCAAGCTGTTTTGAACAAACAACAAACGTTCTTCGTTTTGGCCTGATTTTGTTTGAAATGACAGTTCACACTAGGCTTGGTGCGATAGTCAGTGTTGACGGTGTTCAGCCGCAACACCGGTTACATCAGTTGCCCACCGCGGCACTGCCCCCACTGTCGTTTTGTTTTTTTATAGTGATAAAATCATTTAGTTCAGTTAAAGAACAGACACTACAATTAAAAACTGACCGTGTCTGCTTAATAAAGCGTGAGCCGAACGAGTCACGGCACAAGCGCAGCAGGAGTCAGATTTCATTTATCACGAGAGTGAGGAGATGAATGACAAGATGACGGAAGATTTGGTTTCAAAGCAAAATGTAAAAGCACCTATTTAAGTGAGTTTGTCATTGTACTGTATTGTAGTGTTTTTCATTAAGAATAATAGGCTAATGAACCCACCATTCAAGCAACCCGCCCCCAAATTGGCGCTAATTTGAAAGTGAAAGTTTAATGTGCTCGGCCGAACGGGCATTCATAACGGTGCGTGTCCATTGGCGTGGCGCGAGCAGAGCAGAGCGAGTGTTTTCAGTTCATTCTTGTGGAAGCTCAACTTTCATAGGAATTAATTAAAAACACTCACGCTGCTCCGCACCGTTATGAATGCCCAAGCAGCCGTGCGCATTTTACTTTTACTTTCAAATTAGCTATTTAAAAGCCTCCGCCGGTGATACCAGTATTACGGTGTTGTTACACATCAATTAACCGGTGGGAAAATATCCTCACCGTCGCATCCCAGTTTACATAGTTATAAATATGGATATTTTTCTTACACAAATGCATCGCTTCACTTCAGAAGGCCTTTATTAACCCCCTGGAGTCGTGTGGATTACTTTGGATGAACGGATGCGCTTTTTTGGGCTTCAAAATCGAAGGCACCATTCACTCCCATTATAAAGCTTGGAAGAGCCAGGATATTATTTAATAGAACTCCGATTGTATTTTGCTGAAAGAAGACATATACACATAGGATTGCTTGAGGGCGAGTAAATTATGGGATGATTTTCATTTTTGGGTGAACTATCCCTTTAAGTGGAAAAACATTTCAGAAAGTTAAAAAAGGGAATAATAAGGCTCCAAATGTTAACATTAGTTAACTTCATTTGTTAACATGAATTAACGATGAAAATTATTTCTGAAGAATTTATTCATCTTAGTTAATATTAATTTCACATTTACTAATGCATTATTACTTTACTAACACATTACTGCATTACTAATACAGTATTAAAATCAAAAGTTAATATTTTTAATGGATCAGAACAAATGTGAACTACCAACAAAAGTTAATAAAGATTAATAAATATTGTAACAAATTGGGTAACACTTTTAGTGTCCTTGTTACAAGTGTAGTTACTATAGTGATAACTGTAAATTATGCATAATTACTTGCAACTCACTCTAAAAAACAAGGACACCTTAAAATATAGTGTAACCCAAATTGATTGCTCATTGTCAGTTAATGCATTACAATAAGGTCCCATTAGATAACATTAGTTAAAGTATTACAAAATATGTGTTATTTGAAGTGTTCTGTTAAGGTTAGTCTACTGTTCTAAGCTGTAAGCCATTTTAATCACCATTCCGTCCGATTCATAAATATTCAACAACAAAATATTCATAATGGTTCATTCGATTCATTGAAAGATCTGAATTAAATGAACAATTCAATCTTAAAATGGACATCACTAAGTGGCCTTCTTCAGGGAAGTCAACTAACAAATTTCAGCTTGTTCTTTTGTCAATAATATTGACAAACTATCAGTCCTCATGGCACAAAGGATACAAGATATATGTAGCAAAGTATGCTAAAAGCACTTGGGTGTAATATGTGTCCTTGTATTTAGACAGCACTGTGCCCAATGCCTTGGCATCATCCATGTCTTTAGGAATTTTGATTTTTTCTCTCTCGTCTCTGCAAGACAAAGAAAAGCATCAAACCGTAAAGCACACATAAAAAAACTCCCATCAGTGCAGAAAAGTACAGTCAGAAGGGGAGGCAGACTTACTCGCTCAGCTCTGGGAAGTTTCTGAACACCAGATACATGACACAAGCAGAACAGGCAAAGATAGAGATGAGGAGGAGGATTGACATGCGTGCAGACGCTCCTCCAGGTGACTGGGCTCCTTAGAGAATAATTCAAAAACATCATGAATAACCTCTCAAATCATCTGTGCAATGTGTTGCATACATTTGCATCACTTGTTCGCAATCCTCAGGGAGATTCAGGCCCGTGAGAGCTCCTATGTGGTGAGCTAGAGAACGCCAAAAATCACTTCTGATAATGTAACATCATCTTAAAGGAGCAGTGTGTATTATTCTGTTCCATTATTGACACCAAACCGGCTTACAAAAATAACTAGATTTGTACATTTTCTGAGGAAAATCTAGGTGGTTTACAGACTTAAGCCCAAGCCATTGACATTGCGGTCTTTAGTTGAGGCATTTATATTAAACATGAATAAAATTAATTAAAAATAAATTATTAGCAGGCTGTTTTTTCACATTTAAATATAATGCTATTTATTTAATCCAGCTCTTTTTCATACGCGCGTTTAAAATAACCTGTCATACAATCAAGTCATAAATCCAGTATGTTATATTTGTTGATATTTCTGCTAGTCGGTATTAAAAGTTACGGACCCACTTTATATTAGGTGGCCTTAACTACTATGTACTAACATTTAAATGAATCATTTGATACTATGCAATTATTGTGTACATACATGCTTTTACATTGTACTTACATTTTAAAAATGACCTGCATTTTACATTGTACTTATTTTTTGGTGCAAGTACATAGTAGTTAAGGCCACTTAATATTAAAGTGGGACCCAATGAAGTTACCATATCAGATATTCAGTTCACTCCAAATCATTTAGGAATCAGAAATGCCTGAAAGATACAATTCTCAGTTCAGTGAGAAGTCCTAAACAAACGATTCCTTTAAAAAAAAAAAAAAAAAAAAAATTCACACACAGCACCTTTAATTCGCCTTGTGACATCACGGGTCACGAATGTTTCAGCCAGTTTAATATCTATTGAATCAATAACAAATTTAAAGAAGTATCCTACAGTGAACAAACATAGGTTTTATCCAGTTAAGCATGTTTTGGAAAGATTTAAGCTGAATATACCTGTGAATTTTGCAGACTGTTGAAATAAACAATTTGCGTTTGTTTTATCATGTATTTAGATTGGGAACCTATATTAACAGACAACTGGGGTGTATGATAAAAATGTGTGTATTTTATTTTCAGAAAGGCATTTTGGAATGTAAAACAATACATCATGCAATTATTTATTTTATTAGAAAAAATCCATATATATTAAAAGAAGTGGCTCTTTGCAAAAAATTCGGTCACACTTTATTTTAAGGTGACGTAGTTACATTGTACTCACTCAAATAAGTACTGAGTAATATTAACTACACGCACTTACTATAGAGTTACAGGGTAACACTTTATTTTACAGTGTCCTTGTTACATATGTAACATGTACTTACCATAGTAATGACAGTAAATTATGCATAATTACATGCAACTAACCCTCAACCAAACCCTAATCCTACCCTAACCCTATAGTAAGTACACATAGTTACTAAATATTACTCAGTACTTAAATATGTAATTACACTGTAACAATGACACCTTAAAATAAAGTGTAACCAAGTTACAGTTAGGGTTAGTTCCTTTACTGTTATTACTATAGTAAGTACATGTAGTAACGTGTAGCTATGTCACCTTAAAATAAAGTGTTACCAAAAATTATAATATTTTCTAAGTGACATTAAATTATACATAAACCTTTTGGAACAAACTACAAACATGTAATGTTTTAAAAGCACTGAAACTGATTTAAAGGCACACTATGTAGTTTTTCGCCGCTAGATGTCACCTACTCAAAACAAAGGCGTAGCTTGATGACGCCGAGATTGAGCGCAGAATCGTGGGAATTGTCGTCTTCACCTCACAGCCGGTGGAAAAGAATCAGGACGGGACGCGGGCAGAAATCATGTTCATGGATGAGATTATTAACGTTACTGTAGTATAAAGCAGAGCAAGGACGAGTGCTGTGGGAGCTGAACGAGGCCGCTGGAGCGATTGCTAATGAGAGACGAGCGTGACACATGGCGACAGCAGCGGAGCTTTTATTACGCCACAGTCGGCACTTCCGCTCATGTGTATGTGAGGTAACGAAGCACTATTTTATCATATTAGATACATTTGAGTGTGTTTAAAGTTGTGTTATAACGTTACTCTGTGCGTTCGCTCGGCGGCTGCTATGAGACACTTGTTGCACACTGCAGTGAGCTAGATCGATATCGAATATCATATTAATAAATGCTGGATGGCTTTTGTTGCTAAATGGCATGCAATTAATTTTAAAACATATTGTATGATGGAGAAAATGCTGTATTACTGTACAATAATTAGTTTTCTGTCGATGAATGTCTCCAAACAATATTGTTCCCTTGTCTAATAAAACACATAATATATTAAAGGGTCTCTGGTGTTTCCATGGTTTCTACAAAGTAAAACGAGGAAAATCAAGGGTAACACGGGTATGACGTCACTGATAGGCAACACATGGACACAGTCCGTGTCCTGGTTAAAATTGCTTATTTCTCTGGATTTAAACATTCTTGGAAACATTTGGGATAATGTAAGTACACAAGTCAACAAAATATATAGCATTATATAGTGTTCTAGTGGTTTTTGGATATTTTAATCCTAAAATCTTACATATTGTGCCTTTAATCGTTTTCTCTCTCTCTCTAAGCAGCTAATGTTATTAATAATCTGACTATGTAATAACTCTTGTTCTTGTGGTATCAAATAAAAAAGTTGATCAGTTTAGAGGTTGAACTCTGAATAGAAGTATGAGTAATGCGAACCCACAGCAAACACATCATCAATGTATTACACAATCAGATAAACAGTCGCATTTATGGTCCATTTCAGATTATTTATTCCTTTGTAAAAACACACTTTAAGGGGAAAAATTGCGACATAATCGATTAATAGACAAAACCTTTGATCGCTGATCTGAAGAGTTGATTTTATATTAGCTCTAGATATTAAAGCTCCAGCTGTCAAATTTTCTGGTCTTGGTCAACAACAGTTTCTCAACAAATATATATAAATTATTCCGACTCTGAATAACCGTGGAAATGTACATAATCGCTGTGCGAGATTGACATCAGGACATCGAGTCTGAATTAACGTTACCTTTGACTGGAGTTTGGCTGGAGGGCCTCGGTTCCTGCTCCACCAGAGTCTCGCGGTTTCCGCCTCTCTTCTTGGCCATGGCGATCTGTTTCAACCAAAAGAAAATAACGAAGGCAGATCTCAGACGTTAACCGAGATCATATGTCAATGTAAAAGCTTCAGCCGGCTTTCTCTTCCTACTTGTCAGGATACCGGTGACCTGTGACTGAGTGTCTTCTTCTTCGGCGCTGTTCAGTTCAGATGAGAACGTGATTGTTACGCCGCTACTGCCACCTAGTGTCGACGCTCAACGCCACGTAAATTGATAACTACACGGATAACCCTTACCAAAAGGGTTACTGAGACTATCATGGTAACTATTTAACGTCCTGGGTGCCACTGTCCTCGTACGAGGACATTATATTTTAGCGAATTTCTCTGACACCATACATGTCACCGTTTTAAGTCTGTATGTACTGTAAAGAGCACATTCAGGGATTTTCACCATTTGTTTTGAGGTTTCACCAGGACAACAGCTTCTCCTTGGTCTTTAAAAATGACTGAATGATCAAATTTAGCACTCTTATGATAATATTTTGTAATTATCATTTAAATCTGACTAATTTTCAAACTGTTTGTTATAAATCAACATCTCAGGAAAATGTTATGGGTTTTCTAATCAAAAAATGATTTTCTGTTACAAAACAGGGCATTGATTTCATACATGTCCACTGTAGAGACACCAGGAAAAGCATGTTTATCAGGCATTTTGGGAGACACAACAGTGTATAGGGAAAGAAATTACATATCGATGTTCCTATAAAATATTAGATATTATTATTAAAATGTTGCCAACTATTACTCCCATTATTACACTACTTTTTTCATTACATGTCGCTCGAAGAACACATTAGAGACGGTGTATAGATACATTGTATTGAATGGGACTACATGTATGGCCATTTTACCCACACACTGCATAAAGTAAAATGGTATATCAATTCATTCCATTATAGTTGAGAATCATCTTTAAACAAAGTTTGGTTAAAAAAATCCTGAAACCTGAAAATAGATTGGTGAATGAAAAAATTTGCCTATACATGTCATTTCATTTTTTTAAAAACTGAGTCCCGATGTCCACATACAAGGACATAGCATAACATGAATAAATATCTTTTTTTTTTTAAATTCCATTTGTTTCTTGTGCTTTAAACAATGAAATTACATGAAAAAATACTAAATTCAAAAGTCTTTGTTTTCCTGGGTCTTGGGAGGTTAAAACATTAGTACGAGGGTGATTTTTGGTGTTTTTTGTAAGTTGTGATAACCATTAACCTTTCTATGGCCTTTGGGGCCAGTTCAGACCCCTTTGATTTGATGTTTCCTTCATGAAAAAAAAAATGTTTCCTTCATCTCAGTGGCATGAGATTTTGTGACTTTTGTTACATTATCTATCTAAACACACACACAAAAAACTGGGCTTGATTCAGATGTTCTGAAGGTATGTTAATTTAAAAAAAAAAAGTCACACTCTTCTGAGTCCAAATGGACCCCACATTGAAAATGAATGGGAAAGGTGAAAAATTAAGAGTTTTTTATTTTTCA
Organism: Coreius guichenoti; assembly: GCA_039654105.1. NCBI lineage: Eukaryota > Metazoa > Chordata > Actinopteri > Cypriniformes > Gobionidae > Coreius > Coreius guichenoti. Next base: position 4,807,349 of record CM077168.1, read on the forward strand.
TTTTCAAATAAAATCAATAAATCCAACATGAATCTGACAATTTTCACACAGAAATGAAGGCCTGGTACTAGAGCACAAATGCAATGTGGAACAAACATGCTCACACACACACACAAACACACACATACACACACACACACACAGCATTTGTATAGAATCTGGCAAGCCAAATTAGCCACAAATGCAGAAAAAATGCAGATATGAAGGGGTGAGACCTTCAACACACACACACACACATGCACGCACACACACAAACACTTTTGCATGCACATGCACACACACACACACACACACACACGCAGAAACACTTTCGCATGCACACACAAACACACACACAACCCCTGTTCATTTCAGCTTATTTCTATTTTATTTTTGTTTAGATTTTTTTTTTTTTTTAAATAATTTCTTATTCTAAAGTTAGTGTTAGTTAGTTTTTTTACATTTGGTTTATTGAAATAAATAATTTGTGAATACAATCTGACTCTAACTCTTTAGTTATATTTTTGCAAATTTATGTGGCATTATTGCAAAACCAGACACTTCAAAACACTTCAAACAACAACAAAACAATTCTAACCTTTCACAAAAATACTGATTTTAATGTATTTTATAATGTTTAAATATATAAATACTATAAATAATATATAAATATATATATACATATATATGGTCAAAACACTTAATTTCTAAATCTGTATTCCTAGTTTTTTTTCTAACCAGCAGATGGCAGAATTCTGCCTCTTACACCTAGATCAATATCCATAAACAACTCATATTTAATTTAGATAATAATTTTCAGGAAAAAAAATAATATTTAATATGCAAGATAATGGTGAGCAGTTTTGTGGTAAATAGGTAAAAAAGTACCACATATCTCTCAAAACACAGCATAAAAGTATAGCTGAGAAGTAAATTAAAAAATATAATTTGTATTAAAGAAATGTATATTTTTTATACACTCGCTTTGTAAATGTGTGGGATCCTTAAAGGCCGTGAGTGTAAAGAGGAAATGAGGACCGTATGAGGGTTAAAGCACAACATAAAATAATAAAAACCATTGCTTTATTGTCTATTATTAATATGTAGTATTTTAAGTATTTTATTTATAGTGACAATAGCTTATAATAATTAATTTCATCCCTGCGGGGACAAAAGGTGGAGTGTGTAAAAAGTGAATAAATAGAAATAAAATAGGATTTCGTTTAGACCAAGTGCAACATGTGATAGAAAGTGTAAACAAAAGGTAAGAGTAACTTTGTACTATAGTACATTATCTGAGCAATGGTGGGTGGAGTTGGTGAAACAAGCTTTTATTTCCAACTAGCCTGTGTAAACAGACACTGCCAAAAGAAAACGCCCCTACAAACCTGTTATCTTAGACATTAACAGATTCTAAAGGCCAGTTTGATATGAGCCTTGCTTCTTTTCTTGCATGCTTGAATTGCTCTTTTCAGGTCCTGTCCCATCATAAATATTTTCATAAGTCAGTCAACCTGATATTTTTTTTGGATCATTGTCCTGTTGCATCACCCAGTTACACGGTCAGACATTCTTCATCTGAATTGCCTGGTATTTTTAATATGATTTATTTAATTCATGCTTCCTGCAATGATAAGTAGGTTCCCAAGCAGCAGTTCCATACAATCACACAGAAAAACAGAATGTTATGGTGAGCTGATCTGGACATTAATATAGTTACTGTTAATGTTATTCAAAACTTTGGAATTAATACGATGTTTTATGTTTTTGAAATAAGTCTCTTATGCTCACCCATTTTTATATAAAAAAAAAAATACTGTAAAAACAGTCATATTGTAAAATATTATTACAATTTAAAGGACTGAAAATAGTTTAAAATGTAATTTATTCCTGTGACCAAAGCTGAATTTTCAGCATCATTGTCACATAATCCTTCAGAAATCATTTTAATATTCTGATTTGCTGCTAAAGATTTATTATCAATGTTGAAAACTGTTTTTATTTGGAAATTGTTATATAGCCTTTACCATTCAAAAGTTTGGGGTACATAATATTTAATATTAACCAACCATTATAATTATTTGAGCATCAATAATAAATAATAATAACTGAGCAGCAAATCATCCTATCAGAATGATTTCTGAAGGATCATGTGACACTGAAGACTGGAGAAGTGAAGCTGAAAATTCAGCTTTGATCACAGGAATACATTTTAAAATATATTTAAAAAAAAAGATTATTTTAAATTGTAATAATATTTGACAATATTACTGTTTTTACTGTATTTTTGATCAAATAAATGCAGCCTTGATGAGCATAAAAAACTTCTTTCAAAAATATGAAAAGAAAATCTTAATTAGGCTATTCCAACCTTTTGTTGTATTTGTACTGTATCTTTAAAATTATCGTTCTTGGTGTGAACGGGACTCAAGCCAGAGGTTCCCAAACGTAGTCCCACGGTAGAAAAAGGGTTCGTGTATAAATGGCCTTTTTGGAAAACATTTTGGAGCAAAGAAAAATTCCCCAAAACTGAGTAAACGGCTAACATCCAGACAAGACACACAGGTTTAGAGATGACGTGTACAGGACCGAAAACAAACTTGACATTGAAAGCTCTGGAGGGCGAGGAACACGCCGCCTTTACGAAATTAGGGGTGTCTGGAGGGGTTTCTGTCACATAAACTTACAGCCCCAGCACAAGTGACTTTAAGGCACATAAAGCAAGAGTTTTAGTCACAAAGGCTCAGTTAAAGTGTCCAAAAGTATGTCTCATAAAGAACAAAGTATGTCTCACAACATTAATTACAGTCCAAGAAGAATTTCTGGGTTCCAAAAAGTCAATAATGGGCAGCTTTCAAAAATGCAAACTGATCATTTTTCTTGCCCTATAAACATTTTAATGTCAAATTGTTATGAAAGCTTGTTTACCCCACAGAATAAAACAAAATTTAAAAAGGTAATTGCGACTTTTTATCTCACAATTCAGACTTGAGAAAAAAAGTCAGAATTGTGAGATAAAAAGTTGCTAATTATCTTTTAAATGTTTTTTTTTTCTCCATATTTCTGACATAATGCACCACCACTTTCACACTTCTGACCAATTAAAAGAAAAAACAACATTTTAAAAGATAATTGCGAGTTTATATCTCACAATTCTGACTTTATATCATGCAATTCTGTCAGAATTGCGAGATGTAAACTCGCAATTGCAAGAAAAAAAGTCAGAATTGTGAAATAAAATGTCGCAATTACCGTTTTTATTTTTTATTCTGTGGCGGAAACAAGCTTCCATACCAGACAGTATGTAATAGTAAAAGTAGTAATTTTATTTCCTACTATGGAAGTCAATGGGGTCCATCAACTGTTTAACATTCTTCAAAATATCTTCTTTTGTATTCAGCAGAAGAAAGAAACTCATACAGGTTTGGAACAACTTGAGGGTGAGTAAATGATGACAAACTTTTCATTTTTAGGTGAACTATTCCTTTAAGGCACGAAAAGTAGAGTTTCAGTTAAAGTGTCCAAAAGTATGTCTCATAAAGAAGTATGTCAAAAATGCAAACTGACATTTTTTCTTGTCCTACAAACATGTTGATTTCAAATTGTAGAGGGGGTTGAGGAGCAGATATACATACATCAGTAATATGTAAATACAAGTTATGCCCACCAACAAACATGCTAATTCATTTTTTCCCCTTCATATTTCTGACATAATGCACCACCACTTCCACACTTCTGACCAAAAATGAAAACTGATCATTTTTCTTGTTGAGGTCAAATTGTTATGGGAGCTTGTTTACGCCACAGAATAAAAAATAAAAAAGGGAATTGCGACTTTTTATCTCACAATTCTGACTTTTTTCTCAGAATTGCGTCATATAATCTCGCAATTGCATGTTATAAAGTCAGCGAGATATAAAGTCTCAATTCTGAGTAAAACTCGCAACTGTGAGAAAAAAAGTCAGAATTGTGAGATAAAAAGTTGCAATTATCTTTTAAATGTTTTTTTCCCCTTGCACAAGTTTCCATAAATTGTAAAGGGGGTCGAAGAGCAGCTATGAAAAAATACTAGGCCTAAATTATAGTAAAATTACTCTAGTAAATACTATAGTGTTTTTGAACCATACTATAGTAAATATACTCCAGTAAATTGTAGTATACCTCAGTATTTATATATATAGCTTAACAATTGACTATAGCTAATACTATAGTATGTTGTAGTATAAATTAACAAAGTGTAGTAAATATTATAATATATGCTACAATTTACTGTAGTATCTTTACTATAGTATGGTTCAAAAACACTATAGTATTTACTAGGTCAAATTATACACTATAGTATTTACTAGGTCTAGAATAATTTTCCTATAATATACAATAGTATTTTTGGGTATACATCAGAAATATGTAGGCCTAAATACAAGTGGCCACCAACAAACTAATTAATTTAATAATTTTTCAAGTCCAACAAATATATTGAGACGTTTGCGGTAGGGCATAACCTATCATTTTTTGTTATCATAATTTGTTATTGTGTACACACAACTACGGTCACCATGGAAACATTGTATTGTATGAGGTATTGTGGAAATCTCTTTCAGCGAACAAAAACTACAACTCCCTACACGTCCTACTTGTGGAACGGAAATTCGCTGTGGAGAAACTGGCGCTGATCTATCCGGCCCATCTCGACTGCTCTTCCTTTCGCGCCGGTAGCAGAAGAATTGAGCGTCCATGTGCGCAGCGCCCGGGACTTCATAGATCACTGAGCCTTCCGAATCCGAGCCAGACCGCGACCTTGTAATGGATCTCAACTCTTTGATCGAGGCCCTTCGGGGTACCATGGACGCAAATTTGCGTGAGGCCGCAGAGAGACAACTGAACGAGGTAAAGTGATCTGATGATGATGATGGTGGTGGTGGTGGTGCGCCTCGGGCCTTGCGCAGCAGGAATGCTGTAGCCGTTATTTTATTTAATCGAAATGTATTTTTTGAAACCATTTTGTTGGCGTATAGCCCTTCATTGATAGCTAATATGAGTTGATAATCTATTAAAGGGTCGAGATAATATATTTTTAACGTTTTGTATCACGCGCTAGCAGCTCGTGTCCGTGTACTACGTCACCGCGATAATGGCTCGCGCAAATGTGATTTTGTTAAACGGACGATACGGCGCTTAAATGTTACATGACTTCGAGTAGTTTGGTTGGAATAGATAAGGTTGTGTACCTCTTTGTGTTTTGAGGTCAAGTATTTAAGTGTGCGAGCGTGTTGAAGCTGTTTATTTGGTGTGCGCGCGAATGTGCTAGCGCGTGAGATGCTATGCGCTAGTCTCTCACGTGTCAACATGAGGCTTGTTGTCATTTCGCACTCTTCGTAAAGCCTGAACTTCACTCTCAGTCCTTCGATGGTCATACTTTAATTAAACCAAGTCGCGGACAGATTTAGATTCTTCTTGATGTGTAAAATCGCTGTTCAGGCACTGTTTGGGCCCGTTACTTTAGCGAGCTGCGTCAGTATTTGAAAACTACTGTAGTACCAAGGTACAGTGATGTGTCAGATGGTGACATGATAATTAGATAAATATGTAACACTTCAATAATCTCTAATTTGTTAACATTAGTTAATGCATTAGCTAACGTTAGCAATATATTTCTTACGGATTTTATTACTTTGTTAATGTTAGGTAAAAATAAATGCAGTTCATGTTAGTTCACAGAGCTTTTACTAATGTTGAAAGTAACTTTAACTAAACATTGATCATTATACGTTTAACTAATATAGTTAACTAATGTTAATAAATTATTGTAAAGTTACTGATTAAACAATAGAGTAGAGTCAATAGAGTCCTTCTGTTTCTACTTTGAAATCCTCTTTAAAACTTGTTTGTATTTTTTATTTGAGGGTGTACATTTTTTCATGTGTCCTCAAGGTTTAGATCCAGTGTGTTAATTCTGTTTTAATTTTGTTTTAATTTTTCTGTACAGCACTTTGGTTAAAACCTCTGTTGTTTTGAAATGTACTTTATAAATCAATAAACTAAACAATACACTGGTACTGAATATGGATGTATCATGGTAAAAACCCTGGAATAACATGTCCATAAATCATAGTTTATTTTTGGTAGTTATATTGATCATAATAAATGGTGGTTTTGGTTCTAGTTGCTACCTGAAGGTTTTTTTTACATATATAATTGTCACTTTAAAGGCACAATATGTAAGATTTTTGGAATAAAATATCAGAATTTTGTTGACTTGTGTACTTACATTAGCCCTGATGTTTCCAAGAATGTTTAAATCCAGAGAAATAAGCAATTTTAACCAGGACACTAACCGTGTCCGTGCGTCGCATATCGATGACATCATACGCGCGTTACCCTCAATTTCTCAATTTTTGTAGAAACCATAGAAACACCAAAGACGCTTTAATATATTATGTGTTTTATTAGACAGTTGAGCAACTGTTTGGATACATTCATCGACAGAAAACTAATCAACAGTTAGTCTTATTGTTTAAGTCTGGTTTTCTTGATTTACCGTGAGTACCATGTTTTACCATGCCTAATATGTATCTAGCTCACTGCAGTGTGCAACAAGTGTCTCATAAGCCCTATTCGGACGGGATTAGTTTTACAAGGGTAGATGGAGTAATGTAATTTTACCACAGGACATCTAATATTAATGGCCAATTTGCACAGGATAAGAAATCTCAGTAAAACTAGCAGAAGTGGGAGGGGCAACTCGATTTACGCACTGCCATCACCTCCCTGTCGTCATGTGCGTATTAAGTTGCTTCCTGATAGCATGTGCGCAAACGCATATAATCTGTATATAACTTATATATAACAGTTGGGTCCAGTCCAACCGTTTATTAATTCAATTCTGATTGGATTCTGTTGGTAATAGGCATTTACCTAAAGCTAAAAGAAGTTTTGTGCCTCTGATAAGTGCTTTGAACCTTTTTCTTTTTTTTTTTATTTGAATGGTAAGCAGAAAAACTTGAGGTTTGGCACAGACTTGTCCCGCCGCCTAGAACGCAACTGAATGCTTTTTCAAGCGCCTCCAAACTTGAAAAACAGCGGAAAACTACTTTTAAACAGGAAATGACGGAATATTTACATACATATTTACAGTGGGTCTATTCGCACGGGATTAGTATTACCTGAGGTAATTTTTCCGGATGGTTTTACAGAAGGTATAAATCGGCGTAATCTTTACTGACATTGTCCGTAGTGATTACTGAGATGGCACATTCGGACGGGACTAAAATCACTGAGAAGCTCTGGTAATAATTACCCCACCTCTCCAAGTTAAACTAATCCCGTCTGATTAGGGCTATAGTAGCCGCCGAGCGAACGCACAGAGTAGTATTATAACATAACTTTCAACACACTCAAATGTGTGTAATATGATAAAACAGCGCTGCGTTACCCCCCCATACGCTTGACCGGAGGAAGTGGAAGCGCTCGTCTGCGGCAGAATAAAAGCTCTGCAAAATCAAGGCGTCATCAAACTACGTCTTTGTTTTGAATAAGCGACCTCTAGCGGTGAAAAATTACATATTGTGGCTTTAACTTACCATATTGTTTTTTACATGGCAATACTTTGGTTTGGGGGACACATCAACAGTATTTTGTGCAATGGTACTTCTCTTTTTTTTTAATACATCATGATATTGTCATATAATGCCATAAGGGTAGTTTTACTTTTAATAACGAAATGTATTCTAGTAGTATCAAAAGATGGTGTGGACAGTTGTCATGTACTATGAAGGTTTAATTTCTCTCATTCACAATTGAGTGTCCTTGTCATGTGTTCTTGTTTAAAGTAATGTTTCTAATAACTGAGATAGTGCTTTTGATTTCTAGGCTGTGTATTAGTTTGTCACCAGACATTTTTGGTAGATGGCTAGTCTGCCAGTTCTGTTTTTTTGCTTCATATGTCAGGATCAAACCGCTATTAGGTAGTTAGTCAACTTTTATTGTGTGGTAACTAGGCGCTTGGGTTTGTTTAGTAGGATTGCGAGACCTGCGAGTCGGTAATCTGTATACAGTAGTTGTTACTTGAGCAACATGAGTAAGACAATACCTAAGCCCATAGACCTGCCTGGAAACCCTTGTTTTTGCCAAGTTTTCAACCGTTTTATGGCATTTTATGCCTTTACTCGTGAAGGGGTTTAAGAAGTCTCAACCAGGGGGCCTGAGGATGACTTAAAAGTATTTTAAATAATAAATTAATAATAATATATTAAAATCTCACTCTAATATAAATTAAACCGTTAAAAAAACACAAGATGGTAACTGAATTTTCCCTCAATAATTATTTTGGCAGCACTTTGTCCTGTTCCACATGTACAATAGTGTGTAATAACTAGGTACTAACCCTGAAACTACACCTAAACCTTATCTAACAACCCATGTAGTTCCCTTATATTACCCAGTACTTCCTTAAGTACACTGCAAGTACACGTTCTGTGCAACCTATATTTGTATTGAAGAACATGCAGTTATGGATTGCACAACACTTTTGTTTGATATTTTGTTTATACATGGTGTGTGTGATGATTTGGTTTAGTTAGTCAGTCAGTTAGCCATTTAGTTAGCTACACTTTATTTTACAGTGTCCTTGTTACACGTTGTATGTAGTTACTGTAGTACTAACTATAAATTATGCATAATTACACGCAACTAAACCAAACCTAATCCTAACCCTATAGTAAGTACATGTAGTTAATTATTATTATTACTCAGTACTTAAATGTATAATTACACTGTAACAATGACACCTTAAAATAGTGTAACCCTTTATTTTAAGGTGTCCTTGTTACAGTGTTATTATACATTTAAGTCGTGAGTAATATTAATTACTAGCTACATGTACATTCTATAGGGTTTGGTTTAGTATTAGTTGCATGTATTTATGCATAATTTATAGTTATTACTATAGTAAGTATATGTAACAAGGACACTGTAAAATAAAGTGTTACCATTTTAGTTAGTTTAGTTGGTTAGTGCTGGGCGGTATGATCAAAAAATCCCAGTATTTGTTTTCCTTTGTATGCTTCTGCCGAGTATGAGACAGTGATGTCATTATTCTTTTAAACATTATTCTTTTGTTTTTGTTCAGCTATTGTCTTTACCCGCCGCTTACCCACCCATGTTGCTTTTGATCCTAATATACATTATCAAAAGTCTTTTTAGATAACACAACATTTTCGGTAACACTTTACAATAAGGGTTCATTAGCTAACATGAACTAAGAATGAACAATACTTAGCATTTATTATTCTTAGTTAATGTTAATTTCAACATTGCTAATACAGGTTACGCTTTATTTTAAGGTGTCATTGGTACAGTGTAATTATACATTTAAGTACTGAGGAATAATAATTAACTATGTGTACTTACTATAGGGTTAGCAAAAGGGGTTGGTTGAGGGTTAGTTGCATGTAATTATGCATAATTTATAGTTATTACTACAGTAACTACATGCAACAAGGACACTGTAAAATAGTGTTACCCTAATACGTTATTAAAATCAACTTGTATCTGTTAACATAAATGCAAATATGTGAACTAACATGAACAAACAGCTGTAGTTTTATTAACTAACGTTAACAAATACAGTAACAAATGCATTGCTCATTGTTAGTAACAATGTTAACAAATGAAACCTTATTGTAAAGTGCTACCACATTTTCTTAGTGCTTTCCATGAATTCTTTTGACAAAGTACATTTAATAACAGGAAAATATATTTGTATAGTTAGCAAGGTCGTTTGGGAATTATTGCAAATTAGTTATCATGCAATTTGTGGGCCTTTTGAGTCGTCATGGTTGAGAAGCACTGAAGTGGAGGATTGATGCCTCCCGTGGTCTCCTGTGACAGTCACTGTCTGAGCTGGCCGGGCTCCAGGCGGCCCATGTGGACGGCAGGCTTGGATTCCTGTGTGCTGACGCTTTGGTGGTCGGGTGAGAACGCTGTCATGGCATTTCAGGCTGCATCCATTTATTAAGAGCTTGTTACGATGAAATCATCACAGGACATGTTAATCTCGGGACGCTCTGTTTTTGAAAGAACATATTAAAGGAGAGAAAACATTGAGATGACCATAAATGGTGACGCTTCATAAATTGTAGTCAAGTTGGCTAGATGTCAGTGGTTCTTTCCACAGAAATCCTGCTGACTTTTGTATGTTTATGGTGTTCAGTGTCAGAGGCCAGAAGTATATGTGGTGTTTGCTTGAAAATGAACTTGCAAGGAGTTCTCTGAAATGCTGTTTCAGTTCATCAGTGCAGCAATACAGGTCTGTTTGTAAACTGTCTACACTGGCAGTTCTTATAAAGTCTGTTTCGTGACACGCTGAAGAAGTGTAACTGCAACATTGTGCTTTGTGCTGACAGCATTTCTGTGGTGTAACCCAACCGCAGCTGTATTTGGAAAATCAAGGGATTTCTCAGTTTCCATACTGAATATTTCCTTTAATAAAAGCCATTAAAGTTATTAGGGTCATTTGGGAATTATCGCATAAGTTCATTGTCATGCAACCAGAATCACTTTTACACCTAAATGGTTATTAATCTGCACCAGGGTTTTTAGCATAAACTAAAACTATTTTAATTCAAATAATTCTTACATAAAATCTAAATATTAGTTGAAAAATGTAAACTAAATGAAAAATGTTGACTTGGCAATAAGCTGAAATAAGTTGAAGCACTAAAATAATTAATTGGAAATAAACTAAAATTAAAACTGAAATAAAAATAAACCTAAATAGCAGTATTTTTTTATTTTATTTTTTTAAATAAAAGCTAATTCAGAATATTAATATATAACTATAATAACACTGCTCTACACAGAACTGTAGCTTAAATCATCCAGATTCAGTCAGATGTGTTATGGCATGTGGCATTTATTAAATTTTTCCTTGTTTTCCTCTCCACAGGGCCATAGCCAGGTGAACTTTGTGTCTACACTACTGCGGGTGACCATGTCGGACCAGTTGGATTTGCCTATAAGGCAAGCAGGTACGGTTTCAACTCTTTATGACCTACATCCTCGTCCCCTCGGCAGGAGCCAGTGTTACTCCAGATGCTTCTGTCATACTATTTAAGATGTTCAGGCGGTGAACTGCACGCTCACACCTCCTTCTCACTGTCACTCCATGAGCGTCCCAGTTCCTCCTTTAGTATCAGATGTCATATGTTGACACAGAGCTGAGACATTCTGCCACTGTGTGTTTGAGTAACACACACAGACTGCATACATTTGTCATTGAAGTCAGGGGTGCAGTTATTACATTCGATCTTAGAAATTTCTTAGTAGTTCCAGGAATAAACTAGCCTGGCCCTACCAGACTCTCGTACATTTCATTTGTACAGAGAGTCTGGCCACTCTCCATTGACAAGCGTTAACTTCCTTGAAGGTGGGTACTCTGTTGAAGTTTAAAACTATTGGATCTGCCCAGAGCCACTCTGGATCTGCCATAACCAATCGCTAACATTTGGTCGTGACGTATGTCATGCGTTCGCCTTAGCCAACTCCTTCACCACTAACGGAGCGAGCTGGAAAATCAAACTTTTCCCGAACCCCGTGGGGAGGAGGGCCACAACATCATGGCCACCAACAAAACTCAGCAAAGATTGTTCTTGCTCCGGCTTTAACTTCTGAATATTCAGCAGCATTGCCACAACGGACCGAATGGCTTCGCTCGCATCTTTCTCCGCCGCTATTACTGAACTACAACTCAAACTAGCGCACGACATCAACGTCATCGTTCTCAGCCACTCCCTCTGTTCGCTGATTGGACCGGTTAAAATTTGGCCGGCGAAAACCAGCGAATATACCGCAAACCCAGACGACGTACTGAAGAAAAATGAAAATTGAGCGGAAGTACGTAGGAGGGCGGAGCCAGGCTAGGAATAAACATTAATAAAATTTTGTCATATCATCTCACTACTTTTCAGATGGTATATAGGGTCAAAAATGGTCTTCGGTGATGGCATATACATTTATAGATTATCAAAAATAAAATTGCTATGTAAAAGGTCACTGAGTGACTGATTTGAGAAGTTAGTAATAAAATGAACCTCAAAGTAACCTGTTACACATTACGTAGAAAAAGTGTCAGGTCTATTATTTTGCATTTACACTCGACTTGATGCAAGTTGATTTTGTTCCATCCATTGATAGACCTGCATGATTAATCGATAAAAGATCGCAATCTTGATTCGAACACCCATACAATCTCATTCCTAAATGGCAAAGATTTGGCTTTTTCTATTAAAACTTTGACAAAATAACACTGGAACGTTCAAATCTGTGTTTGCGCTGATTATGATCCAGAGAGATTATCATGCAGGTATGAAACAGCTTCACAAACAGTGTTTTCAACCACACAGTATTGTTATTTCTGTCTTACATAATTCATATCATCACAGAAGTACTGGGATAAAAGTTTATAGTTCGGATATAAACACTGATGTCTACGGTAGCGATCAAAATAGAGCAAATCACCTTTTGAAAGTAACATGGCTCTTCAAATAAATATTGTATCAGTTACATCGTTACACCAGTAGGTGGCGACAAATGACTGTTAAAAAATGTATTCGTCATTGAATCACTCATTCAAGAGATGCGTCCAAAAACGCTGATTCATCCAGTAATGAAACAAGTGAAGTCTTTGAGTCATTTAATCATTAATTCAAACCATTTAAAAAAAAAAGTTCATTCTAATTATTTAATCTTTTTTTTACATAGACTGCAGCAATTAATATTTTGTCAACCTCTAGTAATTTACATGTTATTTCACAAAGTGAAAACTCCCTTTGTAATCACTGAAGCTGTGAAATGAATCTCTTATTGACATTGTTTGTACTTTTTTGGTTGTAATAAAAGGATTCGCACGCATGCAGAACTTGCACTGAACAAAAACTGCCGTTTTTAAATTTTAATCGTTCTGACAAACTTAAACGTAACTAACTTTAAAAATATATATGTAAGTACTAGGGCTGGGCGGTATATCGAGTTTGTACAATATATCGATCTTTTTTTAGAAACGATATGGAATGAGGCAATACCGTTTATATCGATATACAGATTCATACGAACGCATCTGAAAAATAGTGGAGTAACGTTACGCAGAGTGAGCTGATGCAGGGAAAGTGCATGATACAATTTGTCCTACACATGACACATGCTTTATATTAAGGGCTTCAAAATAACTGTTAAGATATAGTTAACATGTATAGTTTAAAGCAGCTTGCCCTGTCAGATGCTCTGAGAGATAGGCTACTTGTGCTGACTTACAGATAAATACTTGCGCTGTTTAATGCGTTTGAAATGTGGTGCTTTCCTCAGTGCATAACTTACATTTCACAGGTATATTCTCCATCTGTAAATGTTAGAAAGTCATGCAAATATGTCCATTTTGCTGTCAGGAGAGGACGAGCCTTCTGCAAGTGAATCTCCGCTAAAATTCAGGCTTCCGTGAAAGAGCGCCGCCGCGTGCATGTGCGGCAAACGGAGCGCAATAGAATAGGAACGCAATAATTCTCACTAAAGTATACATATTTCTAAAATATTTGTTGTTGGACAATAAATGTGCCCATATGTGGAAACCTACAAGTAAGTATATTTTTATGAAAGTGACCATTATAATAATGGGGTAATCAGGCTAATATGCTTTTGCTTTTATTTTCATTTTTCGTTTAGTGAATTTAAAAACAAAATTATAAATTTTGTTTTTAGATTGTAAACCCCCTTTTTGCACATAATATGTTGCATAGCCTACATTACATTCACTGTATTTGTTTATAGCCTTCAATATCAACATTGTTTTTAGGACATCATTGGGCAGGATGTGAATTTTTTTTTTTATCCAAATAGAAAAACGTAAAAATACCGGGATATATACCGTGTATCGCCATTCAACCAAAAAATACAGAGATATGATTTTTTTTTTGGCCATATCGCCCAGCCCTGGTAAGTACCGCCTGACCTCTCTTTGTCAGTTCAGTGATCACATTTGCAGATCACGGTGTAGATTCAGGGTAGAGCGAGGCATGAGAAGAGTTGCTGATTCAGCAGCAGCGGGATTACTCTCTTCCGGCTTCATGAACCCGTCTGCCATCAGTCTGCTGTTTGATTGTCTCCATTCTGACTCGTCCTCAATGTCAGCTAATTCTGGTTACATATTCAGCACTCACGCTGGCATCTTTGTGCTTAAACCGTTCACAGACTGTATGCCACATACGTAGTCTGGCTGCCTGTGAGGAGTGAGGGTTTTTTTTTACAACCAGAAGAGGTGGAGGCTGCTGATGCTGAATGAAGGCCACTATGGAAACATTTTTCCACTTTATTTTTTTTTCCAAATTCAGTTTAAGTACATGAGCATTTGTAGTGAAGCTATGTGAGCTGCTCTCTGGCGAGGCCTCAAGTACACCTGCTGGGATTTTTCAACAGTTGCACAGCTGCATTGAGTTCCTGACATAGCTCAGGCTTTCTTGACATCACGTGGGCATTCAAGCATGTTAACCTCAGCCTTTCTTAGTGTTGACTGGGCTAGGTTTCAAGGCCAACAGGTTTTTTGAAATGTTCAGAATGGCATGCTATCATGCCACTTACACTATATGTATTTTGCAGAAAGCATTAAGGTGTGAGAACTTTTTTTTTTTTTTTTTTTTTTTTTTTTTTTTGTTTGGGGAATTTTCAATGGCGAACATTTTCCCACTCAGATTTCACAATGGGTTGTTAACGTAAATCGCCACACTGACCAACAGAAAGAAAGTTTGAAAGCGGCTTCTGTGCGAGTTGTGCTTCATACATCGCTGCTCTTTTTACCCACCAAATATTGCCAAAATTTCACTAACATGACCGCACGCTTGTACTAATATTCCCATCCAAGCATAACCTTTGGCCCCTTTTTCACTGGGTAGTTCCAGGAATTAGACACCTAGGCAGTTCCCCGAGAACTAAATGTTCCCCTAGGGTAATTTTCCTGGTTGCATTCGCACCGCCAGTAGGTACTCTGAAGTGACGCAAGCCGCGCTTGTTGTGACTTTTATTTTGACGGCGTTGAGAACGCCAGAGCCTGAGCACACAGCGCTCCCATTCTCTGTCTTCATTAGTTTACGATCTATTTAACAGTCCTGTCTAATACGTTATTATATAGAACTGTTATACAAAAAGTAGACCGTATATGAAATAGGGATGTGATGGTGAGAATTTTCCCACCGGTTAATCGACGTGTGACAACTGTGGGGGCTTTTAGATCGCTAATTCTAAACCGCAAGTAAAATGCGCACAGCCGCTCGGGCATTCATAACGGAGTGGAGCAAAGCGAGTGTTTTCAATGAATTCCTATGGAAGTTAAGCTTCCATAGGCAGGAATTGAAAGCGTGCCAGACTGGACACGCACCGTGAATGAGTGCAGCCGTGAATGAATGACAGTGCGGCCGTGCGCATTTTACTTTCGGTTTAGAATTACCGCCAGTTCGGGGGCAGGTTGCTTGAATGGTGGGTTCATTAGCCTATTAGTCTTAATGAAAAACACAACAACAAAACAGTACAATGACAAACTCTCTTAAATAGGTGCTTTTACATTTTGCTTTCAAACCAAATCTTCCGTGATCATCTTGTCATTCAGCTCCTCACTCTCGTGATGAATTAAATCTGGCTCCTGCTGCTGGTCTGTGCTGTGACTCTCGTTCGGCTCACACTGTATTGGGCAGACACGTTCAGTTTTTAATTGTAGTGTCTGTTCTCTAACTGAACTAAATGATTTTATTAAAAATCAAAATGACGGTGGGGGCGGTGCTGCAGTGGGCAAGTGATGTAACCGGTGTTTCGCCTAAACACAGGTAATACTGGCAACACCGACTATCGCAGCAAGCCTAATATGAAAAGGTATTAGCGTTTGCCGTGTGGTTGATGCCCAGTGTCACTACCTGAGCAGAAATACATAATCATGTTTCGCTTGGTCCCCTCAAAGTTGCGTTGGATTTTCTCCTTAGCGTAAAGGTTGAGAGGTCCACCTATCACTGTTTTCCATGTTCATAAAGTTAGTATGTGGAGTAAATATATAGGCTATAATCTGTGTGTGTAGACGGCTTTTTTAAAAATGGTGGGTGCTGGTGTTTGGCGTGCGTTCTGCCAATCAGCGCACGCTTACGTCACTGGTAGTTCCTATTGTGCTGGTTAGACTCTACTCTGAAGCAGGAGCTAATTTAGTTCCCCCTAAAGGCGTTCCTAAAACTGAAATCGTTCCCAGTTCCTGCGGTGTGAACACGCCAAAAAGCAGGTACTTCCTCTATTAGTTCTAGGAACTATGAAAAGGTTCCTCCGGAGAGAAAGCCACTATTAAAAACTTTGCAATGAAAATGTATTGAATAATGTGTTTTCCTTTGATAAAGCGATACAAGGAGACATTTATAAGCTCTTTCAAAATGATGAGGTAGGTAAAATATGCACTCTTAGAACCATCTACGACATATTACAATATAAACACCATAAAGTAGACATTGTCATAATTCATCAACAGTAGATCATAAGCAATCTTTTGACATAAATGCACAGTATTCCCTGGTGGGGAACTGATCTAAAAACTGTGAGCCCGTAGGATGCACAACAGTGCTGCGTTTTGACTTGAATGTGCAGCGCTCCTTTATTAAACTTCAAAAGGCTATGGTTTTATTAAATAATCACCTTACGCTGTTTAAGACCTCTTAAAATGATAATTAAGACATTTGTTACACCATTTGAGAGGAAGACTTAAGACATTAAGGCCTGGTTTCACAGACAGGGTTTAGATTAATCCAGGATTAGGCCTTAGTTCAATTAGAGCATTTAAGTAGCTTTTATAAACATGTCTTAGAAAAAAAAAAACTGGTGTGCATGTTGAGACAAAACAATGGCACTGACATATTTTAAGATATACCAGTGCAAGTTGATTTCAGTTAAAACAGCTCAAACATGCATTTTAGTCTGGGACTAGACTTAAGCCTGTGAAACTGGGGGTAAATTTCATAACTTAAGGTCCCGCAAGGACTTTTTTTGTTTTATTTGCACTAAAAAAAATATATAAGTCAGCCCTGGTCCTACTATCTCTGACCTCTGTCATTGTCGTTCAGGTGTGATCTACCTGAAGAACATGGTGACACAGTACTGGAGTGAAGGAGATAATGCAAACACTGAAGCACCTACCAGTAACATCCCAGAAGAGGACAGGCAGTTCATTCGAGACAACATAGTGGAGGCCATCATCCAATCCCCAGAGCGCATCAGGTAACACACAGCTTTATGTACACGGGAAGAGGGGGGGGATGAAGGATCACTTTCTTTTCTAACCTTTTTTTTTTTCTCACTTTCAAAGAGTGCAACTCACAACTTGCATTCACCACATGATCAAGCACGACTACCCCAGTAGATGGACGGCTATCGTGGACAAGATTGGCTTCTACCTGCAGTCTGACAACAGTGCATACTGGCTGGGCATCCTGCTGTGCCTCTACCAGCTGGTGAAGAATTACGAGTAAGAGAAGCTTGAAACACTCGCAGGTGGTGTTCAAACTGAACACGGTTTCTCAGGAACCAGGCTTTTGCACTGAGTGTCTGATTTGATATTTTACAGTTGCTCCAGTTGTATTTGTTAGTGCATTGTTTGCTACATTGGTTGCTGTAGTGATGTAGACATCAACATGATGACTTTGTTCTCCAGTTTGATACATTTAGCCTCTTATGGCATGCTGCCGGGTGCATGAAACATTCAATTAACAAAATGCTGCTGATTATCAAAAATGGTGTCATGACAAGTCTACAACACAAGAAAACAGCGTTTACACTTTACAGATTATGAGACGATCAAATTGTGGTTTTCTGTTTTAACCAAACTATTGACACCTGCATCTTGAATCAGCTGTTCGGTCAAAGCAAAATTATGGTAATGGCCAGACATCTTTTATAATTGGGTTTAGGCTGAGCTGTTGTGACATTTTCTTGATAATAGATTTTAAGGCATTTCCATGATATTTTACACACTTTGACTTAATTGTGCATGTAGCTAAGGGCTGTCACAATTATGAAATTTGGCTGACGATTAATAGTCTAAAAATAATTGTAGTAATTGTCTGTTTTAGGGCTTTATTTATTAAATAATTGTCACAAATGATTGTGATTTTAATTGAATCCTGTGCAGTGTATGACTAATACAGTTAACACCTTTAAATATTAATTTATTCAATTCTATAAATAACTGAAACTATCCCAACAAACATGTAGCTGTAGTCATTTTTGTATTTCATTATCTTTTATTTATTGTAGCTGTAGTTGAATATTGTCTCAAAAAAAATCCAGTCATGCAATTTAGACAAACAAATCAGATTTCAAACCACTTTTGATTGATTTGAGTCTGTATGCATTTTTAAAAAAAATATATTTTAAACAACTACAACAAAACTGAATTGACTGGTATACCAAAAAATGGATTTGGGCAGTCAGTGTGAGCTATGGCACTACCACCAATTGTGGCATCCTGATGCAAGTCTGTATTTTATTTATTTTGTAAGGTATAAGAAGCCTGAGGAGCGCCAGCCGCTGGTTGCTGCCATGCAGATCTTCATGCCCATGCTGAAGGATCGTTTCATACAGCTGCTGCCGGACCCCTCTGGCGAGTCTGCCCTGGTTCAGAAACAGATCTTTAAGATCCTTTACGCTCTCTTCCAGGTACTACCGTCGTTTCTGTAATAAAGGAGCTCTCAGCTTATCCAGGAAAAAAGCTTTCTTTTGTTTTTTTTGTTTTCTCACATTAATTGCTTGGTCTTTTTACAGTACAACCTTCCTCTGGAGCTGATCAATCGGCAGATTCTGACTGAGTGGATGGAGATTCTGAAGACTGTCGTGGACAGAGATGTTCCTCCAGTAAGGATGTGCTCCTGTTTATCATTTGTCATTTTTGCTAGTGACGTACTGTAGTTTCGTTTAAATTAACACATTTGTTTTGTAACAAATTAATTTTGGGTTTTGTTCTAAACCGTTTTTGAGGACCGTGTTTAATTAGCTCCTCTCCAATGGCACGTTTTGGCTGTGTCGTCATCTATTTTCTTGTTTTTATTCGATCTTCATTATGATGAACGGACATCTTGGAGTTTTTCAGTTGATGCCTGAACAAAAACTTCACTTAACATCATTTGTTGTGGGCCTGCCATCTAATAGTTGCAATAAGTTTTGTGGTTTGACAATTTGAAAGCTCAGACTTTGTTAAAAGTAACAATTTTATAATGAAATTCAAAGGGTGAATGTCTTTGACAATCTTTAATGTAGCGTTCTTTATTATTAGTTATAGAGCAAAATAAACATTAATGAATCAGAAAAGGTATATTGAAAGAAACCGAAAAGACATCAATAAAATTGCTTAAATAAAATATCATGCAATGTCACATTTACCTCAGGAAATTCAATTTAGCCATTCAGCTTGTTAGTCAGCTAGAAGAGAATTTTTAAAGGGCGTTTTGCTAAAGATATGCACTTACATTTTTACTTATTGTATGTTTTAATGTCATGAAAAGGTTTTTTTATTTTTTTTATTGCAGCCTGTTTAAATGTTTATATAGACAATGAATTGGAGTAAAAACAATTATTGTCATTAAAAAGTATGAGAACTGTATGAACTTGTATGAAAACTGCTTTGTGCAATTTAAATGTTTATGTAGAACACTGTTTTTGAGTGT
The DNA here is from genome assembly GCA_039654105.1 of Coreius guichenoti. NCBI lineage: Eukaryota > Metazoa > Chordata > Actinopteri > Cypriniformes > Gobionidae > Coreius > Coreius guichenoti. The sequence goes on from CM077168.1 coordinate 4,827,052, forward strand.
TAAATTTGATTTAATTTATTGATTATTAAAAAAATATTTCAGCTAATTGAAAACTTAAATATTAAAATAAAAATAAAATTCATTACGGAGCATCACTTTTTTTTTTTTTGCCAATTTTGTTTGGACACATGGGTTTAAGGGGCAGTTTACATGGCACATTTTTCAACTATAAACGGAAAACTTTAATGTTTTTAGTATATTGTTGTCATGTAAACGTACCCTTAATGTTCTGAAAGTGTCTGTCATTGGCTGTGGGTGGACGGTGTGTCCGGTCTGTGTCTTACAGGCTGTGGGACGGTTCTCACGCCACACTCACAGCCACAGAGCCACTGGAGATCATAGTACTGGCCCAGTGACGTCTAAACGACCGTCCTCCACTGGCCAGCCTCCATAGTCTCCTACAAAAGCCAATAAACTCTACCTAAAGATCACAAATCGATGTTCAGAAAAGCATACTAACGTACTAAGTTTGTTCAATTTCACATACTTTTTAATAGTAGGCAGTGTTCATATTTGCCTCCCTGATTGACGCATGATCTTCTAAAGTCCTTCTGTGTGGCTTTGCAGGAGACCCTTCAGGTGGATGAAGACGAGAGGCCTGAGCAGCCCTGGTGGAAGTGCAAGAAGTGGGCGCTTCACATCCTCGCCCGGCTCTTCGAGAGGTACAGTACTAACATAACATCACTTCCTCCCAAGAGCGCTACATATAAAGCTTTCGCAGATGACTCATGGTCCATTTGAATTTCAGCCCACGCTGAGCAGTTGGAAACACTCGATTAGTTATTTTCAGCGGAAGGTCTTGTGTGTTTGAAACCGTTACTGGATTTTCATGCATGTTTTTTGCCCCAAGGTATGGCAGCCCTGGCAACACAACCAAAGAGTACACCGAGTTTGCAGAGCTTTTCCTCAAGGGTTATGCCGTGGCTGCACAGCAGGTAAACGGGACGTCAGTGGATTGCTCAGTGGGTTGTTGACATGACGTGTGCTGATAACTTTTGACTCTGTTTGTTTCTGATAGGTACTGTTGAAGGTGTTGTATCAGTATAAGGAAAAGCAATATGTGGCTCCTAGAGTCTTGCAGCAGACACTGAATTACATCAACCAGGGAATCGCACACGCCGTCACCTGGAAGAACCTAAAGCCACACATTCAGGTGTGTAGATGTTGTTTTACATGATGCATCATGTTTGACTTTGCAAATGAAAGGATTTTTTCTTAATGAAATATTAGGCAAAATAGACCTAGGTCTGGGCGATAATAAATGTGAATATCAATATTTATATATTTCTCTTAACTGTCCTTTTTTCCCCCCATTATCAAAAAGAAAGAAACAAGTGTAGGGAGGGGGGTTTGGTGTTCGCCTTTAGTTGATTGGATGGAGGCAGATCTGAATGCGAGCTTGCAGTTGATTTTAAAAAGGGGGTGGGGTTTAAGTGGACAACATAGTTGATTTTAAAAAGGGGGCGGGGTTTAAACGGTCAACATATAGCCCAGCATGTCTGACGTTTTACTGACGTTTATGACCTTTTTATTTAAAAATTGAAAGCAAAAAATTAATCATTCACAATAAGATGGTGAATTTGCATTTCATGCTAACCAAAAAGCCAGTGTTACCAAATAAAGTGAAATGCAGTAAAATGTTTGTACTCCTTTTTTCCAAGCAAAAATTAAATTTCTTTTAGTAATGCATCAGTATAGCAATTCATAAACGGCCATATGTGGCAAAGTGTTCAAAATATATTAAGACAAAACACCACAGTGAACTTCTGAGGGATGAATCAGTCACTGAATCATTTTGGATTGATTCATTGAAACTGACAGTTCAAAAGAACTGATTTGCAGAAATGAACCAGAGTGAGGTTTCTCATAATTCTGTCACAAGTTGTTAACTAGATTAAAGGCACATTGCGACGCTAACTAAATCATTGTGACTTAAATATTCAATATCTATCCTTTTTTTACTGCTTTGTGAGTAATAAGCCACGAGTGACTGTGCATTGCAGTGATTTTTACTGCAACGGGTTCTTACCTAAAAACCTCAATAACCATGGTGAAATTACTGTAAAGCACGGCCTCATGTAACACACACCTTCATCCAAGTTGTTGCTGTGTCTGGTTTCAGGGAATCATTCAGGACGTGGTGTTCCCCCTCATGTGTTACACAGACAGTGATGAAGAGCTCTGGCAGGAAGACCCTTACGAGTACATCCGCATGAAATTTGGTTAGAGCGCCACCATATTTATCTGGACTACTAAAAGATTCTTCCAGCGTAGAAGACCAAAACCAGTTCAATCAGCTCATGCTTTCTCTTTCTGCTTCCTCTTAGATGTATTTGAAGACTTCATCTCCCCAACCACTGCAGCTCAGACTCTTCTCTTCACCGCTTGCAACAAAAGGAAGGAGGTGGGTGTTTGGAAGCGCCATCTGGCATGATGAGGCCTATGATGTGACTGTTTGGCTGAATTTTGTGTATATCTTACTGCCAATACTCTTGTATCCAATCAGCACCCTGCTGCTCCTTCAACAGAACTTTAGATGCTTCTGACGCCAGGTGGAAAGAGCTTGTTCGTCATCTCAAAGAGCTGTCTCTCTTATTCAAATGAAGTGCTTTCCTTTCTTTGTAATGTGATGTTTTAATATAGCTGCAAGCAGCGATCATCAAGCACAAACGGCTTGTGTAGACGATAGTTACACAATGGCCATGTCTCTTTTCAAATATAATACGAGTCTTAAGTGTCTCTGTATGGAAGTATTATTCTAAGTACTATATTACAATACTACTATACAATAGTACTATATTATATTACAAATTTTATTATATTTTATGAAACTATAATGAATTTTATGCATTTTATTTATTTATTTTTTTTACTGCGAGTCAATCTATTGAACTACGATCATTTTGACAATCGATTAATCTGTTGATTATTTACTCGATTAATCGAATTAAAAAGCCATATGCGCTCCCTTTCTGATGTGCCCTGTCTGTTTTACCCACTGGCGCTTGTTCAATAAAGTCTGAAGTTTAATGGCGATTTGCTTGCTTTCAGGTCCTCAAACCTTTATGCAAAACATTTACAGATAAGGGATATATAACCGTAAAATTTACATTTTGCATGGAGGAAAACGCATCTCCAGATACTTTAAACGGCAGCTGCCAGAGCGCGTGATAGGGGCAGGTTTGTTTGGAGATTAATATGATCTATTCTCATGTTTTGGATAACTTGGTTTTTGCACAGCTCACCTTGTGTCCTCTGCTATACTTCAAATGCGTTTTGTTCATTGAAAAGCATTATTCATACCATAAAGTGACTGGCTGTTTTTTTTTTTTTTTTTAACGCACAGCCTGCAAAAACAAGTAATTGAGTCATTTTAGCGATTTAGTAGTTACCGCCCTAGTCTTTAATCATGATTGGTAAAATTACCCGACTAGAGTTTACATTTTCGCTTGATTGATTTGAACTGACTCTGAATTTGGATTTTGCATATTCGTTCTCATGCTTCGTTAGAGCTTTCTCATGTGTGTAAGCAGCCTAAGAGTTTGAGTTCAAGCCTGACTTTTGAAAGTGTCTGTCATTGGCTGTGGGTGGACGGTGTGCGTAGTGTCCATCTACGTTTAGTGCCGTCTCCAGTCTGTGTCTTACAGGCTGTGGGACGGTTCTCACGCCACACTCACAGCCACAGAGCCACTGGAGATCATAGTACTGGCCCAGTGACGTCTAAACGACCGTCCTCCACTGGCCAGCCTCCATAGTCTCCTACAAAACCTACACGTGACATGAATCATGAGATGTTTTGAATCATAGATTAACCTTCTCGTTGTATAACAGGTGCTGCAGAAGTCCATGGGTTTCTGTTATCAGATCCTCACTGAACCCGCCTCTGACCCCAGGAAAAAAGACGGTGCTCTTCATATGATCGGCTCGCTGGCTGAGATTCTTCTCAAGGTGATTTTGCATTACAGTTCAGGGCACAACGCTAAAGATTTTTTCTACTGTCCTGGTTGGGCCAGTGGTTCAGTTTTCATGCCCTGCCAAAATTTTCACTTGCACCTCCCCCAAAAAATGTCAGTAGTTTATTTTCATTGTTTTTGACCCATGTAACCTGGTATTCTAATAAATAAGCTTATGACCCAAACATTTTAGATACCACTGTATAATATGAAGTTCAAATGATATTAAAGATTAGTGCTCAGTCAGTATTAAAAGAACAAATAAGTACAATATTATGAAGATGCTCATTAAATAAACAGTGCTTTAAGTTTTTCATGTAGGTCTTCATTGTATGAATTAAATATAGATTAATCTCTGTTAAAGCTACAAAAGTTATTCAGTTAAGAGCAGTGAGGGCATTCTGTCTTTTGATTAACATTAATGACACAAACAGCAGCAGGTTTTTGCTGTCATTTTAAGGCTAAATGCACAGATCCAATATACTGATACACATTTTCTTTTTCAACTGTTTACCTTCACATAAGACGTAAGCAACTGTTTATTAGGATACTCATTGACAATTTTGTGTCCACTCAAGCTCATAGATGCCAAAAAGAACTCAAATTTGGTGTTTGCGATGGTTGAAGATCGTTTAAATTTGAAGGATTTCAGCCTAGAATAACCAATGCAGCTTTTTGAGTTGTTGTATTGATGATTTTTATTTTATTTTTTTCAATCAGAGGAAGATCTACAAAGACCAGATGGAGTTCATGTTGCAGAATCATGTCTTTCCTCTGTTCCGCAGTGAGCTGGGTTACATGAGAGCCAGGGTGAGAGATGTGCTCATTGCAGTTGTTAAATAATAATTCAATCTTGAGTGGTGCAAACACTGTCGACTCGTCTTCATGGTAATTCTGCCTCTAGGCCTGCTGGGTGCTTCATTACTTCTGCGAGGTCAAGTTCAAGAATGACCAGAACTTGCAGAATGCCCTCGAGCTCACCCGCCTGTGTCTGATCAACGACAACGAGATGCCTGTCAAAGTGGAGGCTGCCATCGCCCTCCAGGTCCTCATCAGCAATCAGGAGAAAGGTGAGGATTTCACTAATTTATCTCCCTTTTCTGCCTCCATCTCGCATTTATTTGAGATGGCTTTAATTGTTTGTTTTTCCCATTAGCCAAAGATTACATCACACCCCACATCCGGCCCGTGATGCAGGCCCTCCTCCAAATCGTGCGCGAGACAGAGAATGACGATCTCACCAACGTCATCCAGAAGATGATCTGCGAGTACAGTGAGGAGGTCACCCCGATCGCTGTAGAGATGACCCAGCATTTGGTTAGAACTGTTTTGATTCATTTAAAACGGGGTCCATGCAGGTCCTTAAAGTCTTAAATTTAGTTTTATCAAATCTTAAATATATAAAATGGTATAAGAAAGTATTAATTATAATTTCGAGAGGTCTTAAATTTGGGGACGGAAAAGCGGAAATCGTGTTATGGCTTGATGTGGTTATTCAATTTCAAAAGGCGATTTATTTAATTAAAACGCTCCATATATGCAAGTAAAAACACATTGCTGTTGTGTGTTCTACATGCTTGTGCTTATGAGTTATATGAATGTATATCTGAAGGAAACCCTCTGTTTTGGGTGGCATTTTCTTTTCATATTATCTCCATATGATGCCAAATAAGGTAGTGTTTATAAGCGTAGCGCTGCTTTGTTTACTGGGGAAACTGCTATTTCAGCTGTTCCATAAGCACAATCTACTGTCAGAGATTGAATTTGCATTTTCATTCAGTGTTTCTGTCTTTTTTTTTTTATTCAGACCAATGTGAAGATCAGTCAATATTTTTACACCGCTTACACGCAGTGTTGTAAATGTTAACTGGTGAATCGATAAGAAGCTAATGTGTATTCAAAAAATGTATATACATCTATTCATGCTTGATTCCTCTCTCTCAGGCCATGACCTTCAACCAAGTGATCCAGACGGGGCCTGATGAGGAAGGTGGTGATGATAAAGCAGTGACTGCCATGGGCATCCTCAACACCATTGACACACTGCTGAGTGTAGTGGAGGACCATAAAGAGGTGAGAAAATAGAAACATGGGCTGCAGAAGTTCCTCCTGTCTCTCTGGCCTGTAGCACCCTGCTGAATACGTTCCAGCCACCCACAAACTCAGGCAGAACTGTCTTTAAATAGCCTTGTGGAAATCTATCTACATTTTATATTTATATAGCAAGTGCTTTCTTTGCACTGTATACAATTTCATGCTAATCACTTTGATATGAATTTGAACTTAATGCATGTTTAAAAATGTATGAATGTCATTTATTTATGGAAGAAGATAAACCATGTGGAAATTAGGGAGAGCTAACACGATTATACTTTCTTGTAGAACATTAGATATATAGTAGGCCTATACATACACTATATTGCCAAAAGTATTGGGACGCCCCTCCAAATCATTGAATTCAGGTGTTCCAATCACTTCCATGGCCACAGGTGTATAAAATCAAGCACCTAGGCATGCAGACGCTTCTACAAACATTTGTGAAAGAATGGGTCGCTCTCAGGAGCTCAGTGAATTCAAGCGTGGTACCGTGATAGGTTGCCACCTGTGCAATAAGTCCATTTGGGAAATTTTCTCACTACTAAATATTCCACGGTCAACTGTTAGTGGTATTATAACAAAGTGGAAGCAATTGGGAACAACAGCAACTCAGCCACGAAGTGGTGGGCCATGTAAAATCACAGAGCGGGGTCATCGCGGTTGCCAGGAGGAACAGTACTTGCCTGACTGCATTGTGCCAGGTGTAAAGTTTATGAGGGATTCTCGGAGGGATTATGGTGTGGGGTTGTTTTTCAGAGGTTGGGCTTGGCCCCTTAGTTCCAGTGAAAGGAACCAGAAGAGCTGAAGCTGTTATAGCTGCAAAGAGTGGGCCAACTCCATATTAAACCCTACGGATTAAGAATGGGATGTCATTTAAAGTTCATGTGCATGTAAAGGCAGATGTCCCAAAACTTTTTTGGCAATATTAGTATACTGTTCAGTATTTGTGTGCCTTACTGTTGCCAAAATTGTATTTCTAAAACGGGATTTTTCTCAGATTTCTGCTCAAATGTAATTTTTTTTTTTTTTTTTTTTTTTTTCCCCCAAGTCAAGGAAAAATGCTACCTATCAGATTGTGCACACACTAATTATAGCACACAACTACCTGAGCAGCCATGCCGCTGTGTTAACAAACACTGCTGATTGACTGATTTCAGATTACCCAGCAGTTAGAGGGCATTTGCCTGCAGGTGATCGGCACAGTCCTGCAGCAGCACGTCCTGGGTGAGTCTCACACACTAGTGGGAAAGCCTGTTTTTTTTTTTTTGTGAGGTTTTTGGCTGTGTGTTCATTGTTTCGGGTTAATTTTCCCAGAGTTCTACGAGGAGATCCTGTCCCTGGCCCACAGTCTGACATGTCAGCAGGTGTCTCCTCAGATGTGGCAGCTGCTCCCTCTGGTCTATGAGGTCTTCCAACAAGACGGATTCGACTATTTCACAGGTAATGCAGAGGCTGGCGTCTTTGCATGTTAACTCGATGAACTTCCTTCTTAAACTGTGAACAGAACGTCAGGGAGATTACACAGATTTCAGTTGGTTGTGAAACATGTGACAGTTGTTTACTTTAACTCATAGATATAAAAGATTTGAGAGTAACACTTCATGTACCTTTTTTTTGTTTCAGATATGATGCCACTTCTCCATAACTACATCACAGTTGACACGGACACGCTCCTGTCTGACACCAAATACCTTGAAGTAATCTACAGTATGTGCAAAAAGGTACAGCAGTCCCTCTACTGCAATACAAACCAAAACAAAGTCAGTTGCCATTGGGTTTTTTTTAACAGTACATGCTCTAACAGTGTATGTACAAAGATAGTACTGATCAATATAAGGTAACCACTTGTACTTAATATGGATTAAGGTTTGGTTTAGAGTTAGCATCAAGTTTAATATCTTGTTATTATAGTAAGAACATGCATGTAAAGCAGGACTGTAAAAAAGTGCAACTGTCCTTGACTTTAAGAAAGTGTGGCAGAATGACTTTGTATTAAGACATACATACATTTGTGTGCCCATTCAGATTTTGTCAGGAGACCCAGGGGAGGACCCAGAATGCCATGCGGCCAAGCTCTTGGAGGTCATCATTCTACAGTGCAAAGGTCGTGGTATTGACCAGGTGTGTTGTTGATCTTTGTCCATTTTAGCTTTGTCTTTCCAGCAGTAATATATGGAAATCAGGGATGCAGAGAATACTTTTTTCTTTTTTCTAAAATTGCTAACCGTCTTCTGCGTAATATGATTAACAGTAAGCTATTATAAATGATAAAAATAAAATTAATGCAGCATTTTGAAGTCACTGAACTGTTACCCATTTCTTATGGCCTTAATTTTATTCAAAAAATATATCGACCATAATAACCCTACTATTGATACACAAATTTCTAATGCCTCTAAATGATCAATATGATCAATTTTGCTGACAAACCTGTTGCATACAATCCACTATATGCCTTCTGTCGACTGATTGATAGTTCACACTTTTTAGCAAGTAAAATTGCGTGTCTTTTTGCTGTGAAATATAAGAATAATTTATATTGAGTAATATTTCAAAAATATTACACTTACTGGACTGAAGCAACTTCAGTTTGATTATCCATAGAAAAATCATGTTCAAATGTGAGTGATCCATCATCCATCAAAATGATCCATCATGCTTTTGAGGAAAGTTTTTGTTCATCTCCATCATCATTGTATTGCATTGCATTATAAGTTTTAAAATTAGTACTGAAATATCTTACTAAGACATTATATATATATATACTAATACTGTGTATATATATTACAAGCTATCAGAATTTTCTTACTTTTTGGCCATATAAATATCAGCAATTGCACCACATTTCATACTTCTGAGGGTTTTTTTTCCTCAAGTATTCTCCTATATTATCTGTATGAGCATAAATGTTTGTCTAAACTGTTCCATTTCAAAAGATTAGATTTGTATGGCTATTATTTCATATGTCAGGCTTTACAGAGTCGATATGAGCTCGGTGTCCATTCCTGCAGGTGGTGCCCTTGTTTGTAACGACCGCTTTGGAGCGTCTGACACGTGAAGTGAAGACCAGCGAGTTGAGGACCATGTGTCTGCAGGTGGCCATCGCTGCGCTCTATTACAGTCCTGCTCTGCTCCTCAACACGCTGGAGAATCTGCGCTTCCCCAACAACACCGAGCCCATCACCAACCACTTTATCTCCCAGTGGCTCAAAGACATCGACTGCTTCCTCGGGTACACGCTTCATAACATTTTCTGGGGTGACTTTCTCTGTCATTTCTCAGGGCAAGAGTAACGTGCGATTGCTGTTGTTTGTAGGCTCCACGATCGAAAGATGTGTGTGTTAGGACTGTGCGCGCTCATGGATCTGGACCAGAGGCCACAGGCTGTCAATCAGGTCGCAGGTCAGCTCCTTCCCGCAGCCATCCTCCTGTTTAACGGCTTGAAGAGGGCCTACGCCTGCAGGGCTGAGCACGAAAATGATGAGGATGACGATGAAGAGGATGGAGAGGAGGAAGAGGAGAATGGTAAATGAGCTTTTATCTGTGGCAGCAGTCTTCTGAATTAATGGTTTTAAAAAGTAGTTGCATTTAGTTGTTCAAAATTATACATGCATTATTGATTGGATTTAGTGGCTCTGTTCAGGATGGATACTACCATATTTTTACTCTGTAAAGCATTATGCAACAACACTTTCAAACATTAGTCATTTTTTGTGTTATAGGTAGATTTTCAAAGCAGCTTCACTGTAATAAACATTAAAATAACTGTTAATGTTGCAAAATTCATCAGTTGAAACGACTTGAATTTCAACAGCATTCAGCTCAATTTGATTGTGTTGATTCAATTCAATAAGTGATGTTGCAAAGTACATTAGTTACGAAACCCATTTTTTATATATATATATATATATATATATATATATATATATAATATATATATATATATATATATATATATATATATATATATATATATACACACACACACATATACACATATATTAGTGCTGTCAAAATTAGCGCGTTAACACAATAATTTCTTTCAGTTTAAAATGTTACAAATATTTGACGCAGCATCCGTTTTTTCTGTCATGCCTTTGGCATTATATGATCACACTCTTATTCATGCAAATGCTTTTAAACCATTGAAGCACGACAAGACCGAGAACGCACTTTGTGAATGTCCTGACTGACACACTCGACGCACAGAAAGACGCAAGCCAGAATCAAGTTCTCTTTCACGCTTGAACGAACAATAACACAGAATTGTGCCGAAATGGCCGTATTGTTGAGTATTCTCATAAGAGCAGTCTTAAATGCGTTAAATAACGTCTTAAATTAACTCGGATCGGCAGCGGCAGATCTTAAAGTGACAGCAGCCTAATAAACAGTTGCTGTGATGTCTGTCATTTTAAAGTTAGTCAAAGAACAGAGAAAATTGTAGCTTTAATCCTTATCTATATTTAATTGATGATGTATGCAGTTAAGACTGTAAAGTGTTTGATAACTTTATTCAATTTCTGTATATGTCTAACAGGTATGAAGGCCACAGGTAAATATGACATTTATTATAATGGGTTTATGTGTGAAGATTGTTTTAAGTTATTTTTTTAAAGCCTAATAAATGTTGACATTGATAGCTTTCAATTACACTGTAATGTTGAATGTCTATCATTGTTTAAAAAAAAATGTCATAGAGACATCATTATCAGTATTAGTATCAGTGATACTGGCCTTCATTCATAAAAACATGCCATTATAGCAAATATAAAAAAAAAAAAAAAAAAGTCTACATTAATTTGGGGAGTAACTGGGAAATTACCATATAAAAATATTAAAAACGTACAGAAAAAATGTGCGATTTTAAATATTATTTTTTTTTTTAATCGATTTGACAGCACTTATATATATTCCTATTCCAATTTGGAGTAAAATGTCATAATTGATCATTGTTGGCTGTCTGATCAAATAGTCTTGTATTACATCGTTAATTCGTCACACTGGAAATGGAATATCAAATGGAGCGAATTGGTATATGTGATGTATTTCCTGCTGTTTTTCTCAATGTAATGAATTTGAATGTGTAGTTGTTCTGACATGAGCCTACTTGTGCAGCTGAGTTAGGCAGTGATGAAGATGACATAGATGAAGAAGGCCAGGAATACCTTGAAATGCTAGCTAAACAAGCAGGAGAGGACGGTGACGATGAAGACTGGGAGGAAGACGACGCAGAGGAGACCGCTCTTGAGGGTTACACGACCTCGGTGGACGACGAGGACAACCTTGTTGATGAATACCAGATCTTCAAAGCCATAATACAGAGTACGAGTTTCACTTGTCGTACAGTATGAATGAAATAAATACTTTAAAGAACGCTTTACTTAGACTGCTCTCTCTCCTCTAGATGTCCAGGCCCGTGACCCAGCATGGTACCAGGCGCTCACACAGTGTCTCGATGAGGAACAAAGAAAACAACTTCAGGATATTGCAACACTTGCAGATCAGCGGCGAGCAGCACATGGTGAGACAAAAAGCTGTTTGAGTAATCGATTGCGCAGATTAACTACTTCTGCCAGATGATGCACCCAAAACATACTTTGTGCAAGTCTTTGAAAAGCTTGAAACACTCAATGTACTTCCAAAATGTTATCTATCTGATTGAATTGCTGATTTTCCCCCTTTTTTGCATTTGTTTTTAGAATCAAAGATGATCGAGAAGCACGGAGGATATAAGTTCACAGTTCCCGTGGTGCCATCCAATTTCAACTTTGGTGGCAGCGCCCCTGGGATGAATTGAGTCCTCTCTTTCCCTTTACCTTTCTAACTGTGACTGAATGTAGTGAAATGAAAACACTTGTGTTGCTCCCTGAAGTAGTGGTTCCAGAACTGGTTCTTCTCTCTCACTCTTCAATCTGACTATCAAATTTAAACAGCACCAGAAGATGTGGGAAAGCAACCAAATGCAGCCAATGCCTGGGAAAACAAACCAAGAACTTGAACGCTAAGCAAGTGGGGGGAAAATAAAGCTCTGAACAATGTTGTCTTATGGAATCCAAAAATTAAGAAAGGTACCATAACGGCAGCTCCCACACACATACTACGGGGGTTAAAGAATTGAAATTGAGACGTAATGTCAAATTCATTGTCACTGTATGGGCCAAAGGGCCGTTTCAAGATTATACCTCTGGCAGTAGTGTCAAAGTTTTTCTTCATCAAAAAAAACGGAAAAAAAAAAACAATTCTCATATTGTACATAACTAGCCAAGGCACTTGATTTTTAAGTTGCCTGGTCAAACAACCAGAGGCATTTGTAAGGTGTCAACGTGTATTCAAATGTAGCATATTGGATACTTGTCATAGCACTATGTGATGCCTGATCTCTGTAAATTAATGACTAGCACTTTCATATTGTTCAGGTCTCTTAGCCTTCTGTATCAGACTGCAAATTTTTTAACTCAGTTGAAAACTATTTAAGAATTGGAACATTGTTACCTGGACGGTGACTTCTCCTATAATGGTTGGTGTTCAGAGGGCTTCAATAATAGTGTGTGGCAATCATTTGCTGCTTGTAATGATAATGTTTTAGGCTCCAAACGAAATGCACTTGGTGTTCAATCTGGATAAAGATGTTGTTACAAGCACTGTAAGTCAATTAAGTCATTGGAGCATGAATTGAGGAGGTCTCAAGCATTTGGTTGATGTATGGATGAACCATCAGTATACACAACATTAAAAAAAAAAAAAAAAAACAGCTTTAAATTTGAGCATGGGTTTGAATTGGTTCGTGTTCTGTAATTTCTTATTGGTTGTTTCTTCACTATCAGGGTGATTGACTGAAGTTATAAAGCTATTGGCCTGGTTTCACAGACAGTTTAGATTAAGCCAGGATTAGGCCTTAGTTCAGTTAGGACATTTAAGTAGCCTTTATAAACGTGCCTTAGAAAAAAATTACTGGTGTGTTACTTGAGACGAAGCAGTGGCACTGTCACATTTTAAGATTTATCAGTGCAAGTTGCTTTCAGTTAAAACCGTCTTAAAAATGCATTTTAGTCTGGGACTAGACTTAAGCCTTGTCTGTGAAACCAGGGGATACAGTCCTTAAGTTCGTAAAGCATGGTCTTGGTAAAACCACAGAGACGTCCTAACTTTCTTGAAAATAAAACATTTTCAGGTTTTTTGACTTTTGAAAACAATCTGAGCCAGGGTTTTTCCAGCTGTTACTGGACATTTTGGATGTCTCTTATTTAATGCTCCATGACCTGATTGGAGATGTCCAAAATGTGCAGTGCTGGGGAGGCTTCTTGAACAGTTTGACTCCTGATCTAAGCAAATGGTGGAAATTTCTCTCGTAAAGCTATATATATATATATATATATATATATATATATATATATATATATATATATATATATATATATATATATATATATATATATATATATAAAAATAAAAATAAAATCACAGCTACATGATTAATTGTATCACAAAATGTAAAGTATTATCACACAGTTGGATTGATAGTATACAAATCCATTTGATGAGCTATAAAACAAGTCTCACCCAGGTAGAACTAAACTGTAGGAAAGTGGCTCTCTAGGATCAGGAATGAGGATACCTGCATTACACTGAAATTGTTTTGATTATTCAAAAATCTGATAACTTTTCATATGTTTTCTCAAGATTATCTGACCCAAATGTTCAGGAAGTCTGATAAGAGCTGTATGATGAGTTATCGTAGGTGGCTTTCATGTATTTGTTATGGCATCAAAAGCCTTCTGTTTCCTCTGAATTCTCTGTTACATGTTTGTGTAGGTCAGTTCTCTAATGAAAATAAGGAGGTGTAATTTGTGTAATCAGTGAAGCTATAATGCACAGTATCATCTGAGTTTAACATGGTAAACTGGTGAAACCACAAAACTAAACTAGGAAAGTGGCTCTGTTTGAGTGGAAATTGAAACCACATATATATTATATAAATAAAACCATACCAGGTTATAGGGAGTTTTTTTTTTTTAAAGACAGACCTCAAAATTGCCACCTGTCCAATAAGGATGCCAAATTTCACTACCGGTTAGCATATGGTTTTAGAGGCTGCCATAGACTCCCCAACACACATTACAGATACTGATAATTAAAAGGTTTGTTGCCAATTAAAACGAATGAACAAAAAATAAGTCTTGTGCTCTGAACTCGATCAATTCTAAGACTGACTGATTTAGGTTTTTTTGCTGTCTGGTTCATGCTAGACACTTATAACAGCTGGGCACCCAAAGGCCTTTTTGTTCCTCCTTTTTCGTGGTTATGTGAATGAGCTTACTGTCCTGTTCAAGTAATTTGATGTCGAGACCTGAAAATCAATCACGGGACACTTTTTTTTTTCTTTTTAAGTCATTAAGGGTTAGTTCACCCAAAAATGAAAATTGTGTCATTAATTCCTCACCCTCATGTCATTCCAAACCCGTAAGACTTTTGTTCATTTTCGGAACACAAATGAAGATATTTCTGATGAAATCTGAGAGATTTCTGTCCCTCCATAGACATCAACTTAATTACCACTTTCAAGGCCCAGAAAGGCAGTAAAGACATCGTTAAAATAGTCCATGTGACTACAGTGGTTCAACTTTAATGTTATGAAGCGACGAGAGGTGAGAGGTGGTGAGCCGTCGCTCTGCCGTAGAACTCGGAAGCGCAGGAGAATGACACAGACGAGATGAAATTGTTGAATAAAGTCGTTATTTTTGTTTTTTGCGCACAAAAAGTATTCTCGACGCTTCATAAAATTAAGGTTGAACCACTGGAGTCACATTGACTATTTTAACAGCTGTCTAAAAAATTTTTTTAGCTGTCTATGGGGGGTCAGAAAGCTCTCGGATTTCATCAAAAATATCTTCATTTGTGTTCTGAAGATGAACGAAGGTCTTACGGGTTTGGAACGACATGAGGGTGAGGAATTAATGACAGAATTTTCATTTTTGGCTGAACTAATACTTTAAGGTCATTGACTGAGTCAATTGGCATTGTTGGACTTATCCATCATTGGTATTGATGGACTTGCTGCATTAGAAAAAGTGCATGGCAGAAACATTGTTTATGCCGCAGGGATTGGTGTTGTATATGATTCAGATCCCTTTGTGTGTCAATACGCAATGTGTTATTAAGAAATAGTTGAAACAATATCCCAGATGGTCATTTTACTGCATGATTTGTTCTAGAATTATGCCACAGGAAAAACATTTCATCTGCTATCCACTCAGAAAATCTGACTTGTTGATAGATGTAATACAGTGATGCAATACGGCAAAACATTTCAGACAGAGTTCCATATTACATGCTTAATATTTGTAATAATAGCATTGACAAACATCCCAACCAAGCTAATGGAAACATTCTGCCAGATAAATGGAAAAAGTGTTTTAAGATTTTAGTAATGTACAAGAACAATTACTAAGTATCTGAAGACCAAGAGACATTTTACAATAAAGCTTGCATTGACTATCACATGGTTATAAAGACAAGCATCATTTCTACGATATGACTGAGGCTGTAGTCGTGGAAGCATCTTCATCGATTAACTTTTTCTTGCACTTGATGCCAAGAAGACTGCAGATCTTCATCAGCATCAGATCTACGATCTCCTCTTCTTCAGAGGGCTGAGGGAAAAGAGATGACATTCAATTAACTGATTTAGAAAGGTGAAAAATTTAGCACAGCATTGGATTCATTGATTATGAGAGATTTACAGTGGGATGAAGTTGCTCTTCGTTGAAAGCCACCAAAATCACGGATATAAAGAGGTTGAGCACTACGAATGTCATAAAGATAATGCAGGATCCGATGAGGAAAGCACCCAGAACTGGATTGTAATCCAAAACCTGTAGGTAGAAGGAAATGATACAATGAACAATACAAGTTCTTAAACAGACTGGCAGAGAGTAATTCAGTACAGGCCAGTATATTTACCTCATCATAGTTAAAGATACCGAGTTGTAGGCAAATAATGGTCTGTGCAGACTCGAGCAGCGTTCTGTACGAGTAGAGCCTCCAACCGTACATCAAATTGCACTAATGGGATACAAAATTGAAACATTTCGGACAAATGTAAATGTGCAGTCATCATGTACATTGCCAGCCTAACACGCGTAAATGTTCTTGTGCATACTCGAAATTGCCATCAAATGGCATTGGTTCTTATGTCTGACCACCAAACTGAATGTGCGCAATATGCAAATGAGAGCTATGGTGCAATCAAAATGATAGCTTGCATTTCAGTCTGTTCCTCATGCTATCGTATGACTTAAGAAGACTTGTAATATAGGCTGCTTTCCACTCCAGATTTTTATGCCCTTCACTCGCTAACACTACTGGCGGAACTCGTGCATAAGGTTTAAATGAAAAGCACAAATCCCTTGATAACTTGGAATTCACTATGGAGCTGATTTATTATTTAAACCCCCTTTTTTACTTTTACTGTTTTATGCACCATTCTATATGCATATACGTTGGAGAAAATATATAAAATCCTATATACAGTGCATCCGGAAAGTATTCACAGCGCTTCACTTTTTCCACATTTTGTTATGTTACAGCCTTATTCCAAAATGAATTAAATTCATAATTTTTTTCCTCAATTCTACAAACAATACCCCATAATGACAACGTGAAATAAGTTTGTTTGAAATCTTTGCAAATTCATTAAAAAAAAAAAAAAAATACATTCAAGGAAATGAATGTGAAAGGAAAGGATGTCATCAAGGAAACATTCAAATAAAGTAATCTGTGTCAATGCATATTGAAACAATCGAATAAAGTTATTTGCGTAAGTGCATGTTGCTGATTATTGCCTTTCGTTCACTTGAGTTAATGGTGTTTGTGTTCACAGTTAATTCATTTATCTTTCACGTCGGATTCGTCTGAAAATTGCGCAACTACAGCACACATTACAGGCACTGATCAACAAACGCGGATATGTGCTTTATGTCTAAAGTATACCATACAAACGAGTAAACCAACTCCTTGTTTATTTTCCTTATAAACTCCTTGATTTAAAATATAATCTGCACGCGCAAAACCATAGTAAAAAATATTTTTTTCATGGCCTATTTAATAAAAACCAGTTCACTTAAGTTAATGGTGTTTGTGGTTACAGTTTCATTCGCGGATCCTTTATGTCGGATACGACTGACCAATATTGAGTAGCCCACATCTTGGATAAGATTCCTAAAAGTTTCGCACATACAGCACACATTACAGACATGCATAAACGCGGATATGTTACGTCTAAAGTAGCCTATATAGAAAGAATAAACCAGTCTGATAAACTTATAAATTTCGCTTAACAACTTAAAATATAATCTGCATGCACAATAAACTACAGTAAAATGTATTTAAATCTCTCGACAGAAAGGTTTTTGCAGGTTTTAATAAAATGTTATTTAATAACAGTAGTCATAATAAGCATATTTCCAGTAGTCTACGTGCCTCATAGCCTAGAAATCTAGACGCACCCTAGTGGCAGCAAATGTAATTTGCAGCCAGGGTCGTCTAGCAACTCTCCGTTGGTTTGCAAGCTGAAAAACCAAACACTAGTCAGGCCATTCACATCGTGTATAGAGTCGGTGGGCGGGCTTAACATAATGATGGCAGAGTTGCGATGGTTCCGCGTGAATTCCCTGCTACTTCCCTGCTAACAAAGAACGGCACTGAAGTCATTCTTAAAAAAGGAAGATGTGTTCGGAGTTTTGCCGACCGGATACAGCAAAAGTTTAATCTATCAACTAGCTCCGCTGGTGGGAAAACGCATTGGGACTCAGCCACAACCCGCTTGTGATTGTCTCACCACTGATAGCGCTCTGGTTGGTTGTAGCGCTATCCTATTGCGTGCAGAGGGAATTTGAAAGACAACTGTTTATCCCACCCCTCGGATTGAGCCCTGCCAATGGTGTGTTCCCAGACCCAACATCTTGATGTGGGTCTGGCTTGTCAGGCTACGTGCCTCAGTCTTGCGTTGCCAACTCAATCATCAGAATCCTCGGTAATCCTCGGCAATCCTCTGCAAACTTCTACAGATGTTTGAACCGGCTCGTTCAGTTCCTTTTGAGTCCTCAGTAATCCTCTGCAAACTTCAACAGATGTTTGAACCGGCTCCCTTCGGCTTTTGCGTCTTGCGTCATCAACCCGGAACTAAAGTTCGATTCAGTTCGATTAATGAACCGGCTCAACTGGTTACTTGCTGAGAACGATTCGTTCAAGAACCGAACATCACTAGTAGGTGTAGACGTTAATAACACAACCTATTAAGTAGCAAATTTAATTTATTGCTATTTTATGGTGAGATTTTGTGTCACTTCCGGCCATAGCTGTATCCCTTCTAGCCACAACCTTAAAAACTACAGGTAGGTGTGTTGTAGCAGGGTTGGAACTAAATTCTGCAGAATTGTTGCCCTCCAGGAGCTGCCTCTCGTTGGCCCTGGTCGTTGTCTACTTTCCACAAATTGTGAGGGAGTATGATACTCACAGCAATGGAATAGGCCAAAAACATGATGGTCATGACCACGATGAAGCCTGAGATATCTGTCCAAGCTCGCTGCAGTGTAGAGGTGATCATGTGTAGCTTGGGGTTGAGTCTCAGCAGATGCCACAGCTTGATGGTGGCCAGCAGAACTAAGAAGGCTATTAGATAGCCCAGTACAGCATCTGCCGTGGCAGTCTCATAAAAACTGACAAACCTGTTAGAGAAGCAGCTGTATTAATTGTGAAAGTGTATATTGTGTAGAAGTCTAGTATTCCATTCTGAACATAGTCATTGATCTGGAAGAGTTTAAGGCTTTCACTCACATGTCTTTGTTATTTTGGTAATAGTCAATGTCCCGGTTGCCCAATATTGTCCTCTTGACAAACACAGATAATGCACTCCAACTTAGAATAATGATGGCCAATTCCAATAGATTCCACTTGCTTCTGAAATATGCCCATTTCTGCTGCTTCATCAGTTTGCCCTGTTAAATCCAGAAGATATTGTGCATTATAACTTCACTGATGCAAATACACCATCTTACTTTAGTGTTCTATGGGAGAGCTGACCTGCACAAACATGTAGTAGAGAATGAAGAGGAAATAGATGGCCTCTGATGCCATAACAAATACATGAAAGCCACCAGTGGACTGATAAAGATGGACAGTCTGCACCTCACTACGATATTGAAATGTACCTGCAAAAACAACAGAATTACGGTAAGTCCAGACTTTGAGAACATGAGAATCTTATGAGAATTTCAAAAGGAGATGCCTCACCTACTCCTGTGGTCTCAAATATGAGAGTCACAATGCAGAAGAGGTTCACATTTGCATTATAAACTGTGAATTCCACAAAGACAGCCCGTGTATACACGTCCAACCAGATGTTGTCAAGAAGATACTGAAGAAGTCTGTAGGAAGGAAGAGGAGAGATCAATTGTTCTAACTTCCACTTTTGAAACTTGATTACGTATTGTTACACATTATGCTACCTGCTTGCATTCTGTTGATCCGGGCCTAGGTCCACCACAAATCCTCCTCCCCTATAAAGGGCCAGTCCACCCCAAACAGGATTTGCCCGGAGTTTGGCCTGAGTTTGGTAGTGCCACGGTGTGGGTACAGTCTGATAGCCATTCACATTTTTAGTCTGGTTCCAGCCTGGACTATAAGAGCTCATGTCCTCCGTTTCCCAGGAGTATGGGGCATGGCAATCAGAAACAGCGTACTGCATGGTCTCAGCAACTGTACAAGAGTCTTTTTTCACCCTAACCTGACGGAGTCGAGCATTGCCAACAAGTTTTGAGTTCCCATCTGTTATGAAGCCTGAAAAGGTAAAGTACATTTAGGTCTAGAGGTACAATAACCAAGCAGTTTTTAACCTTGAACAAGTAGACAATACATATTAAAGGAATACCTGGATATTGCCCAAACAGATTACTGAGCAAGGAGGATTTTGCCCAGTTGAATATATCTTTGTGGTTCATACTCTCTGAAATGCGATTGCTGAAGCTCTGCCGGATGTGCTGAGTGAGGTAGTACGCATTTGGATCTCGCTGACCATATGCGACCAAGAGAAGCATCCACAGGAATCCCACATAAACTGCAATGTAAAAGGCTGTCAAACAAGCTGATCTTTCCATTAATGAAAGAGTAATTGTGTCCTTCTTACTGAGAATCTCCCGGATGAGTGCGAAAACTTTTTGCTCCTTGATCATGTTGTTTTTCATCCTTTCTATGTCGGTGGGAGGAGGAGGTTGATAGAAACTACATGTGCTGTCTCTCCTGGCAATTCTGACTGCATCAGGATCATCTGTGGACAGACGTTTCAGCTGAAGTAACGTAATTATCAAAGAAGATACTGTAAATTGACTCTTGTTACCTGTGTTGGATAGCGTCCCGCCAATCGTAACATCTCCATACTCTTCTTGATCTACAGTTTTGAGTACCAAAGCAAAAAAGACTGCAAAGCCCAGTACCTAAAGAAACCATTACAAGGTCATCAAGTCATCGAATGGACACTGTCATGTAACCACAAGCTTTACAGGAATAGGTCATGTACAATACATAATATACAATCATAAAATTTAAAAAGGAATTGACTTTTTTATTCAGTCTCTTACTTTTACAGGCTGGGTGATGAAGAGGCTTTCAAAGAATGACACCACCATTGAGATGAGCCAGCTAATGGAGCGATCCTTCCCATAGGTCAACCCATACATCATAGTGAAGTATGCTGAAACACCACTGGTGGCTACAACAAGAAACCAACCAACGAACACAAACCACCAGGGCAAGCCTTTGTGACAACACTTTTTGCTGTCTCCACTGCTGCCCTCTGTTGGGCTGGAGCTACGGGTATGCAGACCACTGGCAGAACAGAAGGAGGCATGAGGTTCAAGTAGGTTCTTCATGCCTTGGACCTGCAATACAGCCTGGTTGTAGCCCTCTGGCTTAGAGAAGGATGAAGGCCCCAGCAGTCTCAGTTCTTTCTCCACATTTTGGAGTTGTTTGTAGAGATACTGGTTGTAGATGCTGTGTTTTTCATTTTGCTCTGAGCTCTCACAAACACTGCTCTCTGTGATAGGAACAAAACATATTGTTTCATATATAATTATGTATGTGTGCTGAGCTCCATTCAAAGAAAGGTGGGAAAACTCAAGTTTCCACTTCCAACCTCAAAGTATTCCAGTCATACTGCATTCCAGACAACTAGGAACTTGGATTACTCCCACCTCTACTTAAAAATAACCAATGGAATATTGCTTTAGTTGACAAATGACTCATCAAAGTCAGGGTTCATCTATCCAACCCAACTTTACAAATTCTAACTGAAGTTCAAATTTTAATTGACATTCAAGTTCAAGTTTTACATTGTCTGGAACTAAGAAATATTATACAGGACTCACCTTTCAGATTTACACACCCAAGGGAAGCCACAAGAGTTTGTTCCTTTTTAGAAGAGTCAGTGTAAAACTCATTTCCAACTTGATTGTGTTGACAAATTATCTCTTCAACCAATGACAGCAGATTGTTAATATCTGTTTTGGTGGAGTCCAGTTCTATCCTTGGAACAGGTCTTTTCATGACCTTATAGAGTGACTGTGCTATTCGTTTGATGTCCTGAAAAAAAAATCATAAAACCGCAATTGTTATGAGTGAGAAATTGAGCTATGCTGGGTCAAATGCTTGAGTCTGACTTGCCTTTATCACAGCTTCAGGTGTGATATCCTTGTGATTATAGTGTGAAGGTTGATTCGGAGACACACGTCCAGTTTTGGCTTGCTTTGTGGGATCTGTTTTTGACTGCTGCTTTGAAGACGATTCAGACTTTTGCTCTCTTGGACGAGCATTTCTGAAGATGCTCACAATAAGGAGATTGATAGGAAACATGATAATGGAGCTTTGGACGCCAATCATGACCTGTTGCCAGGTGAACTCAATCTGACCTGTAGCCCATGCAAGGACAGAAATCACATTATTATAAATATTATGTAATAATAATTTAATGTTTTAAGTTCATATAATAATTATGTTTTGAGTCAAGGAAAGTCTTTTAAAAAAAATTAAGTTATGTCTGTAAGTGCTGTTTCCAGAATGAGGGAAGTGATGACAATCCTAAAGGATATTGTACTCTCAAGTAACTTGCTGCAGATCGCTTTACTACTCTACATCAAGGTCTAAGCGGGGCTCAATTCCATGTGAACATCGGCAACGCTTTTGGCTTAGATGAGTATTAATGCGATTCTCTGTGATAAAACCCTCAAATCTAAAGATCCTAAGAGGTTATTTCAAGACACAGAGTGTCCAAAACCAGTAAGGAATCGCTGACCTAATAAAATGTCTAAGGCATCATCAGCATTTGAGGAAATGCATGGCAAGCAAGTGTGCAGCAGTGCTGCATGGTCCCACTGAAACCATCATGGCATTGGCATAGCCGCCAAGTACACTCTCTACGGGACTCTAGAATGAAAATAGAGATATCAGGATATTTTAGCATATAAAGACCCTTAAGTACAAGGACCCTCTTGCTTTCTACTACAGGACCTTTTGTGTTTTGTATCATAGCAATCGATCCTTGCCATTGTGTCCTTCAAAGACTTTATCTGCCCTCACCTTTAACTTATTTTCCAGGGGTGCGTTTCCCAAAAGCATTGTTAGCCAACTATGGTCGCATGTCCATTGAATTGTGTTGGTAACGACGGAACTTGTGACCATAGTTGGGTTTGGGAAACGCACCCCAGATCAGCACAGATGGAGAGAAGAGAGTCTTACTTAAATGATGCAGTACAATGCATACACTAGACAAAACCCACATGTGAGAGTTAAGCAACAACATTTTTGAAAATTTGTCAGTTAATGACGTAATTACTACTAACAGTGCAGCCTCTGTTAGTAGTAATTACGTCATTAACTGACAAATTTTCAAAAATGTTGTAGACTGTCTTATATTTTAAACAGCTATTGGCATGAAAAAGTGTTAACAGATATGGCACATGTAATTGCATAATTGTTTCATAAATGTGAAACTTTATGCCCTTAGTGAACAAGAGTGACTTCAGCAAGCCTTGTTGGAGTACAACATCCCATAGTCTTATGTAGTACGGCGTATGGACTGAATATGAGCTGTGTCCCAATTTGGAGCCTGCATCTTTCGAAGGCTACATTTGAAGGCCGAATGCGTCACAGCGGCGCAACGAAGGCTGTCCCATTTGAAAGGCTCCTTCAAAATACACATGCGTCCTCCTTTTCCCAGGCCTCGAAGCCTATACCAAGCCTATATCCCAAGGTTCATTACGCGCCAGCAATGACTAGGGTTAAGTATTGAAAGCCGGTTCTATTTTAGATTTTATTTTCTATTTTATTTAGGTTCTAAATTTCCAAGAACAAGGGATTTGATAAGACACGAAAGAGAAATTCGTCACTCACAAGCTGTTTTCTGTGCTGCACGCACAAAGAGCTGCCTTTCATAGAGTGCGCAAATACTGAATTGAGTTCTCTTTCGCGTCTTCTTGGCTTGAACGTACAAATATACACAAAATTATGTCAAGCTATCCTCGTAAACAGTCGGTTTTATCTTAAGTGAACGTGAACAGTTGAGGAAAGAAAGAAAATGCCAGATTACACTAAATGTAAGAGTTGGGTTTCAAGTTATGCTTATCAACGATATCTTAACAATGTTAAAAAAACATTAAAGTGGTTAAAATGTTGACATATCTTACTAAGATGAAATTTTATAGATAGTTTATATTCTTTATTATGTACATACTGTAAATGGACCATGATTAACATATTTAGACAGGTTGTGAACCCTGTTTTGTTTTCAGACAGCTGAATATAACTTTCAAAAAAGTCCAGAACAAACATACTGCTGCTCGTCAACGGAAGCTGTCTCAGTTGCTAGGCAACAAGAGCAATCATCCATAGGCTAGACCACTTTTAACAATGCTTGGTTCGACCTTCACTGACTTTAAAGGTGTGGTCTTTGAAATCCACGCCCTTCGAAGGATGCAGCCTCTGAATTGGGACACAGCTATGGATGAACATGTTCTACTTTGCTGATAACAGCTTTCAGATTGAAGTAAGAGATTGTTAGATTCATGTTTTATTACCCAGGTCCATGGTCTGCTCTGAAGGGTCTGATGGGATACCCCAGAACATGATACTGGTCAACATGGTGCAGAGCAGCAGCGAACAACAGCAGGAGACACGCTGTACTCGTGTGAAATTACTACTTGGGGGACGACTGATTACAGAGAACCAGATGTGGCCATCACGGAAATCTTTTGCAGTCTTCATGAAGAACAAATTACTGTAACATTTGAAGACATTAAATTAAGCATTAATGGGAAAATACCAAACATTTTGTACTACATTTTGTGAAAATTTCCAAACATGCCCCAAAAATTTTTGTCATCTCACAGCTACATACCTAAACCTTTTTAAGTCCATCTCTGTTGCAACAGGAAAAACTTTATCTAGTGTGCATTCTCCTAAGTCAATGGCCAACCACGAGCTGCACAGGAAGTGCCACTTCTGCCCAGTTATCAGGTCCTGTACCATTACATTGTTAACATACCTGTAACAATTCCAAAGGGTCATATACAGGAAGTACTGAAATTACACAGACAAAAACAACATGCCACCCAGGTAATCTGACAAAGTACTGTGTGACACAATTCCTATTCATTTTACCAAGAAGGATGCTGTCCTGAGTTGTCATGCCACAGCCTGATACTTTGTATCTCTCCCAGTGAGAAAGGGGTGGTCAACACGAACATGTCCAGTGCTCCCCTTTCAAACACTGGCTTTTCAGGGTCAGTCAAATGATGAGGTTCACTCTCTCCCTCTGTGCCCTTTAGAGTCATTGTAACCTGGAACAATGTTATGGCAGTGTTAATTCTGAATGGCACAAAAGTGTCCCTGAAAAAAATGCTGTAACAAAATATGGACGACACTAACCTGAGAAGAGGTGGAGGCCCCACGACGATGTCCTGTGTTGATACTCAACAAGTAACGATATTCAGCTAAGGGATCATTGTCCTCAAGTACTGTGACCTTCACCTTTAAAATTGGCAGATTAACATTAAAGTTAAACAAAGAAGTTTTTCTCATTAAAAGTATTTTTTCTTTTCTTTTTTTCTTTCAGTCAAAATATGGAATTATTTATAAGTATCTCAAACAGGATCTTCAAGAGAACCAGAAAACCTTGTCTGCATCCTGAATGTCCTTTCTTCGTGCCCACATCACAACCACCAGGTAAGCCAGGATAATGGCACCTACAAAACACACCACCACTGGGTTGTTGACGAAGGTGGCAAAGAGTTCAGCAGTGCGGGACACATCAACCACGTTGGGCATTACGAAGAAAGAGCTTCCAAAAAAGGTCAAATGAGTACATAGGCATTGAGTTACCAATGTTGTAGTACGAGGGCCAACCTGAAAAAAAAAGGTAAGTCCATGAGGTCCTCTGTATAAATTACATGCTTATTCAGTTTAAAGGGGTGTTCACACCAAGAGTGACTGCACCGACAAAGCAACTGGAAGTCACTTATTTTCAATGAATGTTGGCAATTTGCGATTATCGGTGATTGTTGGCAATGCAATGTGGGCGTGTCCAGTGACTCAACAAAATAGAAAGACTTTATGAGATGAGAAGCGACACCTCAAAACCAACAGTATAGCCATTTGGTGACTTCCAGTGATCAAATCACTGTCAGTGTGAACAGTCCTTAAAAAATATTGGTTGTTCAGCTTACCCTACAGCCATCACCACTCCAATTGGCCTTCATCTCATCCCAATACAAACAGTGAGCAGCAATAGTTGTGATGAAAACTGAGGCATTTGTTGAATTCACCCCTGCACCAACAACAGGTCTCACCAAAAGATAGTAAACGCCTACTTCTATTGTCATCTCCATAGAGTTAAGCACCCATGTGTATCTTTCCTCTGTGCCACACACAAAAACAGAATACTTTTCCATCTTTTCCAATACTTTCCAATTTATTTCATAAATTCTGTTGAATTGTTTATAATTGTTAATAACCTTCAGAGTTGCCCCCTTGAGGCAGTTGGATCCGAGCCACATAATTTGTATCATTAGGGTAGTCCTGAAAACCCAGGAGCAACTGCAGAGGGATCTCCTCTGAGGGGTCAAACTTGAAAACCAGAGAAATATTGGATGCAGTCACATTAATGACCACAGTGCTGAAGTTTCCCAGTTCCAGAAGAGTTTGGTTAACATCTGCCATCTCTATCCTTGGTAAGAGAATCTAGAAAATGAAAAAGACAGATACATTTCTGGAAGTTTTATGTTTACAGTAGCCAAGCTTTTGGCCTCTCATGTTATTGGACACTTGTTGACAATCTCCTTTTACCTCAATCTCCTCAGTGAGATTTGCCACTGTGATCACAGAGCCATTCATGTTGGTAAGAGAAAGAGACCCCACTGATCCACTGATACGGTTGCCCTCACACCATGAGAATGGATTTATTCCAAAACTTGTCATCTGTAATAGGTTCAAGAGGAAATTAACATTACAGAAATCTAATCTTTAAATCTTACCTCTCAGGGACATAGTTTCAAGGTTACCTGGAGGGGAGAGGAGTCCAAAGCACATCAACTGGTCACTGGGTACCTCAAAGGCCAGTGCTTGGACCTCTACTCTTCTCTATATACACTACATCACTGTGAACTATTGTACAGGCACATTTTTTTTTTTACCACCACTGTTATGCACGCAACTCTACTTTTCATTACAACCAGACGATCCCACCTTCAACTAAGCCTATCGAAATGGGAACTTCTTGTCTTTCCAGATACGCCAACAGTTCAACAATAAGTTCAACCAGATCTGCCAGAAACCTTTGGGTAATCTTTGATGACCAATTGACATTGAAAAACCTCATTGGAAAACCAACACGGTCATGCAGGTTTGCACTGCACAACATTAGGAATATCAGGTCGTTCCTAACTGAGCATGAAGCACAACTCTTCGTCCAAGCCCTTCTAGAGTAGACTATTGTAATGCTCTTCTGGCTGGATGTCCAACATGTACAATCAAACCTACAAATTATACAGAACACAGCGGCACGATTGGTCTTTAATGAGCCAAATACAGCCCACATTACACCTCTCTTAATTTCTCTTCACTGGCTACCAGTTCAAGACATTGATGCCTGAATACAGAACAACCATGGGCTAGGCATCCTATTTACCTCTACTCCCTCTTACAAATTTACATCGCCTCCAGAAATGTACTGCCTTGGGGGCAGTCGTGGCCAAAGAGTCAAACTTGCAACCTGAAGGTTGCGGGTTCGATCCTCAATACCGGCAGGAAATGACTGAGGTGCCCTTTAACACTTAACCCTCAATCGCTCCTTGGGTGCCACAGCAAATTAGCTGCTCGATGCTCCTGGTGTGTGTGTACACGGTTTGCAGTGTATGTGTGTTCACTACTCACTACTCCTAATGTGTGTGCACTAACTTGGTTGGGATAAATGCAGAGGACAAATTCCAAGTATGGGTTACCATACTTCACTTTCACTTTCAGAAGCCTGAGTGGCACCAACTCTACCTGGACAGCCGAATTCCTTATAATATTCAAGAAACAGCTAAAACACGAAAACAAAAATGTTTTGTTTGTGCACTGAACGTGTCCTGCTTATGTTGACTCTTTTGTTATTGCCTTCTTAGGATGACTCACATTTGTAAGTCACTTTGTATAAAAGCAAAATGAATAAATTCACACAACTCACCCGTACATCTACTGGTTCATCTGCAGACAGAACATCAGATCCCAGAGACGGGAGCATAAAACTGGCAGAGTTCTTCTGAATGTTAAAGGGCTGTTTCTGAAGACCATCGGATGATATTCTGAAAGAGCACAGCAGAATTATTCATCTTATTGCTTAGGCTGCAATGTAAAGAGGGGAGATTTGGCTTCCGTGACTAGGGAGGGAGAAGGCGAACATTATGGGGGCTCGTCCGGGATTTGAACCTGGGACATCTCGCACCCAAAGCCTATGTCAAATTAATTCACATTATTCTCTTACCTGTTGACATATAAACCAAAAACGGAAGTGCTCAGTATGGTGGGCTCCTGGTTCACCTTTTTCCCAGCCAACAAGGCACTCTGAACATTGTCCACAGTGTTTAGTAAATGACTGGAGATCTCATTCTGTAACAGAGGGGAATGAAAACATTGTCAAGAATGATGGTTTTAAATCAGCACGTGGAGCAGGGCTCGAGGGTTGTGTCGTACCTGTTTAGAAGTATTGAAGGAAACTTTGATGATGTTACTAACAGCGTCAATTATTGGTGTGGATGCTTGCAGAATGTGTTCCGAGGACTCCTTACCAGAAAGCGTCAAAGAGACCAGGGACTTGCTGAGGTTTGTCAGCAGAGAACTTGCCTGTAACTGTAGCCAGTATGGATGAGTTAGGTGTATTACTACTAAGGTATTGCTACCATCTAAATTCAGCCGGACTGTTCCAACGTACCTGCGCAGTTCCTGTCAGCTCATGACCTTGTGTGGTAAGGCCTGCAACCACATTAGCACTCATCTGCACCTCTGCTGGATTCTTTGGGGGGATGGAGCTTGTAGCAAAACTCAGACTCAGCAACATCTGTTCTCTCAGCTTTAGTTAGAAGAGACATACTGTATATGGTTATTCAGAATTACAACAGAAGGGTAAAAGAAACACAGGGAATATAAAAACAAAATATTACTGAATGTGCATATTCCTTATAGGCTACCTTTTTTTTGACACTGTCATGCTGTTCTTCAAGTAATGCATCATTCAGTCTGTCGGACACAGACTGGAACATCTGTGCCAGCGCTGGCCCATTGAGTCGACCTTGTTGCTGTAGTTGAGACACCTGTTTGGAAACCAGCGCCTGAAGATCTCCAACTGTGTGCTTAGTACTGGTGTCCTTTACCTGGAATATGATGCACAACAATTTCATTTCCACAAGTCTTGGCTGTCATTATTTTTGTCTGTAGCTCTGTCATTTTATCTGTCTGACTAATTCTCAGGAAATGGTTACATGGTCCCCATGACCTAGTAATGACATTGATTAGCAAGATAAATCTTTATATAAACTTTTATTACACGGCTCTGTGGAATACTTGATTCTGATTCACGTCATCCAGCGGTATGTTATCCCCAGATAACAAACGGTAAAAACTGATAACACCGGATCTCAGCGCTTCGCTTGCTAGGAATGTTTTTTCTTTGTGGAAGTTTTATGTTTGGTGAGCTAATAAAATATTACAACTCAAATCAATATTTTGTGCACAATTATGTAATCTATCGCTTAACGCTGTTGCGGAGACTCTCTATTTGTTCCGATGAAATCACAAAAACAAAATGCATAAAAAACTCCCTGCTCTTGATATACAATCACTGATGATACTCGGTTTTGATGAGGAAAAAAACGATACGAGGGCAGATTAGAACCCAGAACCTCTGACACACTTAACAAAAGTTCTACCACTATACCATTAGAGAATACCAACAAACTTTGCAAATCTATGCATTTATTCACATGAAAAATCTCGCTACTAACAATATATTGTGTTTAGTTGCAAGAATGAAACATGAGTTCAGTATCGATAAATTAAACCACATGTATTATTGATTTCTGAACATCTTAATATTATTTTTTCTGCAATTGTCATTGTACGTATTTTACATCTGATATAGCATTGTTTTAGCAAATATACCCCCCCCCCCCCCCGACACACACCTGCCCTACCCACTTTTTAAAACAAAGTTATGCCACTGCATCCGGGTATCGCGGACTCGCTCTCTTGTTTCATACAAACGCAGCTGCTGCCATTTTGTGACGAATTGTTCCCTTTCGAGGGAACTCGGCTGCGTCGATGACGCTTTGGGAACACCCCTGCGTGATTGCATCTGAAGCACATATGTCAACTAGTCCAATGGTGAGAGTGAACGTCACGGGCGGGTGACGTCATGACCAGGAAAGGATAAAAGCGCATCCGGATTTCACCTGCTGGCCTCTTCGGCGACTCAGTAAATATAGTCGTCGAGAGGTTTCAGGACGCCAAGAAGCAAGCAGAGGCTTTTAAAAAATATCTCCCTCGTCGTCCCTACCCCCCTGCCGTCCAGCTCTTCGTACAGAGCTCAACAAAAAGAGAGTGTCGCGTCCCGGGCCCCTCCTCAAAAACCATGGGGGCAGGGCAGACACTCTCAGTCGAAGCCTTCTAAGCAGAAGCCGGATCTGAGGACCGTTCTTCAAGCTAAGCAGGCTTCGGCTCAGAAAAGGTCCTGACGCCACCGGTGTCAGACCTCTGAGGGCAGCCCCAACCGGTGTGGAGTGGTGTACAGTATACGGTGCCCACTCCACTGCGGTGTGCCCTCAGGGGGCTGTTCTGCCAACCCCACCACCCTCTGTGCCTCGGGGCGCAGCGGTCTCCAGCGAATGTATGGCGCAGCATCACCACGACGTTGCGTCAAGCTCGCACCCTCTGAGGGGGGTTTAAAAACAGTCACTTCAGGTGTTTCCTGCCAGTATGCTTCAGGTCACCGAAGTGGCTGTTCCGAGTATACCAGAGGCCAGTCTCGAGAGGCTGGTACCCTTAGTAGACTTTCTGACAAAATGGAAGGCTCTACCAAATATATCTCAATGGGTCCTGCAGAGTATAGAGAAAGGTTACAGAATCCAGTTTGGTTCTCGCCCACCTCACTACAACAGGGTGCTACTCATGTTAGTACATCCCGAGCAGGCTCTGGTAATGGAGCAAGAATTAAAAACTCTATTAGCGAAAGAGGCTATAAAACAGGTTTATTCACCAGACAGAGAATCGGGTTTTTACAGCCGTTACTTCATCGTTCCGAAAAAGGATGGAGGGTTGCGTCCCATTCTAGATCTTCGTCAACTGAATTGTACAGTCAAGAGACTCAAACAGCAAGTGTCAACATGCTGACACTCAAACAGATTGTGACACAAATCAGATCCGAGGACTGGTTTGTCACGATAGATCTAAAAGATGCATACTTCCATGTCTCCATCCTCCCTCAGCACAGGAAGTTCCTGAGGTTTTCTTTCGGGGGCAAAGAATACCAATATTGGGTACTTCCATTCGGTCTAGCTCTATCACCCCGCACGTTCACCAAATGCACAGATGCAGCTCTAGCCCCGCTCAGACTGCAGGGCATACGCATTTTGAACTACATAGACGACTGGCTGATTCTAGCGGAATCAGAGCAGTTGGCGGTTCGGCATCGAGATGTCGTCCTCGCACACATGCAGAAATTGGGGTTGAGACTCAATGCCAAGAAATCAAGATCACGCGGCGGTGTCTCCGCGCCTTCGCCATATGGAGGAAACCTTGGTTCCTGTCCCAGGGTCCAGTGTTGGGAGCTCTTTGCCATCGAGTTTCGCTCTCGACAGACACTTCCCTCTGGGTCTGGACGCCATGGTGCAGACATGGCCGAGGCGACGTCTGTACGCATTTTCCCTTGTTGCTCTGCTCCCGGGAGTTCTGGAAAGAGTCCGCCGGGATGGAATAAGCCTACTGCTGGTAGCACCACGCTGGCCGAGCTGAATTTGGTTCGTGGACCTGATATCTCTCCTCGACGGTTCTCCCCGATTCCGATCAGGAGAGACCTTCTGTCTCAGGCGGGGGGCACAATTTTTCACCCACGCCCAGAGATTTGGAACCTGTGGGTTTGGCCTCTGAGGGGGCCCAACTCATAGATGCTGGTCTCTCAACTGAGGTTGTAGAGACCATATTACATTCCAGAGCTCCAGCTACGAGGAAGCTTTATGCTTTGAAATGGAAAGTCTTCACTACTTGGTGTAATGAGCGTCAGTGGGATCCGGTTAACTGCCGAATTGGTACAGTGAGTTCTTACAAGATTGCTTTTCAGCAGGGTTATCTCCATCTACCCTTAAGGTCTACGTGGCGGCCATTGCGGCTTACTACTCCCCTGTGGGTAATACATCTCTAGGGAGAGATTATCTGATTATTCGCTTCCTTCGTGGTACTCTGAGGTTGAGGCCTACAACACGTACCCAGGTTCCTTCCTGGGACCTGGCTGTAGTCCTAGAGGGCCTATCGTCTCTGAAAAGAGTTGGAGACCTTTAGGCCCGTTCGGTTTCTCCCACCTGCCTTGAGTTTGCACCTGGGATGGTCAAGGCATTTCTCTACCCTAAACAGGGCTACGTCCCTAAAGTGCCGACCAACATTCCGAGGCCTATCATGCTGCAGGCTTTCTGTCCTCCACCTTTTACTGCTCAGGACCAGGAAAAGCTGAATCTTCTCTGTCCAGTGCGAGCACTGGATACTTACGTTCACAGATCTGCCCTGTGGAGAAAATCTGATCAGCTGTTTGTCTGTTTTGGAGTGCCTAAGAAGGGTCTTCCAGCCTCCAAGCAGACAGTCAGCAAGTGGATAGTTGAGGCTATTTCTCTTGCTTATGAGGTCTCTGGCCTGCCGTGTCCTCTGGCGGTCAGAGCTCATTCTACCATTCTATCCCCTTATATTATTTATGTGGTGAAATACTGTGTAATAAGTGCTATGACTGTACTGTATCCCTTAAATGTCCATCTAGTTTGAACTTGAAAGAGCTAATAAAATATTTAGACTCAGATCAATATTTCATGTCTAATTATTTACTTAATAAGCGGGATAATGGACATCCAGTTGGTTGTTATTGCAGAATAAACCCTTTCAGAGTGATACAAGACCTGATCACAACATGATCCAACAACCGGCTGGATATACATTATCCCTTACATATTACATACATTGATAGATTAAACTCTGTTTAGTATGCAATGCAAAATAAAATATAAACATTAATTGTATTTTATTTTTTTAAATTTATTGTTCATCAGTATTGCCAATTTGCATGTTCCCATTCATCACTATTACATATTAGTTAAAAAAAATTAATTGGTTGACCTAAATTGTGCATTTATTGAATTTATTAGATTACAGTCATCATTTACTTGCTATATAGTTTTTTTTCTTGAGACAAAGTAGGCCAAGGCATATACTGAATGTACAATTAATGCACAAAATGTTTTGAAAGGGAAGTCAGTTTTTCATTTATAATGTTTGGTTTATTACAAGGCAAAACTGAGTAACCTAACTACCAGAATTTACTCAGATATCAATTCATATTATCAAGCATAAATAAGTATATTGATTCCAAACTTACTGCATGTGACAGGGCTGAATTAGTCACAAGATTAGTAATGATAAAAAACTAAAACTATAGCTATATACAGTCCAACCAAAAACGATTCAGACACCAGATATCATTTTTTACTAGTGTGTGCAGGACATTAGTAGTTCATTTATGTAAGTGAGGATAGCAAAATAAAGGAAACTGTGACATATTATACCCAAAAATTCTTCATACAGTGACTACCAGTAAAATGTATAAAAAATTTGGGACCAAAATGATTCAGACACTTTGAGCTCACCATGTTTTGCTGAAGTGTTTTTTCTTTAATTGCTAATGCGACCTTTGACACCACAGACTGAACAAAATGAAGCATTGCTTGGTCATTGATGACCTAAATTGGTATTATCTAATTGTGTTCTTAAATTGAACAGCTGATTGGTTTATTGTAATCCATTACATACCTTTCTATCAAAGTATTATCAAGATGAATTTGTTCTGACACAGTTTAACTCTGAGTTCTTGTCATATTTTATTACCATTTTCTAAACTATTGTGAATAAACTGTGATAATGTGAGGAAACGTTGAAGGTGTCTGAATAAATTTTGGTTTGACTGTATTTAGGACTGGTAATTGAAAAACAAGTATTTGTTATATTATCTGAATACTCATCCTTCTGTGCTGTGTAGTCGTTACAGATCTAGTATTTTGGGCCTGAAGTGGAAAAAATATAATTTCTTGAAATTTGGCAGTGAATTATTACATGTTTGAGGTACAGTTGGCACAGCTTTATGAGAATGAGCCATCTGTTTAATTAATTCAGCTGAATTGTAAGTGTTTTTTTTTTTTTTGAAAAGATGTTCATAAACAAATGAGCTCAACTACAAACCCAAGTGGTTACAGCAGTGTCAGCCGTAACACCTGCTGCGTTCTTAACAGTGATGTCCACCATCAGACTGTAGTTGTTATGTACATTCCCTAGAGGGAGGTAAAGCGACTCCACTGTGGTCTCGGCGCCACAGTAAAAATAATTACCTGCAAAATAGGTCAAAGTACAAGGAGTTAACTTTTATATGCATAGTCTGATTTTACTTTTTTCAGGAAGAACCAAATTAAGAATGAAAATCACATTTCTCACCACGGGCAGTTTTGAAGCAGAACACACAGGGTCCTGCTGTGCAGAAAGATGGATCCACAGAGCAGCTGATCTTAAAGGGAGAGAAAACATCACCCACGAGAGGGCTAATGATGCAGGAGGGAGGATGCACGACGATAGGGGGCGTTACAGAGTTCAGTGATTTGTCAGTGGTATGAGAAGTTGGAGACACAGTAGGCAAATGCGGCATGACTGATGAGTGCTCAGTGACGGATTCACCAACAATGGGAACAGTGTATCTAGCAGATCCAGATAAGCTGTCCTTGATAGCTGAGAGAAAACACAGATTTGGCATTAATCAACTGGGGTCTCAAATTTCATTAATATTAGTCACACAGAAAATTTTGTTACACTTTATTTTAAGGT
Organism: Coreius guichenoti; assembly: GCA_039654105.1. Taxonomy (NCBI): domain Eukaryota; kingdom Metazoa; phylum Chordata; class Actinopteri; order Cypriniformes; family Gobionidae; genus Coreius; species Coreius guichenoti. The sequence goes on from CM077168.1 coordinate 4,861,800, forward strand.
GTCATTATTACAGTGTAATTATATATTTAAGTACTGAGTAATATTAACTAACAACATGTATACTTACTATAGGATTAGGGTTTGGCTGAGGGTTAGTTGCATGTAATTACGCATAATTTACTATTATTACTATGGTAAGTACGTGTAACGTGTAACGGACACTGTAAAATAAAGTGTTACCATACTGAGTAGTATTAATTAACAGCATGTACTGTTTTGGGTTAGGGTTTGGTTTAGGATTAGTTACATGTAATTATGCATAATTTACCGTTTTTACGGTTGCACTTTATTTTACAGTAAGTAAGTCCTGGTAATATAAGGTAATGACATGGGTTAAGGTTAGGTTTAGGGGTTCAGGGTTAGTACCTAGTTATTACCCAGTTATTGCAATTACAATAATACGTACATAGTATGTATATGGGGACTGTAAAATAAAGTGCTACTGTTTTTACTATAGTAAGTACATGTATAACAAGGACACTGTAAAATAAAGTGTTACCTAATTTGGTGGTCCCAAAAAGTATTTGCGCACTTAAGCCACAGTTAAAAGTACGAATGTATGAACTGCATTAGATAATGATATCAAACCAAGTGGCATTTATTTATATTTAGCACAAATATATTTTATTTATACAGAACAAATACTCTACAGTAACACTTTAGATTAGGGTTCAATTCTCACTATTAACTATGGCTTTTACCTCAATAAACTCCTAATTACTGCTTATTAATAGTTAGTAAAGTAGTTGTTAAGTTTAGGTATTGGGTAGGATTAAGGGATGGAGAATATGGTCATGCAGAATAAGGCATTAATATGTGCTTTATAAGTACTAATAAGCAGCCAATATCCTAGTTATATGCATGATGATGTCAACTACTTGATAGTGAGAATTGGACCCTAACTAAAGTGTTACCACATATACTGTTTAAAATTAACAAAGAAAGTATTTGGACACTTTCTGGTTGAAAAAATTAGTGAAACATGTTCATAGTTGTTGTGATGAACTTGAGGAGAACTGACTTTATACATCCACTAAAATCACTATAACAGCATTTATGTAGAAGTAACCAAAAGTGGCGTTTGCAGGTGCTGCTTGTTTTGATATGTGCATTGAAATACATACATTTTAAGTGTGATTTCAGTCATTTTGGGGCGACTCTATGGCTCTGTTTACACCTGGTATTAAGATGCGTTTTGGTCGATTGGATCACAAGTGGACGACACTAAATACAGGTGTAAACGGGTCTAAAACGTTTTGAGCTTGTCCACTTTCGACCACTTCCAGAGGTAGTGGAAAACACATTCAACCGGATTGCTTTCATAGTGTAGACGCTCATGTGGTCGAATGTGTTCAAACAGCCACAAAAGACCGTCTTCTCTCTGTCTACTGACCTAATGCGTGAACATTATGGGAAGCGCGCTAGCCAGGCTATCGAAAGATATGAAAATACATTTACCCACCCATAGACCCTCCCCTTGAAGAAATCAGGACAGAAGTGGTTGAAAGTGGACAAAAGAGACAGATTGAAACACCAGGTGTAAACGGGAATGTGTCTCCCTCGTCTACTTGTGATCCGATCGACCAAAACACATCTTAATACCAGGTGTAAACAGAGCCTATATTTACTCTTCAGAAGAATGGGTACAATTTAAAGCAAGTAAAGCAACTCCTACCATAAACCACCACTGTGATGTCCTGCTTTGCTTTTCGTAGTACACCACTCTCTATCGTATAAGAGCTGCTGCCCTCTGCCTGCTGTATCAATGGCTTTTTCACTGACTCGGAGTCACAGCGGCTCAGCGAACCCTGTGAGAAGGTCATTTGTATTGTAATACACCATCCAAACACATTGTGTCATGTTTAAAAAAAGACTGAGGTGGGTCCCTTGTGAAAAAGAAGTGAGATTAATTGTATTAAATGTGCACTTTTAGTACTTCAAATCTTACAATTAGATTTAAAAAAAAAAAAAAACTGTACATGCAGATAATTTTATAATGGCTATTAATGAAATAAAAGGCCATTTCATGCTTTCATGACTATGTTACTTAACACACTTAAGTACACTTTATAATAATGTCAAATTAAAAGTTTTACTTTAAAATACATTTTAATATATATATTTAAATCTTTTGTCATGCTTTAGTGAAGTACACGTGTTGGCTAACATGCTACAGTACATGTGAAGTACTCGATTATAATTTTAACTGTAGTGTGTTATATTACATTTAAAGTTAATATGTTTCAAATGCAACTTTATCATTACAAATGTGTAAGTACAAATACATTTAAATTCTAGTTTAAATAGAAACGACATATTATAGTTTACAATAAATGCTTGTCAATACACTTTCATCATATTTCAACGAAATATAGAAGTAGTTAAGTAATTACATATAAATATGTACTTAAGTGGATTGAAAAACACTCTAAAGTTCAATTAATTGCATTTAATATAAATTTAAACTATAATACATTTTCGGTAACACTTTATTTTACAGTGTCCTTGTTACATATGTTATATGTACTTACCATAATAACAGTAAATTATGCATAATTACATGCAATTAACCCTCAACCAACCCCTAACCCTATAGTAAGTACATGTTATTAATTAATATTACTCAGTACTTAAATATATAACTATACTGTAACAATGACACCTTAAAATAAAGTTTAACCACATTTTTTAATCATTTCAATTAACATGTAATTAAGTGTCTGTTAAACATCACATTCAGTATATTCTTTTAAAGTATATTATTTCTGTAATAAGCACTTATTTTAAAAGTATGCTAAAATGTACTTTTTCACAAGGGATTACATGCGAAACTGACTGATTTTCAGAAAGCACACTGAAAGATCACACTAAAGCTACAAGTTTAATGACACTTACAGTAAAATAAAAACACTTACAGTAAAATCCTTAGTGCTCTCGAAGTACCAAACAATTTTCTGACATCCATCACACTGCACCTGTAGCTTCACACTGTCAGCAACCTTCACGGGATTGCAGTTGGAACAGCTAAAGAGAGAGGAGATAAAGTAAAGATCGGTTTCAGCGTAGCACAGATGACAACAAATCTAAGAATACATTTTAATAAAATTAAATACTTTCTTCTTACGTAAGAGTGAGCTTCATATTTTCCCTAGGAATCACAGTGATGCATCTGGTTCCAGTTTGTGCGTAACCATTTGACTTGGTATGTACAGTATACACTGAGAAACTGTATACTGGTGGAAGACAAGCTTCGGATATATCATAATCTCTATTTTTCACTTCAGCCGGACAGGGGCAAGTGTCACCTACTGTACAAAGAAAAGGGAAAGAAAAGGTGAACGTGATTTCAACAAGTGCAACATGTTCCTGGAACAACATTCCAATCAACCAATCAGATTTGAGGGACAAGTTCACAGTTTATGTCAAGTTTAGGCTTACAACAAGGGTTAGGAGCTTCTTTAAGTGTTATTTACCTATCATTTCCCTCTGATTTGAGGGATAAGTTATGAGTAGGGTCAGGTTTAGGTATATAGATAGGGTTAGGACTACATTTTTGAATTCAAGGTTGCCACCTGTGCAATAAGTCCATTCGTGAAATTTCCTCACTACTAAATATTCCACGGTCAACTGTTAGTGGTATTATAACAAAGTGGAAGCAATTGGGAACAACAGCAACTCAGCCACGAAGTGGTAGACCACGTAAAATCACAGAGCAGGGTCAGCGCATGCTGAGGTGCACAGTGCGCAGAAGTCACCAACTTTCTGCAGAGTCAATAGCTACAGACCTCCAAACTTCGTGTGGCCTTCAGATTAGCTCAAGAACAGTGTGTAGAGAGCTTCATGGAATGGGTTTCCATGGCCGAGCAGCTGCATCCAAGCCTTAAATCACCAAGTGCAATGCAAAGCGTGGGATGCAGTGGTGTAAAGCACGCCGCCACTGGACTCTAGAGCAGTGGAGGCGTGTTCTCTGGAGTGACCAATCACGCTTCTCAGTCTGGCAATCCGATGGACGAGTCTGGGTTTGGCGGTTGCCAGGAGAACATTACTTGCCTGACTGCATTGTGCCAAGTGTAAAGTTTGGTGGAGGGGGGATTATGATGTGGGGTTGTTTTTCAGGGGTTGGGCTCGGCCCCTTAGTTCCAGTGAAAGGAACTCTTAATGCTTCAGCATACCAAGACATTTTGGACAATTTCATGCTCCCAAATTTGTGGGAACAGTTTGGGGATGGCCCCTTCCTGTTCCAACATGACAGCGCACCAGTGCACAAAGCAAGGTCCATAAAGACATGGATGAGCGAGTTTGGTGTGGAGGAACTTGACTGGCCTGCACAGAGTCCTGACCTCAACCCGATAGAACACCTTTGGGATGAATTAGAGCGGAGACTGTGAGCCAGGCCTTCTCGTCCAACATCAGTGCCTGACCTCACAAATGCACTTCTAGAAGAATGGTCAAAAATTCCCATAAACACACTCCTAAACCTTGTGGAAAGCCTTCCCAGAAGAGTTGAAGCTGTTATAGGGTGCAAAGGGTGGGCCAACTCCATATTACTCTTTGTCTAGGGAAAATGTACCTATCGATTTTGAGCTTGTTCCTATTGCAACGCAGGAGGTATGTGATGCTCTTAGAGGGCTAAATGCTAAGAAATCCGCTGGTCCTGATGGGTTGGATCTCTACTTTTTAAAAATTGCTGCTGAACATATTGCAGAACCTTTGACACACATTTTCAATCTGACTATTGAAAATGGATTAATACTGAGTGTATTGAAGTCAGCATATGTCACTCCTTTATTAAAGGGTGGTGACCGATCAAATCCAAATAATTATAGGCCAATATCTAAGCTATCTGCTTTAGCCAAGGTTCTAGAAGGACTTATAAGTGACCAGTTGAAAGACTGTTTAGTAACAAAAAATATTTTAAATGATTGGCAGTCGAGTTTTCGTAAAAAACACAGCACTGTCACTGCCACTATGAAAGTGTTAAATGATTTTATAAGTGCTATTGATTCTAAAGAATATTGTGCTGCGATGTTCTTAGATCTTTCAAAGGCGTTTGACACAGTTGACCACTATGTCCTGTCACAGAGATTGGTGGATATTGGAATGTCTCCAAAAGCTGTCAAATGACTATTTGAGTGGCAGAACACAAAGTGCTTATGTTGATGTTATGTCCTCAAAATCATTACTTATACAAAATGGTGTCCCCCAAGGGTCCATTTTGGGTCCCATTTTATTTACTATTTATATAAATGGCTTGAGTCAGAATGTAACAAAAGCAAAGTGTCATTTTTATGCGGATGATACAATTTTGTACTGTTCTGCCCCATCCTTGACAAGTGCCATAGAAGATCTGCAGTTTGCTTTTAAAATTATTCAGAAGAATCTTCATAAATTGAGACTTGTACTAAACTCAGATAAAACTGAAATGATGTGCTTTTCTAAATCAAGGAAAACAGAAGATGCTTGTCAAATTGTTACACTAGATGAGAAAGTAATTGAACGAGTATCAGTCTATAAATATCTTGGTTTCCTTTTAGAAGAAAATTTGTCCTTCAAACAGCATATAGAGGGTTTAACAAAAAAACTTAGAGTAAAGTTGGGGTTCTACTATAGAAACAAAGGCTGTTTCTCTTTTAGTACGAGAAAAACACTTATACAAACAACACTTATGTCAATGCTGGATTATGGTGATATTTTATACATGCATGCCAATCAATCTTCTTTGAAAATGCTGGATTCAGTATATCATGCAGCACTAAGATTTGTAACTAATTCTAATTTTCGTACTCATCACTGTAGCTTGTATGAGAGTGTTGGTTGGCCATCTTTGCACAATCGCAGGCTGGAGCACTGGTATATTTTTCTTTTTAATGCCATACTTTGTAAACTGCCTCCTTACTTATGTTCTCTTCTGACTCCAAAAGTCACTACCAGGAAATGTAATCTTAGATCATATGGGCAAATCATGTATGATATACCACGAACGCGAACTGTCTTTGGTGAAAGTGCCTTTAAAGTTTTTGCACCTTTTTCCTGGTATAAATTGCAGAAACAGCTAAAATTTGAGTATCTACCGACAATGACACAGTTTAAAACTAGGATAAAGGACTATTTGAGTACTAAATGCACATGTGCTGTTACTGAGCGCTGCTGGTGATTATGTTGAGATGATGTTAAATTGCCAAATGTCTTTGTTGGTTAAATGTGTGTATATGTATTATTATTATACATATACATTATACACTCATCTAAAGGATTATTAGGAACACCTGTTCAATTTCTCATTAATGCAATTATCTAATCAACCAATCACATGGCAGTTGCTTCAATGCATTTAGGGGTGTGGTCCTGGTCAAGACAATCTCCTGAACTCCAAACTGAATGTCAGAATGGGAAAGAAAGGTGATTTAAGCAATTTTGAGCATGGCATGGTTGTTGGTGCCAGACGGGCCGGTCTGAGTATTTCACAATCTGCTCAGTTACTGGGATTTTCACGCACAACCATTTCTAGAGTTTACAAAGAATGGTGTGAAAAGGGAAAAACATCCAGTATGCGGCAGTCCTGTGGGCGAAAATGCCTTGTTGATGCTAGAGGTCAGAGGAGAATGGGCCGACTGATTCAAGCTGATAGAAGAGCAACTTTGACTGAAATAACCACTCGTTACAACCGAGGTATGCAGCAAAGCATTTGTGAAGCCACAACACGCACAACCTTGAGGCGGATGGGCTACAACAGCAGAAGACCCCACCGGGTACCACTCATCTCCACTACAAATAGGAAAAAGAGGCTACAATTTGCACGAGCTCACCAAAATTGGACAGTTGAAGACTGGAAAAATGTTGCCTGGTCTGATGAGTCTCGATTTCTGTTGAGACATTCAGATGGTAGAGTCAGAATTTGGCGTAAACAGAATGAGAACATGGATCCATCATGCCTTGTTACCACTGTGCAGGCTGGTGGTGGTGGTGTAATGGTGTGGGGGATGTTTTCTTGGCACACTTTAGGCCCCTTAGTGCCAATTGGGCATCGTTTAAATGCCACGGCCTACCTGAGCATTGTTTCTGACCATGTCCATCCCTTTATGACCACCAGGTACCCATCCTCTGATGGCTACTTCCAGCAGGATAATGCACCATGTCACAAAGCTCGAATCATTTCAAATTGGTTTCTTGAACATGACAATGAGTTCACTGTACTAAAATGGCCCCCACAGTCACCAGATCTCAACCCAATAGAGCATCTTTGGGATGTGGTGGAACGGGAGCTTCGTGCCCTGGATGTGCATCCCACAAATCTCCATCAACTGCAAGATGCTATCCTATCAATATGGGCCAACATTTCTAAAGAATGCTTTCAGCACCTTGTTGAATCAATGCCACGTAGAATTAAGGCAGTTCTGAAGGCGAAAGGGGGTCAAACACAGTATTAGTATGGTGTTCCTAATAATCCTTTAGGTGAGTGTATATATATATATATATATATATATATATATATATATTTTTTATATATATATATTTGTATTATTCTGCTGTCTTGGCCAGGACTCCCTTGAAAAAGAGATTTTGAATCTCAATGGGATTATTTCCTGGTAAAATAAAGGATAATAAATAAATAAATTAATTAAACCCTATGGATTAAGAATGGGATGTCATTAAAGTTAATGTGCATGTAAAGGCAGATGTCCCAAAACTTTTGGCAATATTATCTTAAATGGCAAAATCACGGTGATGGCCCCAATAATATCTGTTGTTCTAACTACAGACATGACAAAAAGCCTCTTTCTCCACTGATGGCTATTCAAAAGTATCCATATATTCAGACTAAACTGATTGCAAGTAACATATATTGCTAGTATTTCATAATAATATAGTCAATGTTTCATCATTGCCCAGTTTCTTTAGAAATCATGAAACTGTCCAAGCAACTGCTATTGAGATCTCTTCAATTATTATAGACCTCATGGATAAAATACAGGTTGCACAGTACATGCACTTACGTGTACTTACAGTGTACTTACCTAAGAATGTACATAAGGTATAATATAAGGTAATGACATGGGTTAAGGTTAGGTTTAGGGCTAGGTTCAGGGTTAGTATCTAGTTATTACCCATTTATTGCAATTACTATAATGAGTGCATAGTATGTACATGGGGAATAGGACTGTAAAATAAAGTGCTACCAAAACACATTATTTGTGATTGAGTTATAGTGGTACTTACTGCATTTCCAGACAGCGTTGTTATCTTCTAGTCCATCTACATATAGTTTGACTCTGGTAGTGCCGATGACCGGGACCTCTGGATCTACAGTGATCTGCAGATGATTGGCTCGGGCAAGTCTCACATGCTCACTGATCTGTGGAAATTATAGATGTGTAATGAATGTGCTGCATTTTTTAAAGCAATGACCTTGAATAAAAATCAAACTATTGACAGCATCTGTGGCATCCAGGAAATAATTTGAATACCATCAGTTTGAAAAAAACAAACAGTAATGCATTTACAGTGGAACTCTAAGGCGCAAGTCGTTGCACTGGAATAATGCTAATTACACATTATTTCAAGATACAGCCACAAGTAAAGTTATCATTTAACCAGTTACATGATTTGTTCAAGGATATCAGAAAAGTATTTTATAAGCTGATATAAAGAAAATCCAATTATTTCAGAAATGCATATCAAGATGTTCATCCACCTAAAAAAGTTATCCCACCAAAAAAATAAGAATTTTGATGACTTTACAGCTCAAATACAAGCTCTAACCAAAATACTTTTTTATATAAATTGCATTTTCAGTACATTACGTTACCGTAAACAGGATTTATGTTTTTTTAATGATGTTGAAATTATTTTCTGCTGTAATCAACAATATCTCTGTTACATTCCACGCCTGTCCCGGACTCCATTTCCCAGAATCCTCCCTGCCTCACACCTGAACACACTCCTGCATCATCTTTCCCGCTCTCCCTGGATTCCCTGCACCTGGCGTTCATCGTTTGCACTCCGTTTATGTTGGACTCACTTCCCTGCACTCCTTGTCCGTTCTTGATGTTGTTAGTTTCCAGTTGGTTTGTGTTGCGAGTTCTGTTCCTGTTTAATCTCCTCATTTAAATAAACCCGTATTATTTTGGAAGTCCTGTTCAGTCTCTTCCCTGCCAGACCACAACTGTAACAATCTCACACAGAGCTCTTAAATTTGAGCTTAACATGTATCGAATGATTGTATGAAGTGTGTGTGTTTGTGTTGAGACATACTGTGTCTCCATCATGTTGGTTCAGTGTTTCGTTGTGACAGTAAACTGTTGTGTTTCCACCATCCGTTTCCATGCTTGAGAAGGAATTCTCTGCTCTGACCACAACATTTAATTCGCCTAAATGATAGGATAGAGAAATAATCAGACTGAAGAAGCTGCAAGCTATGTGATCAAAATACACATTACATGACCAAAAGTGTGAAGAGGTGTTTTTTTTTATTTTTTTTTTTCATTATTTCATGTTACGTGACTGGCGCAAAGACCTGACCAACCGTCCAACGATCCAACCAATTCCCGTTGGACAACATTAAGTCTCTCCCTACATTTTTTTTTTTTTTTTTTTTGTTTGCTCATGCTTCCCTCGGGTCATTTTGACCCGAAACTCTTTTTTTTTTTATTAAAAATTGAGAGTTCATTGGAGTGGTCCAAGACCCTATAGGACTTTTGTTGTTTTGTGGTTGAAAAAAAATAAACTCCAAAAAAATTGCATTAAAAAATAGAAAAAATATTATCAAAATGAAATAAAATAAGCTTTCTAGACAAATTAAGTATAATTTTAGGGCTTTGGGTCATTTTGAAGCCCAAAAAAGTGCATCCATCCATCATAAAAGTAATCCATACGGGTTCAGTGGGATTAATAAAGGCTTTCTGAAGCGAAGCCATGCATTTGTGTAAGAAAAATATCCATATTTAAAACTTTATGAAGTATAATTACTGGCTTCCGGTAACGGCCGCACGCGAGTCGAGTTCTGGCGGAAGAGTGACCTCTGACCCGACGGGCTAATGTAGGCTAATGTAGACAGTTAATGTAGGGCTGGGTGAAAAATATTGATAAAAAAATAACCGATATCGATTCTTAAATCCCAAGAATTGATTAGTCTACCCTGTTTTCAGTTGATGAATGAAGGAAGCGTTGTAGCCTGACTCCCATCCAATAAATTCTAATTTTTTTACTTTAATACCAAACTGTCCTCCAAAAAAAAAAAAAAACTCTATAGGTTTGTGTCGCGTTACATCTGATGTCATGAAATGACGTATGACTGTCGTTACCAATCAAAATGCGTGTTCATTTAAATGCAACGTGTGGACTTTTTACCACCATTTGTCATATTTCCATTTAGCAAAAATTGTTTTTTATTAACAACTACAACCCACCCCACCCCTAAACCTACCCAGTGATTTATAGTGCATATACACTTTATGAGCACATGCGTTCCCTGGGATTGAACCCACGATTGCATGATCACATGATTACATGTTGTTGTATATTACAATGCTCGACCAATTGCGCTATGCAAAATCTGAAATATGATAAATTATAAATATTTTCGAAATATAATCGATATTGAATCAAATTGGAATCAAATCGAATTGCAAGCTTCTGAATCAAAATCGAATCAAATCATGAAATTTGTGTCAATACCCAGCCCTACTTTAATGTGTCACTTTCATATTCTGTGCACATCTGCTTACCTGTATATGTCATCAATAAGATATATACTGAATTTGGTCTTTTAATAACAATGTCTTAGTTCAAACCTGGAAAAAATAACTTACGGGTAGCAGAGGAAAGCCTTGTTTTGCCCGGAACACGGAAAGCTTTTCTGTAAGGTTGTGACGTCACGTGAAAACTGACTTAGTGCAAATGTTTTGAAATTAAACATCCACTTTTGGCCATGCAAAGTAAGTGTCAAATTAAATGGCAGCACCTTGTATTGTGTTTGAGATGTGGAAAACCTGTGGACCTCCATGCAGCATCTCATGCATCTCAGAGACGGTGTGATTGGCTCCAGACACCAGGAAATGCAGATGCACTGGAGCCCCCTGATCCAGAGTCACATTGACATAGAGGGCACGGACCGGACACTGCTCATGCTCAAGCTCCACGTCTGCTATGAGGCCTTCCACTGGCTCCACCAAGCACAGCTCCAGGATGGTGGAGCCATCTATGGCCGTCACCCCATTGAGAGCCACAATAGTAAGCTGGTGGCAGCCTGGTCCTAACTCATGCTGTACTTCTGGAGATACAGTGATGTTATGGGGAACGATCCCTCTGATAGCAGATGCGGAGACCAGCTCTGTATTTCCATGCTGAATTTTGTAGGTTACATTTGTTCCTGGCGGAGGTAAACATTCATTTAGATTTTGTCAGTTTTTAACATTTATATTAGGCTATGTCCTTTGAATCACTATACATATTTCTGTCCTCTGGTTGGTGAAAATGTAAGTAAACGGATAATACAATTCCAGAGCCTGAAAATAAAGAGGGATCCAAGCCATATCTAGGGACAACAGGCCAGTAAGCAACCAACTATAGAAACTGCATAGCAACACCCTAAGCAACTTTGGCAATCTAGTTTTGTAGTTAAGTTTTGCATGGACATGAACCTTATTTTTTAAAATGTAAAAATGCTAATTACTATGGAAGCTTGTAAAATAAAACTCACAATTGTGAGAAAAAAATTCAGCTTGCAATTCTCGCTTTATTTCTCGCATTTCCAAGATAATAACTCACAATTCTGACATTTATTACTTGCAACTGCGAGTTTATATCTCACAATTGCGAGAAATAAAGTAAGAATTGTAAAATTAGCATTTAAATTTTTTTTTATAACTTTTAATTGCAAGTTATAAGATGAGATTTACGAGATATAAACTTACAAAAATAACGTCTGATTTGCGAGGTGTAAACTTACAATCATAAAGTCTGATTTGCGAGATATACACAAACAAATAGTCAGAATTGCGAGATATAGCTAAATGAAAAAAAATAAACTGAGATATAAACTTACAAAAATAAAGTCAGATTTGCGAGGTATTAAAAACGTACAAGAATAAAGTCAGAATTGCGAGATATTAACTCATAATTGTGAGTCATAAAGTCAGAATTGCGAGTTATTAAAAACGTACAAAAATAAAGTCAGATTTGTGAGATATAAACTTAAAAAAATAAAGTCAGAATTGTGAGATATAAACTCGTAATTGCAGTAATAGTCAGAATTGCAAGATATTAAAAACGTACAAAAATAAAGTCATAATTGCGAGATATAAACTCGTAATTGCGAGTCATAAAGTCAGAATTCCGAGTTATTAAAAACGTACAAAAATAAAGTCAGAAATGTGAGATATAAACTTAAAAAAATAAAGACAAAATTGCAAGATATAAACTCGTAATTGCGAGTCATAAAGTCAGAATTGCGAGATATAAACTTAAAAAAATTAAGTCAGAATTGCGAGATATAAACTCGTAACTGCGAGTCATAATGTCAGAATTGCGAGATATTAAAAACGTACAAAAATAAAGTCATAATTGCGAGATATAAACAAAAAAATTAAGTCAGAATTGCGAGATATAAACTCTTAATTGCGAGTCATAACGTCAGAATTGAGAGATATTAAAAACGTACAAAAATAAAGTCATAATTGCGAGATATAAACTTAAAAAAATAAAGTCAGAATTGCGAGATATAAACTTTAAAAAATTAAGTCATAATTGTGAGATATAAACTTAAAAAAATAAAGTCAGAATTGCGAGATATAAACTTAAAAAAATAAAGACAGAATTACGAGATATAAACTCGTAATTGCGAGTCATAAAGTCAGAATTGCGAGATATAAACTTAAAAAAATAAAGTCAGAATTGTGAGATATAAACTCGTAATTGCGAGTCATAAAGTCAGAATTGTGAGTTATTCAAAACGTACAAAAATAAAGCCAGAAATGTGAGATATAAACTTAAAAAAATTAAGTCAGAATTGCGAGATATAAACTCGTAATTGCGAGTCATAATGTCAGAATTGCGAGATATTAAAAATGTACAAAAATAAAGTCATAATTGCGAGATATAAACTAAAAAATTAAGTCAGAATTGCGAGATATAAACTCGTAATTGCGAGTCATAATGTCAGAATTGCGAGATATTAAAAACGTACAAAAATAAAGTCATAATTGTGAGATATAAACTTAAAAAAATAAAGTCAGAATTGCGAGATATAAACTTAAAAAAATAAAGTCAGAATTGCGAGATATAAACTTAAAAAAATAAAGTCAGAATTGTGAGACATAAACTTAAAAAAATAAAGTCAGAATTGCGAGATATAAACTTAAAAAAATAAAGTCAGAATTGCGAGATATAAACTTAAAAAAATAAAGTCAGAATTGTGAGATATAAACTTAAAAAAATAAAGTCTGAATTGCGACATATAAACTTAAAAAAATTAAGTCAGAATTGCGAGATATAAACTTAAAAAAATAAAGTCAGAATGGCGAGATATAAACTCATAATTGCGAGTCATAACATCAGAATTGCGAGATATAAACTCGTAATTGCGAGTCATAACGTCAGAATTGAGAGATATTAAAAACGTACAAAAATAATGTCATAATTGCGAGATATAAACTTTTATAAATTGTGAGTCATACAATCAGAATTGCGAGAAATAAACTCGCAATTCGAGAAGAAAAAAAAAGTCAGAAATGTAAGATAAAATGTCGCATTTACCTTTTTTAATTTGTTATGCCATGGTGGAAACGAGCTTCCATAAATGACATGAATTTTTGTCAGAAATAAATAAATAATATTAATAACAATAAAACATTTCTTTTTACCTGCGTCTAACTCCACTTGGATTTTCAGAGGGTTATTATAAAGTGCTTTGCAGTTGGTATAGTCTGTGGATTGATTCATGCTGTGGCACTTTATAGTCCCAAACTCTCCCAGTGGTTCCTGGATAGTGATGCTCTTGTGGGCTGTCACATGCCATTCACTAGTGCTGCACTCTACTGTGACAGTGTAAACTCCAGCATGGCTGTACTTATGGACCACATTCTCCATCCTAAAAACAGTTTCCACAGTCAAGCGTTAGTCAGTCAAGTTCCCTTGTGAAAAAGAAGTGTGCTTAATTGTAATCAAGAAACACCCCGTACTTGTACTTGTACTTCAAATCTTGAAAGTATATTTTATACTTGAAAGCATAAAAAATCAATTAATCAATTAGTGCTATTATGTTGCATCATGACATGTAAAAGGGCAACACTCACTCCTCTGGACTGTAATTATCAATCATGTGTCCATCCCCAGCATTCAAAGTGCACGTGAGGTTGCCTTGAAATGGATGCAGCAACCACTTCACTGTGATGGTAATGTTGTCAAAGACAGCCGCCAGTTTTCTCATCAGCAGATGAAGAGCTGATAACAAAAAGTGCTGTCTTAATATTATCCGAAAAGTCAAGTTGTCAATATTATTCAAATTTTGGGGGAAAAAATCATTAAAAATGCTAAGATTAGAGTAGATGTTAAGAGATTTTTCAATGGGGAATCATTCAAACATGGTCAACTTTTCATTCATAAAAGACTTAGGGCAATTTTTTGTCTTAAAGGTACAGTACACTATGTAACTTTTGGCCCTCTAACTGCATGCATTTTACAGAAGAACATTGTTTTGGTTGTGCTTTAGCTCTGCGTGACTGTGCGGATGAATATGACCCTTCATAATAGATAATGATTTACGATGAACTCTGTCTGAGAGCTACATATGGCAATTTATCTGTTCAATAAAATACCTTAGTCACCTGTCGAGTAATAAAAACACCATTTCACGTCGCTTTTACAACATTTTTTTCTCCAAAAAGCCAAGCTAATGTTTATTCATGTTTTATTACGATCTCTATCGCATTCTCTTTTTGTCAGCAGACTCTCCTCTGTTCGGCGTTTGTTTAAAACGGGTGATTCCCCCGAGGTCTGAGATTTAGTGTGCTGGTAACACTTTATTTTAGGGTTCAATTCTCACTATTAACTAGTTGCTTATTAACATGCATATTACTAGGATATTATGTGTTCCCCGTATTAAAGTATTACCAGTGTGCTCTATCAACCTTTCTCGCTCGTTGAGACAACTAACCTATGCCACTCCCACACCAGACATGCATCAACGTTGCAACTTTTCTCTATTTATGGATATGACAACACATGATCGAGTGACAATGCAGTGTCCCGCGAAAATCCTCCTGACAGGTCTAAAATATAAACACTTATAATCAATGTCGGGAAAAGTTACTTTTAAAAGTAATGCATTACAATATTGCGTTACTCCCTAAAAAAAGTAACTAATTGCGTTACTAATTGCTAGTTACTTTTTATGGAAAGTAATGCGTTACATTACTTTTACGTTACTTTTTCTCATTTGGGCTGGGCTTGCTTATTATATAACAAAAAAAGTTATATTTTTGGCAAATGTAAAGGCACTTTCACACCAAAAGTGAAATAATAAGCCTCAGACTGGAGGAAATGCAAATTCACGCCTGTACAGTAGAGGGCGCAGCTCAAACAAACCTTTCAGCTGTGCTGCCATTCTAGATTGAATAGGAGGCAGGAGAAGAAAGTTCAACACGCTTATTTCAGCAATACAAAAAAAATAAACACAAATGTGATGTTTATCTAAAGTCATTTTGCTTATTAGCGTGGTTGAATTGAACCATCGAAGGTCAGCAGGAAAAATAAAGTGAGATTAAAATACATATACAAGTATATTTGTGCAGTTTAATATATTTAATTATTGCATGTTTGCGTAATATTCTGAGATTGCATTGCATTTGTGTTTTTATTCATTTTGAGTAATACTGAATCAGTTTTTTTTTTTGCAAGTGAGATGAGTAAATGCCTGCTCACATTTAGAGTATGTTTACACGACACCGTTTTCAACTGAAAACGGTTTATGCGTTTTGGCCGTTCATTTACACGACAACGGCGTTTTGGGGGCCTGAAAACACAAGCTTTTGAAAACGATGCCTTTACCGTCTCCATGTAAACAACAAAAACGTGATCCTGTGAAAATGGTGACGTCATGCGCATGCATATTACTTGTTCGCGGGGTGTTTCTTAACAAAGTGACATCGCCAACTACTGGCCTGGCATGCATAATACAGCCTTTTTAGTCATTTTTGCAGACCTGTGTGAACAGGGAACCTTTTGACAACGTTGTCGCCTGTTTTTAGTACATCGTTGTCTTGTAAACATACCCTTAGTCTAGAACTACAATAACCATAATGTTTACACAACGCCTCTAAACCTTACTCATGATTTCTCTCAACATGGGGACAGGAGAGCTGGCATTCTATAAATGGGAAAACAAAGTACATGCGTTACTTATTTGAAAAAGTACCTCAGATATTTTGTTGTAAATTTAAAAGTAATCCGTTACTTTACTAGTTATTTGAAAAAAGTAATCTGATTACGTAACTCAAGTTACTTGTAATGCTTTACCCCTGACACTGCTTATAATAGGCTTACCATAGTGAATCAAGGTAAGACAAAAACACGTTTTGGAATGTGGTTAATTTTGAACAAAAAAAGTTACATAGTGTACCTTTAAGTATTGCGTGTGCAACTTAAGTGTTCTTTCTACCAACATGTTTAAATAAATGGAGATTGTGCAACAGATAAGATGACAGAATCCATGCAATCAGTAACGTACTGGGGTCATAAAAAAAGTGTCTAAAGGCCACAGTGTGTAATACGTAATAATGCACCATATTATCATCATCAGATATGTTGCTTTTTATGTACTGTAATATTGATATTTCATTTAATGTTACATCATGTGTCATACTGGGTGGAGACAAAAGAGTTCTGACCATCTTTGCAATGATATTCCACTGACAAGTAGCTTCCCAGTGCAGGGCACGGCTCTCCAAAAGATGATATATCGGCAGCAGCCTGGCACACCTGCAGCCCGTGGCAGTGCTCTTGACAGAAAACAAGAAACAGAACAGTTTACATTCAGTGTGCAAATAATCTCCAACATTAATCACTATATGCTGCTGAATACACAATTGTACATGCTCAAATAAACCATTGTGTGAGTACCTCTGTAAATATTGAATTTGTGTGTACAGTTGGGTACATAATTTCTTTTTTATAGCTAAAATGCATGTAATCTGATAGTTATCGAGTGCTTTTATAAATGATGAAGAAGCTTTTTGTGCTTTATTGCCCTTCATGGTTTCTGTGTCACAAAAAAATAATGGATATGACAATGTTAATGTATTTGGTTTTGGCTGAATCGATCTGCTACGCTGCTGCTGCTGTTGTTGATTATTATGTTGGCTTGACAAAATGGCAGATAGCAAGTTCGAGCAAATATGGCATAATTGGTATCATTGTTCTCAACATGACCCAAGGAATCTATAAAGACTATCAGTTTAATTAAAATAGTCAAAATTAATCAAAAGTTATTTGCATTTTTGGAAATTTCATTAGAACTTTTGACCACAAGGTAAAACTTTCTGAGTACCTTTAGGGCATGGTCCCGACGACACATATCGAGGTTTGTAACGATGCGCTGATGCGTTCTTAAAATACAGCATTTTAGGACAAAATTCAAAACGACCGACACCCACAATAGCCAATATGGGATCTTAGGTGGGAATATTAAGTATCATTCGACTCAGCATGATGCACTGAATCAGAAGAGATCAGTTTATAATTTTTGAGCAAACCAATCAGAAGTTATAAGCAAAAATGCCTTTTTTATGTATTTTTTATCAAAAATCTTTTGATTTTTTGCCAGCATAGTCTGAAGATGATCTGGTTCGATTTTCATGAAAATCAGACAAACAAGATTGAAAAAGTATGTTTTTTGGTGGGAAAAAATTTTGTTCCTAGCACTTATGGTTCAAAAGTTATTAGCATAAATGTAAGTGAAAAATTGGACAGTTGGTGGCGCTAGAGGGATATAGTTAGGGACTCCAAATTTGCTGTGGTGAATGTTTGGACTGTCCTCTATCAGTGTGCCAAATTTCACAACTTTTTACTATACGGTTCTATGGGCTGCCATAGACTCCCATGGCGGAAGAAGAAGAAAGAAGAAGAAGCAGAAGAAGAAGAAGAAAACTAACAGATACATTAGGTGCCATCGCACCATTCGGTGCTTGGCCCCTAATTCATTAAGATCAATAGATATGTGAATGGATAACAGTTAACAGATAACACAGTGTGTAGTTTTTAATAAACTCAGAAACGTATTTATTTGTTTGATTAGCCTTAAAATAACTTGGGTAACAGAGTTAAATGGCTGATCTTAATGAATGCAGTCAGAAACTATTTGAAGTCATGGGACAGCTAAGTGTAACCTATTCATGGAAAGTGTCATATAATAGTGGGAAAGTTGCAGTGGATGTACCTGACACAGTATCTACTATATCGACCCAGCTGCACTCGTCCTGCTGTGGAGATGCACGTGAGGGAGCGTGGCTGGGCCTGCAGTAATGCACCGCCTTCCTGCCGTAGAAGCTGTCATCAATCTCTATCACTTGACCGGAGCCACACTGAAGCGTAGCGTTGTGATCAGTGCAGGCTAAAGAGCGCCCAGACTCTAAAAAACAGTGACCGATAATCAACTCAGGTTCAATACCAATCAAAAAGGAAAGTTAGGGGGGAAAATATTTGGTTACACTTTATTTCGATGGTCCACTTTAGACATTCTACTAACTATAAGTAGCTTTGCAACTACATGTCAACTAACTTTCATTAGAGTATTAGTAGACTGTAGTAGACTGTTAGATTAGGGTTTGGTTTAGTAGAATAAGTTGACATGTACTTGCAAAGTTACTTATAGTCAGTAGAATGTCTAAAGTGGACCATCGAAATAAAGTGGTACCAAATATTTTCATATAAAGAAAGAGACCAACCAAACTCGCAGATGAAGTAGAGCTCTTGGCTACAGTCATTGGTGACCTCCCACTGAAATCCAGAATTTCTTCTGATGTAGCCACAGGATGCGTTCAGTGAGGGCTCCTGGAGCCAGTTAGAATAACTAACATCTGAGCCATCCAACCAGGACAAGGGACCTGAAAACAAAAAGTAACGGTAACACTTTAGTTAGGGTCCAATTCTCACTATTAATTAGTTGCTTATTAGCATGCATATTACTAGAATATTGGCTTTTTATTAGTACATAATGTTATAAAGCACGTATTAATGCCTTATTCTTCATGAGCATATTCTACATCCCTTAATCATATCCAATACCTAAACTCAACAACTACCGCACTAACTATTAATATGCAGTAATTAGGAGATTGTTGAGGCAAAAGTCGTAGTTAATAGTGAGAAGTGTGACCAAAGTAACAAAATAAAACAACAACAAAGAGTTATGTTTTTATTCTTGTTTAGATCATAATGGAGGTTAATCAGGCAGCTATTTTGAGTAAAAAGACGTTTTTCAATATCAATAAACAGTGTGAAATAAATAATTAATAAAACTTATCCAGGGTAGTGCCATACTAAAGTTTTGACAGGAATGAAAATGAGGCTGTGAGGCATAGAAGTACAGTGCGCTCAATGGATTTACTGTTGTACAATCCATTGAACATACCGATTGATCAGCTGATGAAACATCTTTCAGAGGAAAACAACTTTAAGTAGATAAAAACGCCATAAAACAGTTTTGAAAGTTGTAAGTTGTGAAAATTACATGATAGGTCCTTTTTACTGTGTGTGCCATTGTAAAGACTGTACGTCTATCTAGGGCTGCACGAATAACTGCACTGGAAAAAAAAGTGTGTTGGATTTACATGATTTAATTGTGTACATCGGTCCCACATGAATCAATTAAGTTAAACAAACATAATTTGTTCATGTAACTTCAACATCATGGAATGAATACAGTTTAAGTGATCCAATTAAGTAGTCTCAAAGTGAATTTTATATGGCTCCCTGACATGATTCAGGCATTTAATTTCATGCATTCATTCATTCACTTCAATTTCATGTATTTTAATGTTACACAACTGGATTATAATACTGCACTAGCTAGTTGACAAACTTTTAGCTAGCAATAGCACACATTAGCATCTTAAATGCTAAGCATTAAAAGCTCCTTCAGCAAAGCCGTTATGACATTAGTTGTTTTAATCCACAGCCTAAGCAAACGCTCCACTCTTCTCCACAATGGTAACCCACTGTAATTTAAATTGTTCTAATAATTCCAACATAACTGAATATTAAACACTATTAAACAATCAAGTCTCCCCCTTTCTCATCTTGCTCAAAAATACATAAAATAACACTTTTACATATAAAATAACAACATTTACTCTCTCTTGATTTAGCCATATGCAAAGCATGCTGGGAATTAACAAGCCCCGCCCAGTTTCAGTTAATGCAACACAAATCATTCATGTAATCAACACAAACGGATTAAGTAAACTTCAATTTGACTTATATTTAAGTGGATTGAACACAATCAAATTAAGTTAGGACAAAATGTATAGAAATTGTGTTGCTTTAGCTCATTTTAATTAAGCAATTTGAACAAGCAGTAAAAATCATTTTTTTCAGTGTGTGAAGTCTGCTATTTTTAATTAAATAAGTAGCCTATGTGCTAAGTTTGAGTCACTTATAACGTGCATCTGAAAACGCGCTAAGCATTTTTCCAAACTTGTAATAAGAACCTGTTGTCCAACAATAGAGCACATTTAAAGATCCCCTAAACTGTGGAAAAATCAAGTTTTTCATGTTGTTTATATGTCTATGTCTATAATATGCTTTAGGACAAACCATGTGCAAACCATTCATAAGTCAACACCATTGCTGAGTATTTTCTCTTTAAAACTGCAGTGAACCAAAGACTCAAAAACGCGGTTTGAAATCGCTGGTGTTTCTGGCGTCACAGACTACCTTGTAACCAATCACGTCAACGTGTGGGCGGGCTTTAGCATATCATTAACTTTTCTCTTTAGCAGTGGAGTCTCAAGAGCAGGTTATCCCGGTAGGCCTATATTTTTCTGTTGGTATGAAAAATCGGGTAGATTTAGCAATATAACGGGTGAATTATGTATATGATGTATATTACGATGTTATGATGAACTGAATGAAGGGGGCACTCCTCCTATCTCCCTTGCTTTCCCATCATGAACTTCAATTCCCATAACCCAGACTCATTATTGTTTGATCACTTCCACCTGTGTGTCATTACCTTGTTGACTTTTGTTAACTTGTTTGTTGTCACACTGCAATTCTGAGTGCTATTCTGGTTTCCTGTGTTTTTGGTTTTGACTCTTTTGCCTGGTTATTTGGATTACCCTGTCTGCCTGTGTTTCCTGCCTGTTGCCTATCTGGGTTGTTTACCTGTGTGTTCGACCCTGTGCTTTTTATATGGATTTACGGTTCTGGATTACCCTAATAAACGACTGCATTTGGATCCTCAACCTGTGTGTTTCAAAGCAATTACGTGACAACGTGGCTTCACATCACAGAATGAGTTTTCTATTTTGCATTGCATTAGCTTACAATATACTTTGTTCATATGAAAATACTCGAGATGTCTAGAACACAGATAAACCATATATTGTCGCAATATGTTTATTGTCTTAATTTTTCACCAGTCAAAACGTCTATATCTGCGTTTTATTATCTTACAGCGATAGCTGGATGCCTTTGAACATATAAGGGATTTCCTGGAATGTCATAAGTTTTATGACTTCTATGAGTCTCATTTGTTGACTTTCTGTGCGAGGGCGAATGAGTATGAATGAAACAGACATTACATGCGTTCACTCACTAATGCTCACAACACCCTCTTTTGGGTAAAAATAGGACAAATAATACTTCTCTCTAAAGACATATGCAAAGTTTTTCTTCAGTGTAAAAAAGTGCACAGTAGTTTTTTTTTCTCTCATACAATGCAAAAATTTCCTGACAAAAATTAAGAAATTGCGGTCACAGATTTTTATCATAATAATTTGATATTTTATATAAAAAACTTTTCTAATGATTTAGTTACAGGCCCTTTGCAGTGAAATATTATTACAGTAGTAATATTTCTTATTGTTGTTTAATATTTTTATTTAGTAGTAATAATAATAATAATAATTAGTCATATTGACATATAAAAACAAAATTTTTGGACAAATTGTGCAGCCCCACAAATAAGCACGAAAAACGTGTTCTTTATAATTTTTTGTTTGTTTGTTTTAAAAATCGTATTTTAAATTGCAATTTTAGCCAGAAAAATCGCAATTCGATTTTTTCCCCAAGTCGTGCAGCCCTACATCTATCCCTCACAGCCTTGCTTTCATCCACGTTAAATTCAATATGGTGTCTAACCTGACTAAGGTCTATGCCTCCCTCACTATACTAACCGAAGTCAAAAACTTATCACAAACTGTATTATTGCTAGACCAATTATTGTATTTGCGCCAAAAATCTGATAAGATGTCTGTGTTAAGGCTGTGTTAAGAAGCATTTCACTTGAATTTGACAAATTTTACAATAAAAAATTTGGTCCCAAACCTAGGAAGTGATAGCAACGCAGTTATTACAAATATGTATCCTTTTTGCCAAAACAAATTTCTACCCTGTTGCAGTGGTGTAACTTTGTTTTAAAAAGTGGGTGGGACAGGAGTGTGTGTGTGGGGAGGGGGGTGCTAATACAATGCTGTATCACATACACTATATTGCCAAAAGTATTGGGACACCCCTCCAAATCATTGAATTCAGGTGTTCCAATCACTTCCATGGCCACAGGTGTATAAAATCAAGCACCTAGGCATGCAGACGCTTCTACAAACATTTGTGAAAGAATGGGTCGCTCTCAGGAGCTCAGTGAATTTAAGGGTGGTACCGTGATAGGTTAACACCAGTGCAATAAGTCCATTCATGAAATTTCCTCACTACTAAATATTCCACTGTCAACTGTTAGTGGTATTATAACAAAGTGGAAGCAATTGGGAATAACAGCAACTCAGCCACAAAGTGGTAGACCACGTAAAATCACAGAGCGGGGTCAGCGCAGAAGTCACCAACTTTCTGCAGAGTCAATAGCTACAGACCTCCAAACTTTGTGTGGCCTTCAGATTAGCTCAAGAACAGTGCGTAGAGAGCTTCATGGAATGGGTTTCCATGGCCGAGCAGCTGCATCCAACCCTTACATCCCCAAGTGCAATGCAAAGCATCGGATGCAGTGGTGTAAAGCACGCCGCCACTGGACTCTAGAGCAATCCGGAGTTGGGAGCATGAAATTGTCCAAAATGTCTTGGTATGCTGAAGCATTAAGAGTTCCTTTCACTGGAACTAAGGGGCCAAGCCCAACCCCTGAAAAACAACCCCACACCATAATCCCCCCTCCCCCCCACCAAACTTTATACTTGGCACAATGCAGTCAGGCAAGTACCGTTCTCCTGGCAATCCGATGGATGAGTCTGTGTTTGGCGGTTGCTAGGAGAACGGTACTTGCCTGACTGCATTGTGCCAAATGTAAAGTAAAGAACTCTTAATGCTTCAGCATACCAAGACATTTTGGACAACTTCATGCTCCCAACTTTGTGGGAACAGTTTGGGGATGGCCCCTTCCTGTTCCAACATGACTGCGCACCAGTGCACAAAGCAAGGTCCATAAAGACATGGATGAGCGAGTTTGGTGTGGAGGAACTTGACTGGCCTGCACAGAGTCCTGACCTCAACCCGATAGAACACCTTTGGGATGAATTAGAGCGGAGACTGCGAGCCAGGCCTTCTCGTCCAACACCAGTGCCTGACCTCACAAATGCACTTCTAGAAGAATGGTCAAAAATTCCTATAAACACACTCATAAAGCCTTCCCAGAAGAGTTGAAGCTGTTATAGCTGCAAAGGGTGGGCCAACTCCATATTAAACCCTATGGATTAAGAACGGGATGTCATTAAAGTTCATGTGCATGTAAAGGCAGACGTCCCAAAACTTTTGGCAATATAGTGTATGTACAATAACAATTATAGAAAAAAATAACATTACTATATCCAGAAATAAGTTTCAATAGTACATTGAGTTTAATATATCGACATAGAACTCATGTTTATTGTGAGTTTCATTCTTATATCTACTGTAATACAATATATTATTAGTACATTAGTAAATAAATACATAGATCTGCAATCAGCATACGCCTATGCCCTGTTGTGATATATCATCTGAAAAACTGAAAAAACATTTTCCAGTACACCATGATGATAACTGAGCATTCTTCTCTTCTAACTAACCTAAGTAGGTGCTGGATATAAACAGAGCAACTGTACTGTAGAGACTGTACTCCCTTTTCCTTGATGCCTACAATAGTCACCCATAGAAATGGAGACAAATCTAGCACAAAAGGAGACATGGCCATAAAGAACGTGTCTTTGTAGAGCCAGAGATTGGCGTCAAGCCACAGACCCATTAACAACCTGCTGCTCTGTAGAGATAACACGAGTTAACTGGTGGTAATGTTACAGTGTAGGTGCATGATTGAAAAATAGTTTATCTGTACATGAAACACAGCTGACAAGAGAGATAAGACATTTTAACAGTCCGTGTCATGTCGGCTTATTCTGATAAAGCATCACTGACAAGCAGGGACCAAATATATATATATATACACATATACATACATATGCCTTCTTTCCTATCGAATATTTTAGTAATCATCAATTAGGTATCAAAATTAATAAATTAGCTTAAATGCTCAAAATTCATCCTGTGAAAAACATTTTAAAATTGGACATTGCGTTACCATAGAAAGGTGCTTCAAAGTGGGCTCACTTTGGGTGATATCAGCTTCAAATTTGGAACACAACTTGGTTAGACATTTGGCTTTGATTTTCTAGCAATGTTAGAGTCCAACATTTTTCGTAAAATATATATTTTCTATAAAATTTTAAATGTTTAGTTGCTTTCCAGTAAACATAAACTTCTATAACTTTCATACGCATTAATTTTATGAAGCTTCTTTCACTTATGCAATAATCTAGTTTCATCTTTTTAAAGAGACCAACCGTAGGTCTGTATTCGAAAGCATTCAATTACAAACATTTAAATTCACATATATGCTCAAAAGGGGGGTGAAAGTTAACAGGTTAAGGTGCAGCTTTATTTATATTTATAATATTTATATTTTATTTATTTAGTCACCAGAGCCTAGATATATTTTCAAAGCTGTTATCCCTCAACAACATATGCAAGGAAACTTTAGAAATATACCTTTAGTGGCAGCAGAGTCCAGAGTGAGGTTGGTGGAAGCAGGCGCGAGTCCTATCCACCAGTCCTGCTCCGCCTGCAGGTGCTTTTGGAGAAACTGTTGGGTTTCATCATTCTGGATGAAGGCTAGGTGCCCACCGCCCCGCTCACACCAAGCCTGAGCGCTGAGGAAACTGCGCTGCAGAGCCACAAACTCATAGCAGGAGCTCTCAAAGGCCTGCTGGTGCTCTGGACAGGACAGAACCTCCTCATCGTCACTCCAGATCGAGATGACATGAAAACTCACTATTAGAAACAGAGTGAAGAGAGTGTGATTGTCCATCTTCATCCTTCACCCTGTACATGAACAGAAGCAGCCTGATCCCTGTGTATTTAAAGGCCACTGACGTCCACCCCCAAAGTGAGAGTCTGATGCCATCACTCAACAACAATGGTTTGACTGCTTGACGGCTGGCCTTTGTGATGTGCTCTTAGATGCATTAACACAAAGCCTCTCATTGCATTGTGCCCCTCATGCCCCTGTGTAAATAACACTGCACAGAACCATTGATGTCTACATACACAGCCTGGGCAGAGGGAGATAAGACAAGTGTTGAATCCAAAAACATAGCTGGCATCTGATCATCAATTACAAAGATCTTTAATACAGTTTAAATCTAAATAGCCTTGTGGTTTCCACTGTCCGCTCAATAAAAATCAGACAGTAAATACAATTAAATACATTTTCTGAGGAAAATGTGAGAACATTTCTATGCAGTTGCATACAGTCAAAAGGCCCCATCCCCAAGTTTCTGTGATACTCTGGTTGCTATAGATGGTTCAGGTCCATCCTTCAGTGTATTAGATATTTTCAGCTGTTTTATTGTCCGCCAGGCAAAAACAATCCAAAGTCTGACCACTTAGAAAAGCAACAGAAGTATGTTAAAATACTCATTTTAAAAACTATAAAAATGTATATCCACAAAATGTAACTAATATGCATGTTAACATTATTTTACTGTAAAAAATTAAATGGTGATTTAAACAGTGTTACAGCTCAAACAATATACAATTTTTAACAGAAAATAAGCTTCACATTTCTAATAATTCTCTAATAATTGACCTCATTAACTTCTATTGTAGGCGCATCACCGTTTGTTTTTTTAAGACATGTAAATTTTTTTGTGTGGCAATCAACATTATACCAAAAATATGAATGGAATACTTTGTCCTTCAACAGTATGCCCTTGATGTTTAGTATGCTCCTGACGTTTAGTATGCTCCTGATGTTCAGTATGCTCCTGACGTTCAGTATGCTCCTGATGTTCAGTATGCTCCTGACTTCAGTATGCTCCTGATGTTCAGTATGCTCCTGACATTTAGTATGCTCCTGATGTTCAGTATGCTCCTGACGTTCAGTATGCTCCTGATGTTCAGTATGCTCCTGACTTCAGTATGCTCCTGATGTTCAGTATGCTCCTGACGTTCAGTATGCTCCTGAGTATGCTTCTGATGTTCAGTATGCTCCTGACGTTCAGTATGCTCCTGAGTATGCTCCTGATGTTCAGTATGCTCCTGAGTATGCTCCTGATGTTCAGTATGCTCCTGATGTTCAGTATGCTCCTGACGTTCAGTATGCTCCTGAGTATGCTCCTGATGTTCAGTATGCTCCTGATGTTCAGTATGCTCCTGACGTTCAGTATGCTCCTGATGTTCAGTATGCTCCTGACGTTCAGTATGCTCCTGAGTATGCTTCTGATGTTCAGTATGCTCCTGACGTTCAGTATGCTCCTGAGTATGCTCCTGATGTTCAGTATGCTCCTGACGTTCAGTATGCTCCTGATGTTCAGTATGCTCCTGATGTTCAGTATGCTCCTGACTTCAGTAAGCTCCTGATGTTCAGTATGCTCCTGATGTTCAGTATGCTCCTGATGTTCAGTATGCTCCTGAGTATGCTCCTGACGTTCAGTATGCTCCTGATGTTCAGTATGCTCCTGATGTTCAGTATGCTCCTGATGTACAATATGCTCCTGATGTTCAGTATGCTCCTGACGTTTAGTATGCTCCTGATGTTCAGTATGCTCCTGACTTCAGTAAGCTCCTGATGTTCAATATGCTCCTGATGTTCAGTATGCTCCTAACGTTCAGTATGCTCCTGACGTTCAGTATGCTCCTGACGTTCAGTATGCTCCTGACTTCAGTAAGCTCCTGATGTTCAGTATGCTCCTGACGTTCAGTATGCTCCTGAGTATGCTCCTGACTTCAGTAAGCTCCTGATGTTCAGTATGCTCCTGATGTTCAGTATGCTCCTGATGTACAATATGCTCCTGATGTTCAGTATGCTCCTGACGTTTAGTATGCTCCTGATGTTCAGTATGCTCCTGACTTCAGTAAGCTCCTGATGTTCAGTATGCTCCTAATGTTCAGTATGCTCCTGACGTTCAGTATGCTCCTGAGTATGCTTCTGATGTTCAGTATGCTCCTAACGTTCAGTATGCTCCTGACGTTCAGTATGCTCCTGACGTTCAGTATGCTCCTGACTTCAGTAAGCTCCTGATGTTCAGTATGCTCCTGACGTTCAGTATGCTCCTGACGTTCAGTATGCTCCTGACTTCAGTAAGCTCCTGATGTTCAGTATGCTCCTGACGTTCAGTATGCTCCTGATGTTCAGTATGCTCCTGACTTCAGTAAGCTCCTGATGTTCAGTATGCTCCTGACGTTCAGTATGCTCCTGAAGTTCAGTATGCTCCTGACGTTCAGTATGCTCCTGATGTTCAGTATGCTCCTGATGTTCAGTATGCTCCTGACGTTCAGTAAGCTCCTGATGTTCAGTATGCTCCTGATGTTCAGTATGCTCCTGACGTTCAGTATGCTCCTGAAGTTCAGTATGCTCCTGACGTTCAGTATGCTCCTGATGTTCAGTATGCTCCTGATGTTCAGTATGCTCCTGACGTTCAGTAAGCTCCTGATGTTCAGTATGCTCCTGATGTTCAGTATGCTCCTGTCGTTCAGTATGCTCCTGATGTTCAGTATGCTCCTGACTTCAGTAAGCTCCTGATGTTCAGTATGCTCCTGACGTTCAGTATGCTCCTGATGTTCAGTATGCTCCTGACTTCAGTAAGCTCCTGATGTTCAGTATGCTCCTGACGTTCAGTATGCTCCTGAAGTTCAGTATGCTCCTGACGTTCAGTATGCTCCTGATGTTCAGTATGCTCCTGATGTTCAGTATGCTCCTGACGTTCAGTATGCTCCTGACTTCAGTAAGCTCCTGATGTTCAGTATGCTCCTGACGTTCAGTATGCTCCTGAAGTTCAGTATGCTCCTGACGTTCAGTATGCTCCTGATGTTCAGTATGCTCCTGATGTTCAGTATGCTCCTGACGTTCAGTATGCTCCTGAAGTTCAGTATGCTCCTGACGTTCAGTATGCTCCTGATGTTCAGTATGCTCCTGATGTTCAGTATGCTCCTGACGTTCAGTAAGCTCCTGATGTTCAGTATGCTCCTGATGTTCAGTATGCTCCTGTCGTTCAGTATGCTCCTGATGTTCAGTATGCTCCTGACTTCAGTAAGCTCCTGATGTTCAGTATGCTCCTGACGTTCAGTATGCTCCTGATGTTCAGTATGCTCCTGACTTCAGTAAGCTCCTGATGTTCAGTATGCTCCTGACGTTCAGTATGCTCCTGAAGTTCAGTATGCTCCTGACGTTCAGTATGCTCCTGATGTTCAGTATGCTCCTGATGTTCAGTATGCTCCTGACGTTCAGTAAGCTCCTGATGTTCAGTATGCTCCTGACGTTCAGTATGCCCTTGATGTTCAGTATGCTCCTGACGTTCAGTATGCTCCTGACATTCAGTATGCCCTTGACGTTCAGTATGCTCCTGACGTTCAGTATGCTCCTGACGTTCAGTATGCTCCTGACTTCAGTAAGCTCCTGAAGTTCAGTATGCTCCTGACGTTCAGTATGCTCCTGACGTTCTCTATGCTCCTGACTTCAGTAAGCTCCTGATGTTCAGTATGCTCCTGATGTTCAGTATGCTCCTGACGTTCAGTAAGCTCCTGATGTTCAGTATGCTCCTGATGTTCAGTAAGCTCCTGATGTTCAGTATGCTCCTGATGTTCAGTATGCTCCTGACGTTCAGTAAGCTCCTGATGTTCAGTATGCTCCTGATGTTCAGTAAGCTCCTGATGTTCAGTATGCTCCTGATGTTCAGTATGCTCCTGACGTTCAGTATGCTCCTGATGTTCAGTATGCTCCTGACTTCAGTAAGCTCCTGATGTTCAGTATGCTCCTGACTTCAGTAAGCTCCTGAAGTTCAGTATGCTCCTGACGTTCACTATGCTCCTGACGTTCAGTATGCTCCTGATGTTCAGTATGCTCCTGATGTTCAGTATGCTCCTGACTTCAGTAAGCTCTTGATGTTCAGTATGTTCCTGACGTTCAGTATGAAAAAGGGCAGATAGAAAAGGGCACCCCCCCCCCCCCCCAATCATAATCATAACCAACAACTGACAACTGATAAATAACATTGCTGGCACACGACTAAACCCTTATCAAAACCTTTTCTTTTAGACTGAGGTAAAAGTGCATTGATATTTGTAGGCTTCTGGCAAGATCAGTTTATTTGTTTATCATGCAGGCACATTGATAATACAATTTACTTTCATTCATGTCCCATTGTGTTTATATAGTGCTTTACTATTAGTGCTAGACAGGCAACTATCAAAGTCATCTATACATGGAATTCTTCCTGAATACTTTTGAATTAATTAGTTTATTATTAGATCTGTGAATGTCTATAGATTAGCTTTATGATTAAATGTGTGAAATGAGAATAGACAAACTTGTTAGATTAGTGAGTAGCTAAGCATGTCAACTGTGTTCAGTGTAATTTGTTAAATCTGTAGCTAACAGAAACACGAATATAGATTAATCTGAAGCATATAAAAGCAGTGGTAAAAAGGCTCCACTAACACCATGTTCAGGAGAGTGTACGAACTTCCGTGAACTTGCCCTACGTTACACTGCAGTGTAATCTCAGAGGAACTCTCCAGCTGTTATATAATGATTCCGAAACGCGACTACGCTCACGGAGTGTATGAGATACCGTATGTAGCATGTGTTATAAGCGTGTGGCAGTACAGTTATGTCATTGAGAGCTCAGCTTAAGCTCAGCATGTTGTCTTTTTTCTGGAGAAACGGAGTGGAGACGCTGGAGCCGCTTAAAGCAGATGTGTCAGGTAAAGTTTCTGCAGTGAACATTTTCATGTAAAGTAAGGAACACTGTTGTGACGAGCTATATCCTCAAGACCAGATGTTGACTTTGCAGCAAGAGCAATGAAAACAGAGGGTTTTGATTTCAGACATTGCTGTGTGTGTTTTTAAAAAACAGGAACAGGAACGCGACAGGAATTTGTCCTAACGATTCGTCCGAGTCGTTCTACTGTGGCGGATCTTTTTAATGAATCGGTTGATCCGGTTTTGGTGTGAATTTCGCGAAAAATAAGATATGATATTTTTTAAAATAGCCTAGACATGTATAGATATGTTAAAAAGAGTTGGTTTTAATATATTTGCATCTTATTTAAAAACTTTTATTCGAATCAAAATCGAAGTTTTTTGGCTTTTAGTATGAATATGTTAGCCTTACTGTTATCTATAAGCTAGTGTGCTCCAAAACAATGACAAAATTTACTTTTAGTAGATATAAGCATTCAAAACGTACAGTCTCTCACTTCTGCAAATATGGATCAATGATTTTGATGACATCACTCTGTCAATCAAATGCTCTCTAGAATCTGAAGGCCCGCCCCATACATTATAAATAGACGCTGAAGCTGCGGCTAAAATCGGTCACTTGTTCACACATTTGCTATTTTCTACATGCACTATATAGGGGATAGGGAACTATTCAGACGGAAATATGCTTTCCATTGAGGCAACTGAAGTCTGGTTTCACGTT
The DNA here is from genome assembly GCA_039654105.1 of Coreius guichenoti. Lineage (NCBI taxonomy): Eukaryota > Metazoa > Chordata > Actinopteri > Cypriniformes > Gobionidae > Coreius > Coreius guichenoti. The sequence continues at coordinate 4,892,978 of CM077168.1, forward strand.
AGTGTCACGAACCGTCGCAGCTCCGTTCCAGAGACATTATAGCACAGAGCGGATCATGTGATCGAGTCGCCGCAGACCAGAAAACGTATCGGACCCGTTTGAACTCTGCACAGAATGCTGTATTTTCAGGCGATATTGAGGAGATTAGGAGGAGAATCGTTAGAGATTAGGAGGAAACTGCTTTACAGCTTTACAGTGATAATAGGAAATTAATGCAACAAAGTTTTGGCTGTACATCAGCTCTAGAAGAAAGTCATTGTCCAGTTTAAGTAAGTTCAGCGTTGATTCATTTCTTTTGTAAAAATCATTAGTTTTTAATTGTTGCCGTTTACACAACACCGTTTTCCACTGAAAACAAAACTTTTTATGCGTTTTGCCCGTTCACTGATTTAAGAAATAAAAAAAATGTCACTTTTAAAACATACAATCAAATACTGATGTATAGGTGAAAACATTTTTTTTTTTTTAGAGTATTTAGTTAAAAAATTGTTAGGTAAAATGTACATGGAAAATTGGACTGTCAGTGGCACTAGAGGGTTAGAGACACTGACTCACCCTAATTAACATACCAAATTTCACAGCTTGGACAAACAACCACATTACTTTGGGCGATCAGTCAGTGCGTTATTTAATCATCCACCTAAATATTGTAATTTTGCACCTTCTTGTGTCCCTGAATTGACAGACTTCTGATAGATTTGCTGAAAGCCGCATTGCACTATAACCTCAATGGCCTGGTCAGGGTTCATACACTGAATTGTCTGCTTTTTTTAGGCTCCATCCCACCATGGCTTCAGGGGACACTTTTACGCAATGGTCCTGGTCTGTTCTCAGTTGGTAACACTTCATACCAGCACTGGTTTGATGGAATGGCACTCATTCACAGTTTCACCTTTAAAGATGGTACGTTGGGTGGGCAAGAATTTTTTTAATGACATTTATGGAAAGTACTACACTGAACATTGTTGCAAAAATCTGTATCTAGGAAAGCGTTTACAGAGAATTGGATGCACCATAAACAATAAAAATGTCATTTTTCAGGGGATGTATTTTACAGGAGTAAATTCTTGAAGAGTGAAACGTTCAAAAAGAACATTGCTGCCAATAGGATCGTTGTGTCTGAATTCGGGACCATGGTGTACCCAGATCCCTGCAAGAATATATTCTCAAAGTAAAAAGATAATTCTTTCTGTACTTTTTAAATTTTGTATTAAGAGTCCAATCAGAATGACCTGGATAATTGCTTCATATTGCTTTGTAGAGCCTTCAGTTACCTGGTGAACGCCATTCCAGATTTCACAGATAATAATCTCATTAACATCATAAAATATGGAGAAGATTATTACGCATCATCAGAAGTGAACTACATTAACCAAATTGACCCACTGACACTCGACACGTTAGGAAGAGTGAGTCCTAATGTATTAATTATTTTATTTGTTTGTTTTACCAACTGCATCTCAAGATCTTTTTGTCAAGTCGCTGCTTATAAATTGTCCTTTATTATCTTTTCAGACGAACTACAGAAACCACATCGCCATCAACTTGGCAACCGCACACCCTCACTATGATGATGAAGGGAACACGTACAACATGGGCACTGCCATTATGAACTTCGGCAGACCGAAATATGTTATTTTCAAGGTGCCCGCCAATGCCTCAGGTAACCAGAGAAATATATACCATTCCTTAGACCATGTTAATCTCTTAAAGTCCCCCTGTAGTCAATAATTTTATCCCTTAAAACTCATCTTTGATCTCCAAAATGACATATGTAAACGTTTTTTCATGTGAAAAAATAGTTAAAATAGTGTGAATGTAACTTTACACCCTTGCTTCATTTAGTATACGTGGAACCATGAATGTGCAAATTAGCCCCGCCCCCACTCGATCACATGAGCTCAGAGACCCACTCCCTCAACTTTACTCAAGTTACTGTAGTATACGCTGCACAATGGTATCGCTCTTTACAACGTCGGACACATAGCGGTAATTAATATGATTAGCCTTTCGCTTGACTACATTATCAAACAGCTAATAATGTGTTACACAAACCATGTTCCCGTTCGCCATCTCAGTCTGCCTTCTGAAAATCAGTTTCCTTTAGAAACACTTTGAACAACTTATAACGTCAGTGGAGAAAAGCATATAGTTCATCATAACAACGTAATATACATTTTATACATAATTCACCCGCTATATTGCTAAATGTATATACACAGTTTTTCATATCAACAGAAAAAGATACCATCAGCTCATGGGCGTCACTAGGCCCTTTTTAGGGGGGCTTCAGCCCGTCAGAAGCAGAGGTGTGTGTGTTCATCTGAGCCTCATTGGTCTGTCACCGCTTGTCAATGTCAAAATATTTGAGAAACCCAATCAAATCAGAGTAGGCAGGCTTTAAGTTCACACAGAAGCTGCTGAGGCTGAGCACGAATTTTAGCAGCGCAACTCGACGTCAAGTGCGAGATATGTACGTAGCTAAACTAAACATTTCATATTTGACAGCTGCTTCAAGTCAGAAATGTTAAACAAATGACAAAAATTTTCAGGAAAATTAATAAAATTTTGTCTAATTTTTTTGAATTGAAAATAGGCCTAATGTGATTCATAATGTAATTAACAAACAAGATATATTAACAAAGCCGTTTTCTTCAGATTAGGCATAGCCTAAAATTAATAATGAATGTGTACATATTGTAAATTAATATAATTCCATTTGTAGCCTTCAGTAAATAAAAAAAGCTCAGCTTTTTTCAGCCTGTATTGGGCATAAGATTAGTAATGAATGTATGCATATTGTGAATTAATTTAATAAACTTAGTTACCTAGCTTTCCTGGTAGCCTTCAGTAAATTAACGTGTCTACGAAAATGATTCATAAAACATATACACTCACCTAAAGGATTATTAGGAACACCATACTAATACTGTGTTTGACCCCCTTTCGCCTTCAGAACTGCCTTAATTCTACGTGGCATTGATTCAACAAGGTGCTGAAAGCATTCTTTAGAAATGTTGGCCCATATTGATAGGATAGCATCTTGCAGTCGATGGAGATTTGTGGGATGCACATCCAGGCCACGAAGCTCCCGTTCCACCACATCCCAAAGATGCTCTATTGGGTTGAGATCTGGTGACTGTGGGGGCCATTTTAGTACAGTGAACTCATTGTCATGTTCAAGAAACCAGTTTGAAATGATTCGAGCTTTGTGACATGGTGCATTATCCTGCTGGAAGTAGCCATCAGAGGATGGGTACATGGTGGTCATAAAGGGATGGACATGGTCAGAAACAATGCTCAGGTAGGCCGTGGCATTTAAACGATGCCCAATTGGCACTAAGGGGCCTAAAGTCTGCCAAGAAAACATCCCCCACACCATTACACCACCACCAACAGCCTGCACAGTGGTAACAAGGCATGATGGATCCATGTTCTCATTCTGTTTACGCCAAATTCTGACTCTACCATCTGAATGTCTCAACAGAAATCGAGACTCATCAGACCAGGCAACATTTTTCCAGTCTTCAACTGTCCAATTTTGGTGAGCTCGTGCAAATTGTAGCCTCTTTTTCCTATTTGTAGTGGAGATGAGTGGTACCCGGTGGGGTCTTCTGCTGTTGTAGCCCATCCGCCTCAAGGTTGTGCGTGTTGTAGCTTCACAAATGCTTTGCTGCATACCTCGGTTGTAACGAGTGGTTATTTCAGTCAAAGTTGCTCTTCTATCAGCTTGAATCAGTCGGCCCATTCTCCTCTGACCTCTAGCATCAACAAGGCATTTTCGCCCACAGGACTGCCGCATACTGGATGTTTTTCCCTTTTCACACCATTCTTTGTAAACTCTAGAAATGGTTGTGCGTGAAAATCCCAGTAACTGAGCAGATTGTGAAATACTCAGACCGGCCCGTCTGGCACCAACAACCATGCCACGCTCAAAATTGCTTAAATCACCTTTCTTTCCCATTCTGACATTCAGTTTGGAGTTCAGGAGATTGTCTTGACCAGGACCACACCCCTAAATGCATTGAAGCAACTGCCATGTGATTGGTTGATTAGATAATTGCATTAATGAGAAATTGAACAGGTGTTCCTAATAATCCTTTAGGTGAGTGTAAATATCAGTTAACCATATGTTTACTTTCTTCACTGACGAAAATGGAAAAATTATATCAGTCATCTCTACCCACTGACATGGTTTTCAAGCTATTGTTATCTAATTTTTTGGCCTTCAGAACATCTTAAAATGCACATACAGTGGGGAGAACAAGTATTTGATACACTCCCGATTTTGCAGGTTTGCCCACTTACAAAGCATGTAGAGGTCTGTAATTTTTATCATAGGTACACTTCAACTGTGAGTGACGGAATCTAAAAAATCCAGAAAATCACATTGTATGATTTTTAAGTAATTAATTTGCATTTTATTGTATGACATAAGTATTTGATACATCAGAAAAGAAGAACTTAATATTTGGTACAGAAACCTTTGTTTGTAATTACAGAGATCATACGCTTCCTGTAGTTCTTGACCAGGTTTGCACACACTGCAGCAGGGATTTTGGCCCACTCCTCCATACAGACCTTCTCCAGATCCTTCAGGTTTCGGGGCTGTCGCTGGGCAATACGGACTTTCAGCTCCCTCCAAAGATTTTCTGTTGGGTTCAGGTCTGGAGACTGGCTAGGCACCTCCAGGACCTTGAGATGCTTCTTACGGAGCCACTCCTTAGTTGCCCTGGCTGTGTGTTTCGGGTCGTTGTCATGCTGGAAGACCCAGCCACGACCCATCTTCAATGCTCTTACTGAGGGAAGGAGGTTGTTGGCCAAGATCTCGCGATACATGGCCCCATCCATCCTCCCCTCAATACGGTGCAGTCGTCCTGTCCCCTTTGCAGAAAAGCATCCCCAAAGAATGATGTTTCCACCTCCATGCTTCACGGTTGGGATGGTGTTCTTGGGGTTGTACTCATCCTTCTTCTTCCTCCAAACACGGCGAGTGGAGTTTAGACCAAAAAGCTCTATTTTTGTCTCATCAGACCACATGACCTTCTCCCATTCCTCCTCTGGATTATCCAGATGGTCATTGGCAAACTTCAGACGGGCCTGGACATGCGCTGGCTTGAGCAGGGGGACCTTGCGTGCGCTGCAGGATTTTAATCCATGACGGCGTAGTTTGTTACTAATGGTTTTCTTTGAGACTGTGGTGCCCCAGACCGAGGGAGATTGACCGTCATCTTGAACTTCTTCCATTTTCTAATAATTGCGCCAACAGTTGTTGCCTTCTCACCAAGCTGCTTGCCTATTGTCCTGTAGCTCATCCCGGCCTTGTGCAGGTCTACAGTTTTATCCCTGATGTCCTTACACAGCTCTCTGGTCTTGGCCATTGTGGAGAGGTTGGAGTCTGTTTGATTGAGTGTGTGGACAGGTGTCTTGTATACAGGTAACGAGTTCAAACAGGTGCAGTTAATACAGGTAATGAGTGGAGAACAGGAGGGCTTCTTATAGAAAAACTAACAGGTCTGTGAGAGCTGGAATTCTTACTGGTTGGTAGGTGATCAAATACTTATGTCATGCAATAAAATGCAAATTAACTATTTAAAAATCATACAATGTGATTTTCTGGATTTTTGTTTTAGATTCCGTCACTCACAGTTGAAGTGTACCTATGATAAAAATTACAGACCTCTACATGCTTTGTAAGTAGGAAAACCTGCAAAATCGGCAGTGTATCAAATACTTGTTCTCCCCACTGTATGTAGATCATAGAAATCAAAATTTTCTCAGGGGAGCATGCCTCACATCTGGGATCTAACTACCTCAAATTTGGGATCTCAGTGATTATAATCCTGCCTACATTCCTGGGTATGATTAAGGGATGTACAATGTGGTCATGCAGAATAAGGCATTAATATTAGCTTTATAAGTATAAGTAATAATAAATCCTAATATCCTAATATGCATGCTAATAAGCTACTATTTAATAGTGAGAATTGGAGCCTAAACTAAAGTGTTACCATTTTTTTCATACCCTCACTGGGGGCTGAGCCCCCCTAAGATGAAAATCCTAGAATCGCCCCTGCATCAGCTGACTGTCAGCTGATCACGTCTACCTATAGGAATACGATGTCTATCACAGCATGCATATATAAGCTCCTTCAGTATTATCAGCAGCTATCGCGTTTCTCCGGAGCTAATTACCCTCCTCCATCCCCAGCTCCTCCTCTCATCCAGTCAGGATTTGGCATTCTGATTCCCCTTGAATCAGACTAAATTCCCGAATTATGTTGTACATTTTAATATTGACATTAATGATATCTGCAATACATTGTTGGTTCTGTTCTGTTTACCATAGGGGGGTTTATCACTGCTCTCTGAGGCTGCATGGATGCGCAGGGAGTTCTTGCCCAGAACAGAACCATACCGCCAATCCAAACTATATGCTAATTGTCAATCATCTTTGACGATAGTGGTCCTGACAGAACCGCGTTTTTGAGACTGTCTTTGGTTCACTGCAGTTTTAAAGAGAAAATACTCAGCAATGGTGTTGACTTATGAAGTTGCATATGGTTTGTCTGAAAACATTAAAAACACCACACAGACATATAAACAACTTTAAAAACTTGATTACTTTAAGGCCCATTCACACCAAGAACACTATAGAACTATAACGACAACTATATTAGCATACCCACTGATGCTCAATATCGTTCCGTTTATTATAAGCACACACTGCAGTTTTGTCGTCTGCCGCTTCAAATGCTCAAGCTCTTTAAAGCAGGGTGGATTCTGATTGGCTGTGATCATCACGGTCAAAAATGACCGGCATAGGAAATGAAGGGAAATATGAAAAATACGAAAACTATCTACAAATCAGCCACGACAAAGTAGTCTTCGATAATGTCTAAATGTATCTCCAAATGCAAAACCTAATAAAAGTACGTAATTATGTCTGAATATACTGTCATAAGCAGCTAATGAATTCATAGCCCCATATACTGTATATATTTATAAATAGGGCTATATGTCACAATATGTGGCTGTAGTAATGAGCGCACAACAAATGGAGTACAAACAAATAGTCTTTAATCAAGATACCACTAGGAGAACAGAATAACTCAACCACATGAAACAACAAACGATACCGGCTTAAATACAGATAATCAATGGAAAACAGAACAGATGTGTGGGATTAATTAACAGCCAAGGAAACTAACTAGGAAACACAGGAAAACTCAGGTAGAAGGAAACACAGGAAAACAGAACTGTAATAATTGAAAACAATATGAAATAGTTTTTCTAATATTTGTATTATTTTATATAGATACAAATGGTGCATAATTTAGAGGTAAATATGGTCTAGTGCCATGAAATCCACTCATAATACAAAATATTATAAAGAATAAATATTATAGAAACAAAATGAAGTACATTCATTTCATTAAAAGAAACAGACGCTTTTTGTCTTCGGCCTGTTTCAACAGCCAAGGATCACAAGTGTGACCCCTAAGTGAGGAATACTGTAGATGGGCCATATTTCAGAAAGAACACAATTATGCAATTCTTATTGCAGGTAAAGGGAAGAAGCAGCCAGCCCTCAGGAAGTTGGAACAAGTTTGCTCCATTCCTTTCCGCTCCTCCTTGTACCCAAGCTACTTCCACAGCTTTGGCATGACGGAGAACTACATTATCTTTGTGGAGCAGGCCTTCAAGCTGGATATCCTCAAACTGGCCACAGCTTACTTCAGAGATGTCAACTGGGGCAGTTGCCTGAAATTCGACAAAGATGACATTGTGAGCAAAACTTATTCTGCTTTGTTTTTTTTGCTACACCATCTAAAATAGTACTTTATCCATTCATTTAAATGCTTCAATAACTGTCCAAAATTGTCTAATAACTGTTGGTTTTTATCACCACATAGACACTAATCCATCTGGTCAATAGGAAGACTGGGAAAACTGTGAGCACGAAGTACTACGCAGACCCTTTTGTGGTCTTCCATCACATCAATGCTTATGAGGAAGATGGCCATGTCGTCTTTGACTTGATTACATACCAGGACAGCAATCTGTACGATATGTTCTATATACACAACATGAAGCAAGATGTCGCAAACTTTATAGAGACCAACAAGGACTTCTCTCAACCAACATGCCAGCGGTTTGTCCTTCCTCTCAACATAGACAAGGTAAAACAGGAAATATTAAGTATTCTTCCGTAAATAATTATGAATTGTATCAAAAACACTGAATGTAATCAAACTACATTGTGACCAAATTTCAGATTCCATATGCACTTAGATTTGAGTTCCTTGGATAGTTCACCCAAAAATTGTGTCATCATTTACTTATCCTTAAGTTGTTCCAAACCTGTATGAGTTTCTTTCTTCTGTTGAACACAAAAGAAGATATTTTGAAGAATGTTGGGTACCAGAGAGTTGACGGTAGCCATTGACTTCCATAGTAGGGAAAAAATTACAATGGATACCGTCAACTGTCTGGTTACCAACATTCTTCAAAATATCTTAATTTCACTCGGTGGCCATCTTTGAAACGCCTCTCGGGCAGCTATTTCGGTCATGCAAATACAGCTCCTATCTCTTTGAATGGGAAAACATCAAATTCTCCAAAGCTGTTCACCAAGCTTACGATTAAATTTCATATTTGAAATCACCAATGAAATCTGACAACAACTGTATCAAATTTTGTTTCTAAATGCTCAAATCATGATGAAAAACTGCATTATTCAGTCTGGACTAGCCAATGCGTATGTACAGTCATAAGTGTGCGTCTCAACAGATTTACTAAAGAGGGCAAATTAGCGGGAGAGCGCAATTCCATAAAAGCGCAGATGGGAGTGGAAAGTTCAGCACGTAATCTACTGACAACACTCAAATGAAAGAACACAGAAATGTGGAAGTTTCAAATTTCAATATTTTATTCAGAATACAACATAGATGACATATCAAATGTTTAAACTGAGAAAATATCATTTTAAGGGAAAAATAAGTTGATTTTAAATTTCATGGCATCAACACATCTCAAAAAAGTTGGGACAAGGCCATGTTTACCACTGTGTGGCATCCCCTCTTCTTTTTATAACAGTCTGCAAACGTCTGGGGACTGAGGAGACAAGTTGCTCAAGTTTAGGAATTGGAATGTTGTCCCATTCTTGTCTAATACAGGCTTCTAGTTGCTCAACTGTCTTAGGTCTTCTTCGTCGCATCTTCCTCTTTATGATGCGCCAAATGTTTTCTATGGGTGAAAGATCTGGACTGCAGGCTGGCCATTTCAGTACCCGGATCCTTCTTCTACGCAGCCATGATGTTGTAATTGATGCAGTATGTGGTCTGGCATTGTCATGTTGGAAAATGCAAGGTCTTCCCTGAAAGAGACGACGTCTGGATGGGAGCATATGTTGTTCTAGAACTTGGATATACCTTTCAGCATTGATGGTGCCTTTCCAGATGTGTAAGCTGCCCATGTCACACGCACTCATGCAACCCCATACCATCAGAGATGCAGGCTTCTGAACTGAGCGCTGATGACAACTTGGGTTGTCCTTGTCCTCTTTAGTCCGGATGACATGGCATCCCAGTTTTCCAAAAAGAACTTCAAATTTTGATTCGTCTGACCACAGAACAGTTTTCCACTTTGCCACAGTCCATTTTAAATGAGCCTTGGCCCAGAGAAAACGCCTGCGCTTCTGGATCATGTTTAGATATGGCTTCTTTTTTGACCTATAGAGTTTTAGCCGGCAACGGCGAATGGCACGGTGGATTGTGTTCACCGACAATGTTTTCTGGAAGTATTCCTGAGCCCATGTTGTGATTTCCATTACAGTAGCATTCCTGTATGTGATGCAGTGCCGTCTAAGGGCCCGAAGATTACGGGCATCCAGTATGGTTTTCCGGCCTTGACCCTTACGCACAGAGATTGTTCCAGAGTCTCTGAATCTTTGGATGATATTATGCACTGTAGATGATGATAACTTCAAACTCTTTGCAATTTTTCTCTGAGAAACTCCTTTCTGATATTGCTCCACTATTTTTCGCCGCAGCATTGGGGGAATTGGTGATCCTCTGCCCATCTTGACTTCTGAGAGACACTGCCACTCTGAGAGGCTCTTTTTATACCCAATCATGTTGCCAATTGACCTAATAAGTTGCAAATTGGTCCTCCAGCTGTTCCTTATATGTACATTTAACTTTTCCGGCCTCTTATTGCTACCTGTCCCAACTTTTTTGGAATGTGTAGCTCTCATGAAATCCAAAATGAGCCAATATTTAGCATGACATTTCAAAATGTCTCACTTTCAACATTTGATATGTTATCTATATTCTATTGTGAATAAAATATAAGTTTATGAGATTTGTAAATTATTGCATTCCTTTTTTATTCACAATTTGTACAGTGTCCCAACTTTTTTGGAATCGGGTTTGTACCAAGAGCAGCGCAAATTAGCGTCTGGTTTAAGACGTGCTTTTTTTGGATGGTAAATAATAGCGCAAAAACCAGTAAATTGACGAGCACAAACCTTAGTAAATCACCTTGCATGATTCATTTAAATACTCTCCTCCAATAAATTCTGCGTCTGAAAGGGAAACTCCTACAAATGCATATGCAATAAGATCAGCCGCAAAAATAACCCTGTCTACGCCTTTTCAGCGCTAATTTATCACTGCATATCTTTAGTAAATCCTGACAGTAATTTACACTGACACAAGCTGTTAGTAAATCTGGCCCTAACTGTTTCTAAAGCAGCCGGAGCTTCTAAAGATGTTTTTACCTGATGGGACTAAAAAGTTACGTTTTGAATTTTATAAATGGTACCAAACTTGGTGACTTGTCACACTTGCTATATGAAAACACACACAAAAATTGTAGACATGATTAGAAAAAACTAAATAGTCATAAAAAATAGTCAACTGGCATCTATATGTAAAGTATTTTTGGGTGTGTAGATTCAGTTTATAAAACATTAAAAGCCAAAAGAAGAATTCGCACACCAAACAAACTCAATGTTCAAGATCCATTGTAAAAGCGCTGAAGGTAGTCCAAGATGGACTGAAACGTTTGCTCTTTGGTTTCTTTCTTTTTTTTGTGCACAGTCACATATTTGTTAGTGCAATTTGGAATTTTGTTGTCACTTTATATGAGAATCTTCAGTAAAATATTTTTCAGTGGACCTTGAACTTTGAGTTTGTTTGGTGTGCGGATTCTTCATAAAAGAAATAGTCACACTTGTGATCATCACAGGCAAAAATGACCGGCATTGGAAATTAAGGGAAATATGCAATTTTTTTGGGTACAATCTACAAATCAGCCACGATGAAGTAGTTTTCAATAATGTCTAAATATATATCCAAATGCAATACCTATTAAAAGTAAGTAATTATGTCTGAATATACTCTTATAAGAAGCTAGTGAATTCACAGCCTTATATTTGGAGCCGCAGCTTCTAAAGGCTGCAGTGACGCGATGACTTTACCAATTGGCGATTGGCTCTTTTATTTAGAAGGGGGGGCTTATTCCGCCATAATGCACATTGCACTTTCTCCCATTCATAGTGATATGAGTGCACTGTCTTTGCATACCTAAAATCTTTGATTTGATTTGTCATAAGACAACAAACCTTTTCTCTCATGATATCAGGAAACTCCATCAGGCACTAACTTAGTCAAGCTGCAGGACACAACAGCCACAGCAGTGCTGCAGCAGGACGGCTCGCTCTACTGCACCCATGACACTATTTTTGAGGGTGAGTCCTAAATTCAGAACTTGATCGGTCTTTGATCCTTTTTTTTCTCTATCATGTTGACCTATGCTACTTGTATGATCACAGGTTTAGAATTACCAGGTATCAACTACAAATTCAACAGCAAGAAATACAGGTACTTCTTTGGCACCAGGGTGGAGTGGTCACCCTATCCAAGCAAGGTAAATATTTCTAGCATTCTGGACATTTGCATTTATTTGAACCTTGTTTACCAGTTGAGCGATAAGACCACATTGACATTTTTTGCAAAAAATACAATAATTTAGCAATAGTGTCTCTTGTTCTATAGATCGCAAAAGTGGACATAGTTACCAGGACACATAAAGTGTGGATAGAGGAGGAATGTTACCCATCTGAGCCAGTGTTTGTGGCATCTCCGGGTGCTGTTGAAGAAGATGATGGTGAGTATTTTATGAAAATATTGGACATTTTTGCAAAATATAAATAATGCAGGCTGAAAGAATAAAAGATTTAAAAACAATTATCTAGTTCAGTCATGAAACTCTAGATGCCGCAGGTCCTTCACATGCAATCTGCAAGCAATCACATAATTACCGAAGGGAAGGGAAGAATACAGGCACTCAGTGAAGGGAAGGATAGGATACAGGCACTCAGTGAAGGGAAGGGAAGGGAAGGGAAGGCAATGGAATGATAGGATAAGGATACAGGCACTCAGGGAAGGGAAGGATATGATACAGGCACTCAGGGAAGGGAATGGAAGGATAGGATAGGATAGGATAGGATAGGATAGGATAGGATAGGATAGAGGCACTCAGGGAAGGGAATGATAGGATAGGATAGGATAGGATAGAGGCACTCAGGGAAGGGAAGGGAAGGGAATGATAGGATAGGATAGGGGCACGAAGGGAAGAGAAGGAAAGGGAAGAATACAGGCACTCAGGGAAGGGAATGGAAGGGAAGGATAGGATAGGATAGGATAGAGGCACTCAGGGAAGGGAAGGGAATGATAGGATAGGATAGGATAGGATAGGATAGGATAGAGGCACTCAGGGAAGGGAAGGGAATGATAGGATAGGATAGGATAGGATAGGATAGGATAGGGGCACGAAGGGAAGAGAAGGAAAGGGAAGAATACAGGCACTCAGGGAAGGGAATGGAAGGATAGGATACAGGCACTCAGGGAAGGGAAGGGGGTGATAGGAAAGGATAGGATAGGGTAGGGTAGGATAGGATAGGGGCACGAAGGGAAGGGAAGGAAAGGGAAGAATACAGGCACTCAGAGAAGGGAATGGAAGGGAAGGATAGGATAGGATAGGATAGAGGCACTCAGGGAAGGGAATGATAGGATAGGGGCACGAAGGGAAGGAAAGGGAAGGATAGGATAGGATAGAGGCACTCAGGGAAGGGAAGGGAATGATAGGATAGGATAGGATAGGATAGGATAGGATAGGATAGGGGAACGAAGGGAAGGGAAGAATACAGGCACTCAGGGAAGGGAATGGAAGGGAAGGGAAGGGAAGGATACAGGCACTCAGGGAAGGGAAGGCAATGATAGGATAGGATAGGATAGGATAGGGTAGGGTAGGATAGGATACAGGCACTCAGGGAAGGGAAGGATAGGATACAGGCACTCAGGGAAGGGAAGGGAATTATAGGATAGGATAGAGGCACTCAGGGAAGGGAAGGGACAGTACAGGCACTCAGAATAGCAGTGTATCACAAAACAAGACTATGCAAAGTGAGAATGAAAACACAGGACTTAAATAGGCAGACTTTAACAAGTAATCACACACAGCTGAACAAAATCACACAATCATAAGAACAGACAATGGATACTGGGAAATGAAGTCCATAATGGGAAGGCCCAGGAGTCAGGAGGAGTGCCCTCTGGTGGAGATTAAGGGTACTCCAGCTGGCGGATGTGACTGAGCCTTCCAAATTGGTCACTTAACTAATGAGGTTCCATGACGATTAGGCAGCTCACTATAGAACAAAGCTTTTGTAATAATGCTGTCTTGACAAAACATACAGTAAGTGATTTTTCTTAATTTTCAGGTATTATCCTGTCCTCTGTGGTTTCATTCAATCCTCAAAAGCCACCTTTCCTAGTGGTCCTGGATGCTAAGTCATTTAAAGAGATCGCTCGCGCTACCATTGATGCTGCTATTCATATGGACCTGCATGGGCTTTTCATCCATGAGAAGTCTACCTAAAATGGACATCAATGTTATGCACCAATCCATTTATTAGATAGTGTAGGATTTAAAGAATAATTTGTTTATTTTTGTAAAAATACACTCACCTAAAGGATTATTAGGAACACCTGTTCAATTTCTCATTAATGCAATTATCTAATCAACCAATCACATGGCAGTTGCTTCAATGCATTTAGGGGTGTGGTCCTGGTCAAGACAATCTCCTGAACTCCAAACTGAATGTCAGAATGGGAAAGAAAGGTGATTTAAGCAATTTTGAGCGTGGCATGGTTGTTGGTGCCAGACGGGCCGGTCTGAGTATTTCACAATCTGCTCAGTTACTGGGATTTTCACGCACAACCATTTCTACAGTTTACAAAGAATGGTGTGAAAAGGAAAAAACATCCAGTATGCGGCAGTCCTGTGGGTGAAAATGCCTTGTTGATGCTAGAGGTCAGAGGAGAATGGGCCGACTGATTCAAGCTGATAGAAGAGCAACTTTGACTGAAATAACCACTCGTTACAACCGAGGTATGCAGCAAAGCATTTGTGAAGCCACAACACGCACAACCTTGAGGCGGATGTGCTACAACAGCAGAAGACCCCACCGGGTACCACTCATCTCCACTACAAATAGGAAAAAGAGGCTACAATTTGCACGAACTCACCAAAATTGGACAGTTGAAGACTGGAAAAATGTTGCCTGGTCTGATGAGTCTCGATTTCTGTTGAGACATTCAGATGGTAGAGTCAGAATTTGGTGTAAACAGAATGAGAACATGGATCCATCATGCCTTGTTACCACTGTGCAGGCTGGTGGTGGTGGTGTAATGGTGTGGGGGATGTTTTCTTGGCACACTTTAGGCCCCTTAGTGCCAATTGGGCATCGTTTAAATGCCACGGCCTACCTGAGCATTGTTTCTGACCATGTCCATCCCTTTATGACCACCATGTACCCATCCTCTGATGGCTACTTCCAGCAGGATAATGCACCATGTCACAAAGCTCGAATCATTTCAAATTGGTTTCTTGAACATGACAATGAGTTCACTGTACTAAAATGGCCCCCACAGTCACCAGATCTCAACATAGAGCATCTTTGGGATGTGGTGGAACGGGAGCTTCGTGCCCTGGATGTGCATCCCACAAATCTCCATCAACTGCAAGATGCTATCCTATCAATATGGGCCAACATTTCTAAAGAATGCTTTCAGCACCTTGTTGAATCAATGCCACGTAGAATTAAGGCAGTTCTGAAGGCGAAAGGGGGTCAAACACAGTATTAGTATGGTGTTCCTAATAATCCTTTAGGTGAGTGTATATATTGGAAATATAAGAAGAGAAACAAGATATAAAAAGAGAAATCGGTATATTATTACATTATTGAACATTCTTTCATTATTGTGAATTGTATTATATTTTTACAGACATTCTGTAAAGCAGGCTATTGTTACATTGTAACATGATTATATAAAATTGTTTGTGACAATTGAGTAGATCTTAAATTGTAAATCCTGTAATTTATTATTCCTAATCTAACCAATTAATAAACCTGGCAGCTGGCACTGTATACTATTTGTTACAGAGCTAATATGTTTCAGTGTCCCAATTTCTCACATTTACTGAATACAGATGCTACATTGAAATTGGTTCTCTGTAATGTTTTTTTTCAAAAACATAATTTCAAAAAAAGTTTTATGTTAAAATAAAAACAGAAATGATATATTTAGCTTTTACCTATATACTGAAAATTCACCAGTGACCACCAACTACAAATATTTCTATTTAAATTTGCCAATATAATATTCTTGTTTATAAAAAAATAATGTAAACCTAAAATTTTACTTATAGAACGGCTTTAAATGCAGTAAATGAATGTTTTTTTTACAATGTACAATAAAATCACATATTGTGGAATTTGTACAACCTCAAGTGGTCTTTACAGAACAAGCATTATTCACCATATTTCACATCCAGACTCTCAAACTGTCAGAAAACATTTAGAAAGCCTATATTTTTGATCTGTTACTTGTTTCTAAAGACTACACTGCCACCAAGTGACCAATCATGAGTTTGATTAGAGTTGATTATATGGCATCAACAATGCAAGACTTTATGAATCTACTGTCCATGTGGAGGTACATACCTTCATACCTTCTTCTTTGAAGGTGCTTTTCGTAATACAATAGATTAACATTCATCCTTCAGCTTTATCAAATTCCAGGAATCCCCTTTATGTTTTAACGTCTGTGACATCTTATCCAGAGAATAAAGAGCAGGCAATTACTTCAGATGCTGATTATGCAATGACTTTGTACTAATGTTGAGAGTAAAGTTCAGAAAGAGCAATGTACAGTTTGGATAACTATAATTAAATTAGTTGATTTCTAATCACAAATCTGATGTGATGGCGTATTTCAATCTCATATGTGTGGGTAGTTGCCAGGCCATCACTATTTGGTGGTTAAGTCTCCCTACATGCAGGTTCTTCCTTGGATGTGTTTTTTTTCATTTGCCCGGTAAAAGTCTCATTGGGTAAAAGTATAGCAGCACATCTTTCCTCAGCAAGCCACATGATTTGAGACATTATTCATATCACAAGTTATTCATGCCACCAAACTGTAAATGGGTCCATGGGGGGTTGTTCAAGTACTTAGTGTAGGTTTATTAAACATCAATATTTATTGTGTCATGCAAGCTGTGATATATGGGGTGAGATCTTTTCATACAAATGGATAATTTTATGAATAATAAAAAAGATGAGGTTATACAGTACATACTCTGTTTTGGTCTTCTCAAAAGCACTATCTTATCTTTTAACAAGAAGTTTCCTTAGACTTTATCATACAAATATGATAAAGTCTTAGGCAGTAAATGTGTTACATGCATAAGCTTGCATGCATAAGTTTTCAAAGAAATGTAATGTCCGCACACTGATATTACTACTGCTGTTACTACTTACAGTATTTATTGCAACGTTTCAACCGGTCTTCATCAGGCACAAACTTATTGAACTAAGGTACAACTCTTTATAGAAGGGGGGGGGGGGGGGGGGGGGATAAAAAAAAAAAAAAAAAAGATAATACTAATGTTAAAGTACAATACAGAAGTCTTCAATTTAAATAAAATACAAGTAAATGACAAAATAATTACACATAAATATAAAAGATATTGTAAACAGATGAGATTTTATTTTATTGATTTTAAAAAAAATATATTATTTTTTATTAATTATTAATTATTAATTAATTATTAATTTTATTATTGATTTATTGATACCCCCCACCCCCACCCCCCTTGTAGGATACTTGTACACGTGATTGAGCATGCACTGATCACCTGTTGTCTATAAAGAGTTGTACCTTAGTTCACTAAGACCTGACGGTCGAAACGTTGCAATAAATTGGAGCAGTTATATCAGTGTCCAGACATCACATTTATTTTTTGCTTCAGTTGTCTCCTTTGTCCTGCACCTGAGCCCTGTTTGGGTTTGAGGATTGTGCACACCTTTTTTGTATTTTTGACTTTGATGCATTCATTTTTACCACAATTATTGGAATGGAAGGATGTGTTTCACAACAAACCATTATTCAAAAAGTATTTAGTTCTACAACAGTTTAGCTAATGTTCCCTTTGAGTTATGAACAGGTTTTTAAAACGAGTTTTCTTGGCTATGTGAACGTTAAGGAAACATTGAATTTTATCATTCTTTAAACATTATGGGAATGTTACTTTTGAATGTTCTCTGAACGTTCTGAAACAAGTTGTAACATTTAAAAAAATGTTAAACGAATGTCCAACTAAAACACTGTAGAAAAAAGTTGCTGCCTTAAATTTTTAAGTACAATCAACTTGGATGTTTAAGTCATATCAACTTAAATCTCATTAAACTGACTTAAAAATTTGTTGAATCTTGTATAACTTGTAATCTTGTAAAAAAAAATGCTTAACTTGTTTTGATGAGTTAAAGCAATGTAAAAACATATGTTCTCAATACTATATAATGAGACTCATAACTAATAATTGATTATATATGCAATTGAATATATATTGTGTGTGTATATATATATATATATTGTATATATTATGCAATAACGGACTGTGCAATAATGACCTTTTGTGTTACATTGTCCTATATATTCTTATATTTTTATTGTATTTATTTATTTTATGGGTAAATGTATTTTAATGTAAAATGTAAAAATTATTCTTATTTATTTATTTTAATGCTGCAAATTGGATTGCTCCAACAGAATTTCGTTGTATAAACATATGCAATGACAATAAAGACCTAACTTATATATTTCTTACAGTGAACGTTTCAGAAAAAAAACACTCCATGAACAATGTATAAATACTGTTATTGTTAGCTTTTTGAGGACATTATTAAAGACCAGATAACTCTGAACGGATATTCTATTAATGTTAAGTTCTGAGAACATTCGCTATCCGTGAAGTTCTTTCTGAAATGTGTTCCAGTTCCAGTAATGAAAACAAAGGGAGCTACAGAGAAATGAGCAGCATCACTGCATGCATTCTATGAAATTATTTTTGAAACAGCAAACTCTGTTAAAGCTTAAAGGTTAGAGTAGTGGCTCTTATGCGGTGCGAATTGATTCAAAGTCTTCTTCCTCTTCTGTCTGCATATGGCCATGGCTCTTGAAAAGGCCCATCTTTATGATATTTCAGTGCAGTGATCATGTGGCCTTATTTCACTATCTGTATTATCATGGTGGTTATCAGTAAATTTTGAAGGTCAAGAAGAAGGCTGGTATATTAACATATCAGTGAATGATATACTGTGGTTGTGTGAATTTGCACCAAAATACCATTCTGTAATGTTGCAAAAAGCATTTTGAATAACTCTTAGAAGAAAAGGTTCTATATAAAGGGTTAGTCAGGCGCTTTACATATAGAGAAGAAACTTTTAGGGGTTCCCATCATGGAATCATTTTATTGATATCAAGTGTAACGTTAGTTCTGGCAGGCCACGTCAGTCATGCTCGCATCAGCTGACTCTCAGCTGATCCACATCTACCTAAAGGAAATTACCTATATCCCATATATGAGGTCCATTCAGTTTTATCAGCAGCTTTATGGCGTTGCTCCTCATCTCGTGCAGTCAGGACTTGGCCCTCTGATATTCCTCTTCCAATTTATCTTGATTTATGTTGTTGTTACATTAAATTATTATCATTAAGAACATGAATGAAATCTGCAATACATTTATGTTGGCTCTGTTCTGTTTACTCTAAGGGTGTTAGATTGGCAGGGAGTAAACAGAACCATACCGCCAACCTGTACTTGTCAATCATCTTTGATGATAGTGGTCCTGACAGAATGAATTACTTTTGTTTTAATTCAGTTTTCATTTTAATTACACTTTATGAGTTAAACAGCATGTAAACAGTAGGAAAAATGAAATAAAATTAAAGACATTTCTTCTTACATAGAACCTTTTTTAGCATAAAGGATTCTTTAAAATTGAGTCAAGAACCCTAGGCTTCTATAGAAACCCCACTGAACCTTTCCTGTCTTCGTTTCAGCACATACATTGTAAGGCAAAAGGATTTGTAGCACCCCTTAAAGGGATAGTTCACCTAAAAAATTAAAATTATCCAATAATTTACTCGCCCTCAAGCCATAGGTGTATATGACTTTCTTCTTTCAGACGAACACAATCGGAGTTCTATTAAAAAATATCCTGGCTCTTCCAAGCTTTATAATGGGTGTGAATGGGGGCCGAGATTTTAAAAGCCAAAAAAGCTCATTCATCCATCATAAAAGTAATCCATACGACTCCAGGGGGTTAATAAAGGCCTTCTGAAGCGAAACGATGCGTTTGTGTAAGAAAAATATCCATATTTAAAACTTTATAAACTTTATATTTTTAATAGAACTCCGATTGTGTTCGTCTGAAAGAAGAAAGTCATATACACCTATGGCTTGAGGGTGAGTAAATAATAGGGTCATTTTCATTTTTGTGTGAAGTAACCCTTTAATAAGCACTTGCTCTTTGTGATTAGAGTTTCAATATGTGATCAGACCTGAATGAATTAATGAATGAATATCTAGTTCAGTCATGAAACTCTAGAGGGCGCAGTCTGATAGTTATTTACATGGAAACTGCAAGAAATCACATGATTACCGCATGGCACAAGCTGATTGGCCTCTGCCGAAGCCAATGAGATTGCTTGCTCAACATTTAAAAAGGGTGTGTCTCAATCAGCTCCCTAGTTCAGTAGTCAGGGCACTGATCAGGGAGTCGGCTATTTTAAGGGCTGTCTCAGTTGAGAATCCTTCCAGTGCACTGAAACGTTCGCTCCCTAAAAAGTCCCACAATGCACCGCAAAACCCAGGGTGCATCGATGCTCACTATGTTCCCTTAATGGATGTTCTGAAGCGCGAAACTTAAATCAACCAACTCACTACACATAACGACCGATAATGACACACGATATGTGTTTTTAAAAATAGAAACCATTATTTTATTATATTTCAGCATAAACATACATCGTTAGACAGGTAATGAACACAATCTAGCTAACATTTATAATTTATTTAAGGCTGAAATGTTGCACGTATATGTAACAAGCAAAGTATTTATCATAATGTACTGTAAATAATACTACAAGTAATGTCAGAAAGATATCAGCTCTGCTGTTATTCATAAATACCAGTAATAATGTTGTACAATGAGGACGTTGTCACGTCGCCAGAAATAGAGTCATCAGTGTCCCAACGTGTAGTGAGCCAGCGTCCTTTACTGTCCTTCCCAGTGCCCGAATTCGTGTACACGATATAGCCTACTGATTCAAGAGCTCGGGAGCTAGGGAACTGATTGAGACTTCCACCTCCCCCAGCTCCACCTGCGTAGATCTGCTACAGGTTTTATGTATGTATATTCATGCAGCAGCAGCAAATCTTGCATGCTCACAGTCACAGCAACTGTATCTATTGGCAGTAGCAAGTCCATACTTATTCTGTAGCAGCAGCATCGTAGCAGATCTAGTCCGCCGAGACCAAATATATTTACATTGCCATATTCAATAACATGCTACAACTATTCAGAGAGTTGTCATGATTGAAATACATATTAGGTGTGCTTTCTTTCTAAAAAAAAGACAAAATCTATCAAACATTTTTGTTTTTTCCAAAGAAATAAATGTGGAACGGTGTAAATTGAGATTTGTTTCTCTCATGCTAAGACACGTTGCTGACCTCATGACTATCATTTGTGATGCATTACTGGCCATACTGACTCTGAGGCTGTTTTTTGTACCAAATTTTTTTTAGATAGTTGACAGTTTTAGTGGGTTGACACAGGATTGGTGGTCTAGAATGATGTACTTAACATGTTTCCAGTTGCTGTGTTAAATGCATAATCCCCACAAAGTTTGATCCCCTTGTGTTCATAATATTTTATCATGATAATGAATGCTACAATAAACTGAAATGTATGTTTATTGTATGTTGTGCTGGCAGTTACAGCAGTCACATGGACTGACACATAAAGTACCAGCATAGATTAACTTAAAAGTTTTTCTTCCATATTGTGACGTATGGAAGCACCATGGAATAAAAAAAGAAAATCTCACAATCTCACAATTCAGATTTTTTTCTTGCAATTGTGAGTTTATATCTCACAACTTTGAGAAAAAGTCAAAAGTGCGAGATATACACTCACCTAAAGGATTATTAGGAACACCATACTAATACTGTGTTTGACCCCCTTTCGCCTTCAGAACTGCCTTAATTCTACGTTGCATTGATTCAACAAGGTGCTGAAAGCATTCTTTAGAAATGTTGGCCCATATTGATAGGATAGCATCTTGCAGTTGATGGAGATTTGTGGGATGCACATCCAGGGCACGAAGCTCCCGTTCCACCACATCCCAAAGATGCTCTATTGGGTTGAGATCTGGTGACTGTGGGGGCCATTTTAGTACAGTGAACTCATTGTCATGTTCAAGAAACCAATTTGAAATGATTCGAGCTTTGTGACATGGTGCATTATCCTGCTGGAAGTAGCCATCAGAGGATGGGTACATGGTGGTCATAAAGGGATGGACATGGTCAGAAACAATGCTCAGGTAGGCCGTGGCATTTAAACGATGCCCAATTGGCACTAAGGGGCCTAAAGTGTGCCAAGAAAACATCCCCCACACCATTACACCACCACCACCAGCCTGCACAGTGGTAACAAGGCAGATGGATCCATGTTCTCATTCTGTTTACGCCAAATTCTGACTCTACCATCTGAATGTCTCAACAGAAATCGAGACTCATCAGACCAGGCAACATTTTTCCAGTCTTCAACTGTCCAATTTTGGTGAGCTCGTGCAAATTGTAGCCTCTTTTTCCTATTTGTAGTGGAGATGAGTGGTACCCGGTGGGGTCTTCTGCTGTTGTAGCCCATCCGCCTCAAGGTTGTGCGTGTTGTGGCTTCACAAATGCTTTGCTGCATACCTCGGTTGTAACGAGTGGTTATTTCAGTCAAAGTTGCTCTTCTATCAGCTTGAATCAGTCGGCCCATTCTCCTCTGACCTCTAGCATCAACAAGGCATTTTCGCCCACAGGACTGCCGCATACTGGATGTTTTTCCCTTTTCACACCATTCTTTGTAAACTGTAGAAATGGTTGTGCGTGAAAATCCCAGTAACTGAGCAGATTGTGAAATACTCAGACCGGCCCGTCTGGCACCAACAACCATGCCACGCTCAAAATTGCTTAAATCACCTTTCTTTCCCATTCTGACATTCAGTTTGGAGTTCAGGAGATTGTCTTGACCAGGACCACACCCCTAAATGCATTGAAGCAACTGCCATGTGATTGGTTGATTAGATAATTGCATTAATGAGAAATTGAACAGGTGTTCCTAATAATCCTTTAGGTGAGTGTAAATTCTGATTTTTTTTTCTTGAAATTGTGAGCAATTCTTCACTTTATAACTCGCAATTGCGAGTTTATATTTCACAATTGTAAACGCAATTGTGAGAAAAAAAATTCAGAATTGTAAAATAAAAAGTCGCAATTACCTTTTTTATTTATTTTTTATTCCGTGGCAGAAACAAGCTTCAATATACTGTATATATCTGAGTGCAACGGAACAAGAAAAACATGAACAAATGTAGGGCAAGCCTTGATTTTTTCCATGGGGAATTGATTGGATGGTTGTGGTTTGCTATTGGTCGATCCCATGTGAGTGACAGGTTGCCCCGCCCTCATGCCTGTAAACACGTCATCAGAGAAGAGATGTGAATGCAAGAAGGAGGGGACGTTATTTTGATGAAATATTATGAGGTGCATGAATTAAAAAAAATAATGCCGCAATATTTCAAAAAAAAAAAAAAAGAAGGAAATGTCAGTTTTGATTTCATGGTGACTTTGTTTTAGTTCCTGATTTAATTGAAGAAATATTTTATTCACCACCATTAATTTTTAAATTCATAAAAATGACTGATAATAGGACGTTAGTGAGATCAAGTCAGTAGTAAAGCACTGTAAGTCATATGATCTAAACATGTCAGCCTTCCTGAGGCAACCCACTTCATATGACTGGACTCTTTGTCTTCCTATTCAACTAAAATAAAATGTTGTGATAACAGCACAAAACATGCACAAAAAGAGCTACAAAAATAATGTACCTGACTGACCTTACTTTTTCATATTTATCTCAATCACATTTTTTTTGCTAATGGTACTTTAGTTCAATTAAATAATCAGGACAATCCAAAATGCAAACAGGATATATATTTCCTTTTTTTCCATTTGAAATTTCTGCAGCTCTCATGTTTTATGTTGTCCTAGATCAGACTGACCTGGTTATCTGTGATCTCTGTAATTGGATAAATACAATTTTGCACTTGTTTACATTTGAAGAACAATCCTGAGCCCACGCAGTGATGAGGAGATAAGAATAAGAGAAGTTAGCACATTAAACATGGGACGTCGTGTCATGAGAGGCGGAGTCTTCATCTCCCTGAAGCTTTATCTGTTTGTTTCAACACTGAATGCCACTCATAACTTCTTAGGAGGAACTTTGGACAACGCGTGAAAGATGCAGTACGACTATGGTAAAAACAAGGAAGAACATCCGGAGCCCATCAAAGTTGAAGTAAAAGGTAGGTGGAGAACGAGACGTTGCCAAATAGCACGCGCCTGTAGTGAATCTCTGCTGTTTGCTTGTTGATAAACCAAGTAGGCTACTAAAAACTTTTGCGTGCAACACGAAACATTCATGCATTTTGACTGTAGAGTTTTATTGTATGTTTTCATGAGAGGCAGCACGTCTGAGGTAAAGCGCTGTGATATTGTAAACATTAGCTGTGTGCTTATTCTTATATACCTCTGTCCATGTATAATATCAGAGAAATAACTATTAACCAAAAAATACCACAATGAATCCAAATGCACAATTTTGTATGTTATATTTTAGAGCCAGATACATTTTTGCTACAAAATGCATTGCAGTGCTTCGTGTTGTTTATTAAATATGTCACTTTTGTTAACGTTCTTTGTAGCTTATTGTATGGCAAATACCAAGTTTTTAAAGGAACTGTTTCTTCCTTCAAAACACATGTAGGCCTATAGGTTGTTTTTGTTCAATTCATATTGCATATGAAATAATTTGGTTATTTGAAATATAGCTGCAATTCTCATGTCAAAGCACAATAATTCCTTAGTCATTTTTTTCTTTTATAGCACCATGTTTAGTTTACATGCTTCTTTAGGCCCTTAAACAGAATTACCCAGTCTCTTGATTTTGTGTGAACTTAAAATTCAAATATACTAAAATTATTTTAATATATAGCCTATATTTTTTTTATTACAGCGTTACCATCTGGTCTGTGTTATGTTTTACATGGAGTAGCTATGTGACCTTCCAAATTTTTAATCCAAATCCCCACCTGCAAGCTTGAGCAAAGAAAAGATCAGCTGAGAATGCCTGATAACACTGAATAATGAGAATCTACTGAACAAACGCAGAAAAACAAATGTAATTTCAGCAGACATCATAAAACCTTGTTGATTGCCTCCAGGTGAAAACTGAAGAATTTCAATTCTATGTGCCTTCATTGGATTTCTTCCTATTTACTCTCAGGGTTTGTACATAGTTTAAAAAAATGCTTGATTTTAATGTTGGGTGCTTTCAAGGTTTGAAATGTGCAAGTCCAATTTGACTACCTTTGAATTTTGATTTTTTTTTTCCCTTGGAAATGCTTGATATTTTTTCCTTAGAATGTCCAGTAAGTAACGTTTATTAAAGATCGAGTCATGGATCCCTTCTTTTAGCACAAGAAAGTGCATGTGAATGATCAGCTCTCCCTAACCACCTTTAAAGCAACCTGAAATTGCATATAAACAAGCGTGTGGAATACTATCTCTGAGGCAATGCGTTTTGGGTTTCTAGTGCTGGAGTTACATGGACACACTGGCATAATCTTCAGTAATAACTCATTTACTTTGGACAAATATTTGCATTGTGAAATGGGTTGCTGTGTATACGTTAAAATACACACTAGAGCATACATCATTGTACTAACCCTGTCTTGTCATTTCCATGGTGACCAAATCACCTAAGCCACAGTTTTTACATTCACATCATATCTTTGTATTAAATTACTTTATCAGCCAAAAGACTAAAATAGTAGCAATTAATTTTTTTTTTTTTTTTTTACTCGTTACTCATTCATTTCTGAAAAAAAGTTGTTTTTGTTTAAAATCTAAATCTAAACAAAATAACATCATTTACTAGAGGTTCTGACAAAATGTTAATTGCTGTAGTATATTTAAAAAAAATAATAATAATTTGAATTAATAAATAAAAAAACTTTGAAAAAATGATTCAGTGACTTCACTTGTTTCATTACTGGATGAATTGGCGTGTTTGAAAAAATCTTTTGAATGAATGATTCAATTACAAATACATTTTAAGTCACTTGTTGCCACCTACTGGTGTAACAATGTAATTGATACAGTCTTTGTTAAGTTCAAGTTACTTTCAACAGGTGATTTAATCAATTCATTTCTATTACGCTATCGTAGACATCTGTGTTTATATCCGAACTATAACAATTTTTTTGTGATAATATTGTAGGGTACAACGGGGCTAAAGGCGCCTTTGATTTTATTTTCCTCTAAACCACTGGATGGCACACAAACTTGCCTCAACACTTTCCAAAACATCCGCTTTTCAAGATGCACGTGGAAATTCGGCTGATCCTTGACGCAATCGCAGGCAGCAGCGCTAATTTGATTTAATATTTGTTTTTGTTTTTTTTGTTTTGTTTTTTAATGTTGTAGATTTGAGTAGCAAATGAGAATCGATACAGTTATTGAATATATTTTGAGACAAAGGTCTTCTTAATGATTTTCAGTTTTGTTTAAGGTAATTAAAGCAACAGTTTTCAATAATAGAAGAATAAAAGTATGGTAAAATATGGTATTTGGGGTAAAAAGCACATCTACTGTCGGGGCTAAAGGCACAATAATTAACATGATAAATATCTGGCTGACTTTTCCATTTGTTGACATGACATGGTTCAGATTGTAAATATCATATATTAAGTTGGATGTCCACCTGAGAGATAATCACCATATTTATAATGAAACCATCATATTTACAAACCCGATTCCAAAAAAGTTGGGACACTGTACAAATTGTGAATAAAAAAGGAATGCAATAATTTACAAATCTCATAAACTTATATTTTATTCACAATAGAATATAGATAACATATCAAATGACGAAAGTGAGACATTTTGAAATGTCATGCCAAATATTGGTTCATTTTGGATTTTATGAGAGCTACACATTCCAAAAAAGTTGGGACAGGTAGCAATAAGAGGCCGGAAAAGTTAAATGTACATATAAGGAACAGCTGGAGGACCAATTTGAAACTTATTGGGTCAATTGGCAACATGATTGGGTATAAAAAGAGCCTCTCAGAGTGGCAGTGTCTCTCAGAAGTCAAGATGGGCAGAGGATCACCAATTCCCCCAATGCTGCGGCAAAAAATAGTGGAGCAATATCAGAAAGGAGTTTCTCAGAGAAAAATTGCAAAGAGTTTGAAGTTATCATCTACAGTGCATGATATCATCCAAAGATTCAGAGAATCTGGAACAATCTCTGTGCGTAAGGGTCAAGGCCGGAAAACCATACTGGATGCCCGTGATCTTCGGGCCCTTAGACGGCACTGCATCACATACAGGAATGCTACTGTAATGGAAATCACAACATGGGCTCAGGAATACTTCCAGAAAACATTGTCGGTGAACACAATCCACCGTGCCATTCGCCGTTGCCGGCTAAAACTCTATAGGTCAAAAAAGAAGCCATATCTAAACATGATCCAGAAGCGCAGGCGTTTTCTCTGGGCCAAGGGTCATTTAAAATGGACTGTGGCAAAGTGGAAAACTGTTCTGTGGTCAGACGAATCAAAATTTGAAGTTCTTTTTGGAAAACTGGGACGCCATGTCATCCGGACTAAAGAGGACAAGGACAACCCAAGTTGTTATCAGCACTCAGTTCAGAAGCCTGCATCTC
Source organism: Coreius guichenoti (assembly GCA_039654105.1). Taxonomy (NCBI): domain Eukaryota; kingdom Metazoa; phylum Chordata; class Actinopteri; order Cypriniformes; family Gobionidae; genus Coreius; species Coreius guichenoti. The sequence goes on from CM077168.1 coordinate 4,920,456, forward strand.
TGATGGTATGGGGTTGCATGAGTGCGTGTGCCATGGGCAGCTTACACATCTGGAAAGGCACCATCAATGCTGAAAGGTATATCCAAGTTCTAGAACAACATATGCTCCCATCCAGACGTCGTCTCTTTCAGGGAAGACCTTGCATTTTCCAACATGACAATGCCAGACCACATACTGCATCAATTACAACATCATGGCTGCGTAGAAGAAGGATCCGGGTACTGAAATGGCCAGCCTGCAGTCCAGATCTTTCACCCATAGAAAACATTTGGCGCATCATAAAGAGGAAGATGCGACAAAGAAGACCTAAGACAGTTGAGCAACTAGAAGCCTGTATTAGACAAGAATGGGACAACATTCCTATTCCTAAACTTGAGCAACTTGTCTCCTCAGTCCCCAGACGTTTGCAGACTGTTATAAAAAGAAGAGGGGATGCCACACAGTGGTAAACATGGCCTTGTCCCAACTTTTTTGAGATGTGTTGATGCCATGAAATTTAAAATCAACTTATTTTTCCCTTAAAATGATACATTTTCTCAGTTTAAACATTTGATATGTCATCTATGTTGTATTCTGAATAAAATATTGAAATTTGAAACTTCCACATCATTGCATTCTGTTTTTATTCACAATTTGTACAGTGTCCCAACTTTTTTGGAATCGGGTTTGTAAAATGTATAATATTAATCTTATCATATAATAAAATACCATTTATTGTTACCACTGTACATCTGTATTAAATTATTATGGGATCTCCTTCAATGCTTTCAGAATCTTCACTTTTTAAAATAATTGTTTTTGTATTTTTAAAATATATTTCTATATTAACATATTTTAATAACAGCATATTTATTGAACAAAAATGAGTTATTTTATTTATCAAAATAAACAGAAAATAGTACAAACTCTGCTAAAGTGATTGCTTTGAACAAGTATTAACTTAGACATTATTAAAAACATTATTTTAGCTAAAGTATTTGTATAAATGTCTTTTCCCCCGTGTGTCTGGGGGTAAAAGGCCCCCCTCGCCACCTCATACATTTATAAGATTTTTAAAGAAAATGAACCACTGTTGCTGTTGTCACCTGTTGCTCCATCAATGTTCAATACAAACATATTTTTTTTTTTCTGCAATCTTTGGGAGTAGTGAAAAGCAATTTTTTTCTTAAGGTGTGGCTTTAGCCCGTTGTACCCTAACACAGAAATAATGATACTGTGTTGTTGAAAAAAACTGTTTCATACAGCCTGCTTCACTGTCATTTGAATAAGATCGCGTGTGGCGGTTTGAATCGAGATTGTGATCTTTTAATGAATAATTGTGCAGCTCTTAAGTGTTTTGAAACTATTTTTTTGAATTACACTAGTAAAATGTTTGTCTATGCTGCTTAAATATAGACACAGAAGCTGCTTTCTGAAACAATATCTTTACTCGTCTCACTCAGAGTATTTCTCAAAATGAATAAAAAAACACATGGAAATACAAACAAACTGCAATCATTAAATGGACCATACGTAAAATAATGCAAGCATACTTTATGGATTTAATCTCACGTTTCAATTTTATTGCTAAAATTGGAGTGTTGAACTTGCTTTTCTTGCATTCTGTACTTTTGATATCCAGAATGGCATTGCAGCTGAAAGGTGTTCCTGTTGCGTCCTGTATGTATGTACAGTAAACTAGTGAACATGGTTTCAAATAGAGCTGCCATAATCCATCTCTTTTTATTTTTCCCCTCTTTTAGAAAGCCTTGCAATAATGGATTTTTCTTTTTGCAGGAGCAAATAGGAGTGCACAAATTTATATTTGCTATGGTCTGCCATTCATATAACAGTTTACCAGGCTTCAACTTCAACTTTTAATCACTATATTTTGTCTTGACTGGGCAACTAGATTATTTATTTGATGATTGAATGAACTCCTAAATAGGCCAGACTTTGCAATGCCAATCACAAATAGGGATTTTTATTCAGTAAAATTATTAGTTTATTATAAACAGCTTCCCAACCTTTGAAAAACACCGGCTGCACTGATTGAAAGTGCTATAAAAGTGCTTGAGTTTCACTCCTAAAAATCTTTATGAACATTTTCACTTGCATTTATTCATTTAGCAGATGCTTTTATAGAAATCTTTTAAAGACTGATTGTATTTTCTCCTCATTTATCGTAAAGAAGCAGACAATATTAGTATAATCATGATACTGAATTTCAGTAGTAAACCAGAATAATGCACAACTTGAGCAGGCTGTACATTACTGAAAATGACAGAAAACAGAGAAGGTTTATTTGTTTTAGGTGCCTTAAAGAGTGTCTTTATTTATGGTTCTGATTAAGTGAAGTACTTTTGGAGGAGGTCTTAAGCAATTTTCTCTCTGTGAAGGGTTTTATGAGCTTAATAGCAGATGGCTTGGACCGAGAAGTGGACATAATCAGTTAATTAGACCGAACGGCTCCACTTTAACTCGTTTAAACATGTTTCATCATCTCTGCAGGCTTGGTTCCTGAATGGCTGCAGGGCACGCTTATACGCAATGGACCCGGCCTTTTCTCAGTGGGAGAGACGTCATACAACCATTGGTTTGATGGAATGGCACTTTTGCACAATTTCACAATTAATAAAGGTATTTACTAGTTAAAGCCTATGATATGATTTAAACAGGCTGCACAGTTGGTCTTTCATCAGTTCTCGTTTCACAGCCTTGTATTTGGGTTTATACTGTCATTAGGGGCCTTTGTTACCTCAGTGCTTCACATTAATGTTTTCACTATTGTTTAATTTTCAGGAGAGGTAACATACAGGAGCAAATATCTTCGAGGCGACACCTACAACTCCAACATGCAGGCCAACAGAATAGTGGTGTCAGAGATGGGGACTATGGCGTACCCAGACCCATGCAAAAATATATTCTCCAAGTAAGAAACGTTACTGCAACTGATTCAGAAACCTAAATGGAAAGAAATCTCATCTCAATTATTGTTTTGTGATATTTTATCTTTAATCAATACTACTGGATGTCAGATTGAGTGCTTGACCCTTACCAGTGAATTTTAAGCATGTTTATGGATCAACCTCAAATTAATCAATATGACAGAGAACTGAAAATACAAACCCGATTCCAAAAAAGTTGGGACACTGTACAAATTGTGAATAAAAACAGAATGCAATGATGTGGAAGTTTCAAATTTCAATATTTTATTCAGAATACAACATAGATGACATATCAAATGTTTAAACTGAGAAAATGTATCATTTTAAAAGAAAAATAAGTTGATTTTAAATTTCATGGCATCAACACATCTCAAAAAAGTTGGGACAAGGCCATGTTTACCACTGTGTGGCATCCCCTCTTTTTATAACAGTCTGCAAACGTCTGGGGACTGAGGAGACAAGTTGCTCAAGTTTAGGAATAGGAATGTTGTCCCATTCTTGTCTAATACAGGCTTCTAGTTGCTCAACTGTCTTAGGTCTTCTTTGTCGCATCTTCCTCTTTATGATGCGCCAAATGTTTTCTATGAGTGAAAGATCTGGACTGCAGGCTGGCCATTTCAGTACCCGGATCCTTCTTCTACGCAGCCATGATGTTGTAATTGATGCAGTATGTGGTCTGGCATTGTCATGTTGGAAAATGCAAGGTCTTCCCTGAAAGAGATGACGTCTGGATGGGAGCATATGTTGTTCTAGAACTTGGATATACCTTTCAGCATTGATGGTGCCTTTCCAGATGTGTAAGCTGCCCATGGCACACGCACTCATGCAACCCCATACCATCAGAGATGCAGGCTTCTGAACTGAGCGCTGATAACAACTTGGGTTGTCCTTGTCCTCTTTAGTCCGGATGACATGGCGTCCCAGTTTTCCAAAAAGAACTTCAAATTTTGATTCGTCTGACCACAGAACAGTTTTCCACTTTGCCACAGTCCATTTTAAATGAGCCTTGGCCCAGAGAAAACGCCTGCGCTTCTGGATCATGTTTAGATATGGCTTCTTTTTTGACCTATAGAGTTTTAGCCGACAACGGCGAATGGCACGGTGGATTGTGTTCACCGACAATGTTTTCTGGAAGTATTCCTGAGCCCATGTTGTGATTTCCATTACAGTAGCATTCCTGTATGTGATGCAGTGCCGTCTAAGGGCCCGAAGATCACGGGCATCCAGTATGGTTTTCCGGCCTTGACCCTTACGCACAGAGATTGTTCCAGATTCTCTGAATCTTTGGATAATATTATGCACTGTAGATGATGATAACTTCAAACTCTTTGCAATTTTTCTCTGAGAAACTCCTTTCTGATATTGCTCCACTATTTTTCGCCGCAGCATTGGGGGAATTGGTGATCCTCTGCCCATCATGACTTCTGAGAGACACTGCCACTCTGAGAGGCTCTTTTTATACCCAATCATGTTGCCAATTGACCTAATAAATTGCAAATTGGTCCTCCAGCTGTTCCTTATATGTACATTTAACTTTTCCGGCCTCTTATTGCTACCTGTCCCAACTTTTTTGGAATGTGTAGCTCTCATGAAATCCAAAATGAGCCAATATTTGGCATGACATTTCAAAATGTCTCACTTTCAACATTTGATATGTTATCTATATTCTATTCTGAATAAAATGTTTATGAGATTTGTAAATTATTGCATTCCTTTTTTATCCACAATTTGTACAGTGTCCCAACTTTTTTTGGAATCGGGTTTGTATTATAAAACCTTTTAACACATGACACGGTCAGCTAAAATTCAACTAGTGACTATAATGGTGTGTTCACACCAAACACGAATTTAATTATTTGCGCGAGTAGATTGCATACAAAGTCAATGCAAAGACGCGAATTCGCACCGGGCGATGCGAATGACGTGAAGGTGGCGACGCGTTTGCCGCGAACGCGTGATATTCGCCTCAAACGCGTGATATTCGCCTCAAACGCGTCTTCCGCGCAAGTTGAAAAATTTGAACTCTAAGGAAAATTCGCATGACGCCTTATCGCGCAAGCCAATGAGTGAAGAGCTTATTGACGCGTCCGGGTTGACAGGTTATCAAACTGGGCACCTGTCATCCTCAAGTTGCGCTGTAAGCGGCTGTCGTCCAGGCGCAGTTCCTGGAGAAGACGGTGAAATTCACAGAGTTGTGTACGCCTCTGGATGGTGCTGTGAACACACTTGTTTTGCTTTCCGGCGTATTCGGGACTTCCACAACAGACACAGAGCAGCAATAGTTTTTATCTCCAACATGTTTGATAACGGAAAAATGTCAGAAAGAAATGTTGTTGTTGTTGATGTGCGTGAAAACGCAATGTTTTTATTCGCGCAATGATGAGAAAAACAGTTATCCCGCGAGTAAAGCCTTGTTTATACTCGACGCGTCCGCACGAGCGCGAGGGTGGGCAAAAATGACGTCAACCCGGAGTGAGTGGGCGGTCGTGCGCGTTGAGAGCGCGAGACCCCATTTCACTTGGCGGTGTGCACGTCAAATTTTGTAACATTGCGCGCGGCTCCGCAACCGAAGATGCACGAGTTTGAGGCGAATCTAGCCGAGCATGACGTCTTATCACACCGGCACCCAGTTTGCGTGTCTAAATCAGTTGCTTATATTTACAAAATGAGCCAACAATAGCAGAAATAAGCCCTTTAATGAAAATAAGGATCCATGTTCAATAAAAATGTTCACAAAACTAATTGAAAATGTTTAGAGAAATTAGAAAATGTTTGAGATCGTTAATTTAGTTGTATACATGTGTACACATTTTTATCTAATGTCCAAATAAATAATATCAAGGTGTACTGAGTTTTACACAGGTCTTTTGTAGTGTGGTTTTTGGTGACGTGTACTAAAATAAATATCGTCACCTGTGTACATTACTGCTTCTCACTGCTGTTTCCTGATGGTTTATAGAACAATTACTCCGAGTCGGCCTCTGTCGTTTCAAAGAAAAGTACAACAGTGAGCGCGTCAAGTATAAACGCCTCGTCCGTTTGGGGAGGATATATATAAGCATATTGTTTTAATTGTTCTTTTTAACTCTTTTCAGAGTGATCACCTTCCTCAGCCACACCATCCCAGACTTCACTGACAACTGTGCCAATAACATAATCAAATATGGAAATGACTACCATGCTACATCTGAAACCAACTATATTCGTAAAATTGACCCCATCACTTTAGAGACAAAAGAAAAGGTAAAAAATACTGCTTGTAAAAATATCTAGTTTAGTCTTGAAACTGTAGTTGGCACAGGCTGATCACATGGCATCACAATTACATAATTTATTACATCGCACAAGCTGATTGGCCTCTGCATCCAATGAGATTGCTTGCTCTGGTCTGGTTCTAGTCTAGTCTGGTTCAGTGTTTGCTGTAGGGAGGTCCTACAGCGCTATCAGAGTTCCTCTGAACGCCTCCACCTCCCCCAGCTCCACCTGCCTAAATATGTTACAGGATTTATGTGTGTCTATTTATGCAGCAGCAGCATATCTTACATGCTCACAGCAGTGTGTATATGTGTGTGTCTGTGTATCTATTAGCAGTAGCAAGTCCATATTTGCTCCATCATAGCAGAGCTAGTCCTCCAAGACCAAATACATTAACAGCATCACATCCATTAACATGCTAAAACTATTCCGACATGATTCAGAGTTGTCATGATTGAAATGCTATTCTTCATTTCTGTTTTCATGTTCTCAGAGAATATTGTTGCTTTATTTGCTCTAGGTGGACTACCTGAAATACCTTCCTGTAAATATTGTGGCATCACATACGCATTATGATAAAGAGGGAAATAGCTACAGTATGGGAACATGCATTGCAGAGAAGGGCAAAACCAAATACACTTTGTTCAAGGTTGCAGGAGGAAGTAAGTATGCTGCCGTTATTTCTGTTTCACGGTGCACATTACTATTGCTCATTTTAGGGTTTGTTCCAATCCATAACCCCAAGTATTAAACTTAACTTAGCCTGCATGTTTCATAGATGATTTAGGAGTAGCTAATTTTGACTTGGACCAGTAAGCAGCCAAACCACTCTCACAACTGCATGGCAACTAGCTAAAAACTACTTAGTATAGAGGGTATGCATTGACGCCATTTTCCAGGAACACACCCCCTCAGCTGGACTGAGTGGCAAAAGAGCTGCTGCATGACTGGAGTTAATAGGGGAAACTGTGAAAACGCGAGTAAAGCAAACGATTATCAGTTTAAACTAAAGGATGGGCTCGGTATATTGTTGCTTACAACTTACCAAAGATCCAGTGATCCATGGATATTGACAAGTAGCTAGGAATCAGGTTTTCTGACATTTATATATGCCTGATTTTGACGCCAGGGAAATACATGAAGCAAATTTACCTGTGAATGCTTTAATACAATATAGGTAGGTCTAAATCCGGGTGATCACTTGTATCAATATATATCGTCATATTGTCCAGCCCTAAAACTTGTATAGTTTTTGTCAGTGTTTATTTAAAAAAACATCCAATTATGCAAAATAAAAGATGGTAAATATTTAATTGAGTCAAAACAGTATATAATACAATATATAGGGTATGAACTGCAAATTTCGCTGCCTGGGGTTCAGTTGTTTCTGTGAATTGCAGTGATCCGTTTGCTTCTCTTTTCTGTAGCTTTCGGCAGCCTGTAAAAATACTCCTCAGATTTCTTGTTAAATCTATTCATATAGTCAATCTCAAAGTTCTTTTCCATTTTAGGTTCGTTTTGTGTGTTTTTTTTTTTTTTTTGTGGCATTCATGCTGAAAACCAATGCTGCCGCTCAGTCTTTTTGCCACTCAGTGGGCATAACCGCAGTCACTCAGGCCGATGGTGACGTCACGCCCATACCTTCTATACCTTGTGCTGTTTTGCAGAGGCAAGAATCGCTTGCGTGTAAAAGTTGTTGTTTTTGCAATACCGACTAGTGGTCGCTAAATGACATGCCTCACCTTTAAGTATCATATGTAGTGATGGGAAAAAGCGTCAAAGCGTGTATCAAACTGCCAAAGTTACATGATTTCAGTAAGCAATCCTTGGTTTTGTCATAATGTGTCAATTTCAATGGTTTGCCACTAGGGGCGATTTCAGAACCTGTGTCTTTATGGTTTTTACCCTATCTTGGATAGTGTAGACTTTAAGGTTACATTTGTAGAACAAAAAAAGGGAGTAGTAGGTCTCTTATTGGTCTGATTAGCCAAGCCCTCCATAAAGGCCCGCTATATAAAGTTCTTTTTGGTTCTTTACTTGGGGGTAAAATGAAGTTTTAAATACCTTTGCAGCGATATACTTTTAACAAATATCTCCCACACTGCGGAGAGCGACGTTTACATGAATATGTAAATACATGCTACGCGCTTCTCTCTCAATAACAAAAGAAACACACAACAAAAATGACAGCAGTGAGAAAACAGCAGTTAAGAAAGCATCGCTTCATAGTGATGCAGATATGTTTGTTCATGTTTTACTCGTGTCTGACCTTGACGGACTGAACAGAAGAAATGAACCGGAGAAGATTTCCATGTCAAAGAAGGCGGAGCCTCTGAGCCACAACCACCTATTACATAATCACCATGGACAAATAGTAGTAGTTCGAAGGTGTTTACCAGTCAGGGAAAGGAACTCCAAATTAACTAATGGCCTGATTTTGTTCAAAATTACGTCAGACCAGTTCGTTCTTCGATTTTGCTTGAATAAACAACACATAACAAGCCCTATAAATTAAAAAAAGAACACATACAGACACTTCATATATAATGGTATTTGATGATTTGTAGATTATATTAAAGGGATAGTTCACCCAAAAATGAACATTTTGTCATCATTTACTCAAATTCATACAGGTTTGGAACAACTTGAGGGTCTTTCTTCTGTTGAACACAAAAGATGATATTTTGAAGAATGTTGGTAATCAATCTGTTGACAGTGCCATTAACTTCCATAGTTGGAAAAAAAAAATACTATGGAAGTCAATGGGTGCCGTTTACTGTCTGGTTACCAACATTCTTCAGAATATCATCTTTTGTGTTCAACAGAAGAAAGAAATTCATACAGGTTTGGAACAACTTGAGGGTGAGTAAATGAACATTCGCTATTGGTTTGTAAAAGGTGTCTGACATGTTTTTGTTGCTTTTACGTTTTGACCAGCACGTGTTGCCAGTGTGTGGTGTTTGGAGCGCTTCAAAAACTTTGATTGAATTGAATCAATTGATTCGCAAAATGATTCACTTGCTCTGAGTTTAGAAAAGCTATGACTAATTATGACATGCTAAGAGCTACCAACCCTCAACAGTTGTTTCTTTAATCAGGTAGCTCAGACGGGTCTCCACCACTGAAAAACGCTGAGATCGTGTGCACCGTGCCCTGCCGCTCCCTCCTCACACCCAGTTATTACCACAGCTTTGGCATGACTGACAACTACTTCATCTTTATCGAACAGCCCTTGAAGCTGGATATCCTCAAAATGGCCACAGCCTACTTGAGGAGGGTCAGCTGGGCCAGCTGCATGAAATTCCACCCTGAAGACAGCGTAAGGAAGAACTCTTTCAGACCTTTGAATGCACGTCGGGACACACATCTGTCAGCTGGACAATGTTAGCATTTACTTTGCATCTCTAAACTCTCCTTTTACTCCTTATATTCATCAGACCCTGATTCATCTTATTGACCGAAAGACAAAGAAGGAAGTTGGGACCAAATTCTACACGGGTGCGATGGCTGTCTACCATCACGTCAATGCCTTTGAAGATGATGGGCATGTTGTTTTCGATGTGATCGCCTATGATGACAACAGCTTGTATGATATGTTTTACCTGGACAAGCTGAAGGAGCAGATGGGCAAAAATACTGTGTACTGCAAGCCTAAGTGCAAAAGATTTGTGTTGCCACTCAGTGACAAGGTGTGTTATGTTGTTACCAGAGTTTGCAAGGCAGCAGTGTATTCATGTTTGTCAAACATTCTGGTTGGGGTTTGTTTTTTAAGCTGCCATGCAAACACTGGTATTTCCATCAATGGAAATCTACTTTATGATGTTGTACTCAAAGCGTCTGATTATAGACAATGGACATCATTTTTTTTCTTTGACACTCAGGGTGAGACAGGTGAAGATCTGGTCAAACTTAAATACACTACTGCAAGTGCTGTGAAGGAGAAAGATGGGAAAGTTCTGTGTCAGGGCGAGGTTCTCTGTGATGGTAAGCTAATGACACTGGGGTGACTTTATTCCACTGTATGTATGGTATGTATGCATGTATGTATGTTTCTGTCTGTTGTTGTGTCTGTCGTATCGATCTATCTATCAAGTAATTTCAAGTGAAATTGAATTAGTCTTCCCATTAACACCATCCTTTATTCATTCAGACTGATTTGCGGATGCGGAATGTGCATGAAAATGAGAGGCGGGATTTATCATGTAAACAGCGTAATAGGCCAATCATAACATGATGGATGCATTGCCACCTCTCACTTGAATTTCCCCTGTTAATTCTCACTTACCCCCCACCATACCCATAGCACTCTGTCTGTCTGTCTATCCATCTGTCTGTCGGTCGGTCATTGTGTCTCTGTTGTTGTGTCTGTCTGTCTGTCTATCCATCTGTCTGTCGGTCGGTCATTGTGTCTCTGTTGTTGTGTCTGTCTGTCTGTCTGTCGGTGTGTCATTTTACAGTATCTATGTTTGTGTCTGTCTGAAAGTTGTCAGTCTGTCATTTTGTCTGTCTGTCAATGAACAGTATCTGCCTGTCTGTGTCGTTGTGTCGGCCTGTCTGTTATTGTACAGTATCTGTCTGTCATTGTGTCTTGTCTGTCGGTCTATCTGTCATTTTCTGTCTGTCTGTCATTGTACAGTATCTGTCTGTCTGTCTGTCTGTCAGTCATTGTATAGTATCTGTCTGTCTGTCATTGTCTCTGTCTGTTTGTCTGTCTGTGTCATTGTTTCTGTCCGTCTGTCATTGTACAGTATCTGTCTGTCTGTCGGCCTGTCTGTCATTGTGTCTGTCTGTCTGTCATTGTCGGTCTGTCTGTCATTGTATAGTGTCTGTCTGTCTTTGTACAGTATCTGTCTGTCATTGTGTCTGTCTCTGTCGTTCTGTCTGTCTGTCATTGTGCAGTATCTGTCTATCTGTCTGTCGGTCTATCTGTCATTGTCTGTCTGTCTGTCTGTCTGTCTGTCGTTCTGTCTGTCTGTCATTGTACAGTATCTGTCTGTCTGTCGTTGTGTCGGTCTGTCTGTCATTGTACAGTATCTGTCTGTCTGTCGTTCTGTCTGTCTGTCATTGTGTCTGTCTGTCGTTCTGTCTGTCATTGTACAGTGTCTGTCTGTCGTTCTGTCTGTCTGTCATTTTACAGTGTCTGTCTGTCTTTGTGTCTGTCTGTCATTTTACAGTGTCTGTCGTTCCGTCTGTCATTGTACAGTATCTGTTGTGTCTGTCATTGTACAGTATCTGTCTGTCCGTCATTGTGTCTGTCTGTCTGTCTGTCTGTCTGTCATTGTACAGTATCTGTCTGTCTGTCATTGTACAGTATCTGTCTGTCTGTCATTGTACAGTATCTGTCTGTCTGTCATTGTACAGTATCTGTCTGTCTGTCTGTCATTGTACAGTATCTGTCTGTCTGTCATTGCCTGTCTGTCGTTCTGTCTGTCATTGTACAGTGTCTGTCTGTTGTTCTGTCTGTCTGTCATTTTACAGTGTCTGTCTGTTGTTCTGTCTGTCTGTCATTTTACAGTGTCTGTCTGTCATTGTACAGTGTCTGTCTGTTCTGTCTGTCATTTTACGGTGTCTGTCGTTCGGTCTGTCTGTCATTGTACAGTGTCTGTCTGTTCTGTCTGTCATTTTACAGTGTCTGACAGTCTTGTCTGTCTGTCATTGTACAAGTATCTGTCTGTGTCGTTGTGTCAGTCTGTCATTGTACAGTGTCTGTCTGTCAGTTGGTCGGTCTGGCTTTCATTTTACAGTATCTGTCTGTCTGTCTGTCACTGTGTGTCACGACTCCTGTGTTATGTGGGGTTTTCCCCAGGCTGAGGTGTACAGTATCTATCTGTCTGTCTGTCGTTGTGTCTGTCTGTCTGTTGGTTGGTCAGTCTGTCTTTCATTGTACCGTGTCTGTCTGTCTGTCTGTCTGACAGTCATGTCTGTCTGTCATTGAGTGTGACGACTCCTGTGTTATGTGGGGTTTTCCCCAGGCTGAGGTGTACAGTATCTATCTGTCTGTCTGTCTGTTGGTTGGTCGGTCTGTCTTTCATTGTACCCTGTCTGTCTGTCACTGTACAGTGTATGTCATTGTACAGTATCTGTCTGTCGTAGTGTCTGTCTGTTGGTTGGTCGGTCTGTCTTTCATTGTACCGTATCTGTCTGTCTGTCATTGTACAGTATCTGTCTGTCATTCTACAGTGTCTGTCTGTTATTGTACAGTGTCTGTCGTTCTGTCTGTCATTTTCCAGTGTCTGTCGGTCTGTCTTTGTGTCTGTCATTTTACAGTGTCTGTCGTTCTGTCTGTCTGTCTGTCATTTTACAGTGTCTGTCGTTCTGTCTGTCTGTCATTGTACAATATCTGTCTGTCTGTCATTGTGTCTGTCTGTCATTGTAAAGTATCTGTCTGTCATTCTGTCTGTCTGTCGTTCTGTCTGTCTGTCATTGTACAGTGTCTGTCTGTCTTTGTGTCTGTCATTTTACAGTGTCTGTCGTTCTGTCTGTCTGTCATTGTACAGTATCTGTCTGTCATTGTCTGTCGTTCTGTCTGTCTGTCTGTCTGTCATTGTACAGTGTCTGTCTGTTGTTCTGTCTGTCTGTCTGTCTTTGTGTCTGTCTGTCATTGTACAGTGTCTGTCTGTTCTGTCTGTCATTTTACAGTGTCTGTCGTTCGGTCTGTCTGTCATTGTACAGGCTGAGGTGTACACCTCAGCCTCCCCAGTGTCTGTCTGTTGTTCTGTCTGTCTTTGTGTCTGTCTGTCATTTTACAGTGTCTGTCGTTCGGTCTGTCTGTCATTGTACAGTGTCGGTGTGTCATTTTACAGTATCTGTCTGTCTTTGTGTCTGTCTGACATTGTACAAGTATCTGTCTGTGTCGTTGTGTCAGTCTGTCTGTCATTGTACAGTGTCTGTTGGTTGGTCTGTCTTTCATTTTGCGGTATCTGTCTGTCTGTCATTGTGTCTGTCTGACAGTCATGTCTGTCTGTCTGTCTGTCATTGTGTGTGACGACTCCTGTGTTATGTGGGGTTTTCCCCAGGCTGAGGTGTACAGTATCTATCTGTCTGTCTGTCTGTCTGTTGGTTGGTCGGTCTGTCTGTCTGTCTGTCATTGTACAGTATCTGTCATTGTACGTCATTGTACAGTATCTGTCTGTCGTTGTCTGTCTGTTGGTTGGTCTGTCTGTCATTGTGTCTCTGTCTGTCTATCATTGTCTGTCTGTCTGTCTGTCTATCTGTCATTGTACAGTATCTGTCATTGTGTCTGTGTCGTTGTGTCTGTCTGTGTCGTTGTGTCTGTCTGTCATTGTACAGTATCTGTCTGTCTGTCATTGTGTCTCTGTCTGTCAGTCATTGTACAGTATTTGTCTGTCTGTCTGTTGGTCATTGTACAGTGTCTGTCTGTCTGTCTGTCTGTCATTGTCTGTCAGTCTGTCTGTCATTGTACAGTATATGTCTGTCTGTCATTGTGTCTGTCATTGTGTCTGTCTGTCATTGTACAGTATTTGTCTGTCTGTCTGTCTGTCTGTTGGTCATTGTACAGTGTCTGTCTGTCTGTCTGTCATTGTCTGTCAGTCTGTCTGTCATTGTACAGTATATGTCTGTCTGTCATTGTGTCTGTCTGTCATTGTACAGTATTTGTCTGTCTGTCTGTCTGTCGGTCATTGTACAGTGTCTGTCTGTCATTGTCTGTCAGTCTGTCTGTCATTGTACAGTATATGTCTGTCTGTCATTGTGTCTGTCTGTCATTGTGTCTGTCTGTCATTGTACAGTATTTGTCTGTCATTGTGTCTGTGTCGTTGTGTCTGTCTGTTGATCATTGTACAGTATCTGTCTGTTGTTCTGTCTGTCTGTCGTCGTTCTGTCATTGTACAGTATATGTCTGTCTGTCATTGTACAGTATTTGTCTGTTGTTTGTGTCTGTCTCTCTGTCATTGTGCAGTGTCTGTTTGTCGGTGTGTCTCTGTCATTGTGTGTGTGTGTGTGTGTGTCTGTGTCTGTTTGTTTGTCTTTGTGTCTGTCTGTCTGTCTGTCATTGTACAGTATCTGTCTGTCTGTCTGTCTCACAGTTTTGTTACTTTTTAATACTCTTTTAACCTCTAAACTGATGTATTGCATTTAGGTGTGGAACTTCCAAGAATTAATTACAATTTCAATGGAAAGAAGTACAGATATTCTTACATGTGTTGTGCAGACATATCCCCAGTGGCCACAAAGGTATTGGTCTTTTTAATTTTTGCAATACATTTATATACTTCGCAGGACTTTAAAACATTTTATCAGAAAATATAATCAAACCCATGGCCTAAGAACAGGAACACATTTTTGTGCATTATTTTTTTTATTTATTTATTTTTTTTTTTACAGATTATAAAGCTTGATGCTGAAACAAAGCAGCAGATTGAGTGGACTGGAGAGGATGGTTTTGCATCAGAACCCGTTTTCATTCCCAGGCCGGATGCAGTTGATGAAGATGATGGTTAGTTGCCGCTTTTATAATAAATAATTTAAAGTAAATATCAGGTTTGTGCTTATGACATAATTAGTCCCTTTTATAAAATTGATGCCTCAATGAAATATTAATGGTGTTTTAATCTATCTATCTATCTATTTATCTATTTATTTATTTATTTATTTTTAAATGCTTTTATAATTTTTTTTTTTAGGTGTAGTCCTGACAGTTATCATAAATGCCAAACCAAGGGAGGGTGGCTTTCTGCTGATGCTTGATGGCAAGTCTTTCAAAGAAGTTGCCCGGGCTTGTGTAGATGTAGATTTTCACATGGACATGCATGGCTACTTCATACCAGACAGTAGTTAAGAGTTACACGTCTGCCAACTGTCTAGGCATAGTGACAGAGATGGAGAATGTCCTGTAAATGTTGATATTTTGATGGTCTGGTTACAAAGTTGTCAAAAATATACTGTATTAACAGCTGTACAGTGTACCATAAATAACTGTGAAAATGTTTCTATACATTGTGCTTTGTTTGCTTGTTTGTGAATAATATAAACATGTAAAAAATGTACTGTTTGAAAGTTCATTAATTGCATTTGGTAATATAAAACAAACGTGTGAACGGTTGTTCTGTCATTTTTGCTGGCATAAAGCAATCATAAAGTGAAGTTATCATTCTGTAATTATGGTGCTAGCTTGTGTTTGAATTGTGTCCGAACTTTAGAGGGGTTTAAAATATTGTATATAAAAAAATATACTGTAGGCTAAATAATGTATCATGTAGCTGTGCTTTATTAATATATTCAAGTCATGTGTTGTTTGTTGAGCTATAAATCTCACCTTGCATAAAAAAAACAATAGATTGGCAGGCCCATCTTTATTTTCTTAAATCATGTATGAAACGACTTAACTTTCCTACTTATAATTATTTAGAGAATTGTGTAATAACCAAAGAGAGTGAAGTATCTGGTAAACACCTCAGGTGTGACTGACCACATCAATGCACCAATGACAACATCTGTGGCGGACAGACCCACATCTTTTATATAAGCCACTGTCACATGTCTAGCTGGTTCTCTATGCTGTTTAGTGCCCATCGTTGACCTGCGAACATAACAAGAAGTGAGATTTCAATTATATTTTGACCTGAGGTGGACAGTAGTGAAGTATTTTCACTCTGCTTAAGTACATTTTTCAAGTGTCTGTACTTATCAGTGTTTTTCTTTGGAAAACATTTACTTCACAACATTCCAAAGCATAATATCGTACTTTTTACTGCACTACGTTTTCTATTGAATATCATTTAATACTTGTTTTTTTTTTTTTTTTTTCTTCAGTCGCTTTGGCACATTTTCCGAAACAGTCTTAACATTCTCTAAACTGTAAGTTCAATTGTCACAACTGTTTGCTGGACATCAGAACTCTATTGCATGTATGCAAAATGTAGTTACTCACCCAAAACATTTATTTCATGCTTCAAAACCTAGTTATTGTGTCAGTAAATTGGCCAATGCCACCAAAATAAAAAGTGTTTTTGTCATTGCGTGAGCCACACTGGTCAAAATGTTTAAATGGTTTTTCACCATGGAAATATTTCTTATATACACATTTCATGTTTTTTTTTTTTTTTTTCTTTTTCTGTTCTATACAATAATGTCAGTTTTGTCTCTGAATGCTCTTGTGGATCACACTGAGCTTTTTACTGTACATACAGATTCAGATAGTAGGTAAAAATTGACTGCAAAAAGTCAATAATGTAGTACACAAAAAGAAAATTTGTATTTATACAGTACATTTATTTTGTTGAAGAAATGCGTTACATGTGAGCTTAAAATTTACAGTTTGTTCATTTTTACGCACTTTATTATGTCTTTAACACACATATCTTCTTACACATCTTCAGAATTTTCAGCTTACATCCAACACATCTCTACAAAAATAAATATACTGTATAAATACAAATAAGTACAAATATCTACAATATTTGTGTTTGTTGCAATTTAACAAACATTCCATGTCATACATATTTATAGAGTATATCATGTCTGACGGATTTTGATCACTGAATGGATCATTTTGCATGTGATGGCTCACACGATGAAAGAATGTTTATAAGTTGTGAAGAGTTTGACAGTTTCAACAAGCCATGTGCATTTAGTCATTGTGCAAATTGTAGACAAATGTACTTACTCTTTTGCACACGTGCCAAAACAATTTGCTTGAATCGATAAGAAATTCTAATCTGATGTGAACAAGAAACGAATTTTTCAGAGATCTGAACTTACTGTTTTGAGAGAAAAAAAAGTCTCGTTCGAGAATTGAGCCAAAGCAATTGAGAAAAACTTTTACTCAAGTAAAAATAGTATAAGTAAGAAAGTACTACATTTTTTATGTAATTATGTATTAAAGGTAAAAACAAAAAAACCTTTTAGTTATGAAGTGCAGTGCAGTAAAAAGTACGACATTATGCTTTGGAATGTAGTGAAGTAAAAGTTTTCCAAAGAAAAACACTGATGAAGTACATATACTTGAAAAACGTACTTGAGTAGAAAGTAAAAATACTTCACTACTGTCCAAACAAAGAAATCTGGTCACCGTACTGAACCAGCCAGTATGAATCTTTTTAGGGAATCGATTTAAAAGATTCGAAACAATAGGACGATTCGAACCCCCCACCATTTGGATCATTAGGGGGCGCCAGAGACGAGAACGTGAACGTGAACGTGATGACGACATATTCCGGAGACGAGCGGTTGGAATTAAACAGTACATGACTTTGCCAAGTGCGGTTTCAGCTTAATATAGGCTATATTTATATTTTATTATATTTTTATGAATCGAGGAACTGTCTGACACCAACATGTCTCTGCTCAGAGCCTTCAGATACAACGTAAATATCTGAATCTTGTCTTTTTTCATTTAAACCCGTATATTTTGCTTGCTGTGCGTCACGATGACAGTTATGTGAGAGATTGGTTTGTGAGCTGAAGTTGCATTGTCACATTGTTACATAATGTCATATTGTAATCGTATACCGTCAGTTGACATGTTTCCCTGTGTCTTTAGACTCAAACATTGTGTAGACATGTAATAGCGCGGTCCTCGTCCAGTCTGACTGATGGAGAGGTGCGAATCGCGCAAGTATTAAAGGAGAAGTTTCCTCAGGCTTCGGCGCTCAAGGTTGTGGATATATCAGGTGAGTCCTGACTGTGAATGAAGCTGCAGATCTGATCATATGTTTTTAGACAGTTAGGTAATGTGCAATAATATATTTGGGCTCATTTCAGGGGGCTGTGGTGCAATGTATGAAATACACATCGAGTCTGACGAGTTTAAAGGAAAGAGAACAGTACAACAGCACCAGTTAGTAAATCAGGTAAGTTAAATGAAGTATTCATAATTAAAAATAACAGTATATATATATATATATATATATATATATATACACATAATATTCAGTATATACTCTATATTAGGTGTGTTACAATATATCGTGTGACAATATATCGCAATACAAAAATGCAACAATATGTATCGTGGATAGTGACTATCTGTATTGTATATAGTTCACCCAAAATGAAAATTACTAGTACTAGCTTTAGTACTACGTTAAACTACTATATATAATGTATAATAATGCAACGAGGGAATATTAGTGGGTCCTAATAATTCCAAATTTCTTGTTACCAGTGAAAAGTAGCTTACATTATTTTAAATATATCTAGTCAGCGACAGAGTGCAAGCATATTTGTCTAAAATAATTCTGTAGTTTCAGCTTCAGAATCATGAATATTTTTATTCTGGTGTCACCATTGTCTTGTGCATTGGGTTACCAGCACCAAGTCCAAGCCTATTCATTTCCACCCCCAATGTAACACCAAATTTAAACAGTACATTTTTGTTAATCTTTTACCATATGTCTTGGAGTATCGCAATAATATTGTATTGTGAGTTCAGTATCGTGATATGTATCGAATTGTGATATGAGGGTATCGTTACACCCCTATTATATATACACTCACCTAAAGGATTATTAGGAACACCTGTTCAATTTCTCATTAATGCAATTATCTAATCAACCAATCACATGGCAGTTGCTTCAATGCATTTAGGGGTGTGGTCCTGGTCAAGACAATCTCCTGAACTGCAAACTGAATGTCAGAATGGGAAAGAAAGGTGATTTAAGCAACTTTGAGCGTGGCATGGTTGTTGGTGCCAGACGGGCCGGTCTGAGTATTTCACAATCTGCTCAGTTACTGGGATTTTCACGCACAACCATTTCTAGAGTTTACAAAGAATGGTGTGAAAAGGGAAAAACATCCAGTATGCGGCAGTCCTGTGGGCGAAAATGCCTTGTTGATGCTAGAGGTCAGAGGAGAATGGGCCGACTGATTCAAGCTGATAGAAGAGCAACTTTGACTGAAATAACCACTCGTTACAACCGAGGTATGCAGCAAAGCATTTGTGAAGCCACAACACGCACAACCTTGAGGCGGATGGGCTACAACAGCAAAAGACCCCACCGGGTACCACTCATCTCCACTACAAATAGGAAAAAGAGGCTACAATTTGCACGAGCTCACCAAAATTGGACAGTTGAAGACTGGAAAAATGTTGCCTGGTCTGATGAGTCTCGATTTCTGTTGAGACATTCAGATGGTAGAGTCAGAATTTGGCATAAACAGAATGAGAACATGGATCCATCATGCCTTGTTACTACTGTGCAGGCTGGTGGTGGTGGTGTAATGGTGTGGGGGATGTTTTCTTGGCACACTTTAGGCCCCTTAGTGCCAATTGGGCATCGTTTAAATGCCACGGCCTACCTGAGCATTGTTTCTGACCATGTCCATCCCTTTATGACCACCATGTACCCATCCTCTGATGGCTACTTCCAGCAGGATAATGCACCATGTCACAAAGCTCGAATCATTTCAAATTGGTTTCTTGAACATGACAATGAGTTCACTGTACTAAAATGGCCCCCACAGTCACCAGATCTCAACCCAATAGAGCATCTTTGGGATGTGGTGGAACGGGAGCTTCGTGCCCTGGATGTGCATCCCACAAATTTCCATCAACTGCAAGATGCTATCCTATCAATATGGGCCAACATTTCTAAAGAATGCTTTCAGCACCTTGTTGAATCAATGCCACGTAGAATTAAGGCAGTTCTGAAGGCGAAAGGGGGACAAACACAGTATTAGTATGGTGTTCCTAATAATCCTTTAGGTGAGTGTATATATATATATATATATATTACACAAACTTTTATGTTAGATGCAATTAATCGATTTGACAGCACTACTTTTTTCACTTAAAGTCCCCCTGTAAGTCAATAATTTTATCCCTTAAAACTCATCTTTGATCACCAAAATTACATATTTAAATGTTTTTTCCTGTGAAAAAAAAACCTCTTCATGCCTTAAAATAGCTTGAATGTAGCTCGACACCATTCATCCGACAATTTCCAGCCCAAAAGCTCACCAAAACCTGCCCAAAACTTTAAATGCCAAAATGATGTGATATAATTTTATTGCCATGTCAATCAATGTTGATAAGCACCATTTTTATCTCCTTAAAATAAAATAAAAATAAATCAATTTCCCAGGAAAACAGATCAAAACAGGTCAAATGCATTAAAGAGAATTTGCAAATATGACTAAAATGTCAAGTGGAAACTGTCAAAATGGCAATCAAGAAATTAACCGATGACTTTAACCCTCGGAAAAACACATGCATCATTTTTAATGTCAGAATAAGCCTATTTAAGTGCAAAAAGTGCTCAATATAAGTGATTGGAATTAGCAGGCATTTCACACACGTTAATGCGCACACACCACAGCCAAAATGTTGATACATACTGTACAATAATCCAACAACAAAAAATGAACAACAACAACAATGCGCTTACCTTTGTGTTGTCCTTTAACTTCAGACAGAACTACAGTACGTCTTTCATGAAGTACATATTTGTAGAACATGACGCAGAACTTAACGCAGTCAAAACGGATTAATCGTTGATTCAAACCTCTTTCAGCAGCTGTCAGGGAAGAGTAGAGCCCAGTCTGGACGGTTTAAAAGTTGCAGATGTCCTGATCAGTGCACATGATGATGGACAAGAGTCATATAGTCCCATATTCGATTTTAATTCAAGTCATTCAACTGTGCTCTCAGAGTTAGTTATATTCATAAAGAGTCTTCGAGTCACAGGTGTAATCCACGTTTTGAGAGTTGAGTCACTCTACCACTGTAGATACATCTTACTATATATTTATGCCACTTTGCCATAGCTCTCACTTGAATATCCAGCTACAAATTATCGCGCTAAACCCGTCATGAATGATCACGTCTGCCTGCTGATCGCTGATTGGTTAAAAGTATGTGCTCATCGCCGACGTCAACACCAGCCCGTGAGCCTGTGTGATAAGTATTAAAAAAAAACCGAACTGACCCCAAACCAGTCCAAATTTTTTCCACCCGCCCAAAGCACCGAACAATCAAATTCAAAACCGCCCACTTGACCAAAAACTCACACAAGCTCAGAGATCCACTCGCTCAACTTTAACTCAAGTTACTGTAGTAAACGCTGCACAATGGTATCACTTTTGACAACGTCGGACACAACGGTAATTAATATGATTAGCCTTTTGCTTGACTACATTATCAAACAGCTAATAATGTGTTACACAAACCATGTTCCCGTTCACCATCTCAGTCTGCCTTCTAAAAATCAGCATCCTTAGAAACGCTTTGAACATCATAGAACGTCAGTGGAGAAAGGCATATAGTTCATCATAACATCGTAATATACATCATATAAATAGTTTTTGAGACTGTCTTTGGTTCACTGCAGTTTTAAAGAGAAAATACTCAGCAATGGTGTTGACTTAAGAATTTGTACATTGTCTTAAAGCATATTAAAACACCACATAGACATACAGTGGGGAGAACAAGTATTTGATACACTGCCGATTTTGCAGGTTTGCCCACTTACAAAGCATGTAGAAGTCTGTAATTTTTATCATAGGTACACTTCAACTGTGAGTGACGGAATCTAAAACAAAAATCCAGAAAATCACATTGTATGATTTTTAAGTAATTAATTTGCATTTTATTGCATGACATAAGTATTTAATACATCAGAAAAGCAGAACTTAATATTTGGTACAGAAACCTTTGTTTGCAATTACAGAGATCATACGTTTCCTTTAGTTCTTGACCAGGTTTGCACACACTGCAGCAGGGATTTTGGCCCACTCCTCCATACAGACCTTCTCCAGATCCTTCAGGTTTCGGGGCTGTCGCTGGGCAATACGGACTTTCAGCTCCCTCCAAAGATTTTCTATTGGGTTCAGGTCTGGAGACTGGCTAGGCCACTCCAGGACCTTGAGATGCTTCTTACGGAGCCACTCCTTAGTTGGCCTGGTTGTGTGTTTCAGGTCGTTGTCATGCTGGAAGACCCAGCCACGACCCATCTTCAGTGCTCTTACTGAGGGAAGGAGGTTGTTGGCCAAGATCTCGCGATACATGGCCCCATCCATCCTCCCCTCAATACGGTGCAGTCGTCCTGTCCCCTTTCCAGAAAAGCATCCCCAAAGAATGATGTTTCCACCTCAATGCTTCACGGTTGGGATGGTGTTCTTGGGGTTGTACTCATCCTTCTTCCTCCAAACACGGCGAGTGGAGTTTAGACCAAAAAGCTCTATTTTTGTCTCATCAGACCACATGACCTTCTCCCATTCCTCCTCTGGATCATCCAGATGGTCATTGGCAAACTTCAGACGGGCCTGGACATGCGTTGGCTTGAGCAGGGGGACCTTGCGTGCGCTGCAGGATTTTAATCCATGACGGCGTAGTGTGTTACTAATGGTTTTCTTTGAGACTGTGGTCCCAGCTCTCTTCAGGTCATTGACCAGGTCCTGCCGTGTAGTTCTGGACTGATCCCTCACCTTCCTCATGATCATTGATACCCCACAAGGTGAGATCTTGCATGGTGCCCCAGACCGAGGGATATTGACTGTCATCTTGAACTTCTTCCATTTTCTAATAATTGCGCCAACAGTTGTTGCCTTCTCACCAAGCTGCTTGCCTATTGTCCTGTAGCCCATCCCAGCCTTGTGCAGGTCTACAATTTTATCCCTGATGTCCTTACACAGCTCTCTGGTCTTGGCCATTGTGGAGAGGTTGGAGTCTGTTTGATTGAGTGTGTGGACAGGTGTCTTTTATACAGGTAACGAGTTCAAACAGGTGCAGTTAATACAGGTAATGAGTGGAGAACAGGAGGGCTTCTTAAAGAAAAACTAACATGTCTGTGAGAGCCGGAATTCTTACTGGTTGGTAGGTGATCAAATACTTATGTCATGCAATAAAATGCAAATTAATTATTTAAAAATCATACAATATGATTTTCTGGATTTTTGATTCCATCTCTCACAGTTGAAATGTACCTATGATAAAAATTACAGACCTCTACATGCTTTGTAAGTAGGAAAACCTGCAAAATCAGCAGTGTATCAAATACTTGTTCTCCCCACTGTATAAACATCAAAAACATGATTTTCACCACGGGGGAACTTTAAATGGTGGTGTGAGTGTGACACATCTAATTTTTTAAAAAGTACAAACATTCCATGTAATCTCAATTAATGTGAGGTCATGAACGCTGCATGCACACTAGTTATTCAAGAATCAGAAAATGCTAAAATAACTCAAGCAAGACTGCTGAAATTCAGCACAGACTTAGTACTTCAGCATGATTGTGAGTGTTTTTATTGAACAGTTCAATAAAAATTAAGTTAACAGACTGATTTTCTTCTGAGTAACACGAAAGAAGAATATTTTATTATCCTATTTGGTCACACTTTAGTTTAGGGTCCAATTCTCACTATTAACTACGACTTTTGCCTCAGTGAACTCCTAATTACTGCTTATTAATAGTTAGTGCGGTAGTTGTTAAATTTAGGTATTGGGTAGGATTAAGAAATGTAGAATATGCTCATGCAGAATAAGGCATTAATATGTGCTTTATAAGTACTAATAAACAGCCAATATCCTAGTTATATGCATGATGATAAGCAACTAGTTAATAGTGAGAATTGGACCCTAAACTAAAGTGTTACCAAAAAATGTGCCCTCAAACACTGTAATTGTAGCTGAGACTGGAAGAGTTTGGTTTGTGTTGTCTACGCTGTTTTCTGCGCTACAAAAGCAAATCCACCTTGATGCACTTCCAAAGGATGAGATTGATACAGTAATACCGGCGCCGCCATAACTGTTCATATCACTGTGTATCAAGTGCTGAGGAAGATCCAGAGCTGAAATTCAGATATGGTAATGGGCGTTTAGTTTCTGACCTGTTGATTAATCACAACAGACTGGGCCATCTGACCAATCAGAGCAGAGGAATCTTACAGAAAGGAGGGGTTTAGAGAGACTGAATCCTTTATCGAACCGTTTCAGACACTGTGAGAAATGAGGTGATGCTGCAATGTACAGTATATTATCAGAGAATGTGTTTTTTTTACCTTGGATGCATGTAAACCTATTGTAGGAGACTAAATTAGGAACCTTTAAAATACCATAATTGGGGCACTTTAAAAGAATATTCAGTGTAAATTATAATCTGTGGTTTGTTTTTCAACAGGCTCTTAAAGATGAGATTAAAGCCATGCACGGTCTACGCATATTCACTGATGTTCCTAGAAAGTAGGAGCTTCTCAGCGTCATCCTCACGTCGCGTCAGTCTGCCATCTCACTACAATATTGTATCACACACATCTGTCTGCTTTTGAAGTAAATAATCACAGTGGCAGGAAAATACTTTATAGATCTTTATGAATAAAAGCTGTGCAGTTACAAAAAGATATACAAGTTATGGTTCTCAGATGCTGTAAACGCACAAAATAAAAGAATGTAATAATATTGTTTTTGCCAGTAAATGAGAGCGTGCAAGAAAAAAGGCGTGTGGATTGTTTGAATCTTTAGTCATGGTTCACTGTTTGTATTTTTGTGTAAAATTAAGCTTGAAGTAGCTTTGTAAGTTATCTGTTTTTTTCTGTTCTGACATTAGGTCTGTTGATCTATTAAATTGTCACTTCCTTTTCCCTGGCAAACTTGTGTGGCACAAGATTGATTGTATTCAGAGACAAGTATACCAATCATTATTATGTAATATGTAATTGATTCACTGCTTGTACTTTTAAATGACCAAATCCATGTGTAATAGTAGGTTCTACAGAAACCATTTTCACCACTAGATGTCATTTTTTTGTGTGTTTTAACACCTAAAGCGTTAAAAGTGGTGTTTTGAATTGTATCTACAATTGAATACAGGTGCATTGACCTCAATATATATATATATATATTTTTCTGAAGTGCTTATTTTTAACCCGTCTTCCCTTCAAATTTTGTTACATTACGTATGCTATTACTAGTTTTACGGTACTGTATCTTATTTGGGTACCGTATGTGACATAATGATGCTTTGGCTTACCAGTGTGGATGAAAGGATTCAATCAGATTCATTTTGGCGAGTTGGTTCGTTCGGATAGCTCGGTTCAGTGGTTCAAACTGATTAATCGATTTGCCTCGGCGTAATTCTTTGTATCGACGTGAATGTTTAGTTAGATATTGCTGTTTGTCATTGTATTTACGAATAAATCGCATACAGTGTCTTTTTTTCAGCGAGTCTGTTCAAGATAAGAACTGATCTATCGACTCGCCTCAACCACTTAAAAGTGTTTACCGAAGACCATTTTACGGTATAAACCTTTTGTTGGTGCCTACATAAGTAGTTAAATACTACTTATCTCTAAAATGTCTCCTACATTGTCCCATGTTCTCCTTAACAGTCCAATAATTCACAAATGCTGTGCGAATCGGTTCGAATGATCTGTTCAAAATAAGGATTCGGACATCACTAGTGGATGGTGCGGCAGGAGAGAGCGCAGTTTCCAGCAGGGCTTCAGCAGACCGTTAGGCTGTTCACATCATCTTCAGACATGGCAAAGGAAGGCACGGAGATTGCGGAAGAGACCGAGCAAATGATAGACCAGAAGGAGCCGGAGAATCCCGTTTCTACGGTAGTAGATCTAAAAGAAATGCGGGCTGTTGTTCTGACGGGCTTTGGTGGTCTAAACAAACTCAAAGTCACCAAGAAACCAATGCCAGAGCCTCAAGAAGGAGAAGTCAAAATTCGCGTGAAAGCATGGTAAATATTTCTGCTTGAATAGTCATGCATTTATGTATTCTTTATCAAAATGCCACATATGGCACATCAGAGACTGCGCGCGACTGGCATCAGCAGCAACATGTTGCAGCAAGAACAGGTGCCTTCACCTAAAATACATATTAGTTATTTATCTAGGATTTAAAACAGTGTATGATATGAATCTTGGTGGTTTTGGAGGTTAGACGCAGATGTAAGTAAATCCGTGTAGGCTACGCGTGTTTTGTTGGTTCCTCTGACATTACACTTTTTTAAGGTTGACTTTGGTTTATGACTATTAAATAATAAACAAAACATTATTTAACAGTTTTGTAACAAGCAGATCCATATGGTTGGTTCTTGATGTGCTTGACGGCTTTTAAAGTTTAGTGTATTAGAATAGTGATAAATTGTATTATAAAACTCTATTAAAGGTAATTAAAAATTATTTAAAAACTCATGTATATATATATAATATATATATACTTTCCTGATATATAATAATATATATTTATTATTACATATACTTTAATTTCATGGTATGTCATATATAATAATATATAATATATTAATATATATATTTTGTTTTTGAAAGAAGTCTCTTTTGCTCACCAAGGCTGTATTTATTTGATCAAAAATACAGTAAAAACAGTAATATTGTAAAATATTATTACTCTTTAAAATAGCTGTTTTCTGTTTTAATATAAAACCAAATCATCAGAATGATTTCTGAAGGATCATGTGACTCTAAAGACTGGAGTAATGATGCTGAAAATTCAGCCTTGATCACAGGAATAAATTACATTTTATAACATATTAAAACAGAATTTTAATTATATTTCACAATATTACTGTTTTTACTGTATTTTTGATCAAATAAATGCAGCCTTGGTGAGCAGAAGAGACTTCTTTCAAGAACATTAAAAAAAAATTATGTTTCCAAACTTTTGACTGGTACTGTATGTATACATACATATATATATATATATAGAAAAAGTATGTGAACCCCTTGCATAATCTGTGAATAATTTTAACAAAGTAAGAGGGATCATACAAAATGCATGTTATTTTTTTTATTTAGTACTGAATATCGTGAATATGACATTTTACATAAAAGATGTTTACATATAGTCCACAAGACAAAACAATAGCTGAATTTATAAAAATTACCGTTTAAAAGTTTACTAACCCTTGATTCTTAATACTGTGTGTCGTTCCCTGGATGATCCACAGCTGTGTGTGTGTTTTGTGATGGTTGTTGTTGAGTCTCCTGTTTGTCCTGAACAGTTAAACTGCCCAACGTTCTTCAGAAAAATCCTCCAGGTCCTGCAAATTCTTCAGTTTTCCAGCATCTTTTGCATATTTGAACCCTTTCCAGCAGTGACTGTATGATTTTGAGATCCATCTTTTCACACTGAGGACGATTGAGGGACTCAAACACAACTATTAAAAAAGGTTCAAACATTCACTGATGCTCCAGAAGGAAACATGATGCATTAAGAGCTTGATCTTTTTGAATTTCAAGATCAAGGTAAATTGTACTTAATTTGTCTTCCAGGAAACATGTATCTTCTGTTGCTTCCAAAGGGCAGTACTAAATGAAAAAAAAAACAAAAAAAAAGATATTTAAACAAAATAACATCCTGTTCAAAAGTTCCCCCATGATGATCCCTCTTACTTTGTTAAAATTATTCACATTTTCACAGATTCTGCAAGGGGTTCACAAACTTTTTCTTGCAACTGTATGTATATATATATATATATATATATATGTGCGTGTGTGTGTATTTATTTTAAGTTGGGAATTTTGGGAATCTCGATTGTCTAATTTTACAGCGGACTGAACTTTCTTGATCTAATGGTACGACAAGGAAATATTGATAATCCTCCAAAAACACCTCTTGTGCCTGGATTTGAGTGTTCTGGGATCGTAGAGAATGTGGGAGAAAACACCCAAGGCTTTGAGGTATGTGCAGAAATGTTTTCATGCTGATATGTTGGTTGTGCACTGATTCAGGAATTTCAGACGATGATGGCCAATATTAACAGTATTTGTTTTTTCATAATGGAGCTCTGATCTTTATTAATGTATCGTTCTTCGGGTGGTGGGAAAGATTTGTTACCTGGCATGAAAAAATAATTCATTGTTTGAACTGGAAAAGAATAAGCCCTGGCATTATATCAGCACATTCGAGTTTAACAATGTGTTTTTTCTTCTTCTTTCAGATAGGTGACAGAGTGATGGCCTTTGTAAATTACAATGCTTGGGCAGAGGTGGTTTGCACACCGTTGGATTTCGTGTATAAGATCCCAGACGACATGACATTCCCAGAGGCGGCTGCCTTCTCTATGAACTTTGTGGCTGCCTACATGATGCTGTTTGAAGTGGCCAATCTCCAGGAGGGGATGTCTGTATTAGTTCACTCAGCAGGAGGTGGGGTGGTAAGTCTGTTGCTTTGAGCGATAGGACTAGTAAAGAACTTTGAAGTAGCAGATATTGATGTTTATTTTAGCTTATACATTTGGACACAAACATATCTGAGCCCATATTGCTGTTTAGCTTTCCAGGTTAAGGCCCGTTCACACCAAGGACGATAACTATAATGATAACCATATTAGCGTCCACACCAGCAACGATATCGTTCTGTTTTGTCCTCTGCTGCTTTAAATGCTCGAGCTCTTTAAAGCAGGATGGATTCTGATTGGCTGTCATTGTTTTTGTAATAAGTAATTCCAACCATATCATTTCTCATGCTGTTATAGTTGTGGTGTGGACTCTGCTATTCCTTAATGTGAACACGCCTTTAAACAAATGCAGATTTACAGATTCATTATATGGCTTTTGGTGGAACATGATCAAAATTAGTTTGAGGGTGTGTTCACACTTAGCAAGTTTGGTCCGATTAAAACAAACCCTGGTGAGATTGCTCTGTTAGTGCATAGTGTGTGAACGCTGCCATCTGAACCCTGATGCGGACAGAGACTACTGAAAAGATGGGTCTCGATCCGCTTCCAAATGAACTCTGGAGTGGTTCGAGTGAAATATGAATGCAACACGGACCAAAGACATGTAAACGAACCAAAAACGGGACTTAGTGTCACAAGATTAGGGATGGGTATCGAGAACCGGTTCCATTTTAGAACAAATTCCAAATCCCCCAGAACCTGTGATTCGATAAGAAACACGCATTTCGGTTCCACTTATTGGTTCTTGTGTGAGCATTTTAATGTGATTTTAAACCATTCAAGCACAAATGTTTTCTGTGCTCTGCACACATCCAAAACGTGCGCACAGAAAATGTGGTTTTAATGTGATTTTAAAGATTCAAGCACAAAGAAGACTTGCGAGTGGTTTTCTGGGCTGCAGACACACACATGCTGCACACACACACACACACACTAGGAAATTTTCCCACCGGTTTATCGACGTGTGACAACACCGATAAAACCGGTATCACCTGCCGGGGCTTTTCAAATTAAAGCGAAAGTAAAATGCGCATTCATAACGAAGCCGTGCGGAGCAAAGCGAGTGTTTTCAATGAATTCCTATGAAAGTTAAGCTTCCATAGACATGAACTGAAAACGCGCCAGACTGGACACGCACCATGAATGACAGTGCAGCCGTGAATGAATGACAGTGCGGCCGTGTTCATTTTAGTTTCGGTTTAGAATTAGCGTCAATTCGGGGGCGGGTTGCTTGAATTGTGGATTCATTAGCCTATTAGTCTTAATGAAAAACACAACAACAAATCAGTACAATGACAAACTCACTTAAATAGGCGCTTTTACATTTCGCTTTGAAACCAAATCTTACACGCGAACATCTTGTCTGTCAGCTCTTCGCTGTCGTGATGAATGAAATCTGACTCCTGCTGCGACTCTCCTTCGGCTCACACTGTATTGGGCAGACACGTTCAGTTTTTAATTGTAGTGTCTGTTCTCTAACTGAACTGAATGATTTTATTACTATAAAAATCAAAACGACGGTGGGGGCAGTGCCGCGGTGGGCAAGTGATGTAACCGGTGTTTCACCTGAACACCGGTAACACCGGCAACACCGACTATGGCAGCAAGCCTAACACACACACGTGCGCACAGAACGGCTTCTCGCAATAATGAACTGAGTTCCTCTTTTTGCACAGCACACGAACGGACAAATACACACAAAAATATGTCAAAATATTCTCGTAAACACAGTCGTTTATGTCTTAAGACAGATGAGAAGAAAATAAGAAAACGCGTGCAGCTTTTAAAGTGACTGCAGATTTTCCTGATGCCGTCTCTATGGCAACGTTAATCAAACAAAAGACAACGAGAAAAGTCACTCGCTGTTCTAGACAGAATAACATTTTAACTATATTAGTAATGTATAGCCTATATTTTATTAATAAAGTGCAGTGTTATTTTACATTTGATTATACAGTTTCTGTACCTGAATACCTGAAAATGATTATTTCAATCGTATCTTTGTTCAATTGTATTTATTTGTGCAATTGATAATTTGTTAATTTGCTCTTTTTTAATTACTGGGTGTTTAATTGTCTTTAATAATGCTTGAAATTTATATTAGTTAGGCTAGTTGTTTTTGCTCTGGTATTTTTAAACCATAGGCAAAAGTTCCTTGTGTAAGTGTTGATTTTTGTTCATGGTATTCAGCTAGAATGAAATGTTTTACAATAAGACTTCGAATAAATGTGAATGATATCTAAGGTTTTTTTTTTTTTTTTTACCTTATTGGAATCGAAATTAGGAATTGATAAGAATCGGAATCGATAAGCAGAATCAGAATCGTTAAAATTCAAACTATACCCAACCCTACACAAGATGCGACCCTAAAAAGGACAGAATGCTCAAGCACACCTGGTTTTTCTCGTCATAGTTGTGATGTTGCCCATCACAGTTCGGTGCAGGCGTCAGAACCGCGTCTCCTCACAGCAGATCTTCGTTTGTGTGTGTGACGGAGGGATTCCTGACACTGTTTTGACTCCTTTACACACTTTATAAGCTCTTCATGTGTTCTCAGCTGGTAAGTACCATCATATGGACACACACACTTAGCACACAGCATTGTTTAGGATGTTCGGTAAGTTCTGTCAAAAATATACATAATAAAAGCCATTTTCTTGTTTTGTATCTTTATTTTTGGTGTTACAAATGACAGTGTGAACGCTAAGTGAACCAGGACTAAATGAATCGTTTTCTATTTTACAAGTGTGAACACACCCTAAAGGGCCGTTCAGTGTTTTTCCATTCCACTGCTCTACTTTTTCATTGTTTTTCTACGTAAACATGCACTAGACGGATGTCTTTAACCGTTGCGCTCGCATCTTGCGTCTTTTGCAGTGTATCGCGAATGACACGGGCGTTCTAAAAACGTGGCGCTCAAGTTAAAGGAAGTTCAACTTTTAAAAAACACCTCTCTAGACCTTAGACACGTTAAAAAAAATCTTAACTTCTTTTAACTCAAGCGCCTTGTTTTTGGAAAGCCGTGTCAAGCCTATTTATATTTTCACCTTCCCAAAAGGACTAGTTGTTTATACTTGACGCGCTCACTGTTGTACTATTCTTTGAAACGACAGGGGGCGACTCTGAGTATTTCCTCTAAAAATACTCAGAGTAAACCTTGAGATTATTACTTGTGACATTAGAACAGATTATACACTGATCAGGCGTAACATTATGACCACTGACAGGTGAAGTGAATAACACTGATTATCTCTTCAACACGACACCTGTTAGAGGGTGTATTATATTAGGCAGCAAGTGAACATTTTGTCCTCAGAGTTGATGTGTTAGTAGTAGGAAAAATGGGCAAGCGTAAGGATTTGAGCGAGTTTGACAAGGGCCAAATTGTGATGGCTAGACCACTGGATTAGAGCATCTCCAAAACTGCAGCTCTTGTGGGGTGTTCCCGGTCTGCAGTGGTCAGTATCTATCAAAAGTGGTCCAAGGAAGGAACAGTGGTGAACCAGCAACAGGGTCATGGGCGGCCAAGGCTCATTGATGCACGTGGTGAGCGAAGGCTGGCCCGTGTGGTCTGATCAAACAGACGAGCTACTGTAGCTCAGATTGCTCAAGAAGTTAATGCTGGTTGTGATAGAAAGGTGTCAGAATACACAGTGCATCACAGTTTGTTGCGTATGGGGCTGCATAGCCACAGACCAGTCAGGGTGCCCATGCTGACCCCTGTCCACCGCCGAAAGCGCCAACAGTGGCATGTGAGCATCAGAAATGGACCACGGAGCAATGGAAGATTGAGATCTGGGGGATTTGGCCTCCAAATTCCCCAGATCTCAGTCCAATCGAGCATCTGTGGGATGTGCTGAACAAAAAAGTCTGATCCATGGAGGCCCCACCTCACAACTTACAGGACTTAAAGGATCTGCTGCTAACATCTTGGTGCCAGATACCACAGCACACCTTCAGGGGTCTAGTGGAGTCCATGCCTCGACGGGTCAGGGCTGTTTTGGTAGCAAAAGGGGGACCAACACAATATTAGTTATGATGTTATAATTTTATGCCTGATCGGTGTATGGATATGAGAACATGTACTAAATTAAACAACGATTAAATATTTTCTAATTTCACTAAACATTTTAATTTCGTGAACATTTTTATTAAACATGGACCTTTATTTTCATTAAAAGGGCTCATTTCTGCTATTGTAGACTCATTTTATAAATGTAACAAATTTAGACACACAAGATGTACCTGCTTGGCCAGATTCGCCTCTAAGTCGTGCGGAGCCGGACGGAAAGTTACAAAAAAATTCAGTGCACACCGCCACACAAAATGGGTTCGCACGCAAAAGCACTTTCATGACTGGAAATTTCACAGTTATTTTGTTTTCAAAGAGGAAAAAGGAAACAACATAGTTGTATAACGCAAACCATGCCTTCCAGCTATGAAGACGATTTCTTTATCAAAGGACTCAACATCCAACTTAAACATTTGCAGGTATGACTAGCACGGAAATCATGACGTAATTTGTAACTGTAACAGAATACATTTTAAAAGTAACCCTCCCAACCCTGGCCGCAATGATGTCATTTTTGAAGCATGCACCCAAGCGAACTTGCGGATGCGTCGAGTATAAATCAGCCTTCATGCATGAGACGCTGCAAAAGACGTCCGTCTAGCGTGTATTTACATTGAAAAATAATAGAAAAGTAGTGCAGTGGAATGGAAAAACACGTTCTGTGTGAACGGCCCCTAAGAGTGACAGAAACCATTAATCATATTCCATTCTGTTTGTCCTCTTTTTCCACATTAGGGTCAAGCAGTCGCTCAACTTTGTTCCACTGTCCCCAACGTCACTGTGTTTGGGACTGCCTCACCCTTCAAACATGAAGCCATAAAGCATTCAGTCACTCATCTCTTTGACAGAAACCTTGACTACGTTCCAGAAGTTAAGAAGTAAGCACAAATGCGGTTGTTGTCATTATGTAGATGTAGGGGCAAAAAAGAAACAGTTAGATGGTGAGAATATAAAATAAATGAGTCATACTGGGAGGCCAGTGCAAGTCTGAGAAGGCAGACGTCATCAGTACCTCCTCTAGACCTGCGTGGCTCCAGTCCCCATGGCAACACCCAGCAGATGGGAAAGTGGTGTGTTGTAGTATGGGGAGGGGCACCTGTACGTCCTTCTGATCAACCACACAAAGACAGAAAATGTGCAGCAACTGACTCATTCAGAGCTAACCGCAACACATTTGAGGAAACATTATTTATATGTGGTGTTGCCTAACCATTTCTGTGGTGGAAATCTCATTTGTAAAGCATCTTTTGTCCATTTGTATTGGTTTCCCCTACAAAAAAAGTATTGTAGCAAGACCATGGAAGGGTAATGGTAAAAAATACCATGGTAGTCCTAAAATGCAAGTTACCTTTACAGGGCTTGTCTGGGAGAAGTGGATTTTTTGAAGGGTCTGTGAAAGAGAATTTTACTTGCCCAACCAGACAAGTAGCCTGATTAAAACGTCAGTAACAAAAAAAAAAAAACTGAGGAATCATCAAAATGCAAGAATGATTGTCATTTTATAACATTTAGAGCCAGATTTACTAACAGCTTGTGGCAGCACAAACCCTCTTTTGTCGTTAAAAACTACTGTCAGGATTTACTAAAGACACGCAGTGATAAATTAGCGCTGAAAAGGCATGGACAGGGTTATTTTTGCGGCTGATCTTATTGCATATGCATTTGTAGGAGTTTCACTTTCAGACGCAGAATTTATGGAAGGAGAGTATTTAAATGAATCATGCAAGGTGATTTACTAAGGTTTGAGCTCGTCAATTTACTGGTGTTTGCGCTATTATTTACTGCCCAAAAAAAGCAGATGCTAATTTGCGCTGCTCTTGGTAGATTGTGTTGGTCATTATGAAAATGATCCGGCTGTGTTCTTTCATTTGTGCGTCGTCAGTAGATCACGCGAGAACTTTTTTGGAATTGCGCTCTCACGCTAATTTGCCCTTTTTAGTAAATCTGCCCCTCAGTGTAAGTGGCGATTGATAGTGGATAATAATATATAATTTATAATTAACTGATGGTAACAAGGCTACACACACAAAGAAACTAATTTAACATACTGCGGTAAAAATTTGAATTTTTTTATTTATAACATATGATACAGTTAAGCAACATCACACGACCAAGAGTGCTGTTTTCCTGAATACCATCATGATTGAAAATGTGACACTGATTTCATACAACAAGTAGTTAATATAAAGTCACTTACATTTTAGATGTAATATTGACTGTTTCTGTTCTGTTTCATTAGCAAAAAAATTTCCAATCAAAGATCACAATAGCGCATCTCACAGCAACACTCCGTGTTTTCATTACTGAATGATTCAGCACTTTGAACAAATCGGTTGAGTCAAAGATTCAATGACCCATTCATAAACAACTGCCTCATTCTTGAATGAATCAGCTGTTTGAACGAATCGTTTGAATGAATGACTCAATGACTCTCATTAAGAAGGTTTAGCTGGCGGTTTAGTTCCATGTTTAAAAGTATAAACCCCACCCAAATATACTTATTTGTATATTTAAAAATGAAAACAATCTCATAACATTATTTAATGCAGTTGTAATTTTTCAGTGTAAATGATTTTATTTGATTGGTAACAGTCTTATTATTCTAATTACATTTATTGATCAAATTTGAAATGAAAGATGAAGCATATATTTAATAAGATTTGGGGAAAAAATGCGTAAATAGCACAAATATGCAGATTTAAAAATGTCAGCTGATAGAACACTGATGAGAATATTGCTTCAGAATAAATGATATTTACATCATCCTATTTTTTCCGGACAAGCAACTTTTTTACTTTGAATGACCGATTTACTTGTCCAAAGGCACAACAAGGCTTAATGTTGAGCCCTGCCTTTATTTATATAGCGTTTTATACAATACAGATTGTTTCAAAGCAGCTACACTGTAATTAACTGAATAAATGGTGCACACTTCATCAAATATGTGACAAATTCTGCTGTAAAGCAGCTCTAAAAAGACAATAGTGCCATTATTCAGCTCGAGTCAGTTCATTGTTGATTCAGTTCAGTTCAATAACAGTGTAAAATTTGTCAATTATGAATCAAATTCGGTTCAGCTATAAAGCAGCTCTACATTATAGTCATCATCAAGCTCAATTCAGTTCAAGTTTTGTTCTCATCTGATAGTGTCAGGGCAGTCAGATTGATAATATTACTGAACAGGGCTTGACATTAACACCCGCCAACCGGCCAAATGCAAGAGTATTTCAGCAGTGGCGTGTAACGCAGTCACTCCTACTAGCCACTTTGGTGGATTGAATTTAATATATAATATATACATTTTTCAATTGTAGTCTTTTAAAAAGTGCAATGTAGTGTTGTCAGAAATATCGATTTTTCGACACATATTAATACTGAAATATCTGAAAAGCTTCCAATACTCATTTCCCTCAGAATAGACACAATACCAGCTGCTCTTTCTCTCTCTCTCATCTCTCCCACAGCGAGTGACACACAAACCCTCCTCTCCTCACTCACTCATTTCATTTGCTCCGGATGAATATTGTTGCTGTTACAGGGCTTGAATTTCGGCATGGGATTGCGCATATTGCGCATAATTTTACTCATTCCTGCAGATTTTGTGCTCACACCCAAAGTGCACACACACAACCCTGCATCTCGGTACTAAATTGAGTTCTTTTTCACTGATTATTGCGCTTAAACAGTCAAATACAGATAAAATAATGTCAAAATGCTGGTCTTGGTGAGTATTCACGTAAACACAGTCAGTTCTGTTTTAAGTGAACGTAAACAGTTGAGAAAGAATACACATGTGTAACAGTATAATGGATCCGTGCGTCAGGCCTAATATTCCTGCTGTCAAATTATGAGATAATATTAAAAATATCTATATGGCAGTTTTTCCCCATGGTATGGATGTCAAAATTGTGGCCTGTGAAAATGCTGAGTGGCTAGTAACCACTAGTCACAGTAGCTGGTGAGCAAAAAAGTTAATGTCAAGCCCTGTTACTGAATATTAAGTGTATTTTAAACCCTAACTAAGCAAGCCAAAGGGGACAGTGGCAAGGAACCCAAACTCCATCGGGTGACAATAGTGGAGAACAAAAACATTGGGAGGAACCAGGTTTAGTCAGGGGGCCAGTTTGTAAAACAATGGTTCATCTCCGTACTTTTGTTAGTGTTATTCTGGTAGCATTTTATTTTACAGTCCTGTTCCACATGTACATACTATGTACTTATTATAGCAATTACAATAACTGGGTAATAACTAGGTACTAACCCTGAACCTAACCTTAACCCATGTAGTTACCTTATATTACCAGTACTTTTTTGGATAACTACACTGTAAGTACACGTTCTCTAAAATAAAGTTTAACCATTATTCTAACACGTTTATGCTCAAACAAATTCACGTAAACTGAGTATGAGAGAGGAGATTAGGACTCTTTTCATCTCTGTGCTTCCACATTCCTCTCAGGATCAGGGGCAAAGCAAAATTAAATTGGTCTCAGGTTGGTCTCTCTTCCACAATAGGCAGGACCCCGGGCATCACAAGACCTCCTACTGGTTAAGCCTTGTATGCGGTCCAAGCACCATGAAGACAGGAATGCATTAGAGCCCATGCCTCTCATTACTTATCAGCTGTGATACTGAAAAAATGACGGATGTTTAATATTTTTATGGTTCCAGAATTTTATAGGGTCTCATTTAAGTAACTTGCCAGAACAAAAATATGGTTAATGATGTTTTTTTTTCTCCTGCAGGATATCTCCAGAAGGAGTAGATATTGTACTGGACAGTTTGTGTGGAGAGAACACAGGAAAAGGCCTAACTTTGCTCAAGCCCATGGGAACGTACATCCTCTATGGTTGGTACACACCGAGGAAGAGCATTCTCATAACACTGAAATTAATTAAACATTTTGAGGATATATATATATATATATATATATATATAAAAATGATTTAAAAGGACAGTGAACCCCAAAATGAAAATTCTGTCATTATAAACCCGTTTGACTTTCTGTCTTCTGTGAACCACAAAAGATGTTTTGAAGAATGTTCCTGCTGCTCTTTTTGTTATTAAAGGGATAGTTCACCCAAAAATGAAAAATTACCCCATGATTACTCACCCTCAAGTCATCCTAGGTGTATATGACATTCTTTCAGACGAATACAATCGGAGTTATATTAAAAAATGTCCTGGCTAATCCAAGCCCAAAAAAAGTGCATCCATCCATTATAAACGTCCACACGGCTCCAGGAGGTTAATAAAAAAGTGAATCGATGGGTTTGTGTAAGAAAAATATCCATATTCAAAACTTTATAAAGTAAAGTATCTATCTTCCGCCAGACCGCCTTCTATATTTTATTTACGCAGAAAGTGTAGTGCCTCTCGCAGTTCAAAACACTTACGCTACGCCCGATGTCATACGTTGCGCCAGTTACGCCTTTTTCATAAGTTGAATACGGAAGGCGGTCTGGTGGAAGCTAGATATTTTACTTTATATATAAATATAATATTTTTCTTACACAAATCCATCGATTCACTTCAGAAGGCCTTTATTAACCCCCCGGAGCCGTATGGATTACTTTTATGATGGATAGATGCACTTTTTTGAGCTTCAAATTTTGGGCTGCCATTATAATGCTTGGATTAGCCAGGAAATGTTTTAATATAACTCCGATTGTTTTCGTCTGAAAGAAGAATGTCGTATACACCTAGGATGGCTTGAGAGTGAGTAAATCATGGGGTAATTTAAATTTTGGGTGAACTATCCCTTTAAAAGCATTCAGAGATTGCTGTTCCTGTTAAAAAAGTACATTTTAGCATACTTTTAAAAAGTGGACTTATTACAGAAATAATATACTTTAATGGAATGTACAATGTGCTTAACTGAATAATGTTTACCTAAAATTCAGACATAAAATGATTCTAGTTTAAATTTATATTAGATGCAATTAGTTGAAATTAAGAGTGCTTTGAACTTGAGTACATATTTGTATGTAATTTCATAATTCTATTTTGGTCTTTGAAATATGGTTAAAATGTACTGACAAGCATTTATGGCACTAAATATAACTAAAATATCTTACTTTTTGGCCATATAAATATCAACAACTGCAGCAAATTGCATATTTTTGCTCAGTTTGGGTCTAAAATTGTGGTGTTTCTTTCCTCCTCAAGTATATAATACTCAACAAAAAGTATGCATGCAATTTTATTTTAACTATTTTAAAGCACGGCGAAAGATTATTGGGTCAAACTTTAGATTAGGGTTGAATTCTCACTATTAACTATGACTTTTGCCTCAGTAAACTCCTAATTACTGCTTATTATTAGTTAGTGCGGTAGTTGTTAAGTTTAGGTATTGGTAGGATTAAGGGATGTAGAATATGATCATGTAGAATAAGGCATTAATATGTGCTTTATAAGTACTAATAAACAGCCAATATCATAGTAATATGCATGCTGATAAGCAACTACTTAACAGTGAGAATTGGACCCTAAACTAAAGTGTTACCGATTATTGAAACATAGTGATTTAAAATGTACTTTAAAGTACAACTTTTGACATTATTATTACAAAGTGTACCTTTAAAAAACTTACTTAAGTTAAGTAACATAGTCATGAAAATGTACTCTCTTATAATCTCATGATAATGTGCTCTGTCCAAGTTATATTTATATTATACTTTATACTTTTAAGATTTGAAGTACACGACAAGTGCATATTCAATACATCTAAGTCTTTTTCACAAGGGTCGATTTGCCTCATGCACTATTTTCTAATTCTTCTGAATCCATGATAGCTGTGTTTAATGAACAAACACGTTATTCTCTCATTTGCATACTGCATTAAACTGTGATGACAGATGATGACAGAATGTTCATTTTTTGGTAACTATTGCATCATGCAGTGGTCATGGACTGTAGAGGTAGAAAAAGAGAAAAAAAAATGTAGCAATTTTTGACCTCCTGACCCTCATTTGAAAGCAGTCGCACAAAGTGTCACATTGTAGGTGGCCAACAGCAAATTGAGGTTAATTCACATAAAAGATGATGCCTGCAACTTTCATTACTCCAATTCCCTTAGCTTTCTGGTCCATTAGGAATATTTAATTAGGAGGGACACCATGCAGCAGAGATAATGTAAAAGTTAGGTTTAAAAACACATTACTGCCAAATGAATGAATCAGGCATCATAATTCTGGATGGAGCTTATTAATAAGAGCCAATTGGCAAAGCTGTAATAATGCCATGTTTTATTGCTTCAAATGCCAAGACTTTACTTTGTATCTTTTAACATCTTTTATCATGCCTGAGTGCTTAATTTCTGAGCCACTTGCACCTGCAAAAATAATGATTGTTTTCAAACATGTTTCCTGAATGCATCTCATCTGCCATTGTTCAGTTAAACAGACTAATTTTGTTGTGTCGGGTTTGTTGGGATGCTCAAACAATGCAATGATTTGAAAGCTCCAGAGAGACAGAGTGTTACACTAAATCAACCTATGAACTTTTTATAGTTGACTCTGCTTATTAACCCTATAAGGCCTACTGTATCATATTTGATACGCAAGTTTCTAAGGCCGCTAAATTATCAACATGATCAAAACTTTGCTGAAAAACCTGTTGCACGCAATCAGGGGTGCATTAACGCACAGGCTTCCATGGGCTGAAGCCCAGGGGCCTACACTGGGGAGGGGCCTACTGGCTGCACGAAAATATACAGTGGGGAGAACAAGTATTTGATACACTGCCGATTTTGCAGGTTTTCCTACTTACAAAGCATGTAGAGGTCTGTAATTTTTATCATCAAAAATCCAGAAAATCACATTGTATGATTTTTAAGTAATTAATTTGCATTTTATTGCATGACATAAGTATTTGATAAATCAGAAAAGCAGAACTTAATATTTGGTACAGAAACCTTTGTTTGCAATTACAGAGATCATACGTTTCCTGTAGTTCTTGACCAGGTTTGCCCACACTGCAGCAGGGATTTTGGCCCACTCCTCCATACAGACCTTCTCCAGATCCTTCAGGTTTCGGGGCTGTCGCTGGGCAATACGGACTTTCAGCTCCCTCCAAAGATTTTCTATTGGGTTCAGGTCTGGAGACTGGCTAGGCCACTCCAGGACCTTGAGATGCTTCTTACGGAGCCACTCCTTAGTTTCCCTGGCTGTGTGTTTCAGGTCGTTGTCATGCTGGAAGACCCAGCCACGACCCATCTTCAATGCTCTTACTGAGGGAAGGAGGTTGTTGGCCAAGATCTCGCGATACATGGCCCCATCCATCCTCCCCTCAATACGGTGCAGTCGTCCTGTCCCCTTTGCAGAAAAGCATCCCCAAAGAATGATGTTTCCACCTCCATGCTTCATGGTTGGGATGGTGTTCTTGGGGTTGTACTCATCCTTCTTCTCCCTCCAAACACGGCGAGTGGAGTTTAGACCAAAAAGCTCTATTTTTGTCTTATTAGACCACATGACCTTCTCCCACTCCTCCTCTGGATCATCCAGATGGTCATTGGCAAACTTCAGACGGGCCTGGACATGCGCTTGCTTGAGCAGGGGGACCTTGCGTGCGCTGCAGGATTTTAATCCATGACGGCGTAGTGTGTTACTAATGGTTTTCTTTGAGACTGTGGTCCCAGCTTTCTTCAGGTCATTGACCAGGTCCTGCCGTGTAGTTCTGGGATGATCCCTCACCTTCCTCATGATCATTCATGCCCCACGAGGTGAGATCTTGCATGATGCCCCAGACCGAGGGAGATTGACCGTCATCTTGAACTTCTTCCATTTTCTAATAATTGCGCCAACAGTTGTTGCCTTCTCACCAAGCTGCTTGCCTATTGTCCTGTAGCCCATCCCAGCCTTGTGCAGGTCTACAATTTTATCCCTGATGTCCTTACACAGCTCTCTGGTCTTGGCCATTGTGGAGAGGTTGGAGTCTGTTTGATTGAGTGTGTGGACAGGTGTCTTTTATACAGGTAACGAGTTAAAAAAGGTGCAGTTAATACAGGTAATGAGTGGAGAACAGGAGGGCTTCTTAAAGAAAAACTAACAGGTCTGTGAGAGCCGGAATTCTTACTGGTTGCTAGGTGATCAAATACTTATGTCATACAATAAAATGCAAATTAATTATTTAAAAATCATACAATGTGATTTTCTGGATTTTTGTTTT
Organism: Coreius guichenoti; assembly: GCA_039654105.1. Lineage (NCBI taxonomy): Eukaryota > Metazoa > Chordata > Actinopteri > Cypriniformes > Gobionidae > Coreius > Coreius guichenoti. Next base: position 4,961,984 of record CM077168.1, read on the forward strand.
AGATTCTGTCACTCACAGTTGAAGAGTACCTATGATAAAAATTACAGACTTCTACATGCTTTGTAAGTGGGAAAACCTGCAAAATCGGCAGTGTATCAAATACTTGTTCTCCCCACTGTATATGAGAGTTTGCAGCAGTGACAACATCATTCTAGAAATGAACTCACACACCAATAAATTTTCAGGACTCGCAACAGCATTTTCGGTGAAGACCTGGGGCCTCATTTATAACCGTTGCGTACGCACAAAACAGGCCCTGAAAGAGGCGTACGCCACTTCCAACACATAAATTGTGATTTATAAAAACAAACTTGACGGGAAAAAAAGAAAAGTAATGAAGTAAGAACAATTTTAAACTCTGTTTTCATTTTGATATACACATTTACATTAATGTTCCAGTTTCATTCATGGCGATATGCACTGAAATTACATAAAGTCATTACTCAGAATTTAAACAAAAATTATATGAATTTAGACGTGGATGTGCTACTTTTGATAATTTTTCCTGTGACACGCTGTTTTAATGACGGCAAGGATTAAATATAGGCTAATTCCAATAATTCCTCTTTAAACTAAACTGCAGATCTCATGTAATGACAAAATATGTTTTAGCGAGAACGATGATCAGTGATGCACACTTACTTCGATATTACAGACAATGCAGGATTCGGTGGTCGAACGGTCCATTATCCGGTTTGAATACTGGACACTGGACTGGACAACTTTCTGTAACGTCATACAGGCCGAGAGAGCCACTTAGCACTGAACGCGGGATCAGTAACTTTCACGCGGATATAATCTGTGTGTTATTGAAATGTTCCAGATTCAGTCACTGTGTTCCATCGGTGCTGCTTTAGTCTCAATTTTAATTTCAGGAGGTTTTGAATCTGTGGATGGAAAAACAGGAATCACAATATTGCTTAAATCTGTTAATTAAACTTTAAAAGGCTATGATTTAATTAATTAAACGCAAGCACTGCATGTTGCAAGTAAAAACGTAGTGCTGTTGTGCGTGGTAGAAAGTTTTGATGCAAATCGACCCGAATTCAAATCCGCCTTTTTGCCGAACTTGCTCTAATCCCTTTTCCCATCACATATCGAATCGGAAAGGCATTTATTTTAAATAAAAATGAAGAAATATTCAAAAAGTGGAAATAAAGTGTCTAAAGTGTGTTTAATAATCGGTAAAGGTTAGGGGTAGCTGTAGGGAGGGCTTAATTTTCCCAATAAGGCATCCATATAATAATTTTAAATATAATTATTAACACTCTATGTTATTATTGCATACCGTTTAATGCAAAACAACACTACCCTAATGCTGTAGCCCAGGGGCCACTGGTTATCTTAAGGCGCCCCTGCACATTTTACTACATGCCTTCTGTCGACTGATTGATAGTTAATACTTTTTAGCAAGTAAAAGGTCTTTTAGTATTATTCTTAAACCGTCCCCCTTCAGGTTGTCTTTTTGCTGTGAAATCTTTAATGATATTCACAAACTAAATGTAAGAATAACTTTTATATTGTTAGTAATATTTCAAGATCAACACTTACTGGACTGAAGCAACTTCAGTTTAATTGATTGATCCATGCATCATTTTTTAGAAAAATATTAAAATGTGAGTATCAAATATGATCCATCAGGCTTTTGAAGAACGTTTGTTTGTTCATCTCTCAATCATCATTGTATTGCATTAATGAAGAAGCCTTTTGCTCTCTTCAGCTTTGCACATAAAACATATTTAAATATCATCTTACAAATACATTATTGGCAGATACAGAGTGACGACTGATATTGATATGCACCTTATGTAAGTACTCTGTTATACTGTTATATAAATCATTGATCTATATTACATTATATCATATTATTACTTTATATTATATTATGTCTTACTTTTTGGCCATATAAATATCAACAACAGTTTTTTTTCAGTTTGGGTCTAAAATTGTGTGTTTCTTTCCCCATTGAGTGTATAATTCTCAACAAAAAGCATGCATGCATTTTTTTTGTTGATAGTTTTTAACTACTTTGTCTAAAGGTTCAATAAACCATTTTCAGTTCCATTTAAAAAAAAATATTATATCATATGTCAGGCTTTACGTGGTTAGGCTGGGATAGAAGAAAGAAAAAAAAATTCATATATCATCTTTAAGAAACCTTATACACTGTTAAAATGTACTTTTGTGAACATATTTTCAGGTTCATCAAACATGGTGACGGGAGAGACAAAAAGTTTCTTCAGTTTTGCTAAATCTGTGAGTAGAGTTTGATATCTATTTTCCATAACATGTGAACATATTAAGTGTTGGTCCAAAGATGTTTTAAAGTTTTGGTGCTCAGTTGTCATTGTTAAAAATTGCTCTTTGTCTCCCAGTGGTGGCAGGTTGAGAAGGTGAACCCTATCAAACTTTATGAGGAGAATAAAGTTATGGCCGGATTCTCGCTCCTTAACCTCCTGTTCAAGCAGGGGGGATGCAGCCGAGTCAAGAAAGCGGTGCAAAAACTTCTTTCCCTCTACGACCAAAAGAAGATCAAGCCTCTTGTAGACTCGTTGTGGGCGCTTGAGGAGGTAAGAGACAGCGTTTTCATAAGCATAATCAAATTGCTACAATATGTAAACATATCATACTCATCTGTATGTGCATATTTCACTTTAAGAAATAAAACACACCTTGTTACTCATTCATATGCGAAGAAGTTAGCCAATCGTAACAGAGGGGATTTATATACAATAGAAGAGGCTAGCAATAGCAAGTGAGAGCCAGCCAGAGCAGAGTCTGCAAAGCGTCACGAGAGACGGCCTTAAATTACCTCATGTCTCAAAGCACATAACATTACAATAATAATGAACATACACAACTTCTTTACAGTTATTTTTAGAACTCAAAGTTGTCATATAACTCATAATTTCACCTTGTAAACTAAGCTCTGACTTTGTAAGCTCGTGAACGCAACACAAGCTCTCTGTTTTGATTCAGGAGGAACTGTAAAAGGTGGCTGCTGTTTGTCTGCGGCGCTCGGTGAAATGTGTATACAACTCATGCATAGCCTCATGTAATGCACTGATGACGTGGGCGGAGTTATGCAAATATATTCGTTGACAGGCAGGTAGGACATCCTACCTATTCAGACTGAATGCAATGATTGGACAAACATTTTTTGGTCCTGAGACTTCCACAGAAGACATATACACCACGATCAGGCATAACATTATGACCACCTTCCTAATATTGTGTTGGTCCCCATTTTGCTGCCAAAACAGCCCTGACCCGTCGAGGCATGGACTCCACTAGACCCCTGAAGGTGTGCTGTGGTATCTGGCACCAAGATGTTAGCAGCAGATTCTTTAAGTCCTGTAAGTTGCAAGGTGGGGCCTCCATGGATTGGACTTGTTTGTTCAGCACATCCCACAGATGTTTGATTGGATTGAGATCTGGGGAATTTGGAGGCCAAGTCAACACCTCAAACTCGTGCTCCTCAAACCATTCCTGAACCATTTTTGCTTTGTGGCAGGGTGCATTATCCTGCTGAATGAGGCCACAGCCACCAGGGAATACCGTTTCCATGAAAGGGTGTACATGGTCTGCAACAATGCTTAGGTAGGTGGTACGTGTCAAAGTAACATCCACATGGATGGCAGGACCCAAGGTTTCCCAGCAGAACATTGCCCAAAGCATCACACTCCCTCAACCAGCTTGCCTTCTTCCCATAGTGCATCCTGGTGCCATGTGTTCCCCAGGTAAGCAACGCACTCGCACCAGGCCATCCACGTGACGTAAAAGAAAACGTGATTCCTCAGACCAGGCCACCTTCTTCTATTGCTCCGTGGTCCAGTTCTGATGCTCACGTGCCCACTGTTGGCACTTTCGGTGGTGGACAGGGGTCAGCCCCATACGCAACAAACTGCGATGCACTGTGTATTCTGACACCTTTCTATCACAACCAGCATTAACTTCTTGAGCAATTTGAGCTACAGGAGCTCGTCTGTTTAATCAGACCACACGGGCCAGCCTTCGCTCCCCGAGCCTTGGCCGCCCATGACCCTGTCGCTGGTTCACCACTGTTCCTTCCCTGGACCACTTTTGATAGATACTGACCACTGCAGACCGGGAACACCCCACAAGAGCTGCAGTTTTGGAGATGCTCTGACCCAGTCGTCTAGCCATCACAATTTGGCCCTTGTCAAACTCACTCAAATCCTTACACTTGATTTGATGAGTAAATAAAAGGCAGGTCAGTACACTTGAATCAAATCGCGATATAGACTAGTGTCTGTGAATATTAAACCGCAAAAAGACTACACATCTCAATTTAATAATAATACTAACACAAATAATAATAATAATAATAATGATAATAATAAATGATTATTAAAACTTTATTTTTTTGTGCAGCACTTTGACAAAAAGTTTGTTTAATATGATCAAAAGAAAAGAAAATTAATGTTTTATGCTTTCATTTGATTGCCAGAAAAATTTAAATACACAACACAGAATTTCTGAAATTAAAAACAACTTTTCTTAGAAATGAAATTTTATTTTTTAAATGAATAAATTGTTGTTTTTTCGAATTCAATCAATTAGACATGCTTTTAAATTATTAAAATTTAATTAAATCATTAAAATGGAGTCCAGAAAACTTAAAACAGAAAACACAGAATTTGGTGTAAGGTGTAATTTTTGTTAATCTTTTAATAAATTGTTGTTAAATGGTATAAGTTTCATGATTTCAATGAATTAGACATGATTTTTGATTACTGAAATTTAGTCTCAATAGTAGTCAGTAGTCAATTTCTAGAAATTTAGAAATTGAGTCCAAAAAAATTAAAATGGAAAAAAACGGAATTTGGCTAAAAATACACGGAATAGGGCCCTACATACCCGAAGCTATCAAGACGGTTGCGAAAGGTAGTCAGTGAAGGACAGTGATGTGTCAGAGCTCACAAGTATTACATGTGACAGCTCTATATACAAGAAAAATTCTCCTCTCATTTTTTCGCAACCTCGTCTTTGTTTTTTAATATTGCCTGCACATAAATTCGCTGGGTTCTGCGGCAGATCACACTATAAATAAATGTGTAATCGCTTACTTCCGTATGACAGCGTGCTGCGTGATGTCTTTTTATCATTCTTTTGCACATGCAGGTCAGTTCAGGACCACAATCTGTTCACACTGGCTGTGTTTACACTGCAAGTCTTAATGCACAGATCCGATCTTTTGACCATATCTGATTTTTTGGCCCGCCTGTTTGCATTCACGTATCCGATATCTGGGTTTACATTAATTCCCGAATGATTGTCAGTGATCGCTATGCACATGGTAGACCCTCTGGTTTTGAATGACCGTGCTATTAAAATTATTTATATAATTCATGTCGGGTGGCCATGATTATCTGCCAGCATGGACAAGATAACAGCTGTCATGGATGTTTGACCAAACGGACAGGAAAATAACGGTCATTTTCGTTTGTTATTTTATCTAGAATTCTGAAGTGAAATACAATAGCGCTGTAAGATTACATTTTTTGAATTAATTACAGAGAGAGAGATAAAGAGAGATAGAGACAGAGAGAGCGAGAGAGTGAGTGAGTGAGTGAGTGAGTGAGTGAGTGAGTGAGTGAGTGAGTGAGTAGCCTAATAGTGAAGCTTGTTGGTTTAATTACAGCGAAGTTATCACCTCATTGCTGAGAAATATAGTATAGCTTTCAGTATAGAAGCTGTTTTTTTTTAACCTAGAAATCTAGACGCACCCTAGCGGCAGCAAATGTAATTTGCAGCCAGGGTCGTCTAGCAACTCTCCGTTGGTTTGCGATCTTGAAAAACCAAACTCTAGTACGGCCAATCACATCGTGTATAGAGTCGGTGGGCGGGCTTAACGTAATTACGGCAGAGTTGTGACGGTTCCGCGTGCTACTTGAAAACAAAGAAGCTGACGAACAGCGGTCTTTCGAATCGGCTTTGGCCTCGACTCTGGAAGACTTGAAGTTAAGCTTTTCTTTGAGAAAATAACAAAGAACGGAACTGAAGTCATTCTTAAAAAAGGAAGATGTGTTCGGAGTTTTGCCGACCGGATACGGCAAAAGTTTAATCTATCAACTAGCTCCGCTTCACCTTCTTCGTTGCTCTGGTTGGTTGTAGCGCTATCCTATTGCGTGCGGAGGGAATTTGAAAGACAACTGTTTATCCCGCCCCTCGGATTGAGCCCTGCCAATGGTGTGTTCCCAGACCCAACATCTTGATGTGGGTCTGGCTTGCCAGGCTAGTTTTATTTATAAAACTCACAGGGGCAGAGGTTGAAAACCAGCTCCTGAATGTTTCTGTGTGCCTGCAATTTCTTTCCTTTATAAAGTTTCCACCTCAATAAAATAGCTCATTAAAAAGCTACATTTGTGGGCAAACGTGTCACCCTCGCCTTGTTGTGGCTTGGAATTCAAAAGGGAATCGGATATTCGTGTTTAGATGTCCAGATATCGGATATGTATCTCATTTAAAACCACATTTGGAAGTGGCTCAGATTGGATGTGAAAAAATCGGATCTGGTGCGGAGTTTTGTGTTTACATGTGTGCAACAAATTCCCAACTGTGTCAGATGTGAGTAAAAAATCGGATTATTTGTGCCAGTGTAAACGCAGCCAAATATTATATTTGAGCAATACATCGGAATCGAGCATTAAGGCATGCAGTGTAATCGTAGCCTTATTGATTGCTATCAGGATGTGAAAAGAGTTTTTAACCAGTATAATAAAAAAGTCTTTATGAAAAACATTGCCTACCCTAGTTTTAAAGGAATAGTAGCTGATCAAAAAATGGCTCGTTTAATTCTAAGGTGAAAAATGGTAATGTAAATCAAAATTTTGGGTGCAAACCCTTGACTAAAATAAAAAGTGAAGCTTAGGGAATGATAAATGTTTAAAAAAAAAATTATCTCTATGAAATCAAAACATCAGTATATGTCACCCATTTTACATTTTATATAATGCATTTCGGATTGAATTTATTTTTAATTTAATGTTGACTTTAACGTCATTGATCATTTCAACAGTTTGAACCGCTTTCGTTGTGTTCTGTCAGAGTGATTTCACTTTAGATTTCTGTCATCAGCCAAAGCAATAAATTTACCTCCTTATAATCCCTGAAAATCAAATTCCCCGAAGCCCTTTGAAAGCTTGGCTGTTGAGGTATTTAAAAAAGAAGACGCACGCCAACCTCTATTTCTGCATGTGATCAGCTGCTGTCTCAGACCATCAGATGACGGGTGGGCTGTCCGGCTCTGGTACATTTCTCTGCTTTGATAACGGCTGGTTTATGTCGTTCTGTTCTTCCTACACAGTCAGACACCCTCCCTCTGTGAAACCCAGCAGAGCTGCACAGTCTGTGGCCGTGTTTTATCAAGCTGTGTGTGTGTCTCTTAGAACTATTGCATTGTTGACAATGAAAATTATGGATAACTGTGTGCTTTCCTGTGTGGTGTGGAGGCACACTTTGCTTCTTTGATTATGCAGCTTTAATTTACTTTTCCTTAAGGCCAATTCACACTGAACCGACGGATGCCGACCAGAGGTTTTGCTTGTTTAATAGATTGAACATGTTCAATCAGCGTTTGTCAGGTCGTGGAATGTCTGAGAAGTGACGTACTGTAATCTGGTGGTTGACCGCATTGGTCGCCTGTAAATATTATGCTATAATATACTACACTATACTATTTATTGGTATAAGGAATATACATGTGTGCCAAAAGTAACTGTACCAGTGTTGGCATTTTTGGCCTTATTTCCTGCACTGATAAAAATGATTCTGTGGTGAAGTAAATACTACAGAAAAAAACAAATTTAATTTCTACATGAAAAAGTTACTTCAGGCAAGAATAAGAATAATATTCTATATTAGTACTCAATACAAGCTTGTAGAAATTAAAGCGTAAATATCAATGTTCTAAAATGAAGTAAAACTACTCAACTTTTCTGATACTGGTGTTCCCATCATGCACTGGGGTTTGAATAATTAATGAGGTTGATTTTCCGCTGTTTTCCAGCTGTATTTACACAGTTTTATCATTGCTTTTGTTGTTAGGTTTAGTAACTTGCCGTTTTATAACTTGCCGTCACTGTGTATTGTGTACCAAGTATTGAGGTCTCTGTGTTCAGGTGCCGTGTTACTATGTAGATATGGTGTCTACACAATATCTATTGTGTTATTTACTTAGAAACATCTAAGTAAAACATACACTTTAAAAGCGTGGTTTAACTCAGTGTTATATTGTTTGAGTAAAAACTATTTCAAAGGAAACTTCAACTAAGTAGAAATTACTCAACCTTTTCCTGGCCAAGTTAAAATTACTTATTTTCTTTGTTAATTTTACTTAACTTAGTTAAGTTCCATTTGTGAAATTTATTTAAAAATATGCGTGCAAATCTTGACAAAGAAAAATTAAGTACATTTTACTTGTTGTTTTTTTTTTTTTTTTTCAGTGTGAATGTTATTAAGATTTTGACCATGCTGGTGCTTTGGCTACAAATCGGAACTGGCAAATTTCCAAAATTAAATTTTGTCATGTACTAGCCTACTGTTATCATTTTTATTCTTTTCATCCCATGTTTCTTCCTTCCATTAAACATTAATTTAATGCATTATATTGATTAAAAGTAAAGTCAGACAGTAAAGACTTTCACATTGTTACAAAAAATAGTAACACTTTATTTTACAGTATCTTTGTTGCACGTTACATGTACTTAATGTAGTAATAACAGTAGATTATGCATAATTACATGCAACTAACCCTCAACCAAACTCTATAGTAAGTGCATGTTGTTAATTAATATTACTCTGTACTTAAATGTACAATTACACTGTAACAAGGACATAAAATAAAGTGTAATCCAAAAAGTGTGCTCTTTTGAACTTTGTATTCATTAAAGATTTATGAAAATGTATCATAGTTTCCACAAAGATATTAAGCAGCACAACTGTTTTCAACATTGATAATACTAATGTGTTTCTTGAACATCAAATTAGCATATTAGAATGATTTCTGAAGGATCATGTGACACTGAAGACTGATCAGCTTTGATCACAGGAATAAATTACATTTTAAAATATATTCAAATAGAAAACGATATTTAAATTGTAAAAACATTTCACAATATTACTGTTTTTACTGTAGTATTTTGATCAAATAAATGCAGCTTTTTGAGCATAAGAGAATTCTTTCAAAAACATTCAAACATTTTACCAACCCCAAATTCAAATCAATGAAAATAAACATTACACCATAAACAGATCCATCATCTGAAAGAACAGAATCAGAACAGAACAACATATTTTGGGAAGTCAAGCCACTTATTCTGGTTGCTTGTTTTTTCTTGTAAAATCTGGCAATGTTCAATTGTACCATGAATAGACTTACAATGAGTAAGTCTAGCTCAATATATCAAATTAAAGCCAAGTAGTAAGAGTGTTACAATTAGCCCTGTGAAAAAAAATAAACCAGTCTATATAAGCACACATCAAAGTGATGTTACTGCTTTAAAATTCAGCTTGTTTGTATTGTATTACTAGTAAGTGTTCTTCTTCATATGTATAAATTTTAACTCTAAGGAATAATGTGTGTTTAAAGAAAAAATCTGTTTGGGAACTACACTATATTGACAAAAGTTTTGGGACGCCTGCCTTTACATGCACATGAACTTTAATGACATCCCATTCTTAATCCGTAGGGTTTAATATGGAGTTGGCCCACCCTTTGCAGTTATAACAGCTTCAACTCTTCTGGGAAGGCTTTCCACAAGGTTTAGGAGTGTGTTTATGGGAATTTTTGACCATTCTTCTAGGAGCACATTTGCACGGTCAGGCACTGATGTTGGACGAGAAGGCCTGGCTCCCAGTCTCCGCTCTAATTCATCCCAAAGGTGTTCTATCGGGTTGAGGTCAGGACTCTGTGCAGGCCAGTCAAGTTCCTCCACACCAGACTCACTCATCCATGTCTTTATGGACCTTGCTTTGTGCACTGGTGCGCTGTCATGTTGGAACAGGAAGGGGCCATCCCCAAACTGTTCCCACAAAAATGGGAGCATGAAATTGTCAAAAATGTCTTGGTATGCTGAAGCATTAAAAGTTCCTTTCACTGGAACTAAGAGGCCAAGCTCAACCCCTGAAAAACGACCCCACACCATAATCCCCCCTCCAGCAAACTTTACACTTGCCACAATGACTCGTCCATCGGATTGCCAGACAGAGAAGCGTGATTGGTCACTCCAGAGAATACGTCTCCACTGCTCTAGAGTCCAGTGGCGGCGTGCTTTACACCACTGCATCCCACGCTTTGCATTGCACTTGGTGATGTAAGGCTTGGATGAGCTGCTCGGCCATGGAAACCCATTCCATGAAGCTCTCTACGCACTGTTCTTGAGCTAATCTGAAGGCCACATGAAGTTTGGAGGTCTGTAGCTATTGACTCTGCAGAAAGTTGGCGACTTCTGCGCACTGTGCACCTCAGCATGCGCTGACCCCGCTCTGTGATTTTACGTGGTCTACCACTTCGTGGCTGAGTTGCTGTTGTTCCCAATTGCTTCCACTTTGTTATAATGCCACTAACAGTTGACTGTGGAATATTTAGTAGTGAGAAAATTTCACGAATGGACTTATTGCACAGGTTTACCACGCTTGAATTCACTGAGCTCCTGAGAGCGACCCATTCTTTCACAAATGTTTGTAGAATCGTCTGCATGCCTAAGTGCTTGATTTTATACACCTGTGGCCATGGAAGTGATTGGAACACCTGAATTCAATGATTTGGAGGGGTGTCCCAATACTTTTGGCAATATAGTGTATATTACAAATTATCTGAAATTGATTAATTTTTTATTTTTTATTTTTTTATTTAACAAAATATGTGAATCAGCTGACCAGTCTTTAACTACATACCTTAATGAAATACAAATAGTATTCATTACATATATGAAAAACTGAATATTTCACGTCAGACATAACAGTAGTCCTCAACCTCACAGTCCATATGAAATCCTGAATTGCAGCTTCCAGCAACAGTGTTAACAGGGTCCAAAATAAACACTCAGCAAAGTGCCAACTGCAAGAGGAAAATTGGTTTTGGTGAGTAAATCAAATCAAGTCACTCGCCACAGAGAATTAAAGTTTCCCTTGCTTTGGGAGGAGGTTGATTCACTCACATCACTTTTATCAAATAAAAACAGCAAGGATTTGACTTTAGTTTTAATAATTAAATTTTCTCAATACATCTGCTAGTGCATCTGTCATTCATGGTAACATAGTACATGACGAGATGTAAGTTAAAAGATAAAATAGATGTAAGATTTAAAATCAGGGGATATAATACTGGACATCCAGCATAAAATAATTTGGTCCCACTCTATATTAGGTGTCTTTAACTACTATGTACATTAATTAATTGTTAGGTACAATTAAATTATTGTATTGATGTTGTATTGCAAAACACTTTTGCTGCTATTGAGGTGGATACGGGTAAGGTTAGGGACAGGTTTAGTGGTATGGGTAGGTTAAGGGTGGGTTAAGGTGTAAGGGAAGGGTCAACCGTGTAATTATAGATGTAATTACAGAAATTAATTACATGCAGGTATTTATTCTCAACATTGTATTTAGACTTTTTTTCTTGAAATGTTTAATCTCACATTATAATGACTTTAATCTCGAGATGACTTTATTTTTTTATTATTGCTTGCCCCTAATCCTCTTCTGTAACACTTAATATAAAGGCTACGATTGCAGCCATTGCACTTTATTTTAAACATTACAGTGTACTTACCTAAGAAAGTACTGGTAATGTAAGGTGATTACATGGGTTAAGGTTAGGTTTAGGGGTAGGTTCAGGGTTAGTACCTAGTTATTACCCAGTTATTGCAATTACTATAATACGTACATAGTATGTACATGGGGAACAGGACTGTAAAATAAATTGCTACCTTTTTTACATTTCAAATTAATTTTTTTGTTGCAAATTTCTCATAGTTGAAAGCGAATTTCTCAGGTGTAAACTATACTATACTATACGATACCATACCATACCATACTATACTGTACTGTACTGTACTATACTTTACCATACTATACTATATCATACGATATCATACTATACTATGCTATACTGTATCATACTATACTATACAATACTACACTATACTATATTGTACTATACTGTATCATACTATACTGTACTATACTTTATCATACTATACTATACTATATCGTACTATTCAATACTGTATCATACTATACTGTACTATACTTTATCATACTTTATCATACTATACTATACTGTATCATAAGATATCATACTATACTATATCGTACTATTCAATACTGTATCATACTATACTGTACTATACTTTATCATACTTTATCATACTATACTATACTATATCATACGATATCATACTATACTATATCATACGATATCATACTATACTATATCATACGATATCATACTATACTATACTATATTGTACTATTCAATACTGTATAATACTACACTGTACTATACTTTATCATACTTTATCATACTATACTATACTATATCATACGATATCATACTATACTATACTATACTATATCATGCGATATCATACTATACTATACTGTACTATACTTTATCATACTATACTATACTGCTTCATACGATATCATACTATACTATATCGTACTATTCAATACTTTATCATACTATACTATACTATACTATATCATACGATATCATACTATACTATACTATATCATACGATATCATACTATACTATACTATATTATACGATATCATACTATACTATATCATACGATATCATACTATACTATACTATACTATATCATACGATATCATACTATACTATGCTATATTGTACTATTCAATACTGTATCATACTATACTATACTATATCATACGACATCATACTATACTATACTATATCATACGATATCATACTATACTATATCATACGATATCATACTATACTATACTATATTATACGATATCATACTATACTATACTATATCATACGACATCATACTATACTATACTATATTGTACTATTCAATACTGTATCATACTATACTGTACTATACTTTATCATACTTTATCATACTATACTATACTATACTATATCATACGATATCATACTATACTATACTATACTATATCATACGATATCATACTATACTATATCATACGATATCATACTATACTATGCTATATTGTACTATTCAATACTGTATCATACTATACTACACTATACTGTATCGTACTATACTATACTATACTGTATCATACTATACTGTACTATACTTTATCATACTATACTATACTATGCTATGCTATACTATACTATACTATACTTTACTATACTGAAGTTCCAGTCCTCAAATTTGTTTGGTGAGAAGAGTTCCAAGCTTGCTGATATAGGCCCTGTTTACACTAGTGCGTTTTCGTTTTAACACAGCATTTTAAAATGAAAACGATTCTCGTCCATACTGGCATTTCCACTGCGTTTCAGAAACAATCTCCGTCCACACTACACAACCAAAAACGCATGTCACATGACCATTCATGCACACTGGGCATGCGCGTACAAGTGCATTTTTTTGGTAAAAACCTGTTAATTGGTTAACAGTAAGTTTCCTTACTATATACGGTGAATAACTGTAATAGATCTACCCTTACAATGTAATTTTACAGTAAAATACTGTTTTTGGAAGTCAAAAAGAACTAGTCATTGTATAATTTACAGTGAAAAAAACGTTAATTGACGTGACACACTGCATGTATTTTCATTGAAATAACTATATTTCTTCTTTTTTTCTTCTTTTTTTTACTGCATCAGTTATGTACATTAGGTTACATCTTATGTTTTTAAATGAATGTATATTGCATTATTTTAGTGTCAAGTGGGTTACCATGATGGTGTTTAGTGTTTGTGTGAATGACACTGTGCACCTTTTATATACATTAGTATTTACCTTTTCAGCTTGTGGAAAAGCTGCTTGTGCTGAGCTTTGATTCATCATGTAACTCTCATCACCACTTGTTTTTAGTGATTGTCAGTGTATTACAATGGTACAAAATGTCACAGGTGGTTGCAGGCAAACAGACGAAGAAGACGAAACAATATCCAACACAAAGGTTTAATAGTAATAATCCATAGAACAGGCAATCAGATGGGAGCAACACACACTACATGTCTGTGAAAACTGAACATAATGGTGACACAAAACAGATATTAGTACTTCAATAGGTTGGTATATTAACATTATATCAGTTAATGAAATACGTTTTTTTTACTGTTAAATCTGTAAAACCTAAAATGTTGCTTCCATATATTTGTGTAATGTAAATTTCTGGCATCCACAGTCTTACTTCCAGACAATATGTGTGTAACGCTCAGGTTCTAGGAAGATGAAGACGATGATGAAGATTAATAAGATACAAATAACAACATGTGAAACAGTGTGCTCGCGCACAGACAATACCGGACAATGAACTGAAAACAAGCTGGAACTTAAATACACAGATGATTAACTAAAATGACGTACAGCTGTGATGAATGTGGTTAGTGTCCATGGTGACAGATTGTGGTGGGAAAATAGAACAAAGGAACACATGTGACTAATGACAACAAACTGAATGTCCATGAAAACTAAAACAAACTGAACATAACTGTGACAATGTGAAGTACATTTTCATGGAAAAAAATAACAAAGAGTTCAGTTTATATAACATAAGGTTATGTACAAACTAAAGTAGGCCTACCCAACAACTGAATCAAAAATGTCTTTAAACTTACAATTTAATTCAACAGAATTTAATGTAAGGATGTATAAAATAAAGGGCATTGAAATTCAAATAAATGCATATAACTCCATGCGTGTAATTATTAACTAGAAAAGGAAAGTTTAAATTAAAACTCATGAATTGAAAGAGAGACAATTCTTAAATTCAGAAATAATAATAATAATAATTTATTTAGGACTCATTTTGGGCTCTTGCCTTGTCACGGTTCACTTGTATACAGGATCATGTCACTACAGTTAAAATGTATTTTAAAAAAATCGTTTGCAGTTTTCAGCTTGTAATGTGAAGAAGGCGGAATAATTGTGTTCTTGTAAATGCTAATTGAGAGCCATTATGCAGGACACACCTGTGATCCTGTTTGGCAGCTGTGATCTTCTGGAGAGACTTCAAAGCACTGTACTGATGACATTAGCATGTACAGCTGGTGTTCACGCTCAATGTTGCGTTTGTGCAGCGTCGCTTTAAATGCCATGCTACTTTATGCCATCATATTTCATAAAATCCTAATACTCACACCAGCTTAAACTTGGAAAGTTAATTTCTGCTAATTTTCTTTTCTCCCTAACCTTTTAATGTGATCGAAATGTTTAGTTCTGAACTACAGTATATATTGTCATCATCACACCATAATATTGTGTAATATTAATATTGAGTGCTGCAGGGATGATGAAAATAGATAGTTCAGAACTAAAACATTTCGATCACATTAAAAGGTTAGGGAGAAGGAAAAATTTGCAGAAATTAACTTTCCAAGTTTAAGCTGGTGTGAGTATTAGGATTTTATGAAATATGATGGCAAAAGTCTTTACTTTGCTGTAAATATTTGGTAACACTTTATTTTGATGGTCCACTTTAGACATTCTACTAACTACAGTGGGGAGAACAAGTATTTGATACACTGCCGATTTTGCAGGTTTTCCTACTTACAAAGCATGTAGAGGTCTGTAATTTTTATCATAGGTACTCTTCAACTGTAAGAGACGGAATCTAAAACAAAAATCCAGAAAATCACATTGTATGATTTTTAAATAATTAATTTGCGTTTTATTGCATGACATAAGTATTTGATCACCTACCAACCAGTAAGAATTCCGGCTCTCACAGACCTGTTAGTTTTTCTTTAAGAAGCCCTCCTGTTCTCCAGTCATTACCTGTATTAACTGCACCTGTTTGAACTCGTTACCTGTATAAAAGACACCTGTCCACACACTCAATCAAACAGACTCCAACCTCTCCACAATGGCCAAGACCAGAGAGCTGTGTAAGGACATCAGGGATAAAATTGTAGACCTGCACAAGGCTGGGATGGGCTACAGGACAATAGGCAAGCAGCTTGGTGAGAAGGCAACAACTGTTGGCGCAATTATTAGAAAATGGAAGAAGTTCAAGATGACCGTCAATCTCCCTCGGTCTGGGGCACCATGCAAGATCTCACCTCGTGGGGCATCAATGATCATGAGGAAGGTGAGGGATCAGCCCAGAACTACACGGCAGGACCTGGTCAATGACCTGAAGAGAGCTGGGACCACAGTCTCAAAGAAAACCATTAGTAACACACTACGCCATCATGGATTAAAATCCTGCAGCGCACGCAAGGTCCCCCTGCTCAAGCCAGCGCATGTCCAGGCCCGTCTGAAGTTTGCCAATGACCATCTGGATGATCCAGAGGAGGAATGGGAGAAGGTCATGTGGTCTGATGAGACAAAAATAGAGCTTTTTGGTCTAAACTCCACTCGCCGTGTTTGGAGGAAGAAGAAGGATGAGTACAACCCCAAGAACACATCCCAACCATGAAGCATGGAGGTGGAAACATCTTTCTTTGGGGATGCTTTTCTGCAAAGGGGACAGGACGACTGCACCGTATTGAGGGGAGGATGGATGGGGCCATGTATCGCGAGATCTTGGCCAACAACCTCCTTCCATCAGTAAGAGCATTGAAGATGGGTCGTGGCTGGGTCTTCCAGCATGACAACGACCTGAAACACACAGCCAGGGCAACTAAGGAGTGGCTCCGTAAGAAGCATCTCAAGGTCCTGGAGTGGCCTAGCCAGTCTCCAGACCTGAACCCAATAGAAAATCTTTGGAGGGAGCTGAAAGTCCGTATTGCCCAGCGACAGCCCCGAAACCTGAAGGATCTGGAGAAGATCTGTATGGAGGAGTGGGCCAAAATCCCTGCTGCAGTGTGTGCAAACCTGGTCAAGAACTACAGGAAACGTATGATCTCTGTAATTGCAAACAAAGGTTTCTGTACCAAAGATTAAGTTCTGCTTTTCAGATGTATCAAATACTTATGTCATGCAATAAAATGCAAATTAATTACTTAAAAATCATACAATGTGATTTTCTGGATTTTTGATTCCGTCTCTCACAGTTGAAGAGTACCTATGATAAAAATTACAGACTTCTACATGCTTTGTAAGTGGGCAAACCTGCAAAATCGGCAGTGTATCAAATACTTGTTCTCCCCACTGTATAAGTAATTTTGCAACTACATGTCAATTAACTGAAATGAAACCTCAAAAATAGCACATATAAAAATCCTTTTAATTAGGCTGATCTATATTTTTCAGTACCTTCGATTAAAGTGATTTTTAGCAAACATTTCTCTTGTTTTCGCAATTGCTCTTTGCAATCATAATTTTGCTGTTCTCTGTTTAAAACAGACTTCATGTCAGTAGATGCCCCATGATTCCTAGATAGGGAGCTCAGCACACTCTAAAAACCCAATTTGGACAAAACGAAAATGTGGGTTATTTAAACCTAGCATGTTTGGTTAGTCATTTAACTCTGCATAATGGGTTGATTTATGCTAGTTCATTTTTAAAAGGATACTAGCTTATATTACCTCATACATGGGTTAATGTTTTCAGATTAATTTTAAATCCTGTAAAATTGTGTAAAATACACTACACAACCACTGTGTTTTACAAGATACTTTCTTTATTTTGGATGAATACAGTTTTAATACAGCACATTTCATACAGTTTTTTTTTGTGCATACCTACATTTAAACTCGTTTAACAAACATTTCAGAAATAAAACTGTAACATTTAAAAGTAACATTTTAATTCAAGGGTAATCAACCGTTCTCTGCCATCCCTTTTCCACTGAATTGGTGCTGGTTCTCGTGCCGGAGTGTTGCCAAAATCTGAGCCTGTGCTGGGCTGATGTTTGGCAAGAGAACTGTGAACTTCAGACCGCCGCCCCATGATTCTGACAGCCGAAAGATACCATGACAGGCTCCTTATAGCCTGCACATAAACAAGCAGCACTGAGAACATGTTTTAACATCTAAAGTAATTATATTCAGCATTACAAATAAGTGTGTTTTATGCAAGGCACCAGTCACTGATGCTGACTGATGTGTTTAGCTGACTGACATCTCGTCCTTGTATCTGTTGCATAAAATAAAATAATTTGGAAACTTTATTTCAACTTTAGACATTCTACTAACTATAAGTAACTTTGCAAATACATGTCAACTACCAGTCATTAGAGACTGTCTGCTTTATATCTGCTAACACTTTATTTTGATGCTCCCCCAGACATTCTACTGTCTATAAGTAACTTAGAAAGTGTCAACTTATTCTACTAACCCGAACCTAACAGGGCTGTTTCCCAAAAGCATCGTAAGCCTACGTAGTACTTGAAAATCTTTGTAGAACTAGTGCTCTGAAGTAATCGTTTTTATTGATTTGAGTTTGTTGTTTGTCAGGATTTGCAAAAGACATTGCATAATGCAGTGCCATTCTCCTCTCTTTTAAAGCGAGCTTGGTCTTCTTGTGGTCAGTGAGCTGCTGCTGAAAGTTGATGTCTCTCTCATTGACATTTTCTGATGTCTTTTAGGACATCTAGTTTCTAGTCCTGACTACAACCACAGACATTCTCAAACCACAGGTGTTGTGGCTGTAGTCTGACAATTGAAGATGGAGGCTGGGGCATGGGTGGGCTGTTGGGAGGTTTGGGAAATGGTAGGTGTCTTCCAATGGGAGGTGAACGCATTTGCTCCTGTGAGCATGATAGATCTAGTCTCAGCCTCAGACATGCCCACGGACCGTTGGCTGAATATGGCACACTTTTCTGGAAACACTTCAGGAGTTTTGAAGTCATCATCTGATTGGTTGAATTCTACAGGATGTCCGCGAGACGTGTGTGTTGCGTTCTTTAACGGTCCGCCTGGAAACAAATGCAGTGACGCCAAACTCCCTCGTGGAAGAAGAACAGCGTCATGTTTACAACTGTGACAATGGCCCTGTCCCAAATGGCACCCTAAACCCTTGTGGTATTCCTACGAGTCCGCACTTTCGTGACGTAACACCACTTTGAAGTCTGCTGCGGAGCTTGCTTCAGTGCAGGCTCGGTAAAAGTGCGCATCGAGGGCGCATATTGACCGTAAAGGGGCGCTCGCGAGCACCCTTCTGAGACCTAAAATGACAAATGGGACACCCTACGGTCTCGTGGACTTAGCGGACACATGCACGTGGCAGCCATTGTAAGTCCACCAGACCGAAAGTGCATATGAAGTGTGCCATTTGGGACAGAGCCAATGAGCGCTTACCAGGATCAACTAAACGCTGGATTTTCAAAATTATGTGAAGTTTGCGGCTCCATTGTTGCAGTAAACTTGCACAACGTTCTTTTGAAAATTACAAATTGCCCCTTGGACCTTGTTCCAACCAAATTGCTGAAAGAGGTTTTTACCACTGTAGGACCTTTTCTGTTGGTTTTCATTAATAAATGTCTTAGCTCAGGATCTGTCCCTGCTGTTTTCAAACATGCTGTGGTTAGGCCGTTTCTTAAAAAAACAAATCTGGATCCCTCAGTCTTGTCTAATTTTAGACCAGTTTCCCACCTGCCCTTTCTTTCAAAAGTGTTAGAGAAAGGTGTTTTTATACAATTACATTCTTTTTTAGAAAATAACTCAATTTTTGAGAAATTTCAATCTGGATTCAGATCGCGACATAGCACTGAGTCTGCACTGTTAAAGGTGCTCAACGATATTGCTCGGTTTGTTGATGCCAAGAGCCCTGTTATTCTAGTGCTACTTGATCTCACGGCGGCCTTTGATACAGTGGACCCTGAAGTCCTTCTGTCTCGCCTTAATCACTATGTTGGCATTCAGGGTACTGCAATTCAGTGGTTCTTGTCATATTTGACCAATAGAACCTTTTCTGTAGTGATTGGGGACTCGTCCTCCTCCACAACTTCTCTCTCTTGCGGGGTGCCACAAGAGTCTATTCTCGGGCCTGTTTTATTTTCACTTTATATGCTGCCTCTCGGGTCCATCATAGCCAGGCATAATATAGCTTATCACTGCTATGCTGTTGATTTGCAAATTTATTTGCCTACGAGTCCAAAAAATGCTGACGCAGTTGGGTCACTAATTGATTGCATTTATGACATTAAATTATGGTTAGAGCAAAATTTCCTTCATTTAAATGAAGAAAAGACTGAATATATTTTATTTGGTGAGTCTGTAACTTCTGACTTTGATGCGCTGACTTCAAAGCTTAGACCAACTATCAGAAATCTCAGTGTGACTTTTGATAGTAGCCTGAAATTTGATAAACAAATTGACAGTGTGGTTAAAGCTATTTATTTTTTCAGCTACGTCTTTTGGCCAAGGTCAAACCATTTTTGAATCGCTCTGACCTTGAGAAAGCTATTCATGCTTTTATTAGCTCAAGATTAGATTATTGTAATGCACTTTATGCTGGTGTCTCACAGTCGTCTCTCAGGCGCCTTCAGCTGGTGCAGAATGCTGCAGCCCGTCTCTTAACCAACACACGCAAACGTGAGCACATAACCCCAATTCTCTATGCGCTCCACTGGCTTCCAGTTTCTTTTAGAGTTGATTTTATTCTATTGTTTGTTTTTAAAGCTCTCAATGGCCTTGCCCCACCTTATATAACTGAGATGCTGGCTCTGCGTCAGCCAAATAGGGCTCTTAGGTCAACAAATCAACTTTTCCTGGAAGTCCCAAGGTCACGGTACAAACACTGGGGTGACCGGGCTTTTTCTGTAGCTGGGCCTAGACTCTGAAATAAGCCTTTTTAAAGCTAAGCTTAAAACTTATTTATTTAGACTGGCTTTTAATATTTAGCAGTTGTTGTGGCATTTTTGTGTATTTTATGTATTTTCTTGTTGTTGCCTTTTAATTTTGTTTTTATTGGAAAGCACTTTGGTTCACCTTGAGTGTTGTAAAGGGCTGTATAAATAAATGTTGATTGATTGATTGATTAATTAATAATTTATAGACGCACACCGGTCTGTTTTTGCATGGACATCGACTTTATGTTTTCACGCCCCTAAACATGACACGGAACAAAACGAACTGTGATTGGTTGCTTTACATGTCACTCAAACGTCCTCTTGGGCAGTCCTCGACCAATAAAAGCTGCGATGGAGTCCAGACCTGCCGTGAGTCTGAAGGTCTGGCTACGCGAGACTATTATGAACCTGACTCAGGTTCAGGTTGAGGCGTCCCTACTCCTCCATGGAGGCTAATACCACCACAAATCCCATCTGATGCACTTATGCCAAGTATTGACAGTGCCTTTTCTTCTTTCAGTGTAAGAAGGGGGGATTCATTGGGCCCACCACCTGTTTTATTAATGGCTGTCCTCTGCAGTTCCCTTGAGGCTTGCAAAGTCCTGCCAGTTCTTCCTGACCTTCTTCCCTGATCTTTTAATGCCCCTTGTTGCAGTTAGTTTTGTAGCAATATCCTCCCAGATTTTTTGGTTTTTGTTTATTTGTATGACTGCCCTATAGCCTATGTGCTTATATAGATGTTTGGCCTTGTAGCAAATGATAAATAGGCTAAACATTTTAAAATAAAAGCTTGTGCTACAATTGCGAGCCATTCTATAAGGTGACATTTCAGCACTTGACAAACGGACAGCGACTCTTAAGTAGCACTTAAAGGATTAATTCACTTTAAAATGAAAATGACCCCATGATTTACTCACCCTCAAGCCATCCTAGGTGTATATGACTTTCTTCTTTCTAATGAACACAATCAGAGTTATATTAATAAATATCCTGACGCTTCCAAGCTTTATAATGGCAGTGACGGGGTCCATTGAGTTTGAAGCTCATAAAAGTGCATCCATCCATTATAAACGTACTCCACACAGCTCCGGGGGTTAATAAAGACCTTTTGAAGTGAAGCAATGCGTTTGTGTAAGAAAAATATCCATATTTAACACGTTATAAAGTCAAATATCTAGCTTCCGGCAGACCGCCTTCTGTATTCAACTTACGAAGAAAATGTAACGCCTCTTGCAGTTCAAAACACTTACGTCGCATCAGTTATCCTTTTTCCGTAAATTGAATAGGCAGTCTGGCGGAAGCAAGATACCCCCCCCCCCCCCGAACACTTTTGAGACCAGCCAAACCAGCTAAACACTAGCTGAGCAATGCTGGGAGACCAGCTAAACCAGCTGAATGCTAGCTAAACCAGCTTATGCTTGTGTAATCTTTTTTCCGCAAAAACCAATATGTTGTCATGAATCATTGACTTACACAGGTCTTCTGTCTCAACTGCAACAGAATCACAAGAGCCTTTGGGTCTACTGAAAATGTTCTGTGATGAATTATAGCACTTTGCTCAAACATTTACTGCATGTCCTCTGCTTTAGGCAGTACAGATGGCCGCTTTAAAGCTGGAGATGGGTGATTGGGGATTGTAGTGCTGTTAGATCCTTGTCAGCCAGTGTCAGGTGATTATGTACAACACAAAAGACAACATGTGTGGCTCTAATCACCGACTGACATGTCCCACATTGATAAGAAAGAGAAAAGGGTGAAAGAAGACAAAATGATTGGAGTGGAGTTAAAAAAGAGTGGGGGGATGAAAATGAGGGAGGAGGAGGGAAAGAAACAGCTTTGAATTGAGAGATAACAAAAAAGTAAGCCGAGGTTGAGCACAGATGGCAAACCCGGATGGCAAACCATGCACCTTTTTATTTTGTTCTTTAAAAAAAAGAGGCACCAAATGGGAGCTCATTTTATGGAAGAAAGTTTTCGCATTTAAAATCCATTGGCTCTAAAAATCTGAGGGGGCACGGGCCTCAGTTCAGCAGACAGTAATGTGTTCAGCGCTGCAGGAGGGACTAGAATCTCATTACGTGTTTACAGTTCAAGCTGCTGTCTCCCCCTCGGCATGATATGAAGATGGCTTTCCTGATGTGAAATTGAACATCAAAAGCGTTTAGAACTCTTACCTGCCGGATATTCAATCGTTATTAAGTTGTTTTTGTTTGTGACAAATGATACAGCTGGCAGGACACTGTTTTTGTCTGTGTTCCATGTAAAATTTAATGTTTATTTACTGATCAAATCTCCTGAGTTAATGATATTGTTACGGTTGTGTGGCTGTAATGAGCACACAACACTGGAGAATAAACAGAAATTCTTTATTTCACAATCTAATAATAAACACGCAGGAGAATCACACCCACTTCCAACATAAACGCAAACGAGACCGAACACAGAACTGAGGAAACTCAGGGCTTAGGCTACGGCTACATTAATCCGGTGTTCTCATTTCAGAACGCTTCCTGTCCACACTAGTGTTTTCAAGCGTTTTCCAAAAGTTGCTCATCCACACTGAAACATCTGAAAATGCTTAAATCACCTTACTGTGCATGAGTAAAACATATTAAGGGCCAGATTTACTAAACAGGGCACATTAGCATGAGAGCGCAAAACCAAAAAAGCGCCAATGGGAGTGTAAAGTTCTGTGCTTGATCTACTGACGACATGCACATGAAAGAATGAAAGAACACAAACACAGCCGGATAATTTCCATAATGACCAACACAATCTACCAAGAACAGTGCAAATTAGCATCTGGTTTAAGACATACTTTTTTTGGGAGGTAAATAATGGCGCAAACACCAGTAAATTGACGAGCTCAAACCTTAGTAAATCACCTTGCATGATTCATTTAAATACTCTCCTCTCATATATTTTGCGTCTGAAAGGGAAACTCCTACAAATGCATATGCAATAAGATCAGCCACGAAAAATAACCTTGTCCACGCCTTTTCAGC
Source organism: Coreius guichenoti (assembly GCA_039654105.1). Taxonomy (NCBI): domain Eukaryota; kingdom Metazoa; phylum Chordata; class Actinopteri; order Cypriniformes; family Gobionidae; genus Coreius; species Coreius guichenoti. The sequence continues at coordinate 4,985,870 of CM077168.1, forward strand.
GCTAATTTATCACTGCATGTCTTTAGTAAATCCTGACAAGGTTTTTAGTAAAACCTTGCGCTGACGCAAGCTGTTAGTAAATTCAAGGCCGTAACCATGTCTTAGACATTTGGGGGGACCAAATATTTATTTATTTTTTTGCATGGGTAAGGGGAAAAAGAAATAAGAACGGTAAAAGTTCCAGTTCTATTGTAGTTATGAAGTGAACTATTTGCAAACAATATATATATTTTAAAATATGCACACATTCACTCTTATTTTCATCTGCCTAATATGTAAAAATGCAAAACATTTCTTGTCACGTCAAATTCAGTTATGATTTACATAAATAATGTCATATTTTCAATTCAAAATGGTGAAATTTCATAAAAAATGTGAAGTAGTTTGCATCACTCGATATTACGGTTGGTCGCTGAACGTTTTTATCATAAAACAGTTGTCAAATATGAAATGTTTAGCTACTTGCGTCTTACGACGCACTCTGTTCTCTGCTATAACTAAAGGGTCTTGTTGGAATTCGCACTAACAGTAAGCCCCGCCTTCTTTGATTTCATTGGCCATCTCACTCATTCTGACAGACAGGCTTTGGTAGACCGATGCGGCAGACCAACCTTGAAATGTAACATTTTACTTTTGTCATCCTAGCAACAAACAGAGCGGTGTGTAATGGAGTACAGCAGAGCAGCATCAAGAATGGGGGGGGGGGGGGGCAGTTTGGCAGTTTGGCAGTTTGGCCATTTCTAATTATTCAGGGGGATTTGTCCTCCTCAATGTCTGTGGTGGTTACGGCCCAGGGTAAATTTGGCCCTAAAAGTTCACAAGATGCTACCGAGAGAGCAGACATTATAAGGTTCTCACGCTATTCTTCTGTTCTGGCATGTTCGTTTTATTAGCAAAATATCCCACCACTCAGTGTTACGTCCAGGTTGCACTCAAAATCGCATAGTCTAAAACGCAGTTGTCATCATGTTTTGCTGCAGGACTGCAATTGTGAGTAAATTTTAAAGTCATCTTTGCAGGAATGCAATATGAAGACTGTACAAAGAAACATTTCTCTTTAGCAACGAGGCACAACAATGGCTATGGAAATAGCAGGCACAACAATGGCGGTATAACCATAGATATCTATGGGTTCGATATGCGTCACATGACTAAAAATGCGTCATCGTTTTCAAATACCTCCGTTTTCACAGTCCACACTACAACGCGGAAACTGCGTTTTCAAATTTATCCACTTGGGAGAGTGCTTTCAAAAATCTCCATCATCGTTGACAAAAACACCATCTCAATGTGGACAAAAGGCCAAAACATAGAGAACTACGTTTTTAAACTAAAACATTAGAGTGGACAAAGCCTTAAACACATGGGGAGAGTAATCAAGGTTAAACAGAACAGGTGTGTAAATTAATTAAGAACTATGGAAACTAATAAGCACAGGGAACACCAAATCAGAACAGGGAAAACGAAACCAAAACACATCGAAAATCCGTGTTTCCACCGCAGGAACTTTCCCCAGAAACTAGGGACTTTGGGGTGGTACTCGGTGTGTTTCGACCGCAGCGACCAGGGTCTAAATAACGTTCCGGGTAAAAATTTCCCCCTCAGAAAGTCCCTGCTCGTGAGGTAGTAGTTTTTCAAAGTTCAGGAACTTTCGGGGGTGGTACTTGGGCGCTGAACATTCTGATTGGTTGAGCATTTTATTTCAACCACCAAGTCTGTTGCGGTGCGTGCAGTAAGAGTGTTTGCTGTTCGAATCAACAATGGAGTTATACGACCGATGGACCGATGGTGAGGTTCAGGCTTGATTAAGCTCAAATGTGGAGGACGAAATCCAGCGGGAACTGGAAAGTCACACACAGTCCTACGTCACCGGACGAATCTTCACGGTACTTTAGACGATGGAAACGCAGACAGCAGCAAGTCTGGGGGAAAAAAAGGTCCTGGGACACATTGTTCTGGGTAATTTCGGTGGACACGTGGCTAAACTGAACAGATATAGGCTACGTTCAGACTGTCAGTGCAAATCAGATTTTTGTGCATATCCGATATTGAAATCTGATCAAATTTGGAGTGAACGGCCATAGAAACCAATGCAGATATTCCGGAAAGCGAAAGAGCAGCACAGGACACAAATCGGATGTGAACAGTTGCAACACACAATGTGGACAGTCAGTAATTTTAGATCAGATTTCAATCGAATACACAAAAAATTGGACTTAGAATGACAACGTAAACGCTGCCTTAGAACTACACGTTACAGATATAGGATAATTTCTCTCATCATAAAGATGGTTGAATATTCACCCCAAAATAAATAAAAAACTTATTTTAATGCAAAATATAATGCATTTTCATTATGCAATTTTGTATATATTTATTAGATACTAAAAAAGTATTATATTGTGTATTTATTAATTTTTAGAATATATATATATACACTCACCTAAAGGATTATTAGGAACACCATACTAATACTGTGTTTGACCCCCTTTCGCCTTCAGAACTGCATTAATTCTACGTGGCATTGATTCAACAAGGTGCTGAAAGCATTCTTTAGAAATGTTGGCCCATATTGATAGGATAGCATCTTGCAGTTGATGGAGATTTGTGGGATGCACATCCAGGGCACGAAGCTCCCGTTCCACCACATCCCAAAGATGCTCTATTGGGTTGAGATCTGGTGACTGTGGGGGCCATTTTAGTACAGTGAACTCATTGTCATGTTCAAGAAACCAATTTGAAATGATTGGAGCTTTGTGACATGGTGCATTATCCTGCTGGAAGTAGCCATCAGAGGATGGGTACATGGTGGTCATAAAGGGATGGACATGGTCAGAAACAATGCTCAGGTAGGCCGTGGCATTTAAACGATGCCCAATTGGCACTAAGGGGCCTAAAGTGTGCCAAGAAAACATCCCCCACACCATTACACCACCACCACCAGCCTGCACAGTGGTAACAAGGCATGATGGATCCATGTTCTCATTCTGTTTACGCCAAATTCTGACTCTACCATCTGAATGTCTCAACAGAAATCGAGACTCATCAGACCAGGCAACATTTTTCCAGTCTTCAACTGTCCAATTTTGGTGAGCTCGTGCAAATTGTAGCCTCTTTTTCCTATTTGTAGTGGAGATGAGTGGTACCCGGTGGGGTCTTCTGCTGTTGTAGCCCATCCGCCTCAAGGTTGTGCGTGTTGTGGCTTCACAAATGCTTTGCTGCATACCTCGGTTGTAACGAGTGGTTATTTCAGTCAAAGTTGCTCTTCTATCAGCTTGAATCAGTCGGCCCATTCTCCTCTGACCTCTAGCATCAACAAGGCATTTTCGCCCACAGGACTGCCGCATACTGGATGTTTTTCCCTTTTCACACCATTCTTTGTAAACTCTAGAAATGGTTGTGCGTGAAAATCCCAGTAACTGAGCAGATTGTGAAATACTCAGACCGGCCCGTCTGGCACCAACAACCATGCCACGCTCAAAATTGCTTAAATCACCTTTCTTTCCCATTCTGACATTCAGTTTGGAGTTCAGGAGATTGTCTTGACCAGGACCACACCCCTAAATGCATTGAAGCAACTGCCATGTGATTGGTTGATTAGATAATTGCATTAATGAGAAATTGAACAGGTGTTCCTAATAATCCTTTAGGTGAGTGTATATTTAAATCTGTATATAAATTAAAGACTTTACACTTTCATTTATACTGATTTAACAAGGCTATACTCTCTTAGAGTCTTTAAATTGTGATAATTCATTCTTCATTGTTTAATGCAGATTATTAGTTAGTTCAAAAGAGACTTTTTAATGCAAAATATATATAAAAAATTCATTATGCAATTTTGAATATATATTACATACTAAAAATGTATTATATTGTGCATATATTTTCATGTTGTATATTTTTGTTAATTTATTTTATTTTAAAGGCTTTACACCAAATAATAATAAATAATATCACTTTTTTTGCAACACAAAATAACATCTTAATGTCCTTCAAAATAGGCTTCGTTTTCTTTTGATTTGGAGGTGAAATATGACTCAGCCATGATTTTTGACTAATTGAGACATTCTTCCTAATCACCATTTTCAAGCACTAATCTTTTCTTTGGAACATTTGGCCATTCATGTTCATTTGAGCTCGACGTGTAGCGTTGTTTCACGTCAGTGAGCGCAGCGAACCTCATTGGTTGCTGTGCCCAACAAAGAAGCCGCTCGGTGACATTTTCCACTCAATCACACGGTGCGTTGCACTGTTGTCGTGGTAACCAGGGGCCTGCTCTGTGCTGGTGTCTGGTGACCTGGCATTGCAAAAAACGTTTAGATCAGCACTGACCTGAGGCCTGTGGAAAGGAACGGCGGAGCTGTATCTCAAAGCTTGATACTTGACAGGCATGCTGGACGTTTGCTTAATTGGTCTGTGCTTGTGGGCTTTAACCAATTAGTTCCTCATACTGCATGGCTAAGTGAGCATTTGCTCAAGAGAGTATTGTATGACGCATGAAAGAAAAAAGAAGCACTTAATCATTTGTACACGGTTTGCACAAGCACAGAAATGATCTGTTTCTTTGCATACTGTTAAGTCTCAGCCACCCACACACGTATAAAGCAGCATGTCAACCACATTACAGCATCCTTGTGGCAGATGAAGCTTTGTGCTCAAGGCCGCAGCTGTATTCCTGAGTTATTATACAGTTAAGTAGCTTTCACACTTCATGGATCCCTTTTAGCCCTTATTCATCCATGTTTCACAGTTTCTAATTAATCTCTGGGTTTGAGATGTCACACTGTCAATTTGAAAGCCCTGGGTCTTAACCTGGGTCTTATTTGCATCCAGAAAGTTTTAGGATTTTGAAGAACATAAAATAAAGAAATGTTATGATCCTGCATTATTTCTAGATCACCCAACAATTACATTTCTGTCATCAATTACTCATCTGATATTATCAAATTGATGATATCACCAAATATTAAGTGTCTTTTAGTGCTGTCAGTCGATTGAAAAAATTAACTTGACTAACACATTTTTTCTGTGATTAATCACAATTAAAAAATGCTTATGTTTTTATACATTTTTAATATATTTTATAATGTAATAATTAAAAATTAATGTAGAAACAACATAGAGACAGTATATTTTAAATACTTATTTAATGGCATATTTTTATGAATGAAGGCCAGATACCAATACAGCTACTGATGTCTCGATGAAAATGATTTTTTCCCCCAATTTTATTCATTATTGAAAGCTATCATTTTTTTTTTTTTTTACATTTATTAGGCTTCAAAAATATGTAATATTAAAACTTTTAATTTAAGTGAACTTAAAACAATCCTCACATAAACCCATAATAAATGTCATATTTACCAACCAGTAGGACATATATAGAGATTGAATAAAGTTATCAAACAGTCTGCACTGCATAAATTATAAATTAAAAGTAGATTAATCTTTATTAAAGCTACAAAAGTTCTTACTCAAAAGTTCTTTCTGTACTTTGATTAACATTAAAGTCGCAATTAAATAAAAATTGACAATTCTTATTTTTTATGTAATATTGTAGTTTATTATAAATTATTTATCTGTGCAATTCATTATTTTTTTTTTAATTAATGTGCCCTCATAATCTTTAATCAAAAACGTTAACCTTCCCTCCCCCCTCGAAACGACTTCTCTTCTCTTCCTGTCATGTGCTATGGCGCAAGGCCTGGGCTATCGCGGCCTGTCTGGTTTCTGCCTCCGTTTTGTTAGCAACGCCCAACTTCCAACGATCCAATCAATTCCCGAAGGACGAAGTCAAGCCCTACATTTTTTCTCATTTCAGAAGCTGTTTCACTCGGATATACTTCAAAATTAGCCTGGCTCCGCCCTCCTATGTACTTCCGCTCAATTTTCATTTTCCTTCAGTACTCTGTCTGGGTTTGCGGTATATTCTCTGGTTTTCTCCTGTCAAATTTTAACCGGTCCAATCAGCGAACAGAGGGAGTGGCTGAGAACGATGACGTTGTTGTTGTGCGCTAGTTTGAGATGACATACGTCACGACCAAACGTTAGCGATTGGTTATGGCAGATCCAGAGTGGCTCTGGGCAGATCCAATAGTTTTAAACTTCAACAGAGTACCCACCTTCAAGGAAGTTAACGCTTGTCAATGGAGAGTGGCCAGACTCTCTGTACTAATGAAATGTACGAGAGTTTGGTAGGACCGGGCTACTTCAAAATAGGGAAAAAAAGAACAATCACAACTTCTGTTTCATGCCAACTTTAATGACAGACAGCATTAGTGGCTGCTGTCACTTTAAGACCTGCCGCACATGACGCGGATTTTACACGCGTCTCACTTTCTCACGCTTTACATTTATTTTAGATGTTATTTAACTCATTTAAGACTGTTCTTATGAGGATACTCAACAAAACAGACATTTTGGCATAATTCTGTGTTATTGTTTGTTCAAGCATGAAAGAGAACTCGATGCGCTGGTGCGCTGTCTGTGTGCACAATACTGGCGCGCGGCTTTCTGTTTGTGTCAGGACATTCACAGACAGTGCATTCTCGTTTGTCTTGTCGCGCTTGAAAGGTTTAAAACATTTGCATGAAGAGCGTGATCATATAATGTAACGCTAGCCAAAGGATAACAGAAAAAACGGATGCTGCGTTAATTGCGTTAAACGTTTTTAACACGTTAAACTGGAAAAAATGAATCGCATGCGTTAACACGTTAACATTGACAGCACTAGTTTCTTTTAAACCCCAACTAAGCAAGCCAGAGGCGAGAAACCCAAACTCTATCAGGTGACAGAAATGGAGAAAAACCTTAGGAGAAACAAGGCCAAGTTGGGGGACTAGATTTCCTCTGGCCAAATAAACATGCATGGTGTGATTATGATTCAGGCTGCATCACAAGTCAGATTGTGGATTGATATCATTATCATCATTGCATAAACTGTTGGAAAACATAAGGACAACTAACACAGCTGCTTCATCTAAACGTAAACTCTAAAAGAATATGTTGTACTATCTGACAGAAAATAACCTTATTTTATTGAAATTAATAATTATTAATCAGTTTCATGCCAGGTCTTACCTCCTGCTTGTTTGAATATTTTCATGATAACCTTTTTTTTGTTAGTTTTTTTTTTTAAATACAGAACATATGGTCTACTTTTAAGGTGCCTTTTGGGCTTTTGACAGCTTCAAACCACTTTCAATGTATATGGAAAAGTTCCTTTGTGTTCCTTGAAGAAAACAGAGTTTGAGCTATTCAACTATTCCTTTAAGATGTGTGTTTATCTTTCATCCTCCCCATCAAGAAGAATCCTTGGCGAGTCATCATCATTATTGATGCTGCTGTGTTCTTCATTTTGTAGAGTGACTGTGTCCGTAATCGCCCCCTATACCCTTAAATAGAGCACTATTTGAGGGGACAGCCATTTGTAGTGGTGTCAGAAACCATAGTGGACATTATCGAGTGCACTCATTCAATCCCACAATGCACCTCAATAACGAGTGTAAAACTGATGGGCTGTGTTCGAAATCACCCCTATTCCCTACATTAGTTCACTAATATAGTTCACTTGAGGGAGTGAATGAAAACGAGTGAGCGAATTCGGACACTGAGTGCGCAGGAAGGTCTGCCGCTTTTGCATATAGCTTGTGCTTGCTGTTTAATAATTAAAAACTTAGCATACTGGCAGCTCCAGTGGTAATGAAAAGATTTATCCTGAACGTTGTCATGGGAACTATGTATAAACCTTAATTAAACAATTTAATAATCAATTAAAAGGAATTTATACCTGTATGATATTACGCTGTACCCACATTGGACCAGCGGTTTGGAAAATGGATGGATGGGGGATTCAGCATTGTGTGTGTGACCCTCACAGTGCATTATGGGTATTCTCTAGCCGTTGAGCACACATCAGTTGTACACTTGTTATTGCGGTGCATTGTGGGATTGAATGAGTGCACTCGATAGCGTCCACTGGTTTCGGACACCACTACAAATGGCTGTCCCTTCAAATAGTGCCCTATTTAAGGGTATAGGGGGCATTTTCAGACACAGCCTTTGTTTTGTTGGAGTGGGACAAAGGCCTCTCCATACACTGATTAAAAGCAGACCTCTGAGTGTTGGGAGACCATGCACACTTTCATTTCTTTCTCATCACAGGCTTCTTGAAAGCCTTACAGATTCCCCTATGCTGATCTCATGGGATGAGGACATGCAGTTCTGTGCTACTGAAAGCATAGTTTAATTTTGGTCTGATTGACAAGGATGTTTGTAGAGCACTCTCTGATTCACATTAGAAGAACAAGTAAAATACTCTAATCTTATTAGAGCTGATCTTATTGCATATGCGTTTGTAGGAGTTTCCCTTTCAGATGCAAAGTTTATTTGAGGAGAGTATTTAAATGAATCATGCAAGGTGATTTACTAAGGTTTGAGCTCGTCAATTTACTGGTATTTGCTCCATTATTTACCGCCCCAAATAAAGCATGTCTTAACCAGACGCTAATTTGCGCTGCTCTTAGTAGATTGTGTTGGTCATTATGGAAATGATCCGGCTGCGTCTGTGTGCTTTCATTTGAGCGTCGTCAGTAGATCACGCAAGAACTTTCCTCTCCCATCGGCACTTTTTTGGAATTGCACTCTCACACTAATTTGCCCTGTTTAGTTAATAATAAGTAATGTTGCTAAATGAATCACTAGAGACCAAATACCCAGAACACTCCATCAACTGCATAGCTATGTGAAACCACATTTAATAGGTTATGGGAAAGACTGATAATATTTCTTGATTTTTTTCCTTCTGTGGGCAGCGTACCTTTAATCCAAGTTAAAGAGTAACCCAGATCATTATATTCAAACGGCTGAACAGAATGACCAGCCTGATAAAGTCAGAGACTGTATGTGCTCTGATGATGTGTCTGACAAGAGACTAATCGTCTTCACAAGCTGTCGCGGCACCAGGCTCAAACTGGCACATAACACCAGGGAACGCACTAATGCGAGGGCGCGCCATGGTTCACGCTTGAAAATGAAACAGGTCAGAGCAGTTTCTTAGTGACAGCATGTGCTGTCCAGCGTCTGCTCGTTTATATTAAGATAGCTCCGAAATAGTTTCACTGCTTAAAAAGCTTTTGGATCTCATTTAGTGCTTTAATGAGTGTCAGTGAATTTCAATTTAGTGATGTTAATTTTTAATAATGGACCAACATCGTCCATCTGTTCCAGTGCAGTGCAGCTCTTGACCAGGTGCATTATTTGAGTATTGTTTGAGAGCGAGGGAAGTGTGTTGAGTGCCAGGCGGTCAGGCTCCCATGACTTCAGTGTGTGGGAGGGGAATTCCAGAGGGTGAAAACCAGTGCCAACCTCAGCTCATTCTAGGCTGATCTGAGGTCACCTTTTGTCTCTGTGATAATGAACAAGTTCAGGGTACAGATTGGGGAGAGTTGTTCTCATAGGAGGAGTTTCATTTTGTCTGGAATAACATTATGGCAGAGGCTATTTGCAAAAGCGTTGAATGCCATTTGCAAAGTGCCAAGTGCAAAAACAGTATTTTCTTTGCACTAAGTGTAAATAGTTGTTAGATATTATTTATGCTTAATTAGTGTCAGATGCTGTACTACTTGCACCTCAGTGTATTGTATATGATTATATTTATTAAAATCATAAATGGATGCCACCTTGTTGGGTCATCATTACTTGTCCCTATATCCCTAAAGGCCTCCCCTATACGTAAACACTTTATTCCCACTATTAAAGGTGCAATGTGTAATATTTATAAGGATCTATTGACAGAAATGCAATATAATATACATAACTATGTTTTCAGTGGTGTATAAAGACCTTACATAATGAACCGTTGTGTTTTTCTTACCTTAGAATGAGCCATTTCTATCTCCATACACCACGGGTCCCCTTACAGTGAACGCACCATTTTGCACCACCATGTTTCTAAACGACAAACTGCTCTACAGAGCGCTAACTACTCACTGTGGTCTCAGACGACGACATCTTTGTCCTGTGTCGGCCACCGTAGGTTCTCTATGTGCTAAAATTTATACAGTGCACCTTTAAATACCTGTTAGGCACTTTATTTCCACTTTTTGGTTATTTTCTTTATTTTTTATTTAAAATGAACGCCTCTCCAAGCTGGTATACGATGCGAAAAAAGGGAGAAGAATGAGATGTCAAAATGATTGAGATGGCCAATCAAATCAAAGGTGGGCTTTACTGTTCACAGATGAAAGAGTGTGAGGTAGGATGTAAGTAGTTAAACATTTATTAAACATAAACATTATGGTTTTTCGAATATTCCCTTTCATGCAGTGTGTAATATCGCTGTTTGTGAATGTAAACATTCTGCAAAGTCGAAAGTGCAAGATGAATAAAGTTATTGTCTCCCAAAAGAAAGAATCGACTCTGAACCGCCTAAACGAGTCATTTGTATTTCGAATCTCACTGCGTGACCGTTCTACGTCACTAGCTAACACATTTGCATAATGCCCTCCTATGTTATCCGCCCGTGAACAACTTGACCCACCCTTCAACGCGGGACTTTACTGACTACTGCTTCTCAAATCTCTCAAAGTTCAACGCAGGATTCGCAAAACACTTGCTCTTGAAAGATGGGTCAGTACCCAGTTTATTTGGACCAGCTGCTCCTCAGAATCACAACCTGGACGTATGAATAATTATTGATGTATATATTTTCTACCGGGTGTACAAAATATGTAGTTTTGTGTTTTATATTGTGTACGTTTCCGGCTAACCAGCTAACTCACGTTATTACTATCTAACTGAAATACTTCTGCTGAATATGACCATATCACTCCAGTCCTCAGGTCTTTACACTGGCTTCCGGTTACATTTAGAATTGATTTTAAAGTACTGTTACTTGTTTATAAATCACTAAATGGCCTAGGACCTCAATACATTGCAGATATGCTCACTGAATATAAACAGATCACTCAGATCATCAGGATCGAGTCAGTTAGAAATACCAAGGGTTCACTCAAAGCAAGGAGAGTCTGCTTTTAGCTATTATGCCATCCACAGCTGGAACCAGCTTCCAGAACAGATCAGATGTGCTCCAACAGTAGTCACATTCAAATCCAGACTCAAAACACATCTGTTTAGCTGTGCATTTACTGAATGAGCTCTGTGCCACTGTACGTCCAACTGATTTGCTCTTATCTATGTATCATCTTTTTAGTCTTTTACTTCTTTTTATAACTTTTAATTTAACCTTGTTTTTATTTTTGGTTAGTGCTGTCTGGTTGGGAAAGTTGAGAGAATTGGGAAATGAGAGGGTGAGTCTACGTACACACTCAGACGTGAGTGTGGAACACCAGGTCCTTGGATGCAGGCCGGTGTAGTGCCGAAAGCCTTCAGAGGCAGACGGTGGGTGATAACTCCACTCCGTTAAGGGGTTGGAGGACTCCACTCCATTGAGGGGTCGGAGGGACACTGGAAGCCATCAGAGGCAGAAGGTCGGAAAAACTCCTCCCTATTGAAGGGCAGGAGATCACTAGGAAGCCGGGCTGCTACTAGTGTGTCTCACGAACCGAAAATCTCTGACTGTTCTGTTCAGACAGGGGAGCCCTGAATTTAGTCAGGAATAGTATTTTAGCCTTTAGTTAAATATGATTGTTATTTTTATTTCTTATACATATGTTGTGATTATTCTATCACTATTTTAATACCTTTTCTATGTAAAGCACTTTGAATTACCATTGTGTATGAAATGTGCTATATAAATAAACTTGCCTTGCCTAATCATCTGTGGGCTGCAGTATTACCTAAAACTGTGTCTATTAATGCAGATTGTCTGCCGTCCGGCTCCATGAAGAAAGTTGGATATATAAATGAATATTTGTGAGACTTTGAAAATTCGATTTGTGCTGAAACTCCTCAGTGACTGTGTTCTGTGCCTCTGGGGATATATTGAGGCAATCTTTCCACTGATGCATTTTATTGCCTCCAGTCCTGCATGACCTCTGTGACTCATTCAGACATAATCAAGCCCTCCACATATTTGCAACAGCGGTGAAATGAAGCTGAATCTGAGGAGCACGGCTGGAGAAATGACCCTTGATGTTTAATGGGAAGAGAGGGCAGAAGGGATGATGTCCGTGCTTATTACTCAAACAGCAGTGGCATTAAATAATTTAATACCGGTGTCCTTCGCCTTTAAAGCTGAGGTGTTTTTGAGATGAGCTACATGCAGAAGTTTAATACTGAGCAGGTATTAACAAGCACCATTAACAATTCAATAATGCACAGTTTAAAATCATCAAATGAAATTAGTGTATGTTGGCAGTGCCCGAAGTAGATGAGTGTAATATTCAAATCTGAGCAACACGTTCTCACTCCCAACTCGTCACATATTGACGATTGGTCCCCTCTGCGTCACTTTTTAACACATGCACAGGGTACCCCTTTAGTGTCATTTTTCGATGTGCAGGGTACTCCATTGCTTTCAGTTGTTTGCCTTATGCGTCAGATCAAGACACATTTAATTCTTTGCATTTGTAAAAGCAGAAATTATTTTATAAATATCTATACTTTTATATTTTGCAGCAACTAACCCCACTCCTACCCTAAACCTACCCACTTCTCAATAATATAAAACACATAACAGGCAAATAAAAGTACAGTCACAGGTATTTATTGCAAAAACAGACAAGAAAACTGTATAAAAGTATTACAAATAGCTCATGTTGCAAGTCTTCTGAAGCCATACGATATCTTTATGTGAAGAACAGAGAGGATCTTATGTTTTAAAGGGGTCCTATTATGCCTTTTTACAAGATGTAAAATAGGTCTCTGATGTACCCAGAGTGTGTATGTGAAGTTTTAGCTCAAAATACCCCACAGATCATTTTTTATAGCATGTTAAAATTATAACTTTTTGAGGGTGAGCAAAAACTAGCTGTTTTTGTGTGTGTCCCTTTAAATGCAAATGAGCTGCTGCTCCCGGCCCCCTTTCAGGAAGAGGGCGGAGCTTCAAGAGCTTGTGTTAGCAGGCGATTACCTCACACAGACACACACTGAAAATATCAGAAACTGTTCAGCCTTTTATGTTCAAACCGGAGTTGGACAATGATGGAGAGACTCAAGAAGAAGTGACAAAATGTAGAATGAGACAGGACGTTTCTGAATGGTTATTTGATGAATTTATGTAGCTGATGTGGAGTTACTATCTTCAAGTCATTGATTAGCATATTCTGTCATGATAATCGATAAATCGCTTGTGTGGGAACTGTAGTAAGATGCACAGAGCCAGAGAATATCTGCTGCATGAAGATAGAACAGGTATAGTTTAATTTAATTACAGTTATAACTTATGTTGTTATCTTGCTTTTATGACATGCTATTGCATTTGTGTTTCGTACTGTATTGCAATAAATGTGAAAAGACGGATGGGATGTGCTCTACTACAACAACTCTTCCTCTTCTCAACATGGCCTCACCCCCTTTGTTGCGTGTTCCTGGGGGCAGGATTTATGTAAATTTTAGGGTTAGTGATGTCACTAACCTGTGAAGAAGCTCGTTGTAGACCCTACCAGCCATTTGTTGTAGTCCTTAAAAAGCGATTTCTGCTTTTAACTTTGAGCGTCGTAACTTTGCAGATGTTGTTAATGCTCAAACAGCAACATTACACACTAACTAAAGTTAAAAAAGTGAAATCATAATCAACCACCCCTTTAAAAGGTTGACTGTAACATACTTAAGACACTTTTGGTTCATAGGATGTGGATGAAAAACATAAAAGGCAGTTAACTGTTTATGCCAAAGGTTTGACATTTTGAATTATTAGTGACAGCATGTGCTGTCTAACGGCTGCTCATTTATATTAAGATAGCTCAGAAATTGTCTTACTGCTTAAAAATCTTTTGGATTTCATTTAGTACTTAAATGAATGTTTAATTTAATGCATTGTTAATGTTAATGGTCCTAGAACAGACACTTGTGGCACTCCGGCCTTTATTAGTGCTAATCTGAACATGAAACCCTAGCAATTATTTGTTTCCAAAAATGTACTAAAAGGTTGACTGTAACATACTTAAGAAACTTTTGGTTTATAAGCAAAACAAGGATTTGAGGTGTGAAGGATATCACCGTCTCTTCCGGATGAAAGACATTTGTCCTTGAGCAAGACTGCTGTAGGGGACTGTTGATGAAAAACATCTTTTAACATCTTTTTTAAAAGTTAACTGTTTATGACATTTTTGACATTTTGAATTATGTATTGTTACAATCCAGTGGTTTGAAACTAATATTTATTCATTTTTTTTGTCATTTTGACTTTAGAAAGCTGATGCCAGGGACTGATAACAGTTGTCATGTTTCCATTCTCAGGCTCTGACTAGCAGCTGTCATATTTATTAATTTACTGATTCATCCGGTTAACAGTCACTTTACAAGATGTGGACATACTGTACCATGCATCCCCCACATAACCTGTGGGCACAGGTTCAAATTCATATTGCATAATACTGTCATGTCTGTGCTGTGCAGTGGTGTTCTGAAATAAGGAGGCAATGTCCTCACTGTTTTTTTGTTTTATTTTAATCCAATGTAAATTAATTTTAATTTTAGTTGACACATTTTCCCAGTTAAAGAAACATTAGGCCTACTTGCACTTTCAAAAAAAAAAATGTATTCTGTCTGTGCACTGTGCCCTATGATGTCCTGTGAATACCAATCTTTAATAACGTGCATCTTGTATTTAATTTTATCAGTGTCTGACCAGCAAAAATAACATTTCCATCCATCCATCCATCCATCCAGAAGGTGTGCTGTGGTACCTGGCACCAAGATGTTAGCAGCAGATCCTTTAAGTCCTGTAAGTTGTGAGGTGGGGCCTTTCATGGATCGGACTTGTTTGTTCAGCACATCCCACAGATGCTCGATTGGATTGAGATCTGGGGAATTTGGAGGCCAAGTCAACACCTCAAACTCGTTGTGCTCCTCAAACCATTCCTGAACCATTTTTGCTTTGTGGCAGGGCGCATTATCCTGCTGAAAGAGCCACAGCCACCAGGGAATACCGTTTCCATGAAAGGGTGTACATGGTCTGCAACAATGCTTAGGTAGGTGGTACGTGTCAAAGTAACATCCACATGGATGGCAGGACCCAAGGTTTCCCAGCAGAACATTGCACAAAGCATCACACTCCCTCAACCAGCTTGCCTTCTTCCCATAGTGCATCCTGGTGCCATGTGTTCCCCAGGTAAGCGGCGCACACGCACCCGGCCATCCACGTGATGTGAAAGAAAACATCATTCATCAGACCAGGCCACCTTCTTCCATTGCTCCGTGGTCCAGTTCTGATGTTCACGTGCCCACTGTTGGCACTTTCAGTGGTGGACAGGGCTCAGCATGGGCACCCTGACTGGTCTGCGGCTATGCATCCCCATATGCAACAAACTGCGATGCACTGTGTATTCTGACACCTTTCTATCAGAACCAGCATTAACTTCTTGAGCAATTTGAGCTACAGTAGCTCGTCTGTTTGATCTATCTATCTATCTATCTATCTATCTGGTGCACCAGAAGTAGATTACATGAGTTTGATTGCTGATTGTGACTCTGCTGCCCTCTTTAGTCTCATCTGTGGTGTTACATACTTGCCATGAGGCAATATGGAGCGTATGCATCACTTCATGAGAGCAAAAGCACATTTGTTTGACTTAATGAGGTTTTTTTTTTATGTCATTTGTTGTGTTAACCTGTAGGTGAAGGAAGCCATGCAGAGAATCCATGACAGAGGAAACATAGGGAAGCTCATTTTGGATGTGGAAAAGTCTCCCACGCCTTTGGTGAGTGAGTCATCTGAAAACCTGCCTTTGAATTCAGACCAGTGTTCTAAGGCAAGCAAAACATTATGTGCAAAACATTATAATTATCATGTCAGCGATTGGTGCTGCCCTTTCATTTTTCTGTTTTCATAATGTCTTGCATTGTTCAGTTTTCTAACATTATTATTTTTTACATTCAGTGTACACACTCTCCAAAACTGTGAGAGAAATGTTCTTTTATGAAGCACAAATGCACATTTGAATAATGCACCTGTTTAGAAGGAACAAAAAATAGTATTGTGACACTGATCCACGAGTCAGGCGACATCACCTCAGCAGTTTCCATGGAGACTGCGCCTTATGACGCTGTTCTCAGAGGAGAGTCATAAACAGTGGAAATAGTGGCGTACAACAGTATGCTTTCATGAAATATACCTTTAGTGTCTTTACCTAAACCTGGGAGGTTCTGGGAGCATCTGAAGAGGAACATCTGAAAAATTGTTTTCCATTTCTGTCCCTTCCCAGAAGACAATTGTGTGTGTGTTGATTTTTTTATAGCTCAGAAGCCTTGATCTGCTGCATCTTAGATGTTTCTCACTGATAATAGAAGGTTTTAGAAGAAACAACTGATAGTGTCTAAACTGTTGCTCAAATAAGTTCTGAGTAATATTAATTAACTACATGTACTTACTATAAGCTTAGGGTTAGTTACTTGTATTTAAGCATAATTTACTGATATTACTATAGTAAGTACATGTAGTAATGTGTAACTACGTCACCTTAAAATAAAGTGTTATCAAAAATTATGTCATCATTTACTTTCTTTCTTCTGCAGAACACAAAAGAAGCATGTTGAACTCTGAAAAAGAGTGTCATTGAGATACTATTATAGTTTTTATTAATAGTTTTAATTAGGTTTTTATTTTCCGTTTTCATTTTAATTAAAGTTTTTGTAATTTTGTTTTAGTAAGTTTTGTAGCCTATAGTTTTTATTAATTTTTATTTCAGTTTCACTTTGTTATTTTAGTACAAACTAAATGAAAATGAAAAATGTTTCCTCGGAAACTAGCTCAATTTTTTTTAATAAAATATTTTTTTTTTATTTCAGTTAAAGTTTATTTTATTTAAAGTTACAAAAAAAAAAAAATCTAATTTTTTTATGGTTTTAGTTTTTGTTTTAGTTTTACTTAGCTATAACAACCCTGAAGAAAATTAGACCATAGCCTATTTAATTTCATTGTATGTCATTGTACCCATTCTTCAAAATATCTTCTTTTGTGTTTCACAGAAGAAAGACAGTCAAACAGGTTTGGAACAACATTAGGGTGAGTAAATGATGACAGAATATTCATTTTTTTGGGCGAACTCTCCCTTTTTTCCAGTTCTCAGCTATGCACTCTAAAAACACCAATTTGGGTTGTTTTTAACCCAAGGGCTGGGTAAATATAGGACAGAACACATGTTGGGTTAATTTTACAGAGCAAATTGGGTTGTTTATGTAACCCAACATAATGGGTTGATTCATTTTTACTATAATACTAGCTTTTTTTTTTTTACTTTATACATGAATTGTTTACGGATTAACTTAAATCCTCTAAACTTTTTTAAAAATACTTCACACAACCACTGTTTGTATGATAATTCCTTTATTTTTGATCATATTTTGCGCCCCTGTATGTTGCTTTGCATAAAATTAAAAGATATACAGCACAATAACGAATGTATAGATAAAATAATATGTACACAAACCTGTATTTTACCGAAGACGTGCACCAATTTGACGGAGCTGCACTGCTCTCTCCTGAAGAGGTTGCAAAAGGGATCTGGGTTACACAAAAACTACCCAAACGCTGGGTTGTTACGTCTGATCCAGGATCTGGGTTACACAAATACTACCCAAACGCTGGGTTGTTACGTCTGATCCAGGATCTGGGTTACACAAATACTACCCAAACACTGTGTTGTTACGTCTGATCCAGGATCTGGGTTACACAAAAACTACCCAAACGCTGGGTTGTTACGTCTGACCCAGGATCTGGGTAACACAAATACTACCCAAACGCTGGGTTGTTACGTCTGATCCAGGATCTGGGTTACACAAACACTACCCAAACACTGGGTTGTTACGTCTGATCCAGGATCTGGGTTACACAAACACTACCCAAACGCTGGGTTGTTACGTCTGATCCAGGATCTGGGTTACACAAACACTACCCAAACGCTGGGTTGTTACGTCTGATCCAGGATCTGGGTTACACAAACACTACCCAAACGCTGGGTTGTTACGTCTGATCCAGGATCTGGGTTACACAAAAACTACCCAAACGCCGGGTTGTTACGTCTGACCCAGGATCTGGGTTACACAAAAACTACCCAAACGCTGGGTTGTTACGTCTGATCCAGGATCTGGGTTACACAAAAACTACCCAAACGCTGGGTTGTTACGTCTGATCCAGGATCTGGGTTACACAAATACTACCCAAACGCTGGGTTGTTACGTCTGATCCAGGATCTGGGTTACACAAATACTACCCAAACACTGTGTTGTTACGTCTGATCCAGGATCTGGGTTACACAAAAACTACCCAAACGCTGGGTTGTTACGTCTGACCCAGGATCTGGGTAACACAAATACTACCCAAACGCTGGGTTGTTACGTCTGATCCAGGATCTGGGTTACACAAACACTACCCAAACACTGGGTTGTTACGTCTGATCCAGGATCTGGGTTACACAAACACTACCCAAACGCTGGGTTGTTACGTCTGATCCAGGATCTGGGTTACACAAACACTACCCAAACACTGGGTTGTTACGTCTGATCCAGGATCTGGGTTACACAAACACTACCCAAACGCTGGGTTGTTACGTCTGATCCAGGATCTGGGTTACACAAAAACTACCCAAACGCCGGGTTGTTACGTCTGACCCAGGATCTGGGTTACACAAAAACTACCCAAACGCCGGGTTGTTACGTCTGATCCAGGATCTGGGTTACACAAACACTACCCAAACACTGGGTTGTTACGTCTGATCCAGGATCTGGGTTACACAAACACTACCCAAACGTTGGGTTGTTACGTCTGATCCAGGATCCGGGTTACACAAAAACTACCCAAACGCTGGGTTGTTACGTCTGATCCAGGATCCGGGTTACACAAACACTACCCAAACACTGGGTTGTTACGTCTGATCCAGGATCTGGGTTACACAAACACTACCCAAACGTTGGGTTGTTACGTCTGATCCAGGATCTGGGTTACACAAAAACTACCCAAACGCTGGGTAGTTACGTCTGACCCAGGATCTGGGTTACACAAAAACTACCCAAACGCTGGGTTGTTACGTCTGATCCAGGATCTGGGTTACACAAACACTACCCAAACGCTGGGTTGTTACGTCTGATCCAGGATCTGGGTTACACAAAAACTACCCAAACACTGTGTTGTTACGTCTGATCCAGGATCTGGGTTACACAAAAACTACCCAAACACTGTGTTGTTACGTCTGATCCAGGATCTGGGTTACACAAAAACTACCCAAACGTTGGGTTGTTACGTCTGACCCAGGATCTGGGTTACACAAAAACTACCCAAACGCTGGGTTGTTACGTCTGATCCAGGATCTGGGCTACACAAACACTACCCAAACGTTGGGTTGTTACGTCTGATCCAGGATCTGGGTTACACAAAAACTACCCAAACGCTGGGTTGTTACGTCTGACCCAGGATCTGGGTTACACAAAAACTACCCAAACACTGGGTTGTTACGTCTGATCCAGGATCTGGGTTACACAAACACTACCCAAACGTTGGGTTGTTACGTCTGATCCAGGATCTGGGTTACACAAAAACTACCCAAACGCTGGGTTGTTACGTCTGATCCAGGATCTGGGTTACACAAAAACTACCCAAACACTGGGTTGTTACGTCTGATCCAGGATCTGGGTTACACAAACACTACCCAAACACTGGGTTGTTACATCTGATCCAGGATCTGGGTTACACAAAAACTACCCAAACGCCGGGTTGTTACGTCTGATCCAGGATCTGGGTTACACAAAAACTACCCAAACGCCAGGTTGTTACATCTGACGCAGGAGCTGGGCTACACAAACACTGGGTTGTTACGTCTGACCCAGGATCAGGGTAACTGTAAAAATCTGATTTTTTAGAGTGTATATTAATATAAGACGTTGAGAAGAATTTGAGAAAAGTTTGATTTCAATCTGAGATCTCTGACATTTTATTGCTACAGTCTAGCTCAATTGTTGAGATCTCTTCTGAAACGCTTCCCGAGAGATAACCTGGACCTTCAGACTGTCAGCCTGTGTGAAAACATGATTTTTCATTTCTCTTTCAGATGGCCAATGACAGCACAGAGACCAGTGAAGCAGGTGAGGAGGAAGAGGAACAAGAGGGAGACAATGACAACAAGGAGCGAATGCCCTTCATTCAGTGAACCCAGACACATCCAGAGACTGTCATGACCCCGTGCCATTGTGAATCATATGTTTGTGTGATGTGTTTGCTCTGTTGTTTGTCTGTATCTTTGGAAGTTTTGGACAATGCAGTTAAAAATACCCCAAAACACTAAGGGCCAGATTTACCAACAGTTTGCTCCAGTGCAAACCCTCTTCTGGTGTTAAAAAATGACTGTCAGGATTTACTAAAGACACGCAGTGAAAAATCAGACAGTTATTTTTTGAAACTGATCATATTGCATATGCATTTGTAGGAGTTTCCCTTTCAGACGCAAAATTTATGTGAGGAGAGTATTTAAATGAATCATGCAAGGTGATTTACTAAGGTTTGAGCTCGTCAATTTACTGGTATTTGCTCCATTATTTACCGCCCCAAATAAAGCATGTCTTAACCAGACGCTAATTTGCGCTGCTCTTGGTAGATTGTGTTGGTCATTATGGAAATGATCCGGCTGCGTCTGTGTGCTTTCATTTGAGCGTCGTCAGTAGATTGCGTGCTGAACTTTCCACTCCCATCAGTGCTTTTTTTGGAATTGCGATCTCACGCTTATTTGCCCCGTTGAGTAAATCTGGCCCTAATTGTGCTGTTTAATGTTCGATTTAAGTGCCATTCTTAGTGCAGTGTTGAATTGTTGCAGTGTTTTAGACCAAAACGTCATTATTGGATTGACTTTTCCTGAATGCCTTTTGCAGCCTTTTGGATGTTTTATTTGGGCCTGGCAATCAGTGGATTGACAGATTGCTGCAGTCAAAGTCCAGAATTAACACTTGCCAAGAGACAAATGGTTTTGGCAAGTAAATTAAGTGCAGCAACTTTATAAGGAACTGCAGTTTAAACATGGTGTAGGCCGAACAGTAGGACCCTCACTGATGTAAGTGACTTTAAATCTTCAAGTGTCTTCTTATGACTTTTACCTCAGTGGCCAATTTACCATCAAATGTTTATTAAGGAAAAGATTTTTTGGAATGTTCCTCACAACAAAGGAATATTCACTACCAATTAAAAGGATGAACTACCCCAAAATTAAAATTTTGTAATCATTTACTCGCCCTCATGTCATTCCAAACCTGCATGATTTTCATTCTTCTGCTGAACACAAAAGAAGTATTTTAAATAATGTTGGAATGGATGTCTGATGAAAGCCTTGAAGCTGGCATGAACAAAACGGTTTTTAAATAAATAAACTCAAGTCTGTTTACAGTGTGTGTTGCACTTTTCTTCTACAGTTGGTCGAGCATCTGCCTTTTATTGTCATATTTTTTGAAGAATGTTAGCAACCAATTACTTCCATTGTATGGACAAAAAAAAAAAAAAAAACCCTTAGAATTTTTTTTTTTTAATAACCTTTTTTGTCATACAGGTTTGGAACGACACAAGTGTGAGAAAATGATAAAAGAATTTAACATAACTTTGTGCACCACATTTTTGTGGCATAATGTTGATTACAACAAAAATACTTTTTACTCTTTTCTTAAACTGTACAGTCTTGCTCAAAAGTTTACACACCCCTTGCAGAATCTGTGAAAATGTAAATAATTTTAACAAAGTAAGAGGGATCATACAAAATGCATGTTATTTTTTATTTAGCACTGTCGTGAATATGATATTTTACATAAAAGATGTTTACATATAGTCCACAAGACAAAAAAAAAGCTGAATTTATAAAAAATGACCAAATGACAAAAGTTTACTTACCCTTGATTCTTAATACTGTGTGTCGTTCCCTGCATTTGCATTTGCACTGCGTTTTTTTGTTTTGTTTTGTGATGGTTGTTGTTGAGTCTCCTGTTTGTCCTGAACAGTTAAACTGCCCAACGTTCTTCAGAAAAATCCTCCAGGTCCTGCAAATTCTTCAGTTTTCCAACATCTTTTGCATATTTGAACCCTTTCCAGCAGTGACTGTATGATTTTGAGATCCATCTTTTCACACTGAGGACGATTGAGGGACTCAAACATTCACTGATGCTCCAGAAGGAAACACGACACATTAAGAGCTGGGGGTGAAAACTTTTGAACAGGATGAAGATGTTTTTGTTTAAATATCTTTTTTTTTTTTTTTTTTATTTAGTACTGTCCTTCGGAAGCAACAGAAGATATTTGCATGTTTCCCGGAAGACAAATTAAGTACAATTTACCTTGATCTTCAAATTCAAAAAGTTTTCTATTTTGGTATTTTCACAGATTCTGCAAGGGGTGTGTAAACTTTTGAGCAAGACTGTATACATACAGTCTATACAGACTGGATATATACACTATATTACCAAAAGTTTTGGGACGTCTGCCTTTACATGCACATGAACTTCTTCTGGGAAGGCTTTCCACAAGGTTTAGGAGTGTGTTTATGGGAATTTTTGACCATTCTTCTAGGAGCACATTTGTAAGGTCAGGCACTGATGTTGGACAAGAAGGCCTGGCTCCCAGTCTCCGCTCTAATTCATCCCAAAGGTGTTCTATCGGGTTGAGGTCAGGACTCTGTGCAGGCCAGTCAAGTTCCTCCACACCAAACTCGCTCATCCATGTCTTTATGGATCTTGATTTGTGCACTGGTGCGCAGTCATGTTGGATCAGGAAGGGGCCATCCCCAAACTGATCCCACAAAGTTGGGAGCATGAAATTGGCCAAAATGTCTTGGTATGCTGACTGGCGGCGTGCTTTACACCACTGCATCCCACGCTTTGCATTGCACTTGGTGATGTAAGGGTTGGATGCAGCTGCTCGGCCATGGAAACCCATTCCATGAAGCTCTCTACGCACTGTTCTTGAGCTAATCTGAAGGCCACACAAAGTTTGGAGGTCTGTAGCTATTGACTCTGCAGAAAGTTGGCGACTTCTGCGCTGACCCCGCTCTGTGATTTTACGTGGTCTACCACTTCGTGGCTGAGTTGCTGTTGTTCCCAATTGCTTCCACTTTGTTATAATACCACTAACAGTTGACCGTGGAATATTTAGTAGTGAGGAAATTTCACAAATGGACTTATTGCACAGATGGCAACCTATCACGGTACCACACTTGAATTCACTGAGCTCCTGAGAGCGACCCATTCTTTCACAAATGTTTGTAGAAGCGTCTGCATGCCTAAGTGCTTGATTTTATACACCTGTGGCCATGGAAGTGATTGGAACGCCTGAATTCAATGATTTGGAGGGGTGTCCCAATACTTGTGGCAATATAGTGTATATATCAAGGTTACAGTGAGGCACTTACAAAAGAGGTTAATAGGGTTTTTGGAGGATTAAAAGTAGAAATGTGAAGCTTATATAATTTTATAAAATCACTTACATGATATTACTGATATTACAGCTGTAAAGCTGCTACATTTTTATAGTTGTCATAGGGTTGTAGGTTTTTATGTTGAATTAAATGAAATTTAAGTTGAATTGAGTTTAACCTCACCCTGAAAAGTTTATTGATTTGTTCACACTAAAATCATGTTCACACTTATTGTTTACATTAAAATAGGGAAAAAATTGTATATCACGTTTTTCTGACAGTTTTTCAGAATATGGCTCAAATATGATTCTCTGAGTAACACAGTGAACACAAGAAAAGACAACTACATAAAGTTATTGTCATATGGACAAAACTTTTATTTTTACAAAAATATTTTTCTTCTATTACAATAATGCCATAAATGATCTCAATTCACATGCCATTGTTAGGTGTGGCAAGTTAATTTTGGACACTGGTTGCAGTGCTTCTGATTTATGTGTGTGTGTGTATATATGAGTGTGTTTGTGTGTGAGTGTGTGTGTGTGTGTGTGCGTGTGTGCGTGTGTGTGTGTTTGTGTTTGTGTGTGTGTGTATGTGCGTGAGTGTGTGTGTGTGTTTGTGTGTGTGTATGTGCGTGAGTGTGTGTGTGTGTGTGTGTGTGCGTGTGTGTGTGCGCGTGTGTGTGCAGAGTTCTACTGGAGCTTATTGTAGTCATGCAGGTGACTACCTGCATCAAAGCATAAAAATCATCTTTGTTACCCTTTGTTCATCTCAGATCATAAAGATATTATTTAAGCCTTTAAAAAGACATTTAAATGAGTTGTCATGATCAGCTACAGGATGTAATATAACCCCTACAGTATTGTGCATTTTCCTTAAAGAAACAGTTCACCTCAAAACTGAAATTCTGTCATCATTTTTCTCACCCTCATGTTGTTCCAGACCCATATGTCTTTCATTCTCCTATGATACACAAAAGGAGATATTTGAAAGATTGCTCTTTTCCATGTGGGTGAGTAAATGATGACAAAAGTGTGTTTTGGGTGAACTGTCCCTTAAAGAATCACAAGTAAATGTTCAGACATTAAGGTCAAAGTCGGGTATCATCTTCAAACTAGTAACCAACAACAACAAAAATGAAATTCTTAGTGCCTTATCTGCACTGAGGACCAGAAGGCTTTTTCTCTTTGTATTTTATGGAGAATAGACACTTTAATGTCAAAAATATTTAATGAATATTTAAAGGAACACTCCACTTTTTTTGAAAATAGGCTCATTTTCCAACTCCCCTAGAGTTAAACAGTTGAGTTTTACCGTTTTCGAATCCATTCAGCCGATCTCTGGATCTGGCGGTAGAACTTTTAGCATAGCTTAGCATAGATTATTAAATCTGATTAGACCGTTAGCATCATGCTCAAAAATGACTCAAGAGTTTCGATATTTTTCCTATTTAAAACTTGACTCTTCTGTAGTTACATCGTGTACTAAGACCGACGGAAAATGAAAAGTTGTGATTTTCTAGACCGATATGGATAGGAACTATACTCTCATTCCTGCGTAATAATCAAGGAACTTTGCTGCCGTACCATGGGTGCAGCGGCGCAATGATATTACGCAGCGCCTGAAAATAGGCTAACTTCCGTCAATAAAACCAACGTGACAACCTACTTGCACAGGGAGCGTGCTGGGGACTATTTTCAGGCGCTGCGTAATATCATTGCGCCGCTGCACCCATGGTACGGCAGCAATTTAGGAAAAATATCGAAAGTCTTTGGTCATTTTTGAGCGAGATGCTAACGGTCTAATCCGATTTAATAATCTATGCTAAGCTATGCTAAAAGTTCTACTGCCAGATCCGGAGATCGGCTGAATGGATGCGAAAACGGCAAAACTCAACTGTTTAACTCTAGGGGAGTTGGAAAATGAGCCTATTTTCAAAAAGAGTGGAGTGTTCCTTTAATAAAAATCTTTTCTGGCCTACATATACCTCATAAATGAAAACTTTGATTGTGTTCTCATGTGGTATTATATTTTTGTTGTGTTTAGTTGTGTACCAGTGTTGCCAATCTCAGCTCAAAACACAAAAGTATATTGTTGCTGTGTAGGTTTAGTTAGTAGACGTGCTTTTATGTTAGACTGTGATAGATTGCAAACACATGAAACCTGAATAAAATGTTGTGCAGAGGATTTCTGTGGAGTGCGATTTGGTGTTTATTCCATTAAAATGCTGTATTGTGCATCAACCAAATAACTTTTGACACGGCATATCTGATTTTTTCGCAGCAATGAGAAATGGTAGCGCATGACAGAAACAAATGTTAGATTGTTTCCTCTCAGTAACCCCTGAGGTTACTCTCACAAATGGCACTGAGGAAATTAACAAAGCATCACTTTGCTCTTTCAGTTCAAAATATTGCAGTCAGTGGCCTTTGCAAGGTTTTGGTAATCAGAAAACTGAAATATGACTATGATAAAAATGTGTTTGACCTTTCCCATGGATTTTCTAACCGTCACTGTGGTGATGGAAATATTTGCCATATTGATTTGCCTGACAATCGTCATGTTATAGCCACAAATATCTTCCGGATTACCTCACCAGAAATGAAAATGTTGAAGAGTATTTCTGGGATTGAAGCTGTCAAGCTTCAAAAATTAAACAAAAACACCAAGTATCATAAAAGTGGTCCATATGATTTGTTCACTGTATTTCAAGTCTGAAAACTGAAATGTGTAACGTGTATGTTCTGTTTTATTATCATGGTGTTCTGTTTTCCCTGTCTGTTTGTCCTAGGGGCCGTTTACACAACACCATTTTCAACTAAAAACGTAAAACTTTTGGCTGTTCATTTACACGACAGCGGCGCTTTAGGTGCTTGAAAACGGGTTTCAAAGTGCAAGTTTTTGAAAACGGTCTCGGTGTAAACAACAAAAGCGAATCTGTGAAACGAGCACGTCATGCACATGCGTATTACATCTTCAGTCTATAGAGTTTCATCGCCATCAAATGGCCTGGCAGCAAAATACAACCTTTTTAGTCGCCTTCGCGAATCCATGTGAATGGGGATCGTTTTGACAGTGGTGTCGTCTGTACGCGGAAAACTTAAAGAAAAAACTTTTTAAGCATATCGTCATGTAAACGTAGGGTGAATTTGGGTAATCTGGGACATTTTTTGCAATTTGACTTCTGCGATTTATTTATTAACACATTAGATCAACACAATAGACTTTTCTGAAATCCCTAAGATGTTTTCTAACCACACCAGAAGAAAGAATGTAGATATTATACCCAGAGGAGACATGCCACACCTATTAGTGTTTTTGTGCCAAAAAAAAAATTCTGCCTAAATTGGCCTGCCTGGACAGGTCACTTTGTAATCTGGGACACGTGTACTAGGCCTAAAAAAGCCTATATTCACCATACTTTATGCATGCCAAACACAATATCATCAATTTTTAAAAAGCAAGTACAGAAATCTCAATAAGATGATGTATATTAAGAAAATATATATTATTCATAGAAATTTTTCTTAATTCATATACACATATAGGCTAGTCATATTTTTTCATAAAGAGTGTTCCAATATCAGGAAAAATTATTTCTATCTCTACACAGGATTAACGATCTACTGTGTAAATTCATTTAAATTAATTTAAAACTCTATTAAAACTCTATAACATATAACAAAAAAATAAACTAAAATTTAAGCAACAGCAAGCAACAATTTGATTAACGGATTATTCATTGAGTTATTATATTACAGTTAATTTTAAAGTATATCAGTGATCTACCACTAAGTTGTAATGAGATCTACGCCCTTGTCATTACACTTATAAAGTCCCTAATTGCATATTTCCCTCGTTTGAAGACTGTCCCAGATTATCCAAAGCATGTTGTCCCACATTCTCAATCATATTTGATAAAGTGGGACAACAACAAAAATGTTTAAAAGAAAAAAAACTAAAACACATTTTCAACACTTTAATACATATTTTGTTGCTTGAATAGATCACAAACATAATTCGACAACAATTAGGAACATTGTCTTATTTATGACAGATGTATGTCCTTAACATTAATATAGTCAGAATCCTATGTCACTGACCTTGGCATGCAGTTCTCAGGGGAGCTTCTTGATTGACAAGTGCCCTGCCACTTTCTGTGGCATCACCCCCATGAAGTCATGTGATTTCAAGCACATGACATCCGTGCTAAAATTATAGTAATAAGTCCTGTTGACTAAATTTTATTAGAACAGGAAATAAACACACTGGAGCTTAGGTGTCCCACATTACCCAATGTCCCAGATTACCCGAATTCAACCTACCCCTAGTTTAGTCTCTTTGATTACGGATTATGTTCACCACTGTTCCCTTGTTAAGCCTTGTTCAATCATGTGTATTTAATGTGGTTGTTTATTTCTCCTACGATCTCCATAGTTGTCCATGTGGATTATAATAACGAATATTTTTGTTTGTACTCCTTCATCATGCGATCTCTACAACAGCCATCACATTACAGAATATCAGACCCTCATAGTGAGTAAAAAGAAGATGGACTTACTGACAGTCCAGCTGTTCTGCCTAGAGCAGGGGCAGCGATCCCTCGAGGTCCACACTGGTGGATTTTTACATCTGGCGTGCTGCACTAATTTCCCAGACTGCTCCTTGCACATTATATCTCACAAGCCTCAATGTGGAAACAAAAGCACGCCTGCCCAATGTGGGTCCTCCGCTCTGAATCCGGAGCCCAGCTAACCATCACCCCGCTGCACGGAGCGAATGCCAGAGCCCACCGCAGACAGAGGGCTTGAGCCTGCCGCGATGCATGAGCCAGAGCCTGAAAGGAGGACAGAGCCAGCCATCGCCTCAGAGCCTGGCTACATTATACATCCCTGTGGGGTTGCTTGTGGAGTTCATGAAGGGAAGCCCCGGCCGCCACCACTGTGGATGTGTTGTGCCTGGCCTATAGGAATTATTTTGAAATGGAAGAGGAAGTTTTCCTGGTTCTCCCGTATCCGCTGGTCCCGCCCAGCTCAAAGTCTCCTGAGTCCCCGCTGGTTCTGCCCAGCTCGAAGTCTCCTGTGTCCCCGCTGGTTCTGCCCAGCTCGAAGTCTCCTGTGTCCCCGCTGGTTCTGCCCAGCTCGAAGTCTCCTGAGTCCCCACTGGTTCCACTCAGCTCAAGTCTCCTGTGTGTCCGCTGGTTCCACCCAGTTCAAGTCTCCTGAGTCCCCGCTGGTTCTGCCCAGCTCGAAGTCTCCTGTGTCTCCACTGGTTCTGCCCAGCTCAAAGTCTCCTGTGTCTCCACTGGTTCTGCCCAGCTCGAAGTCTCCTGAGTCCCCACTGGTTCCACTCAGCTCAAGTCTCCTGTGTGTCCGCTGGTTCCTCCCAGCTCAAGTCTCTTGTGTGTCCGCTGGTTCTGCCCAGCTTGAAGTCTCCTGTGTCTCCGCTGGTTCCACCCAGCTCAAGTCTCTTGTGTCCCTGCTGGTTCCGCCCAGCTTGAAGTCTCCTGTGTCTCCGCTGGTTCCACCCAGCTCAAGTCTCTTGTGTCCCTGCTGGTTCTGCCCAGCTTGAAGTCTCCTATGTCTCCGCTGGTTCCACCCAGCTCAAGTCTCTTGTGTCCCTGCTGGTTCTGCCCAGCTTGAAGTCTCCTGTGTCTCCGCTGGTTCCACCCAGCTCAAGTCTCTTGTGTGTCCGCTGGTTCTGCCCAGCTTGAAGTCTCCTGTGTCTCCGCTGGTTCCACCCAGCTCAAGTCTCTTGTGTCCCTGCTGGTTCTGCCCAGCTTGAAGTCTCCTGTGTCTCCGCTGGTTCCACCCAGCTCAAGTCTCTTGTGTGTCCGCTGGTTCTGCCCAGCTTGAAGTCTCCTGTGTCTCCGCTGGTTCCACCCAGCTCAAGTCTCTTGTGTCCCTGCTGGTTCCGCCCAGCTTGAAGTCTCCTGTGTCTCCGCTGGTTCCACCCAGCTCAAGTCTCTTGTGTCCCTGCTGGTTCTGCCCAGCTTGAAGTCTCCTGTGTCTCCGCTGGTTCCACCCAGCTCAAGTCTCTTGTGTCCCTGCTGGTTCTGCCCAGCTTGAAGTCTCCTGTGTCTCCGCTGGTTCCACCCAGCTCAAGTCTCTTGTGTCCCTGCTGGTTCTGCCCAGCTTGAAGTCTCCTGTGTCTCCGCTGGTTCCACCCAGCTCAAGTCTCTTGTGTCCCTGCTGGTTCCGCCCAGCTTGAAGTCTCCTGTGTCCCCGCTGGTTCCGCCCAGTTTGAAGTCTCCTGTGTCTCCGCTGGTTTCGCCCAGCTCGAAGTCTCCTGTGTCCCCACTGGTTCTGCCCAGCTCGAAATCTCCTGTGTTACCAGAGTTCACCTCCTGGCTCCTCCCTCCGTCATCGCCTGGTCTCTCCATATGCGTCCTCCTCTAGAGCCCCCTCCCTCCCTCCCACCTCAGTTGGACTTTTGCAGCATGAGGCACACCTTGAAGAACTCCCAGTTCAGTTCAGTTTATACTCCCACTTCTGTTTAGTTCCTTTGTCCGATATTGTTTGCACGTCAATGTTATGTGGTTGTTTATTTCTCCTACGATCTCCATAGTTTTCCATGTAGATTATAATAAAGACTATTTTTGTTTGTATTTCTTTGTTGTGCACTCAGCCACCACATTACAATGTTTTTTGTGAGGAACAGATTGAAATTTGTTAACACTTTACAATAAATTTCCTTTTGCTAACATGAACCACATTAGTTAACATTAACAATGAAAAATACTTCTAGTTAATCTTAGTTAATGTTAATTCCAACATTTACTTACATTACTATTATCAAAAGTTGTATCTGTTAAGATTATTTGATGGACCTATTAACTAATGTCTTTGCTGCTGGCCTTTGATAATCCAATTCAACCATAGGAATAAGCTAAAATTACTTTAGTTAAACATCACATTTGTGTTTCTTTTTTTTATTGCTAAAGTTTTATCTTTTGTCTCCTGCATCATTTCACTTTTAGTGTGAAAGGGCCTTGACATCTGCCAAAAAAAAAAGAAGTTATTATTAAAAAACAAACAAGCAAGCCCAGCCCAGGTGAGAAAAAGTAAAGCAAAAGTAACATAATGCATTACTTTGCATAAAAAGTAACTAAGTAACACAATTAGTTACTTTTTTTAGGGAGTAACACAATATTGTAACGCATTACTTTTAAATGTAACTTTCCCCAAAACTGGTCCCTATTCATCGTAATTGCATGGTCATACAGGCTTGGAACATCACGTTAATGAACGTTTCATTGCTTTAAATTGTGTCCACTGCATTAAGAGTTCCAGTCTGTGAAAACTTGGAAGCATCACAGCATTTTGAAATATGATTCCCTGGTTGGAAAAGCTTTGATAATTAATACAATCATAAGTCATGGATTCAACCAAATTCATGAGGTAAAAGGTGTGGGAATCCTGTGAAATTACTTTACAACCATCAGATCACAGCTCAGGAATGACACATGGTCCAGGCTTTGGAAAATGCTAAATTCTGGTGAAATTATATTCATGTTATATTTTCATGAAACACAAATTAGGCTGTCAAAATCTTTTTCTTAAAAAGAGTAGGAGTCTTTAAATGATCTTCAGGGCACATGTAATGGGTTTCAAAGACACACAGTGAAAGATATTCCCTTTGGGCTGTTTGCTCTTTTTTGCACTCGTCTCTCCACTCCCTTCATCTCACAGCATCACACTCTAAAATTAGCTGAGAACACGGAGCTCTGAACTGGACTTCCTTCCCTGATCAACAGCCCCTCTGTCTCCAACTCCAACTAAAATCAATGTGAAGTTATTCACGTGTTTATGAACAAGAGAGTTATGCAATTAATTAATAACTGTATAATTACATCTTGGAATTGCTTCGTTTGTCTATCTTTATGATTAAATTTTTTATTATTTATTAAATTATTATATAATTATTTAATAAATTAATCTTTACAAAATAAAATAAACAAAAAAATTAAAGTAAATTAAATTTTGATTGATTAATCAGCATTGGTTAAAACAAATGATTTTTTTAGCTAATCAACATCAACATTTATGAATAAAAAAAATGTATCTGAAAATTTTCAGATGGAATCAATTATGAACATTTAAAATGTACAACACTGCAAAACAACAAATGAAGATGAACGCTATATGTAAAAATAATAACAAAATAAAATAATGCTCACATTTGAGTTTTTTTTTTTTCTGTGTATATAATCGACTTCACAAATCACTTTGCACATTGCTTTAGAACATACTGGTCAACAGATAATCAACTAAGCAAGGAATTTATTTTCAAAGGACTGAAACTGAAATAATTAAAGTGCCCCTATTATGCTTTTTTGAATATTACCTTTCATGCAGTGTGTAGTTGTAAAAGCGAATGTAAAAGGTCTGCAAAGTTTTAAAGATCAAAGTGCATGACAAATAAAGTAATTGTCTCCTAAAAGAAAAAATCGATTCTGAACTGCCGAAATGAGTCGTCAGCAATTCAAGTCTCACTTCCTGTTAATGTAACAAATTTGCATAATGCCAGTCCATGATCTTTATTGGCTGCCCATGAACAAAGTCTACTTTGACCCGCCCTCAAACACTGTAGCTGAGGCCTGGAAGAGTTTGGTTCGTGTTGGGGACATTTCGCTATTTTGCATGCACGAAAAAGAATGAGGACTCGGGCTCGAATTGATACAGAAAAACTGATGCCACCGTTACTGTTCGTATCACTGTGTATCAAGCACTGAGAAAGTGCCGGAGCTGAAATTCAGATATGGCAATAAGCGTTTCATTTCTGACACGCACTGTAAGCAGTAGACCAATCAGAACAGACTGGGCCGTTAACCAATCAGAGCAGAGTAGACCAATCACAACTAGAGTTGTCAAAAGTACCGACTTCGGTACCAAGTAGGTGCTGATATTTAAAAAATGTGATGATACCAGCATTTTCCTCTAGCATTTTGAGCGCTGTTGAACGGATTCTTAAACACCTCTGATTGGCCATTGTGTTCACACGCTGAACACAATGGCCAATCACAGATATATATGTTGAGCGTGTGAACACAATGGCCAATCACAGACATATATATGTTGAGCGCGTGAACACAATGGCCAATCACAGACATATATGTTGAGCGCTTGAACACAATGGCCAATAACAAACATATATTTTGAGCACTTAAACACAATGGCCAATCACAGATATATATGTTGAGCGTGTGAACACAATGGCCAATCACAGACATATATATGTTGAGCGCGTGAACACAATGGCCAATCACAGACATATATGTTGAGCACGTGAACACAATGGCCAATCACAGACATATATATGTTGAGCGCGTGAACACAATGGCCAATCACAGACATATATATGTTGAGCGCGTGAACACAATGGCCAATCACAGACATATATGTTGAGTGCTTGAACACAATGGCCAATCACAGACATATATGTTGAGCGCTTGAACACAATGGCCAATCACAGACATATATATGTTGAGCGCGTGAACACAATGGCCAATCACAGACATATATGTTGAGTGCTTGAACACAATGGCCAATCACAGACATATATGTTGAGCGCTTGAACACAATGGCCAATCAGAGACATATATGTTGAGCGCGTGAACACAGTGGCCAATCAGAGACATATATGTTGAGCACTTGAACACAATGGCCAATCACAGACATATATGTTGAGTGCTTGAACACAATGGCCAATCACAGACATATATGTTGAGCGCTTGAACACAATGGCCAATCAGAGACATATATGTTGAGCGCGTGAACACAGTGGCCAATCAGAGACATATATGTTGAGCACTTGAACACAATGGCCAATCACAGACATATATGTTGAGCGCTTGAACACAATGGCCAATCAGAGACATATATGTTGAGCGCGTGAACACAATGACACAATCGTCACATTTTTTTAAATTTCAGTACCGACTTGGTACTGAAGTCGATACTTTTGACAACTCTAATCACAACAGACTGGGCCGTCTGACCAATCAGAGCAGAGTAGACCAATCACAACAGACTGGGCCATCTGGGCAATCAGAGCAGAGGAGGCTCTAGGAAAGGAGGGGTTTAGAGAGAATCATCGAACAAGCCGTTTGCTGTAATGTATATTATGAGAAAATTAAAGTGCTTTTTGACCTTAGATGCATGTAAACCTGTTGTAGGAGACCTCCGAAACTAAATTAACAACCTTTAAAATAGCATAATGGGGCACTTTAACTTGAGTTCTTATTATCCATGACATAACATGCGTGGTAGTGAATGAATTTTCTTGTTGGGTTATGAATGGGAAACGACTAAATACATTCTGTGTGCTTTCCGAGTAAATATTTTTGAATGGCTGGAAACAGGGGAAGGGTTGTTGTGACTGCACTGAAGGTATTTGAATTCCCTTTTAGGTACACACAAACACTCAATGTCCAGCCAATAGCATGAGAGTGTGGAAGGGAGAGAACTTTAAGACTTGTCCATATTTCTCCCAGTGATTTAAACAGCCCGTCCATGACCATCATGGCACAACCTCGGCTTCTGCTTTTGGTGATCGGCTTCAGCGTTCTCCACTACGGATATGGCCATCCCTCTCGCACCAAGAAAGCAATTCCAGCTCAACAGAGAGGTAACTTCTGTGTCAGCACTAGGAAAATATGTTTATCATAATCAGCACCTTTATCTAACCTCTGGTCTGACGTTCTTCTGTTGAGATACAGCTACAGAAGATGACGACATGAGGACACAGATTGACAAGCTGTGGCAGGAAATCAACTCTCTGAAAGAGATGCAGGCACTGCAAACAGGTAGGCTAAATTATTAGCTCTCCATGCTTATTGTTTCAGACCACAAGCATCAGTGCATATATTTTTTTATAGCGTTAACAAATAAGAGTGTTGAAATCAGAAGTGTCTCCACCCTTGTGAAAAAGAAGTGTTGGTTACACTTTATTTCGATGGTGCACTTTAAAGGCACAATATGCAAGATATTTTTTATTCAAATATCCAAAAAACCACTAGAACAATTATATATATTTTGTTGACTTGTGTACTTACATTATCCCACATTTAGGGTGTCATTTGGGACAGGGCCTTTCAATGGCTCACGCGTTCAACTGTGCGCGAGACGGAGCGAAATGCAGAAAATTAAGTATACCTGGCCTTTAGACATTCTACCAAGTAAGGAACAATTGATGAGTCGTCAATTATTCTGCTTATCCTATGGTTACCACACCTCAAGAATTTGTTTTTGTCTTTAAAACACTCTTGTGTGTGGGACTCATTTCTTACGCATCTCATCCCACGCCTCCATTGCTACTCTTAAGTTCAACTAATTGCATTTAATATAAATTTAACTTAGAATACATTTTCATATACTGTAATTGTAATTATGTAGTGTCCGAAAAAAAATGACATTCAGACAGAGACAGGCCTTTGCAATTCGGAGGCCCGTTTCAAAGGAAGATTCGTTCAAAACTCGAATTCATTCAAAAATAGACACTGTTCTAAGTCTAAAATGAAAGTCGCCCAACATTAACTTCTTGTTTATTGAACTGTTGTATGAAATCAATATGCTATCGCATTTGCAATCATGCTGATATATATATATATATATATATTCGGGAAAACAGCACTCTAAATGCTTTTATAAATATTAATTCTGCCATTCTGGTGGCATTTTTGCCCATAACCCCCATTAATCACATTTAAGTATATTCTATTATTTCTGTAATAAGTACTCTATTAAAAAGTATGCTAAAGTGTACTTCTTTTTCTCAAGGTTAATGAGTGAAAATGATGGGGGAAAACTGTATACAGTGATGTAAAATGATGTAGCTTTTCTGTCACTGCAGTTTACCTGATGAGGACAGCAACATGTCTTTCAGGGAGAAATCTGGGATTTGGATTCATCCAAGAATATGGCAGAACCTTAAAAAATCGTATCGTGGTAACCCTAGCTCTCACCAAAATACCATAGTACAATTTACTGTAAAGTTGTAATGTATTCATATTGTATCTCTTTCGAACTGTGCTTTCAAAACATCTTTCAATTTCTTTCTTTTTTATTATTTTTAAGACATAGCAGTGACTATGAAGATACTACAGATTTATAGTTGTAACAATAGTGGTAATAATAACCATTTGGCGGAAACTCAGGTTGATCTTTAAACGAGGCTGACTGAACGTTTCATAACTTGGTGTAGACAATACATTTACAAAAAAAAATACACTATATGCCATTCAAAAGATTAGATTTTAGTTTTCATTCAGCAAGGATGCAATAAATCAAAAGTGTTACAAAAGATTCTATTTCAAATAAATGCTGTTCTTTTGAACTTTCTATTCATCAAAAAATCCTGAAAAAAATGTATCATGGTCTCCACAGAAATATTAAGCTGCAAAATTTCTTTAATAATAATAATAAGAAGACATTTTTCTTGAGCATAAATCATCATATTAGAATGATTTCTGAAGGATCATGTGACACTGAAGACTGGAGTAATGATGCTGAAAATTCAGCTTTGACCACAGGAATAAATTACATTTTAAAATATATTCAAAATAAATTGTAATAATATTTTATAATATCACTGTTTTTACTGTATTTTTGATCAAATAAAGGAAGCCTAGGTGAGGATGAAAATTCATACAAATCTTAAAGACCCCAAAGTTTTGGATAATAAATCTATTATAAATATGTACACTACCAAAAGTGTACATATTTATAATAGATTTATTTATGAGAGAGAGGCCTAATGTGTTCCCTAACTGTTATGAGAGACTAAATGGTGTTTGACAGATGTGTATATAATAACCGACAAAAGAAAGAACAATGTAAGGGCTTGTTAGCTGGCATGTCAGTGTTGGCATCGCTTTGTCTTTGCCAAGTTTTTTAGTAGTTGGCCTAACTATCAGTTTTTTAAATAAATAAAGTTGATTTACTAATGATGTAATAACAGTAAAAGTGCTTCATAAATAATGATGGAAATATGCGCATGGTAAAGCATGTGAAAGACAAACTCAAAACTGCTGTAGTTAACATGAGTGAATGTTTTGTATACTTTTCAGTTTGCCTGCGTGGCATCAAGGCCCACAAGAAGTGTTACCTGGTTTCTGAGCAGGCCAAGCACTACCATGAGGCTAATGAGGACTGCATCGCTCAGGGAGGGACCCTGGCCATACCCCGAGACATGAGCGAAAACGACGACCTCAGAGACTATGCCAAACGCAGCTCACCTGGATCCAAAGATTTCTGGATTGGCATAACAGACATAGTGAAGGAAGGCCAGTATGTGGACGTGAACAGCCTGCCCGTCACCTTCTTCCACTGGGACCGATCCAAGAGAGAGCCCACTGGGGGGAAGAGAGAGAGCTGTGTTACGCTCTCGCTGGCGGCACAGGGAAAGTGGCACGACGAGGTCTGTCGCAGCCAGAAGAAATACATCTGTGAATATCTGATTCCATGATGTGCATCTCACAAGCCATAAAGATGGTTGTTAAACATGTAGACAGCCTGTCATTAAAACTGGTCATTAAAAATAAAACAGTCAGTAATAATATGATGTGCCCTCTTTATTCGCTGTTAGTGTGGAGAACACTTAATGTGGTTAACAGTGATTGTTTTTCAAGGCGGTAAAAAGTCAGGTTCTGGAAGTAGAAGCTCCATTCATTTTCTTCATAGGGAAATTTAATTTTAACGACCTTATAAACCTTTAAAGACAGAGCTACGAGCTTGTTAATCGATGGGATATGCTTCTGTTGAAGCCGTTAGCCCGCTAACGTAGTTTTTAAATAACCGTGTTTAACAATGGAATTCGTGGTGAACCTACATTACCCATGATGCTCTACAGAAAGTTCCACCAATCAGAGAGTCGAAACAAGCAAACCATGCCAAATCTTGTTAGCATCGCCCACTCCCATGAAGCTCCGCAAATGACATCCAGCTCCCCCTCTCTGAACATAATGGGTGGAGTTATGTTTAGCGATAGGGTTATGGTATGTTTAGGGTGTGGTTTGGCTGTCTAGCTTCACCCATTGGCTGCTCACTGCAGATCAAATGGGTGGAGCTTATGTCTAGCTCCGCCTCGCTAGACATACAGCGAGGAGGAGCGAATGTAATTTGGGCCTGGTGGGTGGAGCTAGAATATTCAACCACAACCTAACCCTACCCACAACTCTATCCCTCCACCCCATTAGACATCCAGAGAGATGGAGAGCTAGACGTTATTTGACTCTGCAATGAGCACCACTTGTGCCAATGTGCTCTGATGTGCTCTGATTGGCCGGCTGGACCAGTGTGTTGTGATTTATCAATCGCTTCAAGCGTGTTTGGGAAATGTCACGCCCCTTACCATAACTGCAAGTATCCACACACTAGCACAACTCAACCAGGCTTTGCCTCCTATTTTGCATATGCCTTGGGCGGGAATTATTTAAATGAGGAATATTGTGACGTGTTCGTTCCTGGAAGAAAACTCAAGACTACAGTGGAGGCGTTTCAGAGAGTTCAGAAACAGTGCTCACTGATACAGAGAATACAGTAACTCCCGCTGGAGTGACTTTGTGCTTTGCAACTTTGCAGAGCTTTTTCATGCTCAAACGACATTACACACTAAAGAAAGATGAACGTCAAAAAGCAGAATAGGCCCTCTTTAATATTTTGACATTTCTGTTTGGATAATTTGATCAAAAAATATATTTTTTTAGGATAAACCCAAAACTGTCTGATATAGATTACATTATCTGCAGCTACACACTTTAAGCTGTTTTTCTTTTCCATGTCAAACATGATTTATTTATTTTTTCATTCCAACACTGCAAAACATAATGAATTCAGATGAATGTTATGAAAATAAAATAAAGTAAAAAATAAAATAATAAAATAAAAGTGTAAAGTCTCCATTTAATCACAAATAAATAAAACGTTTTTTTTTTCCCATTTAGTTGAGTGAATATGTTTACTGAGTAAAATTAACAGATTAGCATTAGAGGATTTAAAAATCGAATATTTATCAATCTTATATATTTTTACGAATATAGATTTTTACATTAAATTATATATATATATATATATATAAACACATAATACAAACTAAAATTATAGTGAAAATAAAATGTTACAAATAAAAGTTTGTGTTTACATAATATGTGTGTGTATGGTGTATAATTATTATGTGTATATAAATATACACGCATACATGTATATATTTAAGAATTTTTTTTATATTTATATATAAAATATTTTTATTTATATATAATATAAATTATATAAATATATATACAGTATATACATGTAAATATTTCTTAAATATATACATGTATGTGTGTGTATTCAGATATACATAATAATTATACACAGTACACACACATATTATGTAAACACAAACTTTTATTTTGGATGTGATTAGTCGGGATTAATTTTATGACAGCCCTAATATATATATATATATATATATACTATTATACATTTATATATACTATTATATACTATTAAGAACTATTATACAAAAACATAATACAAACTAAAATTATAGTGAAAATATGAAAATAAAATTTAATTTTTATATATATATATATATAAATTAATTTAGCTTGCACAATGCAATTTATTAGCATTTAAAGACATCCAATTAATATTATTTGTAATTGTATATAAGGTTAATATTGTTAACTAAAAACATAAAAAACAAAATAAACGTTAACTGAAATAAAAAAATAAAAACTTTTTCATTTGATTTCAGCTAGTTGCAACATTTCTCATTTTCTTTATTTAACTTTAAGTATTAAAATAAATAAACAAACTAAAATAATAATAATAATAAAAAAAACTATAGACATATTTAAAAAATACAAACAAAAATTATAGTGAAAATAAAATGTAATTCAAAACATTAGCAAAAACTGTAATAGTATTTCTATAATACTAAAATAACACTGCTATTTATATATAGTTCTCCACACAGAAGAAAACTCAAAACAATTTGAATTTGATCTCTTTGATCTTCGAGAGAAAAGCTTTTTCAGAAATGCAGAAATTCATCCTAATGAACACGGAGACAGTTGTCACACAGGAAAGTTAGTGTGTATATTTTTTGAAAGTATAAATAGATTAATAGAAAATTATAAACTTTTAACGGGCCCTAATTTAGCTTGAGATTGCACAATGCAATTTATATGCACTTAAAGACATCAGATTAATATTATTTGTAGTAAAATGTTCTAATACTTTTCTGTTAAGTCTGTCCTTCAAACTAAAATTCCAATGTTGGGAAAGACACAATAAACCACACAGGCATATAAATGAAGGCAAAGGTCAGTTGTATAATGAAAGCAAACTTTAATCGAAAGGTTGAAGGGTGGACAGGCTTTGTATTTCATAAATATAAGGCATGGTTTCACATTACACCACAATATGTTCATTTTCCAAACTGCACACTTTCAGCTGTTTCATAATGTAGTGCTCAGACAGAGTGTTTTCGGAAGTGACGCAGATTGATGTGAAGTCTCGCGAAAGTGCGTGGCGGCCATTTTTCCTCCATTGATTGCTGTTTTTGCTTACAGTCCAAGCAGTAAGAAAGTAACACAGATTAAACTGGATTACGAGCCATTTAGCCTAAAAGTAGTTTCTTCGATATCGACTTGTTTTGCCTAACACACTCAGAATGGTGTCCCGAAGCGACTCGCAGAGCTCCTGTTGACAGCGGACCGAGGCTGGATGATCAGATGGAAATGGTGCCTAGCGAAGAAAAGCAGCTTGTGCCCAAAGAGGTGAGAGATGATCGACATCAAAATAACACAGCGAAATCTGTATAAATCGCACTGTGAGTCAGAGATTCGCGTTTAAATGAAGGCAGGGAGAGACAGGAAAGTGCGTGTCAGGATCAGTTCAGCTGCTAGCAGGAGAGTGTTAGCAGCAGCTCAGCTAACTATAAGTCAACAAGTCCCTCCAACACATTAAACACGTTAATTACCACTTGAGTCCGGTGATTCATGTGACTGATAGGCCAGATAACCTGTTGTCATGTTTGCTGTCCGGCTGTTTACTTTAGTATCCTGCTGGAGTGAGTTTCGGGAGGTGCTAAAGTGTGCGCCACAGTTTATGTTAGCCGCTCAGATTAGACTGCTTGATTTAATCCACATCTCTTTATTTGTGGACATGATTCAGATCCGTGACTTTCATCACTTAAAAAGACTGTGTCAAATCAGATTTTAGTCCAGAACAATTTTACCTGGCCAATAAAACCTATTCAAATATACTGTTTCAAATTTAAAGGCGCAATATGTAAGATTTTTGGATTCAAATATCCAAAAAAACACTAGTACAGTGTTATATATTTTGTTGACTTGTGTACTTGCATTATCCCAAATGTTTCCAAGTATGTTTAAATCCAGAGAAATAAGCAATTTTAACCAGTCGCCTATATGTCGCCTATCAATGACATCATACCCGCGATACCCTCGATTTCCGTGGAGCCATGGAAACACCAAAGAAGCTTTAATATATTATGTGTTTTATTAGACAGGTGAGCAACTGTTTGTGTCATTTATAGACAGAAAATTAATTATTGTACAGTAATACAGTATTTTTTCTGTCATACAATGTTTTAAAATTAATTGCATGCCATTTAGCAACACAAGCCATCCAGCATTTATTAATATGATATTCGATATCGATCTAGCTCACTGCAGTGTGCAACAAGTGTCTCATAGCAGCCGCCGAGTGAACGCACAGAGTAACATTATAACATAATTTTCAACACTCAAATGTATCTAATATGATAAAATAGCGCTTCATTACCTCACATACACATGAGCGGAAGTGGCGACTGTGGCAGAATAAAAGCTCCGCTGCTGTCGCCATGTGTCACGCTCGTCTCTCATTAGCAATCGCTCCAGCGGCCTCGTTCAGCTCCCACAGCACTCGGCCCTGCTCTGCTTCATACTACAGTAACGTTAATAATCTCATCCATGAACATGATTTCTGCCCGTGTCCCGTCCTGATTCTTTTCCACCGGCTGTGAGGTGAAGACGACAACTCCCACGATTCTGCGCTCAATCTCGGTGTCATCAAGCTACGCCTTTGTTTTTAATAGGCGACATCTAGTGGCAAAAAACTACATAGTGTGCCTTTAATCTACAGGGCTTTATTTGCGGACACAATTCAGATCAGATGGGAATCAAGTTCTATCAACGCTTAAAGAGCAAAATAGAGCGTTTAGTAGCATTTGTTTTTAACTATTAGGATATATATATTTTTTTGTCTTTATGCTAATTGAACAATAAGTCTACTCAGTTTGGTTTGAATGTCCATGCAGGTAAATAAGTTATATTATTGAAGTGAAATGGACAAAAGTGGAAGGCTCAAAAAATAATATGTGATTATAATTAATGGCAGTAATTAGGCTTGCTGCGATAGTCGGTGTTGATGGTGTTACCGGTGTTCAGGCACAACACCGGTTACATCACTTTCCCACCGTGGCACTGCCCCCACCGTCGTTTTTTTTGTAGCTAGTAATAAAATCATTTAGTTCAGTTAGAGAACAGACAATTAAAAACTGAACGTGTCTGCTCAA
Organism: Coreius guichenoti; assembly: GCA_039654105.1. Taxonomy (NCBI): domain Eukaryota; kingdom Metazoa; phylum Chordata; class Actinopteri; order Cypriniformes; family Gobionidae; genus Coreius; species Coreius guichenoti. The sequence continues at coordinate 5,027,944 of CM077168.1, forward strand.
TACAGCGTGAGCCGCACTATTTTACTTCATGGTACTTCAAATAATATCAGCACACGTCCAAAAAACACAGTGGTTAAAAGTAGTCGTCGAGTGATTTGATGGCTGATGCCGATATTATAGGGGTGTTTACACAACACAGTTTTCAACCAAAAACTGAAAACTTTTTATGTGTTTTGGCCATTCATTTTCACAACAGCAGTGTTTTAGGGGCCTGAAAATGCAAACTTTTGGAAACGGTTTTTCAAAGTGCAAGTTTTTGAAAACGATACCGTTATCGTCTCCGTGTAAACGACAAAAACGCAAATCTATGAAAATGGTCACATCATGCACTTATAGAGAGTATGCATTGACATCAATTTCCCGCCGGAACATGACCCCTCAGCTGGACTGAGTGGCAGAAGAGCTGCTGCATGACTGGAGTTAATAGGGGAAAACATGAGTAAAACAAACGATTATCAGTTTAAACTAAAGATTGGACTCGATATAGTGTTCCTTACAACTTACCAAAGATCCAGTGATCCATGGATATTGACATGCAGCCAGGAATCATGTTTCCTGACATTTATATGAGCCTGATTTCGAAGCATAAATATTTATCACTGTCAGTCATCACAATTTCGAGAGTGAATCCCGCATGTATATGCAGATGGGTCTATGTATTGAAGCGTGTATGTGGCCGCTTGTCAAGAATGGAAAACAAAAGTTTTTTTCAAATTCTTAAAATATTATAGGCCTATTAATTATTTTTTTATATCGCCTAGGCAGCGCGCAAGAGCACTCCCTTTATAATCGCTAAAAACTGTCACTCATTCAATGAACGTGATCTCACAAAGTTCCGTTATATTAATCTACACAATGAATCTCTTATTTACATAATGTCTGCACTGATAGAGGATTAGCGCACGTGCAGAACTCAGCACTGGACAAAAACTCGAGCGGTGAGTGGATTCTAACTTCAACATCTGTGATTGGCCATTGCATTGTAGAAAACAACAAACTTGTCTGTGATTGGCTACATTACTCACCGTAGTGAAAACACATTGGAAATTGAATCATTTGACGAAAATTAATGTTGACAATTACAAACATGACATGAAAACATGTCTATGAAAACATAAACATATGACTAGAAAAAATAACTGCTAGATTATGATGCATCAATGTTTTTGAAAAAGAGACATCTAAAAACAAAATGACCGTCTCAAATAACCCAGTCAATAATATCGGGCATTGCATTTGAACTGAAACTGTGAATAAGCACCACCCTGCAGAGCTTTGCTAGCGGATTAATAAACTCAACCAAACGCATCCTATATGAGATTAATCAGATATATGCCTATTACAATTTACATCTGCAGAAAAGGACGCGAGTGCTCACGTGAACTTGACCGCAGTCTGATGTAACTCTCGTTGTGGATTTCCATTAACAGCGCACTGATACACGGGGAACTAAAGTTAAACTAAAGATAAAAAAATGTTATGTGCTATTTACTTAAAAAAATTATGATAACAATATTACACACAATATTTTTGAGTAGTTTTTAAGGCTTGATTTCTTTAATGCAATCTACCTGAATAAATCATGTAAAATGTCCTAAATTATTTAGTCTATGAAACAATTAATTTAATATTTTTAGTGAAATGTGCTTTTTTATTTTAAGTTGACTCTAAAAAAGGGTGTGGATTAGAGTGAATGGAAATGACCTGTTTATTTTTGACTTTGAGTCATGATGTACAATTAATAGACTGTATGCTGCTAGCACAGCACAAGTAGAAACAAACTTGTTACTGCACTGGCATTAGCAAAGTTATTGCTCATTGAACAAAGCAACATGCATCATATTATTAGTATACATGCAGTTATCCACAACCTAACCATAAGATCTACTCTTCTGCACAATGGTAGCGATCAAAACTTCAACATAACAGAAACTTTCAAAAGTCAAACATAACTGATCATTAAACATTAACAGATGTTTCCATTCACTCAAAAACGCATAAAATAACACTTAATTTTAATATTAATGCTCCATTTCCAGCCATATGCAAAGCTATGGAAGCATATGGGTAGCAATATTCAATTTGAAATGTAATATGCAAAATGGCAATGTATTTCTGTATTTAAATTTACATTTTCCATACCAAATGTGAAACGTTTGGACCAAAATGCTAATTCAAATTCAATAATATTATTTAAATTTGCATTTTATAATATTATAGTTGCATTTTCAATTCCACATTGAATTTTTCTACATTCAGTGCGGGACATTTAATGAAAATGTAATCGTGTCTTAACTGTGAGTGTAAATGCAATTAAGAAAAACAACATTTAAATGATAATTTTGCTACAATTTTTACCTTAAGCATATCTAATCATTTCTGTAATAAATTTTTATTTTAATTTTGTAACTTATAAAGCATTAAAATATGCATTTAAGTTATATGTTAAAACTATTGTAGAAAATAGCAAAATAGCATTTTGCTCCAAACGTTGCACATTTGGTATGGAAAATGTAATTTAAATACAGAAATACATTGCCATTTTGCATATTAGATTTCAAATTGAATATTGTTACCCATATGCTTCCATACAAAGCATGCTGGGAACTAACAATGGTGTCTCTAAATAAAACTGCATAATTGAACAAATTCTCTTAAAATAAACAGGTAGTCTTTTTTCCCCTTAATTTTATCAGCTTTATCGGTTCCTCAATTCAAGCCTCAGTTTACTTTAAAAAATTAGGAAAATGTATCTCTTGGTTTTATTAGTGAAATGTTCTCAATATTTTCTATACAACACTGAACCACAATTTTCTTAAGAAAATATACATACTATTTTTAATTATCACCTTAATTTTTTTGTGAAAATGACAAGACCCATGATTCATTTTTTACAGTGCACATTTTGAATGTGTTCTTCCCTTAACAACAACGCTGATACACGGGCAACGAAAGCACAGAGAAACAACATTCTATTACCATCGTGTTCTCGTTATAATGCTATGTATACGACAGATTGGCGCTGCACATCTTGCATTTAACTGTATTTTTCATGATCAAAGTTATTCCAGGCATCACTGCGTGTTTTCGAAGCCATAATGAGAAACAACTTTAAATAAAACAGGTCTACTGTTAAAAAAACATGAGAACAATATACCACTGCTGAATTATTAATATCATCAACGATTTTGAAAAAGAAATAGCCTATCTAAAAATAATATAACCGTCTTTAATAACCCAGAGTCGATAATGTCGGGCATTGCATTTGAGCTGAAACTGAAGAGAATGAACAACAGCCGGTAGTCTATAACGGCAGCGCTTTGCTAGCTGGTTAATAAACTCAACCAAGCGCGTCTTATATGAGATTAATCCAATATAGACAACATAAAAGTAATCTTACAACTTGCATCTGCAGAAAAGGACGCGAGTGCGCACGTGAACTTGACCGCGCTAGTCTGATGTAACTCTCATTGTGGATTTCCATTAACAGCGCACTGATGCACGGGGAACTAAAGCACAGAGAATTTACAACATTCTATAACAATCTTGTTCTCGTTATAATGCTATGTATATGACAGATTGGCACTGCACATCTTGCATTTAACTGTATTTCATGATCAAAGTGATTCCAGACGTCACTGCAGTGCGCACTTTAAAATCCAGTTTCACTTTATTTCGCCGGTCTGGCAGGCATGCTGTCTAACGCTAACCAATCAGACCTCAGGTACCGCCCAGAATGCCGTAATAACCAATAAAAAAAAAAGAGACAAATATATTTTTTAAAGTCAGGGCGATCATCGTTTTCATGATCGATTGTCGCTGTCACACTCGAGTACTCTTGCCCATCCCTAGGATTAACATGACCTTCACTGGCATAGTGCCAATTACCACATGAATCTGTCTCTTTTATAGCGGGATGCGACACTCCCACACTCTTCCTCTGGGTTATGGTTGCTCTGATTACAACACCTGCTGGAAATGATTGATTAGTCAGCATTAAAGTTTATAGTTATATTTTATCTTTAGTGTCGCTACTAATTTTCCTGATATGCGATGCTATTTGTGTTGCGAATGAGAAACTTTAAACGTTCCAGAAGTGGAATGCAACAGTGCTACTCTATGAACCAGTACTGCTTGTTCTCTCTAAAACAAAGCCCAAGGTCTTGTGGATTTAAAGCCAGATGAAAAATTCTCAACATTCTCAACAATACTGATGTGGAAAACAGGAGAAAACGATCCAGCTAGAAGGCTTTTCAATCCACAAATCACCCCCATGTCACGATTTGATACATATCACGATACTAACCTCACGATACGATATTATTGCAATACTCCAAGACGTGGTAAAAAGTTAACAAAAAAAATGTACTGTTGATTAAAATGCTAAATTTAGTATTACATTGGGGGGTGGAAATGAATAGGCTTGGACCTGTTGTTGGTAACCTAATGCACAGGACAATGGTGACACCAGAGTAAAAATATTCATGATTCTGAAGCTGAAAATACAGAATTATTTTAGATGAATATGCTTGCACTCTGTCGCTGACTAGATATATTTAAAATAATATAAGCCACTTTTCACTGGAAACGTAAGACATTTGACATTATCAGGACCCACAAATATTCCCCTATTGCATTATTATACATTATATATAGTAGTTTAATGTAGTACTGACACTAAAACTCTGTGAGCTTGAATTTTTTCTCACACTGTAATTTTTATTTTGGGTGAACTATACACAAGATATATTGTCACTAGCCTATATCTACGATACATATTGTTACATTTTTGTATTGTGATATATTATGACACAATATATTGTTACACCCCTAGTGTTTAGGCTTCTATTTTTCATAACAAATACCATAGAAACTAGCCTATATAGTTTTTGCCACGGTAATGAATTGCCATCGTGGTAATCATGATCTACAAGTGTATGATACTATGGAAGACCAATGGTGAATTTGAATGAGAATAGAGTCCTAACTCAGTCAGTAAGAATTCAGAAACACAATTTTTTACAGATGTTACGGTTTTTGTTAATGAAAATAAATTTGCATCCGCATCCCAACTGAAGCTCAATGTCAACTCCAGCTACTGTCAAATGTTCATTTCCAAGCGTCAAAACATGTAATATTATTAATATCAAATCAGGTGCTGGTGCCACCATCTGTAGAACTTGGTGGCACCCTTCTTCCAATGTTAGTTTTGGGCCTGAAGCACACAATCATTTGTGGCTGGAGTTGCCCCGAAGTGCAGGCCAATGACGGTGAGCTCTCTTCATTATCACATTGACTTTTAATCTGCTCTGGATGGTCTCTAAGTTATCAAGACCGCCCAGTGTCAGCGGACAAACATAAAGCTTGTAAAGTGTCACAATAGCTTTTCGGCTTATGCGGAGCCCCTATTATGATGCGTGTTTGTGGGTTCTGCTGGCTGTTTCAGATGATCACCTGCTGGAAGTAATTAAGCTGTTTGACAGAAGGCTTGAGGGTGACTCATGTCCAGCAGGGTGGGGTATATTTTCATACAAGCCCTCACTAGCTTTTATCAAAGTACATATCCCATAGGTCTGGTTTATTGGAAAGGTTGGTAAGTTTTAAGCCAGGGACACACCATGCCGACGGTCGGCCGTCTTAGTTTTTTCGGTGTGTTCTGCACTGTTGGCTCTAGTCGGACGGCATCAGGTTTTTTTGGGCCGATTCAACATGTAGTCGGGCCGTCGGTGAGAGAGAGAACTCTGATTGGCTGTTCAGTTTAGCGAATGAGTCAGTGCACGAGAATAAGAGCAAAAGTGATGAAAGTGAGCAAAGAAGTCATGTCGGCACAGACAGAAGGCTGTTCTAATTTTACGTTATCTTACCGGAGCATTACACTGCGTGAATATTTTCATAATAACATCAGCGATCAGCGGAGTGGAATAAAGAACGTAATCAGCATGATTGATATTCAAAACGGTAATCAAGCGCTGCTTTGTTTATGGTTTGTATATCTGCAGTCTTAGTTTCACTTTCCCTTTTTGAATGATGAATATATCTGCTTAAATAAACAGTTATCTCCTTTACACACAGGCGCAGAATGCACATGCTAGTTGACAGTCGCCTGTAGTCCTTTCGGTGTGTTCAAGCACAGATTTTGTTCGCTGACGCGAGGCAACAACACAGTCGGCTTTCATCAACGCTAGTTCAGCGCTAGTAGTTTGGTGTGACGCTGCTCATAGAGCGCGTGAGAACTGAACTCAGTGCTTTTTGCCGCCTAATTGGTCTTGAACAGTTAAATCGAACGTGCCACACACGCCCTGAAAAGTGAAGCCAAAGCGTATCGATCGCCCCCAGGTGGTTGGTCCCAGTATAGGTCATAAACCCTGCCCCTCCAATGTATTCTAATGTGACACGAGACAAACTAAACAATCAAATTACACTTCAAATATTTTTTTCTCAAAGATTGTTCCTGTCATTTTAGGCAGTTTTTATCACGATGATTTCATTTCAAGTGTTTGTTCTTTAAATACGTTTGGTTTTAGTTAGTTATTTGATGCTATAAAAACAGGGGTTTGACATCATGATTGACAGCTTCTCTGAGTGAAGTATTCACTGAGGCACCAACTGACTTTTTGGGGGATTTTCGGGAGGAGATTGGAGCTTTAGCTTTAATTTCTACATTTCCATAACTGTTTATTTCACAACGACATAATGAGTTGTTCTGCATCTGCGACAGTGTGGGCGGGCTTTTGATATCGTGGCTCTACTTCCTGCTCTCCACTGCGCAGACTCGGGTCCCAAATCAGCGCAAGATGTCAGCGCCATATTCGGACGTTGGCGGCTTGACTTTTCTTCAGTGGAAGGTAGTGAAGACGCGTCGTCCATATACAGAGAGAAAAAATAAGTTTAGCTAATTCATTGTCACCGTTTTGTACTGCATTACCATGTAGAACAGAGGTGTCAAATTCCTGGAGTGCCACAGTCCTACAGAGTTTAGTTCCAACCCTGCTCCAACACACATACCTGAAGTATGACTTGATTAGCCCCATCAGGTGTGTTTAATTAGGGTTGAAGCGAAACTCTGCAGGGCTGTGGCTTCAGGAAGGTTGATGGTATTCTGCTGATGCAGAATAAAAGCAGGCTGGGTGACTTTCTCTTTGTCTTTAAAGTAAACCTATACAAACAATGCATGGAATTTCCTTGAATAATAATGAGGCGTTTGTTTTGGGCCTTTGATTCAGGCGCTCTGATGGTGTTCAAAGGCTTCGCAAATGCTAAGCAGGATCTGAGGCCCCAGTGGCCCTCTCTCTCTCTCTCTCTCTCTCTCTCTCTCTCTCTCTCTCTCTCTCTCTCTCTCTCTCTCTCTCTCTCTCTCTCTCTCTCTCTTTCCATCAGCTGGCGTCTGTGTGGCAGGTGGGAATCTTTGGTATTAATGTCTCCCGCATCGCACCACAAGCTCATCGTTTTTATCACACCCACACGGGACCAGAACCTGAGCACAATTATGCTTGCTGAATAAAAGTAGGATTTCATCCAACCGGGGACCCTACGGCTGGAAATGTTGATCAGCCTGGCCGCTGAATTCCAGCTTGTACATGTTAGGGCTGCATGATATTGCAAAAAACTGACATTGCGATATTTTGTTTTTCTATGATATATGTTGCAATATGAAAACAATTTCACCAGAGGACTTTAATAGCTCTATTTGGAAAGAATTGATTATTCCAGAATAATTGGGATGATTGGCATGCATAGAAAATGATAAACCATATACAATCATAGATAAATACAATAGAACAAAAATACAAATTAAATAAACAGTGCTTTATGCAGGGTTTTTCCTGGGTCAAAAATGGTCTTCGGTGGTGGCTGACAGACATGGTCACACACACACACACACACACACACACACACACACACACACACACACACACACACACACACACACACACACACACACACACACACACACAGTAAAAAGTACCCTACCCACGTGATCTGCGAGCGCAATACTGACAATAAATTTAAAATAAATGCAAAGAAACAGTTTGTAATTTTTGCTTATCTTATTTTGATATCTCATATTATGTATGATCTCTTACCTTGATGTTTGTTTCTTTTGTTCCTCATTTTTTACACTATTTACAGATAATTGTTTTGGTATATAATCATATCAATATTAAAAAGTAGCATTAAAAAATATTAACACACAGCCTAATTTTCTGCCATATACAATAAACAAAATTATCAGCTAGCTAACAACAACTTTGTTCTGGTTTCACCTCACTCCAGTCTAAACTAAATGATTTTAGGCTATTTATTTTACTACACATTGTCAACATAAATAAGCTGAAATAGTGTGGATAATTAAAACTAATTCTTACTATCCACTCTTGCTAAATTGGCTAAGCACACTTGTGTTCTCATTTTCGTGAGTTCAGTGTTAGACAGATCAGTTGTTTTAACCAGTCGTTAAAATGATTTAGTTCAAAGGAGTCATTGGGTCACGAATCGGACATTAGCAGACGTGTTGTGTGCGAATCCCGTCTGTTAGAACATCGCAAAAGATTTGTCAACACACAGAAAACACTTCATAACTGGATAAAATTTGTTTCCCGTTTATTGAAAGTATGGTTTATGTCAGCTGGTCAGAGAACAGTCAAGGTTTTTTGAGCGCAATTCACACCCAGCGGTAATTCAAGGAAAAATTGGTCCGAATGCGCCACGTGCAACATGGATTCAGTCTTCCGACCTTTTGATTTTGATTAATATGTGAAATATGAGAGAGAGCTAAGACAGTGCTTATTTTGAAGACAGAGAGAGTGCGCGCGCGCGCGGGGGAGGAACTCTCTGCTCGTTCTCTCTGTCACTCAGTTAACATGCGCCCTATCACAAGCGCAGCAATCATCTACATCACTCATAAATCACAATAACTGATCAAATAAGGCTTTGGCAGGAAAATGGCCGCCAAAAAATGTTCAATGCATGAAAAACCCTGGCTTTGTTTTTGAGGCAAGTCTAACAGTATTCAGGTACAGAAATGGAATGTAAGCATAGTCTTCACTGTATAAATTAAATATAATTAATCTTTGTCAAAGCTACAAAAGTGATTGTCTTTTATTGTTTGATTAACGTTAATTACAGACGGCAGCAGGAATATTAGGCTGCTGTCACTTTAAGACCGAATGCACGGATCCGATATAATGATACACATCCGGTTTCTTTTTCATTTGTTTACGTTCACTAAAGACATAAGCGACTGTGTTTACTAGGATACTCGCCGAGGCGGGCATATTGGCATAATTTTCCGTCCAATGTGTAAACAATATGATTTCCTCACTAAATCCAGCATACACTCTGGCACAACCTGAATATTTTAAAATGCTCAATACATGCTCACTAGCTGAACCTCACAGCGATTGGCTGGCGGGCACCCGTGTGTTTTGCTTGATATTTACATAAAGGCAAGAACTGCCCAACCTTTTGACTATCTTGGTCGCTCTTAGCGCTTTTTCCGATCCACTGTCAATCCCACCACAAATTACCACGCGAGCGTGAAGCTCAACTTCCATAGGATTGAATTGAAACCGCTTGCTCTGCACCGTAACTTGACAATGCAAGTTTGTTTCAGAACCTGTAATATGATGACAAATTACATTTGCACATAAAATATTTTGTGCGATGAGGAAAATATTGAATATATCATAAATATTTCATTTGCTTCGCCTATCTCTACTTCAGTGAAAGGCCCTTTCTATACTGAGATAAAGATCTTGTAGGCCTGTGCACCTTGTCATAATGAATACCTGCGGCTCGAGAACAGGCCAACCTGTTTCATGTGAGCACCTAACGATATTATCCCTGATAAAAATACCCTCTAATCTGATAATGCCCCTGCTTGTGTAGACATCTGTGTCTTTTACAGTGGCATCTTCACATTTTCTCCTCTAGATCTCCATTCTTCCCCTGTGTATTGACCTTTAGCAGATATCCTACATCAGTGGCGCTCGTATCGTGATGCTCAGCTGGTTTGACTTCTCTTGAACAGTGTGTTGTTGTTGTTCTGTCATCAGGGTATTTTTTGGAGTTGCAGGCAGAGTATTTTTGAGGAGATGCAGAAGAGGTTCTCACAGGTAGTTGTGTGTGATGCATGTGTGTGTGTGTGTGTTTACAGCATGGTGATTCATTTGACACTAACCCTCAAATGAAGACGTCAGGAAAAAATCAGCTGGTTTGAGGGGAAGCCGAGGGCAATGTACTATTCCAGGCAGATGGGAATCTGAGCTTGTAGTGTGAATAAAGAAATGAAAGTAATATCAATACAAATAAATCTGGTACTTATTGTTTAATGCAAAATAGATATTTTATTTTCTTATGATTTTGGAGTGAAATATTCCCAGGACATTTTGTTGATAGGCTCTATGAGAGTCACCCAAGGTGGGTTTTTTTGCAGGCAGCTGGGAATTTGAGTATGTAGTGTGAAAAATGTAATTGGCTGATTAAAGTCAACATGAAGCAAAATTCCTCTTAGTGTTGGGTTGAAAATAGTGATTTTTTTTTGTTGTTGGTTTGAATCAATTCTTAAATCCTAAGAATCGATCTTTTAGTCAAAGCTTCACTAAACTATTTGTAGTGAGCCTCTTATCCAATAAAGTGCAATAAGCCATTGGTTTTCAAATTTTGTCAATTTTATTACAAAATTTAAACAATAAATGCCGTTTTGGTGCTCTTTAATGTGGCGTGACAGTTTGCGAGTGAACTGATCAGCTCTTCCGCTTTACTTCTAGTTATAGCATGAAATAAACATGAATGAACATCAGAAGGTATGTTGAAAGAAACAGTACAACTTACCAAAATTCGTATTATGTCACATGTAATCACTCAATCAGTGTTTCAACCAAAACAGCTTGTAAATGGTCTGGTCCGAGTACCATTTTTTGAGCTTCGAAGCTTTGGTAGTAATCAACACCGAACATTCGAAGCTTCGGAGGGAGGGGGCTGACATATTCTTCTCTCTAATAAAGGCAGGAATCTCGAGATTCATGCTTTCAAGTTTCAAGTTTGTTTTTATTTATATAGCACATTTAAAAACAGCAAACATGGCTGACAAAAGTGCTGAACAAGAGCCGGAAGCGGCGCGCCTCACGCGGGCAGGGCTTATATGCTCCGAGAACGGACACTGCATTAGTGATACAAAACACACAGGTCTGTTACGTCCCAGTAAAATCTCACGTTTGAGTTTTAACACGCTCCTGTATTTCGCAGTAGATTCATTTAGATTGATAATAACAGGAATTGATAATTCAGCCACAACACCGGTTACATCTCTTTCCCACCGTGGCACTGCCCCCACCATTGTTTTGATTTTGTTTATAGTAATAAAATAATTTAGTTCAGTTAGAGGATAGACACTACAAATAAAAACTGAACGTGTCTGCCCAATACAGTGTGAGCCGAACTAGAGTCGCAGCACAAACTAGCAGCAGGAGCCAGATTTCATTCATCACGAGAGCGATGAGCTGACTGACAGCGAAATATGAAAAGGGCCTTTTTTAGTGAATTTGTCATTGTACTGTTTTGTTGTTGTGTTTTTCATTAAAACTAATAGGCTAATGAACCCACCATTCAAGCAACCTGCCCCCGAATTGGCGCTAATTCTAAACCGAAACTAAAAAGCGCACGGGCGCGCACAGTGAACATGCATTTACGGCCGCACTGTCATTCACGGTGCGTGTCCACTCTGGCGCGTTTTCAGTTCATTCTTATGGAAGCTCAACTTAAGAGTATTGTATTTCGCCAGATTTTATAATGTAAACATATTCAAGCGCGAATGAGAACCGTTTCGAGGGGGATGCCAGGTGTGCAAAAAAACAACAAATAATATTCAAATCCCAAAATTGAAATTCAAATACCAACCCACCGAACGAATATTCGAATATTCTGGTCCAGCCCTACTAAATATGTCATATTTCAACCGTGGAAAGACGTCAGTAAAACAGATTGTAAACAATGTCATGTTACATTTACCGCAGAAAAACCATTCATTGTCCATAAACTCGTTAGTCAACTAGAAAAATGAACTCTAGAGAGGAGCCTTTTGATAAATATATGCACTATATTACATATTCATTATATTTTCACTTAACCTGTTCTTCAGTATTTAATGTGTTTGAATAAATCTGTCATAACAAGTTTTTATGAAAGCCATTGTAAAAAAAAATAAAACAAACAAATAAATAAATAAATATATATATATATATATATATATATATATATATATATATGAATTGAAATGTGAAATTAGTGCCAATATTCAGCCCTAATTCCTAATTTTTTTTTTTTCTGACTTAAAGGACTTGTCTGCTCCCTTTATGCAGCCTCTACGAATTCAGCTTTTTTCTCGGTATAAAAAGGTATAAAAAACATGTATTCAATGTTTGCTTTTTAAATAGTGACAGTGATTAAAATTGATTCTCAAAAGGTGATTAGTTTAAAGTAAAGCACCTTTAACTCTTTCCCCGCCAATCACAGAATTTTCCGTGTTTTCACTGTTATACGGTAGGGGGTGCTATTACACATCTTCTGAAAGAGTACAGAATCTCCTGATCAAAACACATGTGAAGAAGCAGAAACAAGAGATTTCATATGTAATCATATGCATATGTAAAATAATGCGATCATCAACATTAAACAGCATATAAATTAAAACTGCCTAATGTTACTGAATGAAATGTTGACCCATCGAGCTCTAGGACTGTGAAGCTTTAGGGTGTTGATGGACTCCATCTACTCCATCTGTGTTTTGACCATCATTCTGAATCCGATCTGGACGAGGTCTTTGACAAAAACGTGATTTTTCTCAACTTTTTGCTCAATTTTGCTTTTTTATTAAACTCACCCACATTCAAGTGTTGATAAAAAAAGAATGCATGAAGTTAGAATAAAAAGTTTTTTGTTGTTGTTGTTTAAAAGCAGAGGGTCTGTTCTTTCTTTTGATATATTGCATGTTCAGATACAACAAAATATTCTGGGGGCCATGACATTTTTGTGAAAATGATCAAAAGCGCTGGTGGGGAAAGAGTTAAAATAATCTTCTCAAGTTATTTTCTGTGCTTATCCCATCAATAATGTATGAAGAAATGTTTTGCTTGCGTCATGCTAGGAGTCCTGTCAGCGCTTTTGGTAACATGATCAGTTCTTTAGCGGACGCTAAAAAGACCATGGCTCTGCGTTGTAAACAACACCTGCAATTAACCAACCACCATCAGTCACAGAGTCGACATTATGGCCTTGACTGCATGCTGTGACCCCAAACACTGAAGCCATAACTTCACTTTTCTGAGCTGTTTTTACACTTACATTTAACCCACTGGTGCCAGTATTTTTAATAATATGAATGTCTAATCTAAATATTGATTAATTACTGAGGTTTGCTAGTTTACTCACAGGCAAGACCAGGCTTTTAGTCTTGTTTAACCTTGTTTGTTTCATGGTGGATTGCTGTATTTCATTTCTAACCTAAGTAGCTTTGTATTATGAGTTCAGTGTTGAAGTGTGTAGCATATTTCTGCTTGTTTACATACTTCCTGCCTTACCACATGAAACCATGCCTTACGTAACTCTATGATTGGTCAGTTCTCTGATGATATTGCTTGGTGCAAGAAAACGGCTGCACTTTTGCTCATGTAGTGCATGTCCCCGTCATGTCTGATGGATGTTCTCAGCACTGGAGTGGAGCTCAAACTGACGTGTGCTTGGTTAAAGTAAACTTAACACTCACACCCTGTGTGCATTTCCAGATTGAAAGTGCAGCGGAGGAGCCAAGAGTGCTGTGTATAGTGCAGGACACCACCAATGCCAAGACCGTCAATGAGAGGCTGACGCTCAACCTGCCCGCCTCCACCACCGTCAACAAATTCTTTGAGGATGTGGCTCACAAGGCTGGATATGTGAACGGCACTTTCTGCCTGGCGTGGGCCAACGCTGGCGACATGGTGAGTCTTCCCAAAAAAAAGAACACACAATACTCTTACCAAAACATGTAATTTTTCACCCTGAAATAAAATATATATATTTTTAATTATATTGTGCATAAAGAAAATGGCAGTTTTTTGCATTATGTAATGTTTTTATAATTAATACATGAATTAATGCAGCCATACTATGTGAGTGTATTTTTTTTATTAACATGTATGCTTGGTATTTATATACACTACTGTTCAAAAGTTTGGGGTCAGTAAGATTTTTTTTGTTTTTGAAAGAAGTTTATTATGCTCACCAAGGCTGCATTTATTTGATCAAAAATACAGTAAACGAGTAATATTGTGAAATAGGGCTGGGTAAAAAAAAAAATCAATTTCTCGATTTTAATCGTTTCTCATTTTTATGAACCGATATCGATTCTTAAATCCCAACAACCGATTAGTCATCCTGTGTTCAGTTGATGATTGAACATAACTTTGTAGAGCCCCTCCCATCCAATAAATCGCAATAATCTTTGTGCTTTGTTACTTTTGATAAGATACAAGTCTCAGATTTCAAATTACGTCCATTTTATTACGAAATTTAAAAAAAATAAATACTGTTCTGTCGCAGTCTACAACAGGGGCTGCATTTATGATTTAGGTAATTATGATTATTTTACGTAATGATTCAATCCATTATAGACAACTGTTCAAAAATGAAACATTAAATGGACTTACTTGAGAACAGGCCATGTGTTTTTTTTAATTGAACGTAACCGACACTTAGGCTAGGCAGGCATATAATGAAACGTGCAAATAAGGCTAGGCCTATTACAAATTATTGGACAGGAAAACAAGTCGATCAACATTTTTGGGGTCCAGAGCAGAGCGTTTTTCATTCACTATATGGTCATCTGTTGAGAAGACGCGCTCCGACCGCACTGATGTCCCAGGGACACTCAGGTACTTCATTGCCAGCTGCGCAAGGTGGGGGTATTTTAGCTTTCGCAACTCCTACTGCACTTTCGGAATTCTTTATTTTCTTTTTCTGCTTGTTTGTGAGTTTTGTTTCATCTATCTTTTTTATTTGTTTAATTCATTTAAAATTAATAGTGTACATATTTGGTTAAAATCGATTCCCTATTTTCGTTTTCGAAACTTGGTTGGTCCGATCGATTGTGCAATCGATTTTTGAACGTAAAATGACAGCCCTAGTCACTCAGTAGTGAAGACTTTTATATTGAAAGGACTGAAACTTGTGTGAACATGGAACAACCGTAACTGGCAAATGCTTTGACTAGCGCAGTCAGTGTCAGGGCACGGGAAAACCCATTTACTGTTAAAAGGACAAGATATCGCAGCGGACATTCAAACAGATTTTTTTAAATATGAACATAGGACTGACCAGAAGGAATATGCTAAATCTGAATGCAGGTAAAACACTCGGTCACTCAGTCTCTCTCTCACAATAATATAAGCATCAATGAACAATATCAATGAGAACAAACATATGTTTACAATGCTAAGAGTGATTGCTAAGGGTGTTGTGCAGTGATACACAGAACCGTTGGGTGAAGCGAATCAAGGGCTGGAACTGACCGTTTTATAAAGGTTTATATTGTGTAGTGTACTAGAGGTCTACATTGATATTTAAAAAACTCAGCCCGACCAGTACTTTCAAATGTATGATCAAACCCAACCTGAAATTGCTTCCCAATTGCTTACTAGGTGCTGGTTCCTTAATGATGCAAACAATTTATAATACTCGGCATGTAACGGAAGTTGCGATCTCCTTTTCTTCCTTATTGTATATCCGAGTAAAATGGCTTCTTGAATGAGACAAAAATGTAAGGCGGGACTTGATTTTTTTATTTTATTTTATTTTTTCATTTATAGTAAACACCATAAAATTCCATATTCCATAAAAAAAAATGAGAATTGCCCATTTTGCTTTCATGGTGACTTTAACTACAAGCACAATGCATACCTGAAGTTACACAGACCATGTCAGTGCCATGTTTTTCCCACACTGCTGTAGCGATATGATGAGCTGTGTACTCCACTCCATTCTCCATCTAACTGTGTGTTAATCTCAGCGCTGACCTGGCACAGAGCCTGTAGCTGCAGGTAACTCTCTGAGTAGGTCAGTGGATTAAGGCCTGTTTCTACCGTCACCCACGCCAGTGGAACATTAGTACGCCCAGACCTGTGGGTAAATTGCTAGTACGTCATGTCCCTCAGGTAGCACAGCCTTTTCTTCCATACTAACTGAATCCTCAGACGAGATGTGGGTTATCTGCACTATGTCAGGTTGTTTATTTTCTCTTTTGTGGCATTTTGCAGTATTTCTGCATTCTAACGCCGGTTTCACACTGCACGTGCAAGTGGTATGGAGATCGGGAGCAGCGCGCACCCGTTGTGCTTTCACACAGCTGAACCGCGGCTTGTGTAGTGCAAATACAGACGAATATCATCCATTCTGTCACCTTTTCTGGTGTTGTCTTCCGACCCCTGTCTGTCTCGTGCTTTGATTTATGATGGGCAGCATGTATCTGCTGTGAATGTGACCGTGTACCCCTCTGTCCCAAACACATATGCATATAACATGCTGTATATAGGTAGTTTACATGATAAAAAAGTGAAAGTTTTATTTTTCATGTTAATCAGGTCAATTTTGATCAAGAACAATGCACTGTGGCTTTAATTCAGCGTGAGCAGCGTAGTGCTGGGCGGTATGACCAAAAATTTATATCACGGTATTTTTCTAAATTATACTGGTTTCGCGGTATATGACGGTATTTTTTACATTTTCTACTGATTGACAGAGGAAATACTGCAGCAGATTGACTAGAATGCCCTATTTTACTGTCATGAGTGAATATTTTAGAAAAATTCCACACTAGAGTTAATACAGGTTTGCAAAGCCCCACAAAATGGTGCTGTGGGGAGACGACAACCAATAAAACACAGACCTGCAACACACTCGTTACAGACACATGAATATTAAAATATGACCACGGAGAGAAAACAACAGAGTTGAGGTCACCTTAAGCATTTTAAATATCTAACCCTGTATAACAACAAACTGCCAAAGCGAAAGAATATTTAAAGGAACACTCCACTTTTTTTGAAAATAGGCTCATTTTCCAACTCCCCTAGAGTTAAACAGTTGAGTTTTACCGTTTTCGAATCCATTCAGCTGATCTCTGGATCTGGCGGTAGCACTTTTAGCATAGCTTAGCATAGATCATTGAATCTGATTAGAACGTTAGCATCTCGCTCAAAAATGACTCAAGAGTTTCGATATTGTTCCTATTTAAAACTTGACTCTTCTGTAGTTACATCGTGTACTAAGACCGACGGAAAATGAAATGTTGTGATTTTCTAGACCGATATGGCTAGGAACTATACTCTCATTCCTGCGTAATCAAGGAACTTTGCTGCCGTACCATGGGTGCAGCGGCGCAATGATATTACTTATCTCTTTCCCTCTACACCTCAAGGCCCCTCTGGACCAGGCCGGTGAGATGTCACTGGTGTTGTCCGGTTTTGAGGCGGGGAAGAAGAATTTCCTGCAGCTTACAGACAAGGACGGGGAGCAGCCTCAGATCGCTTCAGTGAGTCTCAATATGAGCTGTCATCCATCCATCTATCCATCTATCTATCTATCTATGAGAAAATAAAGGAAATTAACATTTGAACTCACTCTTGTGCATTTAGCGTCCCCATCCGAGACGACATCACACTGAGTTGATCACCCAAGTATTGCCTTAATTTACATTTCTTTCCCTTCACTGCCTCTTCCCCCATCTCTCTTCTATAATTCACCCAAAATCTACATGGGTTATTGTGAACAAGTACTATACAGTATTATACGTGTTTGGAATCATTTGAAACGTCTCAGTGCGACTGGTACAAAGGTCTCATTCCCACAGAAGTAAAGCAAAAGGTAACAAAGGTTTTAAGAGTTTAGAGATATTTTGCTTATTGTGGTGGGTGTGTCCTCTGCCAATTGGCCTTTACCTCCTGTCCTCAATAAGGTGTAAATTACAGGTCTACAGGACTTGATTAATGCAAATTTCCATTGTGAACTAATGTTTATATTTGAAAGAGGTTTCTTTCTTGGTCTGAGTATTTAAGGGTTGTTGCAGAAGGGTCAGGGCGCGATCCTTTACTCAGGTCAGCCCGTAACGCTGGGTGTCTTTCAGACACTCAGCGTTATGTCATTTTTAGATGTCAGGTATCCATCTTTTACTCTTTACTTCAGAGCATTTGATGTTATGTATTGATTATCTTTGAATTGATTAGTAATTGGCATGATACATTTACCTGACTAATAATAAATTGTTACATTTGATGTTATTCTGACGTACTCTGAAATTATTAACTCTAGTACATTACGTTAAGTCAATAACACCGCAAATCTATGCTCAGGTTAGTAGCGGACTAGAGCACAGTTTTGAGTGAAGCAGAGGGGCACACCAGACTGATGTTTAGAGCTCCGACTAACACATTGGCATTAGTTACGTATACTTAGACTGTAGAGGTTAGTAGACCAAATGGGTCTTCCGTTTAGAGCAACAAAAAGTTATTAGACCAATCTAAATAGGTTAAGCCTCAACTCCTGATTATTGTAATATTATTCTAATTACGTGTACGTGGGAAACCACGGCATGATTATGTAAAGTTACCATTAGAGGAAGTTAAGTTGGTCGCTTGGTTCTATGGTAATGGTCATGGCCTCTGGTTAGAAATAGTCTTGCATTAATTGAGTTCAGATCTATGGGGACCGAATAAAAAATATTCTAGAATGAGCAACGTATAGCACGGCGGTCTAGGATATCTAATGACCAAGACTGACGAGTTTGTGATAGAGAGATCGTAATCCGGCCGGTGCGAGACTCGAAGTGTTATTGGGATCCGGAGGAACGGGTATAATTTCAATAAAGAGTTAAACAGATTAATCAAATGTGAAGTTAAACTATTATACAAATTACTAAATAACCAAATCGGCATTCTAACCTAAATTCGAGGTCATGATAAAATGGAGTCAGATAAAATCATTCATTCTATCGAGCAATCTGTTCTATAATTTTTCTATAATCTTTATTTATTTATTTATGCGGCTGAAATGCGTAGATCTACTTTTAACTGGTTTTAATGATTTAGCCCAGTTCATTAAAGGCTGTTTACTTTATCACGTGACTGCCTTGGAATATTTTGTCTACATAATTTATTTATATTTGACAAAAGATCGCATCAAGCGGGGAAAAAAACCTTTCTCTCACTTCATAACAACCCTGGCCTTGAACTTGGTTTCACAGCTTTCCATTCCCACTGTTTGTTGTGGAATCCAGTTTAGCTTAACCTTGCAGGTTCTTTATTTTCTGTAGTCCTTGTGGCATGAGATCTTAATCATGGATGGTGAGCATTGCATGTTTAGCATTCTTGTGTGACTCTCATACAGGATGAATCTGGCACAGCGGACAGCAGTGGTCTTGATGACAGCTCCCAGGATCGCTTCATTGGACCCTTACCGCGGGACGGTACTGTGGGCTGCAGCAGTGACTACAGCAGCCCCAGTTACTCATACTCCTCCATACTCAACAAATCAGAGACAGGTAGCACTGCTTTAACATACATTGTTGTGAAGGGCATGACGGCCACAACTTTGTCACACAGATTCATTTGTCTTGTGTCATCTGCTTTCAAGGTTATGTGGGTTTGGTCAACCAAGCAATGACCTGTTACCTGAACAGCCTCCTGCAGACCCTGTTCATGACCCCTGAGTTCAGGAATGCGCTCTACAAGTAAGTAGTCCGTGATATGAACTAGATGCGACAACATGAAGTGCCACTGGTGCAAGAAATTGTTTTTTCAGAGTTATGAATAGAAAATTCAGACAAACTGTTTGAACGGATTTACGGTAACAACCCTCTACAATGCGAGTAAATCTTCACTCTGGGCGACTAAATAATGTCTGTTATTAGCCATTGGCTAATAAATGCTTAGATTTTACTGGCCTATGTGTGTGTTAGTATAAGATATATTTTCACTCGCTGAACACACTCTGACTGAGCGCTTGAGAGTTTCGCTCTCCGTCAAGCGATCTGTACTGTTTCAATTCAGATTCAACTCAGTGGATTTGATGTACCGTAAACTCTAGTGTGAAGGAGCACGACTCGCTGTCGCTTGCCGAGAGCGCTGTCAAAGAGAGTGCATCTTACATACCAAGCAGAATCGATGCGCTACATGTAAACGTTATTCTTTGTTGTATTTTCCTGTCAAAATAATGGAGTTCATTTGGAATTATTCAGCTTTTAAGAACAAGCAGAAGATATGTGGTTTCTCAGGTAGTGGGCGGGACTAATGCGCAAACGGCAATCTCATTGGCTGGCGCTCATCTATTACTGTCCCTGTTTTGATTTCAGCAAATCAGTTCGAATGAACTCAGACAACATGATTAATATTCATGAACCCAGCAGCTCATCAATCTTTAGTGCATTGTATATTGTTATTAGTACTAGAATTAATAGTAGTAGGCTATTATTATCTTATTAATAATTATTATCTATTACACTGAATGACCAACAATATCTTAAGCACCACCAACAGTCCTAAGTTCAGTTAAAATGACAAATATGCATTCATACATGGTTACCAAGTTTTAGTTCTAATTGCTAAAGTTCTATCATTAAATAATGCTTGATAAAAAAAAACATATTAAATATAAAAAACATTTCTTAAATATATACATGCATGTGTGCGTATTTGTATACACATAATAATTATACACAGTACACACACATATATTAAGTAAACACAAACTTTTATTTTGGATGCACTTAATCGATTTGACAGCACTTATACAAAAAAATCTACTAGCCAATGGCGATTATATTGCCAAGGTGTGCGTAGAGGGTTGGGTAATGAATTGAACATACCGACTCTAATGCCATTTTTGGTATTGTCGTAATGCTCTCATGCTCAGAAGAGAGCATGAAACTGCTGTAATTACACTGATTTTAAGAACCTTTCTGGCCAAATAAAAAGCACATTAAATCACAATTCACCATGTTGCCTAATTTTATTTTGTGTACAAAATCATTGCAGATATTCAATATGTAAGAACTTTTAATAGCTTGTAGCTTTTTTTTAAAATAAACATTTAAAAAAAAAATGTTTTGTGTGTGTGTTCTCTACCTCCATATTTTGCATTCTACAACTGTTACCTCTAACACTGTTTTGAATGTTTCTGCACCAGTTGGGAGTTTGAGGAGTCTGAGGAGGATCCAGTCACCAGTATCCCGTACCAGCTCCAGAGGCTGTTCGTTCTCCTGCAGACAAGTAAGAAGCGTGCCATCGAGACCACAGACGTGACCCGCAGCTTTGGCTGGGACAGCAGTGAGGGTACGGGGAGTCACTTAACGTCCCTTTGAGAAACTTTACCCACATTTGCACTGCTGTTATCAGATAGCAGGAGAGGATTCTGGATTACTCTGAAACTCTTTACCTTGTGTGTTTTGCAGCCTGGCAGCAGCACGACGTCCAGGAGCTTTGCAGAGTCATGTTTGATGCACTAGAGCAGAAGTGGAAACAGACCGAGCAGGTATGCGATGCAAGCTCCGCCCCCTCAGCTCTTGATGCTAATCCACAACCAATGAGATCCCTACGTCAGGGCCAGGACAAAAGACCCAATGTTGGTTCGAATGTCCGAATGTCCTCAACATTTGAGGTGGGTTGGGTCATGGTATGCACTTAATTCTGCAGGTTTTCTACAGAGGTTTGCATGTTTCTACATGTAACGGACGTGGGCCAGTAAGAGCTTTGCGTGTAAACAACACTTCCCTAGCCTCGAAGCGCGCTAGCGGCTGATGCTAGCGGCTGTTGTCTTTAGCATCTTTGTTAGTGCGCCCGCCTCCCACACCGGAGACCCTGGTTCGAATCCTGCTCGGAGCGGGTCGAGTAGGTCCAGTGACAATTGGTGCCGTGACCCGAATGGGAGTGAGGTTTAGGGGGGTGAGTGTAACGGATGTAGGCCAGTAAGAGCTGTGCGTGTAAACCTCACTCCCCTGGCCTCAAGAGGTGTGCTAGCGGGTGCGGTCTTAAGCATTCTTGTTAGCGCACCCGCCTCCCACGCTGGAGACCCTGGTTCGAATCCCACTCCGAGCGGGTTGAGTAGGACTGGTTACATACACTCAGATAATTGTTCTTTTCTAAGCTGTGCTGTCAGACTTTGTGGTGGAAGAAAGACTTCAAAATCTGTATTTGTGCCAGTAAGTTAGCAAAACTAATTGTTCAGGTGAAAACATGTCTCAAGCACTTGTTTGGGATTTCTCTGAATTTATAGTGGGGTCCAAAAGTGACACACTGACCCAACATCAAAAAGCTAGCGGCGACTGTGTTGTCTCGCATTGCCTGCGTCTCAGACCACAAAGATTACAGTCAACGGCCAGCTACACCTGCATTAGAGGAAATAACTCTCCATACCAGCAGGTGGTAGTAGTCTGTATTCATCCTTCATAAAGGGAAACGGAACTATACAAACCGTGAACAAAGCAGCGCTTGCTTAACATTTTGAATATAGGAATCATGTTGGTCATTCCACACAGTCATGTCGTTTTGAAAATATTCACATATTGGAATGCTCAGATAAGATGTAAATTAGAAGTAATTAGAAGAGCCGTCTGTGTGTACCCTCTTGACTTTGTTGTTTGCTTTTCTTCTCATACACTGGTTTGCTACACTGAAAAGCCAATCGCTGATTTGACGTGCTTAATCGGCAGAAAAGCCGCCAATGGTTGCCGGACACAGCAAACACAGGGTGGACAGACGCTCACAGACGGGCCGACCGTCGACATGGTGTGTCACGGCCTTTAGACCTCAATGATAATTTGAGATTCAAAAGGATTCTAAATTAAAGCTTAAAATGATTTTAGTTTTAGGATTTATCAAAATTTCAAATGAAGAAACCGGATGACATAAGTCATTCTTACGAACTCCTTTGTACAGACAGTCAGATGTTCCTGTTTCTATTGAAGCACAAGATTCTCTTTAGTTCATTCTCCAATTGTGCTGGAGAACGTGATCGTCAGGTTTTACACAAACTTTTGAGTTCATGCAGTTCATGTGCTGCCATTTAGGTTAGCAAAGATATTCTGAAATCCATTTTTATTTTTATGCTCATATCATTTTTAATAGAAATAATGCATACAAATAGTTTTCATTCTGAATGTATGGGTGTGTTTATTGAAGTTGTGCATGCAAAGTGTTTTGAGGTACTATTTTTTGTTTTCCCCAGGCCGACCTGATCAACCAGCTTTACCAGGGCAAACTGAAGGACTATGTGCGCTGTTTGGAGTGTGGCTATGAGAGCTGGAGGATTGACACGTACTTGGACATCCCTCTGGTCATCAGGCCCTTCGGGGCCAGCCAGGCTTTTGGCAGTGTGGTGCGTCCGGCCATCATTTTGGCCTTTTTTTGTAGCTGCATACTAGGAGATAGGACCATTAGCAGTTTTTTGTTTTTGTTTTATATGCCAACAAGACATACTGTCACGTGCTAGTTGGTGATTTTAATATCATTTGAAATGGAAATATGATCATTGCTACATGCTAAAGAGCTATATGCTATTTAATACATTGGGAAATTAAAATTAAATCAGGAGTCCACAGTGAAGTAAACACAATCACAGTCAATCAGAATATATATTTGTGAGTCAGGATATCATCCAAAGTGCTAAACAGTGTTATTTTAAAGGGGTCCTGTTTTGGTTTTTTTACATTTTCAACTTTCTTTAGTGTGTAATGTTGCTGTTTGAGCATGAAAAAGGTCTTTAAAGTTACAAAACACAGTCATTCCAGTGGGAGTAATTCTCTATATCAGTGTCACTGTTTCTGAACTCCTGAAACGCCTCCATTGTAGAGTTTTCTTCCGGGAACGAACATGTCACAATATTCCTTGTTTAAATAATTCCTGTCCAAGGCATATGCAAAATAAAGGGGCCGAGGCCTGTTTGAGTTAGTTAGTAGTGTGTTGAAACTAGTGGTTATGGTAAGGGGGCGTGACATTTCACAAACATGCTCAAAGCTGTTGACCATTTACAACACACCGATCCAGCCGGCCAATCAGAGCACACTGTGCTTTTTGGAAGGAGAGGCTTCATAGAGACGGGAACTAAATGGAGCGTTACTGACAGACTGGGAAGAGAGGAGCTGCAACAATGTCAAATATGTGGAAAATAATGTTTTTTTGAAAAATCAAGCATGAAAACCTATTTTAGTAGAGCCCAAAAACAAAATCAGGACATAATAGGTCCTCTTTAAACAGTGTTGTTTATATACTTTTAAGGTATTTTGAATTATCTTTTATTTGTATATTATTTTCAGTTTTAGTTCTAATTTAGTTATGTGCTTTTGACATTTTTATTAGTTTTTGGTGTTTTTTTTTTTTTTTTTTTTTTCTAAACTACGTTAAATGGTTTTAGCTTTAGTTAATGATAACACTGGTGCTGAATGTCAAATGCAATATCCAATGTTTGTCCTTATTGTCCACTATTTTTTTTTTTGCTGAACAGGAAGAAGCCCTGCAGGCCTTCATCCAGCCTGAGACTCTCGACGGGCCCAACCAATATTTCTGTGAGCGCTGCAAAAAGAAATGTGATGCCCGCAAGGTGAATCAGATCAGACGATGATTGTCTAGTCCTTTACCACATTTCAGTTTCTTATGCAGTATTTTTCTCTCCAGGGCCTGAGATTCCTCCATTTCCCATACCTGCTGACTCTGCAGCTGAAACGCTTTGACTTTGATTACACCACTATGCACCGCATTAAACTCAATGACCGCATGACCTTCCCCGAGGAGCTGGACATGAGCCCCTTCATCGACGTCGAGGACGAGGTGAGACACAGCTTTATGATCTCTTTCCTTTTGTTAAGGAAAGCTGAACTGATCTATCATGCCCTCTTCACATCTGATTTTGTCACTTTGCTTTAGAGTGAGGATGAATGTTGATGTCAGGCTTACTAAACATGTTTGAAAGAAAATAAATAAACTACGATTGTATTAATTAGCTTCTGTTGAAATCTGAAATGATTAGCCAATCTCAACTGCTTGATTGTTATATCGTCTAAAAATGTAAAGTTTATGTACACCGATCAGGCATGAACATTATGACCGGTGAAGTGAATAACACTGATTATCTCTTCATCACGGCACCTGTTAGTGGGTGGGATATATCAAACTGATCAAACAGACGAGCTACTGTAGCTCAAATTGCTCAAGAAGTTAATGCTGGTTGTGATAGAAAGGTGTCAGAATACACAGTGCATCACAGTTTGTTGCATATGGGGCTGCATAGCCACAGACCAGTCAGGGTGCCCATGCTGACCCCTGTCCACCGCCGAAAGCACCAACAGTGGGCACGTGAGCATCAGAACTGGACCACGGAGCATCAGAACTGTACCACGGAGCAATGGAAGAAGGTGGCCTGGTCTGATGAATCACGTTTCACTGTTTTCACATCACATGGATGGCCGGGTGCGTGTGCGTCTTTTACCTGGGGAA
The DNA here is from genome assembly GCA_039654105.1 of Coreius guichenoti. Classification (NCBI taxonomy): domain Eukaryota; kingdom Metazoa; phylum Chordata; class Actinopteri; order Cypriniformes; family Gobionidae; genus Coreius; species Coreius guichenoti. The sequence goes on from CM077168.1 coordinate 5,053,455, forward strand.
CACATGGCACCAGGATGCACTATGGGAAGAAGGCAAGCCGGCGGAGGCAGTATGACGCTTTGTGCAATGTTCTGCTGGGAAACCTTGGGTCCTGCCATCCATGTGGATGTTACTTTGACACGTACCACCTACCTAAGCATTGTTGCAGACCATGTACACCCTTTCATGGAAACGGTATTCCCTGGTGGCTGTGGCCTCTTTCAGCAGGATAATGCGCCCTGCCACAAAGCAAAAATGGTTCAGGAATGGTTTGAGGAGCACAACGAGTTTGAGGTGTTGACTTGGCCTCCAAATTCCCCAGATCTCAATCCAATCAAACATCTGTGGGATGTGCTGAACAAACAAGTCTGATCCATGGAGGCACCATCTCACAACTTACAGGACTTAAAGGATCTGCTGCTAACATCTTGGTGCCAGATACCACAGCACACCTTCAGGGGTCTAGTGGAGTCCATGCTTCGACGGGTCAGGGCTGTTTTGGCAGCAAAAGGGAAACCAACACAATATTAACATAATGTTATCCCTGATCGGTGTATATGTTTATGTCCAACTTAACAGCTGACTGCTTGCATTGCTGTTTTTTGCATTTTTAAGACTGTGTGCCAAGATCAAATAGTTCAACTTTAAAAAACATTCCAAAAAAACGTTCCATTATTTTGCACTCTACCCATTGTTTTTGAACACATCCTGTGTAAATGCCCCCTAATGCACATGTCCAATAGCCTAATTATTCAGGGCTTCCTTAGACTAATTGATTTTGGAAGTATGTAGTTTTGAACATTCCCAGTACCTTGCCAACAAAAAACAGTAGTTTAAAACCATAATTTTGATGCATTAATTAAATGTTTCGTCTGCAGAAATCACCTCAGACCGAGAGCTGCACTGACAGTGGGGCGGAGAATGAAGGAAGCTGCCACAGTGACCAGATGAGCAATGATTTCTCCACGGATGATGGCGTGGATGAGGGCATCTGTCTGGATAACACCAGCAGTGCAGAGCGGGTGCTCAAACCAAAGGTTACCTCACATCCTCTCTGAACTCAAATGCTCAAGTGCTGGACTGAACTCGGAAGATGGAAAGATAAACATGCCTCTTCTGTCTCCTTTATAGAGCTCTTTGACCTTTGAACTCTTCTCGGTCATGGTGCATTCTGGGAGTGCTGCAGGTGGGCACTACTACGCCTGCATCAAGTCCTTCAGTGACAGCCAGTGGTACAGCTTCAATGACCAGCACGTCAGCAAGGTCAGCAGGCTTTCCGTTTTTCACAGAAAGAAAGAAAATAACACAGGGTTGTAACTTGTGTTGCCATAATGTGCGTGTGTTCCAGATCACACAGGATGATATCCGGAAGACATATGGCGGATCCTCAGGGAGCAGAGGCTATTACTCCAGTGCCTTTGCCAGGTGTGTGAAGCCTCCTAGTCCTACATTTGTGATGCCAAAGAAAACCCTTGTAAAAACACAGTATTTTTTTATCAAATCTGCTTTTATGCCCCAACAGCTCTACAAATGCATACATGCTCATGTACAGACTAAAAGACCCCTCCAGAAATGCAAGTAAGGGAAATGACATGGATATTTTTTTTTCCCTCAGTATACAAAAAAAATTACCTCCCTCTCTGAGATTCTGGAATTTAATGTACTCTCTGTGTGTTTGCAGAATTCCTGGAAGTGGAGGACTTCCCAGAGCACATAAAGAGACTGGTGCAGCGAGAGAAAGAGTCTGAGGAGCAGGAGAAGAGGCAAAGAGAGATTGAGCGCAACACATGCAAGGTAAAGTGCCTGCACAGCACAACCAGTGCCCAGTTCTGCATGCCGTGGAGACTTGGGCTGTGTTCCACAACCCTAATGAGCTCCCTACCTAGACAGCATTTAAGGCATCATAGGTGCACTCTATGCAAAGGCTGTTCCAAGCAGTGCTCAACAGAAATTGGCCAAAATTCGGTATCTGAAGAGATTATTTAAGGGTGTGTTCACACTTGTAGTTAGGGGTGGGCGATATGACCAAAATCTTGTATCACAATATGAGTAATTTTATTTCATAACGATATATATCACGATAGTTATTTTTGCTTATAAGGTTTTTGATATACATTTTTTTGATCATTTATCATAATTTTTATCACCATTTTAAATACCATTTTAAAAAACTAATACTATCCTAAAACTCTCAAGCTTACTGAAGACAAATAAACGTTGATAAAGAAAGAGCAAAGAAAACAAACTACCATAGAACAAAGACACAAATGAAATAGACCTACCTGAAAAACTTCAAGCACTAGAAATACTACATAAAATGTATAATCAAATGTATAAAAAAACAATGCATAGTCTTCACTGTGTAAATTAAATATACATTTATTCTTATTAAAGCAGTGAGAGATTTTCTCTCTTTTTTTTGTTGTTTGATTAGCATTAATAATGACAGCAGGTCAATTTGGACGCTGTCACTTTAAGACCGGCTGCACAGATCCAGTTTACTCATGCATTGTTCTTTCTCAAAAGTTAACGTTCACTTAAGACATGAATGTTTACTTGCAAATACATGTCACTTTGACACATATGTATGTGTATTTAAGCGTTCAAGCCCAATTAGATGAAAAAAAGCACTGAGTTCAGTTCTCACACGCTCTGAGTAGCGGCTTCATGTCGCACATCTCTCAGACAGCGCTGAGAAACAGTCTCTCCGAGAGCGTGCGCATATACTGAAATGAGTTGTTTTTCGCTGCTAATTGTGCTTCAACGGTTTAAAATCACCTGTTTTTAAACCGCAATACTTAAAAACGCATGCAACTGATAAGCTTTTGTGACTGCGCAGCACAGCAACGTCACATGAGCACCTAACCACAATAGAGACGATAGTCCAAAATCTCTACCCGTTGACAAATTTCTACTGGTTAACCACGTCTACCGGTATATCGCCCACCCCTACTTGTAGTTCAGTTCTCTTGGTTCATTTGGTACAGACCAAGAAAGGAAATTATACATTTAGCCCTGGTTTGCTTAGCGTTCACAATGTCATTTTTAACACAGAACCTAAAGATACAAAACAAAAAACAAACTGGCTTTTATGACGTATATTTTGTGAAACAAAACAATGCTAAATGCACTACTTGGATACGTATGATGGTATTTTTACCACACAAATGAAGATCTGCTGCAACTGCTGCACCTGTACCGTACTTATGCTCGGTATGCGTGAGCATTTTGTCCTCTTTAGGGTAATATCTTGTGACACCACGTCCTGTTTTTGGTTCGTTTAGATGTCTTTGGTCTGTGTTGTGTTCATATTTCAGTTGAACCGCACCAGAGTTCATTTGGACCTTTTCAGTGGTCTCGTCCTCTTGTTTGGTGCGCACCAGGGTTCAGATGGCAGCGTTCACACTTATTCAAATGAACCGCACTAACAGAGCAATCGCACCAGGGTTCGTTTTAATCAAACCAAACATGCCAAGTGTGAACACACTCTAAGGAAGAATTACATGTATTAGGCAATTCCAGATTTCATTGCTACAAAAATTTGTACACATAAATTTCGGGTGAAACAGTCAATAAGTTTAAGGTCAGGGTGTAGTTTAGGGTTAGGGGTAGTAGCCCATCCCCAAGTTAGCATCACCTTGGTTCCATCAACAAAAACTCAATAGGATGTTTCCAATGGCATATGTTATTGAAAAATATTATTAGGGATGTAACGATACATCGTCAATCGATATATCGCGATATAAAAATGCGACGATATGTGTCTTTGATGTAAATGATATGATTCGCGATATAGAGTTGTTTTATCCAAGGCTCAACTTGCTGTATTTATAAGGTATAATTCACCCAAAAATGTAAATTCTGTCATCATGTACTCACCCTCATGTCGTTTCGTTTAACTTCCAAACACAAATGAAGATATTTTTTATGAAACCTGCATTGAAAGTGCGAGTACTGCGTGAGGGGAAAAAAATAAAGTTTACGGAGTTTCAGTGACATTACTACATTAAATGACTATATATAATGTATAATAATATTTGGGAATATTTGTGGGTCCTGATGATAATAATACAATAATAATAATATTATTTTAATAATAATAAAAAAGTAAAAATAAAAAGAACTCTCTTTTAAAACTTCTTTATTTTGGCTTAAAATATTGCGATACATATCGTATCGGGAGTTCAGTATCACGATTTGTATCGAAGTGTATCGTTACACCCCTAAATGTTATAGATGAGTTTACCTGTTCAGCTGATGGCGTTTAATGGCCCCAACAACCTCTGTAGTCCCATTTAGATAATTTATAGCAACGAACATATTTTTAAGACAAGTACTGATGTATTTATTGTTGTAGAATAAAACGTGAAAATATATTGAGCTTGTGTTCATCACAGACCTTGTTTTGGGCATTTAGCCAAAAGCCAATTCAAAACCCATTGACTTCAGGATGACAGAACCAGAAGAGCGTTTCTGGGTTTTAGCCTACAAAAATACATCATCCCTATATAGACATTTCAAGTGTAATGTTGGACTCTTACATAAACGATATAAAAATCAATGTGTGAAATGTTGGACAAGTTCCACAACTGCAGTGTACTACATACATACATACTACAAAACGGTGCAGAAGAATGCAAAATGGGAAATGCCTAATTAGAATCAACTTTTTTTTCTTACGAGTATCTCCCATGATTTCTGTTTATGTGATGTACTTTAGTGAGGTTCCTTGATGTTTTCGATGCTGCCTGAAGCTGGTGCCACACTAAAAGATTTTAAAAATCTTATAAGATTTTCAAAATGTGAGAGACCACAAACATGACTATAAGAAATCATAGATTTTGTTCCTCTAGTGTGTGGAGTGCCACAAAGTGATCAGGAAGGCACACCACACACGGACAGATTACATTCACAAACAACAGAGTCCCACCTGTGAACACAGCAAATCTCACAAAATCTCTCGCATCAAATGTGACTGTAAAGTAAACAAACATGGCTGTCGACCGGCAAGAAGAAATGGTGCTTATAGTGTATGGACTGCTTTTTACAGGGGAGGGGGGGTAGAAAAATGTTTAGATGAAGTCGTGGAGACAGTGTGAACATGGACTTTACATGGTACAGCGCGAGCCGGAGGTGAATGTTCGGTCAGCTCACTTTCTGATTGGGTATTGTTTCGTTTTTTACGTGATAATCTCCAGACCGTGCGCGCGTTTGTACTTGGGGTTCCCCCAACACAACAGGATTTGTGATTTGAGATCGGGAGTTCTTCCGAGCAGATTCACTCACTCTTAACACGCCTTACACCACAGGAAAATCTGATAAGATAATCTGTAGAACCATCAAAATAATCGGGACTTTACCTAGGTTTGTCGAAAGAAATCGGCCCAAAATTGCCCAGATTCTCTTGTAGTGTGTACCCAGCTTGACTAGCCAAATTGTCAATGTTTGTAACCGAACCTTATTATTCTGTCTTTTTCCATTAGATCAAGCTATTCTGCATGCATCCAGTGAAGTTGATGATGATGGAGAATAAGCTGGAGGTTCACAAGGACAAAACTCTCAGAGAAGCAACCGAAATGGCTTACAAGGCAAGTGGTGTAAAATGTTGTTGTCTAAATGTCATCTCTGCATCTGATTGTCTAAGGTTAAGTTGGTCTTTATCCTGATAGATTAACCTTAAAAACAGATCAGCAAGCTTTGCCTCTCTGAATTTATCACTGATTGGTGTTCTTGTGTCGATGTGCACTGTGTGATTGTCCTCTGTGTGATCAGCTGATGGATCTCGAGGGAGTGGTGCCACTGGACTGCTGTCGATTGGTCAAATACGACGAGTTTCATGAATACCTGGAACGTTCGTATGAAGGTGAGGAAGACATGCCCATGGGTTTGCTGCTCGGCGGGGTCAAGTCTTCATACATGTTTGACCTGCTCCTGGAGATCCGCAGACCTGACCAAGCGTTCCAGCCCTACAAACCTGGAGGTATCTATTGAGCTGACTTTTTTGAACATTTACAATATACACTGTCTCAATGAAAGAATTACATAAATGCATCATCACTTTGCAGTCCTTTGACCGGATATCCTTTCAAAACTGTGAACTGCTGACTATGTTTGTGTGTTGATTGCAGAGGTCATGGTGAAGGTCCATGTGGTGGATCTAAAGAGTGAGTCTATTGCTGCTCCAGTCAGTGTCAGGGCTTATCTCAACCAGACCATTATAGAGTTCAAGCAACTCATTGCACAGGTACAGAATCTCTGAACACATATAAAGGGCACTTTCCATGAATAGGGTAGAAATGTGTGGCCCATTATTTATTTTTTTTAAGCAATAAAGGCCCAAGTTCAATGTTCTTGAGAAAAAGAACAATTAGAAATGCTAGATAAACTGTTATCTAACACTAAATTATAATAATGTAAAAGTACCTCCTTTAAAACAACAATATGATGATTCTGACACAATCTGTTAAATTGATATTACAAGTCATTGTATAAATTTCTTTTTTGTTTTTAACTACCAAAGCCAAAAAACTAGCCTTTAGTCTGACTAATTTAGGGAAAATCTGCAGTCCTTTTAATTTTTACTTTAGTCTGTTTCTTTAAAAATATCTTATTTGTATTTTCATATTTTGAACTTTTATATTAATTTATCTTTATTTTGTTTTATTTGCCTTGAAAATAATCACACCTTGAAAATATTTAGACCCATATTTTGCTAACAGATTTGCAAAAATGCAATATTTGTCTAATATCTGAATTCTATAATATCTGGATATTCTCTGAAGCATCTAATTTCACTGATACTTTGTAGAAAAAGAAAGTATATGCCAGATATAATTTAGGAGTTTCAAGCATGGTTTTGTTCTCTATTTGTGGAAAGTGCCAAAGGCTGTTGAAAAGGATGTCTGCTTCCATCTAACCTGTTGTCATCTCGTTGTGTGTTCTCAGGCCACGGGGCTTTGTGCGGAGACGATGCGCGTCGTCTTAGAGCGCTGCTATAATGACCTTCGGCTTCTTTACGTGCCCAACAAGACTCTGAAAGCAGAGGGATTCTTCAGGAGTAACAAGGTTCACTAGCATAACACACTTTTTATTGGCTCTGTTCCAAAACTAAGCTGCCACACTGTCTACATCCTAACCAAAGTAGAACATGAACATTTTCAAATGCTCTTCATATGCAGTTAATTGTCTTTGGTAACACTTTATTTTAGTGTTCTTGTTACATATGTTTTTTACATGTACTAATTTGGTGTTAGCATGTTGCTAAACTGACAACATGATGCTCTAAACACAAAATACAGGACACTCACTTATATTTGCTAAAATAGTACATTTTTGAATATTAAGTAAATTCAGATATATTTTCCAAGTATACTTTATGTATAGGTATACTAAGATCAATGTTCTAGTAACATAAGTGTACTATTTTAATACTACTTTTGACTAAAGTGGCCCTCTTTTTAGTTCATAATACTATACTTTTAAGTCTAAGTTTTAGACTTAACAGTTTACATAAAGTAAACCTTTTTCTTTTCTATTGCAACTATGTGAACTACACTACAAGTGAGCTTACTGTAGTATAGTTCACAGTACTGTTAATACTCCAGCTCACTTTTTTAAAATCAAAATACACTTTGAAGTATACTCTCAGTGGACTACCAATTTAATAGTTTTTATATGGATATTTTTATAAGTATACTTGTAGTTTTTTTTTTTTGTGAACTTAACATATTTATAATTTACTCACACCACCGTGTAAAGGCCCATTCACACCAAGAACGATATCTATATTGGCATCCAGACCAGCTTTATTACTCCTTGCTTTTCCACCCCAAAGCTGACTTGTTACTCTAAACTTGAACATGCAAGTTTATAAGAATGTAAAACTATGGAACCCCTAAAGGGACAAGGTGATGTTAAAAAATGAGATGGGAGGAAAAATTATATTTTAATGCTTTTGCATTCTCATATGAAACTTTTGCATTTGAGATGTATATTAACCCTTTGATATGTACGATTAGAACGCTCAGTACATCATACAGAATATATGAATTGATGTGTTTTATTCATATCACATTCTATAGGTATATTAGGTACCTATAAAATTTACTTTATTCTCCCACTTCACCGGCCACTTGCTTTCATGCATTTCGGGAGAAGTGGATGAATTGACGTGTTGTAAATCCAACAGATACGATTCTCTGAATTGCGATGCAAACTTGCATGCGTTATAGATCAGCTAACATGATCATTATAAAGGTTTATAATAATAATAATAATAATAATAATAATAATAAGGTGATACGTTCTAAAATAACGGTCGCCTTAAAAAAAAAAACTCACGGTGGGGGGTCAGCATGATATTTTAAACTTGCGCACGAAAGGGCTAATAAACTTTTTAAGGGAAGCTGCCTTTGAATTTTAGCCATATTTTTCCGTCTTTAGCTGACCTAACTTTGTAATGGCCTTCACATCGGGAGCGTCCCTGTGAGGCCTTAAAATTCTGTTCCAAAACCTAGTGAATTAAGTTTCACAATTGTCTAAGATTTTCATTGCCCCTTTAAAATGTCTTAATGTCGCTTCTGTCTATAAAATGCTTTTGTTTATTCTCAGGTTTTCGTGGAGAGTTCAGACTCAACAGATCATCAGGTGGCTTTCACTGAATCTGTTTTGTGGAAGCTCCTGGATCGCCACGGGAACACAATCAGACTGTTTGTCTCCCTGCCCGAGCAATCGCCGGGCTCTTTGGCCAATAGAACTAGTTGCCCCAAAGCTAGCGCTGACTCTGAGGACTCTTTTGATGGGGCGAAGGGCAGCAGGAAGTCAGTGGAGGCCATTCTTGAAGAGAGCACGGAGAAGCTGAAGAACCTTTCTTTACAACAGCAGCAGCAGCAAACCTCCAGCACCAGTGACAGTCAGAAGAGCTCTGAACACAGCGACTTCGAGCACATCGAGTCACCAGCACAGGAGCCGGACGCTGCCTCACAGCCTTCCCAGACGGAGAACTGCACACGGGTCGCCTCCGACACAGAGAACCAGTTCCCCTCTGAGGAGCGCTCGGACTCGGATGTCAATAACGACCGCAGCACCAGCTCGGTGGACAGTGACATCCTGAGCTCCAGCCACAGCAGCGACACGCTGTGTAACGCAGACAGCGGCCCGCTTCCTCTGGCTAACGGCCTCGACTCGCACAGCATCACCAGCAGCCGGCGCTCCAAAGCACACGAGGGGAAGAAGGAGACGTGGGACACGGCGGAAGAAGACTCGGGCACAGACAGCGAGTACGACGAGAACGGCAAGAGCAAAGCTGACGCCCAGTACTTGTACTTCAAAGCAGAGCCATACTCACAGGAGGATGGATCAGGAGAAGGACAGAAATGTAAAGTTTCTCTTGTTGTTGTTTTTTTTGTTTTATTTAAAGGTTCAGTGTGTAATATTTACGAGGATCTATTGACAGAAATGCAATATAATATACATAATTATGTTTTCAGTGGTGTATAAAGACCTTACATAGTGAACCGTTATGAACCTTAGAATGAGCCATTTCTATCTACATACACTGCGGGTCCCCTTACAGTGAAATTGCCATTTTGCGCCGCTATGTTTCTACAGTAGCCCTAAACGGACAAACTGCTCTACAGAGCACTAGCTACTCTCTGCTGTCTCAGACGACGACATCTTTGTCCTGTGTTGGCCACCGTAGCTTTTCTGTGCTTCGAAAGGGAGGGGTGTGCGGCTGCAATTCGCAAACTCACCGCTAGATGCCGCTAAAATGTACACAGTGCACCTTTAAGAGTGAAGCGCGGCACTGTGTTCATATACACACGTGCAGCTCATGATATGCTGTTTTTCAGCGTCTAAGAGCGGCTTGGGTCATTTACTGTGAATCAGACCACTCTGAGACACTGAAAAACAATCATGAGCTGCAGCTTGTAAATGAACACAGTGCCATGCTTCACTCTTAAACTGCAGGGACCACTATTTGTTTCTAAAATACATTGATCTTCCCATGAAAATAGCCATGGATGTTGGTATGGCAATGAAAACTAACTTAAATGGCAGGACATATATTTATTTCATATATTCACATTAATATATCGCAATATATCACATTAAGCCATATCACGATAACAATTTTATGACATATCATGCATTTAATGTGGTGCAAACTACCAAATAAAATAACCTAAACTTGATGGTTTAACATTAAAATTTTAATGAAGATATTAGTTTTGTAATTTTATAGAGTACTATAAAATAAAAAAATGAATTTAATTAAACAATAATTAAAGTAGCATGAACAAACAATGAACAGCTGTATTTTTGTTAAATAACGTTAACAAATACAGTAACAAATGCATTGCTCATGGTTAGTTTATGTTAGTTAATGCATTAACTAATGTTAACAAAGGAATCCTTATTGTAAAGTGTTACCGTTTTTTCTAATATCATGCAGTCTTAGTCCATTGGCTGGTAACCTTTTTAAAAACTACAACTTTATTGTTAATAATGAAATATAAGGATGATTTTACCCTGTATTTTTGATTTTACCTACATATGTTAGTAAAACCAAAGAGATTCAAACAGTTAAACTAAAGAAAAGAGACTTGGTTACTGTTGTGTGTTGTCTGATAATGTTTACCTCAGCGGAAAATTTACCTGAAGATTAAACCAGCCTGTTCAGTTGGTCAGGTTGGAAGACCAGCTTAACCTTTAAACCATCTTAGGCTGGTTTAAGCAATTTTTTAAGAATAAATTTAGATAGGAAGCCAAAAAAAAACCCAACAACCCCAAAAAACATTGTAATTCCTGGACTCCATGTGTCAACACATTCATGATACAGAGCCAACAAAGAAAAGTAAGACACAAAGACTCGTAGAGGTTTTTGTGTCAGGTGTCACAGAGGACTGACCCGTACATGATAGCTGCAATGTTTGCCACACATATGTAGTGGAAAAGCGGCTAAATAGTACCTTTGACAAAAAAAATTCATTCTGAAATATCAGCTTTCTATTTCTGTTGAAAATGTTATAAGAAATCTACCTTTCGAGTCCAAACTCTCTACCTGGTTAGTGAACATTTTGAAATAAAATTTGGATTCAATACGTTCATGATAAATAGAAAGAACAGTAGTTTATGTTCTTGAAAGTTAATGTTTGTAATATGATATGTTTCAGGTTTACTTGTCCATGTTGACAAGAGGATCACACTGTCTGCATTCAAACAGAATCTAGAGCCGTTTGTTGGCGTTCCCTCCACTCAGTTCAAGGTCTTCCGGGTTTATGCCAACAACCAGGAGTTTGAGAGCGTGCGGCTCAATGAGACGCTCTCCTCTTTTTCTGATGACAACAAGGTGTGTTTGTAACTTCACTTTCTCCTATCCCAGCTTAACATGCAAAGACAACCATACTGGGTTGTTCTTGCAATTCTGTTTGGCACCACTGGATTTGATACATAAATTACGCACTACATGTTTAAATGCACTGCTGCTCTGCTGTTGAACAGATCACGATTCGATTGGGACGTGCACTGAAGAAAGGAGAATACAGGGTGAAGGTGTACCAGCTGCTAGTTAATGACCCAGAGGTGAGCCAACATTTTTCTTTGTGCTTTTGGATATGGATGTACTTTTAGTATTCTACAGTGGAATGAGTATTCTGAAATCGCCAAAAAAATATGTATTGTTTTGTTTCGACAGCCCTGTAAGTTCCTTTTGGATACTGTGTTCGCTAAGGGTATGACTGTTCGGCAGTCTAAGGAGGAGTTACTTCCTCAACTCAAAGACCAGTGCAAACTGGACCTCAGTATAGACAGGTGAGCTTTTCCCCCCTATGGTCCACTTATGTTAGTCAAGATTTTTTGCACCAGAATCATTCATGGTTTATTCTACTGTACCTTTAAGACTTCTATGTAAACATCCTTTATGATTGGCTAATTCAGTGGTTCCCAAACTGTTTCTGCTGGCCCTCCTTTTGTAGAGAAAAATATTTTCAAACCTACGTGCACCCACATAAAGACACTCTCAGACATGACCTTACTTGTAGGATTTATTTAAAACATTGTAATTAATACAGTACTACAACTGATCAACTTCATCGGGCTTCTCTTCATGTTCATAATGTGAAGTCTCTATGGACCTGTCCACACACGGAGAGCAGCAGCTTTAGTTTCTGCTCTGGCAGCCACAAGACCAGCCGAACGCTGTGAGTGTGTGTTAGAAATCAGGAATAGTGAGAGAACATTGTGCTTGGTACGATTTTTGTCTTCAAACCAGACTTGGGTCTCCAGCTGACAAAGTTTAAATCCCGTCTGGCTAGCGTGCTTCCCATAATGTTCACGCATTAGGTCAGTAGGCGGAGAGAAGACGGTCTTTTGTGGCTGTTTGAACACATTCGACCACATGAGCGTCTACACTACGAAAGCAATTCAGTCGACTGTGTTTCAACTACCTCTGGGAGTGGTCAAAAGTGGACAAGCTCAAAACGCTTTAGACCCGTTTACACCTGTATTTAGTGTCGTTCACTTGTGATTTGATGTTGGTACTAACTTTTTCAGCTTCATACTGTCAGAAGCTAGTATTTTGAGGCACACAACAGACCAAGGTGTCTCTTCATTGGCCACCGTTTTACTGGAGAATCCGTTGGCAAGATATGCCTCGTCATATTTTCTTGTCTTTAAAACATTGTCTAGACCGGACTTGACGACGTGTATCGCGTTTCACCGATAAAGTGAACGTTGAAAATCAATTTTTATATTAGCTTTTGTCACATACCACCGCTCGCGTCTGGTGTAGAAACGTTGTTTTGGTAGTTGTAACATTTGAAGTAGACTTGGCACTGGCAGTCCTTTCACAAACTTGTCCATGCTTAGTGCAGAACAGTGCATCATTCATTAATATTTTTACATAGCTCTCTGAAATACTCCAGGCCGTCTAGCAGTCTGTCTTTTCACAACAAACGCTACAACTGATAACAGACTGCACTGCTCAAACGGGTACTGCGAGTCATCTTGACTCAATTATACTTATGTGTGGCAAGTAGCCACATAATAAGCGGGATAATTTGGCAGTGGGGTCTTTACCCTGAAGAAGTTTCTTTTACATAATCTACTGACTGCACACTATCCCTTAGCCTTGCCACGCCTCCCTTTTATAACTCTGGGTGTGCCCCCCAGTTTGGGAATCACTGGGCTAATCTTTTAGCATGTAAAATAAGATGCTTATTGAACACTAAATAGGCATCATTGTTGTGTGCATGTGGTTTGTTATTGTATTCGTCGCATAATCACAGATTATGGAATGAGCGATTTTTCGTCAAACTACACTTCTTGTTCCATTGACTTTCATTCATATGCATGTGAATGCAGTAGAAAGGAAACGCAAACTTGTGCGAATTTTGCTGCGTTCCAAAGTTCACGTTTGATTGGATGGTTGTGGTTTGCTATTGGTGGATCTCATGTGAGTGACCGGTTGCCCTGCCCTCAGTAAACGCGTCATCAGAGAAGAGCAGAGATGTTGCTGCAAGATGGAGGGGGGTGTTATTTTGATTCAAGATTACAAGGGCACACGAATTGATATGCACGGATAAATCATTTGTAATAAATACAGCAATTTTGATTTAATAGTGACTTTAAAAGGGATAGTTTCACCCAAAAATGAAACCCTCAAGTTGCTCCAAACCTGTATGAGTTTCTTTCTTCTGATGAACACAAAAGAAGATATTTTGAAGCAGGTTGGTAACCAGACAGTTGACGGTAGCCGTTGACTTCCATTGGCTTGACTCGTTAATATGCTGCAACTATTTTGGACGCACATCCGTCTTCTGCGCGCTGCAATGTCACATCTCAATACTTCACTGCAGCAACTGACCTTTTAAATGCACTGATTCACAGCAGAGGACGATTAACGCCTCCGAATACAAACAAGAGGTGTGTGTCGCTGTGTGTGTGTCACAGGTTTAGACTCAGGAAGAAGACCTGGAAGAACCCAGGCACAGTGTTTCTGGATTATCACGTCTATGAGGAGGACATCAACATCTCCAGTAACTGGGAGGTGTTCCTGGAAGTCCTTGAAGGTGAGGACATGGTGGTCATAAATATTCTATGGCTAATCTAGCAGCCCATATATTTTGTCAATCATTGATTTACTTGCTTGCAGAACCGGAGCGGATGAAGTCCATGTCTCAGTTAGCGGTTCTGACCCGCCGCTGGTGCCCAGCCCAGATGAAGCTCGAGGCCTTTCGGGAGGTGGTGCTGGAGAGCAGCAGCGTAGAGGAGCTCAAGGAGAAGGTTTGTGGAATACGAACTGTTGCTGATGAATGCTTAGAATTCCCAATTGTCATTTGAGTGCTAATCTCATTTTTTGTTTCCTCAGCTCAGTGAAATGAGTGGAATTCCTTTAGAAAACTTGGAGTTTGCAAAGGTACGGATCAGATTCAGTTGAGTTTCAGATGCCCTTCTTGCAGTGTCTCAGATACGAGTGTCTTGTTTCTCCTACAGGGACGAGGAACTTTTCCTTGTGACATTTCAGTGCTGGAGATCCATCAGGATTTAGATTGGAATCCTAAAGTCTCCACCCTCAATGTCTGGCCACTCTACATCTGTGATGATGGCGCTGTGATCTTCTACAGGTAAAGCCTTTCCCTTTCATAAATGGAATTGGCCACTATTTATGTTTTATAAGGAAATTCTATTTTAAAGTGCCCCTATTATGCTTTTTCAGATCAGGTATAGTGTGTAATAGAGCTGTTTGTGAATGTAAAATGTCTGCAAAGATCAAAGTGCAGGATAAATGGAGTTATTGTCTCCCAAAAGAAAGATGATTCTGAACTGCCTGAAACGAGTCATCAGTAATTCCTGCACGAACCTATGTAGGATTCTAACAAATTTGCATAATGCCAGTCTATGTTCTTCATTGACTGCCTGTGAACAACATCTACTTTGACCCGTGCTCAAACACTGTAGTTGTAGCTGAGACTGGAAGAGTTTGGTTTGTGTTGTCTACGCTGTTTTCTGCGCTACAAAAGCAAATCCACCTTGATGCACTTCCAAAGGATGAGATTGATACAGTAATACCGGCGCCGCCATAACTGTTCATATCACTGTGTATCAAGTGCTGAGGAAGATCCAGAGCTGAAATTCAGATATGGTAATGGGCGTTTAGTTTCTGACCTGTTGATTAATCACAACAGACTGGGCCATCTGACCAATCAGAGCAGAGGAAGCTCTCGGAAAGGAGGAGTTTAGAGAGACTGAATCTTTTATTGAACCGTTTCAGACACTGAGAGAAATGAGGTGATGCTGCAGTGTATATTATCAGAAAACCTTGAATGCATGCTATTGTAGGAGACTAAAATTAGGAAATACCATAATTGGGGCAGTTTAAGACATACTGTTTGAAGTGTAAAAATGCACATTTTGAGAATCGTCCAGTCAGCGAGTTGTCAGGAAGACTAGTTTATTTGGTCCTATTAAAACTCTTTATAATTAGGGCCGTTTGTTAGGCTGGATATATTATATTAATTATTTACATGTATTATTTAATTATTGTTTTAATATGGATTTAATTGTTAAAGGCTAAATTGTTAGGCTGGATTATTATAATAAATATAATATAATAATTACAGTTACTAAACTTCCTTTAATTCAACATTAACATGCTGTTATTAAAGCCAAAGTGAACGAAATGAATGACCTTATTCAGTGATTGACCAGTTGCTTGTTGGTCAACCTGTCAACCCTCCGTTTACCTGTTTATTTCCTGCTCCCACCTCTACAGGGACAGCACCGAGGAGCTCATGGAGCTGTCTGAAGAGGAGCGCAATGAACTGATGAAGAAGGAGAGCAGCCGCCTGCTGAAGACGGGCCACCGGGTCAGCTACTCCCCCCGCAAAGAGAAGGCCCTCAAAATCTACTTGGATGGAGGGCCCACCAAAGACCCTGGACAGGACTGAGAGGGGGGGGGAGGACTGTCCTTCCCTATTTTCTATCTGGCCTGCCCGCTGCAGTGTAGCGCTGCCTCGCCAGCGACCCTGGCATTTGGGCTCCACGTTGAATCAACGTCACCAGTGCTGTCCGGCTGACGCTCTCTTCTTTGAGCTCCAGAACGCATAGCGCGTCTCAGAGTACTATTGTGCACCATAGTTTATTGTACTGTAAAGTTTAAAGGGAAGTGCAAAAGCTGTTTCAAGTTCAATATCATTCAGATAAATCAATTTAATAATACAGAGATGGGTGCGCTCGTTAGAAGGAAGGGGGCAGTTTGGGAGATATTTTATTGCCCTCTTCATTTTGCACTCTCGGTGCGCCATCTCCATTGATTTTTCGTCCCGTCGTTCTGCATTTTCCGTTTGTCCATCACTCACTCTATAATTTTGAGATGCGATCCAGCGCATCAAATTCTCACGTTTTCGACGTCTGTCATCCCGAGTCACTCGAGCACAGTGCGTAATGTATCCAGCCACCTCCAAACGCCCGCACTGCTCGTCTTCCATTTCGTTGAGCTCTTCGATCGACTCCAGTCGTAGTATGACACTTTCACTTGACATTTTGGGTATGATGCTCTCACTTGAATATTGGGATATCTCTCCTTTTGTTTATTTAACACATAGTTGTGAAATTAAATGCTTCTTTTCTGGCTGAAGAGGTTCTATTCTTGCAGTTCATGCTTCCTTTTGTGTGTGGGTGTGGCTAGCGGTTTACACGCCCACTGACTGCTGAAGTCATGTCCATTTTATAGGGAGCTCCGCCCTCCTCCTCTCACTACTCTTCCTACTGGGGCTAATGACACTGGTACATATGAATTGCAAGCCTTTGAGTAGGGTGTCATGAATCAAGTAGTGCGCTTCGTTCACCTGATTCTTTTTTTTTTCATGTAAATTATTTCACTTCAGACTGATAAAGATGATATTAGGTCTTGTAAGTGAGTTTTAATGGCACGTTTTAATTTTTTTGACCTGTACTCGGCTTTTCTTTTTCCATTTAGACATGTCCTGTGTTTCTTTTTCATTTTTTTGTTTTTATTTCTGCACAATGTGAACAGAGCCTGTGGGTTCAGATGTGGCAGGTGTGTGTGCATGTGTGAAAATGCTTCTCGCTGCTGTTTTTGCGTAGCTGGAAATCAGAGGGTGCGGACGCCACGCTGGAGGAGCGCCAGTGTTGGAGCTCCACCGAATCGCCACAGGTTTTTGGGCTCCTAATTCTGCCACAAGCTGTTCACAGTAGACATGCCAATACTGAAATAAAAAGCAACAATCAATCTCTGTTTGCCTGCCTCCAGGTTGACGTATATGAAGAACTCATATTTTATGCATTTTACGGACTCAAGCGAGGAATCAAATATTGCTTGATTTAATAAAATTACACAGTAACACTATACAACCGTTTACAAATCATTTTCAAGCTATTAGTTTATAGTTAATTAATAATTTATATATTGATGTCTCTACATTGAACATATATTAAAGGAACACGCCGACTTTTTGGGACTTTAGCTTATTCACCGTATCCCCCAGAGTTGGATAAGTCCATACATACCATTCTCATCTCCGTGCGATCTGTCTGACGCACCCACCGCTAGCCTAGCTTAGCACAAAGACTGGAGGTAAACGGCTCCATCTAGCCTACTGCTCAATAAGTGACAAAATAACGCCAACATTTTCCTATTTACATGTTGTTATGTGTATAGTCACAGCGTGTACAAATAACAAGGTCACATGAGCCATCTTCTAACTGTATATAGTCTCAGAAGGCGAAGCACTGCTACTTCTGCGGAGTGATTTGCTCGTTCTGATTCTCCCCTCGACCTCAGTCTGTTCGGCATCTTGTCTATCAGCTTCCAAAGTTTGTAACTCCTCGTCTGTGTATTCTGGCTCAAAACGATATGGTTCTGGATTTTGGTTTGATACCAAGTAAAAATCCTCTGACAATTCCTCAAAGTCAACCATGATCACCAGTCACGTTCGCTACTAGCTACCTAGTCACGTTGGTTTTGTTGACGGAAGTAACAACGGTGCTTCTCAGGTGCTGCGAGCAAATCACTCCGCAGAAGTAGCAGTGCTTTGCCTTCTGAGAATATAGTTCCCAGTGTGTATACGGTTAGAAGATGGCTGTGTCTCATGTGACCTTGTTATTTGTACACGTTGTGACTATACACATCACAACATGTAAATAGGAAAATGTTGGTGTTATTTTGTCACTTATTGGGCAGTAGGCAAGATGGAGCCGTTTACCTCCAGTCTTTGTGCTAAGCTAGGCTAGCGGTGGGTGCGTCAGACAGAGTTATGGCACGGAGATGAGAATGGTATGTATGGACTTATCTAACTCTGGGGGATACGGTGAATAAGCTAAAGTCCCAAAAAGTCGGCGTGTTCCTTTAAGATATACACAAATAGTGAGCTTCATTCATGGTCATTGTAATTAACAAAATTATTACTGTTTAATTAGCTCATAAAAAAGTTAGATAATGTTTTTATGCTTTAGCAACCTATTAATCATATACAGCTCTGGAAAAATGATGTTTCTTTGGATATATTATTTATATCTATCTGTTTGAGTAAACGCGTTTTTTGATTTATTCAACAGACTACTGACAATATTTCTTCCAAATTTCAAATAAAAATATTGTCATTTTGAGCATTTATTTGCAGAAAATGACAACTGGTCAAAATAACGGAAAAATATGCTGTTTTCAGACCTCGAATAATGTGAAGAAAACAAGTTTATATTCATTTTTAAACAACACAATACTAATGTTTTAACTTAGGAAGAGTTCAGAAATCAATATTTGGTGGATTAACCCTGATTTCCAATCACAGCTTTCATGCGTCTTGGCATTCTCCCTACCACATTGCTGTTGGGCGACTTTATGCCACTCCTGGCGAACAAATTCAAGCAGCTTGGCTTTATTCCAACCCTCTTGCTTATATTCCAGAGGTTTTCAGTGGGGTTCACATCTGGAGATTGGGCTGGCCATGACAGGGTCTTGAGAGGCTGAGTGGATTGGAGCATTGTCCTGTGGGATAAACCAATCCTTCAATTTGGGGAACATTGTCAGAGCTGGAGGAGGCAATTTTTCTTTCAGGATAATCTTGAATGTGGCTTGAGTTATGCATCCTTCGCAAAGCCCGATTCTAGCTGAAAAACCACCAGATCATCACCGATCCTCCACCAAATTTCACAGTGTGTCCGCGAGAGACTGTTGGTTGCAGGCCTCTCCAGGTCTCTGTCTAACCATTAGAGGACCAGGTGTTGGGCGAGGGGAACATTGGACTTGTCAGAGAAGATAAGTCTTTGTGAAGAATTGGTTTTTCCTTTAATTCACCCCGTCATGGCCAGCCCAATCTCCAGACCTGAACCCCACTGAAAACCTCTGGAAAGTAAGCAAGAGGGTCACCAGCCATTAAATAAAGCCAAGCTGTTTTAATTTTTTCGCCAGGAGTGGCATAAAATTAATGTTCAATAAATGTCATTTTAAAGCACTTAATGGCATTTTCCAGTTTTCTGTGACCTAATGTAAAGTGACAACTATTTCTGGTTAAGTTGTTGTTAACGCATAAGAAATGATCCAACTCTTTACATATGCACTAATTAAACAATGATCATTTTGTTAATTACAGGGACAATGAATGAAGAGCTCACTATTTGTATATAGCTTATTAATATATTAACAATGTAGAGACTAGAATATATGAACTATGAATTAACTATAAACAAATAGTTTGCAAATTATTTGTAAGTACTTTATTACTGTATACTTATTATAAAGTGTTACCAATTATACTAGTAAAAATACTGTTTACATACTGTCATAACTTTCAAAACTCAAAAAGATTGTCTATTCAAATTATTCAAATCCAAACTGCAGATATGGCTCATTCAGAAATATTAATGATTTAATAATTTCACATGTGAACATGTTTTTTTACTTGGTCCTGAGTGGCTATACTCTCAGTGAAGCTCTTTTTCGCTCTTCGCTTAGGGGTAAAAAGAAATCGAAACATCATGACAGCGCCCACACTGCTGAGAGACGTTTAGATGAGTATGTAAATATGAGCTGCGCACTTTCCTCTCAATAACAGAATAAACACAGCGGTGAGAAAACAGCAGTTAAGAAAGCATCTGATCATAGCGATGTGGATGTTTGCATGATCTCTGCAGATCGGCACTACTGTAAAGTCACGTTATGCGTTTATAGCACTTTATACAGTAGATTGCTTTAAAGCAGTAGATTTACAGTATTAAACAAAGTGTTGGTGTCGCTTTCAATCAGAATTACACTTCAAGTTCTGCTGTAAAGCGGCTCTCCAGTGTGTTCATGACCTCGACGGACTGAACAGAATAAATGAACCGGAGATCTTTTCCATGTCAAAGGCGGCGGAGCCTCAGAGCCACACCCACCTATTACATAATCGCCACAGACCAATGGTAGTTTGAAGGTGTTTACCAGCCGGAGCAAAAGTTTGCTTTGGCAAGCTGTTTCAAACTTCCGAAAAGCATTTAGTTTGGGCACTTGAGGTCACATTAGTGTCATTTTGGCGACATTTTGTGGGCAAAAAAGGTCTGTTGTCTACTGTCAATAGTGTAGAGATGTATGAAGCACAGCTCACAAAGATGTTACTTTAAAACCAAGCAGCTTTCTGTTGGTCAACGTGATGCATTCGCATGACCAACTTGAACCAGTTGTGAAGTCTGTGCAAGGGAAATATTTCGCTTTCACTCTAAATTTTTGTGGATTCCTATTAAAATAACAATTTCTCCTTAGAAACGGTATATATGGTGGCACCTTTATGTCTTTAAAGTTGCTAAAAAGCAATGAAGAAATTAATTACAACTAGGGTTACAAAGTTTCTAGAATTTTTGGTAAACTTTACAGGGTTTTTTGAAAATTTTCGGAAAGTTTCTGGAAATTTACCGTAAATTTTCACCCCCTTTGCAACCCTAATTACAACTAATATAAGTGGACCAATTAAATAAAGAGATCCATTTTAGGTTCAGACTATACAGTATATATGAAAAGATGGAAACGACATGTTTTTCAACTTTTTATTTTATGTTTTGTATTTATTGCCTGGGGAAATTACACGAGGTTTCTTGTATGGTTGCGTCACTTTAGCTATTACACTAAACTAAGATGCATCGGATCTCATCAGAGCTGTCCTCTTTATATTTTCTTTGCCAGACGTATTATTGAAGCATTAGTACTGTACATTAATAATAAGTGCTTCCTTCCCATGCTATAAACCCACAGTGGAGCTTCAGCACTTGAGGGCTGTTCACACTGACAATGATTTGATGAACTAGATCTGCTTGATGCCCAAATAATACTGGCGGTCTGCCTAACTGGCCATAGCTTTGAAACTCTGATCACAAATCCAGTCGAACATAAAGTGCATGAGTCAAACATGAATCAAAAATGTGTTCATCTTGCCTAACTCGACTACAGTGTCTCACACACACGTGTCACTTGATGCCCTCAACTTTGCATTACCAGCGGTCGTCATCTCTCGCCAAATCGCCATTCATCCTGGCGACTTGATGCTTTCAAATCGATATCAGTGTGAACGCTCTTAGGTTCAGGCCTTCAGCAAATATCTTCTGCTGCACCTTCACAGCAGCTGTTTAGAGCCTGTGAGTTTGGGTGATTATGGTGAAGGCGTTTCCTACAAAGCTTTGGAGTGATGATGAAGCGTTCATGTCTGTTTCAGCAGCTTGTCTCCATCTGTCTGGCAGAGTCTCACTAGACGATGTAGTCAATCTCAGAGTAGAGGGTGTCGGTGAGGTCCTCCTCGCTGGAGTTCTGACTCTTCAGGCACAGTGCACCTCGTCTGATAGAGACAGTGAAAACAAAGTTTATGACCAATTTCATATCAGTATTTCCAGAAGGAGGGCTTCTTACCCAAGATGTTGGCACTGCAGGTCACCAGCACAGGGGCAGTGCTCTTGAGGACCTTCCCCCTCCAAATCCCATGACAGCAGCTCCATCAGGTGATTGGCTGAAATGATGCAGCGCTCGCGTTCTATTGGCTTAGAGCTGCATACTGGGAATAGCAAGGCTGAAAAATGGAATACAGTTAGTAGTTCCAAATTAGTGGTGAAAATCTTAGTGACTCGAGTCATTTGATTCTGTTCACCAAAAAGAGTTGTACTGATTCGTTCTGTGGTGTTACATATTTACGCCAGTAGGTGGTGACAAATGAGCGTCTTTTATGTGTCATGAGAGAGTCGATTCCTTTATTAAAATTTGTGCATCTACAAATCATCTAGATCTATTGTATTGCAAAAGCCTATCAGAAGCACAACTTTGCTAATGCGAACAAGATGACTGATTCAGCAAAGCTGGGCGTATTCATTCAGTAGGTCCAACCCAATAAAATGCTCCTTCATAACCCACACTTGAATACTATTGGTTCGTGCTAAAGTCGTCCTATACAGACAGGAAAAGCCACCAAAGAGGTCACACACTTCAAAATGGAACTTTAAAGGGGACCTATTATGCCCTTTTCATAATAGGATAAGATGTAATATAAGTCTCAGGTGTCCCCAGAATGTGTATGTGAAGTTTTAGCTCAAAATACCCCACAGATCATTTATTATAGCTTTTCAAATTTGCCCCATTTGGGTGTGAGCAAAAAAAACACTGTTTTTGTGTGTGTACCTTTAGATGCAAATGAGCTGCTGCTCCCCACCCCCTTTCCAGAAGAGGGCGGAGCCTTTACAGCTCGTGCTTCGGATACTCCAGCAACAACAAAACTGGAGAATCTCACGGAGCCAAAATGTCAGAAATTGTCAGTAACGGTGTTCAACCTTACATGTTCGAACCGGAGTCAGACACTGATGGAGAGACTCAGGAAGAAGTTACAACTTTTAGAATGCAACTGGACGTTTCTGAATGGTTAGTTATGGAGTTAACTTTAATCAACTTATCGAATAGCACGTTCCATCATAAATTGTTGTACAGGTGCTTATGTGGGAACTGTAGCAGGATGTTGGTATCGACCCATCTTTCAGAATCAACTTTTGTGCAAACCCAGCATTGAACTGACCCTCGTTTGCGAAGCAGTCCGGCATAAAATGATTTGCACAAGGCTTTACATAATTTCTTCGGCACATTTACTCGGCACAAAAATTCATCCACTGTGTCCTCAGTGGCTCATGCCGGGAGTCTATGGAGACTCTCATGTTCATTGGTACATCCAGTAACAGAACATTTGTAATGTTTATGTGGCGTAGACATTACATCAATAGTTACTATAGTGAGGATATAAACATGGCGGACTATGTGCGTCTCACTCAGGGCGGGATCTATGCTAATAGGGCAGATCGTCACCAGATGTGGGCGGGGCTTGCCCTACTGTGATGTCACAGTTAGGGGGAAATCCAACCAAAATATTTAACAGACATGCTCCTATGATGCTAGATGCTCCTACCTTTATGGAAGGCACAGCAGAACTCCTCCTTACAGTCGCGTTGGTACTGACAGAGGGTTCCTGCGTCTCCCTTTGAGCTGTTGCTTGCACACTGACCCCACACACACAGCTGTCCCGCACAGCATTCCTCATCTTTGGTGCACGTCTGAGGGGGACACAGTACACAGAGTGCCTTGAGACAGCTATTCACCCTTTGAGTTACTTCTTGGGTTCATGTTACACTTACATTTCAGCATATTTTTGAACCGAACACAATTCTTTCTTTCAGCACATCAATACACAGGTCATCCTGCAGTAATGCATCTCCACATATCACTACTAATACTAATATAAATAGTTGCCAATATCTAAACAAAACTAGTATCTGGCTGTGCAAACATTGCCACCATGATTCCAGGGTGTTGCTATGTGATTTCTAAGGTGTTCTGGGTAGGAATGAGAATCGTTTGGAGTTTAATGATTCGGATTCCTTAACAATTCCCTTGATTCATTCATTATTGAAAAACGCAGAATTGCATTTACTGTACATTGCCAATTAATGAGATAATTTTAAATTTCAACAGAAGAAATCAGAAATAAATGTAAAACCATTTTGGTAATTTGTTTACACAGACTTTAACATGGCTTTTTTTTTATTCTTAAAAGTTAAAATCGGTTAACTGCACCGATTGATTCATAATTTGTTTTTTAATCAAAATAAAAAACGGTTTATAAGTATAATTTGTTCAAAAACCAGACTCCACTGGTTGCGCAGTATGCTATTGATTCACTAAAAAGAATGGGCTCATAAGAATCACTCGTTCAGGAATTGAACTCTATTGATTGAAATATATGCAGTTGGTTCACTAAAAAAAAACCTAAGAGTCATTAGTTCGGGAATCAGGACTGCCTTGTTGCACTGTATGCTATTGAATCACATTAAAAAGAACTGGCTCATAAGAGTCATTAGTTCATGAATTAGACTACTGGTTGTGCTATATGTAGGTGATTCACTAAAAATACCTTGCTCATAAGAGTCATTTAGAAAATGTACTCCAAAGGTTGTGCGGTATGCTATTGATTCACTAAAAAGTGCTGGCTCATAAGAGTCATTTTTTTGGGAATCACTCTCCAATTGTTGCACTGTGTGCTATTGAATCACATTAAAAATAATTGGCTCATAAACATAATTAGTTCAGGAATTAGACTCTAATAATTGCGCAATACACAAATGGTTCACTAAAAAGTACTGGCTCATAAGAGTCATTCGTCCAGGAATTGGACTCCACTTGTTTACTGTATGCTATTGAATCACTAAAAAGAACTGGTTCATGAGGGTCATTCATTCAGGAGTTGGACTCTACTGGTTGCGCTATATGCACTTATTGCACTGTATGCTATTGAATCACATTGAAAAAAAATGGCTCATAAGAGTAATTTAGGAATTGGATTCCAAAGGTTGTGTGATATACTATTGATTCACTAAACTGTCTAATTGTTTTGTATGCTACTGAATCACTAAAAAGAACTGGTTCATGAGAGTCATTCATTCAGGATTTGGATTCTGCTGGTTGCTCTATATGCAGTTGGTTCATTAAAAAGCACTGGCTCATAAGAGTCATTCGTTCAGGAATCGGACTTCTCAGGACCTGCTGTGCATTACTGATTCACCAGCAAATAAGGGTCTTTTATTTTTCAGGAATAGACCTTAGTCAAGGTAGCACTATGTTTAATTTTTGACAGGAATGAAAACGAGGCTGTGAGGGATAGTAATACAGTGTGTTCAGTGGATTATACCATAGTATAATATGCCAATTGTTCAGCTGCAAAATATCTTTTTACCCTTTTATCATTCGCCAAGAGAAAATCTTAAGTCTGAATGCTTAGAACTATTAGCACAATGACATATGGTTAGGTTTGTTCAAAGGACAAAGCTTTCTAACAAGCATACACAGTTTGTTTTGGCTGGGTGTTACAATGCATTTCAACTGTATCCTGCAAGAGTAATGCACATCTGTATTCTGCTTGCTTAGCTACCCTACTTCCTGTGCCTCGAGGTGAACTCAATATGTCCTATGCGGGGCCGGAGAAGCTGCTCATATTTAGCAATCTGCGCACTTTGATGTGAAACCCAAAGGAGAAACGCTCCAGCATATCAGATTCCAGGTGCACTTGTACTGCAATGCAGTCACAATGCAGGCTCAGTTGCATCATACTGTTGGAAAGCCACATTACAGGGTACAATGTTTGTGCAGAAAACCAAATGGAAATAACTAGGGACTAGGTTGAACACCTAGCATGCACTAAGCACACTAGAGAATCTTTTAATCTGGATAATACTGGAGGTTAAGCGTACCTTGCAGTGTGCCTGGTCTGTGAAATTTGAAACCACTTACTGCATCAAGCTGTTTGCAGGGCAGACACTTTGAGCTGTGCGTCTCGTAGAGACAGTACCTGCCCTTCTCACAGTCTTCATCAATGACACACTCCTGAGAGACAGAAGAAAAGCATTCAAAACCTTCAAGAAGGAACAGATTTGAGTTTCAAACTTCAAGCACATGGTCCACATAACTAATCAATAGCAGATTTGTACTTCGGCAGAGAATTAAAGCAACATGCACAGGATTTAGGAGGATGTGAGGTGGTCATATGATATTACATTTAGACAAAAAGTGCTTTATCCCTTAATGCTTAATTTCCCTTTTTTAACCCTGGTTCATAAATATTTAACAGAGGGGAAAGTCATACCTTCATTAACTATTATCTATCTATTACCATTATCTAACTATATTAAACATATTAAATACAACCACTGCAATTATATTTTAGTCCACATCTACACTGTAAAGTGCTGGAGAATGTATTACAAGAAAATAATATTTCAGTCTTTCTACATTATAATTTTACATTTAATTCAATGTGTTACTTGCCATTTCTTTGTAATTTATTGTGATATTTAGCATTTCTGAGTGAAAATTGTTTCTACACCAATTTTTCTTCAGTGTATTAGCTTTGAGGCAGTCAATGACAACTCGTTTTTTGCATATATATGCATTTGAAAAACAGACCAAAAATATTGATGACTCATCCTGCACTACACAGATTTTTTTGTCCAATCAAATGCTGTCTAGAACAAAAGTCCCTCCCCCTTAACAACCTGCAAATGACTAGTGAATCATGTGTTGTAACTAAGACTATTTAAAAAAAAAAGGGGGGGGATGAGCCTTTCAGCATTTCCTCTCCAACTTCCTGTTTCAATAGGAAATACATCAATACAGGAAGGAAATGGTGCTCATGGGGTCTTTAAAATACTTGATTCATACTTCAGACTTAAAGGAGACCTATTATGCTCCTTTTTACAGAATGTGTGTCCCCAGAATGCATCTGTGAAGTTTCAGCTCAAAATACCCCATAGGTCATTTATTATTACATGTTGTAAATGCCCATTTTTGAGTGGAAGGAAAAACTTCCTGTTTTGGTGCATGTATCTTTAAATGCAAATGAGCTGCTGCTCCCCACCCTATTTTCCTGAAGAGGGCGGAGCCTGTACAGCTTGTAAAAGCCATATCAGTCTAAACTTCTGATATATGGTTTTCTGAGCACACACACCCGAAGCACGCGCACAGAAAGCTGGATGTCAGACGGAGTGTCCTGTGAGTATTAAACTAAGTTCTCTTAAACTGTCAAATACACACAACGTTCACATAAACACAGTCGGTTATGCCTGTGAATGTAAACTGCAAGTAAAGAAATCGCATGTGTATATTAGATATGTGTATTAAAATGAAAGCAGCGTAATATACAGTAACTACTGCTTAATATGCTGTTAACGCTTTCCCAGCCATTGACGGAAATTTCCGTTATTTGTGAGAAAACGCTTCCCGCCATTGAATGAATTTTCCAGCTTTCCGTGTTTTCACTGTTATGCGGTAGGGGGCGCTATGACACATCTCCTGAAAGAGTACTTGCTCTGCGTCCCAATGTTCATAATATCCATCCTAAATAGTATGTGAGATTAGAATATGTGTCCCAAAGCATAGTATGTTGAAAAGAGTATGTCAAAAGTCCCCGGATGGTGTACTATTTCCGGTAGATTTTTGAAGTGTGGATCCGTGCACACTCTGAAGGCTAATATTGGACGAGGATTCGGTTCAGAACTACAAACATGAGTAAAAAGTGTTAAAAAACTACAAAACATGGCAGATCTGCGCGACCGATGGTGAGAGGTTTAGATAAAGGTTTGAGTGATAAAGTTTAAACTGATAAAAATTGTTATATTTATGTAAAAATTATGTTATATTTCATCTGCAATAACAGTGTGGACTTTTATAAAGATCCGTTTGGCCATTAACTTTTAAATACATCATTATGCATTAATATGAGTAGAGTTCTCTGCATGAAAGACCCGCGACTGCAGATCAGGAAATGAAATAAAAAGTGGAGGATTTTAACTGTGACAAGATGATTGACAGGCCAGTTTACGGTGACAGGATGCATGTAACTAAGCGACAGAGAGCAACTGTTAAAGACACAATTGACGTGATAGTATGACGTGATAGTATGTCCTAAAGCTTGCCTACTCTTGCTACACACTCAAAAGTATCTACTTTTTCTTCATAAAAAGAGTACATACTTTTAGGGCGTAGTATAAGTAGGCGAATTGGGACACAGCATGAATCTCCTGATCAAAACACAGGAAAAGAAGATGCGGAAATAATAATAATATGTATATGTAAAATAATGCGATCACCAACATTAAACAGCATATAAATCATAACTGCCTAATGTTACTGAAATGTCGACCCAGGATGAGCTACAGGACTGTGAAGCTTTAGGGGTGTTGATGGACTTGATTTATTCATATGTTTTGATCATTGTTCTGAATCTGATCTGGATGTAGTCTTATTCATAACTTCTGGAGAAAAATAGCGCAGACACTGGACAAAGATTAAACTTTCTAGAGCGCATGTGTCGACCACCATTTGCTATCAAATGAAGTATACTTTGCATACAGCAGTGTATGTGTAAAAAACAAAGTATACTTTGGGCTTTAACAGATAATATCCTGGCAGAAAATGTCCAGTACTTTTTCCGTTGTTCAATGTATTTTTCTCACAGTGCTACTTATACTACATCTGTCTAAAAGCAGACCTGTAAGGAAACCCACTCTCAATTATTCAGCATTCACTTTCTTTGTCTGAGCTCCCCGGACGCCTTGAATGAGTAGATCTGAAATGTCAAATGGATCCGTAAAGCCTCAGACGAGATCCGTTGATTATCAGCTGAACTGTCACCTCAGATCCAGAACCCTGCCATCTAAACGACCAGGTCAATACAAACCAGACTCGTCTCAGTCAGACGGGAAATGAAATGCAGAGGAAGAGTTTTCACTAGAAAATGTGTGCAAATAAAAGGCTTTTGATTGTGGCGAGATAAATGCCATGTTCTTCAGACACAATGAGATCACTTACGTGATCAAGGCTGTTCTCTCTATCGCTGGGCCGCATGGTTGTTAGGTTGTTGTTGGTCTCTTCAGCTGAATTGTCTGTTGTCTGGGAGTAAAAAGACAGAAGTGCATTTGATACACACATCGAATTATGGTACATTCAGACAAATTTGTTCATTAGCCTATGTGAGAAGAAACTGAGAGTGATGCAAGAGAAATAGCACAACTCAGTTACTTTTAAGTGGTCATTATGCCAAATGATTTGACCAGTCATATCTGGAAAGTGGTGTAATTGTATTTAAACGGCATTACTGAATTGCACAAAAGCTCTTCACCTACCGTATTGATTCTCTCCGTGATATGAATAGATTGATTCCCAGCTATGATTTCAATACTGCTGTAATTTTGGAGGTTTGAAGAGACGTTGTGTGGATGGAGGCTTGATTTTGCTGTCTCATTGTCCATCTGAGAGAGAAAAAAAGAATCTCTTATTCGAAAACTCTGCAATAAGTCAAACTGTGCAATTACTAAATGAACTGGCTCTTAAAAATCACTTTCACTGACACTGATGCAAGGATTTTGAAGATTTGCAATGATTTCCATGACTTTTCCAGGCCTGAAAATCGCAACTTCGTAATTCATTATATTTTTCCCTTACAGTGGGAACTTTTTTAGGTTTATTCAGTATTAAAAAATATGCTTTTTGACTTGAATAAAACCAGTTAGTTCAAATTTTACCACATAAAGCACATACGGACCTGACTATACATTTTCCAGTAAAGCGGTGAAAGGCCTATAAGATAGACCGATAATCAATTTAACCAATATAAATTACTGATATCCTTTTCAACTTAATCTGTCATCAGTTCTTTAAAGTCAGGTTGATGATAAATGGCACATTTGGGGGATCTTTGAAGAATAACACCCAAGTGTTCATATATAGATGAAAATAATCTTGATTGGTCATAATGCAATACTGGTCAGTTCATGACACTTTCAAATATGTGATCATGTCCATGCTATCTAATATGAATTAAGTCAGCTCTGATTTTGATATTATCAAAACTAAGCTATATTAGTTATGACAGAAGTTCAAAATATTATCCAAATCTATCGGCTATATTGTATTTTAAAGGAGAGACCTGATGCACCGCGTCCTCCAGCTTCTGCTGCGTGTCCTCCATCAGTTCCTCCACCTCTTTGAACATATCGCTCAGTGTCGTTTGTCCTTGTGCTATATTTGTCTCCATGTTTGCAATGATGTCCATGTCTGTTTTGGATATTTCGGGGACAATTCCATGGACGATGCCCAGGCACAGGCTGAATCCGAGCAGAAACATGTTGACAGCGCGGCTGATGCCTGTACAGTGTGTGTGAGAGAGATCAGAGGAGCTCCAGCTGCGCGAGACGAGGAGAGGAGAGGAGAGGAAAGGCGGGGCGATGCGCATCCACACAAACACACAATCCTTCCACTGCATCTCTGGCTGCTCACACACTGCATATGCCAGGCATTCAGGGGGTTCGCGCGCATTCCACAACTGTGATGCACAATTACATATTTTAGTTATTTGACTGTTTTTTGTATTCGGTTTTTCTTTTGTATTGAATTTATTCTATTTTTATTTATTTACCTGAATATATATTTATGCAAGACATAAGACTTAATCTTGTCTTTATTAGGTGACGTGAACACGAGGTCTAAAAAAAGTTTTTTAAAAAGTCAACGTTTTCGCTTTTTAGGGTTTTTTCCTATTCTGATTTGGTGCTGTGTAAGTTTTTTCACTTTACTAAAGCATAAAAATACCATAATACGTTTGCAGATATTTAGGAAACATGCTAAATTCACCTACTCGTTTCTCAGAAAAACAATGCTACAGCCATTTATTCTACTTTGAAATGTGCATTCTGGTGTCCCGACATTTCATCCTACCCGTCAGATTGTCCTACCAGGGCTTACTGCGCATGCGCACATCAATATTTATTTTTATTTTATTTTTTTTAAATATTTACATAGTTTTAAGGGTATGGATATTAATAAAGCCTCAAATCACATGAATATGATGCTGGTAGCACAATCTGATAGGTAGCATTTTTTGCTGTCGAATTGTGCTACCTACTGTTTTAATGGGAGGTAGCAAAATCTGACAAGGTAGGACAAATTGACGGAACACCGTAACACCACAAGTTGCCGGTTGTCGGAAAACAACACAGCGTATTGCAGCCATGCAAGCCAGCAAACAAACCGGGTCAGAGATCGCAGATTCTACCCGACCTAAAAAGCCTCGGTATCCATCTAAAAATCTCTATCAATGAGAGCTTATTAAAACGCGGATAAATCAACTCATCAACTTACAGTGTGGCTTTCATTGTCAATTGTCGTGAGTCTGAGGAGGAGTGGGTGGGGGAAACAACAATCTCCAATATTTTGAATTTGGACTACAGTACCTATTTCGACCACTAGCTGTCAATCCTACATACTGCATCTTTAAAGGCACAATATGTAAGATTTTTAGATTAAAATATCCAAAAACCACAAGACCAATGTCATATATTTTGTTGACTTTTGTACGTACATTATCCCAAATGTTTCCAAGAATGTTTAAATCCAGAGAAATAAGCCATTTTAACCAGGACACAGACCATGTCCGTGCGTCGCCTTTCAATGACATCATACCCGAGTTACCCTCGATTTCCAGTTTTATTTTGTAGAAACCATAGAAACACCAAAGATGCTTTAATATATTATGTGTTTTATTAGACAGTTGAGCTGTTTGGAGCTGTTTGGAGACATTCATCGACAGAAAACGAATCATTGTTATACAGCTCAATACAGTTAGTCTTATTGTTTAAATCTCATTTTCTTGTTTTACCACGAGTACCATGTTTTACCATGCCTAATATCGGTCTAGCTTAATGCAGTGTGCAACAAGCGTCTCATAGTAGCCATCGAGCGAATGCACAGAGTAGCATTATAACATAACTTTCAACACACTCAAATGTGTGTAATATGATAAAACAGCGCTGCGTTACCCCACATACACATGAGCAGAAGAAGCGGAAGCGCTCGTCTGTGGCAGAATAAAAGCTCCGCGAAATCAAGGCGCCATCAATCTACACCTTTGTTTGGAATAAGCGATATCTAGTGGCAAAAATGACATATTGTGGCTTTAATTAGATGTGCAGTCAGTATTTTCCCATGTTACGCACAAAGTAATGAATAGTTCTTTTGAAAACGAGTTTAAAAATAATGTAAGCTACATGAGCAACTGAAGTTGTCGCAGAAAACTTTTGGTGTAATGCATGTGTTACTATTGCCCGAAATTGCAAAGGTTAACATAGCCTACTCATAAACATAGCAAAGTTAAACAAGACACAGTTTAACACATTTGACGTTAGATGTTTTTCAGAGAGAAAAAAACTTCCGCGAGTAGGCTAGTGACGTCATGCTGTAGGCTAATATGACAGTCGACAGAGGCATGGCGTTTTCTTTGCGCTTAACGAATCAATTTGTGATTCATGTCGCACTCTTTGTACATGACATTCATTCAGAAGACTCGAGTCACTGGAATTAATTAAAATAAAACATATTACGTTAACAAGTAGGCTAGTTTTTCAGTTTAGTTCTGTTTTTGGTTCTTACTACCTGATTTTTCATTCATTATAGGTTACATAATGTGCTTCCTAATTCCTAAATAATAGTTAAACGAAGGGTAGGTAGGCAACTTCGGAGAGGCTAGTAGCAAGCCTTAAGCCCAATGTATACTTCTGCGTCGAGTGTACGCCGCAGTACGCGTGCAACACACGACGTATCCTGACGTGCACCTCTCCAAAAATGTAACAACGCGTCAATTCTACGCGGACCGCAAGCGCTGTGATTGGTCTGCCAGAACCCCTCCCTCAGGGGTACACATGCTCCCTCTGCATGTGTACTGCACGTCAACGCGGACAAGGATGCAGAAGTATAAATAAAAATCGGCCCACGGCGTAGAGGCTACGGCGCAGGTCCGATGCAGAAGTATAAATTAGCCTTTAGACGTCACGCCCACGGACCGTTGGCTGAACGTCTGATGCATATGGCACACTTTTCTGGAAAAACTTCAGGAGTTTCGAAGTCATCATCTGATTGGTTGAATTCTACAGGATGTCCGCGAGACGTGTGTACTGCATTCTTTAACGGTCCGCCTGGAAACAAATGCCGTGACGCCAAACCCCCTGGTGGAAGAAGAACGCCGTTGTGTTTACAACTGTGACAACGAGCGCTTACCAGGATCAACTAAACGCTGGATTTTCAAATGTATGTGAGGTTCGCGGCTCCACTTTTGCAGTTAATTTGCACAACGTTCTTGAATTAATAATTTATAGATGCACAGCGGTCTGTTATTGCAGGGACATTGGCATTACATTTTCACGCCCCTAAACATGACACAAAACGAACTGTGATTGGTTGCTTTACATGTCACTCAAACGTCCTCTTGGGCGGTCCTTGGCCAATGAAAGCTGCGAAAAAGTACAGACCTTCTGCCGTCAGTCTGAAGGACTGGCTATGCGAAACTAGTAGCAAGCTAGCTTTGAAAGCATTAGATCCCACCCTCCCTTCAGAGCGTCTCCAAAGCCACGCCTCCTTCAAACACATGAACACGCCAGAGCAGATTCAGCAAAGTGTCATAAGAGACGCCGTTAAATTACCCCATGTCTCAAAGCACATAACATTACAATAATAATGAACCTAAACAACTTAGGGTGCTTTCACACCTGCCTCATTTAGTTCGGTTGAATCACACTAGAGTTCGTTGTCCCCCATGGTACGGTTCGTTTGGGCAGGTGTGAATGCAGGAATCGCACTCGGGTCGGGTGCGCACCAAAAGCGGACCAAACAAGCGTACCGAGACCTCCTTGAAGAGGAACACTGGAGCGGCTTGTTTGTGGTGAGAACGTGATCTGACCTCGAACAGACCCAACTGCCTAAAGAGCTGCACATTTTTGGACTAAACCAGCTGCCGTAGTCAGCTGCGCCTTTGCCGTTTGGAGTGCATTAAAACATTATTTTCCGCATCCGCGCTTCATTCTTTAAATGTATAGTTTGCCTAAAGTGGTGTATACAAACTATGTAGTATATGATGACCTGGGATACATTCAGCCCGTGCAGTCGTCTCTCCATAGTATGACTTACAAAAGTGGCGTGTTGTCTGCTGGCTTTTCCTCCTCTCTTTGTTTACTTCCGGGAGTGCCATTGGAATTTTCCAGCACGTTAAATCTGACCAATCGAAGAGCAGTCTAGGAAATGCGTTCAAAGACACATCTGGCCAATGAGTGATGTGGATGTTGTCACATGACTGCATTTTGGTTCGTTTCACCAACTCGTCAACTGATTCAGACCAGAGCAATCAGTGTGGTGTGAAAAGGGACCAAAATGGCTGAAAAATGCTACAATGTGTAAACTTTTGCCCTTGGTCCGGACCAAATGAACCGAACTACAGATGTGAACGCACCCTAACAGAGCTTGGACTTGTACCACCTGACTGCTGCAGATTCATTTTGGCGTTGATAGTGTTGACATATAAACGCATAAATCCGAGTCTGAGGATGTGAACAGCAACGGTAGAACGTCACGGGTTGCCATCTTGTAATTATGGTTACAACATGGCGTGAACACAGCATAAGCTTGTTGTTTTGGTTCAGGAGGAACTGTAAAAGGAGGCTGCTGTTTGTTTGTGGTGCTCGGTGACTGACGTCTGTCTACAACTCTGCAAAGCCTCATGAAATGTGCTGATGACGTGATGTCTAGACTAGAGCAGTGTGCGGTGGAGGTATGGAAATACATATTTTGACAGGCACTAGGACATCCTATCATGATTGAATGATTTTTTTTTTGGTCCTGAGACTTCCACAGAAGATGTACACTTTCTAATATTTAGACCACTTCCATTTAGGCTATTGATTGCTATCAGGGTGTGAAGAGAGTTTCAACCAGAATAACAAAAAGTGTTTATGAAAAGAATTGCCTACCCTACCTTTAATTAATGTGGCAATGAACGTGACCAGTGAACTGAACTGGATAACTGAATCAGTCCGATTAGCGAAAGAATCATTCAGACACAGATCTGACTCAAAAGAACAATTCATTCAAGAATTGTTCTCATTAACTTTCATGAACGAATGATTCGTGAACCGATTAAAAAACTGTATTAAATAATTACCCATCACAATGCACAAAATATCCATTATCATATGGATATAATAGGCTAATCCCTAAATATCCAAAAACAATCAGCTGTTGCTTTTATTGCTTAACTGTAACTCCTGAAGGGCACATTGCGTGTTTGATGCACACGGTGGCGCCATTGTCTAGTTAGATTTTGTGACATAGCAGGTGATCAGCGTTCATGAGACTTCAGTTAATATCACTGCATCTTAATCATTTCAAATATTTAAAGTGTTCAGTTTACAGATAACGATAGATTATATCGGTGATTCTCGTTAATCTCCTTAAATGTATATGTTGCGCAAAAGCATCACCTGTTGCATTATTCCATTGAAATACCTGTCATCTGATTCGTAATCGCTGGTTTATGTCATCAAGTGATTTAGAACGCGTTGTAGAGATTTCAAATCGAACGAACAACATTTGGACATTGGGTTCTGCCTCTACTATAAAAATACACACAGCCAATGGGAAACCCGACTTCGCATGCCCTCAAACGTCAGTGAGCCTATATTTTGTGTTGTGAAAGAGTACGGATCTGACACACACATGCCTCCAGCTACAGTCACCGACACGCGCGCGCGCTTCACTGCCTTCACTTCTGACTGACTGTCAGTCACACGGAATCGCTGTACCTGTGCCTTTAATCCCATACGGACTTACAATGAAAAGTAGGTGACTATTCCTTATTTTAAATACTTATGTTTAGTATTTGTAAGCCGGTATTGTGTGAACAGTATTTGTTGTTGAATCGCTACTGTAGTTTCTTCCGCTGAATCGATTCATATCTATCCATTTTTAATGACAGGTTGTTTCGGTTCAACTTCACCTGCAGAAAGCGATTTAGCCGTTGTTGTAAAAACAAAAAAACAAATATTATGAAATATTTCACAACATATCGGAGTCAATAAGTCTGGTTTATATATTGATTAGTTAACTTAGCAAACAAACTATAGCCTAGCTGACTCAGTTATTCTTTCGAAACGACTGATTGATCTGACATATGTTTAGTTTATTTAATTCCAGCAAGCTTAAGTAAAATAGTTTGGTGGGGCATCTTCATACAATCTAAAAATACTGGGTTGTTACAGCCCATTTTGGGTCAAATATGGGCAAACCCAACCGTTGGGTTTAAAAAAAAAAAAGAAAAAGAAAAAAATTAAGCCAACCGTTGGGTTTAAAAATGTAAACCAACGGTTGGGATTTTCCATATTATGTGACTGACCCAAACATGGGTTATACAGTGTATTTAGTAGAAGATTAATCTGCTTCTCTTCTCCTTTTTGGAAAGTCTGTCTGACCTGTTTTTATATGACATTTTTTTTCATTGTTATTTAATAATCAAACGAATTGTTATTAAGGGTGCAGTTATGCTTCCAGTAGTAGCTACTTAAAAATAAAGGTTCCTTATCAGCATTTATGAAGAACCTTTAACATAATCCGCAAAACGTTCTTTAAAGTGGAAAAAGGTTCTTTATATAATCTTATATTAGCTGTTCTTCACACTAAGAAAAAGTGGTTATTTTAAGAACTGTTCACTGAAAGGTTCTTTGGGGAACCCAAAATTTGTTTTTCAGAATCACTGCAAAAACATCTTTCCGAACCTTTATTTTTAAGTGTGTATGTCATTTATTGGATACAGAAGCACCAGAGGCATGGGTTCAACATAAAGAGAGATATTAAAGGGATAGTTCACCCAAAAATGAAAACTCTATCATCACCTCAAGTCGTTCCAAACCTGCATATAATTATTTGTTCTGCTGAACACAAAGAAAGATATTTTGAAGAACATTCAAACAGTTTTGGGGCACCATTGACTTCCATAGTATTTTTTTCCATATTGTGGAAGTCAATGGTTACCCTAAATTGTTTGGTTACAAACATTCTTCAAAATATCTTCCTTTGTGTTCTGAAGAAGAAAGACAAAATACAGGTTTGGAACAACTTGAGGGTGAGTAAATGATGATAGAGTTTCCATTTTTATAAACAATATTGTTTATAAATTACAACATACTTTTTGTCGAATGTTAGTGGAATATGCCAATAGACACCCAATAAAATGTCCACTAAAATTGGGGCTAGATGCCAAAAATAAAAAGTGAAGAAAGGAAAGGATTTCTTGCTCTAGCATCATTTGTTTGCAGATGCCATTGCAACTCTAATGCAAAGACAATCAGACAAGTGTGACTTAAGTACTAGCCAATAGTGTCCAAACTTTTTGGGGCCGCTGTATGTATAAGAGTATGAAATACAATAGTAGGGTAGTTAGTTTTGCACCTTTCATCACTTAATAGAATAGCCAAACATCTAGTATGAGATTTAAAATGCATATTCATTTTCATTTCATCTTTTCTTATGGACCTTCTAAACTTTTAAAGACTCATCTTAAAGGGATAGTTCACCCAAAAATGAAAATTCTGTCATCATTTACTCACCCTCAAGTTGTTCCAAACCTGTTTGGATTTCTTTCTTCTGCTGAACACAAAAAAGATATGTAGAAGAATATGAGTAAACAAACAGTTTATTGACCACATTGACTTCCATAGTATGGAAAAATATATTCTTTTGTCTTCAAAAGAGAGAGAGAGAGAGAGAGAGAAGGAGGTAGAGAGATGAATGATTGGTTGTTCTCAGTGTGAGAAAGATAATACTCCCTTTAATGTTTTTTCAAGGAATCAGTGGCTTGTTCAGTAACCAGCACTTGAACTTGTGTTGAAGTTTAGTAGATTTTATACCACTCGATTTTCACACAGTTTTCTTTGTCCAGATCTCAATGAGAATTTTAGGAATATAATCCAGACTGAATATTGGAATACTGGAAATTCACCCTTTGGATATTCGACACATTTTCACCTTTTGGACTTTAAACACAACATTGTTTACGCTCAACCTGAAGTTTGCTTTTTGGAGATGACAATCAAGCGAAATACTGACATTCTTCTAACCCATGTAGTCGTCTCAGTAACAAAGAACCATTGAAGAACCTTTAGTTTTAAGATTTTAGTATTACAATGTATTTTAACTGTGGCACTGTAGTTACAGTTATTTATGAAACAATATAATGCATCATCACAATGTCTATAATATGAGATTAGCTTTATGATGCATGATAAATATACTTCAAGTAAAGTGTTTATGCAGTTTAACTCTGGTAAAGCCCTGTGAGTTTTGTGATTCACTAGGCAGCCAAAACATCATCTTCCTCTGTGGATGAGCAATAACTTTGTGTTTTACCTCATAAGATGAGGTACTTAATAAGTAATAAACACACTTCTTAATAAAAAAAAAGCTGTGATTTTTTTTTTTTTTTGGTATCTAATTATCAAAAGTGAAAAAGTGCAATGAATCATGCCATAAAAATGTACCACGTTCTTGTTTTTGCACGCCCACAAAATTAATCAGTATATCATATAAATATGATTGCATATAGCCCTATTTCAAACGCATTGAAATCACCTCAACGGAGGTGATACACTCCTATTTTACAGTCCACGTAGCATTCAACAGACAGTACGACAGATAAACATTCATCACATTTGATTTAAACCACCTTTCTGTCCAGTTGGCTGGAATTTCCTCAATAACAGTCAGTGCAGTTGGCCACTATTGAATCCCTCTGAAGATATCGTCTAGATCAGACTCTGCCAGTTGTGTGTCCTGCACACTATGTACTCCAACACCCTCATTTGTCATAAGTTAGTCCATGTGTTACTGTTAAATAAGGAATTTTTACTGAGGAGCTTTGCCATGTTGATATAAGCACAAAAATAGTGCGGAAAGAACGCTTTTTTGGCAAGACATGAAACCAATCAGGCTGTATGTAAATCTTGATATTCTGTTATACTTATAAACAGTTTTGGGGAAAGTAACTTAAAAATAATGTGTTACAATATTGCATTACTCCCCCAAAAAGTAACTAATTGCGTTACTTAGGAAAGTAACTTTTGCGTTACTTTTTTTTTTTTACCTGGGCTGGGCTTGCTTTGTTTGTTTGTTTAAAACAAAAAAAGTGAAATGAGTAAGCCTCACATTTGTACAGTATCAAGGCCGCAGCCCAAACAAATCTTTCAGCTGTGCTGCCATTATGGATCGCAGAAGAATAGAGAAGAAAGTTGAATCAACACTCTTACTTCAATTAAACACACTGTAAAAAATTATCGCGATTTTAACGGTAAAAGACTGTAAAAATGCTACGATGAAAAACAGTTAACTGGTTAACGGAAAGTTTCCGTACTATATACGGTGAATAACTGTAATAGATCTAACCTTACATTTACAGTTTTTTGAAGTGAAAAAGAACAAGTCATTGTGTAATTTACAGTGAAAAAACGTAAATTGACATTCCCAGAATTCCCTGCGTGACACTTCACATTTGATGTATTTTCGTTGAAATAACTGTTTCTTCTTATTTTTTTTCTAATCACTTATGTACATTAGGGTTTTATGTTACATCTAATGTTGGTAAATTAATGTTTATTGCATTTTTAAAATTTCATGTGTGTTACCATGATGGTGTTTAGTGTTTGTGTGAATGACACCTTCCATATATTAGTATTGTCCCCCTAAAAGCTGCTTGTGATGAGCTTTGATTCATCATGTGACTCTCATCACCACTGTGTTTGGTGGTTGTCAGTATCAAAGGTACATAACACATATTAGTATTTCAATAGG
Organism: Coreius guichenoti; assembly: GCA_039654105.1. Classification (NCBI taxonomy): domain Eukaryota; kingdom Metazoa; phylum Chordata; class Actinopteri; order Cypriniformes; family Gobionidae; genus Coreius; species Coreius guichenoti. The sequence goes on from CM077168.1 coordinate 5,093,152, forward strand.
TTGGTAATTTAACATTATTTCAGTTAATGAAATATGTTTTTTTACTGCAAATGTAACGTAAATATTTACAGTGTACGTGTAATTATTACAATATAAACCTTTAAATTATACGGTTTTGAACTGTAAAATAGACAGTAAACTAAGTGCTGTCCCGTAAAACCTAAAATGTTGCTACCGTATTTTTTACGGTAAAGTTCTGGCAACCACAGCTGCCGTTTTTTTACCGTAAATTTTACGGGGATTTTTTTTACAGTGCACAAAAGTGATGTTTATCTAAAGTCATTTTTGCTTATTAGTATGGTTGAATTGGATCATTGAAGGTCAAAAGACATTAGTTAATAAAGTGAGATTAAATACATAAAGTGTCTATGTGTGAACATATTTAATTTTTGCAGGTTTGTGTAATATTCTGAGATTGCATTTCACTGTTTTTATTCATTTTGAGGAATTCTCAATCGGTTTTTGTGCAAGTGAGATGAGTAAATGGATGGTCACATTTAATCTAGAACTACAATAATCATCATGTTTACACACAACGCCCCTTAACTTTACTCTCGATTTCTCTCAGTGTGGGGACAGGAGAGCTGTCAGTCTATAAATGGGAAAACAAAGTAACTTGCATTACTTATTTGAAAAAGTAACTCAGATATTTTGTTGTAAATTTAAAAGTAATTTTTTACTTTACTAGTTACTTAAAAAAGTAATCCGATTACATAACTTGCAGTACTTGTAATGTGTTACCCCCAACACTGCTTATAAATGAGTTTTTATACTCTGACCTTTTTAAACACTGGCCAATGATGTTCCCTTACTTGGTGTGTTCAAAAAATGGCAGTTGGTGAACCTTGTTCTGCATTTTCTACCATTTTCTATTACTGTTATTGATACGTACCGATATGTACCGATTTGTACGTTTGTATGTACGTGATTTGAACAGATCCCTAAAACTAAGAATTACACTTGTTTGTCCTGTGACATTTGTGCTACAGACATGAATGATGGAAGGAATAATTGACTATAGGATGTAAGGACAGGGTTCCTACAGGTCCTTGAAATCCTTGAAAGTTTGTGAATCTGAAAAAAAAAAAAAATGTGAAGACCCTTGAAAGTTTTTGAAAACAAACATACATAGATACAGGTCCTTGAAAGTGCTTGAATTTATTTTGTGCAAGAAGTTTTCTGGAAAAAATTCCATATTTTTCCCATCCGGTCCACTAATGTGTTAATTAGCCAACACTTCGTGGCCTATGCATACTAGCTTGCTTGATTTACATTAGTTAGACGCATTCACGCGTTACGTTAAGTGTTTCCCGCGTGAGGTACTTTGTGTTGTACGTTGCCATGACGTTCACGCACGCAAGAAACTACTACGATGGTACCTCAACGTTTTCAGTGCTTACACCAAACCCAAATATGTTAAGTCAATGACTGTATATTGTGTTCAATAAACATAAAACATTTGTGATAATCTGTTGCCCAAATATTTTATTTACTGTAGTGTTGAATTGCTTTACGTGTTAAGATAATGTAAACCTATGAGGCAAGAAAAACTTAAAAGCATATTCATATCCTAAAACTTCTGGTTACATGAGCCTAAGCTCTTTTCAATAAAATCCATGGAAAAGTTAATATCAGATCATTTTAGAATACAGCATATGTACCGAATATTCTTCAGTTTTATGCAAAACAGAAATATGACAAATATAGTATCAGATGTCTGTCATATGGCCAAATTTTTTTTTTGCATAGTTGTGTTTGACACATGAAAACTGTAACAATGTATCTTACAAGGTAACACAATGTAACCTTGCTCTCACTTGAAATGTGTCCCTACATTAAGTCCTTGAATTTGAGGGTATTGGACCTGGAAAGTCCTTACATTTCCTTGAATTTGAAGTTAACCAAGGTGTGGGAACCCTGGAATAATTGACTAATAATTGATTCGAGTCAATTATTCCGCTTATATTATGGTTACCCAGTAGCAGCCTTTGTTATGTTTCGCCCATTTCACTTGAACACACACCAGGGTTGGAAATTAATGGGGCTTGGGGCAAAAAGGCCACCAAAATTAATAAAAACGTTTCCAAAAACCAAGATATTATGCAAAAGTAAGTCTACGTAAGTTCTTGTTTTTAATATTTATAAGCAATATCACATGAGCAAAAGTGCTGTTTTCCCAAATATCAGCATGTTTGCAAATGTGATATTGATTTTATACAACAATTCAATAAACAATAAGTTAATAGGCTATTAGGTGACTTAGGGTGTGTTCACACTTGGCATGTTTGGTTTGAATAAAACAAATCCTGGTGCGATTGCTCTGTTAGTGCGGTTCACCTGAAAAGATGGGTCTCGGTTCGCTTCCAAATAAACTCTGGTGCGGTTTGAATGAAATATGAATGCAATACGGACCAAAGACATGTAAACAAACCAAAAACAGGACACAATGTCTCAAGATGTGACCCTAAAAAAGGGTATTTTCCTCTATTTTTCCACCGAAAATAGTTCCAAACAGTAGAGCCATTGCACGATACGTCTCTGAGCAACACAGTTTCAGTTTTTGAACAAATCGTTCTAATGAATGACTTGACGACTCACTCACTTCTGCTTTGTCCCTGAATGAATCAGACGTTTTGAATGAATTGTTTGACTGAATGATTCAGTGACTAACTCGTTGCCACCACCTACTGGCGGTTTTAATATCATTTCATTTTAGCTGGGGGACAAAGATTGAATGCTCCGAATGTTTCTTTGAAAAATGAGTTTCATTGTCCACGTTTTATTTCAAAACATTTGTCAGATTTTTGTCCTTAAAATGCTCTTGTGTGTCAGACTAATTTCTTATGCATCTCATCCCAAGTCTCCATCACTAATTCCAAAACATCATTTTAGAGCTAGTAACGGAGGCTTGAGACACTTTGAGATACCTGAAATCATTTGGCGAAGTGATATGTAACTGTAATGCGGTCAAGACCTGCCTGGAACTACTTTAGCTGCGCATTTCCTGAAAAACAATTACACACCTTAGAACGTTCGTCAGCCAATCAGAATCAAGCCTTCAACAGCCCTGTAGTATAAAGCTTGAATAATACGGCTTGTTGAGAGAGTTGTGGTATTACTTTTATAAGCAATCATTTACAATTTTGGATCCCACATTTGATCTGAAGCATATAGGGACTAGTAAAAGATACCAAATTGGCATCAGACGATGTCTACAGTGAAACATTGCGATGGACGATGACATTGGGGGTTTGCGTTTGAGTGTTAATGTTGCGCGCGTCTGGAGAAAGAGAGGACGTGCACGGAGTTGAAAGGGCTTGAATGAAGCGTGTTTGGTTTAACCTACTTTATCTAGTAGATAAAACTACTAGAGGATATAGCGCTGAAATATCATTACCACAAACAATCCTGAGTGCTTTTAAGGTGTGATCCGCACCGCTGTTTTGACACTCTGCTTACTTCAACTAGAAACAGGAAAATGGTGCTATCGTTCTGTCTCGCTGTCTGGATGGCCGCAGGCCGCCGTTTGAATATCATTGGTTTAGTTTGTGTAAAACATCTAGTAGCCTATAATTCGTTTGGCGTGTTTTGCACAATAAAATCTTTAGTGTTTAAATGGTGTTCATTGAACTGTTTTGAATGTAATTTGTATTGTGATCGGGAACAACTTCATTATTTGCAGGGGGGCGGGGAAATCACGATGCCGGCTCAAGTCAAGTCAAGTCAAGTCACCTTTATTTATATAGCGCTTTTTACAATGCCGATTGTTTCAAAGCAGCTTCACAGTGTTAACAGGAAAATAATGCAGCAGAATTTGATTCGGCTGTACAGCCGCTCTGGAGAAAACGGTGATGTCATCCAGCTCATTTCAATTATCATATAGTGTCAATGCGGGCAGATCAGTAATATAGTTGAAATTTTTTTGTGTCCCCAACTGAGCAAGCCAAAAGCCAAAGGAGACAGAGGCGACGGTGGCAAGGAACCAAAACTCCTTCAGTGGCCAGAATGGAGAAAAAAACCTTGGGAGAAACCAGGCTCAGTCGGGGTGCCAGTTCTCCTCTGGCCGACGAACAAACAGTGTATGATTATGATTCTGGCAACATTACAGGTCAGAAGTCATATTAGATCGAAAGATATTCGTAAGATTATTCGAAAGATTGGAGTCGTCACGCCGGAGACGGGTTTAATGAGGATGTCGTGTCGATGCGGCATTTACAGGGGGGAGTTTAATTGAGACGGTCTCTGCAGACATTTCAGGGATGCGTTGGTCATGTCTAGGCGCAGGTCCACCATCTGATCTGGATACGGCCTGGATACGGCTGACTGCAGTAAGCCTCGGGATAAGCAGAGAGACTAACATTGGCGTAGATGCCATTCTTCTTATGATGTAACGAGTACATCAGGTGTTATGGGAAGTGTGACCTAGTTAATGCAGCCTAAAACAATCATTTAACTGATTTGAATAATAGAAATTGATAATGTTCTATGTGTATGCCATAGTAAAGAGATGTGTTTTTAGTCTAGATTTAAACTGACAGAGTGTGTCTGCTTCCTGAACAATGCTAGGAAGACTGTTCCAGAGTTTAGGTGCTAAATAGGAAAAGGATCGACCGCCTGCAGTTGATTTTGATATTCTAGGTATTATCAACTGGCCAGAATTTTGAGACCGCAATAGACATGATGGAGTATAATGCGTTGAGCTCGCTCAAGTACTGGGGAGCTAAACCATTTAGTGCTTTGTAAGTAATTAGCAAGATTTTAAAATTTATACAATGTTTAATAGGGAGCCAGTGCAGTGTTGACAGAACCAGGCTAATATGGTCATACTTCCTGGTTCTAGTGCGTTTTGGACCAGCTGCAGTTTATTTATTAAGCGTGCAGGGCAACCACCCAGTAGAGCATTACAATAATCTAGCCTTGAGGTCATGAACGCATGAACTAACTGTTCAGCATTTTGCATTGAAAGCATGTGCCGTAGTTTAGATATATTTTTAAGATGCTAGAAACGTGCCTTTCAAATGAAAGATTGGTATCAAAGAGCACATCCAGGTTCCTAACTGACGACGAGGGCTTGACAGAGCAACCATCAAGTGTTAGACAGTATTCTAGGTTACTACTTTTGGAGTTTTTTTGTCCAATAATTAAAAATTCAGTTTTTTCTGAATTAAGTTGCAGGAAATTAATAGTCATCCAATTTTTTATATCAGCTATGCATTCCATTAATCTTGTGAATTGGTAAGTTTCGTCAGGGCGTGAAGAAATATAGAGCTGAGTATCGTCAGCATAACAATGAAAACTAACGCCATGCTTCCTAATGATAGCTCCCAGTGGTAGCATGTACAGGGTGCATCAACATCGTGATGTCTGTCAACCATCGGCGATGGACGATGGCATTGTCTATTGGCCCAACCCTAGTAAGTAATCACCTAAGTCCTAACAACCCTTACGAAAAGAAGTATACTTCAAGTTCATTTTATGAAGTATACTTAAGTAATGTTCAAGTATATTTTTAAGTATACTTTATGTAGTAAGTATACTAACATCAATGTGTACTAGTAGTAAAATTGTAAGTGTACTATTTCAATACTGCTTGGGACTAAATTGGCCCACTTTTAGTATATAAAAGTATACGTTTAAGTGTAGCCTACTATAAGTGTAACAGTAGTAAACTTTAAGTGCACAACTAGGTTTCTCATTTGTACTGCATCTGTACTAAAAGTGAACTTATAAGTATACTAGTAGTTTACCATTTTAATACAAGTAGTACATTTTTTAGTTTATGAAAGTACACTTTGAAGTGTACTCTCAGTAAACTACTAGTTTAGTAGTTTATACTGCAAGTATACTTGTAAGTTTTCTTTAAGTGAACAAAACATTATAGTTATAGTTTACCATTTATATATTATTTTTGCACTTTCAGTATACTACTATGTTCAAATATAGATATACATTTTTAATACTTGAAATATACCTTTAACTGTACTTTAATTTTTAAAAAACATTTTATTATAGCTTAAAGAGTAAAGTAGATTTTAAGTAAATTCCTATGTACACTATCAGTGGACTAGCCTACACAAATTTTTTTAAAAAGATATGCAGAATTAGGAACATATCTGTTTTATTAATATTCTAATCAATATTTTCAAACAATGTAAGTTTAATAAGACTTACGTTGTATGTAAAACTATGTAAAAAAAAAAGTTCTCAATCAACTCAATCAAAAGATTAAACACAATTACAAGCTTGAATACTTAATTATACTTTTAAGTATATCTTGATCAAAAGAGTACAAAGAGTACAAGTATAGACCAAATATACTTAGACCTTTCTGTCAGTATAAGTCAAGTATACTTAAGTGAAATTTAGTATATTTTATATATATATTTCTGAGAAGTGCATAAAGTATATTTATATTTAAAGTATACTTTTATTATTTTTAGTTTAAAAGAAGTATACTAATAGAACACTTTTCGTAAGGGAACAACATTATCAGAACACCTTAGCATCCACCTAGCAACATTAAATCTGAAAATAACTTAAAACTGTTGGCATGTATTTGGTTTTTGGTGTTTCATGAGCCATTGAAGGCGTTCTGCTGCAAGGCCTCTCAGCGTTGGATTGAAAGTGCATCTACTGGTGGTAGCCCTGTCTCAGTTTGTAATTATTGGTTTTCACCAAAGCTTTTTTAAACACAAGTTTGGTGCTTAGCGAGTTTGTAAACGGTTTCTAAACTGCAGTCGGTTACACAAAGCAGTGTTTCTCTATGAGCTCATCATCAACTAGCACAATAAAGTGTGTTAATACATCACACTCAACACAATATTTAGGGTCTCCGTGGCAACTGGATCAAAAACATGACATGTAGCTCAGACGTCAGGTTGGAGCCGTGTTTTAGATTAGACCATTTCCTTGTAAAAGCACCTTTCCATGAGTCCATGTTTCCTGTTCAGCGGTTTTGGAAAGGTCTTCCAGGTGGGTGAATATGTGCAAGACTCTATTAAAAAATATAATGAAGTCTCATTAATAAGCAGATAGATGTGTTTGGAGAACATGACCTTTAGAGGAATTACTTTGCTGAAAAACAAAATGGTCATTGTGAACATGAAGGTTACGCTTTTGACTCTCTGGAACAGCATAAAGGATTCATAAAAGCGTCAACACTAATTTTATCTGGCAAACTGCTTGTTTATTGCCCATTTACTAACATGTTCCTAGTCTTCATCATGAAATATCTTTTATTAAATATCATATTGTGCTCATTCATTTAGGCCAGAGGAGAACTGAGACTGAGTCTGGTTCCTCCCAAGGTGTTTGTTCTCTACTGTCACCTGATGGGTTTCTTGCCACTGTTGCCTTTGGCTTGCAGGTTGGACAATTCATATTCAGAAATATTATTGATTTAACTATACTGACCCTAGTGGATGAGAACAACTGAATTGAGCTGAATAATGATTGTCTTCTGCTGCTTTACAGCTGAATTGAAGTGTTTCAATGGATGAACTTTGCAACATTGACAGTTTTTGAACTGAACTATAGAACTGCTTTGAATTGGTTTCATAACTGATGTATTTTACAACATTAACAGTTATTTTCCTGCTCATTAATCTAAAGCCATTTAAAACAATCTCTACTGTATAACAACAGAATCACAAATTGTCAATATACAAAACTTGCTTCATTTCAAGATGCACATATGTGACCCTGGACCACAAAACATAAGGGTCATTTTTTTTAAATTGAGATTTATACAGCATACGAAAGCTGAATAAATACACTTTCCATTGATGTATGGTTTGTTAGGATATGACAATATTTGGCCGAGATACAACTAAAAGTTGTACAAATGAAGTCCTTAGCAATGCATATTACTAATAATAATACATTTTTGACATACAAAATTTTGATACAAAATATCTTCATGGAACATGATCTTTACTTAATATCCTAATGATTTTTGGCATAAAAGAAAAATTGATAATTTTGACCCATACAATGTATTGTTGGCTATTGCCACAAATATACCCGTGTGACTGGTTTTGTGGTCCAGGGTCACATATTTGAACTCGCAGTTCATGAAGTGAATCAGATGTTTTATTCAGTGAGCTCATAGTGTTCGTCAGAGTGATTCAGACCACCATGAATATTTTTGAACGATTCAAAACGAGTCATTTGTTTTTGAATCAGACTACACTGGTCAAAATCAAGTCATGACATGAATTCAAAATCGACAATTCTTTATGGAATATTGCAATGTTCTGTAACTCAACAATGATCCAGTCAATTCCTGATGGATAAAATCAAGTCCTGTTCACTCAGATATTTGCCACAACCCAGCAAGCAATTTTGCGTTTAAAAGACATCTAATAGCTGTCCAAACACAGCCCTGACGGGCTGTCAGTGAAAATGTAATAGACGTCTAACCAAAGAAATGAAACCAAACACCTTGTAATCACTGTTGACTTTGCTTACATGATGGAATATCATACATCTCGCAAGTTATTTTGGCTAGAAGTTACTCATAGCCGGACTATATCAGGTCTATAGTTAACTGCAGATAATGCTTGCTGGGAATATACTCTTAAAAATAAAGGCTGCAAAAGAAAGTATTTGCAGCAATGCCATAAAAGAAAAATTTTTGGTTCCCCAAAAAACCTTTCACCTAAGTCTTCATTGGATCTTAAAGAGGTTCTCCTAAGGCAAGATTTCCCAAATGTTGTAAGGGAACTGGGGGGGTTTATCAGTTGATGACAAGCTAATATTTAATTAAACTGAATGTAAAATTAAATACATGGGGCTGCACAATTCATCAAAATAAAATAGAATTTGTGATATAGCTTAGTCTGATTAAGGCCCATTGGTTCACAGTCAATGTTGTCCGAATCCACTTTCGCTAGTTTATCGACGGAAAAAACGGTCAGCGCGCCAGGCTCATGGTCCAAAAGGGTTGTACCTCATCTCTTAATGAGTAATGAATGTGTTTTGGGGGTAACGTACAATAAACCAACCAGAGTCTCATCTCCCATTCGCTTTAAAAGCCAGTTGCGCTTGCACCATGGCGGATTCGCTTGTGAGCGGAAAGACTAAACGCTTCTCCAGAGAGAAATCCTTTTATTTTTAATATTTAAAAATGTTTGTGTGCTGCTGCGCTCCCTGTGTGTGTAATAAGCAGAGTGTACGCGCGTTGTGGACCCGCCTATAGTCGCATATTACTAACGAGCCCTTTAAATAACACAAAAAATACTGCGCTATTGACTTTAGACCAGGTTTTTGTCGCAGACGATTTCTGTTGCCTCAAAATAGCAACGCACCAACAATGCGCCTGAACACACCTGGTTTTCAGACCAGCAGCCCATGGGTGAACAGATGGGCGCGAGTGCATTTGCTATTTAAACAACGTGGCGCTGGACGTGAAAATGATAACTGCATCGGAATGAAACTAGCAAAAGCGTCCGGCATCGCATTGCACCGGGTGTATGATAGGGCCCCATCTCTGTATGCGCTGTGAGTATAATGTGCATTTTGGAAAAAGCAATGTGTGCTTGGTTTACTTTATTTATTTAATTTTGCATAATTTCCAACATTTCTGTGGACAGAAGTTTACAGAATTTCACCAGTATTCCTCCAAAAGAAATCTTGGGGATTTTAAATGTTAATAGCGGGTTTGAACATTTGAAAGTAACGAATTTTTCACTTTTTTATTAGTATAACTATAATTTACAACAGCAATATATTAGTCTTTATGTCTTTTTTAATTAGAGTTAAAACTAATAATAATAATAAATAGCCTGAAAGAGTTCGGTTTTAGCAGCAGCAATATGATTTTCATATGAGATGAAATGCCATATCGCTGTTTCCATCTGACAACACAATAACAATATAATTTTAGTTTGTTTAGTTGTGCAGCCCTGTATTTAAAGGGTTAGTTCACCCAAAAATGAAAATTATGTCATTAATTACTCACCCTCATGTCCTTTCAAACCTGTAAGACTTTAGTTCATCTTTGGAAGAAGATATTTTAATGAAATCAGAGCTATTTTATCATGCCCAAGAGCTCCATATTGTGCAATGCTGTACCAGGTGAGCTACCGAGCAAGTTTACTACATCGGAAAATGGAGCTGGTTATGTGATACAAATGTGAGAGATTTTTCATTTTTGGGTGAACTAACCCTTTAAATAATTTAAAAATAAAAACAATCAAAATACAACATTTACTGAAAAAAAGATTAAATATTTTATTTGTTTACCTGCATGTGACCATACCCAACATCAGAGAACCGTGAATATGCGAATGTGTTGTTAAATTACTGAAATATGAACTTAAAATCTCAGGGGTACTTCAAGTATATTTTTCACATTTAAGGGTTCCGGCTGACAAAAAAAAGTTTGGGAACCCGTGTCTTAAGGCATTGGACTGTGAAATTGGATCCCTCATTTACAAGAATGTGCAAAAACACTCACTTCTGCCGATCTAAATGATTGGGACGGCATCAAAGGTGTTCAGACATCTATTGGTCTCAGGGGCTCAGTGAGGAGGTCACAGTGAGCTTCAGGTGGCCTGTAACAGGTAGTGGTTGATCTGCATGGCCATGTGTTTTTCTTTTCTCCTGGAACAAGAGAGCTGCCTATTCTGAGCCTGTCCACTCACTGTTTCACTATTTCTGCCCTGCTGTAATGCGAGTTGATCCTCAGAGCCCATCACAGGACGCTAATGTAAGTCAATGCTTGTCCTGACTGGGGACGTGCAGTTGATCAGAGCATTTATTAGGTGTCAGACTCAAGTGCTGCCTCGTGCCTGTGGCAACATTTCTGCAAATTATTACATTACTTTTTGCAAGTTTTGCAAGTCATTCAAAGAGAAATATCCAGTGAGTGGCGCTAAAAGCGAGTTTTATCCAAAACAGATGAAGGTGAATCTGGCAACGTTTTATTACATTGGTTGTTGTACGTATCATGGCAGTTTGAAAATGAAATATCCATTGAGTGGCGATAAAAGGTTAATGCTTTATCACGTTTGAAAATAACACTGGGTAGTTCTAGGAACTTAGTTATAGGAACTAGCCACCAGGGTCATTTTCCTGGTTGCATTCGCACCGCCAGTAGGAACTCTACGTAAGCCGCGCTTGTTGTTTTGACTTTTATTTTGACGCTGCTGAGAATGCCAAAGCCTTAGTACACAGCACTTCCATTCTCCGTCTTCATTAGTTTACGATCTGTTTAACAGTCTTGTCTAATATGTTATTTGATAGAACTGTTAAACAAAGAAAGTAGACAGTATATGAAACAGTATTAGTGTTTGCTGTGTGGTTGATGCCCAATGTCATTACCTGAGCAGAAATACATAATCATGTTTCACATTGTCCCCTCAAAGTCACGTTAAGTGTAAAGGTTGAGAGGTCCATCTATCGCTGTTTTCCATGTTTGTAGAGTTAGTTTCTGGAGTAACTATATAGGCTATAATCTGTGTGTAGGGCTGGGCGATATGGCCAAAAAATCATATCTCGGTATTTTTTGGTTGAATGGCGATACACGGTATATATCCTGGTATTTTCTAAGTTTTTCTATTTGGATAAAAAAAAAAAATCTGTATTTATTTTAATAATAATTTTATTTCACATCCTGCCCAATGATGTCCTAAAAACAATGTTGATATTGAAGGCTATAAACAAATACAGTGAATGTAATGTAGGCTATGCAATATATTATGTGCAAAAAGGGGGTTTACAATCTAAAAACAAAAATAATAATTTTGTTTTTAAATTCACTAAACTAAAAATGAAAATAAAAACAAAAGCATATTAGCCTGATTACCCCATTATAATGGTCACTTTCATAAAAATATACTTACTTGTAGGTTTCCACATATGGGCACATTTATTGTCCAACAACAAATATTTTAGAAATATGTATACTTTAGTGAGAATTATTGCGTTCCTATTCTATTGCGCTCCGTTTGCCGCACATGCACGCGGCGGCGCTCTTTCACGGAAGCCTGAATTTTAGCGGAGATTCACTTGCAGAAGGCTCGTCCTCTCCTGACAGCAAAATGGACATATTTGCATGACTTTGTAACATTTACAGATGGAGAATATACCTGTGAAATGTAAGTTATGCACTGAGGAAAGCAACACATTTTAAACGCATTGAACAGCGCAAGTATTTATCTGTAAGTCAGCACAAGTCTATCTCTCAGAGCATCTGACAGGGCAAACTGCTTTAAACTATACGTGTTAACTATATCTTACCAGTTATTTTGAAGCCCTTAATATAAAGCATGTGTCATGTTTATTGTATCATGCACTTTCCCTGCATTAGCTCATTCTGCGTACTGCGCTATTTTTCAGATGTGTTCGTATCAATCTACTGTATATCGATATAAACGGTATTGCCTCATTCCATATCGTTTCTAAAAAATATATCGATATATTGTACAAACTCGATATACCACCCAGCCCTATCTGTGTGTGTACACAGCTTTTTTAAAAATGGTGGGTGCTGGTGTTTCGTGTGCGTTCGGCCAATCAGCGCACGCTTACGTCACTGGTAGTTCCTATTGTGCTGGTTAGACTCTACTCTGAAGCAGGAGCTAATTTAGTCCCCCCTAAAGGCGTTCCTAGAACTAAAATCTTTCCCTGTTCCTGCAGTGTGAACACGCCAAAAAGCGGGTACTTCCTCTATTAGTTCTAGGAACTATGAAAAGGTTCCTCTGGTGAGAAACCCCCTATATCACATACACTAAACCCAACCCTAAACCTAACCAATAGTGTTAATTAAAAAAAAAAAGCAAGCGAGAGATAAAAATGCATTTGCTGAAGCAACCATGCCGTTTAAGTTGCTTCTACAAGTCTTTGAGCTATTTCATTGTGATTCGTGTTGAACTCATACCCAAGAGCTCCATATTGTGCAGTGCTGTACCAGGTGAGCTATCAAGCAAGTTCACTACATCGGAAAATGGAGCTGGTTATGTGATACAAATGTGTAAATGTGTTAGTTTACATATCATACACTGTGGTAAAAGTTTTTGAGGTCTTATCATTATTAATCGATAATCTGTCCCTGAAATCATAACTTGTGTGAAAAGTAATAACAGTTGTAGGTGTATTACTGCCAGTAGTGTTCATTTCAGCTGGATAATGCAGTGAATTGTATTTCTGTCATGACAACTCTCAGAGTGTTTGTCAGGGTAATGGATATGACAATGTTGATATGTTTGGTCTTGGTGGAATCGATCTGTTATGCTGCTGCTGTTATTGCTGCTCTGCAGATCAAGTACGGACTTGCTACTGCCAATACATACACAACACGCTGCTGTGAGCAAGTAAGACATGCTGCTGCTGTACAATATAGCGTACATGAATTACCCACAGCAGATCTATACAGGTGGAGCTGGGGAAGATGGAGGGTTTCTGAAAGCGCGCAGCAACTGCTACAGCAAATGCTGACCAAGTATTTGAAGGTTGAGCAGCGAGCTCATTGGCTACTGATACAGCAGGAACCAATCAGCTGTGTCCTAAAGAGAATGATGTGATTGTAAGCAGATCTTGCATCTAGAGTTTCATGACAGAACTTTGTATGTGTACTGTAGGTATGTTTTTGGAGATTTGCAGAAATGTAGAGGCAGGTTTTTTCCAGTGAGCCTGGGTTGTGTAATTCAATGGTACATTTTACCCTAAAAATAGAAGGAAAAAAAATGTTTTTCAAAGAAATATGTACCATTAGCTTTTAGTATTATATTAAGCACATTTTTGTGCAAATTATCATTATTGTAATGGCACATTCGTCATATTCACTAACATATTATTTCTCAAAGCCGCACCATGAAAGAATGAGGCTTATAAAACTATTTGTATAATCATCTGTGCAAATGGTTATTCTCCAGAGTGCTTTGCCAAACTTACATGAGTGTCCTAAGATAAATTTCCATTTTGAAAGGGTCAGGCAACCTCTAAGACGGCCCGCAGCTGCTCCGTCTTGCACTCTCACTTCTGTGTGAATTAATGACTTTCTCATGAGACGTTCACCGAGGCCACTTAGATAACACACTGTTTGTACTTCTGTCCAAGGCGTCTTCCTTTTGTTTTGGCAGTCGTTCGTGAAGCTATGTCTTTACTGCGAGTATGGCACACTGGGAGCGTGTTTGCCGCGCTGGGGAAAGGTTAAGCCCGTGAGGGATGCTGGGAAACATTGTTTTCTGAGATTGCCATGCAGTTAACAGGCGTAATGTCTGCTTATCAGATGGGGGTTCCTTCCTGGTTTTCTTTGTATAGGGTGGCAATTAACAATTACATTTAGCTCCCAGCTTTCCCTCTGTTTCCTCACTGACATCAGCTTCCTTTTGTTTGGTCTGATAGTTGGAAGCTGTCCACAGCAACAAAGGCAGGCTGCACACTTCATGCCTGGGATCTGTTTTTCTGTTTTGCTATTCGCTGCTGGACTGTGTCTTATTGGACTCTGTCCCCTATAAAGACATATAAGGCTTTCATGTTGAGGTGTGGACACAACTTTAATTCATCAAATTGGCTCCAAACGTGAGAATTAAATCAGTGTCTCATATATGATTAATAGCAATGTGATTTAGTGACACCAAAGCATTTCAATCGCCTCCTGGTGGCTGGATGCAGTGTAGGTCATAAACCCCGGCCTCTTTCATGTAATCCAATGGGATGCAAGCCAAACTAAAAAGTCCTTTCACACAGACGTTTGTTTTGCCAATAAGACAGGGTGTAAAACATAATTAGGGCCCTATCGTACACCTGGCACAATGTGGTGCCAGGCGCGATGCAAGTGTTTTTTGCTAGTTTCAGCCAGATGCAGTTATCATTTTTTATGTCCTGCGCTACGTTGTGTAAATAGCAAATGCATTTGCCCCCATTTGTGTGTCCATGGTCGTGCTGGTCTGAAAACGAGGTGTGTTCAGGTGCATTGTTGGCGCGTTGCTATTTTGAGGAATTGAAAGCGCAGTATTTTTTGCGTTATTTAAAGGGCGCGTTAGTAATATGCACCTATAGGCGGGTGCACAATGTGCATACAATCTGCTTATTACACACACAGGGACACGCAGCAGCACACGAACATTTTTAAATATTAAAAATTAAAGGATTCTTCTCTGGAGAAGCGTTCAGTCTTTCTGCTCGCAAATCCTGCCATGTAAATAGCGAATCCGCCATGGTGCAAGCGCAACTGGCTTTTAAAGGGAATGGGAGATGAGACTCTGATTGGTTTATTGCATGTTACACCCAAAACACACCCATGACTCATTAAGAGACTAAGGACAACCCTTTTGGACCACCTTTTTTCCGGTCGTTAAACTAGCAAAAGTGGATTCGGACACGCCCTAAGTGCACCTGCACCATGCGCTTCTGACCATGAGCTTAGATCGTTAAAGTAGGGCCCTTAGTGTGTAACATCATGATTGACAGCTGTACTTGCGATTGAGTCTTCAGGAGTATGGGCTGGACTTTAATACCGCGGCTACACATCACGATCACTTTTTCTACAGTCTATGGTAAACTCTAATGCTAAGTAATTAATTGTATTGAGCAGATGAAAATAAAATCATACAAATTAGAAAACACCATCATTGCAATAACATAATAAAGTGGTAATTCAGTCATTCTTGTTATCCTTTTGAGCCACAATGCATGATGGGAACTAAGCCCCACCCCCAAAACCATGTTAACTCTTTCCCCGCCAGGCGCCAACGTTTTTGATCATTATCAAAAAAATGTCATGGCCCCCAGAATATTTTGTTGTATGAATATCTGAACATGCAATATATCAAAAGAAAGAACAGACCCTCTGTTTTTAAACAAAAAACCCGGTTTTATTCTAGCTTTATGCATTCAATCTTTATTCATTCTTTTATTATCAACACTTGAATGTGGGTAAGTTTCATAAAAAAAGCAACATTTTGAGCAAAAAGCTGAGAAAATCATGCTTTTGTCAAAGACTACATCCAGATGGGATTCAGAACGATGATCAAAACACAGATGGAGTAGATGGAG
Organism: Coreius guichenoti; assembly: GCA_039654105.1. Taxonomy (NCBI): domain Eukaryota; kingdom Metazoa; phylum Chordata; class Actinopteri; order Cypriniformes; family Gobionidae; genus Coreius; species Coreius guichenoti. The sequence goes on from CM077168.1 coordinate 5,109,154, forward strand.
TCCATCAACACCCCTAAAGCTTCACAGTCCTAGAGCTCGATGGGTCAACATTTCATTCAGTAACATTAGGCAGTTTTGATTTATATGCTGTTTAATGTTGATGATCGCGTTATTTTACATATGCATAAGATTACATATGAAATCTCTTGTTTCTGCATCTTCTTCGCCTGTGTTTTGATCAGGAGATTCTGTACTCTTTCAGGAGATGTGTCATAGCTCCCCCTACCGTATAACAGTGAAAACACGGAAAGCCGGGAAAATTCAGTCAATGGCAGGGAAAGAGTTAAGTGCAATCAAATTGAATGAGTTGACTTACTCAGTATTTCAAGATAAGCGCAATTAATGCACGTGTATAGTAACATTTAAAAATCTTAATTATTCCAAATTTTGACCGATATATAATGCTCATTGTAGTTTTCTTCATAATACACAACTTGAAATGTATTAGTGCATAGAAATGGAAGCCGTCTGAGGCTCTTGCTTTTGACTAGGAGGTATTATTGTGGGATATATTTAACATCGCTGGAATTCCCATCAACAGGGCAGACTTAATAGTATTTTAAATAGTGCACTGCCACAATTATTCCCAGTAATGTTTTTTCCCCCATTGCGTGTGCATGGAGGACTATGTGTGCACATTTTACTGGTGTTTTGTGGGTTAGTGCCGTCTGCCCGCAGTGGCCCTTTCCATTCTGTCAGATGGTGAAGTCATGGTATGTAAGTCAGCACAATACAGATTCAGCTGAAAGAGCAAACGGAGGGGACAGTGTGTGCTACCTTTCACTGCCCAAGAGGAATGCCTCAACAGATGGATCTAATAACCGTTTTCCTCCATCCATGAAGTCTGACATGCACTGATAAAAATGATTCTGTGGTGAAGTAAATACTACAGAAAAAACAAATGTAATATCTACATGAAAAAGTTAGTTCAGGCAAGAATGAAAAAAAATTAAATAAGTTCTATATTAGTACTCAATTTTATAATGCTGATATTTACGCTTTAATTTCTACAAGCTTGAATTAAGTAAAACTACTCAACTTTTCTGATACTGATGTTCCCATCATGCACTGGGGTTTGAATAATTAATGAGGTTGATTTTCCGCTGTTTTCCAGCTGTATTTACACAGTTTTATTATTGCTTTTGTTGTTAGGTTTAGTAACTTGCCATTTTGTGACATTTGTACTTCATTTTCTACTCAAAATGACACACTCATACTCAAAAACGATCCATCAAATGTTACCGTCACTGTGTATTGTGTACCAAGTATTGAGGTCTCTGTGTTCAGGTACTGCGTTATTTCTATTATGTCGATATAATATCTACACAATATCTATTGTGTTATTTACTTAGATATTTCTAAGTAAAGCATAGACTTTAAAGTGTGGTTTAATTCAGATGTTATATTTTTTAAATAAAATGTATTGCAAATGAAGCTTCAACTAAGTAGAAATTACTCAACCTTTTACTGGCCAAGTTAAAATTACAAATTTTCCTTGTTAATTTGACTTAACTTAGTTAAGTAGAGTTTACTTAATTCCACATGTGAAATTTACTTAAAAAATATGCGTGCAAAAACTTGCCAAAGGAAAATTAAGTAAATCTTACTTATTGTTTTTTTTTTCAGTGTGCCAGCCGCTCAGTTATAGTTATTGACACATTTTAATTTAGCCTTCCAAGGCGACATACTAAAACAGCCACATATTATAGTTGCTTTGGGTTTGGATACAGTAGATGCTATTGTGGTGAAGCGGTTGCATGTTTATTATGTTTTAACACAAGCTTTTCTGTAATTAAATAATTCAGCTGAACGTCTCAGGCTATGTCAGATTAGCATACTACCAGAGTATTTCTGCAGAATACAGTGTGTACTGTGCACTGTATGCATATTTTGCATTGAAAACCTGGATCACCTGTACATTTCCAAAATTGTGCAGTATACAACAGAGATGCAGCAATACATTTTGATTTTTGGGGGGCATAAAGTAAAATATTCAGGGTGGTCCAAACAGCAATATGTTATGCTTTACTTGAGGGTTACACCACATGACATTTTTAGCCATTAGATTTAAACATTTGTTGAAAACTTTTATTGAATACAAAAAGTAACTTTGCACATGTAATTTAACCCTCTAGTGGTCTTCGCGTGGCGGTCAAAATATACTATATACTATAAATGTACTATGTTTTAGTTCGATAATGTTTTTTATTTAATATTTTGTATTTTTTAGGGGATTTTATGGTACTAAATTATATTTATGCTGTAGTTATCATCCATTTGTTCACTTTTTGAGCATAGACCTGAAAATGAAATTTCCAACTTGAACTGTTGTAAATCTTGAATGCTTTAGAGCACAGACTGAAGTTTGAAAACAGTTACAGAATTTACCGCTTATTGTTATGAAAAATGCACAAAATACTATTTTCAATTTTTATATGAAATATATATTTTTAAAAACACGTTTTACTCTAAAACTGCAAGAAAATCAAAGCCATAAATCTAAACAAGTTGTGTTCCAAATTTGAGCTTGATCTCTCAAAAAAATGAGCTTTCAGCAAGATTTTGTTTGGGCGCAGTACCAAAAGATTCCACTAGATGAAATTCATCTCCCATTCATTTCCAATGCGCTCAATTTTGACCGCGAGGAACACGAGTGTGACTATTTTATTCAGGACCATTTTTTTTGTGTTCACATAGCAAGTGCCAAAACCTTTACCAAGTTTCATACCATTCCGATGAAGTAAGAAATTTGAAAAAAAAAAACGATGTTTCAAAAATGACCGAAGAACACCATAGGGTTAAAATAGATTTCTAAAACTCTTCCTTTTCATTATCGTAGACTTTCCCAGATGAACTGGATGCGACCTATTCAATTAAACATGCAGCGAGATGAGGTCATGTGACACTGTACATGCAGCATAATACAGTTTGAACGATTTATCCTTGCATAATGTGCATTCTTTCACATATTCAGAAGGAAGTGACACAACTTTTTGGCTCTGTTTTAGTATGTAGATCACATGATTTGATAACTTTGTAATGCAGTGAGACCATAACATCTTAATCCAGTAGATGCATAAGAAAAACCAATAAGTTTAATGTGTTTGCAGCCTCATATTTTTCGGTTTGCGCGCGGTGTCTCTGCAGAGCCTGTTCTGGCATTCATGTAAATAAGAGTCAGTGTAGAGGTGTGGTCTGATGCACAGCTATGTTCGGCGTCTGGCTGCTGGAATGCAGTGTACGCGAGCATTAGCGCGTCTGTCTCCAGAGGGAGTTCGTCTATCACCCACATGACAAGAGCTGACACATCCCCTCTCTTAGGCCACCGTTAGCAAAACACAGTCCTAAAAACACACCCGGCCTGCCTACAACTGCCACCGTTCCCCATAATGCAGACTGAATTGCCTGCCTCACTGTAGTAGTGGATATTTGACAGTATTAATGATATACAAGGAACGAGAGAGAGAGGGAAGGACTGAAATATTCAGGTAACTGCAGAAATACATCCACTCCTGCCTATGTTTCAGCTCCATGTCTATTTTTAAAGCGGTATTTCACCTGAGAATTACAATTTGGTCTTGATTTACTCATCCTCATGTTGTTCCAAACCAGTTTAATTTTCTTTTCTTTCTCATGCAAGCTTTTGCATAGTTAAAGTAAAATTTTTCAGGGAATAGAGACTGTTCCTCACACAAAGCTCTATGGTGAATTATTTTTATGGTGCTTTGTTGTCTTTTGAGAGCTTGACAGAAGGGGTGTGTGATACATATCGTCTACAATAAAATGGTAATTGCTGTTTTAACTAGGGATGCACTGATGTATTGGCCGATAAAAGCAATTATTTTCACTTTCGACCATCGGCTGATTGTTTAAAAACAGCCGATGATCAGGGCCAATTATATCCTGTCAATCAGAAAGGGGGCGGAAAACTCATGCAACTTGTTCAACTCAAGCCGTGTGTGAAGAAAATATCTCTTGTGTTGAATTTAGGGCTGTTGAAGTTAAGGCGACAATAACGCATTAACAGTTAAAAAAAGCGAAGTTAAAGCAGGCTGTATTTGACCCTATAATCACCCGTAGTTCAGGGTTGCCAGGTCCAAGGTACTAGCACAAAAATACACTCAGCAAAATATTGTCTATTTATTGACAAAATATAGATTTTTTTTTTGTCAATATCACACACTTAGCCCATGGTTAGTATCTAGTTTTTAGGGCCCTATGAAATCTGTTTTTTTTTTTTCCTTTTTAATATTTCTGGATTCAGTTTTTTTTCAGTTAAATTTTTTTTGTGACATTTTAATGGTTAAATTAAATTTTAGTAATAAAAAAGCATGTCTAATTAATCAAAATCATGAAACTTATACAATTTAACAATTTATTAAAACTACATTTTGTTTGATTTTTACCAAATTCTGTTTTCTGTTTTAAGTTTTCTGCATTCCATTGTAGTAGTTTAATTCAAATTTAATAATCAAGCATGTCTAATTAATTGAATTCATAAAAACAACTTTATTTTTTAAAAAAAGAAAAATTAATTTCTATGAATTTTATTTTTCCAGAAATTCTGTGTTGTGTATTTAATTTTTTCTGGCAATCAAATGAAGACATAAAACATTAATTTCATTTATCTTTTAATCATATGACATTAAACAAGCTTTTTTGTCAAAGTGCTGTACAACAGAGCTTTACTGTTAAAATTAAAACATGGAAGAAAAATTTTGATTATTCCTTAAAAATAAACTTTTAATAATATTTTATTATTTATTATTATTATTAGTGTTCGTATTATTATTACTTTGAGACATAGCTCAATTCTACTGTACAACAGTAATATATTTCTGTCACAACTTCTTCAGGTTAAACCGATCTTTTATTTTGACGTGTTGCCGTGAAGACCTTCGTGTTTCTGTGTGTTTATGATATTTGACAATAGTTTTATCAAATGAAATGGTGAAATGCTGATGAAGTGACTCTCGGAGCGGCTCTGGAGATGAAGTTCATGTGTTTATGTCCTCATATAGTGAGGTGGCAGAGGCTGAAAACACCACGAGCGTCACGCGTGCTTCAGTGTGTGTGTGTGTGTGTGTGTGTGTGTGTGTGTGTGTGTGTGTGTGTGTGTGTGTGTGTGTGTGTGTGCGTGCGTGTGTGTGTGTGTGGTAAATGAAACCACGCGTCTGCGCCATTCATTCACACCGAGACACGCAGAACATGCAGGATTCATATTTAAATAGTCTTTTGCGGTTTAATATTCACAGACACTAGTCTATATCTAAACTTGATTTAAGTGTACTGACCTGCTTTTATTCATTCATTAAAACTTTGACAAATTCAGTGAAATTCCACTTTATACAGTAAATTCTGCTTTTATGACTGGATTCCACAATTCCATCCATAGGGCCATATAGTTTTGTTTAGTTTTGTTTAGAGCTTCCATTCCTTTTGTGCTCCACAGAAGAAGGAAAGTCATACAGTAACTATTCCTTTAAAAGAGAGGGATATAAAAAGAGCAAGATATAAATATGCTCTGTCATCCCCGTTATACCAGCTGGACATTGACTCTAGCTCACCACAGAATCAAGAGGATGTCCTATCCCAAAGAAAAAAGAGTTCTGGAGAAAAATGAGTCTGAGCCAAACCTACCACATCTGCTTTCATGTGCTTTCAAGGCATCTCTTGTGTTCATATCCAGACAGAAAGGACATGATTTCATTTTCAGCACTTTACATATTATGAACAGTTAGACATTTTGTATCTAATGAAATATTCACAGACTGCATGTGTATAATTACAGTAAAGGTCTCACTTTTCTATGTGGTGTTAGGTTTATTCCTGAAAGTGTGCTTATGTTTTGTGGTGTCTTTAATGTGTGCTTATTATCTTGAGGAAGTGGAGGGGCTTTGAAATCTTATAGGGGAGTTCACTAAAAATACACACCACCGGAGTTTGTTGCCAGGGTAGCGACGTGTCCCCAACTGCCTGCAAAAGCGCACCTCTGTCCTGTTCACGGTTCAGCAGGGCAAAGCTGTAAGACAAACAGTTTTTGTTTTTTTTGCAAAAGTGCCTGACTGGCAGTCTGGTTAAATCAGCTGTTATCTCCAGTCAACAGCGAGAGTCTGCGGATGGATGATCCCATGTATCTGACGTCAAACCGCTGTTAAGATGTAACCGATACAGGCTCGGCCTGTCAAAAATAAGATATTTCATCTTCTGTTGTTGTTGATGTACTTTTTAATGTATCAGATTACGAACATTTGAAGGAGTAGGTTTCTCAGTGTGTGTGGCCTCCTGCCCTAGGCAATAGTATAGTATGGCAACCTAAATTGCAACATATTAAAAAAAAAGAGATAAATGTGTAAAAAACCTTTTAAAAATCTAGTTAAAAATGCAACTTTTACGTATTTTTTTTACATTTTATTTATAGTTTATATATTACAGGTATAAGGAATTATGTTATAAATATCTTTTTTTTTTTGCCGTACCATATAACATTTTACACCCTAAACTAACCTTGCCCTTTCATAAAAAGGTCAAAATATCTGATATTTTAAGTTGACCTTGGCACACCTTGTATATATATGTGTGTATACATATATATTATATTATAATATAAATACATTTATAATAATCACGATTAATCATTTTGAAAGCACTATTAGTGATTAATAGCATCTAAAATAAATGTATATATATATATATCTTTTTTTTTCTTCTTCATTATAATATCATAAAACTTCAATATAATATCACAACCACCCTGAGATGTTTTTATTGTGCCCTCCCAAATGAATTTTAATGTAGAGATTAAACACATTGTATTCGTACCACATTGACCCAACCACTTTAGCAATGGTGACGAGTTTTGAATGGCCAAGCACAATTCATTTGTTCAGAAAGTATTTGAACTAATACACACTTCATTCTTTTTTCAGATTTCGCCATGAGTGAGGAGACCGTAGTGTGGGTGTAGCTGTTCAGTGGAACAAGAAGCAAGATCCCACAAGCACAGCTTCCGCACTTCCACACAGTAGACGATGGGCGAAGCTGAAGATGAGAAGAACCAGGCAGGACGGCTATTTGAGAACTTTGTTCAGGCCACTGACTGTAAAAGCACCCTACAGGCCTTCAATATCATGTGCAGTTACCTGGAGCTTGACCCTCTGGAGCACAGCACCTTCTACGGCGCTCTGAAGAGCACGGTGACCAGCTGGAAAGCCAAAGCCCTTTGGAGTAAACTGGACAAGAGAGCCAGCCACAAGGAGTACAAGAAAGGCACAGCCTGTGAGGGCATTAAGGTAAGCTTGCAAAATGCCAACACAATAACAACACTGGAATATGTTATGGCATTTAAATGAGCTGGCAAACCTTTGTAAACCAAACATTTATAGATTCCGTCAGATTTTCCCTGATTTTGGGCTATGATTTTTGTACGCTATGACATCATATATGATATCATGGACACATGTTGTTGGTTAGACGAGTGCTCGGCGACCTGATCAAGCTTTTTTATTGTATGAGCTTATTAGTGGTGTGTGTGTGTACAGTAAGGCTAACATCACTACAATTGCTCATTATATGACACACAATCCATTTTTGCTAAGGATATGAATGATACAGTACTTTGGTTTATCTCAAATTGTGTGGTATGTTGAAGTGAGGCTTTTCTTCTGACAAATTGTTTCGCCTGCCAGATGATGCAATCACATAGACCGGTCCAGCGGCCAAATATAGGGCCCTATGAAATCTGTTTTATTTCTTCCCAAATTCTTTCGTTTTATTTTTTCCATTTTAATTTTTCTGGATTCCGTTTTTTATTTCCATTTTAATTTTTTTGGACTCCATTTTAATGGTTAAATAAAATGTTAGCAATCAAAAAGCATGTCTAATTAATTGAAATCATGAAACTTATACAATTTAACAACAATTTATTAAAAGTTACATGTTTAGGACACTATGAAATATGTTTTTTTTCATCGAATTCCATTTTATTTTTTTACCAAATTCTGTTTTACGTTTATATTATACGTTTATATTATTTCTGTTTTAATGGTTTAATTACATTTTAATAATCAAAAAGCATGTCTAATTAATTGTTAGCATGTCTAACAAAACAAAAACAGACATTCCGACACGGAACACTCATTTCAAAGTGGAATAACTGGCTGTAGCGTTGCTTTTCAGAGAAACGAGTATGTGAGCATGTTTCCTAAATATCTGCAAACATATTATGATATCTTTATGCTTTAGTACAGACATACAGCACCTTTATATTTCCACTAACTGTCTCTAAGGCCCTCAATATTTGACTTGGGATCAGTGTGCTAGTGAGTTACACTCATCAGAACACTCTTCCAGCATCACTCAGCAGATATGATTATTTTAGAAGATCAAACTGGCATGTTCATTATGATAACTTCCCCTTCACACACACACACACGCACGCACACACTTTGAAAGGCTGCATGGAGTTAGGCCCAGCTTATTGTTAGTGAGCGTTTGAAGTATTTCAAAGAGAGTATAATTTAACAAGTTCACTTCATATGGGCAATAAACGGCCCACTAACGTTTCTGATGTGAAGCAGTGTAATTATGCAGCTCTTTTTAGAGTGCAATTTAATAAAGGTGGTAATTATATACAGTAGTTCTTCTGACGAAAGGCTGTTCTGCACACTTTAATCAAAGCCAGCGCAGTGTTGCCTAATGGCACTGTTTCAGAGGTATATACTATAACTGCAAAACGGATCATAGGAGCATTTAAATAAGCATTGGACCCTTGCTAGTTTGAAATCCATCCATCCGTCCTTCCTTCCTTCCATCCATCCATCCATCCACCTTTCCTTCCTTCCTTCCTTCCATCCATCCATCCATCCTTCCACCTTTCCATCCTTCCATCCATCCTTCCATCCATCCATCCTTCCATCCGTCCGTCCTTCCATCCATCCATCCATCCATTCATCCAGTCATCCAGTCAACCTGATGTTGAAAGATTTTCATTTTAAATAATAAAAAATGCACTCTAAAATATCTGTTATAGGCTTATATTTAGGAGAGGAACAGTTAATATACAATGTTTAATTTAATGGCAAGTCAGTCTTTTACAGTCATAAAATACTCAAAAACATTTTTAGGAAGTGACAGGAGCATCCAGTGGGAAGAAAACTAGTATCAGTAGGCCTTTCCATTTCATTAAATGACAATATTATATATACATGTTTGAAAAGTGAGGTAAAACTTCCATGGTGGTGTCGGCGCGTCGTTCGCTTCGAGTGTAGATCCGGTGTATTGTAGAAGGCTAGTGTTCCCAGCAGAGGTTAGCTGTGACGTACATGTAAATCAAAAGGTAAAATGTGAGACTACAGATGCTTTCCTATTTATACAGTAATAATTTGATTTGAATACAATGTAATACATACAGGAAGTTTTCTCTCAGAACAGAACACAAAATGACCGTTGACAAATGTATCCAGTTTTAACCGGTTTGGCACAGACTGGGTATGGTATGTTAGGGGGTTCATCATTTGTATTGACAGTAAAAATTACCCAGCAGCTGAGTTACAGAAAACCTACCCAGAAATATTAAAAATAGCCCAATAAAATTACCCAACAGACTGAACCCAGCATTTGGGTTAAAAAGATAACCCAGCATTTTTTAGAGTGTATTACTGTTTACAGTCTAGAGCCCCTTTCATTGATCATTTGCCATTGATCAGACAAACAGCTTGTCCTGCCTCAAACTCACACCATTGGTTGAGCTAGTGGACATGCTGAATTGCTGAAACAGACAACGCAATGTTTTGAAAGCGACACAGAGTGTCTTCATTCTTCTGGAAGCCAACATACAAATGGCTTACTTAGTAAATTCTGCACATTAAACTGGCATCGGAAAGGTGTTTTAACATCCTGATGAATAATGGACCATCTGCCCCTTCATCCTGTTGTGACTTGACTTGAGTTGAAAAAAAAAAGGTGTGATTTAGGAAGAGTGACATGATATCACTGCTCACCAGCCGCCAACTGTCTGCCAGATTCACAGTCTGTCCAGGATATGAGCTCACTCTCTCTTTATCAACCAGCGGGACAGCTCGCCGCTGCCTGTTTTATTGTTTTATACTGGCTCTATTACCATTGCAGAGACTCAAAAGCCTTTATCTGAAAGTTTGGACATTCAAGCAAGACATGTGAAAATAATTTTAACACTGTAGATTCCAGGCAGTGAGTGAGATTGTATTTTCATGCAGTGGTATTTTTGTTTTTCGGTCTAATTTTTATTAACATATATGTAAATTATGTTTAGTGATTATAACTCTGCTTTTTGGAATAGTTCCTTCCATAAATCAATCCATCCATCCATCCATCCATCCATCCATCCATCCATCCATCCATCCATTCATTCATTCATTCATTCATTCATCCATTCATTCATTCATCCATCTATTCATCCATCCATCCACCCATCCATCCATTCATTCATTCATCCATTCATTCATTCATCCATCTATTCATCCATCCATCCATCCATCCATCCATCCATCCATTCATTCATTCATTCATCCATCCATCTATTCATCCAGCCATCCCTCCTTCCATCCTTTCATCCATCCATCCATCCTTCCATCTTTCCATCCATCCATCCATCCATCCATGCTTCCTTCCTTCCTTCCTTCCATTATCCATCCGTCCTTCCATCCATCTTTCCTTCCATCCATCCATCATCCATCCATCCATTCATCTTTCCATCCTTCCTTCCATCCATCCATCCATCCATCATCCATCCATCCATCCATCCATCCATCCATCTTTCCATCCTTCCTTCCTTTCATCCATCCATCCATCCATCCATCCATCCATCCATCCATCCTTTTTGGATTAGTTGATTCTGATTATGAGTAATTATTAAGTAATTATAAGTTATTACTGTATGGACTCTTTTGCTCAACAAGGCTGCATTTTATTTGATCATAAATATAGTAAAAACAGTAATATTGTAAATGTTATTACAATTTAAAATAACAGTTTTAATATATTTTAAAATATATATTTTGCTGAAATTTTAAGAACAGTTTAAAAGAACTGCATTTGAAACAGAAATCTTTTGTAACAGTGTAAAAGTCTTTACTGTCATATTTGATCCGTGTAATGCATCCTTACTGAATAAAAGTATTAAAAAAGTTAAATTAACTAACCCCAAAGTTTTGAACAGTAGTGTCAAAATTTATATTATTAGCATTTATAAATTTTTTTGCAATTTTTTTAACGCGTGAATCTATTAATTGTCTGAGAAAATAAATTAAATCTTAACTTCACAGAATGACTCGTAAATGGAGTCCCACATTGGGCAGCATTTAAATAAAGTTGACACAAAAAAGTGTGTTTTAAATTCTTCCTTATAAATTTTTGGGCTGTTTTCAAGGGTGGTGTAGTGGTTTCACTACCGGATTCTGTGGTAAATACTTGGAGCCGTTCCTCAGTCGGAGCAGTGTGAGCTCCTGACCCAGACTCTGTGAGTTCGTGTGAAGAGGCACTGTTTTTCACATTGGGAAAGTCAAGTTCTTCTCTTTGTGTGTGTTTGAGCATGTGTGCAGTCTGCTTACAGCTGTGACTTTATGACTCATGATTACTTGGGCAATGTAAACAAATCATAGTGTGGCATTACCAGGACTTCTGTTCCACTAGACTAGAGTTATAGTCCATTTCGCCATCCTTAAATGATTTTATTCTCGTACAGGCCTGAATGCTTGTGAGTACAGGCTTCTCTTCTGGTGGTCTGCTTCAGACGATCGAACAGCTTTCTCCAAGTGGTATGATGTCTAATTGAGCAAACTGCTCAAGCAAACTGTGATCACATTGTGTGCTAGAAGTGTGTCTGGGTTTAAGTTATTGGTCCTGCCGTGAGGTGGTCTCTGTTCCATTGGGCTTTGTGTAAAGTGACTGTTGGTTCAACACATACCGTGGCTTTCACCAGGAAGTCTCATCTGGCAGGTCATGCCGCCAATTCCTATCCTACAGACTTTTCCATGATTTAAAAGAGGCTGAACCAGCCTGAAGTGGCAGCGGTGTGAAGGGATTTTGCAGCTGACATTGGTCCTGTACAGTGATTGGCTGGATTTTTTTTATTTTTTAAATGGACACACTCCAAAGATTTTTTATTGCTCAGAGGATGTTCTTTCATCACCCTGGAGATTTGATGTTCTCATAATTAATTTTAGTATTACATTTGACTCAGATGTTTCTACTAAAACTAAGTATTCCAATTTTAAAGAGCTGTCATTTGTTATTTTTCTTTATTATGGGCAACCATTGTAAAAAAAAAAAAAAAAAAAAAAAAAACACACCTAAAAAAGTTTATGATTTTGAGCACCCACTGACGGACAGGAAACACCTCCACGCTGACTCAACAGGAAACTTCACCTCTGCTCGGTTTCAGGGCGGGAATGAGCAGAAACAAAAGAGTGATCATTGTGTTCATATCTGCTCTGACTGATGAAGCATTTCATTAGTCTGTGGGGATGGTAAATCTTCTCCCTGCAGTGCTTGCGTGGCTCTGCATCTGTTCTGAATAGGCTGCCTTTGTTCATTCTCTATGGCATTTAGTTAAGGTAAAGTCAAACAGAGACAGTGCACCTGGCCTGTCAGTCTGTGCTGGTGGAAACTGGTCCATCCAGTTAACAGATGAAAGCATCAATATACAGTAGGAAGATGTGTGTTTTTGAGTAACAGAGATGAAAGTATCAATAGGAATTGTGTATTTTAAGAAACCAAATTGCAGGTATCAAAGAAGTATGTCTGTATATTTGAGTAACAGGATTGAAATGATCAATAGGACTGTCTGTACTTTTGAGTAACAAAGATAAAAAAAAGTATCAATAGAAACTGTGTATCTTAACGTGACAAGATCAAAATCAAAAGCAGCAATGCAGGGACGGACCTGTCCAGACAGTACAGCGGCCACCTGCGTCTGCCAACCTCATACCTGAAGCACTGATGAATAACAGATTTCCATTCAGGCATTTAATACTTGCTCGCTTTCTCTGTATGCATTCCCCCCAACCCAACACTTTCTCCACCACAGGTACACACTGCTGTTGATACTTTCAGCCCTGTTACTCACAAATACACAAACACATTCCTGTCGATACTTGCAGTCTTGTCACGTTAAGATACAGTTTCTATTGATACTTTCATCTCTGTTACTCACAAATACACACAGTCCTGTTGATCATTTCAACCCTGTTACTCAAATATGCAGACATACTCCTTTGATACCTGCAATTTGGTTTCTTAAAAATACACAATTTCTATTGATACTTTCAACTCTGTTACTCACAAATACACACACAGTCCTACTATATATTGATACTTTCATCTGTTACTCACAATTTAATACACAAACACTCATTAATAATTGCAGTCTTATTGCTTAAAAATACCCAATTTATATTGATTCTTTCAACTATTATTCAAAAAATACACACTGTCCTATTGATACTTTCAACCCTGTTACTCGCAAATATATGAACACGCTCCTGTTGATACCTGTAATATTGTTACTTAAAAATACACAATTTCTTTTGATACTTTAAACGCTGTTACTCACAAATACACACACACTCATTAATACTTGCAGTCTTATTGCTTAAAAATACACAATTGCTATTGATACTTTCAACCCTGTTACTCGCATATATACGAAACATGCTCCTGTTGATACCTACAATCTTGTTACTTAAAGATACACAATTTCTTCTTTCAACACCATTACTCAAAAATACACACACAGTCCTGTTGATAATTTTTTCATTCCTTTTACTAAAAAATACACACACACTGTCCTATTGGTACATTCTGTCCTGTTACTCAAAAATATACATTCTGTAGACTCCTTTTGATACTGTCAAAAGGTGATACTGTATCCCCAGGGGATATCAGATTTAGACTTCTGCACACAAACTGATTCAATGGTTTCCAAATATATTTGTAATTAACAGGGTTGAAACACACACACACACACACACACACACACACACACACACACAGGTTTCCATGTTTTATGGGGACTTCCCATAGACGTAATGGTTTTTATTCCGTACAAACTGTATATTCCCTCCCCTTACAGTAGCCCTACCCCTAAACCTCCCCATCACACAAAACTTTCTGCATTTTTACATTTTCAAAAAAATGAATTCTGCATGATTTATAAACTTGTTTCCTCATACACAAACTGTACAAACTGTATATTCTATTCCCCTACACTAACCCTACCCCTAAACCTACCCATCACAGAAAACTTTCTGCATTTTTAGATTTTTAAAACACTTGATTTATGATTTATAAGCTGTTTTATAGTGGGGACCAAAGAATTTTTCCCATAAGGTCAAAATTTACTGGTATTACTATCCTTGTGGGGACATTTGGTCCCCATAATGTAGGCAATACCAGGTACACACACACACACACACTGATCTCATTATGAGAACATTCCATGGGTAATGGTTTTTATACTGAGCTAATGACATTTTCTAGCCCCTAACCCTAAACCTACCCCCCTACACCCTTCACGGAGAACTTTCTAATTTTTAGATTTTCAGAGAAAAAAACATCATTAGTATGATTTATGAGCTGTTTTCCTCATAGGGACCAAAAATGTCCCTACAAGGTCAAAAATTACTGCCATTACTATCCTTGTGGGGACATTTGATCCTCACAATGTAGGGTTTATCAGGTACACGCACATACTCACAAAGCATAGAATGACTGTCTTGTTTTTTTTTTATTAGTGGAAGCTGAAGGCCTTTTAATGACATTTTCTGCGCTTCTAGCAAGCTGGGATCTGTAAACAGCAAGCACTGACACAGCACCAGGGACACAGACTTTGAGGTCTACTAAACATGATAAGATCCAGGATCAGGAGGGGCTGAAACCTGAGTGTATCACAATATTGATCACAGCACAGGCTGAGAGTCTTTGCTGTACACACACCGTGACAGGAAGCATTAGCTGCCCTCACTATTGCTTCCTTATTTTGAGGTCAATTAACCATCCCGAAGTCGTGTTTGACTATGTGCGTGAGAAATCAAAGGAGGGGTAGGAAATGAAAAGATCAAGAAGAAAAAGGTCACATTGTACCATCTGGACTAAAAATGAGCTAAAGCTTTGCATGAGTGCAAGTCTAAGACGTGGCTCTCTTCTGTGACTCAAGAATAGATTTGTGTGAGGATCATC
This sequence comes from Coreius guichenoti, assembly GCA_039654105.1. Lineage (NCBI taxonomy): Eukaryota > Metazoa > Chordata > Actinopteri > Cypriniformes > Gobionidae > Coreius > Coreius guichenoti. Next base: position 5,124,370 of record CM077168.1, read on the forward strand.
TCGCCACATAAAAAGTTATCTCTCATCACTAAACCAGAGGGAATGAAGTCATACCCACAGCAGGCATTCCCAGACACGTCCCGGAATCTGACGTCTTTTCTTCATGTAGCCGTACAAGCCTGATGCATGAACCATGCCTTTGATATGACAGGACTGTAATTATGATTTAATGCTGAGGAAATCACACACGCGCCTCCAGTTATTGGCACTGGCCGTGATGTGTTGTTTGGATAAGCATTTGCATTAGTGCTTCATTTTCTTTGAGCTTGTTTGCTAACATTTTCTCTTTCAAGGATACTTCCTGAAAGAGTGGGCAAAAGCTGTTTTCTCACTGTAGAGTAAAATAATCTCCTTGAATTTAAAAAGAACATTTAAATAGTGCACAAAGGTCTAATAGAGGAAGAGATATCTTTATCCCCTATATTTGTGAAATTTGAAAGGCATTGAAAGCAAAATCATCACCCATGTGTCCCCTACTTCCTCTGTTTTTTAAATGAAAATAAATTTTGGTTAAATTCTTGCCCTGCTAATTCTCTAAATTTTTGATTGTAACTTTCAGTGCTTGATAATTGGAGGAGGCCCCTGCGGCTTGCGGACTGCCATCGAGTTAGCTCTCCTCGGAGCCAAAGTGGTGGTGATAGAGAAGAGAGATACATTCTCCAGGAACAACGTCCTGCATCTTTGGCCGTACACCATTCATGACCTCAGGGGCTTAGGAGCCAAGAAATTCTATGGAAAGTTCTGTGCTGGAGCGATAGACCACATCAGTGAGTTCTGAACCAACTTCTCATTCTCTATGCTTGTTTAATCAAATTATAAGCAACCTATCATAACTTCCTTGTTTAAAGCAATAGTCATTTTTTAGTTCTCCTTTTCATTCTTTGCCAGCCCTTCCTTTAGCTACACATGCAGTATATGTGACTATTGTTTAAAGTTGTCTACAGGGATATTTCATCCAAACATCTACAGTACACTGTAAATCCTAATAAGTTGATCATTTGAGGAACAGCTCAGCAATGTTATTATAGTTAAAGGATTAGTTCACTCAAAAATGAAAATTCTGTCATTAATTATTCACCTTCATGTTGTTTTAAACCCATAAGTTCATCTTCGGAACACAAATTAAGATCTTTTTGATGAAATCTGAGAGCTTTCTGTCCCTCCATTCACAGTCCACGCAACTACCACTTTGGCGCTTCAAAAAGTTCATAAAGAGATTGTAAAACAAATCCATATGTATCTTAAATGTGCTGCGTAACACGAGAATGAACCTCATTGGTTCTTGCTGAAGCTCAAACGCGCTGCATAACACGAGAATGAACCTCATTGGTTCTTGCTGAAACTCAAACGTGCTGCGTAACATGAGAATGAACCTCATTGGTTCTTGAGGAAGCTCAAACGTGCTGCATAACACGAGAATGAACCTCATTGGTTCTTGCTGAACCTCAAACGTGCTGCGTAACACGAGAATGAGCCTCATTGGTTCTTGCTGAAGCTCAAACGTGCTGCGTAACACGAGAATGAACCTCATTGGTTCTTGCTGAAGCTCAAACGTGCTGCGTAACACGAGAATGAACCTCATTGGTTCTTGAGGAAGCTCAAACGTGCTGCATAACACGAGAATGAACCTCATTGGTTCTTGCTGAAGCTCAAACGTGCTGCGTAACACGAGAATGAACCTCATTGGTTCTTGCTGAAACTCAAACGTGCTGCGTAACATGAGAATGAACCTCATTGGTTCTTGAGGAAGCTCAAACGTGCTGCGTAACATGAGAATGAACCTCATTGGTTCTTGCTGAACCTCAAACGTGCTGCGTAACACACGAGAATGAACCTCATTGGTTCTTGCTGAAGCTCAAACGTGCTGTGTAACACGAGAATGAACCTCATTGGTACTTGCTGAAGCTCAAATGTGCTGCGTAACACGAGAATGAACCTCATTGGTTCTTGCTGAAACTCAAACGTGCTGCGTAACACGAGAATGAACCTCATTGGTTCTTGCTGAAGCTCAAACGTGCTGCGTAACACGAGAATGAACCTCATTGGTTCTTGCGGAAGCTCAAACGTGCTGCGTAACACGAGAATGAACCTCATTGGTTCTTGAGGAAGCTCAAACGTGCTGCGTAACACGAGAATGAACCTCATTGGTTCTTGCGGAAGCTCAAACGTGCTGCGTAACACGAGAATGAACCTCATTGGTTCTTACAGATGCTCAAACGTGCTGCGTAACACGAGAATGAACCTCATTGGTTCTTGAGGAAGCTCAAACGTGCTGCGTAACACGAGAATGAACCTCATTGGTTCTTGCTGAAACTCAAACGTGCTGCGTAACACGAGAATGAACCTCATTGGTTCTTGCTGAAGCTCAAACGTGCTGCGTAACATGAGAATGAACCTCATTGGTTCTTGCTGAAGCTCAAACGTGCTGCGTAACATGAGAATGAACCTCATTGGTTCTTGCTGAAGCTCAAACGTGCTGCGTAACACGAGAATGAACCTCATTTGTTCTTGCTGAAACTCAAATGTGCTGCGTAACACGAGAATGAAACTCATTGGTTCTTACTGAAACTCAAACGTGCTGCGTAACACGAGAATGAACCTCATTGGTTCTTGCTGAAGCTCAAACGTGCTGCGTAACACGAGAATGAACCTCATTGGTTCTTGCGGAAGCTCAAACGTGCTGCGTAACACGAGAATGAACCTCATTGGTTCTTGCTGAAGCTCAAACGTGCTGCGTAGCACGAGAATGAACCTCATTTGTTCTTGCTGAAACTCAAATGTGCTGCGTAACACGAGAATGAACCTCATTGGTTCTTGCTGAAACTCAAACGTGCTGCGTAACACGAGAATGAGCCTCATTGGTTCTTGCTGAAGCTCAAACGTGCTGCGTAACACGAGAATGAACCTCATTGGTTCTTGCTGAAGCTCAAACGTGCTGCGTAACACGAGAATGAACCTCATTGGTTCTTGCGGAAGCTCAAACGTGCTGCGTAACACGAGAATGAATCTCATTGGTTCTTACAGAAGCTCAAACGTGCTGCGTAACACGAGAATGAACCTCATTGGTTCTTGAGGAAGCTCAAACGTGCTGCGTAACACACGAGAATGAACCTCATTGGTTCTTGAGGAAGCTCAAACGTGCTGCGTAACACGAGAATGAACCTCATTGGTTCTTGCTGAAGCTCAAACGTGCTGCGTAACACACGAGAATGAACCTCATTGGTTCTTGAGGAAGCTCAAACGTGCTGCGTAACACGAGAATGAACCTCATTGGTTCTTGCTGAAGCTCAAACGTGCTGCGTAACACGAGAATGAACCTCATTGGTTCTTGCGGAAGCTCAAACGTGCTGCGCAACATGAGAATGAACCTCATTGGTTCTTGAGGAAGCTCAAACGTGCTGCGTAACACGAGAATGAACCTCATTGGTTCTTGCGGAAGCTCAAACGTGCTGCGTAACACGAGAATGAACCTCATTGGTTCTTACAGAAGCTCAAACGTACTGCGTAACATGAGAATGAACCTCACTGGTTCTTGAGGAAGCTCAAACGTGCTGCGTAACACACGAGAATGAACCTCATTGGTTCTTGAGGAAGCTCAAACGTGCTGCGTAACACGAGAATGAACCTCATTGGTTCTTGCTGAAGCTCAAACGTGCTGCGTAACATGAGAATGAACCTCATTGGTTCTTGCTGAACCTCAAACGTGCTGCGTAACACACGAGAATGAACCTCATTGGTTCTTGCTGAAGCTCAAACGTGCTGCGTAAACACGAGAATGAACCTCATTGGTTCTTGCTGAAGCTCAAACATACTGCGTAACACGAGAATGAACCTCATTGGTTCTTGCTGAAGCTCAAACGTGCTGCGTAACACGAGAATGAACCTCATTGGTTCTTGCTGAAACTCGAACGTGCTGCGTAACACGAGAATGAACCTCATTGGTTCTTGCTGAAGCTCAAACTTACTGTGTAACACGAGAATGAACCTCATTGGTTCTTGCTGAAGCTCAAACGTGCTACGTAAACACAAGAATGAACCTCATTGGTTCTTGCTGAAGCTCAAACGTGCTACGTAAACACAAGAATGAACCTCATTGGTTCTTGCTGAAGCTCAAACGTGCTGCGTAACATGAGAATGAACCTCTTTGGTTCTTGCTGAACCTCAAACGTGCTGCGTAACACAAGAATGAACCTCATTGGTTCTTGCTGAAGCTCAAACGTGCTGCGTAAACACGAGAATGAACCTCATTGGTTCTTGCTGAAGCTCAAACATACTGCGTAACACGAGACTGAACCTCATTGGTTCTTGCTGAAGCTCAAACGTGCTGCGTAAACACGAGAATGAACCTCATTGGTTCTTGCTGAAGCTCAAACATACTGCGTAACACGAGAATGAACCTCATTGGTTCTTGCTGAAGCTCAAACGTGCTGCGTAAACACGAGAATGAACCTCATTGGTTCTTGCTGAAGCTCAAACGTGCTGCGTAAACACGAGAATGAACCTCATTGGTTCTTGCTGAAGCTCAAACGTGCTGCGTAACACGAGAATGAACCTCATTGGTTCTTGCTGAAGCTCAAACGTGCTGCGTAACACGAGAATGAACCTCATTGGTTCTTGCTGAAACTCGAACGTGCTCCGTAACACGAGAATGAACCTCATTGGTTCTTGCTGAACCTCAAACGTGCTGCGTAACACGAGAATGAACCTCATTGGTTCTTGCTGAAGCTCAAACGTGCTGCGTAACACGAGAATAAACCTCATTGGTTCTTGCTGAAGCTCAAACGTGCTGCGTAACACGAGAATGAACCTCATTGGTTCTTGCTGAAGCTCAAACGTGCTGCGTAACACGAGAATGAACCTCATTGGTTCTTTCTGAAACTCGAACGTGCTGCGTAACACGAGGATGAACCTCATTGGTTCTTGCTGAAGCTCAAACATACTGCGTAACACGAGGATGAACCTCATTGGTTCTTGCTGAAGCTCAAACATACTGCGTAACACGAGGATGAACCTCATTGGTTCTTGCTGAAGCTCAAACGTGCTGCGTAACACGAGAATGAACCTCACTGGTTCTTGAAACTCTTTGGTTCATTTATAGCTGATGTGTGCACTGATGAATGTTTATATGGTGAATAAAAGCTTATATTAAACCTGTTCATCATATAAAGCGATCAAGTGTCTTCAGAAAACTTTAACTAAATCACTCAATTCATATGGATTAGTTTCACGCTCTCTTTATGAACTTTTTGAAGCGTTAAAGTGGTAGTTGCGTAGCTGTCAGTGGAGGGACAGAAATCTCTCAGATTTCATTAAAAATATCTTCATTTGTGTTCCGAAGATGAATGAAAGTCTTACGGGTTTGGAATGATATGAGGGTGAGTAAATGATGACAGAATTTTTTATTTTTGGCTGAACTAACTCTTTAACTAAATATATTTAATACATTTTTGTTAATTGAAATAAAGCTAAAATAAAATATAAATATTAGATGAAAAATTTTGAATGGAAATAAGACATGTTACTAACTGGAAATAAATAAAAGCTAAAACTGAATTAAAATACATTAAACCTAAATAGTAACATTTAAAAAAATAATAATAATAAAAGTGAAAGTGGATGATGACCAGTGGTGGTCAAGTTTTACATTTCAGTTTGTTCCTCACGCAAAGCTATCGAATGGCTTTTCAGGATTTGGAATATAGCACATTAGTCCTATGAACTACTTTTATGTTGCTTTTGTCCTTTAAGGACTTTGACAGCCCCAGTCCTAATCCATTTTCACTGTATGGAAAAGAGATGATGACAGAATGTTCATTTTTGGATGAACTATCCAAATGATGGATCTCTAAGTGAAAATACTCTCCTGCCACTCCGATGATGATATTTCTGTTCTCACATCTGTTAGTTTTACTGGTTGGTGTTTTTAAGTGATGCCATGTTAGCGTGACTGTGCGGCTAATGGTTCTTGCTCTGGCTGGGTTTGGCAGGCATTCGACAGCTCCAGCTCATGCTCCTGAAGATTGCTCTGCTTCTTGGTGTGGAGTTTCATGTTAATGTGGAGTTCGTCAAGCTGGTGGAGCCTCCAGAGGACCAAGAGAATGAGGGTGAGACTGAGGGCCTCAGATCCAGACCAAACGTTCTCACGACTAGCAGTCAGCCGTACAGAGCCAGTCGAAAGTTTGGACACACCCTACACATTGTTTATGACTGCTGTTACACACAGAAAAGTCATCAAAACGATAAAATAACACAAATGGAAGTATGGGAATTATGCAGAAATGTTTTAACAAAACTACTTTATGTTTTAGCTTCTTCAGCGTAGCTGCCCTTTGTCTGGATCAAAGTTTTTAAACCTATAATGTCACAGACCTTTTATATATATATATATATATATACTTGGTAACCATGTATGAATGCATATTTGTCATTTTAACTGAACTTAGGACTGGTGGTGGTGCTTAAGATATTGTTGGTCATTCAGTGTTTCTGTAAAAAAAATAGATAATAGTAATAGATAATAGTAATTATTATTAAAAGATAGTAATAGAGATAATACTACTACTACTAACTCTACTACTAATAGCAATATACAATGCACTAAGGGTTGATGAGCTGCTGGGTTCATGAATATTAATCATGTTGTCTGCATTCGCTCGAACTGATTTGCTGAAATCAAAACAGGGACCGTAATAGATGAGCGCCAGCCAATGAGATTCCCGTTTGCGCATTAGTCCCGCCCACTACCTGAGAAACCGCATATCTTCTGCTTGTTCTTAAAAGCTTAATAATTCCAAATGAACTCCATTATTTTGACAGGAAAATGCAACAAAGAATATCGTTTACATGTAGCGTGTCGATTCTGCTTGGTATGTAAGACTCTCTCTCTCTCTCTCTCTCTCTGTGTGTCTCTCTCTCTGCGTGTGTGTGTGTGTGTGTGAGAGAAACACAGCTAGCGCTCTCAGCAATGCGACGGCGAGTCTTGTGCCTTCACACTAGAGTTTACGGTACGTCAAATACAGGTACGCTCGCATCCATTGAGATTGAGCTGAATTGAAACAGTAGCTACAGATCGCTTGACGGAGAGCGAAACTCCCAAGCGCTCAGTCAGAATGTGTTCAGCGAGTGAAAATATATCTTTGCTAAACTTATACTTAGCCTCTAACACTGAAGGGTAAAATCTAAGCATTTATTAGCCAATGACTAATGATAGACATTATTTAGTCGCCCAGAGTGAAGATTTAGTCGCATATGCGAGTGATTTACTCGCATTGTAGAGGGTTGAAAGAGAATGCAGTGCAGTACTGGCTGTGAATCTCCTGTCTGTGTGACACACACATGACTCATGCACACCAAAAGCCACTTCAGACAGCACTTGAACGGACAAAAAACACACAAAATTATGCCAATCGAGTATCCTCGCAAGCACAGTCTTAAATGACTTAAATAAAGTTTTAAATGAACGTAAAGAGTGTAGAAAATGTGTATCAGATCGGCGTCATGTGTGGCAAGTCTTAAAGTGACAGCAGCCTAATCTAAAGCAGCCTAAACCTGCTGCTGTCCATTATTAAGGATAATCAAAGAACAAAAGACAGAGAAAATCACTCACTGCTCTTGACTGAATAACATTTTTAGCTTTAATAAGGATTAATATATTTAATTTATAATTTATGCAGTGAAGACTGTGAAGTGTTTGATAACTTTATTCAATTTCTGTATATATCCTAACTGTATATAGACCTACCTAAAAATCTTAAAGCCCTGTTTACAAGGTTACATGGGTCAAAAACAACGAAAAAAATTTTTTGTGCATTTTTACAGGGCAAGTAAAAATCTGACCTGGTCTGACTGAGCCAATAGAAAAAGTTGAGTCCTGATATATTGAAGGGCAGGTAAATGTGACATTTATTATAATGGGTTTATGTGAAGATTTCGTACCATACCATACAAATAAGTGACTTAAAAGCCTACATTTGTAAATTATTACGGTCTTTCAGGTTGAATAATTTTGATTGCAGCTGTATATATTAGGGATGTGCCCGAAGCCAAAGCTACAGAGCCCCAAAAGGGACATGGTGATGGAAAAAAATATGAGATGGAAGGAGGAAAAAATATATTTCAATGCTTTTAAATAGTTGTGCGATTATATTCAATATAGCTTGCGGGCATCAGGCAGCCGATATCAATATGCGGGATATTGAATACGCTTTTGAATGCACGCTTGCTTACTTCCGTTTTTCCGTTTTTGCAATCATGCATATGCCACGGATAGGGAGCGGCAGTACTGACCGCACATTTTACAAGATGAGATATGTGTCAGTCACGCTCAAGATATGCAACTCACCAAATCCTCTGAAATCGTCCTGTCAGTCATCTTTCCTTACTATCACGTGATCAGTGAAATTGATGTAACCGACTACTGCAGCAAGACTAACTGAATTATAAATTAAATATAATTTTAAATATAATCAATATATTATATTTGAATGACGGCTACATTCGTATAAGTGTACAGCCAAGAAGCTTGCAGAACGAACATGTCAATCTGTCTTGATGGATGATGCAGAGGAAACTCTAACCAATAAGAGGACAGTTTTTCCTCACATGTGACTTGCATTAACACATTTTGGTACACTTTCAAATGATGCCTTGTGAAATCGAGCAGAACCAAGAATAAAATGCGACATTGTAACAGATTAAGTCCCTGTTTCAGAACAAAGCAAAAGATCTATAGGTCTGAAAATGCTCCAAAATTAAACTAATTTCAGGCATTTAAGCATAAGACATTTGATTTAAAATAGTCAAGCATGTCCAAACTTTTTACTAGTGTTATAAATGCACCGATTGTTCAGTCGCTGTCTGCTTTCTTATTTGTTGAATAAACAAAAAAGCCTGTTCCTACCCTGAATATACCATTACTTTAATTTAATCACTTTCATATCCCATAGTTTAATCAGACATCACATGAGCTTCAGTATTGAAATTTTATCTTGGTTCATCTGGGCTCTTTTGATTTTGTTGTCTCTGCATTACAGCATTTTCTTCTGAGCTGTTTAATGTTTTTAGGGCCGCTCTGTCATTACCAGGAAGATGAACGAATGGCGTTCTTCCTGCCTCACTATAATAGCTGCTTCCATGACAACCAAACAACACCTGCAGAGCTGTTAATCCAATTTTAAAGCCCATGGAAAAGTGTTCAAATCCACATCGCTCCCCCCTCCCGTATCCAAGTAGTCATTTTATGACTACACAGCTTGCATAGCGCTCACTCGTTACACACTCTCATTTAAAGGGTACATAACACACACAGTTTCTGCCAGTCTCATGTTAATCTTGAGTACCTATAGAGTAGTATTGCATCCTTCATATCTCCAAAGAGTCTTTAGTTTCATCATATTTATAAAAGACAGATACGCTGTACCGATTCTTTCCAAAAACAGCCGAACTTGTGGAGGCGTGCAGTGGGAGACGTGCAGCTAAAGAGTCACGAGCACACACACACACAAAATACATCATGGCATTATCCCTGGATAACTTTCGATTCACTATACGTTCGTGTTGTTAACATTATATGCACTTACGCGCCGATTGCCAACAAAACACAGAAATTTGACGCAGTTTCACTCACCGCCTGCGGTTTCGACTCATGACCGGGAACAAACAAACACACTTGCAAAACTCCGTTGCTGCTCCGGAAAAACAAACTGCATCCACTGTTTCCTTAACGCTGGGTTATTTGGGAAGCTGAACAAGGTTATCTTTCCCTCACAACCAGAAACAAAACTTCTTTAGTGACATTGTTGATTTCGTGGTCTAAAAACAAAATGACGGCGTTGCCGACGGCTCCCGTAACCCGAACGAAGCTTGTTGATGGGTGCGCTCGTGCTCTCGCTCTGGTTGATATGTGTGTGTGCACGCGCTCATCCGGGAGAAGTGCCCATACAAGGAATTCCGCCCTATTTGACATCATACAGAGCCATACTCGAAAAAAACTTTCCAAAACTTGTTTGAATCCTGAAGGAGTGTATTTGGCACAGAAATACTCCGTCATACGTCCAACTCATTTTTTTTTTTATTTTGGCCATGTTTAGCATGAGAATCCAAACCTTTAACAGTGTAAATAAGTCAGAATGCATGAAATTATCCCCCCCTTTAACAACACAGAGATCAGAGAAATGATGAAACGATTAGTTGATCATGGTAATTAGAAACAGGTCCAGGTCCTTTGTGAGGTAGCGTGTTTCCATATGTGGGCGCTTCGGTCATCTCTGGAAGAAGAACAACATTGCGTAAGCTTCTGATTGAACCTCTAGACTTCTAGACCATTAGCAATCTATCTCTCAACAGCAATGACAGCAGGCTGATAAAAACAAAAGAGCTTTCTAAATTAAGAATGAGTGCTTGCTGTGACTGCTGTGGCCTTGAAGCGATACTCATGATCCTGGATATAGTTCAGTTGGATCTTGTATTCTTTAGACAGTCCTGGTTGTACTCTGAACATTTGTCATTGATGGTTGGCTTTTATTAATACTAGCTGAATGACTTGCTGTGAATATGTTTTTGCAATGCACAGTGTTCTAGGCATGACTGCATAATGCCTACATGAATAACACTGTCGAAATATGTAGCTGTTAGAAAAATCTGTTTCCATTTAGCAGATTATTTTTATTTAAAACAACCTACGGTTTACTTACAGCGAGAACGGTCCCTCAGAAGTGAACTTGGATGACGTGTTTTGAAATATTTTCATATTTGTATTTATTGTCCTGTCGCTCCACCCAGCTCCTGTCCTCCCCAGAGGAAAAAATATTGCTCAGATGTTGCTCTTTCGCAGCTTGGGAGACTTCCCAGCTCCCAGTTTTGTATCAACTCTTAGATGCTTCTTCTAAAATTCCTTGGGAGAAATAAAAATAGAAACAAATAAATCAGTTGTTTGTATGTGGTAAGAGTATAGAGCTATAAAATGAAGGTGGATAGCAGCTCAGATAATGGGAAATGTTTGAGTTCATATTTAAGATTCAGACTTGTGCAGACTCTGACAGCTTGCCAAACCTGAGCACAGTTTGAGACATTGTTGAAACATGACGTTAATCTTCATTTAATCGCATTATCAAGGAGATATTAAGGACATCCTCATGTGTGATTTGTCATTTCTATTTCTATTATGAATGAACATGTGTGTTTCTGCAGGGCCGGGCTGGAGGGCAGAGATCCGGCCTGCGGATCACCCTGTGGCCGACTTCGACTTTGATGTGGTGGTGGGAGCAGATGGGAGACGAAACTCTTTAGAAGGTATGAACTGCTCAGTTGCCATTAAAAAACGTCTCAGATTTGAAATACTGAATTACATATATTATGTCCACTAAAATAAATACACATGCCGCCCTCTCTGTTTGCACAGTAACTAAGAGGCTATAATAATCTTTGCTCTATGATTACAAACTGTTCTAAGAGTAACTAAAATTGCACCTACCTAAAATATGAGAGCATGTACATTAAAATAGCATGTCATATGGTCTTTCAAATAACATAATAGCACACTCAACAAGTTGCACAAATCGATGTGTCCTTCACATCTGCAGCACAACCGGTGCAGGGTGGATTACGTACCGAAGTTTAACTTAACTTCACTAAATACAAGCAAAATTGATGCTAGTCTTAGCCTAATAAAACTTCTTCAGATATAATCCAAAACCTCTCTTTGTTACCCTTCTCTTATCTTTAAAACAACCTCAGCAACTCCTAAAATTTGGCCTGTGCTCTTGGCTGAATTCCCTAGAATGGATTGTTTCATCCAAGAAGGTTATTAAGCCATAAAATCGAGTTGTGCTGTGAAAAGCGATACTGCATGATGTCACCAGCCGCCAACCGGTTACAAATGAGTTCAGCGAATCAGCATGTGCTGTTAAGGAGCTCTCAGGGTTTTTGAACGCTTTTCAGTTGATGATGTGTGTCCGTTGGACTCTGTTTTCCAGGTTCGTCATCTTTGCACTGATCCCTAATCAGATGCTTTTTCCAAAAAAGGCCATTTGTGGGGCCATCCAAACTATGAGATGTTAGCTCATTGCCCAATTATGAGTAACCGTAGGGAAAAAGAACCCAAGCTTGTTTTGGACATTAAGTGAGCTAGTTCAAGACGTCTAGGGAATGTTAAATTTATCCCAATCTGAGTCAGAGCAGCGATCAGACGAAAGCAGCCACATTTGGACAGAGTAACGCAGATGATGAAGAGGAGAGTTGATGACTTAGCGACTTAACAACATGGCAGTAATGGAACAGTTCTGGCTCTTAATCAAATGTGTGTCTGTTCGTAGAGGAGCTCTGTAGACACTCATGCATCATTTTGCAGGATGAGAAATGAGAGCCAAGTCAACACACTTAAACAGCTTGTGCCATTTTTTTAAAGTTTGCCTGGGAAGGATGGAGTTATTTGGCATTAGTGTTTAGTTCTAATAATTAAAAGCTACTATGTTCCTTCTACTTTCATAACTGAGCATCTAATGTCCGGTACACATTGTACGACTTTTGGCTGTCCCAGGAGAAAGATGGCCAGTCATGGCGATTTCTGTGGTCGTGGCTCCTACGTTGTACAGTGAGAGAGGTTCAAAGACGGCCTTGCGACCAAAGATAACCAAAGACAGTGTCAGAAATTTAGCATGATCATCTCACAGTGTGTTTGCTGCTATGACGTCTACTGACTCGCCAATAAAAATGCAAAATGAAATGGTGTATTGATCAACGCAACATGGTGCTAAAACTTAAAACTACACTCTAAAAAATGTTGGGTATATTTGGGTTATTTGGCAACCCAGCGCTGGGTCAAAATTGGAAAAACCCAGCGTTGGGTTGTTTTACCCAGCTGGTTGGGTTAAATATTTGTCCCAACATGCTGGGTTGTTTTATTAAACTCAACAATTGATTAAAAATGACTATATTGCTGGCTTAAATGAACCCAAACTACATTAAAATCACACACAGAATTACTAGAGTAACAACATAGGCACAGGTGAACATTTATTAATAAGCAAGAACACCCAGGAATGCACAAAAATTAGGCAAGAGTTAAAACAACGAGTACATGTATATGTGAGTGAAAAAGTGCAGAAAAGAATGACAACTCAATTATAAAGCTTATACAGTTTTTTTTTAAATTTATATATTTAATAACTTGCGTTTGAAAACCAAATTTGACCATATTTCTTTTATTTTTTCTCACGCCAACTAACAGACTAAAAGCACTATGGCCAAAACTCGCTGCAGCCAGTTTTCAGAGTCCTCTCTCCTCTCTTCTTTGATTAGTTTTCTTCTATTTTCCACATATATTCCTGTCGTAAGCACAGCGGTGTGTTGCCGAAATCTGAGCCGGTGATGGGCCGCTTTAGCTGAAAGATATCATGACAGGCTCCTTATTACCTGCACATAAACAAACAGTACAGAGTTCTGAGAACATATTTTAACATCCAAATTAGTAATATTCAGTATTATAACGAATAAAAAATCTGTTTATTCAAGGATAAAGTATATTGCATTGCATTAAATAAAATAATTTACAGCACTGTAAAGACTTAAAAATAAAATGTAAACAAACCTTTATTTTACCGAAGTAATGCACCAATTCAGCAGCGTTGAGGTCTGCTCTCTCCTGACGAGGATGCAAAATGCCTGTGCTCTGTGTAACCCATCAGCTGGGTTGTTGCGTCGGAGGGCGGTGGGGGAGGAGTGTATTGTTTCAACAGTCAGTGAGATTGACCCAGCCAACACAAAAACTACCCAACCCAGCGTTTGTGTAGAAAAAACAACCCAGCGTTTTTTAGAGTACTTACCTCAAGCTCCATTTGCAAAATGTGCATGCCAAGTTGGCCTCTTTTCCCTAGCCATGACCGCGCCCATATTCTCCTCTTTCACTTCCTCTTCCTCTTCCTCTTTTTTTCAGCACAGATAAAAACCACAATTGCCAAAGTGTGATTCATCTTCCTCTGTTTGTTTACCACTAGCGCGTGCTGATGACATTTTATTCTTGCGTCATAGCCTATGATTCAATAGGTGTCATCATCGTATAGTCTACATACATGTCGTACCCAAGTTTATTAGATCCATGATTGTACAGTGTGATTTGCAGGGCTTGCAGCGCAGCAGCACACAAACATTTTTAAATATTAAAAATAAAAGGATTCCTCTCTGGAGAAGCGTTCAGTCTTTCCGCTCGCAAATTTTGCCATGTCAATAGCGAATCCGCCATGGTGCAAGCGCAACTGGCTTTTAAAGGGAATGGGAGATGAGACTCTGATTGGTTTATTGCACATTACGCCCAAAACACACCCATGACTCATTAAGAGACTAGGTACAACCTTTTTGGACCATGCGCCTGGCTCGCAGACCGTTTTTTCGTCGTTAAACTAGCAAAAGTGGATTCGGACACGCCCTAAGTGCACCTGCGCCACGCGCTTCAGATCATGCACTCAGATCGTTAAAATAGGGCCCTATGGTTTTTTTTAATTTAGATTCAATTCAATTCAGTTCAGTATCAGTGTTGATGTTGCAATGTTAGTGTCAGTGCAGTTAAATCAGTAATATTACAGAATATTGTCTTTTAAACCCCATTGTGCTTTAAACCCAAAAAAACTGGGCATTATTTGATGTGGACAGGCAAACTCTTTGTCCCTGTTTGTCTCATTGTAGTTAGTTAGATTGAGCATCTTTGAGCCTAAAATAATTGGCTTGTGATACTGGCAGAGTGGCACATTTTCACTTCATTAAAGTGAAACAAGAACATTATTGCTTTAGACATTTCAGAACATTATGTAGGGACCAGAACATCACTTTTTCCCTTCTTCTCTTTCTCAGGGTTCAGGAGAAAGGAATTCCGTGGCAAACTGGCCATCGCCATAACCGCAAACTTCATCAACAGAAACACCACAGCTGAGGCAAAGGTTGAGGAGATAAGTGGAGTTGCCTTCATCTTCAACCAGAAATTCTTTCAGGATCTCAAACAGGAAACCGGTGAGCACATTAGACACTAAAAATGCACCACATTAGTCTAAACTAGGCATCCAGCTCCATGGATAATACAGAAATATCTCCCAACCATCTCAGCCATGAACTTTCACCTCATCCCGGTATTTCCAGCAATGTTTTCTGTAAGCGTGTCAGTGCTATCTGCTGTGAGGAGCGGCCATATTTCAGTTATCATCCTCGTACTCTGATTTGTCAAGTAAATGTTTATCCTCCAGGGGATTATGGGCTTCCTCCCTTCAAAAACATACGTATGCTTTGTATACCTGTCGTGACTCGTACCCCTTTGAAACTGAATTCCTTTAAAATCCTGTCTTAAACTCCCACTGACCTCAAATGACTCATTTTGTCATATTACAGGCAAGAAAATGTTACAGATGAAAATGACACAGATTCATGCAAAGACCACGGTTTTGTCTCTTTCGCAGGGATTGATCTAGAGAACATCGTATACTACAAAGACAACACACACTACTTTGTCATGACAGCTAAGAAGCAGAGCCTGCTGGACAAGGGTGTCATCGTTCATGTGAGTTTACCAAGTGTTGAGTGAACTCTCCAAAAACACATCAATAGCTACACTATATTGCTAAAAGTATTGGGACACCCCTCCAAATCATTGAATTCAGGTGTTCCAATCACTTCCATGGCCACAGGTGTATAAAATCAAGCACCTAGACATGCAGACGCTTCTACAAACATTTGTGAAAGAATGGGTCGCTCTCAGGAGCTCAGTGAATTCAAGCGTGGTACCGTGATAGGTTGCCATCTGTGCAATAAGTCCATTTGTGAAATTCTCACTACTAAATATTCCACGGTCAACTGTTAGTGGTATTATAACAAAGTGGAAGTAATTGGGAACAACAGCAACTGAGCCACGAAGTAGTAGGCCACGTAAAATCACAGAGCGGGGTCAGCACATGCTGAGGTGCACAGTGCGCAGAAGTCGCTCTCGTTTCTGCAGAGTCAATAGCTACAGACCTCCAAACTTCGTGTGGCCTTCAGATTAGCTCAAGAACAGTGCGTAGAGAGCTTCATAGAATGGGTTTCCATGGCCGAGCAGCTCATCCAAGCCTTACATCCCCAAGTGCAATGCAAAGCGTGGGATGCAGTGGTGTAAAGCACGCCGCCACTGGACTCTAGAGCAGTGGAGACGTGTTCTCTGGAGTGACGAATCACGCTTCTCTGTCTGGCAATCCGATGGACGAGTCTGGGTTTGGCGGTTGCCAGGAGAACGGTACTTGCCTGACTGCATTGTGCCAAGTGTAAAGTTTGGTGGAGGGGGGTGTGACAAGCAGGGCGGGCTAGAGCCGTGAGAGAGCGGCGCAAGGCCGGTGCGTGATTGAAGATGAGCGCCAGCTGCGCATCACACCGGTCTCGGATCCTCTCACGGAGGAGTTCGGAAGCATAAAAGGAGGAGCGACGACAGTGAAGGACAAGAGAGGACCAGGCCTGGATTTTGTTTTCTTTGGTTTATGTTTTATTATGTGTATGCGCGGCAGTTGTCCGTGAGGAGGCTGCCGTTTTTACTTTCAGTTCTTTGTTCAGGGAAGGAGGAGGTGGGAACTGGCGAACGTTCAAAAGACTTTAATAAATAAATAAACAAACTGCAAGTAAAAACGTATATTTTAAAAGTATAAGTATATTTTAAAAATACATCAAGGTGCCCTCAAACTTTTTCAGGGCTGGGTCTACTGTTGTATGAAATAATCACTTTTCATGATTTAATTTTTCAGTCTTTACCCAACACTTTACCCTATGTTTGTTTCTGTATTTCACTATTGCACGTGTCAGAAGTAAAATGCACCATGAATGTTTCATGTTGACTTTATAGCAGTAGAATGAGCAATCACAGCTCGCTTACAGTCAGTACACGTTATTTTTGGTGTGGTAACAGAATTTTTTGTATTCGCTAGGATTATATCGACACTGAAGCACTGCTGAACAGTGAGAATGTGAATCAAGAGGCTTTGCTGGCATATGCACGAGAGGCAGCCGACTACGCCACTCACTACCAGCTGCCCACGCTGGACTACGCCATGAACCACTGTGCTCAGTCTGATGTGGCCATGTTCGACTTCACCAGCATGTACGCCTCAGAAAACGCCGCTCTGGTCAGAGAGAGGTTTAGTCATAGTGTACTGGTGGCACTAGTGGGAGACAGCCTTCTAGAGGTGAGGAGATTACACATACTGTGCAATTATGACTAAATAATCATCATTCTTGTGCTTATTTATATTTATGATTCTGATGACATGTGTTTGTGGTTGTCTGTCTAACTGTAGCCCTTCTGGCCTATGGGGACAGGCTGTGCCCGCGGCTTCCTGGCAGCCTTTGACACGGCTTGGATGGTAAAAAGTTGGGCACAGGGTAGAAATCCACTCGAGGTGCTGGCAGAGAGGTCAGTGAATGCACACACAGTCACATACAGCTCCAGATGTATACTGAAACAAATCGAAAGCCTTAATAAGGTACTTATGATACCATTAATAGCTTGTTTATGTAGTTGCTTCGTTGTTATTTTTCTAGGGAGAGTCTGTACCGATTGCTACCTCAGACAACACCTGAAAACATTGCCAAAAACTTTGATTTGTACACCATAGATCCAGGAACGCGCTATCCAAATCTTAATTCAAACTGTGTGAGGCCGCACCAGGTGAGATGGCATTTCTATTTGTGCACAATAAACTATCATTAAAAAAATCACTGCAACTCACAAGCTCAAGTGACTTATTGCTTTTTATAAAACACCTATGATAATCTCCATAAATAAACTAATACACTATACCTGTTAAAAGTTTAGTATACCTGTAAGTTTGTGTGTCTTCTGCTCACGAAGGCTGCATTTATTTGATTAAAAATACAGTAAAAACAGTAATATGTATTGTTGCCAAATATCAACATCAAATACATCAAATATACATGTATATACACATCTTAATATTCTTAATAATTTCAAAACAGTATTAAAATATAAATAATAATAAAAATATATAAATATTACATTTAAATATATTTATTCATAAACATCAATAATTTGGGAGAGGGGGCTGTTGTACCTTGATTTTACAATTAAATTTATCAAATTTAATTGGATATTTTACAGCCTGAACTTAAATGTGTAATTTTACAACCTGAACCTTTGTCTTCTGCTCACCAAGGCTGCATTTATTTGATTAAAAAATACAGTAAAAACAGTAATATTGTGAAATATTATTACAATTTAAAAGAACTGTTTTCTGTTTTAATATATTTTAAAATGTAATGTATTCCTGTGATGTAAAGTTGAATTTTCAGCATTTTCACTGTCACATGATCCTTCAGAAATCATTCTAATATGCTGATTTGATGCTCAAGAAACATTTCTGATTATTATCAGTTGAAACAGCTTTTGCTGCATAACATTTTTGTGGAAACCAGGGTAAAAAAAGATGAAAGAAATACTTTTATTCAGCATGGATGCATTAAATTGATCAAAAGTGACAGTAAATAGATTTGTCACAAAAGATTTTTGAACATTTTCTTTTGAACTTTCTATTCATCAAAGAATCCTGGAAAAAATGTAAGCATCAAAAATTTATTTCAGTATTTATAATAATAAGAATCATTATTAATAATTGAGCACCAATAATAATTGATCATAACTGAGCAGCAAATCAGCATATGAGAGTGATTTCTGAAGGATCATGTGACACTGAAGACTGAAAATCCAGCTTTGCATCACAGGAATAAATTACTTTTGTAAATATATTAAAATAGAAAACAGTTATTTTACATTGTATTAGTATTTATGAATGTTTTACTATATTTTCGATTAAACAAATGTAGAAAAATCTACTTTTGACCAGTAGTGTATATACAACATATACAGTAGTTGCCAAGCTCATAGTACAGTAATAGACAAAGTTGCTTTGCAACCACAAATGCCTACTAAACTATATATTTATTGCAAACATTTACACTATTATTATTAATAAATGAAATTATTTGTTGTACACAGGTGTCTTTTCCAATATTTTTGCTGTCACTGTTTTATGAAAGCAATAACCTCCTTGAAGCTGTGCTATAATGATTTTACCATGTGCCATTTTTTTTGTTTAATATTTAATAACTTACTCTCATTGAAATGATCTCTCATTACTGTTTATTTTTCTCCTTTGCAGGTCCGCAACAACTATATCTGTGGAGAGATGAAGTGCTCTCTGGAACGGGCCGCCACGATACGCCGCCCTGTCAACTTGGCCAGGCGAGGTTAGAAGAACCTTCTAATCAGTCTAACACGTATCTATAATTATCCTCTGCTCTTTTACTTTTGAGTGGAGAGTTCCTCGAGAGTTACCGCCAGGCTAGTACTGTATATGAGGGATGAGATTTGCATATGATAATCACAGACAATGAGAAAATACGAGCAGCTCGGATGAGTGTTTACAGCATTCCTGCCTCCAGCAGATAACAGCCAGCTCCTGTTTTAGGAACGTTCTCAAAACAGCAGAGCGAGTGCACTCCTCCCAACATGTGGCAGGTTCAGGGAGAAGCAGAATTTATTTCTGCTGAGGGAATTCAATGCAGAATGAGATTTGTTAAAACCAGCAAGAGCCAAAGTGAGAAGAGTACTACCCTAAACAAATCTGGAGTAAGGAACGCCATGCTCCCAAAGGAATAATTTACACAAATAAATGGAAATTAATTATTTACTCACCCTCATGTTGTTTCAAACCTGTATGAATTAGTTCTGGGAAACATAAAAGAAGGCATTTTAAAGAATGTTCATGCTGCTCCTTTCATTCATGTCACTTTTATGAATTTAATGCATTATTGCTGAATAAAAATATTATTATCTCATAATTTACTCACCCTCAAGCCATCTAAGTGTATATGACTTTATTCTTTCAGCCAAACACAATCGGAGTTATATTAAATAATATCCCAGCTCTTCCCAGCTTTGTAATGGCACTGAATAGTTGAATAATTTAATAGTTGAATAATAAAAATAGAGTTTTTGAAGCCCAAAAAAGTGCATCCATCCATCATAAAAGTAATCCATACGGGTTCAGTGGGGTTAATAAAGGCCTTCTGAAGCGAAAGCGATGAGGTTTTGTAAGAAAAATATCCATATTTAAAATTTTATAAACTATAATCACTGGCTTCTGGCAACGGCCGTACACGCATTCACGAGTGAGTCAAGTTCCAGAGGAAGGGTGACCTCTGACCCAACGTAGGATGTATGATGTAGGTGTAGGGTAAGCTTAGGTGAGAATTGGCAAACACGGAAGCACAGAGGATAGAGCAAAACAAAACGGTGTACCGTTACATGTACTGTTACACGGTCACTAGGGGTGTAACAGTACATGTAGGCATGTGACAGTATCAAATTTTCATGTTGCGATTAATTGCTGAAGCTTTTATCACGGTATACGGTATTATCACGATATTGAAATAAGTTGCAAAAAAAGTGTTGTCATGCTGTACATGGACTTTTCTGCAGCGCTTTCTCTTTCCTTGACTAAATTTGCCTCTTAAAAGAGGAAATAGAACAAGAAATGTCATATTTCTTTAGTCTCTGTTCATGCTGCTGTTTCCCTAAATCAGTCACACTAAATCCTTTCAGCTCTTGCTGTTCAGTGGTGCTTGTTGACACATGGCTTTAGTGCACCTAAAAACAGTTGTTAGCTGTCAGGGTGACACACTACTGTGAAACATTAATACATAGTGTGTTGCGTAAGAGGACGATTATTCTGCTCTGAGATTGAGGCAAGTTTAGACACCTGACAAAGAGAAGACGTCACCTTGACTTTCAGTCCAGATCAACCCTTGTATATTTGTTCGGGTTGATCAGTTTCAAAATAACATTTCCCTCCGCTTGTGTTTGTGTGTTTAACAGAGTCTGAGATCAGGCCGGGTCGGTTACTGACGTGGTGTCAGAAGCAGACCGAGGGCTACCGGGGTGTGAATGTGACTGACCTCACTTGCTGTTGGAGCAGTGGCATGGCTCTCTGTGCTCTCATTCATCACTTCAGACCGCAGCTCATGTGAGATTTACATCATCTCTCATCCGCAGGAAACTTCATCAGAACATTGCCTTTGTCTTTTACAATTTTTACATTTAAAGATATGTATCTAATATCCTGAACAGTAGAATCACTGGTTACACTTTATTTTAAGGTTACAGTGTAATTATACATTTAAATACTGAGTATTAACTACATGTACTTATTATAAGGCTAGGATTAGGGTTTGGTTTAGGGTTAGTTGCATGTAATTATGCATAATTTATAGTTATTAATGCAGTAACTACATGTAGCGTGTAACAAGTGTTACACCTAAAGTCATCTAAATGTACTTTACCGTAGTATTGTGGCAGTACTATGGAATAGCATTGGCGATAATAGTG
Source organism: Coreius guichenoti (assembly GCA_039654105.1). Classification (NCBI taxonomy): domain Eukaryota; kingdom Metazoa; phylum Chordata; class Actinopteri; order Cypriniformes; family Gobionidae; genus Coreius; species Coreius guichenoti. The sequence goes on from CM077168.1 coordinate 5,145,770, forward strand.
TTTTAATATACACAATGGTACTGTATTATTACCATTATTCATATACCATGGTATTTACATTGCACTTCAAAAATATTTCAAAAATACTGTGGTATTACCATGGTACGTGTTAAAAAAAATCAATGTTACCATGGTACCTTGTCCAAAAAAAAACATGTACTAAACAATGTCTACAAAACATGGTATTATCTTTATAGCATGTCCACAAGTAGGTGTAAAAATGTGGTATTACCATAGTGCATGTCCAAATAAATATATGGTATTCGTATTACAATGCTACAAAGTGAAATAAACATGGTATTACTATGGTACATGTGTAAAAACATATTACAGTACATATTACAGTAACCCTTTATTTTAAGGTGTCCTTGTTACAGTGTAATTATACATTTAAGTACTGAGTAATATTAATTAAAACATGTCGTTAGGGTTTGGTTTAAATAAAGTGTTACCAAAAATACATATGTAAAACACATGGTGCCATGTCTAAATAAATATGGTACATGTCTTAAAAAAGTCTAAGAAATTTCATAGTATTACCATGGTAAAATATCAAAAAAAAAATAATATGCAAAAAACATAATATTACCATGGTACAGTACCATATCTTAACAACCATGGTATTACATTGATACTATATCCAAAAAATGCATGGCACATGTCTGAAAACAATGTTAATGTACATGTACATGTTAATATTGTCCATTATAAAGGATGAATATGGCAGTCCCTAGTAAAACAGTAGATTGCATGACACTTTGATAATGCTCATCTGATGAGTAAAACATAAAAACATAAGCAATGGAATTAAGTCGTAAGGACATTTCATAAATATTTGGTCTGCTTCCTGACATGCCCACAAATCATGTTCTGTGTTGGCAACAGATCCAGTCAACTCTCCTGTGTTTATTAGCCTGTTTATTAGCGTTTGCCTTCGCACAGTTAGTTACTGTGTAATCCTAAACATGAGCCGGACATGTGAAATGCACTTTGACCTCTTGAGAAATCACTTTCCCGTGTTTCAGCTTCGTTCAGACATCCTGCCGCACGATACTTACTCATCAAAACGGTGACTTGAGCGTTCTTGGCTGAGAAAGAGTAACCTTGTGCAACATTTCACACACTTTATCAGGAGCCATTTTTCAAGTCTATCATTTGAGATTGTTAAAAGTAGCTTAAGGAAACCAGAGAAGTTTCATAACTTGCGATTGCCCTTTCTTAGCACAAATGTCAACAGGGCAGCTTGTTTAATTCAGGTCCCAAGCTCATGCTCTCTGTTCTTATCTTATTGTTTTCTGTAGCGATTACGACTCTCTGAATGAGCAAGACTGTGCCAAAAACCTTCAGCTGGCATTTGATGTGGCCGAGAAGGAGTTTGGCATCAAGCCGTTCATCACAGGGAAAGAGCTGGCGTCAGGACAGGAGCCAGACAAGACCAGCATGAGCACCTACCTCTCCAAGTTCTATGAGCTTTTCCGGGGAACGCCTCTACCTCCTTCAGGTAGATCATCAACTCTTTCATTGCAGTCCATTAAGGATCACTGACTTTGCTTGGGATAGCATACATAGCACGTTAGAAATCAGGAATGTTGAGAGAACATTGCTTGGTACGTTTTTCATCTTCACACCAAACTTGGGTCTCCAGCGGACGAAGTTTAAATCCCGTCTGGCTAGTGCGCTTCCCATAATGTTCACGCATTAGGTCAGTAGGCGGAGAGAAGACGGTCTTTTGTGGCTGTTTGAACACATTCGACCACATGAGCGTCTACACTACAAAAGCAATCCGGTCTAATGTGTTTTCCACTACCTCTGGACGTGGTCGAAAGTGGACAAGCTCAAAACGTTTTAGACCCGTTTACACCTGTATTTAGTGTCGTCCACTTGTGATCCGATCGACCAAAACACATTTTAATACCAGGTGTAAACAGGGCCTAATGCTCACCAAGGCTACATTTGATCTTATTGATTTTGATTTTATTGAATAAACATAAAAAACAAAGATCCAAACAGGGAAGACAATAATCCAAACTAGAAACAAGAACATAATAATCCATTGGTGAACGGAAACGCAATAGCTTTACCAAAAACGTGACACCGACAGACAACTGAAACACAGGTGTGGGTAATGAATTGTCATGCAAACAAACAAGGGTAACCATAGAATGAAAGGCAAACAGGAACAAACTACAGGAAGTGGACAGTGGGAGCAATGGAAGCAGAAAATTCACTTCAAAATAAAAGTCCTAGAACACAGAACAGTAATTTATTCCTGTGATCAAAGCTGAATTTTCAGCATCATTACTCCAGTCTTCAGTGTCACAGGATCCTTCAGAACTCATTCTAATATGATGATTTCTCATTATTATTATTATTATTATTATTGCTGCTGAAAACAGCTGTGCTGCTTAATATTGTGATACATTTTTTTTTCAGAATATGAATAGAAAAAACAACAGCAGTTATTTGAAATAGAAATCTTTTGTAACATTATACATATCTTAACAGTCACTTTTGAATTTAATGCATCCTTGCTGAATAAATGTATTAATAAAAAGATTTTCCTATCAAAGAGAATGGGAAAGTGTGTCCAAACTTTTGACTGGTAGTGTATGTATATACAGTAGTGGCCAAAAGTGATGTCCAGAGGGGATATTTGTTTTTATGACAATACCAGTTTGATTAAACTATCAAAATATGAGGAAAATATTTTATATTTTTTAAGTATTTTAAATATGAGGGAAGAACAAAACACTAAACTTGTTCAAGGTATTTATGTTAAAAATTATTTGGCAAAAAATGCAAACTACAACTACAGGTTTTATTTTACTATGCAAAAAAAATGCATACGCTCACAGGAAAAAGCATACATTGACCACAACATAATCAGTTATTAATATTTAATTGATTTAATTGGTCCATTCTCACTATTAATTAACTTTTGCCTCAATAATCTCCTAATTACTGCTTATTAATAGTTAGTGCGGTAGTTGTTAAGTTTAGGTATTGGGTAGGATTAAGGGATGTAGAATATGATCATGCAGAATAAGGCATTAATATGTGCTTTATAAGTACTAATAAACAGCCAATATCCTAGTAATATGCATGATAATAAGCAACTAGTTAATAGTGAGAACTGGACCCTAAACTAAAGTGTTGCATTTCTTTGTGTGACAGCCTGGCTAAAAATTATGTTCGCACAATTTGGCGTGTTTCATTGCATTACTGACAATTGACTCCAATCACAACTATGCAATATGATTACTAATCTTTAACAAATTTTTAATTATAGGCCTACTTGAATAAAGGGTAAAGATGCCAATTTTCCTAGACAATAAGATCCATTAAAATCAATTCAGTTTTTAAGTTCATTTGAACTGGATGCAATATCAGCCACAATTTTTCAACAGTCTCCTTGGCTACGGAGATTTAAAAAATATATATATTTAAAAAAAAAATTACTTAAAAACAGTCATTTTTATTTCCAGCATGACAATTGGATGGCACTTGCTGAATTATATATACAGCATATATGAAAACAATCTAGCATACTAGTATTTGAACATTTCTCATTGCATGGTGCGTTCTGTTTCACATACTATACGGGTTGGCATTATGCAGTGTATACTGTGTGCAGTAGGCTTGTATTCTACTTCATAGACATCGTCACATCAACACAGACTTTGCTTTCATAAAAATATATTTTCAGCTCAAGAGACCTTCACCCCTCAAAACATACACCACATTCTGTTACCTTTAGTCCACTCAAGGTGCGTATAGAACAGACCACAAAACCTTTTACCCGCTTTGAGCGAGTCTTCAACCTAGTTTGAGTTTGCATAAGGTGTGTCCATTAAGGAAACATACAGTGCTTTTAAGAGAAGCGTTTTATCTGGCCTTTCGCACTAAAACATTTGTGTTACACAATTCCTTCAGTCATGCCAGGAATGCATGTCTGTCTGAGACCAGGTTTCCGCCCTACAGATCTGCACATCACTGGACTGGAGGAGATATGCCAAATTATATATTGTCTGGCCTCAGAGAAGTTAAATGTCATACCTGCGATACAGCAGAAGCATGTTTGATTCAGATGGCTCATTCAAGCTGCAATACGAGGCTTTTATGTTATAAAGAGATGTGCGTTTGGTTACAATGCTTGTTTATTGTATATGTCATGCAAATATTTTGTCTTGTGGTTTATTCTAGATTCAAAGCGAGACGGTGATGCAAATAATGAAAAATGTCCATCCGGTTCTCCCAGACCTGTTTACAAGTCCCTGAGTTCACTTCAGCCTCGTAAACGCATACCCAAGGTAGTATACAATGGGTTCGATCTATTACAAATGCTTAAACGGTTTGTTTTTGGTGGACTTTATTTTGTTCATGCCATCAAGTTTGGGCATCACTTTGAAATTGCTAAAGCAAATTTATTTTTTATAATAAATTAATATATAGTTGAAATATATAGTTGGGACCTTTAACAAAAAATAAAGTCCACAAGTATGAAATATAAATGTAACTTATTGTTTCAGAACTTGTATGTATTTTTAGTGAAATTATAATTAATCAGGCATAAAAAATATAATATGAAATTCTATTGATTGCCTTGAAAGTATAATTTACTGTTCCTGTGCTTCTTAGATTGAAAAAAAGTTTGAAGACAATGATGCCATATACAAGAGAAGACGGAAAATTAGTTACTTAGAAGAGGTCAGTATTATATTATATTATATTATATTATATTATATTATATTATATTATATTATATTATATTATATAAAAGCATGTAACATTGTAACTGATTTCTGATTGGTCTGTTTCTCTTCCAGTCAGCCAAATCCTTCAATCAGAGTTTTTCTGTATCCAGTGAGGGACGGGAACTGAAGGAAAACAAGGTCAAGTTTATGGCCACTCAACTTCAAGCTAAATTTGAGGACAGCACAGCAAGCTGTTCTATTCGCAGGCAGGTAAAGACCGCTTTGTCTGAACGGCATCAGTGGAAGATTTGCATTGCATTACATTACATTATACTCACATAAAGCGGTATCAGCAAATCTCTGCTGCATGATTGCTTATATTGTTGCAAAATGCAAACTGTATTATTGCCCAGCTCTAATCTGCTAAATGCAACAGGAAGATATTAAGATATTATAAATATCAACATCATGATTGCTTTATATTCCAAGCTGTCTGAAGCCATAAAATAGATTTTTTGTAATAGACTGAATTTGTAATTGCTCTAAAATCTTTTTCACAAATATTGAAATATGTTGCGTCATGTTTCGCACAAGGTTTGATGTCAAGTTACAGGTCTGGATGGGTTAAAGGATATGGGTTTCAAATAGGGCTGCACAACATATCGTTTCAGCATTGACATTGCAATGTACGCATCCGCGATAGTCACATCACATGATGTGCAATTTTAAGTAGGGATCATAGTTTATCCGTAATCCGCATATGGCTCCCAGATAAATTGCAAAGTTTATCATTTGCATGTGTTGTTAAGCCCTGTCAGTTTAATCATTCAAGCGAGTGTAAAGCATTCAAGAGCAAGAAGATGCGAAAGAGAACTCAATTCGGTACTCTTGCGCTGTTTTCTGTGCGCAGTCATCACACGAACACTGAATTCAGTTCTTTTTCTGTGCTAGAACACGCAAATTATGCAAAAATGTCCTTCTCGGCGAGTATCCTTGTGAACACAGTCGGTTAAGTCTTAAGTGAACGTAAACAATTGAGAAAGAAAGCAGATGTGTGTCATTTATATTGGATTTGTGTATTCGGTCTTAAAGTGACAGCAGCCTAATATACCTGCTTTGTACACTACTTCATTTTGATGTTTGCATCACATAACCAGCTCCATATGTCTGGTTTTTCTGACGTAACAGACTTGATCGGTAACTCGGTATAGCACTGCACTTGCGATACGGAGTGCTCAGGTACGAGTCCCGTGAAACACGAGGCAACAAAAGAGCTCAAAGACTTGAAGACGTGAGCTAAAATGGCACGGTTACTTCAACAAATATGTTTTTATCTCCCGTTTGCTTTTGTTAAGCCTGTCGGGTATGTCTAGGGTTTAGTGTAGGGCAGATTCACCTTCATCTGTCGGATAAAGCGGTATGTGTTTTAAGTACCACTCACTGGTCGCAAAATGTGCAAGACGCAACGTAATATCATTTTGCAGAAATATCGCCACAGGCTTGTTTTCCCAATGAAGATGAATTATTTAATTTATACAGTGAAGACTATGCAGTGTTATTTTACATTTGATTGTTCAATTTATGTACCTTTGAAAAACATAAAGCACTGTTTATTTCATTTGTATCTTTGTTCTATTGTATTCATCTATGCTTGTAATTTGTTTATTATTTTCTATGCAGATTCACTCCCTACAAAATCACCTCAATCATTCTAGAATGATAAATTATTTTCAAATAGAGCTATTCAAGTCCTCTGGTGAAATGGTTTTCATATCGCAATATATATCGCAGAAAAACAAAATATCACAATGTCCGTTTTTCCAATATTGTGCAGCCCTAGTTTCAAATGACATAAAGATGTTGGGGTTAACTATTCTTTTAAGTAATGATCTCAAACTTTGGCTCTGGAGAATCACTTTACTAGGGCTGATCTGAGTATTTCTGTGTCTATTTAATCTCTTCTTTCTCTTCTCTTCTTCCTGTCCTTCTGACCCTGGCTTCCTTTCCTCTGAAACGGCTCCTGGTATAATGATCTCAGTCTGACTGTAATGGTGAGAGGCCTCCAAGACCTCCATCGCTCGATATGACTGATAGCCCCCTCTTTAACATTATCAAGAAGAAAGTTCCTCCACCCCCACCCCCTAAAAAACAGGTAGAACCTCCAAAGTTAATCTACACCCCCAAACACCACTTAGAAGAAAGTACCGTTTAGTACCTGGTATTACCTGTCACATAAGCTGTGTTTTTGTGTTTTTATACCGTTTAAAGAGGACCTATTATGCCCTTTTTGTTTTTGAGGTCTACAAGAATAGGTTTTCGTGCTTAAATGTTCAAAACACATTATTTTTCAGATATTTGACATTGTTGCAGCTCCTCTCTTCCCAGTCTGTCAGTAACGCTCTGTTTAGTTCCTGTTTCTATAAAGCCCCTCCTTCTGAAAAACACAATGTGCTCTGATTGGTCCGCTGGACCAGTGTGTTGTGATTGGTCGACTGCTTCAAGCATGTTTCGAAAATGTCACACCCCTTACCGTAACCGCTTTAGATCTGGGGTGGGAAAAAAACAGCGTCTCTTGGACATGGCGACAACACACTAGCACAACTCAGCCAGGCCTCGCCCCCCTTAATTTTGCGTATGCCTTGGACGGGAATTATTGAAATGAGAAATATTGTGACGTGTTCGTTCCTGGAAGAGAAAACTCAAGACTTCAATGGAGGCGTTTCAGAGAGTTCAGAAACAGTGACACTGATATAAAGAATACAGTAACTCCCTTTGGAGTGACTTTGTGCTTTGTAACTTTGCAGAGCTTTTTCATTCTCAAACGACAACATTTCACACTTAAGAAAGTTGAACATGAAAGCAGAATAGGTCCTCTTTATCAAATCTCTGCTGCATGATTGTTTATATTGTTGCAAAATGTAAACTGTATTATCATCCAGCTCTAATCTGCTAAATGCAACTATGAGGCGGGAAAATATTAAGATATTATAAATATCAACATAATGATTGCTTTATATTCCAAGCTGTCTGAAGCCATAAAATAGATTTTTTTGTAATAGATTGAATTTTTAATTGCTCTAAAATCTTTTTCACAAATATTGAAATATGTTGCGTCAAGTTTCGCACAAGGTTTGATGTCAAGTTACAGGTCTGGATGGGTTAAAGGATATGGGTTTCAAATAGGGCTGCACAACATATCGTTTCAGCATTGACATTGCAATGTACGCATCCGCGATAGTCACATCACATGATGTGCAAGTTTAAGTAGGGATCATAGTTTATCCGTAATCTGCATATGGCTCCCAGATAAATTGCAAAGTTTATCATTTGCATGTGTTGTTAAGCCCTGTCAGTTTAACCATTCAAGCGAGTGTAAAGCATTCAAGAGCAAGAAGATGCGAAAGAGAACTCAATTCGCTACTCTTGCGCTGTTTTCTGTGCGCAGTCATCACACGAACACTGAATTCAGTTCTTTTTCTGTGCTAGAACACGCAAATTATGCAAAAATGTCCTTCTCGGCGAGTATCCTTGTGAACACAGTCGGTTAAGTCTTAAGTGAACGTAAACAATTGAGAAAGAAAGCAGATGTGTGTCATTTATATTGGATTTGTGTATTCGGTCTTAAAGTGACAGCAGCCTAATATACCTGCTTTGTACACTACTTCATTTTGATGTTTGCATCACATAACCAGCTCCATATGTCTGGTTTTTCTGATGTAACAGACTTGCTCGGTAACTCGGTATAGCACTGCACTTGCGATACGGAGTGCTCAGGTACGAGTCCCGTGAAACACGAGGCAACAAAAGAGCTCAAAGTCTTGAAGACGTGAGCTAAAATGGCACGGTTACTTCAACAAATATGTTTTTATCTCCCGTTTGCTTTTGTTAAGCCTATCGAGTATGTCTAGGGTTTAGTGTAGGCCAGATTCACCTTCATCTGTCGGATAAAGCGGTATGTGTTTTAAGTACCACTCACTGGTCGCAAAATGTGCAAGACGCAACGTAATATCATTTTGCAGAAATATCGCCACAGGCTTGTTTTCCCAATGAAGATTAATTATTTAATTTATACAGTGAAGACTATGCAGTGTTATTTTACATTTGATTATTCAATTTATGTACCTTTGAAAAACATAAAGCACTGTTTATTTCATTTGTATCTTTGTTCTATTGTATTCATCTATGCTTGTAATTTGTTTATTATTTTCTATGCAGATTCACTCCCTACAAAATCACCTCAATCATTCTAGAATGATAAATTATTTTCAAATAGAGCTATTCAAGTCCTCTGGTGAAATGGTTTTCATATCGCAATATATATCGCAGAAAAACAAAATATCACAATGTCCGTTTTTCCAATATTGTGCAGCCCTAGTTTCAAATGACATAAAGATGTTGGGGTTAACTATTCTTTTAAATAATGATCTCAAACTTTGGCTCTGGAGAATCACTTTACTAGGGCTGATCTGAGTATTTCTGTGTCTATTTAATCTCTTCTTTCTCTTCTCTTCTTCCTGTCCTTCTGACCCTGGCTTCCTTTCCTCTGAAACGGCTCCTGGTATAATGATCTCAGTCTGACTGTAATGGTGAGAGGCCTCCAAGACCTCCATCGCTCGATATGACTGATAGCCCCCTCTTTAACATTATCAAGAAGAAAGTTCCTCCACCCCCACCCCCTAAAAAACAGGTAGAACCTCCAAAGTTAATCTACACCCCCAAACACCACTTAGAAGAAAGTACCGTATAGTACCTGGTATTACCTGTCACATAAGCTGTGTTTTTGTGTTTTTATACCTTTTAAAGAGGTCCTATTATGTCCTTTTTGTTTTTGAGGTCTACAAGAATAGGTTTGCGAGCTTAAATGTTCAAAACACATTATTTTTCAGATATTTGACATTGTTGCAGCTCCTCTCTTCCTAGTCTGTCAGTAATTCTCTATTTAGTTCCTGTTTCTTTAAAGCCCCTCCTTCTGGAAAACACACTGTGCTCTGATTGGCCGACTGGACCAGTGTGTTGTGATCGGTCAACCGCTTCAAGCATGTTTGTGAAATGTCACACCCCTTACCATAACATAGCGACAACACACTAGCACAACTCAGCCAGGCCTCGCCCCCCTTAATTTTGCGTATGCCTTGGACGGGAATTATTGAAATGAGAAATATTGTGACGTGTTCGTTCCTGGAAGAGAAAACTCAAGACTTCAATGGAGGCGTTTCAGAGAGTTCAGAAACAGTGACACTGATATAAAGAATACAGTAACTCCCTTTGGAGTGACTTTGTGCTTTGTAACTTTGCAGAGCTTTTTCATGCTCAAACAGCAAGATTACACACTTAAGAAACAAACTTTAAAACTTCAAAGTTTCCCCAACAAGTTTGTGTATTATCAGTATGACAGTGTATATCCAGCGCTGCCCACATGTGCCGTGTGTTCACAGTTTCCACCCTTGGCTCCTCTCTTCCCCTCGCTTCATTCCAGTCCTCTGAATCCACAGAGGAAACCACTTCACCCAACTCACACACACACTCACACACAATCAGAGGCAGAGAACACAGCCGACTCAGGCCACTCAGCGGTGCTGGCCATGACAGCAATGCTCCAGCGCCTCCAGAGGGTGGAAGATGAGATTAGCCAGGTGACCAACCACCATCTTCTTTCTGCTCTAATGTTTGTATTATAAGCAGGGCTCCTAAAGTTAAAGTGCCAACTTTTCATATAAATTAAATATGCTCAAATATATATTTAATCAGTACATTTATGTAATGCAGTTGGGCCATTCTCCAAAATGTGTGCCGCTTTTGTCCCTCCTTAACATGGACATAAAAGCTAGTATTTTGTCTTTATTCTCTCTGTCTATTTTTAGTTGACAATATATTATTTAAAATACTTGAAGTTGTTTTCCCAGATTTAGGGCCAGATTTACTAAACAGAGCAAATTAGCGTGAGAGCGCAATTCCAAGTGCAGATGGTAGTTCTGTGCTTGATCTACTGACGATGTCTAAATGAAAAAACACAGACACAGCCGGATCATTTCCATAATGACCAACACAATCTACCAAGAGCAGCGCAAATTAGCGTCTGGTTTAAGACGTGCTTTTCTTGGGTGGTAAATAATGGTGCAAACACCAGTAAATTGACGAGCGCAAACCTTAGTAAATCACCTTGCATGATTCATTTAAATACTCTCCTCCAATAAATTCTGCATCTGAAAGGGAAACTCCTACAAATGCATATGCAATATGATCAGCCACAAAAATAACCCTGTCCACGCCTTTTCAGCGCTAATTTATCACTGCGTGTCTTTAGTAAATCCTGACAGTAGTTTTTAACACCAAAAGAGGGTTTGCGCTGGCGCAAGCTGTTAGTAAATCTGGCCCTTAGTGTCAACCTTGTTACTATCTCTTGTTAAAATAACATACTTTCCATATTGACATGATTGTCTCTTTAAGTAGTAAATATCTCCTTTTATCACTAAATTTGGTTTGTCAGATCTTAAAATATCAACTATTAAATATCAAATATTCAAGAATTGATTATTGAAAACGGGATATTTATAGAAATTAAATTCTATTTTAACAAGCACCTTGCAGTATAAATGAATAAGTGTAAAACAGTCAACCCTGTTACCATTAGCCCTGCACTTTTCTAAAGGAATAGACATTTTCCAACCTATATTAAGCTATTTTTATACATTTTGCCTGAAATGGCACAATGCAATTTATTAGCACTAACTTTTTTAGAATGTATATATATATATATATATGTTTACAATCTCACAGAAATGCATTTAACCCTCTGGTGCTGTTCGGTCATTTTTGACAGAAAAAAAAAAAAAAAATTGTTAACTTTATGGAAATGGTATGGAACTTGGTTTTGGCCCTGCTATGTCAAAAAAAAAAAAAAAAAAAAATCATGGACAAGATTCAAAAAGGATATATGGTCCTGAAAAAATAGTCACACTTGTATTATAAATTCTTAAATGTGCTATGAAGTCTTCTTAATGGAAACTGTATTTATAAATGAATTCTAGGTGACACCTTTAACAAAAATAAAGTCCAAAAGTATGAACTATAAATGTTACTTTTTGTTTCAGAATAAATGCAAATTTCAACAAATTCAAACAGTGAGATTAATCATGTTTACGGCATAAAAAAAAAAACATGTTGTTAATCAAAATTCTATTGACAGCCCTAATTATAAGTAAAAAAAATGTCAAACAGACTACTGGACAGCGATCTAACAACTGAATTTCCCTCCCCTTGTTTCTTTCTACCTGCCTCACTCAGAGGAAAGCCCAGACTCAAAAGGCCAGGGAGTTTCATAAAAAAAGCATAAAGGAGAAGGCAGTGCATTTGAGCTCTCTGTTCTCTGGCGAGGCCTCCTCTCCGCATCAGGTGACTATGTTACTGCGTGTGTCGGCTTTCCTCACTCAGCTGCTGTTGCATGCCCTGCGGCTTCGGCCTCTGATCACTGAGTGACTGAGCATCATTTCATGCACCTGCAGTCTTTGCAGATATCATCGCATTCTGAGTAATTAATTCCCTGCACCCCCGCTCCGCCATAATTGGTTAATAATCTCTCTATCAGAACAGATGTGGGTCAACTGAGGACACACTCTAGTGCTCGGTACATTCAAACGACCGGTTTTACTTTAAAAGAGTTAATAAAGTCAATGAATGCCAGTGGACATCATAACTCACAAGCATCTATGCCAGTAAAAACATATTTGATTGTTCTTTGAAGAAAGTGTTACAATAAATGTTTTCTCGCTATTCTTTTATGAGCTTTTATAAGCATGCAAGAGGAACCAAGAGGGGTTTGCTGACTTTCGCATGACTCTCTTGGTCCTATAAAGGGGTCTGGGCTGCTCAGGGCTCCTGTAAGCATTTAAATTGATCTCTCAGACTGGACGAGAAGCTTTTTTGCTTATTTACTGCTTAAATCAGGAGAAACAATCAGTCCAGGTGTTCACAGATGATTCAAACATCCTCATTCTCTGTGCATTTATTATATTTCCTTTCTTACTATTTTAAACTATGTATAAACCTTAATTAAACAATTTAATAATCAATTAAAAATGAATATATACCTCTATGATATTACACTGTACCCACATTGGACCAGCGGTTTGGAAAATGGATGATTCAGCTGCGGGCGCCATCTTCTGGCGAGACGCAGGAATTCATTTGGCACAACCCTCACAGTGCATTATGGGTATTCTCTAGCCGTTGAACGTACATTGGTTGTACACTCGTTATTGCGGTGCATTGTGGGATTGAATGAGTGCACTTGATAACGTCCACTATGATTTCGGACACCACTACAAATGGCTGTTCCCTCAAATAGTGCCCTATTTAAGGGTATAGGGGGCGATTTCGGACACAGCCTTATTCTCCCTTTGTATTAAAGGTAAAGTATGTAGTTTCAACGCACTGAGTGGAATTACAAAAATAAAACATATTTTCAAACAACCTTGGAAACGGGGCTTTCACGCGTCACATCTCGCCTTGCCTCCCTCAACTCAAACATCACAAACAGCTCTTACGGGTGCTTGTGAAAGCATGTCTCGACAGATAAAAGTAGGCTTCTTTTAAGAAAAGGTCCAACATATTATGCTTTTAGCTGTGTTGCTATGTGTCATGAGTAAGCAATTGAGTAGGTGAACACTGTCTAGCTTATAACAAACCCATCCAAAGTATCTGCACATGACGTGCCACAACTGTTTGAGTCTGTCTACACTGGGCACATCAAAGTAAACCTTATAAACTGGAGCATTTGTCTTTCTGAATGGGTGCATGATGATGCTGTATTGAAGCATCCATTGTAGCGTGTTGTGTCGCAATACCCCTTTTAGTTTGGCATTTTCTTGACCTGTTTAATCTTTGAAGGTCGAATTTTGTTTTGCACTTGCCAAAGCTGAATTTCTTTTCCCATGTAACTCATCAGTCATGGTCCCTCACTGGCTAAACACCCTCTGGCTCCGCCTGCTACAGTAGCCACGCCTCCAAACTCTCGCTATAGGTTGAGCTGGAAAGAGATTGACAGATCTGAGCAGACCACTTTCAATGTTTTGATGGCTGAGAATGTTTTGTATTAGTGCCATGCCAAACCAAGTTCAAGTGGAAATATAATGATAACGATTCCTTATCATTCTTAAAAACGTTTGGCCCGATGGTGGAAAAGCAGCTGATGTTTAAACTTTTGGGGGAGATCAACCCATGAATGGCCTACTAATAGTCAATGAACAATAAACTGGGTTAAGAGAATGTATTTTAATGGGGGGGGGGGGGGGGTGATTATATACTTCACCTTTAAGTTAATTTTTCTGACCCCACTGGCAAATATATTTTTCCTCTTTTAAATATAAACACATCATTTTAATAAACTTTATCAGAAAACAACACTTAATACCTTTAATTTCGCTATAATGTAAATATGAAAATATAAAACTGAGCAGCATCTGCAAGAAATAATGTTTGCACGTCTCTCAGTGTGTGTGAATTGCTGTGGATGCGTGCATCTCTCTAGCTTCATACTGTAACACGCTTGTTCTGGGTTTTGTCATCCGTCATTAAAGTGCAGGCCAGATGCTCCTCCTTGTAATTTCTATGAACCATATGCATATATACACTCCTGGGCCAAGCCTAAAATGGCTAAACACTAAGCTTTTAATTGTCTTAACCACAAATTAGCAAAATTTAAGCATATGCACTGCTTTGCTGTCTCAGAAAAACATCAAACATCAATGCCAGAATATGGGAAGCTGTGTGTGGAGTCATGAATCACAATGAAAAATGAGTTGCATGGTGATGCTCCAGAGCTTTGTCTTTGAAAATCTGCTGAGAAATTTAATAATTAATGCATCTCTACCACAGTGAAGCATGGAGGAAGAGTGTCATTGTGTGGGGAGCCTTTTTAGCAGCTAATATTGGTGAGCTATGTCACTGTGAAAAGGCATTTAATGCTTTGGAGTACAGGAGAATATTGCAGAATGGCTTGCTGCATACAAATGAAAGATTGTTATCTAAAGAGGAACAATCAGATGTTTTTTTTTTTTTCAACAAGACAATGCTCCTGCCCAAATTTCAAAGACAACCAAGAAGAGTCTTGAGAACAAGTCCATCAGGCTCATGTTTTGGCCTCAGTCAGAGTCCAGATCTTAACCCTATAGTGAATATTTGTTCTCATATTAAACTCAAACTAACTGGGAGACATTTTTCAGCTACTCATGAACTGTTTGAAGACATTAGCATTGGGTGGAACAACACTGACTCTTCTTCCTGTAAAAAGCTGTCTGCAAGTTGGGGAAGGCTATTCTATGCTAAGTTACTTTATCTACAGTATTTGTGAAATTCTTGCACAAATTGTGCAATTTCTTGACCAGTGAATATTTTGCCATTTTTTGGCTTGGCCCATTTTTTGCCCAGGAGTGTATTTATCTTTTAACACATTAAAAAAGAGTGAGTAACTTGTTTCGAACAGTTGTCTAGTGCCTTCTGACAACAACTAAATCTGAACGAATACATGACATTAACATCCGCCAACCTGTCTAATGCGGGTGTATTTCAGCAGTGGCGTGTAACACAGTCACTCCTTTGGCGGGTTGAAATGTATATATAATATATACATTTTTAAATTGTAATCTTTTAAAAACGCATCTGAAGTAAACTAAGTGCAATGTAGTGTTGTCAAAAATAATGATTTTTCAATACATATCAATACTGAAATGCTTCTAATACTCATTTTCCACAGAATAGACACCCGATACCAGCTGCTCTTTCTCTCTCTCTCATCGCTCAGACAGCAAGTGACACACAAACCCGCCTCCACTCACTCACTCGTTTCATTTGCTCTGGATGAATATTGTTGCTGTTTACAGGGCTTGAATTTCGGCGTGGGATTGCGTGTATTGCTCATAATTTTACTCATTCACACAGATTTTGTGCTCACACCCAAAGTGCGCACACATAAAGCCGCCTCTCAGCACTAAATTGAGTTCTTTTTCACTGCTTATTGCGCTTAAACAGTCAAATACAGATAAAATAATGTCAAAATGCCGGTCTTGGCGAGTAGTTACGTAAACACAGTCAGTTCTGTTTTAAGTGAACGTAAAAGAAAACGCATGTGTAACAGTATAATGGATCCGTGCGTCAGGTCTTAAAGTGACAGCAGCCTAATATACCTGCTGCCAAATTATGAGATAATATTAAAAATATCTAAGTGGCAGTTTTTCCCCATTGTATCAATGTAAAAATTGTGGCCAGTGAAAATGCTGAGTGGCTAGTAACTTTGGAAAACCACTAGCCACAGTGACTGGTGAGCAAAAAAGTTAATGTCAAGCCCTGGCTATGTTGCATGTTTCCTGATTGCGCACAAAGTACAGTAATACATTTACCCATAAGAAAAGAAAAAACACAAATGAGGCGTCTTTTTATAAATCAGTTGTTTCTCACTGGCAAATGAAATTAAATTGAGAGCAAATGGAAACTTAAAATCATTTACTCACCCTTATGTTGTTCCAAAGACATAATACTTTCATTCATCTTTGAAACACAAATGAAGATATTTTTAATGAAACCTGAGAGATTTCATTCTAAAGCGACAGAGTTTTGGTCGAATGGATTTTCAGTGAAGGGATAGAAATCATGATAGAAAGATGAGCAAAAGTCTTATGGGGTTGGAATGACATGAGGATGAGTAATTGATGACATAATTTTCATTTTTTCATTCTTATGCTTCTCAGATTTTCTCAGCTCCAGAGTTTAGAGGAGATCTCAACCTCTCAAACTGTGCTCAGATTAAGACAGCAAAGTCTGTAATTAAAATTCAAAGATCTCAATGTGAACTCAAACGTCTTATTAAATACTACAAGACTGAAATATCTGAGCTGCTATCTAAATTACTTGTAGCTATACTCATGTCTTTTTGTGTTGGAGATATATCTGAGATAACTTTCTTTACTTTCAGTTAAACAAAACTAAGAACTCCATTAGGCGTTGTGAGCTATTAAAGATCATCATCTGTGCAATGCCCTGTAATCTCATTTTCTCAGTTCATATTGAATGTTAAAGTTATCTCTGTTCTGGACAGACTGACTCCTCTGCTGTCTGACCTTCCAATCCATCTCCACATTAACCCACCACACCCAATCCCAGAATACAGTGCTGCTCTTTACAGTGCGTCCTCCTCCCATGTCCTCCCATAATCTTGTCTCCTGTCCTCTGACAGTGCCTGCCATTACTTATACATGCACTTCTTTCCATCTCTAATACAGTTTAACACTCCTAATACTGCTTGCACATTGTCTTTAATGAATCATTATCATCTCATGCCTTTTCCTGCTCTTTTTTCCCACTCCTAATAAGACGGATAGATCTCAGACTGGGCATCTAGACATGCAGCTTTGTGAAGAGAACAGAGAATCAGCGAAAAGCTCACAGGTGCTGAGCAACATTTGTTCCTGAGACATTTGCAAATATAATATAGAGTGCATTATAGTATTTTTTTTCCATTCATTTTTCCCACAGGGTTTTTTTTTTTCCTTGTTAAAGCTTTATTATAACCCATGAACCAAGCCGACCAGCCGTGAATCATAACATTACAAACTTTGATTTAAAGCAAAAAAGTGTTTGAAAAATGCACAAAAAGACAAGATTGTGTGTTTAACGGCTTTAGTGACTACAATCCCATGAAGAATTATGAATCACAATCAAATTAGAAACGAGGCTGAAATATAAAACTATTTATTTACAGTTGCTTATTATATTTATAGAAACAATATATTTTAGGTTTATTGCAAAATATGCAAATATATACAAATATTTCAGTATTTTAAAAAGCATAGGGAGACACCTCAATTATGTCATTTGTAGTGCTTTATGGTAGTGGGCGGAGCTAAAGAGCTGTTTTGGTGCAATTTGCACGCTGTGACTCTGATTGGTGGAACTTTCTGTACAGCATCATGGGTAATGTAGTTTTCCCACCACAAATTCAGCTGTTAAACGTGATTATTTATAATTATAATATAGAGTGCATTAGTGCCCGCCCACTTTTTTAGCGGCGTTTGTTCCGGAAGTATTTTTTTCCATTCATTTTTCCCACAGGGGTTTTAAAAAAAAAGTAATTGTTCAAACTTTATTATAACCCATGAACCTAGTGAAAAATAAATATACTAAAATGTATTCGAAATTTGAAGTATGCTACAAATACATTTATGTACTTAATATAAATACTCTGCAATTGAACTTTTAGTATACTAAATTGGTATTCTTAAAGTCTGCTAAATTGGAACAACTAATTTTGTACTTAATGTACTTTAGTTATCCGGAAATAGTGTCTAACTAAAGATATACTTAGGTATATTTAATTGTGCTAAAGTGGAACTATTGCAAGTATACTTTAGGTACACTTTAAATATCTCGCATTTAAAGACTGACATTATACAGTGATCATACTATCCTTACTAATAGTGATATTAAAACACATTTTAGGCTTAATATTAAGAAATGTGCATTGTGCAAATAAGAAGTACTCCAAATAAAGTTTAATTATAATATTTATACCATTAAGTCTCAAGCGATATGTCAGTAAATATGTTAATGGATTTGTAGTATACTTAGTATGAAATAAATGTATTTTAAATACATTTTGGTATAGGTCAGTCTTGAAAGTTCAGATGAAAGTATGTGATCTTCCTCAACCCATTCATTCTGCTACTAATCCAAATTGCTCTCTCTCTCTCTCTCTCTTCATGGCTTTTGTCTCCCACAATGCACTGCTACTTCCTGTCCTCGTCCTCTCATTTCCTCCTGTCCCTCTCAGCAGGTAATGGCACATGTAATCTTTTACACACTGTCCCAGTCTGCTCAGTCTAATTCTTTCCTTTTCTCCTCTCCATCGGCATCCATTTGGTTTAGACGTCTAGATCCAAACCGTTACATGTGCAGCATTTTAAACAGGAGATACAGGGAGAAACAGTGAGTGCGTCCCATCTGGTGAGTGTTTCCTCATCGCTCAGCTAAGTTAGAATATATAATTACAGTAGAGAGAGATTTACCACTAGTGTTTTGGCATTCTGGAGGTAACCAATCTTCTGATTAATTGTAGGTTAGATATCATTATTGTGTGCAGCTTTATGACATATTGAATGGGCTTTAATTTGTGGTTACAGTTAAGCAGTCACAGAACGTCTCATTTTAGCCATCGGAACGAAACAGAGATCCACCAGTCAAAGGAAAACAGAATCTTTAAAGTCCACGATAAGGTATCATGGCACCATCTAAACTCCCTGTTCTGGGCACATGAAACACATTTGGAAAGCTTAAAGGGATAGTTCACCCAAAACTGAAATTTTTGTCATTTACTCACCCTCAGGTTGTTCCAAACCTGTATTCGTTTCTTTCTTCTGTTGAACACAAAAGAAGATACTTTGAAGAATGTTGGTAACCAAACAGTTGACTTCCATAGTAATTTTTTTTCCTACTATGAAAGTCAATGGCTACCGTCAACTGTTTGACTACCAACATGCAATATATTAACATAAAAATATATTCTTTTGTGTTCAACAAAATAAAGAACCTAATACAGTTTTTGAACAACATGAGGGTGAATAAATGATGACAGAATTTTCAGTTTTGAGTCAACTATCCATTTAACCAACATGTTTTCATGTAGGGGTGGGCGATCTGACGATTTGATATCGTGATCGATCTTGGAAGATGTTCACTTTGCAAGCGAATCGTAGAGACCGTGATCTTTTATGTCCTCGTAATGATGTTAAAATACAGCAATGGCTGCCTACTAGATGGCTGTGCAGACTGGCCGAATTATATCATGTGTCTTTCATGCACAGTGACGCATTTGAAAAACAATTCAACAGCAGTAGGGCTGTGCGATGAGTCAAATTTTAGTTTCAGTTTCGATTTTGGCTTCCAATGATTATAAAAACGTGATAATCAAGATAAAGGCATGCCGTTCCTTTCCTTTAAAGCGATGTGCTTTCGCCACTCCTTAAAAACTTAAACTTAAAGGGATAGTTCACCCAAAAATGAAAATTAACCCATGATTTAGTCACCCTCAAGTCATCCTAGGTGTATATGACTTTCTTCTTTCAGACGAATACAATCGGAGTTATATTAAAAAATGTCCTGGCTCTTCCAAGCTTTATAATGGCAGTGAATGGCTGTTGCTGTTTTGAAGTCCATAAAAGTGCATCCATCCATTATAAAAGTGCTCCACGCAGCTCCAGGGGGTTAATAAAGGCCTTCTGAAGCGAAGCGATGCGTTTGTGTAAGAAAAATATCCATATTTAAAACTTTACAAACTGTAATCTCTAACTTCCGCTAACTGTCATACGTGCGTTCACAAGAGACTGGCGTTCCAGCGTATAATGATGTAGGACACAGGCGTAGCGTAAGTGGTGACGAACGTGGAAGCGCAGAGGATAGAGCAAAACCATTATAATGGCCATTCACTGCCATTATAAAGCTTGGAAGAGCCAGGACATTTTTAATATAACTCCGATTATATTCGTCTGAAAGAAGAATGTCATATACACCTAGGATGACTTGAGGGTGAGTAAATCATGGGCTAATTTTCATTCTTGCGTGAACTATCCCTTTAACTTCCAAGTCAGTCAAATCATGTAACGTGACTGTCGTAAATTGCAGTCTACTGTGGGACATGGTTTATTTTAAAAAGAGTCATTAAAAGTGCATTAAACTGCGAAAAAGAACGATGTCTAAGAGCGTCTAAACGGTCAAATATACACAAAAATATGTCAAAATGTCCGTCTTGGTGAGTATTTACATAAAGACAGTCAGTTATGTCTTAAGTGAATAAACAGTTGGGAAAGAAATCGGATGCGTGTCATTATATTAGATCCATGCATTCGATCTTAAAGCCTAATGCAGATTCCTGCTGCAGTCTGTGTCATTAATGTTAAACAAAAGACAGACAAAATCATTCACTGCTCTTTACTGAATAACTTTAGTAGTTTTAATAAGAATCAGTGTATATTTAATTCAGACTGTGCAGGGTTTAATGACTAATTTGACAACTGATTGTTTAATGCAATACCGTGTTTTAAAATGTGCAAATATGTCCATAGGCTTGTTCCAGTCTGGATATCCTCGATAAAACATCTCAAAATTGTGAAGAACTCAATTCAGGTTGTGGTTGTTTGTTATAAGATCGTGATATGAAATTTTGGGAAGATCGCCCACCCCTATTTGCATGTTATATAGACAGTGTTATATAGAAAGTCTCTAATTTCAAGGTATGCCAAGTATATTTTTCCACTGTAAAAAGTTTTAAACCTAAAGAAATGATTAGTACTTTTGAAAAATAAGTACTAATCAAGTACTTATTTGCCGTTTAAAATACTTAATTGGTGGTATAAGGAAGTACTTCTACACATTATTGAATTCTAGAAATACAAAGTTCTGTCATGAAACTCTTAAGTCCTTAACTCAATCTGCTTGCAATCACATCATTCTCTATAGGGCACAGCTGATTGGTTCCTGCTGTATCAGTAGCCAATGAGCACCGAGCTTAATACTTACACAAAGTGGTAATGCCGCTGCACCTCAAGTGTGTATAGTGGCATTACCACTTTGTGTAAGCATTAATGTCCAATAATTCTATAGTCTGTTATCAGTTATTCCTTACTTATCGTATCCCATATAAATTAATCTTAATAAACTAATGTGCCTGTGAATAGGGAATTATTTTACAATGGCAGTGTCAATGTCAGTATAAAGTTTAAGACCAGTGAGCAAAAATTACTTAATGATTCTTTAATAATATTAGAGCGCTTTGAAAAGTCTCCAGCTTTAACATGCAATTTAATGCTGTTCTGTCTAACATACAATCAATGGCATCATATTTCCCTGTCATCTAATCTGTGTCTCTATCTCTGCTCTGAACAGACCAGTTCTTCCGCTGTCCATCCTCATCATTCTAACTCCATAATATTTCACCCCATCCCAGAATGCTCTGCTCCTCTCCATCTTTCCTTTACCCTCTCCTCTGCTTTCTCGTTAAGGTAAAGAAGGGATTTCACCTTCAACACTCTTCCTGTACGTCCTCAATGGTTCTAATGCCTTTCAGAGTCATTTCTTATTAACATACTATTTCATTTAACCCTCCCCGTGTGCCTTTTCAAGCTGTAAATCAAAACCAGAAATACTTTATTGCATGAACATGCAAGGAGAAGCAAAGAGTTACTCACAAATGGTGAGTGTTTGTCAAGATAATTTTTCCATTAAAGTGAAATATTCACCCAAAAATGAAAATGCTATCTTTATTTACTCATCCTCTTGTTGATTCAAACTTTTGTAACGCCTTCCTTCCATAGAAGAAATATCTCACGTCTTAATAATTGAATGCTACTAAATATGTGGATGTTCAAATGAGATTTGAGATTTTCAGTGAAGAATGACTTTAGTTTCTAAATCTGGTGTAGGATTTACTTTGAAACCATTTTCACTCTGAAATTAACACAAATAATTACAAAGAAACGTCAAGTAACCCATTGAATTAAACATAATATTGAAGTAGAAAGACTGAAGTAGTATTTTCTAGTAAAACGTACTCCAATAATATTTGTTTTATTAACAAATGTTGGTATTTTTGGTATCATTTTTGGAGCTTGAAAGCCCAAATAAACCAAGAATGCTTTCTTGGAAAAGAGCAGCTTGGGCATTCTGCTAAATTTTTACCCTTTGTGTTCCTTGGCAAAAAAAAAAGTCATACAAGTTTGGAGCAGCATGAGGATGAGTAAATTAGGGCATAATTTTCATTTTTGGGTGAACTATCCCTTTAACTTAACCAAAGATGATCACAACATTTGCTTCAATAAACTCTCAAATCTATGATTTCAGTCCGACACCAGCAGAAGCACAACATCATTTACTGTAAGAAAACAAACAGACATTCCTCAATCAAATGGAGACTCATATGCTCCCAAACAGGTATATGACCAGTGGAATGACGCTTATCCACAATCTCCCAGGACTCGCATGTTCTGGCTGGATCGAGAGTCTTGTTGGCATGTTGTAGGCAGGACTGGAGAGCGCTGATCAGTGCGGCAGTTCTCTTTGATGGACTGTCTCTCTTCACATGGTTGGTTTTGGTAATGAGAATGTGTCAATATGACACACACACACTTGGCTGTAAGCATCCTTACATTCCAGCTGGGAGAGAGAGCATTCCAAAGTCCTCTATTCCATTGCCAGATGCTTGACCTGAAACTCTAGCTCCACCCACTGAACAGTTCAAAGTTACTGGATCATAGGAGTTTGTCGAGTTTTATGGGATGCCTTTAGAAGTTTCTCAAGATTGACTGACAATCCTCATTTTGAGCTAAAAGACATGGGTTCTGTTCCAAAACATGGTGAGGTGCCTACATACTATAGACTCAACCCAGGCTTAAAGGGATAATTCACCCAAAAATGAAAATCATCATTTACTCACCCTCAAGTTGTTCCAAACCTGTATAAAATTCTTTGTTCTGCTGAACACAAGGGATTTGAAACCAAACAATTGACTTCCATAGTATCCCCCATACTATGGAAGTCAATGGTGCCCCACAACTGTTTGGTTACCCATATTCTTCAAAATATCTTCTTTTGTGTTCAGCAGAACCCAAAGAAATTCATACAGGTTTGGAACAACTTGACGGTGAGTAAATGACAAAAACGTACCTATACATGTATTTCACTGCAGTTTTCAGCTGAAATAACAGAGTAGACACAGTAAAACATCAAAAACTTTTGTTCCTTTTCACACATATTATGATTTCAGGGGAAAGATTATGACTTATTTTCATGCAGTTCCTTGCACAATACTATGTCATGACCTCAAAAAGCTTACCATAGTGCATTATTTTGCAAACTAATACATTTTAACATTTGCATCACATAACCAGCTCCATATTACGGCTTTTCTGACGTAGTAAACTGTAGCTCACCTGGTACAGCATTGCACATGTGACGTGGGCGCTTGGGTACGAGTCCAATTCGAGTCATGACACTCCGCAAAAGAGCTCAAAGCTTCATAGAAGGAAGCTAAAATGGCATGGTTGCTTCAGCAAATGCATTTTCATCTCACATTTGTTTTTGCTCACATTATCAGTTAGGATTAGAGTTTAGTAAAGGGGGGAGTTCATTTTAAATGTAACTTTAACAGTTTAAGTGCCAGATTTACTCAACGGGGCAAATTAGTGTGAGAGCACAATCCCATAAAAGCGCAGATGGGAGTGGAAAGTTCTGCACATGATCTACTGACGACGCTCAAATTAAAGAACACAGACGCAACTGGATCATTTCCATAATGACCAACACAATCTACTAAGAGCAGCGCAAATTAGCGTCTGGTTTAAGACGTGCTTTTTTGGGTGGTACATAATGGTGCAAACACCAGTAAATTGACGAGCTCAAACCTTAATAAATCACCTTGCATGATTCATTTAAATACTCTCCTCTCATAAATTTTACAAATGCATATGCAATAAGATCAGCCGCAAAAAAAACCTTGTCCATGCCTTTTCAACGCTAATTTTTCACTGCGTGTCTTTAGTAAATCCTGACAGTAGTTTTTTAACGCCAAAAGAGGGTTTGCACTGGAGCAAACTGTTGGTAAATCTGGCCCTAAAAGTTAATGTGAGCATATGTGAGAAATACATTTGGTTATGGAACAGAGCAATGCAGTCTGTTTCTCAAAGATCAGAAGTAATAAGAATGTATCTAATCGATCAAACTCACTGTTTGAATTCTTTTCTCTCAGATTTCCCCCAGCATGTCTTCTCATGCTTAGCCTTATAATTGCTTTATCTTTCTGTTTCATTCTCTTTTCTCCACTTTCTGTCCGTGCTGTCCCATTGGCTGGTAGCGCACAGTAGGCAAAGTGTCTCTGGTAGTGGGCGCTAGAGCTGACGCTCTGGTTACCCTCTATGAGAACGATCATAGGCCTCAGGCAAGCAGCTCAGGCACTCCGGTAAGCCACGGATCAACTGTTCAGTTCATTGTTTAAACTGAAAACAAAAGGGATTTTATAAAATCTTGTGCTGTCTTGTGCATTTCAGTTCATGTTAACAGTTCTGTCATCATTTATTTACCCTCATTTTATTCCAAACCTGTATGATATTCTTACTTGCCTAACAGGAGATGTTAGGCAACATGTCCAAGCTGCTTATTTATATACAATGAAAGTGAATGGGGACTGGGACTGGGATATCAAGCTCCAAAAATGTTACAATGGAATCTCATACAGATTTGCATACTGCACAGTATACTTATATACTTTCTAAAAATGGTAATGGTGAAGAAATAAGCAAAAAATGCAAAACCATATCAGATGTCACGTAAACTGCATTTTGCATCTGTATTATAATTTCAGAATTAAATGTTATTTATATTTTGCCGATTACAGTTGGTCATCCTTGGATGCATACTGTATAATGCAAAATACTATACTTTTTCCCTGGTATTTATCATAGTCATGGGTCATAAAAGAAGGCAACATTTTGTGAATGAATCTGCACTTGTCAATGTTTGGCCCTGTTTACACCTGGTATTAAGATGCGTTTTGGTCGATCGGATCACAAGTGCGCGACGCTAAATACAGGTGTAAATGGGGTCTAAAACGTTTTGAGCTTGTCCACTTTCGACCACTTCCAGAGGTAGTTGAAACACAGTCGACTGAATTGCTTTCGTAGTGTAGATGCTCATGTGGTCGAATGTGTTCAGACAGCCACAAAAGACCGTATTCTCTCCGCCTACTGACCTAATGCGTGAACATTATGGGAAGCGCGCTAGCCAGACGGGTTTTAAACTTTGTCGGCTGAAGACCCAAGTTTGGTTGAAGACGAAAAACGTACCAAGCACAATGTTCTCTCACCATTCCTGATTTCTAACACACACTCACAGCGTTCGGCTGGTCTTGTGTCTGCCAGAGCAGAAACTAAAGCTGCTGCTCTCCGTGTGTTTTTCCGTCGTCTCCGGGCGTGTTCATGTAAATTGCGTGAGCTTATTTCGTCCATTAGATTGAAAGATCTGAAAAAGCCCATACATTTATAGACCCTCCCCTCGAAGAAATCAGAAGTGGTCAAAAGTGGACAAAAGAGACGGATTGAAACACCAGGTGTAAACGGGAATGTGTCTCCCTCGTCTACTTGTGATCCGATTGACCAAAACGCATCTTAATACCACATGTAAACAGAGCCCTTATTTATTTTCAGCATACTTAAATTCACACTATCTTGACCAGATTTTTTCTCTTTTTTTTCCCCTAGCCTTCCTTAAAAAGAGAATTTCAGAGTCTGGGTGATGTGTGTCATGCGTGTAAGAAGCGGGTGTTTGTAGTGGAGAGGCTCAGCGCCGAGGGATTCCACTTCCACAGGGAATGTTTCCGCTGCGATACCTGCAGAGCTCCGCTGCGCCAGGGAGGACATTCCTTCGATTCGCTGGAAGGTACTGTGAAGGGCCTGTACTGCATTCTCACCGTTTCTCTTTAAAGGAATAGTTCACCCTAAAATGAACATTAAATCATCATTTACTCACCCTCACAATGGTTTGCTTTTCTTCTGTGGAACACATGGAGATTTTTAGCAGAATGTCCAGACAGCCTTTTTCTATACAATGAAAGAGAATGGCAACTGGAAAAACAAACAAACAAACAACATCACAAAAGTAGTTCAAATCATTATATTCTAGAGCTGCACGATTAATCATTAAAAGATCGCAATCTCGATTCAAACACCCACGCGATCTTAATCCTAAATGACAATGATTCGCATATGTCTATTAATCCTTTGATAACTGTGATCACAGTGAACATTCAGATCTGTGTTGGCGCTGCCGCTGAGCCAGAGAGAGCATAGGTATGAAACAGCTTCACGAACAGTCTTTTCAACCACAATAATTCAAATGTCTATGGTAGCGATCAAAATAGAGTAAATCTTGATGCTTCAAATAACAATTGTATCAATTACATCGTTACACCAGTAGGTGGCGACAAGTGACTGTTAAAAATGTATTTGTCATTCAATCATTCATTCAAGAGATTCGTTCAAAAATGCTGATTCATCCAGTAATGCAACAAGTGAAGTCTTTATGAGTGAGTCATTGAGTCATTCATTCAAACCGATTTTTACAAAATAATAATTTGTACCAGAAACATTTTTGTTATGCTGGTTAAAAGTCTTTTCCCATCCTGATAGCAATCACTAAGTTAAGTGGTCTAAATGTATTTATATGTGTATATTAGGGCTGCACGACTGAACGCAGTTGACATGAAATTGCGCTTAAACCATTTTGGCTTAGTGCGATTTTGAAATCGCAAAGGCTGTGATTATTTTTTTTGCGTAGCTTGTCAGTGAAGCACGGCTCTGTGCTCAGCAGTAAATGCTGCTCCATCTGAAAGCACTGCGAGTCTGAGTCGCTTATAACACGCATTTGAAAAAGCAACACGTCAAACATCTTTCCAAACATGAGGAGCATTTATGAACCTCTTGTCCAACAAAAGACAACGTTTAATAATTTACTCCAAACTCACTTCATAACGACAGTTGAGCATCCTTCTGTGAGCTGATGTGGCTTCTTACACAGAATAAGGCACACAACATATTATTTCATAGTATTCTATACAGTGATAAAGGCTATGTCGATTAGCATTAAAGTATAAATATATTTTATTATCATGAAAATACCCGAGAAGGCTTGAAGACCTCAGATAAACCATATATTGTTGTAGTCGTGTGTTTATTGTTTAATGAATCAAAGCATTTCAATCTTCTGTTTATTCAGCTACAGCAATAGTATGATGCCCATAGGGATTACCTGGAACGACGTGCGTTATTGTACTTCTGCGGTGCGTATTTGGAGTTTCTGCGCGAGAGTGCCCTCTGGCTTTCAGATGGAGCAGCATTTTACAGATCACAGAGCCGTGCTTCACTGACAAGCTGTGCATAAAATAATCGCAGCCTTTGCCAAATCGGTTTAATTTCGATTAATCGTGCAGCCCTAGTATATATATCGTCTGTAGAAGGTGTAGAATCATAAAATGTTCATCCAATCATTGCATTTGGTCTGAATGCAATGGTACGATGTTACCTGCCTGTATTTCCATACCTCCACGCACCTGCTCGCGCAGACATCACGCATCATCAGCGCGTTTCATGCTATATACCGAGTCAAAGAGCACCGCAACAGAAATAGCAGCCACCTTTTACAGTTCCAGCTACAAAACAACCAGCTTATGCTGTAATTTGGAAGAGATGGAAACTAAATATTTTCAGTTGAGCACTTCTACAATGACACTGGTGATAGAAACCTCTACTAAATGACGTTATAGTTGCCTATTCAGAATCCTGGGATAATCATGAGCTCTATCTTAAACAAAATATTGTGAAGCTCTACTATATTCCATAAATCTTCTATAGCCATTTGATAGCTTTGTGTGACAAACAGACCAAGATAAGACATTTTTTCTTGAAAATAATTTTATTTGTGGGTGAAATACAAACTCTAGATGGCGTGGGCTGATAGGTCCTTAACTCAACCTGCTTGCAATCACATCATTCTCTATAGGGCACAGCTGATTGGTTCCTGCTGTATCAGTAGCCAATGAGCTCTCTGCTCAACCTTCAAATACTTGGTCAGCATTTGCTGCAGTTGCTGCGCGCTTTCAGAAACCCTCCACCTTCCCCAGCTCCACCTGTATAGATCTGCTGTGGGTAATTCATGTACGCTTTATTGTACAGCAGCAGCATGTCTTACTTGCTCACAGCAGCGTGTTGTGTATGTATTGGCAGTAGCAAGTCCGTACTTGATCTGCAGAGCAGCAATAACAGCAGCAGCATAACAGATCGATTCCACCAAGACCAAACATATCAACATTGTCATATCCATTACCCTGACAAACACTCTGAGAGTTGTCATGACAGAACTACTGTATCCTTTTAAATTCAAGCATTTGTCTCTTATGTTGCAAAAAGAGGTCAGCTCTTTGTGATAACGACTCAAGAGGTCACAAGGAGAATAACAGGAGATCCAGATCGGAAACAGTAGTTGCAAAATCTGTTAGTAGAAACAATGTTTAACTAAAACAAAAGTTAGGGAGGGCGATTGTGTGGGTCCCCTCAGTCTTTGCACTGAAATGTCCATGAGGTCAACATGAGCACGAAACTCCTGAACACACGAAGTCCTATGGAAAATTTCACAGAGCAGTGGTAAATATGACCACACCTTTACACTAATGGATTACATTAATGGTTTCTTTTCCTCCCTATAGGAAAGTTGTACTGCAAACTCCACTTTGCTCAACGGAAATCCCTAGTGACGAATGGGAGATCACAAAATCTACATACGGTAAAAACACAATTCAGTCATTTATGTTTCGTAATTCCTCAATAGTTGTCTTACAGTGCATCTTTCCTCAGACATGTAATAACGGATCCCACGACGGCTCTAGCTGGAGTCCGGAGGGACGTGAGAATCATCTTCAGGGCGAGTCTCCAGGTATCCTGTCCTCTATGAAGAGATGCCTGCGTTGGCCGCTGCACGTGAGCCAGTCTGTGTGTTCTGTGCCTCGTCGTGTGTTTAACTGGCTGCATGGTAAAGTGTGGGCCGCAGGTGTTCACCTGGTGGATAACGCTGGGGATTACGCCTTCCTGTACGAGCTGCTCAGCGTGAGTCTGCCTCTGCTTGCGGCTCTCCACGAACAGCTTGTCCAAATGTACGCAGAGGTCGAACCGCTCAATCTACAGCGCTGGCTGGAAGAGCACATGGGCCATTGAGTCTTAGTGTGAGAGAAACGGCACATCGTGTCCCTTTAAAAGGGGGTTATTATGTGGACATTTGTTCAGAACTGAAAAACACACAGAAGCTTGAGATGTTTTCATGAACAAAAAAGTCTGAACTGGAGATGTTGGCACATCAACATTCATTTCCTACTTGTTCAGAGGGTAGAAATTAAACTGCTTGGTTTGGAGTGTGTGCAAATTACCAAAGGTTTGAGTAAAAAGTGTCGAACACGGAATGAACTTTAAGCACTTTAATGAGTTAGCTGCCTTCATATGCATGATTAAAAGAGACGTTATGCTTTTAATTATTAATGGACTTCTTTTGTCGAGACTGCAAGTTTACAAACCCTGACTGATCAAGCTGCAAACACGTCTCATCTACTCGGTTAAACATTCACAAACATTGAAGTCACATTCTTCTGTACACTTCTTATGAAAATCATACAGCATATCTGTAAAGGAATGCCCAGGTTCAACACAAGCTAATCTATTGACAGCATCAGTGAAATGTTGTCAATTACCACAGAAAATAATTGCGACTCGTCCTTCAGATTGTAGAAACAAACATTTATTACAGTGGAAGTCTATGGGACAAGACATTCCAGAGGGTGTAAAGCAGAAATGTGCACCTATAGTAATGCTTCAAAAGAAACGTGTGCTATTTGAGCTATACAATTTTAGAAAATTTTAAGCAGTTTTAGCACACTAGCCCATATTAACACAATGTGTTGTCTTGCGGCTGTACTTTCAAAACATTGTAAAAATTTTGTTTTGTTTTTTTACCCCATGGAATGTCTTGTTCTATATAGTTCCATTGAAAGTGCATTACTTTAAATATGATATTTGTTTGTTTTTACAATTATTATCTCTGTTAAACAGTATTTCACAGATGTTGCCTGTAGAGATTAAGTTATGTTGAACATTAAGCTTTAAAGACTGTCTTTGCTCTTACACGTGTTGTGTATATATAACTAGGGATGCATCGATATGGACATTTTAGTGGATAGAAAATTATTATTTATATTTTGAAGCCGACAGATATATTGGCTGATATTACATATCAAACTACATTTTGTGAGATTGATTACAAAAAAAAAACAGGCACCTTAAAAATCCAGATTTAACAGGTGCAACAACAGAAAACTTTTTTTGTTTTAACAAATCTTTTAACAAATTGACCTACTATGATCCATTGGAATAAAGAAATGATACATTCCTATATGTAACAAAATAATTAAAATAAAAAATGTTATTGTTTATTTTATTTTTAATGAGGTGTCATATGATCATTTTATGGAAGCTTGTTTCTGCCACTGAATAAAAAAGGTAATTCTGACTTTTTTCTCGCAATTGTGAATTTTTTCCAGAATTGCGTGATATAAAGTTGCAATTGCAAGTTATAAAGTCAGAATTGCAAGTTATAAAGTTGCAATTGCAAGAAAAAAAAGTCAGAATTGGAAAAAAAAAAGTCAGAATTGCGAGATATAAAGTCAGAATTGTGAGAAAAAAGTCAAAATTGCGACTTTACATCCCGCAATTCTGACTTATAACTCGCAATTGTGACTTTATATCTTGCAATTGTGAGAAAAAAAGTCACAATTATCTTTTAAATTGTTTTATTCCATGGCAGAAACATCCATATAATTTGGCTATAATTTATCATTTGAATATATCTTCTTATTTTATTAGACTGATACAGATAACATTAAAAAGTCACATTTACTGACCAACATGACCACTGTGCATCCCTGTATGTAACAAAGAGCAAATATGTATGCATTATACTTAGTTCTCAGGCTTCGTTGTATAGTTCTCATGGAGAGCCACTGAACAGTTCCAAATGCACATGTATTGCTGTCTGTGTTTACCAGTATGTTAGTTAGTGATCAGATTTACACTGTGGAAAACCAGCCATAATCAAACTTTTGTTCAAATGACAGATTTTGTCATACTTATGAATCATGCAAAACACAGAAACACTACTTTTACCCCTTCGTCTGATTCACTGGACGATTGCTGTGGTTTCTTTTGGTGTCATTTGCTACCTATAATGTACTGTGTGAGGGTAATGCTGTACTTGTATATTTTACAGTAACACATTTACATTTCCTAAGTGCAATTAAAATGCACAATTTTTCCAGTTAGAAGTATTAATAATATGAAAAATACTTTTTTTGTTGACACTGGAAGGTGATTGTTGGAGTGCGATGTTTATTGGTATGGATGGCGATTGATCATCAAATGACATGCATGAAATTAAAGCATGGATGTTTAAGTTGAATCCATTTTTTGTGCATTATCAGCTTGTTTCAAAACACTGTTTACAGGCTGCGTTGTGATATGATTCACTTCTCATTTATATTTCTCCTCCTGTAGTCCTTTTCAAGCTCTCCACTGCGTCTGCTCCTGACTTTCTGTGAGCAGTGCTGATCGAAAGGTGATCGTCTGCAAGGTCGCTTGTAGTGTCTTTCACCTTCTATTATTATGGCTTTCCAGAGCCACGTGTTTCACAGCTGTGGAAATGCACGGTGCATGACACTAACCGCCTGCCTCTGACTCTTTCATCTGCACGTCACGTCTGACATGTTTCTCTTTTCTGTCTTTCTTCAAGGCCTGCTAATTACTTGCTTATGCAGTCTCTGTCTTTTCTTCATTTCTTTCTGTTTCAGGGATGGCTTACATTTCAGAAACCTACACGCAGTGCCTATGAAAGCAGGTCATTAGTATCCTAAAAAGTAGCACCTTTTATTGGACATGTTGTAAAACTGTTTGAAGAGTTTTTTGCTGTATATTTTCCACTTGAAACATTTGTTGTTGCCTTATTTATCTTAAGCCATACTCTTGCAATAAAAAAGATAAAAGGTCTTGTCATTTTTACATATTTTTACAGAGCCATCTGTTATGCATATGATATCCTAAACATGTTCTCATTAGTGGTTAGGGCTGGGTACTGACACAAATTTTCCCAGACAGCAACTTAGGGCCCTATTTTAATGATCTAAGCTCATGGTCTGAAGCGCATGGCGCAGGTGCACTTAGGGCGTGTCCGAATCCACTTTTGCTAGTTTAACGACGAAAAAATGGTCTGCGAGCCAGGTGCATGGTCCAAAAGGGTTCTCCCTAGTCTCTTAATGAGTCATGGGTGTGTTTTGGGCGTAATGTGCAATAAACCAATCAGAGTCTCATCTCCCATTCCCTTTAAAAGCCAGTTGCGCTTGCACCATGGCGGATTCGCTATTTACATGGCAAAATTTGGGAGCGGAAAAAGACTGAATGCTTCTCCATAGAGGAATCCTTTTATTTTTAATATTTAAAAATGTTTGTGTGCTGCTGGGCGTCCCTGTGTGTGTAATAAGGAGAGTGTATGCGCGTTGTGCACCCGCCTATAGGCGCATATTAACGCGCCCTTTAAATAACACAAAAAATACTGCACTATTGACTTTAGAGCAGGTTTTTGTTAGTCAATGGCGCAGTCGTTTTCAGTTCCTCAAAATAGCAACACGGCAACAATGCGCCTGAACACACCTGGTTTTCAGACCAGCACGACCATGGGTGAACAGATGGCCACGAGTGCATTTGCTATTTAAACAACGTGGCGCTGGACGTGAAAATGATAACTGCGTCGGGCTGAAACTAGCAAAAAACACTTGCGTCGCATTGCTCAGGGTGTATGATAAGACCCATAGTGTCAGCCCAGATCCGGCCCATATCTGGTACACGTGGATTCCACACGTACCAAATGTTGGCCGGATCTGGGCCGACACTATGTTGCTGTCTGGGATATTTGGTACAGTACATGTCAATTTTTCTCAAGGAAAGAAAAATCTCTCAACTAATGCTGTAAATATAAAGGGAACCCTGTCAGTTGGTACATTAACAGTTAAAATTAACAACTGGTTTGTCTACAAACATTTAAATTAACATAATGCAGTTTTTATTTTGAAATATAAACATTTAAACGGATTTATTCAAACATTAAATATTGAAGAACAGGTTAATTAAAAATATAATGAATATGTAATATAGTGCATGTATTTATCAAAATGTTCCTCTCACTGAATGACTTTTCTGAGGTAAATCAAATGTAACGTTACGTGGCATATTGTTCACAAGCTGTTTTACTGACGGTTGAAACACTGAGCGACTGCATGAGACATGATACACTACTGTAAGTTGTGTCTTATCGGAAAGTATAGCCTACTGTATCTCACCTTCTAATGTGAAGAGATGATCAGTTCAACAGTCCGCGCAACATCAAATGACGTCATGCGCGTGCATGTCGAATAATTCTGGCAGGGAGTCGAAATTCGGCACAACACCTGTTTTCAATACTCAGAAGTATTTTGTCCTCCCATGGTTTAAGAAATGAAAAGCTACACACTCCATCAATTAGGGTTAGAATCGATATTTTCAACCCAGCTCTAATGGTTGATAAATATGGATAATTTTCGCAGACTTGCATTATTCCCCCTTAATATTTCATTTTTGAATACATTCATGCCTGTATATAGGCTATATTTTATTATAATACTTCTAGTCCTCAAATTCTGCCAGTCTGTGCATCAGTGGTGGGGGTTTTAGTGAGTCTTCCTGCATGTTACATGGTTACGCCAGTAGGTGGCGACAAGTGACTCACTTTATGAGTAATTAAATCATTCAGGGGTTAGTTTCCCGAAGCCCACTATGGTTGCAAGTTCAGTCATTAACAACACAATTCAGCGGAACTTGCGACCATAGTTGGCTAACGATGCTTTTGGGAAACGAACCCCAGCTCGATTCCTACAACAGTGATAGTACATTCAGGGAATAAAATACCATCTATCCTGTTTAACTTCGGGATGATTGATTCAAGTAGCTTATTATGTCTAGTAAGTTACTAATTATTAACTCTTGTTTATTGATCAGTTGTATTAGAGCAGTCATACTTGTATTGTTTAGGTTATTGCTCATGAAAGCTTACATGGACAATGTTATAAATCTATACTATCTATATTTCATATTATTTGGTATAGCCATGTAATATGTAGAATAATGCAGTCAGCCGGACATTATCCCAAAACGAACCCTATTAGGATGATATAAGAGCCCTCTGGTTTGTGACTTACATTTTCTTTTACACTCACCTAAAGGATTATTAGGAACACCATACTAATACTGTGTTTGACCCCCTTTCGCCTTCAGAACTGCCTTAATTCTACGTGGCATTGATTCAACAAGGTGCTGAAAGCATTCTTTAGAAATGTTGGCCCATATTGATAGGATAGCATCTTGCAGTTGATGGAGATTTGTGGGATGCACATCCAGGGCACGAAGCTCCCGTTCCACCACATCCCAAAGATGCTCTATTGGGTTGAGATCTGGTGACTGTGGGGGCCATTTTAGTACAGTGAACTCACTGTCATGTTCAAGAAACCAATTTGAAATGATTCGAGCTTTGTGACATGGTGCATTATCCTGCTGGAAGTAGCCATCAGAGGATGGGTACATGGTGGTCATAAAGGGATGGACATGGTCAGAAACAATGCTCAGGTAGGCCGTGGCATTTAAACGATGCCCAATTGGCACTAAGGGGCCTAAAGTGTGCCAAGAAAACATCCCCCACACCATTACACCACCACCACCAGCCTGCACAGTGGTAACAAGGCATGATGGATCCATGTTCTCATTCTGTTTACGCCAAATTCTGACTCTACCATCTGAATGTCTCAACAGAAATCGAGACTCATCAGACCAGGCAACATTTTTCCAGTCTTCAACTGTCCAATTTTGGTGAGCTCGTGCAAATTGTAGCCTCTTTTTCCTATTTGTAGTGGAGATGAATGGTACCCGGTGGGGTCTTCTGCTGTTGTAGCCCATCCGCCTCAAGGTTGTGCGTGTTGTGGCTTCACAAATGCTTTGCTGCATACCTCGGTTGTAACGAGTGGTTATTTCAGTCAAAGTTGCTCTTCTATCAGCTTGAATCAGTCGGCCCATTCTCCTCTGACCTCTAGCATCAACAAGGCATTTTCGCCCACAGGACTGCCGCATACTGGATGTTTTTCCCTTTTAACACCATTCTTTGTAAACTCTAGAAATGGTTGTGCGTGAAAATCCCAGTAACTGAGCAGATTGTGAAATACTCAGACCGGCCCGTCTGGCACCAACAACCATGCCACGCTCAAAATTGCTTAAATCACCTTTCTTTCCCATTCTGACATTCAGTTTGGAGTTCAGGAGATTGTCTTGACCAGGACCACACCCCTAAATGCATTGAAGCAACTGCCATGTGATTGGTTGATTAGATAATTGCATTAATGAGAAATTGAACAGGTGTTCCTAATAATCCTTTAGGTGAGTGTATGTATCTCCAATAATAGAGCCACCACATGTGAATAGGGTAAAAAAAAATTTTTATCGATATCACCATACATCCTCAGTTGATTAATTAATCACAGTACATTAAGACAGTTTTCTGAAATGTTAGGTTAAAATATTCAAATGAGGCATTATCTATATGCACTAATTTGAATAAATGCTCAGAACAGAAATCTGATCACTGGATAATGCCAGATTCAAAGTTCTTGTTTTATTCAGAGTTGAAGTTGATTTTGGGTATATTTTCATCACTTAAGAGGGAGGGGGTGAGGGGTGAGGGGTGAGGGGTGAGGGGTGGGGGGGGTCTAATGCTATTTCATTCATTCTGACACACTGTTAAAGAGATTCACATGCTAAACATGGCCAAAATTAAAACAAATGAGTTGGACGTATGACGGAGTATTTCTGTGACAAATACACAAAGTTTTTTTTGAGTATGGCCCAGTATGACCTCCTAAAGGGAGGAATTCCTTGTATGGGCACTTCTCCCGGATGAGCGCGTGCGCACATCAACCTGAGCAAGAGCAGGAGCGCGCCCATCAACGAGCTTTGTTTGGTTTAAAGCCGTCGGCTGCACTGTTTTAAGACCACAAAATCAACAATGTCACTAAAGAAGTTTTGTTTCTGGTTGTGAGGGAAAGATAACCTTGTTCAGCTTCCCAAATAACCCAGCGTTAAGGAAACAGTGGATGCAGTTTGTTTTTCCGGAGCAGCAACGGAGTTCTGCAAGTGTGTTTGCTTGCTCCCGGTCATGAGTCGAAACCGCAGGCGGTGAGTGAAACTGCGTCAAATGTCTGTGTTTTGTTGGCAATCGGGCGTAAGTGCAAATAATGTTAACAACACGAACGTATAGTGAATCGAAAGTTATAAAGGGATAATGCCATGACGTATTTCGTGTGTGTGTGTGTGTGTGTGTGCTCGTGACTCTTTAGCTCTGCCCACTGCACGCCTGCACAAGCTCGGCTGTTTTTGGAAAGAATCGGTACAGCGTATCTGTTCTTTATAAATATGATGAAACTAAAGACTCTTCAGAGATATGAAGGATGCAATACTACTCTATAGGTACTCAAGATTAACATGAGATTGGCAGAAACTGTGTGTGTTATGTACCCTTTAAAAACCTACAGTAGTCTGAAAGACTATGATTTTGCCTTTAGTGTCTTAAAAACATGATGAACATGATGGTCTCTGGGGGCATTCATTCATAATGCTTAATGATCATGCACATATTGTTTTTACATATTCACAGAACTCTTAGTTTGGTAAAATCCTGCGTCCTGCAACCCTAACTCCAGCTCCAGATTGAACTCTTAAATTCTTTCCATCACCAGATTCAAGTGGGTGAGGAAAAAAAGCTTCCAAGACCCTGTAAGTGCTGATAAGTGTTCAGAGTGGCCCTGGACGAGACCTTCTCTCTAGCTGGACGTTACACAGATAAGGGTTTCGGGGTGAGGTCAAGGCCTACATGCGGCATCACAGAAGTATGGCAGTGTTCCTGCTTTAAAAGCCTTTAGTGCTGCAGTCCTCTGTGGTCTCCAATGCATTATCCGTTACTCCATAGTTACAGTGCATGGATACCATCACACAAAGCATAACTATACTATTTTTGGCGACTGTGTGTTTGTTCTTAAAATGCAGAGCCAAAATATGTTCTGACATCTGTTTTTAAATGCAATACCTGCAAATAACACTAGAGTTCATATTCCAGTTTTTCAGTAATATCAACATACACAAAGAAAGGATGCTTGCATGAGGCAAGTTCAGTTGATTTAAAACATTTGATTGATCCGCTTGGATGTGTATTAGCTGATGATCAGGGTCATGCCCGAGGGAAGGAACAATACTTCCTGGTGTGATAAACACATACATGGATGAGACGTTCATTAAAAAAAAAGCAATTCATAAGTAAAAACGAGCTATGAGTTTCAATCTTCACAGAAGCCTCGTGCTCTAGAGCTCCCAGCCAAAAACAGGAGAGAAAAAATATGGCTCATTATCGCCGCCGAGTGGTTTGACAAGAGCACAACAACTGCAGAGCCACACATCAGCGCCAGGCCAGCCGTCTCAGACCGGAAGTTATGGTGGAGAAGGTAAGGTTAGTGGTGGGTGAGGTTAGGCATTCGTTACTGTCACATTTTTCCTTTACATGAAAGGCAGTGCACTGTTCTCTGTTGCACATATCAGATCAGTGTATATCTGAGACATGCTGAGCAGAGTTTACACAGCATACATTGTATAGTTTACATTTTTAAGAAATGTAATATTATTGGTATTAATATTAAATTATAACAATTGGTGTACCTGATGTTTTTCTTTTTAAAATTTAATTTGATATTTATCATTGCATTTATTTATTCCCTTGTGAAAAAAGTACACTTTAGCATACATACTTTATTACATAATATATTTTAAAGGAATATATACTTAAGTGCAAACTGAATGTAATGTTTTTGGACACTTAATTGAATGTTAATTATAATTAAATTAAAATTTATTATAGTTAACATTTATTTTGACCCATCAAAATGGACAATTCTTTTTTTTTATATGGAATACTGCAGCATTTATTATAAATTACTTATTTAGTGACATCTCTTTTCTTCTCCAATGACGTGTTCACAGGCACGAGGGCGGGGCAACCTGTCACTCAGATGAGATCCACCAATAGCAAACCACAACCATCCAATCAATTCCTGATGGACAAAATCAAGTCCCGCCCTACTTTTTTTTCTTGCTCAAGTAGCCGTTTCAGTATACGTCACAATGGGGAACTTTAAGAAGAACTTAAAGTACATCTCTATGTAATTTCATAATTACTTCTATTGTCTTTTACATATGGTTAAAGTGTCCTGCTGAATGTACTGACAAGCATGGTAAACTAAAGTATACTTTATTGTAATTTCTGTTGAAACTTGTATGCCATGTATTTAAATACAGTACAAACCCGATTCCAAAAAAGTTGGGACACTGTACAAATTGTGAATAAAAACAGAATGCAATGATGTGGAAGTTTCAAATTTCAATATTTTATTCAGAATACAACATAGATGACATATCAAATGTTTAAACTGAGAAAATGTATCATTTTAAGGGAAAAATAAGTTGATTTTAAATTTCATGGCATCAACACATCTCAAAAAAGTTGGGAAAAGGCCATGTTTACCACTGTGTGGCATCCCCTCTTCTTTTTATAACAGTCTGCAAACGTCTGGGGACTGAGGAGACAAGTTGCTCAAGTTTAGGAATAGGAATGTTGTCCCATTCTTGTCTAATACAGGCTTCTAGTTGCTCAACTGTCTTAGGTCTTCTTTGTCACATCTTCCTCTTTATGATGCGCCAAATGTTTTCTATGGGTGAAAGATCTGGACTGCAGGCTGGCCATTTCAGTACCCGGATCCTTCTTCTACGCAGCCATGATGTTGTAATTGATGCAGTATGTGGTCTGGCATTGTCATGTTGGAAAATGCAAGGTCTTCCCTGAAAGAGACGACGTCTGGATGGGAGCATATGTTGTTCTAGAACTTGGATATACCTTTCAGCATTGATGGTGCCTTTCCAGATGTGTAAGCTGCCCATGCCACACGCACTCATGCAACCCCATACCATCAGAGATGCAGGCTTCTGAACTGAGCGCTGATGACAACTTGGGTTGTCCTTGTCCTCTTTAGTCCGGATGACATGGCATCCCAGTTTTCCAAAAAGAACTTCAAATTTTGATTCGTCTGACCACAGAACAGTTTTCCACTTTGCCACAGTCCATTTTAAATGAGCCTTGGCCCAGAGAAAACGCCTGCGCTTCTGGATCATGTTTAGATATGGCTTCTTTTTTGACCTATAGAGTTTTAGCCGGCAACGGCGAATGGCACGGTGGATTGTGTTCACCGACAATGTTTTCTGGAAGTATTCCTGAGCCCATGTTGTGATTTCCATTACAGTAGCATTCCTGTATGTGATGCAGTGCCGTCTAAGGGCCCGAAGATCACGGGCATCCAGTATGGTTTTCCGGCCTTGACCCTTACGCACAGAGATTGTTCCAGATTCTCTGAATCTTTGGATGATATTATGCACCGTAGATGATGATAACTTCAAACTCTTTGCAATTTTTCTCTGAGAAACTCCTTTCTGATATTGCTCCACTATTTTTCGCCGCAGCATTGGGGGAATTGGTGATCCTCTGCCCATCTTGACTTCTGAGAGACACTGCCACTCTGAGAGGCTCTTTTTATACCCAGTCATGTTGCCAATTGACCTAATAAGTTTCAAATTGGTCCTCCAGCTGTTCCTTATATGTACATTTAACTTTTCCGGCCTCTTATTGCTACCTGTCCCAACTTTTTTGGAATGTGTAGCTCTCATGAAATCCAAAATGAGCCAATATTTGGCATGACAGTTCAAAATGTCTCACTTTCAACATTTGATATGTTATCTATATTCTATTGTGAATAAAATATAAGTTTATGAGATTTGTAAATTATTGCATTCTTTTTTATTCACAATTTGTACAGTGTCCCAACTTTTTTGGAATCGGGTTTGTATATTTGTACTTACACATTTGTAATGATGAAGTTACAATTTATTACATTTAAGGATATATTAACTTTGAATGTAATATCTGGTG
Organism: Coreius guichenoti; assembly: GCA_039654105.1. Lineage (NCBI taxonomy): Eukaryota > Metazoa > Chordata > Actinopteri > Cypriniformes > Gobionidae > Coreius > Coreius guichenoti. The sequence goes on from CM077168.1 coordinate 5,186,236, forward strand.
TGAGGTGATCCAGTCATACAAGTCAAAGATGAATTTTAATGTTTAAGTATAATGATAGCAAAATTTTGCTATTGTTAGTGTAATTATATATTTAAGTACTGGGTAATATTAATCAACATGTACTATATGGTTAGGATTAGTTGCATGCAATTATGCATAATTTACTATTACTACCTTGTTATTACCATAGTAAGTACATGCAACATGTATAACAAGGACACTAAAATAACAGCACAATCTGAAAGTGCGTATCTATAACACGAATTGTATTTATCGTGCAATTTATACGCAAAAATTAGGTTTTACGTGCATATGATACGCTGTTTTCACGTGCATAAGATACACAGTTTATGCCGTGTAATACGCACATAACCCACACCACTAATCCTACCCAAGGGGTTTACAGTGCATATCATATGTACGTAAAACTCATTTTTTGCATATAAATTGCATGATAAATACAATCCGTGCTATAGATACGCATTTTATGAGAACGTGTTGAAAATAAAGTGTCAAGGAACCAAAACTCCTTCAGTGACCAGAATGGAGAAAAAAACCTTGGGAGAAACCAGGCTCAGTCGGGGTGCCAGTTCTCCTCTGGCCGACGAACAAATAGTGTATGATTATGATTCTGGCAACATTACAGGTCAAAAGTCATATTAGATCGAAAGATATTCGTAAGATTATTCGAAAGATTGGGTCGTCACGCCGGAGACAGGTTTAATGAGGATGTCGTGTCGATGCGGCATTTACAGGGTGGAGTTTAATTGAGACGGTCTCTGCAGACACTTCAGGGATGCGTTCGTCATGTCCAGGCTAAGGTCCACCATCTGGTCCGGATACGGCCCGGATCCGGCCGACTGCAGTAAACCTCGGGATAAACAGAGAGACTAACATTAGCGTAGTTGTCATTCTTCTTATGATGTAACGAGTACATCAGGTGTTATGGAAAGTGTTCCCGGTTCCGGCTGACCTAGTTAATGCAGCCTAAAACAATCATTTAACTGATTTGAATAATAGAAATTGATAATGTTCTATGTGTATGCCATAGTAAAGAGATGTGTTTTTAGTCTAGATTTAAACTGACAGAGTGTGTCTGCTTCCCGAACAATGCTAGGAAGACTGTTCCAGAGTTTAGGTGCTAAATAGGAAAAGGATTGACCGCCTGCAGTTGATTTTGATATTCTAGGTATTATCAACTGGCCAGAATTTTGAGACCGCAATAGACGTGATGGAGTATAATGCGTTAAGAGCTCGCTCAAGTACTGGGGAACTAAACCATTTAGTGCTTTGTAAGTAATTAGCAAGATTTAAAAATTTATACGATGTTTAATAGGGAGCCAGTGCAGTGTTGACAGAACCAGGCTAATATGGTCATACTTCCTGGTTCTAGTAAGAACTCGAGCTGCTGCGTTTTGGACCAGCTGCAGTTTATTTATTAAGCGAGCAGGGCAACCACCCAGTAGAGCATTACAATAATCTAGCCTTGAGGTCATGAACGCATGAACTAACTGTTCAGCATTTTGCATTGAAAGCATGTGCCGTAATTTAGATATATTTTTAAGATGGTAGAATGCAGTTTTACAGATGCTAGAAACGTGGCTTTCAAATGAAAGATTGGTATCAAAGAGCACACCCAGGTTCCTAACTGACGATGAGGACTTGACAGAGCAGCCATCAAGTGTCAGACAGTATCGTCTCGGTTACGTATGTAACCCTCGTTCCCTGAAGGAGGGAACGGAGATGTACGTCGGACGTCACCGACGAACTGGGATCACTTCTGGGAGCCCCTATCAGCTTCGAGTGTATACAGAACGGGCCAATGGCCATTGGCGTGCGGGATTTGCATCTCGCGCTCCGCCCCGCACCGCGGGTATAAAGCAGAAGGAGATGCAGCGCACCTTTGTTTTTCACTGAGGAGCCGAACTAGTGACTCGGCCATGCAGTGATGGTACAGCAACTGTGGCGACGGGACGTACGTCTCCATTCCCTCCTTCAGGGAACGAGGGTTACATACGTAACCAAGACGTTCCCTTTCAGTCGGTCACGTTCGACGTACGTCGGACGTCACCGACGAATTGGGATCCCTATGAAAACGCCACAGTTACTACCACATCCAGCGCCCAGCGAAAGCCCCTCAGACCCCCGTCTGTTCGGGGCAGGGAACTCACACAGGGAGAGTCACTGCTGCTGTTCCGCAAGACCCACTCAGCAGAGTATTGGATAACGCTGGGAAAGCGTGCCCCGGGGGGGCCGCTGCGGAAGCCACATCCTACCCGTAGGGAGGTATCATGTGGAATATACACGTATGGACAGCCTTTCCCTTCTGCTGGCCTCCATAACAGATGAAGAGCTGTTCTGAGGTCCTGAAGCTTTGCATTCTGTCCATGTAAGTCCGCAGAGCGCGAACGGGACAGAGAAAAGCCAGGGCTGGGTCTGCCTCCCCCGAAGGCAGCGCTTGCAGGTTCACCACCTGGTCCCGAAAGGGAGTGGTGGGAACCTTGGGCACATATCCGGACCGGGATCTCAGGATTACATGAGAGTTAGCCGGCCCGAATTCCAGGCACGATTCGTCGACCGAAAATGCCTGCAGGTCCCCTACCCTCTCAATGGAACCAATGCAGTCAGGAGTACTATCTTCCAAGACAGAATTTTTAACTCAGCTGACTGCAAAGGTTCAAAGGGTGCTCTCTGCAGTGCGGTTAGCACCAGAGATAAGTCCCAAGAGGGTATAGAGTGAGAGCGAGGCGGATTTAATCTCCTCGCCCCCCTTAGGAACCTGACGACCAGATCGTGCTCTCCTACAGACTTACCTTCAACTACATCGTGATGTGCAGCAATGGCGGCGACATACACTTTGAGGGTGGAGGGAGACAGCCTTCGCTCCAACCCTTCTTGCAGGAAGGAAAGCACAGAGCTGATCGAACATCTTCGGGGGTCTTCTCGTCGAGAAGAACACCACTCGACGAACAGGTTCCACTTCAACGCGTAGAGGCGCCTCGTAAAGGGGGCTCTGCCGGAATTGATGGTGTCTACCACAGTCTGTGGTAGGCCACCTAGAACCTCTGCGTCCCGTCCAGGGACCAGACATGGAGTTTCCAGAGGTCCGGACGCTGGTGCCACAGGGTGCCCCGTCTCTGAGTCAGGAGGTCCTTCCTCAGAGGAATGGGCCAAGGAGGTGCTGTCGCGAGGAGCACCGAACCAGGTCCGGTTGGGCCAGTATGGCGCAACTAACAAGACCTGCTCCTCGTCCTCCCTGACCTTGCACAGTGTCTGCGCAAGAAGGCTCACTGGGGGAAACGCATATTTGCGTAGGCCCCGGGGCCAGCTGTGTGCCAGCGCATCCGAGCCGAGGGTCCCCCCGGTCAGGGAATAGAACAACTGGCAGTGAGACATGTTCGGGGCGGCAAACAGGTCTACCTGTGCGGTCCCGAAGCGACTCCAGATCAGCTGGACCACCTGGGGATGGAGTCTCCACTCTCCTGGGAGCACTTGCTGTCGTGAGAGCTCGTCGGCTGCACGATTGAGCAGGCCCGGAATATGAGTGGCACGAAGCGACCTCAGATGCTTCTGACTCCAGAGGAGGAGATGGCGGGCGAGTTGTGACATGCGGCGGGAGCGTAGACCACCCTGTTTGTTGATGTACGCAACGGCCGCAGTGTTGTCCGTACGGACCAGAACGTGCTTGCCTCGTAGCGGCCCTTTGAGGCGGCCCAGCGCAAGACGAACTGCTAACAACTCGAGGCAATTGATATGCCATTGCAGTTGAGGCCCCGTCCACAGACCCGAAACTGCAAGCCCGTTGTATGTGGCCCCCCAGCCGGTGGATGAGGCATCCGTGGAGACAACAGCATGCCTGGACACTTGTTCTAGGGGAACTGCTGCCCGTAGAAACGAAGGGTCCGACCACGGACTGAAGGTTTGGCGACACTTCGGTGTTACTGAGACACGGAACGAGCCGCTCTGCCACGCCCATCTCGGGACTCGGTCGTGTAGCCAGTGTTGAAGCGGCCTCATATGAGCAATCCGAGCGGAGTCACTGCGGCTGCGGATGCCATATGCCCCAGGAGCCTCTGAAAATGTTTCTGCATTTGAACGAATTCAAGCAGTTCAACACCGACTGGACGCGCTCCTCTGTGAGTCGCACTGTCAGATAGACCGAGTCCAACCCCATACCGAGAAAAGAGATCCTCTGCACGGGGCAGAGTTTGCTCTTTTCCCAGTTGACCCGAAGTCCCAACAGGCTGAGGTGACTGAGCACCATGTCCCTGTGTTCGCACAACTGCGCCCGCGACTGAGCCAGAATCAGCCAGTCGTCGAGGTAGTTGAGGATGCGAACACCACACTCTCTCATGGGAGCAATGGCCGCCTCCGCGACTTTCGTGAAGACACGGGGTGACAGGGACAGCCCGAAGGGTAGGACTCTGTACTGATATGCCCGTCCCTCGAACGCAAAGCGTAGGAACGGTCTGTGTCGAGGGAGAATCGAGACATGAAAGTACGTGTCCTTCAGGTCAATCGCTGCAAGCCAATCTTGGGGACGGATGAACCTGAAGATGCGTTTCTGCGTTAGCATTCTGAACGGCAGCCTGTGAAGGGACCGATTCAAGAACCGCAGGTCCAAGATTGGCCGTAACCCGCCGCCTCTTTTGGGTACAATGAAGTACGGGCTGTAGAAGCCTGTCTTCATATCGGCTGGAGGGACCGGCTCTATCGCGTCCTTCGCCAGTAGGACTGCGATCTCCGCCTGTAGCACGGGGGCATCCTCCTTCAACACGGAGGTGAAGTGAATGCCCCTGAACTTGGGGGGCCGCCGGGCGAACTGAATCGCATAGCCGAGTCTGATAGTACGGATGAGCCAGCGGGACGGGCTGGGAAGCGCTAGCCAGGCTCCCAGCGACCAAACCAGCGGGACCAACGGCACCACAAACGTACCCGCAGCGGGGCGGGGCGGGGCGGGGCAGCGCAGCGGAGTGCAGGGACCCGACTCGGATGGCATAGCGGCCCGAAGTGGGGTCTGAGTGTGCAATGCAACACTTACCTGCTTCCGCTGAGGGGGCGCACGGGTATGAGGAGGCCTCTTGTGTGCGTCCTGGACACAGCCAGCACTCCCTGCTGGCGATAAGAGAGGCACCGGAGGGTGACAAGGCATGGGAGCGTCGTACACCGCCAAGCGCGCTCTCTTGGCACCCAGAGATTTGGAAACAGCTCTAGTGAAGTTTTGGGTACCACTGGCATGAAGGACAGTGGCGGAACAGAAATCAAAATTTGAACAAAGGTGCTGTCACCACCTCCTGAAGAGCTGTCCCCTCCATCTCTGGGTGCCAAGGGTGTTTCTGGACCAGGGTGGACATCGTCTGGCCGAGGGCCAGCGCTGTGACTTTAAATATGATCAGTCACTGTGCGCAGCTCAACCTCAGCTCAGAACTACCCTCGTCTCTTTTTTAAGAGTGCAGGGCAGAGGTGGCCTGCCAGTGGCACTGCCACCCCACCGATGAGGGTAGTGAGAGAGGGGAAAACTTTATACAGAATTATGGCCCCTTTGGTGTTCCATATTTTGGCACCAAATAGTTCCACACTGCCAAAGCTTTCCAATGCACATCCGGGGAAAAGGCGATTTACGCGTTGCACTACGCCTCAGCCACCCGGGAAAGCATGGCTGTCAAGTCTGAATCTGATTCAGCATGAGCACACACTATTATAGTGGGAATCTCAGCCTCATCTCATTTCCAGCACATAACAGCCCTCTCTCCGATGTAGCGATTGACATCTGTCCTCTGCTAGAGCCCCAAATGAAACGCTAAGTCCCTTTTTTAAAGACCAGCAATTCCATCTGAAAGCTACCAGCAGGCATGTGAGACAGTGAGCGTGGCCGTTAGACGGCACACAGCGCGCTGGACACTCAAGCCCCTATGAAAAAGGCAAGGCGAACAACGCGCTGACGTGGCCATGCTCTCATGAGAGAACATGACCACCCACGAACACAGTCTCAACATGCTCGTGATGCGATAGAGGAGTGGGGGCCCACAGAGATGTACTCGGCAGGGAAGCCCCACTGTACTCCTCAGGTCACCCAGGCTTATTAGCCGAAGTAGCTCTTTTCTGGTGCACCAGAAGAGAAACTAGATCGGGGAATAGGTGAAGGGACTCAGCCCCGTTTGAGGTTGCGAGTCTCGACCGCACATTTAAAGCGCCAAGTGACGCACTGGGTTGCCGTGACAACCCCCGCTGTCAGCTGGCAGCTAGACGGCACACGGCGCGCTGAACGCTCAAACCTTACGAGGAAGGAGAGACGAACAGCACGCCGACGTGATCACATTCTCCTTTTCTGAGAGAACATGAATCACCCACGAACACAATCTCAACATGCTTATGTGAGAGAAGTCGTGGCCGTCAATAAGGACAGGAAACAACCGCATCCAGAAACGCACGGGTGGAATGACATCTTGAAAAAGACGCAGTGTCACACCCGTGTACTCTTTTAGGGAAAAAGCTCTTTTAACGTGTTGAAGCACCCAGGGAGATAGCCGCGGCAAAAACACAGGGAACAGTGCAGCCTGTGTTTTGCACTCAGAGTAATGTGAACGCCCACCAAACTGAAAGTTGCAGTTTTTGCTCTCAGTGAGCTCGCGGTCCTCGCTGCTGTGCCTTCACACCAACACTCAGAGCTTCTCCTCTCTCGTTCTGATTATCTCTGTATAGTACAGGAACACTCTTCAGCAGCACACAATTGGCTCCGAAGTGAATGACAAAGGTGCGCTGCATCTCCTTCCGCTTTATACCCGCGGTGCGGGGCGGAGCGCGAGATGCAAATCCCGCACGCCAATGGCCATTGGCCCGTTCTGTATACACTCGAAGCTGATAGGGGCTCCCAGAAGTGATCCCAATTCGTCGGTGACGTCCGACGTACGTTGAACGTGACCGACTGAAAGGGAATCTAGGTTACTACTTGTGGAGTTTTTTTGTCCAATAATTAAAAATTCAGTTTTTTTCTGAATTAAGTTGCAGGAAATGATTAGTCATCCAATTTTTTATATCAGCTATGCATTCCATTAATCTTGTGAATTGGTAAGTTTCGTCAGGGCGTGAAGAAATATAGAGCTGAGTATCGTCAGCATAACAATGAAAACTAACGCCATGCTTCCTAATGATAGCTCCCAGTGGTAGCATGTACAGGGTGAAAAGCAACGGTCCTAGCACTGAGCCTTGCGGTACTCCATACTGAACTTGTGATCGGTGTGACATCTCTTCATTTACTGCTACAAACTGATAACGGTCAGATAAGTATGATTTAAACCATGCCAATGCAATTCCACTAATGCCAACATAATTTTCGAGTCTGTTCAAAAGAATGTTGTGGTCGATAGTATCGAATGCAGCGCTAAGATCGAGTAACACTAATAGAGATATACAACCACGATCGGATGATAAGAGTAAATCATTTGTAACTCTGATGAGAGCAGTCTCAGTACTATGATACGGTCTAAATCCTGACTGGAAATCCTCACAGATACCATTTCTTTCTAAAAAGGAGCGTAGTTGTGAGGACACTGCCTTTTCTAGTATTTTTGACAGAAAGGGTAGATTTGAGATTGGCCTGTAATTGACTAATTCTGTAGGATCAAGTTGCGTTTTTTTAATAAGTGGTTTAATAATAGCCAACTTTAAAGTTTTCGGTACATATCCTAATGACAAAGATGAATTAATGATATTAAGAAGAGGATCTATGACCTCTGGAAGCATCTCTTTTAATAGCCTAGTCAAGCATACATGTTGTTGATTTTGATGATTTAACGAGTTTAGCCAATTCTTCTTCTCCTATAGCAGTGAATGAGTGTAATTTTTCCTACAATGCACTGTCTGATGTGATACTGTAGTAGACGGCTGCATGGTTATAATTTTTTTCCTAATATTATCAATCTTACACGTAAAGAAGTTCATAAAGTCATTACTGCTGTGCTGTTTACAAACATCAGAAGTTGAAGCTTTATTTTTGGTTAATTTAGCCACTGTATCGAATAAATACCTAGGGTTGTGTTTGTTTTCTTCTAAGAGAGTCGAGAAATAAGCAGATCTAGCAGTTTTTACGGCCTTTCTGTATGCAATCATGCTCTCTTTCCACGAAATGCAAAAAACCTCCAGTTTTGTTTTCTTCCAGCTGCGCTCCATTTTTCTGGCTGCTGTTTTAAGGGACCGAGTGTGCTCGTTGCACCACAGCGTTGGACTATTTTCTTTAATCTTCTTTAAGTGCAGGGGAGCAACGGTGTCTAAAGTGCTGGAAAAGAAAGAGTCAATAGTTTCTGTTGCAACATCAAGTTCCTCTAGGCTATCTGGGATGCTGAGGAGATGAAACTGATGAGGAAGATTATTTACAAAGAAATCTTTAGTGGCAGCAGTGATAGTCCTGCCATATTTGAACCGAGGGGACGTCTTTGCAGCCTTAGCTAAATTAAGTATACATGATACTAGATAATGATCTGAGATGTCATCGCTCTGCTGCAGAATTTCAACGGTATCAACATTTATTCTATGTGACAATATTAGGTATAAAGTATGATTACGGCGATGAGTGGGTCCTGACACATGTTGCCTAACTCCAATAGAGTTTAGAATGTCTCTAAATGCCAATCCTAATGCGTCTTTTTAATTGTCTACATGGATATTAAAATCACCAACAATTAGTACTTTATCTGCAGCCAGTACTAACTCTGATAGAAAATCAGCAAATTCTTTGGTAAAGTCTGTATTGTGCCCTGGTGGCCTGTATACAGTAGCCAGCACAAATGTCAAATGGGATTTATCAATTACAATTCTTACTGAATTGGTATTCTTGGAATTCTTGGAATTCTTACTGGTTGGTAGGTGATCAAATACTTATAGTGGGGAGAACAAGTATTTGATACACTGCCGATTTTGCAGGTTTGCCCACTTACAAAGCATGTAGAAGTCTGTAATTTTTATCATACAACTGGTACACTTCAACTGTGAGAGACGGAATCTAAAACAAAAATCCAGAAAATCACATTGTATGATTTTTAAATAATTAATTTGCATTTTATTGCATGACATAAGTATTTGATCACCTACCAACCAGTAAGAATTCTCACAGACCTGTTAGTTTTTCTTTAAGAAGCCCTCCTGTTCTCCACTCATTACCTGTATTAACTGCACCTGTTTGAACTTGTTACCTGTATAAAAGACACCTCTCCACACACTCAATCAAACAGACTCCAACCTCTCCACAATGGCCAAGACCAGAGAGCTGTGTAAGGACATCAGGGATAAAATTGTAGACCTGCACAAGGCTGGGATGGGCTACAGGACAATAGGCAAGCAGCTTGGTGAGAAGGCAACAACTGCGCAATTATTAGAAAATGGAAGAAGTTCAAGATGACGGTCAATCTCCCTCGGTCTGGGGCACCATGCAAGATCTCACCTCGTGGGGCATCAGTGATCATGAGGAAGGTGAGGGATCAGCCCAGAACTACACGGCAGGACCTGGTCAATGACCTGAAGAGAGCTGGGACCACAGTCTCAAAGAAAACCATTAGTAACGCACTACGCCGTCATGGATTAAAATCCTGCAGCGCACGCAAGGTCCCCCTGCTCAAGCCAGCGCATGTCCAGGCCCGTCTGAAGTTTGCCAATGACCATCTGGATGATCCAGAGGAGGAATGGGAGAAGGTCATGTGGTCTGATGAGACAAAAATAGAGCTTTTTGGTCTAAACTCCACTCGGCGTGTTTGGAGGAAGAAGAAGGATGAGTACAACCCCAAGAACACCATCCCAACCGTGAAGCATGGCGGTGGAAACATCATTCTTTGGGGATGCTTTTCTGCAAAGGGGACACGACAACTGCACCGTATTGAGGGGAGGATGGATGGGGCCATGTACCGCGAGATCTTGGCCAACAACCTCCTTCCTTCAGTAAGAGCATTGAAGATGGGTCGTGGTTGGGTCTTCCAGCATGACAACGACCCCGAAACACACAGCCAGGGCAACTAAGAAGTGGCTCCGTAAGAAGCATCTCAAGGTCCTGGAGTGGCCTAGCCAGTCTCCAGACCTGAACCCAATAGAAAATCTTTGGAGGGAGCTGAAAGTCCGTATTTCCCAGCGACAGCCCCGAAACCTGAAGGATCTGGAGAAGGTCTGTATGGAGGAGTGGGCCAAAATCCCTGCTGCAGTGTGTGCAAACCTGGTCAAGAACTACAGGAAACGTATGATCTCTGTAATTGCAAACAAAGGTTTCTGTACCAAATATTAAGTTCTGTTTTTCTGATGTATCAAATACTTATGTCATGCAATAACATGCAAATTAATTACTTAAAAATCATACAATGTGATTTTCTGGATTTTTGTTTTAGATTCCGTCACTCACAGTTGAAGAGTACCTATGATAAAAATTACAGACTTCTACATGCTTTGTAAGTGGGCAAACCTGCAAAATCGGCAGTGTATCAAATACTTGTTCTCCCCACTGTATGTAAATCTATATGACTTAAATAATACTTATTAATAATAATAATGACGGTAACACTTTAGTTTCGGGTTCAATTCTCACTATTAACTAGTTACTTATCATCATGCATATAACTAGGATATTGGCTGTTTATTAGTACTTATAAAGCACATATTAATGTCTTATTCTGCATGATCATATTCTACATCCCTTGATCCTACCCAATACCTAAACTTAACAACTACCACACTAACTATTAATAAGCAGTAATTAGGAGATTATTGAGGCAAAAGGCATAGTTAATAGTGAGAATTGGACCCTAAACTAAAGTGTGACCATAATGACAATAATAATTATCAAATGCTATAATTGTCCTGTCAATCTTATATATGGTTAGCTAGTGAACGTGTATCACCGAACAGAAGAACACTGATACACAGGGATCTAGATCAGGGGTTTCCCATCTTTTAGATGCCACAGACCCCCAAATATGGTCGTGGGACCCTCATCCAAAAATGTAAAAGACTGTTAGATATTTTCAAGTATAAAGACCCAATACAGTGGAAAAATTAATATTATAAATGTGTTGATTATGTTACATTGCGTTTTTATTTTATGTAGTACTGTAATGTTATTTGTAGCCTATTATTTAAATCAAAATTTATTTTTAGATTTTACAAATGTTATTTTAATTTTTAAATATTTTTATTCAGTTATTTAAATCAAAATGCATTTATTCATTTTATAATATATATATATATATATATGACTGCTTTTCTATTGCACTCCCTCTCCCTGTGGTCCCCAGTTTGAAAACCCCGCGTCTAGATCACATGGTGATAATGAAAATAAAATCTTCTTTGTTTTAAAACAATAAAAACGTCAAAAGACGTTCAGCATTTATAAACATCTGTCAGCAAGTGTCTGTAGACAGTTATGACCACCAGAGGGCGATTTTGACCACCATAAACTACAAAATGTGACTGATACTAATGTGTGCGGCTGTTTATTAAGTCTGCTTCAAAGATAGGCATGTTGTGTTTGCTTGCTTGTTTCATTTAAATTGTATTTTACTTGTTTGTTTTGTTCTTGCTGCTGCTCAGCTTTTTTATGCCATGAAGAAACTTTATTGTGAGGCTGGTTTGGAAACATGAAGGTTTTTTTTTTAATGAAAGTAGTCTCTTAATATCACCAAGGCTGCATTTGTTAGATCAAAAATACAGTAAAAACTGTGAAATATTATTACAATTTAAATCAGTTTGTTTCTGTTTTAATATATTTGAAAATGTATTTTATTTCTATGATGTTAAGGCTGAATTTTCAGCATCATTACTCCAGTCTTCAGTGTCTCATGATCCTTCAGAAACCATTCTGATATGATGATTTTGTGCTTTCTTATTCTTAATGTTAAACACAGTTGTTCTGCTTATAGTCTAGTAGCCAGCCCATAGAGCCCCATTGTGAACCCGGAAATGTTGAGTACACCAAAGTTTATTGCAGAAATGTGAAGTATGGGTCTCCAGCATACAGAAACTGCCGGATGCTAATTTGCATATGTTTAGCAATTTGCATAATTAGCATAATTAGCATTATTAGCTTAATCGTCCACATATTTTGCACTGTATGGCCGATTCTACAATATGTGAGTGGTTTTAGAGGTTTTAGAGGATGCTGATTTCATTTCTGGCATTTTCAGACTTCAAAATGGTAATCCTATAACAAATGTGGATAAATTTAGACATTTTTTATTCATTTCGGACAAGATTTTAGGTTATTTTCATGGTAAACACAGTAATCTCACATTTCAGAATCACAAGAGCTCTTGCTCTTTGATGTGAATGTTGATAACCTAAATTTGTTTACATTTCTTGAGGTCCGGTCATGTTTTTATGCAAATAAGCTGTTGCAGTTGTAATAAGTATGTTGTAAAGCAAGGGAGCATAGTCTAGTTTTAAAGTCGAAATTCACCTTGCAAATATTTTTTTCTTATATCGCCTTAATATTCATACAAAAGTCAGTCAAGGGATTTAATGCTGACATTTTAATGTTGACATTACTTATGTTTTCACATTAAGTTATAATGACAGTATTGTTCAATACATTGTGAATTTCTAGTCAGATCCATTTTGTGGGTGAATCTGGTGTTCTAAAATTAGTTACCATTATTTAAAAATTTCGGATTCTTCTTTTTTAAAAATTCAGACTTCTTGTGGTTTGATAAGGAAAGGATTAAAAATAGTCGATATTCAGTGTTATTGCTGCTTTCTCAAGTTGTTGTGGAGGATTATTTAACCATTCGACTCTAGGGTTAAGTACTTTCAAAACAAAGAGAGATGGTTTGATCAGGTTGAAATGTCGGGAAAGAAGTGTCTGTTTGCACCATGCAGTGGCAAAGATGGCGACTTTAAAATATCTGGGTCCAAAGGAATCGCTACTATGCTAATTAAGAGCGAGGAGACACAGCCATACATGAGACTTTGTCAAACATTATTGCTACTGATGGTGCTTCATCAGCTTCTGTGCTATGTCACAAATCTTGCTACAGCTCATATACTTCTCGCTCTAGAAATGTGAGCAAACGCAAGTCAGACTCATGTCAGAGTCAGCCCGGAAAGTGAATCATTCGCTCTCAACTCTCTGCCTTTGAGAATTCAAAACAGTGCTTGTTCTGTGGTCTTATTTGTGAAGAAAAAGACTCCTAACAGGTGGAATCCAGTTAAAAAATGTCAGACTTTAGATAGGCCAGGCCTTCCATCCTTCAAAGATGTGATTTTGTCTAAATGTGATGAACGGCAGGATGATTGGGCAGAAGTTGTAAAGCTACGGGTGAATGGCATCATGGACCTACCTGCAGCTGATGCTCAGTATCACTCCAAAGGTTTACAATGCTTTCAGGAAGGTACCTATTGACTCAAGTGCAACTGCTAGTAAACCAATTGACAGCTGCCTAGCTTCGGTCATAGACCACATGAGTGCAAACAAATCAGTGACTTGTGGGGCCTGTCTTGTATGGCATGTATATATTGTATATTTACATGTTTGGCGTGGTGCGGAGGTGAGGCCCTCTTGGTTAGCCTTGCGTCTGGCGAGCTAACCCGGGTTGCCCAGACTCAGTTTTAACTCTTGCGTCTGGCGGAGTTTTAACTGGGTCCTCGTTGGATCGTGCGACTTGCGGACCAACCTGGGCAGCCCTTCTGCCATTCGGGCGTTGCCCTAGCGACTTGCGGGGCCTGTCTTGTATGGCATGTATATAGTGTATATTTGTACATAGTTTGTTGATCACACATGGTGATGGGCTTAGGTGATGTCATCTCATTGGGTGTCTTAAAGAGCTACCCCATTAATATGTATTGTGCAGTTGCAGGATCCAAGTTATGTCAAATACCCGCATTGCTTTTTCCTCCAGAAATGCATAACATTCAGCCTAACAAAGATTCATCGTTTATCCAAAAAGCAATTTTGAATCTTCAAAAGAGTCAGGAGGGGATTCAGCTTCACTACACCCTGAAAACAATGCATCAACATTCACAAGAGCACTCATGATTCTGAAATGTAAGATTATTTTGTTTACCATAAAAATAACCTAAAATTATGCCTGAAAGTAATCAAAATTAAAAATTTAAAATTAGCTCTTTGAAATCTGAAAATGCCAGAAATGAAATCAGCATCCTCTAAAACCTCTAAAACCAGTCACATATTGTAGAAATTGGCCATACAGTGCAAAATATGTGGTCAAAATGGACGATTAAGCTAATAATGCTAATTATGCTAATTATGCAAATTAGCATCCAGCAGTTTCTGTATGCTGGGGACCCATACTTCACATTTCTGCAATAAAACTTTGGTGTACTCAACATTTCCGGGTTCACCTAGTTGGCTACTAGACTATTAATATTTTTTTTGTGGGTTCTTTGATGAATAGAAAGGTCAAAAGAACAGCATTTATTATAAATAGACAATTTGTTATATTTATTAATTTCATAAATGTCCTTACTGTCTTTTTTGATCAATTTAATGTGCCTTTGCTAAATAAAAGTATTAATTTCTTTTTTCTTTTTTTAAATCTTACCCAAACTTTTGAATGGCACTGCAGCATGATTTCCCCAAAAAAAGCAGCTAAAACTGTTTTAAACATTGATAATAATAAGAAATGACATTATAATGATTTCTGAAGGATCATGTGACTCACTGAAGACTGGAGTAATGATGCTGAAAATTCAGCTTTGATCACAGGAATAAATTACATTTTCAAATGTATTAAAACAGAAACCAATTAATTTAAATTGAAATATTTTTTCACAGTTTTTACTGCATTTTTGATCAAATAAATGCAGCCTTGGTGATCATAAGAGACCTCTTTCAAAAACATTAAAAAACCTTAATGTTTCCAAACTTTTGACTGGTAGTGAAATCAAGAAAAATTATGATACACAAGATTACCTGTTACATTTTTGCAAATAAGAACTTGTCTGAACAAACCGAGCATCAAAGTCTAAATCATTTATCCATATCACAAGCAAACAGTAGACTTTGTGTTCTAGTATCCCTTCAGAAAAGTGACACAAATAAAAGTGTGTGCCGGCTGAGGCCTATCTACAGCCCTTTCTGAAGTCAGCAGATAAGACGGAGAAGAAGCAGACGTTCCAGAGCAGAAGGTTATCTATCTCTTTCTGTCATCCACACAATGAAAAGGTTAATGTTGTTCATGAACATCTCACTACTGATGCCAACATATGAATATAGACATGTCAAAAGGTCAAAACTCAAATGTTTGTTTTGGTTCGGCTTTTCTTACTATTTCCTTTCCCCTCTTCTTTTTCTTTGTTTATCTAGTCTAATCTAATTCATGCTCTGTTTCTTTACTCTTCGACGCCTCCTTTTCTTATGTAATCTTGCCTGGGCTCAGTTCTGTACAGCAGATTGCGTACGCTGAGGATTGGTTTCATGTCTTTCCACCAACATGTGCTAGTCAATTCAATTATGTGATACGGGGGCATACGTTACAGAAGCATTTAAAACAGAACACTCTTTGCTTACGCAATCCCTGAAAATAGATATCCAGTCGAAAAGCATTTAGCCCAATAATGCTGGGCAGATGATCTCTTCTGCTTTGGATAAGTGGCGTGTGAGTCGTGCCGCATTACATGCCTGGAGACTGCAGAGAAAAAGGTCAACAATATAGAATTATATTAGCCCTGGGAACTTTTATGACTGTGTATGTATTTGTGAATGATGTGTGTGTGTGTGTGTGTGTGTTTTTGAGCACAGCTGTCCTTCACATCCAGATCACCCGTTCACCTGACAATTACAATTATTTTCTCATCTTTATGTCATTCCGAACGTTGATGACTTTCCTTCTTCAGTGAAACTTTTGTTTTTTGGTAGGAAATATGCCTTTTCTGTACAGTGAAAGCAAATGTGTATGGATGCTGCAGAACTTTAAGAATAAAAATTCTATTTTGTTTTCATTTTAATTTTAGTTCACGTTTTAGTAATTTTTTGTGTGTTTTAATTTTTAAAAAAAAATAAGTCCACATAGAAAAATAAAAAACTAAATAAAATAAATCCAATTTTTTTTTATTTTCTGTTTTCATTTTCATTTTAGTTAGTTTTAGTAATGTTTTGTGTGATTTAGTCTTTTTTTAAGTAGGTCCACATAGAAAAATAAAATAAAATAAATCCATTTTTTTCTGTTTTCATTTTCATTTTAGCTAAAGTTTTTTAGTAATTTTTGGTGTGTTTAAGTCTTTTTTTTTAATAAGTCCAAATAGTTTTTATTAATTTTATTATTTTAGTTTTAGTTATTTTAATAAATCAAGATAAACTAAATGAAAATGAAAAATGTTGCCTTGGCAACTACCTGAAATAAAATACGTTTTTTAAAAATATATATTTTTAAACATTTTAATATATTTTATTTCTGTTAACATTTCTTTTATTTAAAGTAACATTTTTTAAAAATAGATAAATTCACTGCGCTCAAACTTTTTTTTTTTGCAGTGGAATCAGTGGAAATTGCAATACTTTCAAATAAAAGCGAAAGATCTGCTTGTGTCTCAATGAATTATTAGTTTTTTATTATGCAACAAAGCACATAAACATTTTGGCAATCAGCCTTCTTCAGTGAATCACACCAACAACTATAATAGCCCTGAAACAGACCGAAATTAAAGTTGTTATTCACTGGGAATCTCGGCATTGGTTTTCAAATCTCATTCACATAAACATATTCAACATGAACAACACAAATAAGATTCGTTACATTGGAAGCGATTTCAGCGAATAACCAGTGAAATTTGGGTCTTTTCCTCACACAAAGACTTGGATTATGGTACACGAGTCTGTAGTACAGAATGCTTTTCAACAGCATTTATTCCCTTTCGTTTTCATTGCACAGAAAAAAGCAGCATGAACATTCTGCCTATTATCTCCTATTGTGTTCCAGAGTCCTGATGGTGGGTATATAAAAGATGGAAGAAATGCTACTTTCGAGTGAATTCTTTCTTAAAATCGGTTGTCAAAAATCTAATCTGAACACTTTACTCTCATTTCATGCTCCACACAGGAACACGGTGTTAGCTCAGACCAGCTCAGCTGGAGCACAGCATTCAGGGATTTTGTCTGGGAAATCCGGAGTTGACCTTGAGGCCCAGCGGATATTTCCGTGTAGTGCTTTTCCACAGCAGGCGTAGATGGCACAGACCCAAAGAGAGAGACTGTAGTGTGAGGAGGTAAAGGAGGGGGGTATTTTTCTGTTCCTGACCTGGGCCAGAGTGACCTCAGCAGGGATGCTGTGAGAGGCTCTGCGGCGGCCGGAAGCCATACGGCAGGATGTGAGTGGAGGAGAGCAGAGCACTAACCCTCCTCTCTCTGGTGAGCTGCTCTGACTGCGCCGCTCTGCAGGATCCCACTGGGGGGGGGGGGAGAAAATAGCAGATCAAACACATCTACAAAGGCCTCTGGAGGACCAAAATACAGTGTTTCAAACATACAATCATATCCTACAGCACTCTCAAAGACTGGACTTTTCAATGGGCTAACCTCGTTCTTTAAGGTGTGAAAAACTGTTATTCTTACAAATTATAAATTTATATGTAAATTTACGATTGGTGTTGATCTACTCCATCTATGTTTTGATCATCATTCTGAATCTGATACGGACGTAGTCTTTGGTAGAAATGCGATTTTCTCAGCTTTTTGTTTAAAATGTTGCTTTTTTAAAAAAAATTTTTTATGAAACTTACCCACATTCAAGTGTTGATGAAAAAGGATGCATGAAGCTAGAATAAAAGGTTTTTAAAATGGAGTTAAAGTAGTGTTAAAGGTATATTTCAAGTATAAAAAAATAATACCCAAATATGAACATAGTTGTAAAGGAAAAAATAATATATAAATATAGCTGCGAGCAGCAATTATCAGGGTTCAAGCAGTTTAAGGCCTTTAAGCACATGCGTAAAAAGATATTATGTTTTATTTAGCAAGCCTGTTACCATCTCAATCATAGATGGAAATGACCATTTACAGCCAATACAGGAAATTTACCATAGGAAATATATGGATTTAAAGTTTTTTTTTAACAGTTATAGCACCACCTATGGCCCGATCTTCATAAAAGTTTGCATGCTTGTTTAGAATCTTGTCGCATGTTTTCACCTATTTTTATGAAGTTTCGAGTTTTCGTTCTGGAATGATAGGCTTTTGGGTGGACTTGGCCACGCCTATTTTCTAAATGACCCAGCTAAAGCTATCCAAAGGTCAACATTTTTTTTTGATAAATATTGACTCCTCCCACTTCGAACATTTTGGCAGCTCTTAGGGACCATTTTTTTGATGACTATTGACAATCAGACTCCAGAGAATCTTGCTGCACTGGTTTGGTTCCGATCTGGCCAAAAACCTAGGACTACTTCGCAAAAGTAGGTTTTTCAAAAATGGCTAGACGACTGGGTCAGAGCATCTCCAAAACTGCAGCTCTTGTGGGGTGTTCCCGGTCTGCAGTTGTCAGTATCTATCAAAAGTGCTCCAAGGAAGGAACAGTGGTGAACCGGCGACAGGGTCATGGGCGGCCAAGGCTCATTGATGCACATGGGGAGCGAAGGCTGGCCCGTGTGGTCCGATCAAACAGACGAGCTACTGTAGCTCAAATTGCTCAAGAAGTTAATGCTGGTTCTAATAGAAAGGTGTCAGAATAAATAGTGCATCACAGTCTGTTGTGTATGGGGCTGCATAGCTGCAGACCAGTCAGGGTGCCCATGTCGACCCCTGTCCACCGCTGAAAGCGCCAACAGTGGGCATGTGAACATCAGAACTGGACTACGGAGCAATGGAAGAAGTTGGCCTGGTCTGATGAATCACGTTTTCTTTTACATCACGTGGATGGCCGTGTGCGTCTCTTACCTGGGGAACACATGGCACCAGGATGCACTATGGGAAGAAGGCAAGCTGGAGGCGGCAGTGTGATGCTTTGGGCAATGTTCTGCTGGGAAACCTTGGGTCCTGCCATCCATGTGGATGTTACTTTGACACGTACCACCTACCTAAGCATTGTTGCAGACCATGTACACCCTTTCATGGAAATGGTATTCCCTGGTGGCCTCTTTCAGCAGGATAATGAGCCCTACCACAAAGCAAAAATGGTTCAGGAATGGTTTGAGGAGCACAACAATGAGTTTGAGGTGTTGACTTGGCCTCCAAATTCCCTAGATCTCAATCCAATCGAGCATCTGTGGGATGTGCTGAACAAGTGCTGAACCCACCTCACAACTTACAGGACTTAAAGGATCTGCTGCTAACATCTTGATGCCAGATACCACAGCACACCTTCAGGGGTCTGGTGGAGTCCATGCCTCGACGGGTCAGGGCTGTTTTGGCAGCAAAACAGGGACCAACACAATATTAGGAAGGTGGTCATAAAGTTATACCTGATCAGTGTATGTCACAAAAGAGAAGAAAAGACTATTGCAACTGTTGCAACATGTTGACTTTTAAAAAATACAGGTGTCTGGCCAATCAGCCATTTGTTTTCTGTATCATCTCGTTGGCTTATTTCATGATATCCCAACTCCAGTTGGAGGATAAACCAGCGTTAAGACCTGCTTGGATGGAATTAGTGTTAAATGAGAATGACGGGTTATAAACGAAATCCTGACATCTGTGTTGTGTTTGTCCAGGTGTGGATTCCCTATGTACAGTTATTTCATCCTCCACAAGTTTGTCTGTGCAACTATATTTTCATCATATCCCCAGAGACAAGTGTGACTCATGACATATGGAGTTGGTGTTCATATGGCCTCTTTCATGCTCTTCACTATGGCAGAAAATGGCGTGTGGAACAGTGAAGTATTGACCTCACAGTGAAAGTGTCAAGAGCACACAGTCTGACCTCATGCTGTCATTCGCCCAACTGAAAATAGCAGTGAGGCTTGTTATGTAGCGTAAACTAGAAGCTGTTCCAGAGGTCAATAGTCCTGGTTGTTTCCTTGCTTTTGTCCTCTCTTGTATAGTACATTACATCTGAAGATGGATCCGGAGAGATTTTCATTTGAATAGTCTTAGGTGAAAATATATATACCGACATGCACAGCACAACTCTAAGCATTCAAAAATAAAATGAAGTGGAAATTGCATCGAATGATGAGGCGGTCATAATAACTTAAAGTTGGGGCAGAAAGAAACACACAATCATAATTTAAAGAGGACCTATTATGCCCTTTTACAAAGTCTTGATTTTGTTTTTGGGCTCTACTAGAATAGGTTTTCATGCTTGTATGTTCAAAAAACATGTAATTTTTTCACATATTTGACATTGTTATAGCCTCTCACTTCCCAGTCTGTCAGTAATGCTCTGTTTAGTCTATAAACCCTTCCTTCCGAAAAGCGGAATGTGCTCTGATTGGTCGGCTGAACCAGCGTGTTGTGATTGGTCAACCGCTTCGAGCGTGTTTGGGAAATGTCACGCCCCCTACCATAACCTTGAGTTTGAACTATAGACTAAAAAAAATATGGAAGTAGTGTCCATGATGGTTTTTTTGAAGTCCAAAAGTGGGCGGAGCAGGCCGTCGCCATCTTGGCAGCGCCTCACTCCCGGATAACAGAAAATGGGCAAAGAGGCGGGACGTGGGTTGAGCTGAGGTGTCTGGTTGACAAACAGCTAGTAGTGACGGCAGTGGCAATTCACCTGTCACTCCCTTAATTATGCAGAACTTTAAGGCTTAATATAATTTAAACGGATGAGTTATAAAAAATTCACCCCCCTCACAGTTGTCATGAAGGGCAAAATTAGCTATATAGACGAAAACCACTTTTTGTACCAGACTGTAAACATATTTTCTGCTGTAAAGTTGGGCATTTTAACATGGGGAGATACAGATTTGACTCCCTTTTGGAGCTTGTCTCTAGCGGCCAGTCGATGAATTGCAGTTCAAGTCACTTCCGTGTTGGATTCAAGAGAGAAACCAGAAGGTTGCCGCTTGATTTCAACACACTACTAACTAATAGCTGGGAGAAAAAAAAAGATTCACCTAACTATCACAATTTTTTTTGTTTACGATTTTAAAAAAGATTTTTAAAATTAAATTGCTTTATGTTAGTCTTTGCTTATAGACAAGGTGGACAGAATTACCCACTTTTATTCCAAAAGAGGGTGAAATGTGTCGTTATCTATGCGTGTCACGTGGCGTAATATCCCTTTCAAGTGGAGGAAAGAAAGCGATGCGAGACTATCCAGCGCTTCTGAGAAAGCTAAACTCATCACAAAGTCAATTCCAATCAATTGCAGTGTTTCCTATACATTGATTTATTTGTGGCGGCCCGCCACAATATCAACTTTAAAAGATATCCCAGACAGCAACATAGTGTCGGCCCAGATCCAGCCCACATCTGTACCGGACGAGGGCCGGATCTGGGCCGACATTATTGGCTCGTTTCCACTGAGCGGTACGGTTCAGTACAGTTCAGGGCTGCGTTTCCCAAAAGCATCGGAAAAACGATCGTACGAATCATCTTAGACTTACGGGCCGTATCTCAAAACCATTGTAACTTAAGTAGTACTTGAAAATCTTCGAGTGCTCTGGAGTAATCGTAAATCCCTAAGTGCATCGTAAGGAGACAGCGCTATGAGGTCACCTGCAGGACAACCGGCGAATTGCACCTAAACTTTACTCCTGTCCAATGTGACTTTAATATTACTTCTATGTTTATTTCTTTATACTTTTTTTTTACTTGTTTTTTGTTTGATTAAATTCATTTTGAATAATTCAATAAAGAAATAATAATGAATAAATAAATAAAATAAAAACTACATGACTGAACACTGAATAAATTAAGGAATGAAAAAGTGCACTGCTGTATATGGACATTCATAGGGCTTGTATGCTTATTTTCAGTACTACAAGTAGGCATTAAAATTTGAAACACTCAGAATACCTCTACTGTAATATTTTATAGAGCCTTAGTCTTTGAGTGGTTCAACAAACACATGGACATCAAACTATTGAATCTAAATTTGAGTTTGTTGTTTGTCAGGATTTGCAAAAGACATTGCACAATGGGATGAGTCCTAACTACATATGGAAAAGAATATTTCATGTTGCACAATAGATTATTAAAACATATAATTAGTCATGATTAACCACCATTAAACAATATTACCTGAATCATCTGGCAAGATAATTGACACCGAAATGGAGGGCCTTGCAAACCTCATCTCCTGCAGTGCCAATCTCCTCTCTTTTAAAGCGAGCTTGGTCTTCTTGTGGTCAGTGAGCTGCTGCTGAAAGTTGATGTCTCTCTCATTGGCATCTTTAAGACATTTTCTGATGTCTTTTAGGATATGTTCCTCCCTCTTCAGCTGCACTAAGTCCTGATTACAACCACAGACATTCTCAAAGCACTGAGGTGTTGTGGTCTGACAATTGAAGATGGAGGCTCGAGCATGGGTAGGCTGTTGGGAGGACTGGGAAATGGTAGGTGTCTGCCAATGGGAGGTGAACCTGAATGCTCCTGTGAGCATGATGGACCTGGTTCAGGTTCAGACATCCCTACTCCTTCATGGAGGTCAATACCACCACAAATCCCATCTGAGGCTAAGTATTGACAGTGCCTTTTCTTCTTCCGGTGTAAGAAGGGGGGATTCACTGGGCCCACCACCTGTTTTATTAATGGTTGATCTCTGTGGTACTCTTGAGGCTTGCAAAGTCCTGCCACTTCTTCCTGACCTTCTTCCCTGATCTTTTAACTCCCCTGCTTGCAGTTAGTTTTATTGCAATATCCTCCCAGATTTTTTTGTTTTTGTTTATTTGTATGACATTAAACCTGCTGAAAATTATGTTTGTTTAGCTCCACCTCTAAAATAACATTAGTTTCCTCTTTTTGAAAAATGTATTTTCCTTGTTTTGCTTTTTTATTCACCCATTTTTTTCTATGTGCTATATAGATTTTTGACCTTGTAGCAAATGATAATTAGGCTAAACATTTTGAAATACAAGCGTGTGCGAGCCATATAAGGTGACTTTTCAGCACTTGACAAAGGGACAGTGACTCTTAAGTAGCACTTAAAGCAGAGCTGCGTGCGATCGTGTTAAGTGCATGTTTGTGAAACGCACGTGAAAGCAACACGAATGTTCGTAATATCGCTCCTAGAAAACGCTCTGAAGTGCGAAGATCGATCGTTATCTAGAAACGCAGCCCAGTACGGTACGCAATTTTTGCCGTTTCCATTGTCAGAAGTTGTGAATGGTACCCTAAAGCCGAAAGTATAGGCTACTTCGTTTTTTTACACAGTCGAACGGCAAAGTATACTTCTTTTGACTCGTACACGTACACAGCATGCGCAGTTCTGAGCAATCGCTTGGCACGAGTTACAACCCATGTCAATACTCCAAAAAAAATGAAATGCGCATGTGCAACCTGCCTACAAAAATCCGGCGGTGCGCGTTCAGTAAGCGCATACTCTTCTGATGACGAAATTCGTGTCACGCACACTGTGCTGACCCTCGCGTACGCGTAAAAAGTTAAGTATACTTTGGCCTTAATTCCGAACCATTCCACTTTTTGGCACCCTTCCGTTGGGGTACCTAGCACAGTAGTCGAGAAGGACCTGGCTGCAGCCTGCAGATCGGGGAAGGGCTGCACTTGTTGCCCCGCCCCATGCCTACTCTGATTGGTTCCATCGTCTTTCATAGGCATACATGATAGAAAAGGTGTTCGTATTTGTAGTTGGTGTAATATCAGACTTTTTGCTACACTTTACTTCAGAAAAAGAATCCGTTCCTCATTATTTTAAAGTGACGAAATCAAGAACTTTATATTTGTACCTGCCATGATTCTGAAACAACACGCCTGGAGTCTGTTGCTATAGTAATGAACCCAACTCGCATCTGACTGACAGACAATAAATGCACGCCCTTGAATGAGTGATGTTTTACTTCTTTTTCCGTTAAAGGTGCGGCCAAAATTAGATTGGAAAACATCACATTTTGACTCATTTTTAGTTCAAATTGTATCCGAAAATCTCACAGCCCCCGCGGTCAAATATTGTGATTTACTTTATGAAGCAGGCTATATTAAATCGAGATCTCCAAACTCGTTTCGTGACCGAATCTAATTTGAACCGATTCTTTTAAATCAACTGTTTCACAATAAATAACATATTATTAATTTGTTAATTCGACTAATCTGCAAGATTAAACTTGTAGTAGCAGACAACTCAATGACATGGACATAACGAGTTAAGTTAAAAACACCTGAATTTGTCTCAGATTAAGTGTGCTCTAGATTGAGTTCAGCCTTATTTGTGTGGCCATAGACACCTCTCTTTTACAGTTTTGTAACTGGATTGATGACATTTGCTCATCAATCCATGCACTATCTGACACAAACTACGAACACATTTTCTATCATGTATGCCTATGAATGGCGAATGAGCCAATCAGAGTAAGTGGGGGGCGGGGCGGGGCGACACGTGCAGCCCCGCCCCAGGTGCAGCCCCTCCCTTATCTGCAGCCAGGTGTACTTGGACGAGTCCGGTACTAAAGGGTGGAGCTAGACTCACTGCAGAACGTTGATTGGTTGACAGAGGATGCGCGTTGTTTTTCGGCTGAGTTTTTCCTTGCAGCCTGCAGCCTTGGCTCAAACAGCCACATGCCGAGAAAGAAGAACAAGATCTGCTGTATGTCGTCCATTGTTGTTTACTGTGTCGCTTTCTTCTTTGCGCAAGAATGAAGTTGTTGATCGCTACACCACGCCCATCATAAGCGTACTGTTGCCAGTGGAAACGCAAGCCGGATCAGCGTATACGGTCCCAAATTGCACTGTACTGTACTGAACCGTACCGCACCGCTTCCTGTACTGCATACTTCCGGGTCAATATGTAAGTTTAATTCTAAGTTTAGTTAAGTTTTTAATTAGTTTAATTAAGTTTCATGGTATCCCACAGGCAAAAAAAAAAAAAAAAAAAAAAAAAAGAATGTGGCAGCAGCTAAAAATGCAGTATAAAAACATAATTTAATCAGGTAAAGCTTTAAGCATAAAAGGTTAATGGGTGTAGGTTTCATGACTTTACAAACATTTGACATATTAAATAAATATAATTCAGTGTCTATTTCAATGTGCAGCAGCTTTTCCCACATAGGTTGGATCAGAGAACATTTAATTACGTGAAAAGAGCATTAGACTGTTACATTTCTTAATTAGGGTAATGAAATTAACATTTGACTTCTACTCAGCCAACAGCAAGAAGGCAGAGGATCGCAAAACACCACCACTAACAGATAAAGAGGAGATGGAGGAAGAATATTCAAATCCAACAGGAAAAAGAATAAAGCATTTGTAGGAAATAAAGATGACCATATAAATTTTGAATAATTAGTGTTTATTTAAAAGCTGTGGTGGTGGTTATGGCATATATCTCAGACTACCCTTCCATCTAACATCCTTCCATTCCATACAGTAATCCGTTTTTAGAAAGTGCGATGATGGGAATATACCTGTCATCAGTGCATCCAACCACTGGAAATCCTAAAGGAAATTCTAATTATTAGGTTACTTCTAGAGGTTTATTAAGTGAACATCAGGATCCTTTATAAAAGGACATGCCATTTTTGTCACGTTGACCGTGTCCTCATGATGAAAATATGAGCAATGAATCCTGCACTGCAAAAAATGTTTTCTTACTTAATATTTTTGTCCTGTTGTTTCTAGGCAAAATTTCTAAAGATTCTTAAATCAAGATGCATTTTCTACGTAAGAAAAATGACATAAGGTATTTAGTCTTGTTTCCTGGGGTGAAAAAAAAAACGAATTTAAGTGCATTTTTCATATTTTGCAAATTATCTGCCAGTGGGGTAAGAAAAATAATCTTGTTTCCGTTTGCATTAGGATTTTTTTTTTTTTTTTTTTATCCCACTGGCAGATAATTTCACTTGTTTTAAGTTAAATGTGCTTACTTTAGATTTTAGATTTAGATTTAATTTATAATTTTTAGATATTTGCACTTGAAATAAGACACAAATACTCAGTAAGAAAAGCATTTGTGCAGCGTGAATGAACGAATTAAGTATTTTAACACCGCTGACGCTTTAAAAAGGGGGAGGAGACCGAAAGAAACTCTGGGTTTACCAAAGAAAACCTGCTCCTGACCAGGCTAGGTTCACAGAGTAAGTTACCATGGTAACTGACTCTGAGTATAAGTTACCTCTCTTTCAGAAACAGGCTTGACTTCCCCTGCTTTCTTGGGTTTGACATACTTCCCATTCTGAAACAGAAAACCCAGAGTTTCCCTCATTTCAGGGTTAACATACTCAGAGTTTCCACTTAACCTCCTTTCTGACACGGGCCCCTGATGTGGGCCAGATCTGGGCTGACACTATGTTGCTGTCTGGGATTCATTCTACAGTTCAAATTATAGAAGTACTGGGATAAAAGTTATATAGTTCAAATATAAACACTGATGTCTATGGTAGCGATCAAAATTGCCATCACCTTTTGAAAACAGCACTGCAAATAACAACTGTATAGTTGACATTGTTTCGCCAATAGGTGGCGACAAATGACTGTTAAAAATGTGTTTGTCATTGAATCATTTATTCAAGAGAATGTCGCTCTGTAATGTATGATGCTTCTGAAATAAAACTCAGAAAGATGATATGAATTGTTTTTGAAAATATGACTCATCTTATACATCATCAGTGTATAATAATAAGTATGTATACGTGTATGATTCAACTTTTCCCCATGGTCTAGTGTTAAAAAAAAAATCACAATCGCAATTCTTAAAAATCACCTCCTTGTATGCCTTGGGCGGGAATTATTTAAATAAGGAATATTGTGCATGGCGTGTGCATTCCTGAAAGAAAACTTAAGACTGATATAGAGAATAACTCCCGTTGTGCATTGTAAAAAAGCATAATAGGTCCTCTTTAACATCTGGTAGTCTTTACAGCGGCACCACAGTGTATTTTAGCAGAGACCAGCACAGAAAAAACTCATTTCTGAACAAGAACATTACATTCTCTCATCCCAGAAATCATTGGTAAACACAACACAACTCTACACAATATTTTTATTGTGCAATGATATTAGACTTTATTATCTATTCAAATTCATGTCTGTGTGCATGACTCATCTTGGCTCCGTGATAAAAGCTGTGTCCTAGGAAAAAAGGTCAGGCTATGTGTCAAGGCAGAGCGGTGGCCTTGTTGTGCAGTGGACATGTTATACCCAACTCAGGCTCCTCCCAGTCTCCAAAAGGGTCGTGCATAAGATTTTAGAGCATAACTGCATGGAAAATCTGCTGTAATGACAGCCCAGGGCAAGGCTGTGTCCATTGTGCTTCTTGTTTACATGGCTTTGTGGAGATAATTGTATCAGAGGGAGGGAGAAAAACCTTACGAACTGAATGGGGTCTTTGTTAGGCCAAGCTTCTCATTGTACTAAATGAGTTTTAGAGGAGTAAGTAGCTAGTCATGGCTAAATGATGAGTGAAAAGCGTAATGATTACTTCCTCTAAGGTGGTACAGAACCACACTTATAAAGAAACAATATCTGTATAGGTATAGAAAACTTTCAGAAATATGTTCTGGTACATCTTTAGCTTTATTAATTATAACTTGATTAGTAACAGCACACTTGATGAGTAAATCAGCAGGATGACTGCAGCTCAGTGAAGAACTGACAGTTTACATTCAAATTTAAATTAATTTTTGATGTAATTCAGTTTTGTTCATATTTTCATATTGATTTTTGCAGTTTTTTTCAAACTTGGAGTGTTTTAAAAGAAATAGCATATATAACATTATAAACACATACAGAGGAAAACATTATGCATCAGTGGTATTTAGGGCTGCAAAGGGGCTGAACATTTCCAGTAAATTTGCAGAAACTTTCCAAAAGTTTCTGAAATTTCCCAAAAAATCCTGGAAAGTTTCTGGAAACTTCTGGAAACCAAAAAATGTATCATAATATTTCCAGAATCTGTCACCTTTTTTTGTTTTAATCAACATAAGAAATGTAAAAAAAAAGTTGGCTGCGAGTTTAATAAACTTATTAGTAAACTAATAAAAAACAAAGTTTTGCTTATTAATAAAAAAAATTCCAAACAAAACACAAATTATCAATGTAATTCATTGGAGTATTAGTTGTACCTTTATAGTAACAGATGATATTCTTATCTGGAAGAATCAAGGTGCTTACCTATATGAAGATACAAAGAGTTTTTTCACATTGAAAAAATAAATGGATCAGTGTTTCACGATCAACATCCATATATTTGCCACAGTATCATTCACAGGATATATTTTATGTAAGATCTTAATATGAACTTCTTTCGTCTAATGCAATTCTTTATGAGGTAACAACCAGGCTTCTTTCCAGTCTATAAGTTCAATAAGAGATTGCCAGTAAAATATTCTTTAAAGAGTAAGGGGAAAGTATGAACAGACATAACATTTCATAAGACAAAAAAATGACCAGATTTATCAAAGATTTAAAGAATTCCAATTATATTCCTATTAAACCATGTTTTTTTTTATTAATTGCATGAAAGAACAGTAACAACAATTCTGTTAAACCATGTTTACTGCTAATGGCTATAGGCTACACACCAAAATGATGCCACTTCCTGTAGGACGATGTCATTTCTTGTCCTTAAAGGCACAATATGTAAGATTTTTGTATTAAAATGTCCAAAAACCACTAGAACAGTGTTATATATTTTGCTGACTTGTGTACACATTATCCCAAACGTTTCCAAGAATGTTTAAATCCAGAGAAATAAACAATTTTAACCAGGACACGGACCGTGTGTCGCCTATCAATGACATCATACCCGCGTTACCCTCGATTTCCGTTTTTATTTTGTAGAAACCATGGAAACACCAAAGATGCTTTAATATATTATGTGTTTTATTAGACAAGTGAACAACTGTTTGGAGACATTTATAGACAGAAAACTAATCATTGCTATACAGCTCAATACAGTTAGTCATATTGTTTAAATCTCGTTTTCTTGATTTACCGCGAGTACCATATTTTACCATGCCTAATATTAATCTAACATAGCATTATAGAGTAGATGCTAGAGTAGCATTATAACATAACTTTCAACACACTCAAATGTGTGTAATATGATAAAACAGCGCTGCGTTACCTCACATACACATGAGCGGAAGAAGCGGAAGCTCTCGTCTGTGGCAGAATAAAAGCTCTGCGAAATCAAGGCGCCATCAGTCTACGCCTCTGGGTGCTTCTCAATTCTTATTTGTGCATCCTCGTTTCCTTTCCTCGCATCTTAGCTCCACCCCTTCAGGATGTGAGGGAAGGACGCAAGGAAAGACGCGAGGACAGAGGAATTGAATCAGGTGAATTGATGTATCCTCGCTCCCTTTAGCGCCACTTCAAAGCGTCGTCAATTAATGATGACTCTACACCGCTGGATTTAGCTTGCACATCGGGATTCTTGAACATTAGAGATAATTATTTATATTGTAATAGTTTCAACCTCCACAAAATACCACATTTGTCCGTTTTTTTTTTTTACCAGTTATTACAAACCCGATTCCAAAAAAGTTGGGACACTGTACAAATTGTGAATAAAAAAGGAATGCAATAATTTACAAATCTCATAAACTTATATTTTATTCACAATAGAATATAGATAACATATCAAATGTTGAAAGTGAGACATTTTTGAATTGGATTTCATGAGAGCTACACATTCCAAAAAAGTTGGGACAGATAGCAATAAGAGGCCGGAAAAGTTAAATGTACATATAAGGAACAGCTGGAGGACCAATTTGCAACTTATTAGGTCAATTGGCAACATGATTGGGTATAAAAAGAGCCTCTCAGAGTGGCAGTGTCTCTCAGAAGTCAAGATGGGCAGAGGATCACCAATTCCCCCAATGCTGCGGCGAAAAATAGTGGAGCAATATCAGAAAGGAGTTTCTTAGAGAAAAATTGCAAAGAGTTTGAAGTTATCATAATCTACAGTGCATAATATCATCCAAAGATTCAGAGAATCTGGAACAATCTCTGTGCGTAAGGGTCAAGGCCGGAAAACCATACTGGATGCCCGTGATCTTCGGGCCCTTAGACGGCACTGCATCACATACAGGAATGCTACTGTAATGGAAATCAAAACATGGGCTCAGGAATACTTCCAGAAAACATTGTCGGTGAACACAATCCACCGTGCCATTCGCCGTTGCCGGCTAAAACTCTATAGGTCAAAAAAGAAGCCATATCTAAACATGATCCAGAAGCGCAGGTGTTTTCTCTGGGCCAAGGCTCATTTAAAATGGACTGTGGCAAAGTGGAAAACTGTTCTGTGGTCAGACGAATCAAAATTTGAAGTTCTTTTTGGAAAACTGGGACGCCATGTCATCCGGACTAAAAAGGGACAAGGACAACCCAAGTTGTCATCAGCGCTCAGTTCAGAAGCCTGCATCTCTGATGGTATGGGGTTGCATGAGTGTGTGTGGCATGGGCAGCTTACACATCTGGAAAGGCACCATTAATGCTGAAAGGTATATCCAAGTTCTAGAACAACATATGCTCCCATCCAGACGTCGTCTCTTTCAGGGAAGACCTTGCATTTTCCAACATGACAATGCCAGACCACATACTGCATCAATTACAACATCATGGCTGCGTAGAAGAAGGATCCGGGTACTGAAATGGCCAGCCTGCAGTCCAGATCTTTCACCCATAGAAAACATTTGGCGCATCATAAAGAGGAAGATGCGACAAAGAAGACCTAAGACAGTTGAGCAACTAGAAGCCTGTATTAGACAAGAATGGGACAACATTCCTATTCCTAAACTTGAGCAACTTGTCTCCTCAGTCCCCAGACGTTTGCAGACTGTTATAAAAAGAAGAGGGGATGCCACACAGTGGTAAACATGGCCTTGTCCCAACTTTTTTGAGATGTGTTGATGCCATGAAATTTAAAATCAACTTATTTTTCCCTTAAAATGATACATTTTCTCAGTTTAAACATTTGATATGTCATCTATGTTGTATTCTGAATAAAATATTGAAATTTGAAACTTCCACATCATTGCATTCTGTTTTTATTCACAATTTGTACAGTGTCCCAACTTTTTTTGGAATCGGGTTTGTATTAACAATGAATTATTCCCAATTATTAACAGCTTTTTAATTGTTGTATAGTATTACAGTTTGTTTAATTTTCTTGTGCTTTGATATAAACCTGCAACTGTCCTACTATGGTTGTTGTAATTTGACATACATTTGTGTCTTGTACATGTAAACAATAATGATAATTATAATGATAATAATTAATAAACTGTGGCAAGATGTGAAGGAGGAGGAGAATTTATACGTGCATCACATTCTGTCGATAAAACACTTTCGCAAAGGATACACCTGTGTGTCCTCGCTCATGACTCCTCAGGAAGCCTCCTCACTCCTCGATCCTCGCGGTGCAATTAGAGAGTTGAGACGTCCTACAAGATGGCTGAGCTCGATCGGTTTCCGGGTCATAGGATGGAGGATGGAGGAGCGAGGAAACGAGGAGGGATATTGAGAAGCACCCTTTGTTTTGAATAAGCGACCTCTAGTGGCGAAAGTTACATATTGTGCCTTTAAAGTGATTTTATTTTTATTAGAGAAAGGAACTGACAATCACATGGAATATTTCTTAATAAATAATGTGTTAGAAGTTAGTGTAGCTATACAGCCACTCAAACTTATTCATCCAATGTTCGTTCAATTGTGATAGGGTAGAGTGGGGGAAAACACCCCCTTGGAGTAACTGACCCCCCCCCCCCCCCACTGTTTTTTCCAAAAATAGGACTAAGTTGACAAGTTATTCACTGTGAAGCTTACACTGGCGACATACCTGAGAGAAAACGGATTTCATGGTAATTATCTAATTTTCAGCAGTAAGAAAAAAAGTGTTTTAGTTGTTTTGCAGAACATCACAGTTGTAGGCCTATATGATATAAGAATAGTAAGGCCTGTAGTTAGGAAGTACATGTTATTTAAGGAAAATATAATTATATTTTAAGAATTACTTTTTTTTTTCAAACCTCGTCTGCATCGCTTCCCATCATAATTACTGTAGTTACCATGGTTTGAACATAACATCCTTTGTTTTTCCATTAAATGTAATCTAACTAGGTGGTTGAATGAAAATATTTGGACTTTATATTTAAAAATGACCTCAAGTTAGCATCAGCTAGCTAGTTAGTTTGCTAGTCACTTAGCATCAGCTAGCAATATTTTTCAAATAGTCTGATTTTCAGGATGGTTCATTAATATTCATATTTTTTTTTTATCTAGCTTGTCTTTTTTAATTTTAAGCTAAAACTGTTTGTACTCTGATTTTGCTGTAAATGTTTTAGCAAATTGCTTTTTTTTCCCAGAATGGGGGCATTTTGTCCCTCCCTGGGGGCAAAACATCCCCTTGGTACAAATTTAATTTTAGTTAAAAATCTAATAGCATGAAATTGATTGCTTTATAATTTGTCATTGTCACTGAAAACTAGGATAGCTGGACACTTTTTTTCAGTCCTTAAGGGGGGCGTTTTTCCCACTCTAGCCTATAGAAAACGAACTTAAATGGGTTTTATACAAAATGTTAGGACATATGATGAGGATATGAAAATATAAAGCAAAAGAGACCTTGTTAAGTAATGACGGTCAATCTCTAAAGCGAAAGCGTTCCGTCAGTCAGTCAGTCAGGGCGGGACTGGGAAACGCGCGTGCAGAAGGGAAGCAAGAGTCATTACAGAAATGTTTGGAATTCCACTTCCGTTCAGTGGAACTCAAGAAGTCTCCACAACTTTAAATCCGCACGTCTAGATAAGAGGCACATTTACTGTATTGCTTATCGAATGGCTTCTTCACCGCAGAAATCCCCGTCCTCGCCGAAAGCTCCCACTCCGAAGTCTCCATCCTCCAGGAAAAAAGATGATTCCTTTCTTGGAAAACTTGGTGGAACTTTAGCAAGAAGAAAAAAGGCAAAAGAAGGTGTGAATTCAACTTAACTGCATGGATAGCCGATGTCTCTGATATTTGATTCTATGCATGTCAAATAAATCTCTCTGCTCTCTGAAGCTCACTGACGTTTAGGCATGATCTGTCATATACTGCTATATTATGAACACCTGTACTGTATATTTGTTTCATTTTATTTTTATAATGCAGTGCAGTATAGTGCAATCTTATAAGGCCTATATATATATATATATATATATCTTTCTTTCTATCTTTCGTCCGTCATGTTTTTTGTTTCAATCTGACAATGTAAATTGTAAGTATTACACTGTTGATATAAACTGAACAATGTGAGTGTTTACAAAAGGCTGAACGTCGTTGCTGTGACCATATAAGGAAGAGAAGTGGCTGTTTTAAATACTCATTGTGAGATGCTGGGTAAATATGTAAATGATATGCATGACAAAATATAATTGCCTAAGCTCTAAAAAATGCTGGGTTGTTTCAACTCATGTTTGGGTCAAATATGGACAAACCCAACCGTTGTTAAAAAATTGTATGAAAATTTTTAAATATGGACAAACCCAAACATTGGCTTTTAAAAATGTAATTCAAAATTTTAAATATGGACAAATACAACCGTTGGGTTCAAATTTTTAAATGGGTGTAATGCTTTTGTAATGTGTAAAGTTTTTTACACTGTTAAAGACTTGGATTCCCATGCTAAACATGGCCAAAGTTTCAAAAATTAAGTTGGACGTTTGATGGAGTATTTCTGTGCCAAAAATACTCCTTCCGGTTTCTCACAAGTTTCAGAAAGTTTTTTTCAAGTATGGGTCTGCGTGACGTCAACAAGGGCGGAATTTCCTTGTACGGGCATTTCTCCCGGAAGGGCGCGCGCACACGTCGACCAGAAGAAAAAGCACGCCCATCAACGCGCTTTGCTCGGCTTTAGGGAAGTCGTCGGCTGCGCTGCACAGGTCACAGGACTTCACGAAATCAACAGTCACCAAAGAAGTGTGTTTTTGGTTGTCAGGGCAAGTCAACCCTGTTCAACTTCCCAAAGAACCCAGCGTTAAGGGGACAGTGGATGGAGTTTGTTTTTCCGGAGCAGCAACGGAGTTGCGCAAGTGTTTTTGTTTGTTCCCTGCATTTCGGCGATGATTGTTTTATAAACAAGGCCCAGTTCAACTCCAGATTTGCAGATCGTCTAATGCTGAAAGATGGAGGACGGTCTCAACGATAAAGGTTCACGGTCTTGCGTTGGAACCGCAGGCGGTGAGTAAAACTGCTTCAAATGTCTGTGTGTTTTTGGCTATCGGTGCGTAAGTTCACATCAAGTAAACAACATGATCACGTATAGTTAATTTATCAATGGAGCATGCGATGTATGGTGTGTGTTTAAATATATTTGTTTAGCTGACTATGTGTCTGCGCGCGCTTGTGATTCTTTAGCTCCGCCCACACGATACGCTTCCATGCTCGGTTTTATTCGGAAAGACTCGGTACAGCGTATCTGTCTTTTATAAATATGATAAAACTAAAGACTTTTCGGAGATATGAAGGATGCATTACTACTCTATAGGTACTCAAGATTGACATGAGATTGACAGAAACCGAGTGTGATACCCCCCCTGTAAATATGGACAAATACAACAGTTGGGTTTAAAAGTGTAATACATTTTTTTCAATATGGACAAACCCAAACATTGGCTTTTAAAAATTCAATTAAAAAATTTAAATATGGACAAACCCAACCGATGGGTTTAAATTTTTAATTCAAAAATTTAAATAAGGACAAAAAAAATTTAATTCAGAATTTAACCAACAGTTGGGTTTGTCCATATTTGACCCAAACATGGGTTAAAACAACCCAGCATTTTTTTTAAGAGTGTATTTTCACATTAAGAATTCTGTTGTGAATATAATCAGTACAATGTCAGAAATGTTTAATAATTCTGTTATAACAACGTCTTTGTTTTCTTAATTCAATTTCTGTTTGATTTCAGTTTCAACTCTTCATCACTAATTAAATTCAAATATTTAAAGCAGCAATTAAACTTTAATACTTTGCAAATTTTTTTTTTTTTTTTTTACTGTATATGTATTTATTTTTTTCCTAAAAAAACATCCAACATATCCAACACCCAAAATCCAACATTTCATTCTTAGTGACATCCATGCTCATTCTGAATGTCACTGCTGATGCTTTGACATTCATATATATATATCCAGCATAGGAGTGATGGAATTGTTTGTCTTGTTTTTTTGATCCCATGTGGCAGAGACATATTTAGTTAGCTGGTATGTTTATTTGTGGGTTTAGATTTTCACTGAGAGAAAGAACCGCAAGCCACAACAGGAAGTACCATCTGGCACCCCGAGAGAAATGAAAAATCCTGTCAAAAGTTCATTTACAAGCTGTAAATCTGCTGTTATGGATAAGTTCTGAACCTGAGAGTTCATGGGGAAGCCGGCGAGTTGCTTCTCCTCGCCCTCAGCTGTTAGAAGCTGCTCTGGCAGGATTCGGTGTTGATTAAAAACAGGATGTCGATATCTCTAGGGATCTGTACCGATTCTTCTTCTGGACTGCCTCTCACAGAGATGTGCTGCAGCATTGCTTTAGTGATTGGCCAGTATCGACGGGGCCACTGGGCAGATGGAGACGGAGAGGGTGTTTAGAAGATCACCTGCATGAGACACCACATGTGCTGATTCACAGGATGGCAGACAGGGGCAATTCAATGAGAGATTCAATGGAACAGCATGATTCACAGGCTTAATCTATAAGCATTAACTAGCACTAATCTGTTAATAGGTTTGAGAGTTACATGTCCAATGTCCACTATAACAGTAATGATACAATTCCCCACTGACAGCATATTCATGTCATAGAGTGAATCTCAATCCCTTGTGAATAAGTGTGCTTAATTGTATAGAATATTTCATTGTAAATAACGTGCAATTAAGTGTTTGAAAACATTACATTCTGTTCTCGCTTAAGAATCCTCTTTTAAAGTATATTTCGGTAATAAGTACTCCATTTAAAAGGAAATTATAACACTGCAAATGGCTTAGTTGTCTCTGCGTATTGTGCATGGGTAGGTATTTTAATTTAAGTATTTGAAATATTTTAATATACAATATGAAAAGAACCTGATTTCACCAAGTGCAACCTCGATTAACATCTTTGTTGTTCCTGGAACAACATTCCAATAATCAACTAATCAGATTTGAGGGAGAAGTTTACACACAGTTCATGTCAAGTTTAGGCTTTGAACCAGGGTTAGGTTCTTCTACGTCAGTGTTGTTCACCTCCGTCCTTCGGATGAGACGTTAAACCGAGGTCCTGACTCTCTGTGGTCATTAAGAATCCCATGGCACTTCTCATAAAGAGTAGGGGTGTAACCCCGGTGTCCTTTTCAGATTTCCTCCATTGGCTTCCTAAGAATCCCCATCCATTGAAGTGTCTCTCTGTCCTCTCTCGGCGCATAAGTTCACATCAAGTAAACAACATGATCACGTATAGTTAATTTATCAATGGAGCATGCGATGTATGGTGTGTGTTTAAATATATTTGTTTAGCTGACTCTCCACCTGGGTCTGGTGTGTGATGAGCGCTCGTTCGTTCATTCATTCATTCATTCATTCATTCATTCATTCATTCATTCGTTCATTTGTTCATTAGTTCGTTCACTCGTTCATTAGTTTGTTCATTCGTTCGTTCATTCATTCGTGCATTCATTAATTAATTCATTCATTCATTCATTTGTTCATTAGTTCATTCACTCATTCATTAGTTTGTTCATTCATTCATTCATTCATTTGTTGATTCATTCGTGCATTCATTCATCATTCATTCATTCGTTCATTAGTTCGTTCATTCATTCGTTCATTCATTCGTTTGTTGATTCATTCGTGCATTCGTTCATTCGTTCATTAGTTCGTTCACTTGTTCATTATTTCGTTCATTCATTTGTTCATTCGTTCATTCTTTCATTCATTTATTTCTTTATTCATTTGTTGATTCATTTGTTCATTTATTCGTTTGTTGATTAATTTGTTGATTCATTCATTAATTAATTAATTTGTTCATTAGTTCGTTCATTCGTTTGGTTGTTCATTCATTCATTTGTTCATTAGTTCGTTCATTCGTTCGATTGTTCGTTCATTCGTTCGGTTGTTCATTCATTCATTTGTTCATTAGTTCGTTCATTCGTTCGATTGTTCGTTCATTCGTTCGGTTGTTCATTCATTCATTTGTTTGTTGATTTGTTCATTCATTAATTTGTTCGTTTGTTCATTCATTTGTTCTTTTGTTCATTTGTTCGTTCGTTCCTTCGTTCGTTCATTTATTCATTCATTCGTTTGTTCATTCATTCATTTGTTTGATTCATTTGTGCATTCATTCATTTCATTCGTTCATTCGTTTGTTTGTTCATTTGTTCATTCATTTCATTTGTTCGTTCATTCGTTCATTTGTTTATTCGTTCATTAGTCCATTCGTTTGTTTGTTCGTTCATTTGTTTGTTCGTTCATTTGTTTGTTCGTTCATTTGTTTGTTCGTTCATTTGTTTGTTTGTTCATTCATTCGTTTGTTCATTCATTCGTTCGTTTGTTTGTTCATTCGTTTGTTTGTTGATTCATTCTTGCATTAATTAATTAATTAGTTCGTTCACTCATTCGTTTGTTCACTCATTCGTTTGTTCATTCATTCGTTTGTTCATTCATTCGTTTGTTCATTCATTCGTTTGTTCATTCATTCGTTTGTTCATTCATTCATTCGGTCGTTCATATGTTTGTTCATTAGTTTGTTCATTCATTCATTCATTCATTCAATTGTTCATTCATTCATTCATTCATTCAGTCATTTGTTCATTCATTTTTGTTTGTTCATATGTTCGTTCATTAGTTTGTTCATTCATTAGTTTGTTCATTCATTCAAGCCATTGTTCAAACATTTGTTTGTTCGTTTGTTCGTTCATCCGTTCATTCATTCATTTGTTCATTAATTCATTGTATGGTTAGGTATAGGGTTGCGATAGGGAAAGGATTAAATTTTCAGACAGGAATATTGTTTCAGGATCAACAAAACATGTTGACCCAGGAATGCGTCTAACTCGGCAAAATCAGGACGTATAAGAAAATAATGATAGAAAAAGATATTTTAATGTTTAAAATATATATAATATTTAGTATAATAAATACACTTTTCACCTTAAACATAATGTAATGTGATTTTAGATATTTTGTACTGGTTTCTGAACATTCTTTATTTTGGCAAATATTGCTGTATTGATTGAAGGTCTGAATTGTAGTTCTTTTGTTAATGTGAATGTGTTCAGGGATGAATGCATAGCATTAAATGAGAGCCTTTGAGTAGCCCCCTCCCCGGTGAGGCTAATACTAGCTACATAACACTTCCAGTGATGACAGGAACAGCTTAAAAAGAGCCGTGTGTTCAGCTCTGCCAGTTCGTTGAGCATTGCTTCTATAGATGATGCCACAATTTATGAGGTCATATCATACAATATACTATATATTTTTAATATTATAATAGATTGAGTGAAAATATTAAGGTACTTAAGGTTTCTTGCATCAAAACACTGATGAATTTTCATTTACAAGACTTAATATATTACAATTAAAATACATTTTGCTTCTCAAGTAAATTTATGATTTAAGAATGTTTAGGTATTTGTGCTGGAAAACGAGACATTTGCAATGCATATCTTTCTTTTTTTTTTTTCAACCTGGCTGTGGTTAAATGGACCAAGTTTATGAACATAGGCAAGGTTTGGCTGACATATAAAGAGTTTTTCAGTTCAGTTTTTCATGACATGAAGCATAAAGTGGTTCAAGAGAAAATCTTGTTGTGATGCATATCTTTTCATAGTGTCTGAGCTCCAGGAGGAGGGTATGAATGCAATTAACCTGCCCCTCAGCCCCACACCCTTTGAGCTGGACCCTGAAGACACTATGCTTGGTAAAATTTATCAACATTACTGATCATTCAGAGTTGAACTGCACAACCTCTGTCATACTAAAAGCTGCTGTATTTCCCATTTGTCTCAAAAGATGAGAATGAAGTCCGTACCATGGTTGATCCCAACTCAAGGAATGATCCCAAACTCCAAGAGTTGATGAAGGTAAATCAACTGTTCTTTGAGAGCTTTAGCCTTTTTCGGTCACTCTCTTGACTTGCAACTCTCAAGTGAGACAAGTTAGTCTAGGGGTACAGTTGTTATCTATCATGCAAAGAGACTCGTGTTCAAATCTGATTTTACACTCTTAAAATAAAGATTCCAAATGGGGGGTTACACAGCAATGCCATAAAAGAATGATGTATGGTTACCCAAAGAACCAAAATATGAAAAGTTCTTAAAATAACCAATTTTTCTTAGGGTGTGTTTACACTTGGCATGTTTGGTTTGATTAAAAAGAACCCTGGTGCGGTTGCTCTGTTAGTGCGGTTCATTTGAATAAGTGTGAACGCTGCCATCTGAACCCTGGTGTGCACCAAACAAGAGGGCCGAGACCGCTGAAAAGATGGGTCTCGGTCCGCTTCCAAACCAACTCTGGTGCGGTTTGAATGAAATACGGACCAAAGACATGTAAATGAGCCAAAAACAGGACATGATGTCACAAGATGTGACTCTAAAAAGGACAGAATGCTCAAGCATACCTGTTTTTTCTCGTCATAGTCGAGATGTTGCCCATCACAGTTCGGTACAGGCATCAGAACCGCGTCTCCTCGCAGCAGATCTTCATTTGTGTGTGACAGAGGGATTCCTGACGCTGTTTTGACTCCTTTACACATTTTATAAGCTCTTCACGAGTTCTCAGCTGGTCGAAAAATCATCAAATGTAGGCTACGCACATACAACGAGTGCATTTAGCCCAGCACACAGCATTGTTTTGGATGTTCGGTAAGTTCCATTGCGAAATTTACATAATAAAAGCCGACCAATCAGGTTGTGAACATATCCTTGTGCCTTTAGGTTCGGTGTTAAAATGGCAATGTGAACGCTAAGCGGACCAGGACTACATTTTTTTTTTTTTTTTTGGTCCGGACCACATGAACCAAGCAAACTACAGTGGGAAGAACAAGTATTTGATACACTGCCAATTTTGCAGGTTTTCCTACTTACAAAGCATGTAGATGTCTGTAATTTTTATCATAAGTACACTTCAACTGTGAGAGACGGAATCTAAAACAAAAATCCAGAAAATCACATTGTATGATTTTTAAATAATTAATTTGCATTTTATTGCATAACATAAGTATTTGATCACCTACCAACCAGTAAGAATTCCGGCTCTCACAGACCTGTTAGTTTTTCTTTAAGAAGCCCTCCTGTTCTCCACTCATTACCTGTATTAACTGCACCTGTTTAAACTCATTACCTGTATAAAAGACACCTGTCCACACACTCAATCAAACAAACTCCAACCTCTCCACAATGGCCAAGACCAGAGAGCTGTGTAAGGACATCAGGGATAAAATTGTAGACTGCACAATGCTGGGATGGGCTACAGGACAATAGGCAAGCAGCTTGGTGAGAAGGCAACAACTGTTGGCGCAATTATTAGAAAATGGAAGAAGTTCAAGATGACGGTCAATCTCCCTCGGTCTGGGGCACCATGCAAGATCTCACCTTGTGGGGCATCAATGATCATGAAGAAGGTGAGGGATCAGCCCAGAACTACACGGCAGGACCTGGTCAATGACCTGAAGAGAGCTGGGACCACAGTCTCAAAGAAAACCATTAGTAACACACTTCGCCGTCATGGATTAAAATCCTGCAGCGCACGCAAGGTCCCCCTGCTCAAGCCAGCGCATGTCCAGGCCTGTCTGAAGTTTGCCAATGACCATCTGGATGATCCAGAGGAGGAATGGGAGAAGGTCATGTGGTCTGATAAGACAAAAATAGAGCTTTTTGATCTAAACTCCACTCGCCGTGTTCGGAGGAAGAAGAAGGATGAGTACAACCCCAAGAACACCATCCCAACCGTGAAGCATGGAGGTGGAAACATCATTCTTTGGGGATGCTTTTCTGCAAAGGGGACAGAACGACTGCACCGTATTGAGGGGAGGATGGATGGGGCCATGTATTGTGAGATCTTGGCCAACAACCTCCTTGCCTCAGTAAGAGCATTGAAGATGGGTCGTGGCTGGGTCTTCCAGCATGACAACGACCCGAAACACACAGCCAGGGCAACTAAGGAGTGGCTCCGTAAGAAGCATCTTAAGGTCCTGGAGTGGCCTAGCCAGTCTCCAGAACTGAACCCAATAGAAAATCTTTGGAGGGAGCTGAAAGTCCGTATTGCCCAGCGACAGCCCCGAAACCTGAAGGATCTACAGGAAACGTATGATCTCTGTAATTGCAAACAAAGGTTTCTGTACCAAATATTAAGTTCTGCTTTTCTGATGTATCAAATACTTATGTCATGCAATAAAATGCAAATTAATTACTTAATCATACAATGTGATTTTCTGGATTTTTGTTTTAGATTCCGTCACTCACAGTTGAAGAGTACCTATGATAAAAATTACAGACTTCTACATGCTTTATAAGTGGGCAAACTTGCAAAATCGGCAGTGTATCAAATACTTGTTCTCCCCACTGTATAACACACCCTAAGTGCGAAGAACTTTTTCCACTATAAAGAATTCTGTGGAATGGAAAGATTCCTTGGACGTTAAAGGTTCTTCATGGAACCATTGATGCCAATAAATAATTTTTATTTTTAAGAGTGTACATATTCAAAGTAAAATACAGACTGATCACACTGGCATTCAAAACATAAATGATATATAAAAAATAACTCAAATTACAGTATGTATATTTATAATTGTATATAATCCTTTGAAGACATTCACTAACTAATAATAGAACCACAAGCTACTTTAGGAAGCATTGATGATTGACTAGTTTTGCGGTATGGTAGTCTTTTAACATGCTTATTCAATTAGTAATTTTTCAAAGATCCCACTTCTCTGGTGTTTTATAACAGGTGCTCATTGATTGGATCAATGACGTGTTGGTGGGAGAGAGAATCATTGTTAAGGACCTAGCTGAAGACCTCTATGATGGGCAGGTTCTTCAAAAACTCTTTGGTGAGGAATCTTTTCTGGAAAAGAGAGTATATTATTGTTCCATTAAGACCCTTATATTGTGTAACCTATAAATTGTGTATTTATTCCCAGAGAAGCTGGAGGGGGAGAAGCTGAATGTGGCTGAGGTGACTCAGTGTGAGATCGCTCAAAAACAGAAGCTGCAGACTGTTCTGGAAAAGATCAATGACACCCTCAAAGTTTCCTCCAGGAACATTAAATGGAATGTTGACTGTATGTACCGTAGCTTTGGCCTCTTTTCTCATTGGTATAATACTATTCATTACTGTTCATCACTCAGCTGTCTCTCCTTTTTTGCAACTAGGGCTCTGTTTACACCTGGCATTAAGATGCGTTTTGGTCGATCGGATCACAAGTGGACGACACTAAATACAGGTGTAAACGGGGTCTTAAGCTTGTCCACTTTCGGCCACTTCCAGAGGTAGTGGAAAACACATTCGACCGGATTGCTTTCGTAGTGTAGACGCTCATGTGGTCGAATGTGTTCAGACATCCTCAAAGGACGCCTACTGACCTAATGCGTGAACATTATGGGAAGCGCGCTAGCCAGACAGGATTTAAACTTTGTCGGCTGAAGAGCTAAGTTTGGTTTGAAGAGGAAAAACGTACCAAGCACAATGTTCTCTCATTCCTGATTTCTAACACACACTCACAGCGTTCGGCTGGTCTTGTGGCTGCCAGAGCAGAAACGAAAGCTGATGCTCCCGTGTGTTTTTCTGTTTTCTCCGGTCGTGTTCATATGTAAATAGCATGAGCTTATTGCACCAATAGATCGAAAGATCTGAAAAAACCCATAGACCCTCCCCTCGAAGAAATCAGGACAGAAGTGGTCAAAAGTGGACAAAAGAAACGGATTGATGCTGCCTTCACGTGCTATCGGAAATTTCATAGTTCCCACTTCAGAAGTCTTGTTGCACTCAAGTGCTTTGTTGTCGGAATGAACAGGAATCATGATGGACACCAGGTTAATTCTTGCCTATTTATTGAGAAAATCTTATTAAAACCAACATTATATGCACATGCACTGACAACCATATAAACATTTACGATGCTATACAGACCCCTTTCTGCTGCTTCTGTAATTTTGCTTCTGTAATTTAATACGCTTCAAATGATTACTCGTATATGTAAATATGCACTACGTTAATGACAAGATAAGACGATGTAGCTGTTCTGGGGAAAAAACTATTAAATCATACCTGTCACAGCAGTAGTTCTCCCCGCCATTATGTTTAAAGTTTATGGCACGCCCTTCTCTGGAATTTGGGTATCAAAATGATTTCCGAACTTCCCAGTGGTAAACACGACATCAGAGGGCGTTCATGTGCAATTTTTACCTAGGAAACTCGTATTTACGATAATTCCGATAGCACGTGAAGGCAGCATAAAACACCAGGTGTAAACGGGAATGTGTCTCCCTCGTCTACTTGTGATCTGATCGACCAAAACGCATCTTCATACCAGGTAAACAGGGCCTAGAACAGTTGGTTTTCTTCTTTTTAACACCAATTGTGGTCACTGGGTATTTCACTGATTCTGCTTAAAGGTAGGGTATAGGCAATTTCAGAGCGGCTAGCAATAGTAAGCTAGCTTTGAAAGCATTAGATCCCACCCTCCTTTCAGATCACGCTCTAAAGCCTTGCCTCCTCTAAAACACATGAAAGTGCAGGTCGCGCATCCGAGTCTGAGGATGTGAACAGGTCTGGGTATAACGTCACGGGTTGCCATCTCATAACTACGGTTACGACAGAGCGTGAACGCAGCATAAGCTCGTTTGTTTTGGTTCAGGAGGAACTGTAAAGGGTGGCTGCTGTTTGTTTGTGGTGCTCAGTGAATGTCTGTCTATGACTCTGCATAGCCTCTTTAAAAGGTGCTGATGACGTGTGATGTCTGGGTGCGTGGAGGTATGGAAATACATACACTGAC
Source organism: Coreius guichenoti (assembly GCA_039654105.1). Lineage (NCBI taxonomy): Eukaryota > Metazoa > Chordata > Actinopteri > Cypriniformes > Gobionidae > Coreius > Coreius guichenoti. The sequence goes on from CM077168.1 coordinate 5,230,218, forward strand.
AGACAGTTAGGACATCAAACCATTGCATTCGGACCAAATGCAATGATTAGACGAGCATTTTTTGGTCCTGAGACTTCCACAGATGATATATATGCACTTTTGTTTTTTTTTTTTTTTTAGACCACTTCGATTATTGATTGCTATCAGGATGTGAAGGGAGTTTCAACAAGAAAAACAGAAAGTGTTTATGAAAAACATTGCCTACCCTACCTTTAAGGACCTAGATTTACATTAGAAATGAAGAACCAATACAGTTTATTGTACAAATGTCTATAAAAATCATTATTTTAAAAATCATTGTTTAAATTTTTCATCAATTGCATATGTAAAATATGCAATGAATAGGTTAATATGCAAAATTTGTCATTGACAATTCTAAAAAAAAAAAAAAAAATGCAACGACACTATCATAACCATTTTTTATAGTTTATTTGTTATTCATGTTTGTTTTATTAATTGAATTTAGCAGTTCTGTCATTTTCGCGTTGCAACCCACCAGTGTAGAACCACTGATGAGTTAGGATGTTTCATTGCTGACCTTTCTTTTCATTATTATGAATATTTTTAACATAATGTAGACATTAAGAAGGCATTTCTGCTGTTTATTCTGTTGTGTTTTTCTCAGCTGTTCATGCTAAGAACATTGTGGCCATTCTTCACCTGCTGGTGGCTCTTTCTCAGCATTTCCGTGCCCCCATCAGACTGCCAGACCATGTGACCATTCAAGTAGTCGTGGTCCAGGTGCTTTTATTTTCTGTGCATAATTTATAGCTTAATCATTTTCTTTAAGCTTCTCAGTTGCTATATTGTTTTACACACATTTAAGTCACAATGGACCTTATTCATGAGACATGAGCAGAGATCTTTGTAAACGTTCTGTGTAAATGTTCATAAATCCATATTGTCGCAATATGGTTGACTTAAGAATGATTTTACGTTTACACAGATATTCATTCTGTTTGGTGTTTCATGAATGATTCTAAAGAGCACGTTTTTAAATAACAATAACCACACCATAGCTATGTTTACTAGTAATACTGTTTTAACTTGGTATCTTGTTTTATAGTGATGTTACAGTAATCACAATAGCAGAATTTTTTTTTTTTTTTTGCCATGGTACATTTTTTGATAACTTTTCCTTGCTATTTGCATTATTTGGTAAAATGTTTCTCTATCCTAACAGAAACGAGAGGGAATACTTCAGTCTCGGCAGATTCAAGAAGAAATTACAGGCAACATAGAGTATGTTTTTATATTTTTTATTCATTACAGGCCTTGCAAATAAAAGAGAAGCACTTTACAGTATGATATGATAACATTAACACAATAGTTAGCATTAGTAAATGCACTGAACTAACAATGACCAACAATATATTTTATAAATTAACATTAATCAAGGTTAATAAATTATACTATATTATAAAACAGTTAGTTCCAGTCCTTGATTCTGATTGGTCAATAGCTGTGTTTTATTCACGATTCACCTGACAGCGCTAGTCAAAGCATTTGTCACTTGTGTCTTGCTCTGTGTTCACAACAGGTTTCAGTCCTTTCAATATAAAAGCCTTCGCTACTGACTGACTCGTATTAAAGACAGTCTTCTCCGCCATCTAAAGGTGTAATAATGTAACTTCCGTTGACTTTTAGTGAATTTACTTCATGAAAGTTGCATTGATACATATTTTTTGGCTTTAATATTTGTATTGTGTGGTAACTGTTTTATAAAAGCAATAAGGTACTCGAGGGTAGTGCAGTATCGTGAATAAGTCACAGCTGAAGGGGACTCATTTACCTGCCCATAGACCCTCCCCCTGAAGAAATCAGGACAGAAGTGGTCAAAAGTGAACAAAAGAAACGGATTGATGCTGCCTTCACGTGCTATCGGAAATTTCATAATTCCCACTTCAGAAGTCTTGTTGCACTCAAGTGCTTTGTTGTCAGAATGAACAGGAATCATGATGGACACCAGGTTAATTCTTGCCTATTTATTGAGAAAATCTTATTAAAACCAACATTATATGCACATGCACTGACAACCATATAAACATTTACGATGCTATACAGACCCTTTTCTGCTGCTTCTGTAATTTTGGTCAAATACTGGCTATTTTCGCAGTGTATAAAACATACAATACGCTTCAAATGATTACTCGTGTAAATAAGCACTACATTAATGACAAGACGATCTAGCTGTTTTGGGGAAAAAACTAATAAATAAAAGGGGACTCCGCTTCGCGTCGTGCCTAACAATGCCCTTCAGCCGTGACTTATTCACGATACAGCACAGCCTCTCGTACCTTATTGCTTAAAAATAGGCTACTCTTTATTCTTAGTTTATGATAATGTACTAATGTTGATCTATAAAACCTTTCTATGCTATAAATGCATTCATAATAATAAAGGCCCTGATACACTTCAAGCTAAATCGCAGAACGAACTTGTGACATCACTTCGAACAAAATCAGGTCAAAACTAAGTTTGTTTGGTGTTCGTATCAAGAGTTCGAAACAGCTTGCCAAAGCGAACTTTCTGGAAAAGTTCGCTCTGGTTGGAAAACACCTTCAAACTACCATTGGTCCGTGGTGATGATGTAATAGGTGGGTGTGGCTATAAGGCTCCGCCTTCTTTGATGTGGAAATCTTCTCCGGTTTATTTTTTCTGTTCAGTCCATCGAGGTCAGTGTAATTCTAATTCAAAAAGTCACTAACCCTGTTTTTTCATGTTTAATACTGTAAAGCTGCTGCTTTAAAGCGATCTACTGTATAATGTGCTATATAAATAAACCTGACGTGACTTTACTGGAGTGCACATCCACATCACTATGATCAGATGCTTTCTTAACTGCTGTTTTCTCACCACCGCTGTCATTTTTGTTGTGTTTTTTTTGTTATTGAGAGGAAAGCGCGCAGCACATATTTACATTTTCATGTACGCATCGCTCTCAGTAGTGTGGGCGGCGTTGGGATGTTCGCTAGCAGTATATCGCTGATATCACGTATTCCGATTTCTTTTTACCCCTGAGCAAAGAGTGAAAAAGAACTTCCCCATGAGTATATTGAGCCTTAAAGGGTTAGTTCACCCAAAAATGAAAATTACCCCATGATTTTGTAACGCACAGTTGAGGTGTTGTTGCCCAGAAAGAAAACAAAGGTGTGGTGTCAGAGGAAAAGATACAGAGGCGAGAGCTGGCGTATTTTCCCCGGGTTTAATATGACACATCACCATCATCCGCATACATGGGGATTGAGTGAGGAAAAAGTATACAAGAAAACATTCAGCTGAGGTCACAGATAGAAAAAGGGAAATAAAAGGATGAAGAGTAGAAAGTCGGTAGAGCAGTTATCTCTTTCTTCTGCTCACCTGTCACATCACTTTCAGACACACACTCTACACACATGCGCAGTTGTCATTCTGCCTCAAATTACCGTAAAGGCTCTAAGTGACCATTACAATTTACTCACCCTCAAGCCATCCTAGGTGTTTATGACTTTCTTCTTTCAGACGAATACAATCGGAGATTCAATAAAAAATACCCTTGCTCTTCCAAGCTTTATAATGGGAGTGAATGATGGAGTTTTTGAAGCCCAAAAAAGTGCATCCATCCATCATAAACGTACTCCACACAGCTCCAGGGGATTAATAAAGGCCTTCTGAAGCGTTTGTGTAAGAAAAATATCCATATTTAAAACTTTAAAAACTAAAATAACTAGCTTCTGGCAGACGGCCCACCCTACCCAAGTCAACTTACGCCAAAATAGTAACCCCTGATGCGATGTAGAAGTAGCGTAAGCTTTGACACCTCCCTATTTCAAACAAACAGGGCTAGGCAACAAACTCAAGCTCCTCTTCTCTTATATCGAAATCCTCCGACATTTCTCTTTTAAAAATTCTCGTTTTAGACTTCTAATTCATGACCGGTGTTTTGTTTTGCTCTATCGTCTGTGCTTCCGCGTTTGTCAATATGTCATGCGTCGGGTCAGAGGTCACTCTTCCACCGTAAATCGATGCATATGGCTGTCTGTTGGAAGCTAGTAATTTTAGTTTATAATGTTTTAAATATGGATATTTTATCTTACACAAACCCATCGCTTCACTTCAGAAGGCCTTTATTAACCCCCTGGAGTCGTATGGATATCTTTTATGATGGATGGATGCACTTGTGTGGGCTTCAAAATCTCGTCCCCCATTCACTGCCATTATAAAGCTTGGAAGAGCCAGGATAGGTTTTATTAAATCTCCGTATTGCATTCATCTGAAAGAATAAAGTCACATACACATAGGATGGCTTGAGGGTGAGTAAATCATGGGGTCATTTTCATTTTTGGGTGAACTAACCCTTTAACACCTTTTGCAGGAAAAAAAATAGATCCTTTTTGGAGAAAGCAGAGATCAAGGGTATAGAGCAGATGTCTGTCGTATTGTTTAACGTGTATATGTTTGGTTTACATGTTAAAATATGATCAGGCATCCAGTGGCTTTGACATGCAGTGACATGCCAGTCATGGGCAGTGGTGTACAGGGTGTGTGTGTGTCTGCTGTGAGCTGGATCCTCCTGCTTCTCAGCAGATTTGCAGTGGTTCTAGAGGTTGAGCAGCGGGGCTGTTGCTCTGCCAGCTCTCCACTGCTGCTGCTGATTAACAGCGGTCCAGCGGGCTCCAGTCAGCTCGGGAGATAAGGCAGAGAGCAGCAGCTGATGAGACATGCCTCTGCCGGGGCAGAATTGACAGTGGAGACGAGCCTCTGCTGGGCAGACGTCCACTAGGCCAATATCCTGGAACCCAGTTCTGTTTGATCGGCCCGCTTCTGGGACCGGAGCATCCCCTTCCCCCCTAATCTTTTTGTTTGCCTTTCATCCTGGCACTCTTGATTTGACCCTCTGAATTTGGTTATTATTTTGCCATTTAGTAAAACCCTTTCATTCAAACATAAATAGATTGTTGGACTCTTTTGTTGCTCAAATTATTATTGAAATAATAATCCTTTTTTCCTTCCCCATAGGGCATTGTCTGGAAGATATGGTGTGTATTATTATGTTTGCATATATTAAAATTTATTTACAGTGGCCTGAATAACATTTTAAAAATGAATGCATTAGATATATTTAGATTTTTAGATGTTTTTTTCTAATAAAATGAATAGATTAGCATAAGAACAGCGAAATGATTCAATGTGTAAACAAAAATGTATCAGTTAAAGTAACATTAAATATGTAGTATACTAATATGTAGTATACTTAATTATATCCAAAATAAAATTACACTTTAAATGAACAGGTAAAAGTGGTTTGAGTAGCAATGCAGAGCGGCAGAATAAGAAAAGGGGCTTTTCTAAAAAAAAATAAAAAATTAAGCCTTTTTTTTTAAGATTTATGCATTTAAATTAATATTAAAATTCCATTAAATTGAATTGATTAACCCTTCCATATTTTAATTGAATAACTGAACAATCCTTAATCAATTATTAAATTAAAATATGTAAGGATTATTCAATTCAATTTGATGGAATTTTAATATTAATTGAAATGTGTAAATCGTAAAAAAAAAGGCTTATTTTTTTTTTTGGAGGCATTAGAGAAAACATCAGAAATGTTGTGGCACATCAGAAATACGGGTTTTACATGATGAACCTGTAAAAAGTATTTGGACACTTTATTGTTGTCAAACGTTTATCACATGACATAACTGCCTTCATACATCTACTAAAATCACTTTGAGATCAATTGAATTCAGAGAAAACCTGGTTTGATATCTAATACTTTATGAAATTTCTCATAGATTTAGTGGCCAAATACGATCTGGAGCCACACTTGTAAAGTGATAAAAAATAAAATTTGACTCTGTATGTTTTCTCTAATGCCTCCTTGCATATGAACAATCATGTCATATTTTACTCTAACAGAGCGAGACGCCTTTGATACCCTTTTTGACCATGCGCCAGATAAGATGAATGTGGTGAAAAAGGCAAGTGCAGATCACACACTATTTCTTGAGGTTTTACACACTGAGAGCTTTGACTTTTGACTCTGATCTCTTGGTCTCTCTTTTTCCCCCCCAGACTCTTATTACATTTGTGAACAAGCACTTAAACAAGTTGAATCTGGAAGTGTTGGAGCTGGAAACTCAGGTAACATGATCTTGACTCACAGAATATCAGTACAGAGTCATGTATGTGCATATCCAAAAACTGAAATCTTAATGTTTTGCGATTCCCTCCAGTTTGCAGATGGCGTGTACCTGGTCTTACTGATGGGACTCCTAGAAGGATACTTTGTGCCCCTCTATAACTTCTTCCTCATCCCTGAAAATTTTGATCATAAGGTAAATTACTGTGACACTATGGTTAATAATTAAAAGATTAAAATGGGCATTAAATAGAAATTACTACTGACCCCTGTTTTGATACATATGCAAAAATGGCTTATTGGATAAGAAAACAATGTCGGGAGGCACTGTATTTTAATAATCCACCAAAATGTTCAAGCTTCAAAAAGTTCTAAAAGGCATTGTAAGAGTAATCCATATGAATTGTGCGGATTAATCCAAGTCTTCTATAAATGTACATACATAGAGCACATCAAATAGGGCGTGTCCGAATCCATGACGGAAAAAACAGTCAGCGCTCCAGGCGCATGGTCTAAAAGGGTTTTCTCTTAATGAGTCATGGGTGTGTTTTGGGCGTAACGTGCAATACACCAATCAGAGTCTCATCTCCCATTCCCTTTAAAAGCCAGTTGTGCTTGCACCATGGCGGATTCGCTATTTACATGGCAGAATTTGCGAGCGGAAAGACTGAATGCTTCTCCATAGAGGAATCCTTTTATTTTTAATATTTAAAAATGTTTGTGTGCTGCTGCGCATCCCTGTGTGTGTAATAAGCAGAGTGTATGCACGTTGTGGACCAGCCTAAAAGACGCATATTAACGCGCCCTTTAAATAACACAAAAAATACTGCACTATTGACTTTAGACCAGGTTTTTGTTTGTCAATGGCGCAGTCGTTTTCAGTTGCCTCAAAATAGCAACGCGCCAACAATGCGCCTGAACACACCTGGTTTTCAGACCAGCACGACCATGGACGTTGAAAATTATAACTGCGTCGGGCTGAAACTAGCAAAAAACACTTGCGTCGCGCCTGGGTTCACATTGTGCCGGGTGTATGATAGAGGCCAAAGTCTCTTCTGACGACTTGGATGAAACTGCTTGATTCATATGGATTATTTTTTACAATAACTTTATGAACTTTTTGAAGCTTGAAAGTTTTGGTGGAAATGACTTTCAATGGAGGGACAGTATTATTAAAGGTACAATATGTAACTTTTTTTGTTCAAAATTAACTCAATGTTGATACATCAATCCTTCTTCGAAAATGTGTTTTTGTCTTACCCTGATTCACTATGGTAAGCCTATTATAAGTGTTTATATTTTAGATCTGTTGGGATGGTTTTCACAGGAAATTGCGTACTCTAAATTGTCTCGTCATGTCCGTAAATAGAGAAAAGTTGCTCTGGTGCCACTTTGATGCTGTCATGAACAACTCCGAGACTTGGGTGAAGATCCAAATGCAGTGTTTATTGGCAGAAGGCAGAGGGTCAAAACCAAGGCAAACAATACAAACAATAACAGAATCCAAGACACAGGCAAACAGGGATATCCAGGGAAACGGGTGGAAGATCAAAACCATAACAAGGGAAACGAGAGCGAGTGCTCAGAAATGCAGTGTGACACTAACAAGACTTCGCAGAGAATGACTGAATAAACAGGGCTTAAATAGGCAGAGTTAACCAGGTAATGAGACAGCTGAAAGTAATGAAGCATAATGAGTCCGGGCAATGGGTTATGGGAAATGTAGTCCATGAAGGGAAAACAAGGAAGTCGGGAGGAGTGCCCTCTAGTGGAGATCAAGGGCACTCCAGGTGGTGGATGCAACAGATGCGTGTATAGGCTGGGACACACCAACCCGATGTCAAAGAACTAGCAGCAACGAAAGCCGGTGGTGTTGTCGCCACTCGTCGGCCACGTCTGGGCCAAAAAGCTGCACTTGAACACACCGAGAGAACTACAGCTGATTGTCAGCTAGCATGTGCGTTCTGCACCTGCGTGTAAATGAGACAACTGTCTATTTCTGCAGATATATTCGTCTATATTCGTCATTCAAAAGGGAAACCAACGCTCCAGGCTGCAGATACACAAACCGTAAACAAATCAGCGCACGCTTACCTTTTTGAATATCAATCCTGCTGATCATGTTCTTTATTCCACTCAGCTCATGTTAATATTAAAATTTTCGCCCAGGAACACTCGGTAAGATGGTATAAAATTAGAACAGCCTTCTATCTGTACCGATTTGATTCTTTGCACGCTGTTTTGCTATTATTCTCGTGCACTGACTCATTTGCTAAGCTGAACAGCCAATCAGAGTTCTCTCTCTCACCGATTGCCCAATGCCGATTCTACATGTTGAATCGGCCCAAAAAACCCCGACGGTGTCCGACTAGAGCCAACGGTGCGGAACACACCGAAAAAACTAAGTCGGCCGACGCTCAAAAATGGCCCGACGTTGCCCGGCGGCCTTGGTGTGTCCCAGGCTTAAGGTGTAGGAGTTGCATAGGTTAGTTGTCACATTGAGCGAGAAAGGTTGACATGGAGCCACCAAATCTTAGACCTACAGCAAATCACCTGTTTTAAACAAACGCCAAACAGAGGAGAGTCTGCTAGCAAAAAGAGAACGTGACAGAGCTCATAATAAAACAAGAATAAACATTGGCTTGGCTTTTCGGAGATGGCGAGAACTGAGGGATTTGAAATGTTATAAAAGCAACATGGAAATTGTGTTTTTATTACTCGACAGATGAGTAAGGTATTTTATTGAACCGATAAATTGCCATATGTAGCTCTCAGGCAGAGTTCATTAAAGCATTATCTAGTATGAAGGGTCATATTCATCCGCACATTCACACAGAGCTAAAGCACAACCAAAACAATGTTCTTCTGTAAAATGCATGCAGTTAGAGGGCCAAAAGTTACATAATGTACCTTTTTAAATATTACAAGGTCAAAAAAACAAACAAAACAAAAGAAAAACATATATATACAGTGTGTGTATATATATATATATATATATATATATATATATACACATATATATATATACACACATATATATATATATATATATATATATATATATATATATATATATATATATATATATATATATACACATATATATATATATATACACTCACCTAAAGGATTATTAGGAACACCTGTTCAATTTCTCATTAATGCAATTATCTAATCAACCAATCACATGGCAGTTGCTTCAATGCATTTAGGGGTGTGGTCCTGGTCAAGACAATCTCCTGAACTCCAAACTGAATGTCAGAATGGGAAAGAAAGGTGATTTAAGCAATTTTGAGCGTGGCATGGTTGTTGGTGCCAGACGGGCCGGTCTGAGTATTTCACAATCTGCTCAGTTACTGGGATTTTCACGCACAACCATTTCTAGAGTTTACAAAGAATGGTGTGAAAAGGGAAAAACATCCAGTATGCGGCAGTCCTGTGGGCGAAAATGCCTTGTTGATGCTAGAGGTCAGAGGAGAATGGGCCGACTGATTCAAGCTGATAGAAGAGCAACTTTGACTGAAATAACCACTCGTTACAACCGAGGTATGCAGCAAAGCATTTGTGAAGCCACAACACGCACAACCTTGAGGCGGATGGGCTACAACAGCAGAAGACCCCACCGGGTACCACTCATCTCCACTACAAATAGGAAAAAGAGGCTACAATTTGCACGAGCTCACCAAAATTGGACAGTTGAAGACTGGAAAAATGTTGCCTGGTCTGATGAGTCTCGATTTCTGTTGAGACATTCAGATGGTAGAGTCAGAATTTGGCGTAAACAGAATGAGAACATGGATCCATCATGCCTTGTTACCACTGTGCAGGCTGGTGGTGGTGGTGTAATGGTGTGGGGGATGTTTTCTTGGCACACTTTAGGCCCCTTAGTGCCAATTGGGCATCGTTTAAATGCCACGGCCTACCTGAGCATTGTTTCTGACCATGTCCATCCCTTTATGACCACCATGTACCCATCCTCTGATGGCTACTTCCAGCAGGATAATGCACCATGTCACAAAGCTCGAATCATTTCAAATTGGTTTCTTGAACATGACAATGAGTTCACTGTACTAAAATGGCCCCCACAGTCACCAGATCTCAACCCAATAGAGCATCTTTGGGATGTGGTGGAACGGGAGCTTCGTGCCCTGGATGTGCATCCCACAAATCTCCATCAACTGCAAGATGCTATCCTATCAATATGGGCCAACATTTCTAAAGAACGCTTTTAGCACCTTGTTGAATCAATGCCACGTAGAATTAAGGCAGTTCTGAAGGCGAAAGGGGGTCAAACACAGTATTAGTATGGTGTTCCTAATAATCCTTTAGGTGAGTGTGTGTATATATATATATATATATATATATATACACATATATATTCTCATTGTCACTTAATCACAGCTTTGTTTCGCATTTTATGTATTAGGTACACAATGTTTCATTTTCCTTTGAACTGATGCAAGATGGCGATTTGGAGAAGCCAAAGCCCAGGCCAGAAGGTGAGATTAAACTTTCCTCTCAGCGTCTTGCTCTACTTGCACTACTGTGGAGATAATCTAGAGATCCTTGTAATGAATAATGTGCTTCTGGCTTCACGCTGCTTGATTTCTAAGGAACAGTCATGGCATGTTGCCTGATTGCAGTAGTTTATTGTAGTTGAGAAGAGTTGGCATGTGAATCCGTTGACTTGATCTCCTCTACCGTTGCTGTTGAACTGCTTGAATGAGAAGCTAATCAACAGATGGGGCTGGAGTTGCTTTACTCAAAGGGTTTGTTGAATGCCTCCATTGCATGGTGCATTTACAATTGCATTTTCATTTCGCTGCAACAGAGTTCCTCTGTGTAATCACAAGGCTTAAACAACATCTGGTTAATGTGGCGCAGATGATCTAACTGAGGATATGCCTTAGGGGCGGTTGTTACTAAATGAGGTTTGATGCAAAATGATAGCATAAAATGTGTTGCTGTTAATTATTAGAGGTGAATGCTAAAGCAAGCATCGCTATTATTGCTCATTGCAGATACTAGCTAGAGACCAGAACTTGATATTGATGTGCATTTGTGCTCTTTTTACTCGGGCCAGTGAGCAAATACTCAGCAACACCCTTATAATCCCTTGTGAACAAGAAGTGTGCTTAATTGTATTGAATGTGCACATGTAGTGTACTTCAAATCATAAAAGTATATTTAAAAAAAATGTACTTGCAGATAATATAATATTTATGAAATATAAGGCCCCTGTAGTGTACTTAAAGAGAGTGCACTTTCATGACCATGTTACTTAAGTACACTTTTAAAAAGTTTAAAAGTTTTATGGTAACAATTTACTTACAGCCGTTATGTATAATGCATTATAAAAGTGTTTTTAATGCATTAACCCTTTCATGCATGGCGTCCACTACAGTGGACAGATATTTGGAAGCCATTTTGAACCATTTAAGTTTTCGTACCATGTCCCAAACACTAAGTGGCGAACCCCCAAAGCGTTGTCTACAATTCCATTTAATTATTGTATTTGTATATCTTTGTTGTTTTGAGATATTGCATCATACATTCAAAATGGCGGAGAAAAGAGGAGATGCACCAAGTACCTCAGGAATAAGTGTTAAATCCTTTTATTCTCAGATAACCAGACAGGAGCAAAAAATATTTTTCAGCTAAATAAGATGTTATAAATACTTTTATCCAGATTTATTTATTTTATAGATTTATATAATATTTTTCTTGTACATTTTTTTCTGTGACAGAAAATACATCTAGCCAAAGGGTACATTGTGCCTATTTGGCCTATATTTAGATTCCACCTTATTTTGTATGTTTTAGTTAAAATTATGATATAATTTACACTTGAATAGTTTTATTAAACAGCAATATTTTTACAGTCTATATTTAATTATTAGGTCATATAAAAGTGTAGGCATATACATATATAATATGCATTTTATAATTATTTTATTAATAGTTTTAATTGGTGGAAGAAGGTAAATCAAATGAGACTAATTATGATACTGGTTTTAATTTGTTTCTAATAAAATGAGTTCCCATTCAGTCAGTCACGTTCGACGTTACGTCAGGTTACGACGTTTCGAGACCTAGAATATGTTTTTCAAATGCCCTCTCTGTTGTTGTTATTTAATGTTCTTGTGTATTCATACTATTTGCTCTTAGTTTTTTTCAGACCAAATAATGAGTTCTATTGAATCACTTTTTATACCGTCGATGCATGGTGTCCACTACAGTGGACAGATATGGAACTCAAAATAAAATATATTGGAAAAAAAAATTATTGGCATGATTTTTCACTTGTTTAAAAGTAAAAACAAACATTAAAAAAAATATTACTTTGTGATTCAATAATTCATGCATGAAAGGGTTAATTATGCCTTGTAATGCACTTTATAATGCATTGTGTGATCTCATGAATAATTGTAACCACAGTTATAATACACCTTTAGATAGTATAATGCATTAAAACACTTTTTTTCTTTTTTTTTCTATGCATACTGAAGCATTCCTCGCATTCCATTCATTCCTATGGAGGTCAAACTGACCCGTGATGGAAGGATTTGTTACTTTTTATTATTACAACCACATAAACTAATTGAATCCAGTCAAATTGTGTGTGTATTCGCGGTTCAAGTGCGACAAAAGTCCTGAGGTCTTGGACCACTCCAATGAACACTCCAATTTTTTTTTTTTTTTTTTTAAATTAGTTAAATTAGTAAATTAGTTTTCCTGTCAAAATGACCCAAGGGACGGATGAGACTTGGAACTACTGTTTTATTGCACACCTTCCAGCCAATCAGAATCAAGTATTCAGACAGACCATGGTATAAATAAATATGTAGGTCTACTTAAATGGGTCAAAAAGCACTCTAAAGTTCAGCATTTAATATAAATTTAATCTATTTCTTTGTAAATAACATGTAGTTAAGTGTATGAAAACATTACATTCTGATCACACTTATGATTATTTCTGTTATAAGTACTCTTTTTAAAAGTATGTTAAAGAGTATTTCTTTTTCACAAGGCATACCTTAGCAATCACCCAGAACACTTTAGCAATGGCTTAGCAAATTAGACACGACACACATGATTTAAAAGATCAAAATAAAGATTTTATGTTAATATTTATATGAATGTATAAGTGTATATCTTAGGCCCTGTAATTAGTCACCACAAACACTTCGTTTAGATCAGGTTGCCTTTTTGCTCTCACTAAGGCTCTGTTTACACCTGGTATTAAGACGTGTTTTGGTCGATCGGATCACAAGTAGACGAGGGAGACACATTCCCGTTTACACCTGTGTTTTAATCAGTCTCTTTTGTCCATTTTCAACCACTTCTGTCCTGATTTCTTCGAGGGGAGGGTCTACGGGCGGGTAAATGTATGGGCTTTTTCAGATCTTTCGATCTATTGGACAAAATAAGCTCACGCAATTTACATATGAACACGCCCGGAGAAAACAGAAAAACACACGGAAAGCAGCAGCTTTAGTTTCTGCTCTGGCAGCCACAAGACCAGCCGAACGCTGTGAGTGTGTGTTAGAAATCAGGAATGAGAGAACGTTGTGCTTTACATTTTTCGCCTTCAAACCAAACTTGGGTCTCCAGCTGACAAAATTTAAATCCCGTCTGGCTAGCGCGCTTCCCATAATGTTCACGCGTTAGGTCAGTAGGCGGAGAGAAGACGGTCTTTTGTGGCTGTTTGAACACATTCGACCACATGAGCGTCTACACTACGAAAGCAATCCGGTCTAATGTGTTTTCCACTACCTCTGGAAGTGGTCGAAAGTGGACAAGCTCAAAACGTTTTAGACCCGTTTACACCTGTATTTAGCGTCGCCCACTTGTGATCCGATTGACCAAAAAGCCTCTTAATACCAGGTGTAAACAGGGCCAAAATGGCCTTGTGTGACAGTTTTTATGAATATTTAATTCTGTGTAGTCTGTCTAAAATAAGAAAAAAGCTGTATGCACAAAAGTGCTGTTTAAATAGTTTAAGATTTAGCATAACTTGTCACACTGCAGGACACTTTCAACTTTCTAAAAGTATTTTGTGTCAACTGTTGGAAAACTGGGAAAGTTGCTCCAACATAGTGACGGTGAGTTGTGCTCAAGCAGAAAAAAGTGAAAGCCTAGTTGTTAATTCGTTTTAGAAGCAGCACTTGACACTAGCAGTTGGGATGTCAGGTATTTTGAGAGAGAGGAAAGATATTTTATAGTAAAATGAACAGTTTTACATACCTCAGTCACGTTCAGATCTTTTATGTGTCTCCTCAGACATTGTCAACTGTGACCTCAAGTCCACATTGAGGGTCCTCTACAATCTCTTCACCAAGTACAGGACTGTGGAGTGACAGAGAAGCAGCAATACGTGCAGAAATCAGACAGATCACATCCGTATCAGTATTATATTGCTGTTGTATTCTTTTCTGTATTTCTTTTATGTTTGAAATTGAGCCTATACATATATTTATTCAGTCCGAAAGATATTTAGCAATCACATTCTGTTGACCTATTTTTCCATTAATATTTTATGACGAATATGGTAATGGACATATGGAAATATATGAAATGTAGAAATTCATAATACAGTCTATTGTGATATGAATGTGTTTTGTTTGTTTAAAAAAAAAAAAACCTATTACATGTGCATTTTTTAAAAAAGAGTCACTCTTTGCTATCTTTGCTACAGTGGTGCTGCACACAGTCTTTATCATCAGCATTATCAATGCAATTTTGAAATCAAATGAAGTACAGAATAAGGGTTGCCAGGTTTGTGCAACTAAACTAACCCAATAACCTTTAACCCATGAAAAAAACAACCTGTGGCAACAATTAAAAAGTAGCTCAATTCAGAGGGAAAACTGCAGACTTGCTAACACTGTACATAAACAAAATGAATTATTTTCCTGTATAGCTCAAACAGTACAGCATGCAACGCCAAGGTCATGGGTTTGAGTCCCAACAGGGAATGCATGAACTGATAAATTGTCTACCCGAATGCAATGTAACTCACTTTGGATTTTTTGGCTTCATCTACCAAATGCATTTAAATATATGAAGTATTTTTTTTTGATAGCAGAAATATAATACAAATGTAACCTATTGTTTTACAATGGATTGAGAAGAATTAGGCTGTGGGTGGTTTGTATTGATGCATGAAGATGTTTTAGATTAAGAAAGTAGCATGGGCATTCAATTAAAATAGATTCAATTAAAAGGTCGCTGAAATAGTTTTTGCACTGTAGAGGTTTAAAGTCACCATGAAATCAAAATTGACCATTCTTAGTTTGTATTAATGATTTGTATAAGCACATCAGTATTTTTGTATTTATGTGCCCTTGTAATGTTTAATCAGTATAACTTCCCCTCCCTCTTGCAGCGACATCTCTTGTCTTCTCTGATGATGCATTTACTGGCATGAGGGTGGGGCAATCTGTCACTCACATCAGATCCACCAATAGCAAACCACACCCATCCAATCAATTCCCAATGGACAAAAGTCCCGCCCTACTTTTTTTCTTGTTCAAGAAGTCAAACAAGACCTCAATATGAATAAAAATAAATAAATAAATAAATCAACTAAACAATTACATTTGCACAAAGCACATACCTTGTGCTCAAAATGTGCCTAAAATACAAAATAATACACCTAATTAAGATTAGTTGGAGTAAAGATCAATTTCCAAAAGGATAAGCATAAAATAACCTTTAGATAAACTGTTTTGATATTTTGGTGAATTGTATTAAATAAATTTGGGTCAGTTTGACCTGCAAACATCATAATAATTTTTTCTGTCATAACTCATGGAGTGAATTATTTCAACCAGCATTTATTGGCATGGGGCATGGAATATACATAAACTTGATTTTGACAGACGAGATCTGCTTCGCTGCTGCTGCTGAGCAAATACAAGCAGTGCCGGTCCTCCCTATACACAAAGTATGCAAGTTGTGTAGGGCCCCCGAACCACCGGGGACCCCCTTGCTCTCAAGAATGATTTAGGGCTGTGTTTTAGTTTCGTTTTTTATTTTGACTTCCAACTATTATGAAAACATGATGCCGCTTTCCGTTACTTTCCTTTAAAGCAGTGCGCTGTCACCCATACGTAACATTCAAATCAGTGGAATCATGTAACGTCACTTGTACAAGCATATTGAGCTGCGAAAGAAACGCTGTTCAAGCAGCCTAATAAACCTGCTGCTCTCTCTGTAATTTAATGTTAAAGGGGTGGTTGATTATGATTTCACTTTTTTAACTTTAGTTAGTGTGTAATGTTGCTGTTTGAGCATAAACAACATCTGCAAAGTTACGACGCTCAAAGTTCAAAGCAAAAGGAGATATTTTCTTTTAAAGAAATCGCTTTTTAAGAACTACAACAAACGTCTGGTAGGGACTACAACGAGCTTCTTCATGGGTTAGTGACATCACAAACCCTAAAATTTGCATAAACCCGCCCCTGGAACATGTGACAGAGGCCATGTTGAGAAGAGGAAGAGTTGTTGTAGTAGAGCACATTTGTGATTCTGCTCAAGCTGTCGCATCCGTCTTTTCACACTTATTGCAATACAGCACGTAACATAAATGCAATGTCAAAAAAGCAAGATAACAACATAAGTTATAACCATAATTAAACTAAACTATACCTGTTCTGTCTTCATGCAGCAGATATTCTCTGGCTCTGAAGGATCTTACAACAGTTCCCACACGAGCGATTTATAGATTATCATGACAGAATATGCTAATCAATGACTTGAAGACAGTTAACTCCACATCGGCTACATAAATTCATCAACTAACCACTCAGAAACGTCCTGTTGCATTCTACTTGTTGTCACTTCTTCTTGAGTCACTCCATCATTGTCCGACTCTGGTTTGAACATAAAAGGCTGAACAGTTTCTGATATTTTCAGTGCGTGTCTGCGTGAGGTAATCGGTGCTGCTAACATGAGCTCTTGAAGCTCCGCCCTCTTCCTGAAAGGGTGCTGGGAGCAGCAGCTCATTTGCATTTAAAGGGACATACACAAAAACGGTGCGTTTTTGCTCACCCTCAAAAAGTGACCATTTTAACATGCTATAAAAAATGATCTGTGTGGTATTTTGAGCTAAAACTTCACATACACATTCTGAGGACATATTACATATTTTACATCTTGTAAAAATGGGCATTATAGGACCCCTAATCAAAAGAAAACAAGAGAATCATTCACTGCTCTTCACTGAATAACTTTAGTAACTGTAATTCTATCATGACAACTCTTGGAGTGTTTGGCATGGTAATGGGTATGACAATGTTGATATATTTGGTCTTGGTGGAATCGATCTGTTACGGGACTTGCTACTGCCAATACGTACACGACACACTGCTGTGAGTAAGCAACATGCTGCTGCTGTACAATAGAGCGTACATGAATTACCCGTAGCAGATCTATACAGGTGGAGCTGGGGAAGGTGGAGGGTTTCTGAAAGCGTGCTGCACTGCTAAGCAAATGCTACCCGAGTATTTGAAGATTGAGCAGTGAGCTCATTGGCTACTGATACAGCAGGAACCAATCAGCTGTGCCCTAAAGAGAACGATATGATTATGAGCAGGTAGTTAAAGGACCTATTAGCCTGCGCCATCTAGAGTTTCATGACAGAACTTTGTATTTGTTGTTGGTTGACAGTGAAACAGCTCTGAAAGAACAGATTAAGGGGTTGGGGGTCATTTCAGGGTTTTTATGAACGCACTGACAGGGGCCACCGGACAAAGTTTTGCTTGGATCGCGCGGACAGAAGGCCTGTTCAACAGCATCTCTTTCGCAGCTCAATACGCTTGTACACGTAATGTTACAAGATTCCACTGATTTGGATGTTACGTATGGGTGACAGCGCCAGAGATCGGTTTTATTAGTAGTAACAGTACTAGTAGTAATGTAATAGAAATTATAAATGTATAATCTACCAAAGAGTTACAAATAAAACAAAATTATGGCTTATTTCTGCATTTCTGGCAAAACGCTCCACTCATGAACCACTCAACGGTAAAACGACGTTCGCTCAAAATTTCTCTGTACTGTAGGCTACTATACTTGTAGCCATTAAGAAAAGGTTTTTAGTTTCATATTTGTTTAAATATTATAATGTTATTATAATAAAATATCAAATATGTTGATTATGAAAAGTGAACAGCATGAGTAAGAAAGGACACATCATAAGATGCGCAATATGTCAGAAGACATGGAGTGGGTCAGGCATGATTTTGACCACTTCATTAAGTTTTATTTTGTAGAAAGCCTTTCTTTAAAGTGAATTTCGTTTTGTATAAATTGTATCTTAATTTTAATCAATGTTTCATCAACCAATTGCCTGGTTTTAATAAATAATAAGCAAATATAGCAGACAATAATCACGACATGCCGGCGCGATCACCTGCACGAGAACTAGAGCGCGTCTTATAACCAAAACTCTACTACTTGCCTCACAGACATGACATATTTCTCTATATAAAGCTTGAAATGTATACGTTTAAACGAAACAATTCAAAACGAAAAGAAATAGGCTATCCGTATGACGTGCATTTCTCTCTACAGACGCGTTCACTGCGGAGATGGCGAGTCGCCAACTTCATCTTTGCAGCCGACGCTGACACAGAAAACACTAGTTTATTAATAAATAATTAAAATGTCTCCTTGCTATTTTTGACACAATCATAATCATTACTTTTGCCGGTTCTTTGTGGCAAGCTTTGTGCATGTGCTTGAGTGTGGAGTAGGCTAATATATTACATAAACGCTCATTATGGTTTAGAATTCTCTCCAGTATATATTTTTATGTAATTAAATTAATAAAAGTGCTTAGTTGACTAATGGCTTAAATGAACAACTACTAGTCCAGTAGAGAAAACTTTAGTCGGGGGCAGCCCTACTTATTTCACATATTTTTGAACCAGTATGTCACAAAGGGCATTCTGGGTTGAGCGACCGGAGCTTAATAGGTTAGTATTATTAAATTGCAGACAAAGATTTTGGATAGCTAGGTTGGCTTGTATGTTTGGTGCGGTAGGGGGCCCAACCTCATATTCTTTCATAGGGCCCAAAATTGCTAGCGGCGCCCCTGGACAGCGCACCGCTTTAAAGGAAAGCAACGGAAAGCGGCATCATGTTTTCATAATAGTTGAAAGCCAAAATCAAAAACGAAACCAAAACACAGCCCTAAATCATTCTTGAGAGCAAGGGGGCCCCCTGATGGTTCGGGGGCCCTACGCAACTTACATACTTTGTGTATAGGGTGGACTGGCACTTTTAGGGTTGCGATGTATAAAAAAGCACAGCTCACACAAAAGCCACTTTCTTTTTTTCAAGCAACTTTCTGTTGATCAACTCAGCAAATTCGTGTGACCGTGAAGCTGAACGTGAGCAAAATTTGCTTAGGGAACTTTTTCGCCAAATTTACAGTAATGGTTAGATTGGTTTATGGTAACCATTGCATGTTACCACTTTTTACAGTGTATGTGGAGTGGTGAGACAGAAAGGATAACCAAACTTTGGTTTGATTTGGTATCCAGTATCCACCGAAAGTCACATACTGACAAGCACAGAAGTATCGGAGCAATCCTAAAAATTGTAGGTTGTCTGTCTGTCGGTCCCTTTTATCGTGAAGCTACTAAATTGCGGACCCGCACTGCAGTCTGCCTGGCATATGAAGTGTTTTGAAAAATAATGTTCTCCCTATCATATACTTTGGCTGGTGTTAAGTGCTGGTGTTAAATACGAAACGTGTATTTAGGAGAGTCTGCAACAATTGCCTTTCGATAAACCTTTTGTTCTGACGCATTCTCTGCCGCCCCATTATCACTAGAGGTAGGGGATTTAGTGGCGAGTGTGTCTTCATCACAGAAGAGCCTTTGAGAGCAGAAATAACAGAGAAGAACACCTGTGCAATCGAGCGTCCTGCGCGAAGGTGTCCTGAATTGTGGTGTCGCCACCATTAGCAGCCCGCTGCAATTACCTTCCCCTGAGTTTCCTTCTGATCCCTCCCTTCATAATATCAAACAAGACCATGAGAGCGTTTCAGCTTCACCGAGCCAGAACCGCTGTTTACTCACAAATACAAAGGGGTGAGGCGAGGAGCCACGGAAATAGCTGCTAAATGCTTGACTCTGACTGGCCAGGCATCTGATCTGAGCTTCTATTGATTTGTACTAAAGATCCTGGTCATTACGAGTAATTGATTCCAGCATCTAAGCAGTGTCTTTAGAGGATTATTAGAATGCCTCTGGCATTTATTCCCACCAGAGAGTGCTTTTGAAGCTTTTTACATGTTACATTTTATTAGCCAGGGCTTGTGTTGCTAGAATAGAAATTGCAATGGGCTAGTGTTTAAACTTTTTTTATTTTTATTAAATGGTTAGTTTAGGTTCTGTTTGATGTGTAACAAGACCTTTACTTACAGAAAGTCTAGGCTCTCGCGAGTGCTGCTGGGATAAGTTATTTTTGTTGGCCAAAATTTTAGCAACATTTTAGCATTTCTGGTTCCATCGTCCTGAGATCAGTGGGTTTTTGGTTAAATGTCTAAAATAGGGGCTGGGGTTAATGCAAGCTCAAGATATTTTCACATTTTATTCTACAACATAAAATACATCAGTACTACTCCCTTGTGATTTTTTTAAAAACGTTTACTTGTCTCGAAAAATGCGGTTGCTAACAAGTGGCTAAATGGCACAACAGAGGTTGTCGGAGACATTAAAAGTCATCTCTCAAAACAGGTAAACTCATCTACTAATCCACTTTTACAGCCTCATTGTGTTTTATAATTGTGCTTTTGCATATTCTAATTCAAACTTTCAGGGAATGAATAAAGAATAAAGTTGTAGGAAGCTTAATGGTGGTGACATTGAATCATGTGACCATTGAATCATGTCAGCCAATCAGATTTAGACTTTCTGCTTCGAGAAAGCAGTTTAGTATGAAACAGTTAGTAAACGGACCGTGGGCAGGTGGTTTAGGTAGTTAGCATTTTTTTGTAACTTGATTAAAGGTACACTAGGTACATTTTTAATGTTCAAAATGTACAAAATCTGTTTAATGAGTGAGTATATCACGAATCCATCTCCCAAACCGTGTTTTTGTCTTATACTGAATCACTATGGTATGCCTATGTAAGTGTTTATATTCAGACTATTTTAGCCCGGGCGGGACGACAACTGCTGTGGAGTAGCCCAGTAACTGCGTGACTCGTCATAGACATAAACAAAGAGAAGTAGCTCCGGCTACAATGTTCTTCTGCAAGATGCATGCCAAAAAGTGTACCTTTAATTAGTCTCAGCCTTAGACGTCACAACCATGGACCATTGGCTGAACGTCTGATGCATATGGCACACAAAATTGGAAACTTCAGAAGTTTTGAAGTTGTCATCTGATTGGTGATGCCAACCCCCTTATGGAAGAAGAAAGCCGTTGTGTTTACAACTGTTAAAATGAACGCTTATCAGTGTAATAGGCCAGTAAGAGTTGTTTGTGTAAACCTCACTCCCCTGCAGAGGTGGGTAGTAACGAAGTACATTTACTTGAGTTTTTGGAAACTTTGTACTTTTAAGAGTAGATTTAAATGTGATTACTTCTAATGAAAAAAATGTACTTTTACTTCGTTACACTGGGCGACGTTCCTCTCGTTACTTTAGTTTAATGCAATACATTTTAAGAAATACGTTATTCCAAGCGCGCGCCGTCTCTTTTTTTCTGGGGCATGAGCGATGCCCCATTCACAAATGAATCACTCTTTTGAGTCGATTCTGTTCAAAGACTTGATCAAACAAGTTGGCAAAACTGTCTGAATTGGTTCGCGAATCGGTTTGAATGATTTGTTCAGTTCCCTACGCGCACTGAATCGTTTCTCACTCGGAATCGTAACAGGAACTGTAAGAACATCAAGAGCGTTGGATGAAGTGTCCGTGGACCTAACGTTACAGTCAATTGAAAGCAAATCTGCAAATGCATCCTATTGTTTGCCAGCGATGAACATCTTTATTGGTTGAACATCTGCAAATGCTGTCTGTGAACGAGCTACCTTAGATTTCAATTCATTCAGGTAATACATTTTACAACCAAGCATATTATTACACCACGATACCACTACTACAAAGTATGACATTACCAGTAATATTTGGACATATACCTTAATTTATACATTAGAATGAACACCCGCCAACCCACAGTAATTTGTGAGTATTGCGCAGTGGCAGCGATCTGTTCGTCTTGAAAACGAATGTCTTTGCTTAGACACACTAGTTTACACACGCCTGCAGAAATATACATTTGATTACATTTTGGAGAACAGATGTAAGAAGAACTGTCAACGTGTATTTGATCATTGTGTTCAGATATTCAGTAGCAGTTATGAGTGTGAGCACATGTGAAGAGTTTTCATTGTCATTGGTTCCTGATATGTTTTAATACTGTTCAAATAACACAAATAAGAGTCGGGACAAGATGTTCTTTTTTTGGTTTACTGCGAAATATGAATTACCAAACTCTGTGAACACAGGTCTTTTGGACAATGAACTGGCCAACCAAAAACCTATCCAGAGTTAATCCCTAGAGTGGCCAAACAGCTTATTCCTGAGTTTACATGCAACTCAAAACACTACAGTTGGGCTACATATGACAGAAATAATGTTTGTCTCTTCTGTGTTTGTTGCAAAGATATCTAATTATGATAATAATAACCATTTAAATTCAATAGCTATCTAAATATTAACATGTTATTGTATTGTTGTTATATAGGCTATATATGATCCGAAGTAACTAGTAACTAGCTACTTGAGTAGTTTTTTTTCATTGGATACTTTTTTACTCTTACTCAAGTAACTATTAGGATTAGTACTTTTACTTTGAGTAAATATTTCTATAAGTACTTGTACTTTTACTTGAGTACAGTTTTTGGAATCTCTACCCACCTCTGCTCCCCTGGCCTCAAGAGTGAGTCACTAGCGGCTTCAGTCTTTAGCGTCCTTGTTAGTGCGTCCGCCTCCCACGGCCTGGAGGCCCCGGTTCAAATCCCACTCGGAGCAGGTTGAGTAGGACTGGTTACATTTGGTGCCGTGACCCGGATGGGAGCGAGGTTTAAGGGGGTGAGTGTAATGTAGACCAGTAAGAGCTATGCATGTAAACCTCACTCCCCTGGCCTCAAGAGACGTGTTAGCGACTGACGTTAGAGGCTGCGGTCTTTAGCGTTCTTGTTAACATGCCCGCCTCCCACGCCAGAGACCCCGGCTCGAATCCAGCTTGGAGCAGGTCAGGTAGAACCGACAGCATTTGGTGCCGTGACCAAGATGGTAGTGAGGTTTAGGGGGGTGAGTGTAATGGACGTAGGCCAGTAAGAGCTGTGCGTGTAAACCTCACTCCCCTGGCCTCAAGAGGTGTGCTAGCAACTGACGCTAGAGGGTGTGGTCTTTAGCGTCCTTGTTAGAGCGCCCGTCTCCGATGCCAGAGACCCTGGCTCGAATCCCACTCTGAGCTGGTCGAGTAGGACCGGTTACACATGCAGTTTTGTTAATTAACTGCTAGAGCGCCAAAAGTTACATAGTGTACCTTTAACTAGTCTCAGATATCACGCCCACGGACTGTTGGCTAAACGTATGTAAATTTTGCCGCATAGACTCTTACGTCCAAGAGTTTTACACACCGGTCTGTCATTGTAGGGACATTGACGTTTACAAAAATGGAGGTTTTTCCGTTTTGTTCTTTTTCAGCAGCCTTTAGCCGCTGCCTACAACGCTCTGAATCCTTCACTGGAAACCGAAAGTAACTTACTCCCTCTAAACGTTCACTCTTTGAATTCCTGCACCAGGGAACAATACAAGTCGACACCATGACTAAAAGTTTGCTAAGAAGTATTTCCTACTAAAGCAAGGTGGCATTTAACTCTGGTCAAGCATATCCATAGCAAACTGGGAGTGGCCTTGGGTGGCAACATGCCCAGTGCATTATGAGTGTTGAAGTCTTCCTACATATTTGGCAAAATGGAAAATAAATACAGAGTTCTGTCATGAAACTCACCCTTAACTCACCCTGCATCCCAATGTGCATACTATCCACCCTATCTGCCCTAAATAGTATTGACTATTACTAATGTCACATACTATTTAGGATAGATAGTATGCACATTGAGATGCAGGCTCAATCTGCTTGCAATCACATCATTCTCTTTAGGACACAGCTGATTGGTTCCTGCTGTATCAGTAGCCAATGAGCTCGCTGCTCAACCTTCAAATACTTGGTCAGCATTTTCTGTAGCAGTTGCAGCGCGCTTTCAGAAACCCTCCACCTTCCCCAGCTCCACCTGTATAGATCTGCTACGGGTAATTCATGTACGCTATATTGTATAGCAGCAGCATGTCTTGTCATGTGTGTATTGGCAGTAGCAAGTCCCCGTACTTGCTCTACGGCAGCAGCAATAACCAACAGCAGTTTTCTTTAGTCATATGAGTGACTCTATAATTGGAGATATATATATATATATATATATATATATTGTATTTCAAAAAGTTAAGGGAAAAAAAACTGTTCACTAACAGAAATTCTTTCTAGTATTCTTATTGAAAACATACTTAAATTCAGTGCTTGCAAAACAAGTTACTTCCTGTTTTTTTTTTTTTTTTTAGTTTCAACAAAAAAGTAATTTCTTTATAGTATTGT
Organism: Coreius guichenoti; assembly: GCA_039654105.1. Classification (NCBI taxonomy): domain Eukaryota; kingdom Metazoa; phylum Chordata; class Actinopteri; order Cypriniformes; family Gobionidae; genus Coreius; species Coreius guichenoti. The sequence continues at coordinate 5,255,023 of CM077168.1, forward strand.
TTGCCAACTCTGTTACAGACAAATTAGGCAATGTGTAGAAATAACATTGGTAACAGAGTTTGACGGTAACAGGATTGACAATATTATACTTTTAGCCAAAACTAGCATAAATGCTAAGAGCACATGGCACTAATGAATTCAGGATTAAAAGACTTTTAAGCAACCCACTGTGTGATCAGTGATGAATTCTGTTTTCATTTTACAAAATAACTCTTGGTGTAAGAACTATTTTAAAATATTTTGTGAGAGCACACATACCTTTCAGCGCTTCAGATCTTATCAGTGAGGGAATGTGACATCATTTCCTGTATCTTACATAGTTGTGGGAGATAAGTTCACCAATTTAAAGGCAAAGTATGGTACGGTAACAAAAACGCAAGATTTATCGACACATTTTTATAAGATAAAAGTTATTTTTAAACAATTTAATGTAGAATTAGAAAAATTAGCATTTAGGGCTTTTATAAGTAAAATAAATGAAATTAAAATAAAATATTTTGATTACACGATACATGATGGAAAAAATACACTAATTCGGACAACAAGAAATCATGATTTTCAGCTGTAAGACTTTTTTTTTTACAGAAAATATTATATTGTTATGGTCTGTAACATCTTGTGATCCATGACAATGAGTAACAAATTTTTAAAATAATTAAACATATAACCAAAAGCAGAAAAAAATGACTTTGGACACCAAATGTACCTGCAATTATAAAAATATAGCAAAATTCAAACTTTCATACAATAATTCATACATTCAAAATATTTTTTATCTTTCTACTGCAAAGGCAGCCAAGTTTTATTGAAAACCCATTTGTCAGCACTGAAGTACTGCTTTAAACGTGAATATATTCACAATAAAGCACATCCTCTTGTGTGTTATTGCTTAAATATGTAAAATATGTTCCATTTAAAATATGTGAAAAGAAAAACTTGTAATTACATGCATAAGAAATTCATTTTTATGATGATTTTGCCTGTGCTGTGGTTAATATAGTTGCTAAAACTCACTTCGTGCCATTTTTGTAGCCCTCTGTCACTGATCTAATCAGCCCATACATCTGGTTTTAATCATATTTAATGGATAAGTTGTGCCAGAAGCTATTTCCAGTTTAAGATCGCTTTGACAGATCCTGTTTGTTTATGAAAACTCTTTCTGACTCCACCATTGAGGGTTTAGGAATATGAAATGGAAATAAGTCGCTTAATTAAATCATTTCTTGCCAAATTGATGTGATGTATGTCTCAGTACGACTTTCGATGTTTAAATAAATTTAAAGTGGCACTGATGAATGGACTGTCATTAGGTGGAAATCTCACTCTTCCACATTTCACTTTGCTCCTCTTACATTAAACTAATAGCATGCTCTCAGAAATAGGGACAACACAAAAGAACAATATGATGTGCCCCTTTCAGCGTGCTGGTCTGTCGTATAGCATGTGTGGCTAATCCTTTTCTGGCAAGGATTGGCTATTAAACCCCCCTTCTTTTCTCTCTTAGAGCAACATCAGCAGCAGAATATGATCATAGCTTTATTTGTTGCGTCCCCGCAGTGTGGGATTGTCACAATGACATGCCTCTGAGTACCAGGAGGACCATCAAAGGCAGTAGCCATTGATCCATATCTTCAAACACTGCATTACAGAATTGAATTAAAGAGACATTTAGTCCACAAACATTTGGACATCAAAAACCTCAGCTGTTGCCTGGAGACTAGTGCTCTTCCTGGTTCTCATCCAGAGCACAGTGTAACACAGTGTAACACAGTGACATCTGAAAACCTCAGAGGACATATTCAGATATGTTTCTTATTGTTTTGCGCTAACACAGATGTTCTTCACACTAAGAAAAAAAGGTTATTTTAATGTCGCCATGAAATCAAAACGGACAATTCTTATTTTCTATGGAATATTGCAGTGTTTATTATAAACGATTTATCCGTGCACATCCTTATTTATTTTTTAAATTCATGTGCCCTTGTAATATTTAATTAAAATAACTTCCACTCCCTCTTGCAGCGACATATCTGCTGCATCCGAATATGCCTACTTCCGTACCATATAGTAGGTGAAAAAGAGTATGTGAGCTGAGTAATATGTCTGAATTCATAAAACAGTAGGCGAAAAGTTCCCGGATGACCTACTACTTCAGGCAAGATTCTGAAGTGCGCATTCGATGGACACTGTACTATCCCATGAGGCCACGGGAGAGGATTTGTGAATGGCAGTGAAGCGACGCAACTGACTCCGTAGGTCACATGACTATGACAACATGGCGCATGTACCCAGCAAGCAATTTTGCGATTAAAAGACTAAGAGTCTTAAGTCTAATAGCCGTCCAACCACAGCCCTTACGTCTAGGCTAAAACAAGGCAAAATTTGGGCTGTCAGTGAAAATTGAATAGGCGTCTAACCATAGACCAGGAATAGACTAGTCATCTAGAACATGAACATGTCAAAGAAATGAAACCAAACTCCTTGTAATCATTGTTGACTTTGCTTACATGATGGAATAGCATACATCCGCAAGTTATTTTTGCATGCAACCAAATTCAAGGTTATTTGGGCTAGAAGTGGGTTACTCATAGCCGGACTGTATCGGGTCTATAGTTAACCGAGATGGTGAAATGACGGCTATTGCTTGCTGGGTAGTACGTCCAGATTAAATTACACACATTCACACTATATAGAACATACTTTTTAACGGTCATGAAGTAAGTTTCAAACCAAATACAGTATGCGATTTCGGATGCAGTACTCTTCTCTGATGATGCCTTTACTGGCGCGAGGGCAGAGCAACCTGTCACTCACATGAGATTGACCAATAGCAAACCACAACCATCCAATCAATTCCCCATGGACAAAATCAAGTCCTGTCGTACATTTTTTTTCTTGTTCAAGAAGCCGTTTCACTCGGATATACGTCAAAAGACAATTGCAACTTCTGTTTCATGCCAACTTTAAAGGGGACCTATTATGCCCCTTTTTACATGTAATATAAGTCTCTGGTGTCCGAAGAATGCATCTGTGAAGTTTCAGCTCAAAATACCCCATAGGTCATTTATTATAACATGTTTTAAATGCCCATTTTTGAGTGGAAGGAAAAACATGCTGTTTTTGTGCATGCATCTTTAAATGTAAATGAGCTGCTGCTCCCCACCCTATTTTCAAGAAGAGGGCGGAGCCTGTACAGCTCGTGCCTCAGATACTCTGCCAAAAACTAACAAAGCATCTGTTTGGATTTGATTATCATCTCTATTGCTCACGTGACATTGCAGTTCTTCATCATCATGAAAGTTTATTATCTGCATGCGTTTTAAAGCCACATCAGTCTAAACTTCTGATATATGGTTTTCTGAGCACACACACCCGAAGCACGCGCACAGAAAGCTGGATGTCAGACGGAGCGTCCCGTGAGTATTAAACTAAGTTCTCTTTCACATCTTATTGCGCTTAAACTTAAATACACACAAGGTTATGTCAAAAACACACAAAGTTCACATAAACACAGTCAGTTATGTCTGTGAACGTAAACCAGCAGGGAATGAAATTGCATGTGTATATTAGATCTGTGTATTAAAGTGAAAGCAGTGTAATATACAGTAACTACTGGTAAATATGCTGTTAATATGAATCAAACAACAAAAGATAAACAGAAAATCACTCACTGCTCTCGACTGAATGAACTTTAGTAGCTTTAATAAGAACACATTTCTTACTTGAATGCTGCTGTTAAATGCTCTGGTGAGGAGATAAACATGGCGGACTGTGTACAGCTCTCTGAGGGCGGGGTGGAGTCTGTCAGCAGTCGTGGGCGGGGCCTAAGAATGTATGACATCACAAAAGCTGCAATCTGCAAACGCTTGTTCTGAGACACTGCTTATATTATATCCTTATATGGGGATTAAAAAAAGATTAAAAAAATTTACCATTATAGGGTGGTTGTGTACACACACACTTTCACTGCTGTCAAACACCATGTAAAAGTGAATTTTGCATAATAGGTCCCCTTTAAGAACTGTTCACTGAAACTTCTTTGGGGAACCCAAAATTAAACCTTCTGTAAAAACCCTCTTTTGGGACATTTATTTTTTGAGTGTGGCAAACATCCAGAACATGTGAATATTGTGGCAATGAGTTTGCACGAGGACTCCCCACATTTACTATAAAAAACATAAAAATCTGGTTTCTTTTAGAGTGATTATTTGTTTATGAATAGCTTCTGTTATTCTATGTAGCATTGAATTCCCATACCACACAATTCAAATAAGCTGTCAGGCGTCAAGATATTTGCTTCTTTTGTTATTTAAATTAAATTTTGATAGCATTATTTCCACAGCAATTTTCCTATTACGTGGGTGTTCAGCAGAGGAATCTGATGAAAAGCAGCATCAACAATATCAGGCATTTAATCAACATTTCTCACTAATGAACTCTTTGTTTAAAGTAGCGGCACACAGCTTCCTGTCCCTCTGATTAATTCTGTTCTTTGTTGACCAGTTCCAAACACATTCCCCCTGTATTTAAAATATCCTTCACTTCTTTTTATTTTTAGCTTATTATTCTCAAAAATAGTGTGTGTGACCTGTGAGGCCTCAGGATTGACCACAAGGTGGCGACTCCATGTATACAGCACTCATTCTCATATATTTTAACTGCAACTGGAATGCGTCCATCATCATACTAGAGCTCTTTTGTCCACGCAGGCCTGTTATCAAAACGCATTTTAATTCAACATGCAATTGGCGCCCAGCTGGATGCAGTTTTAAATGAATTTTCCACGCTGGCATCTTCTTTAAGTTGCTGCTGTGTTTTCATTTAATTGAAAGTGCTTAATTTCAAAGTCATTACCATTAAAGAGACATATCAAAATCTGATGAAAAAGCCCTATGTGGCGGCTTTGATTTAGGTAGGACCTAAATCCCCCCCCCCCCCCCCCCCTACACACATGCACACACTCCATGCTTTGATTGAAATGAAGCTCTGTGTTATCAGTGAATGGTCCTGGCTGATGCGGCCCTTATCTCTTAGTAAAGCTCTGTGGAGAGGCTCTGAATAGGCAGAGTAGAGGTCTGCTCCGCACCTGGCCTCGCAGGGGCCCCTGATTACGTGAGGTCACGGGGCAACTGCGAAGTAAACTAAACCAGAGCCGCACCACCTTGCTCCACCTCTAGTCCCCTGGAGCAAAAAGCCTGACACACTCCAGTCTTCAAAGAGCGCACACACACAAACAAGGCCTTTGGGCTTTATCTGCCCACATCAGATTACACTGCTGATAATGGACATGGAAAAGACGGTCAATCAAGCAAAGGAGCCACAGCTTGTTTCACGTGTTTGTTAATGTCCGTTACAGCCCCTGCAACTGAGCGTTTTGCCTTCTGTTTATTATCTAAAGAGTATATTTGTAATACTGATGCTTTCATTATTATGTGAACAAACCCCTTAACCTTAAAGCTATAGTTTGCCCAAAAATGTTTACTCACCCTCATGTTGTTCCAAACCTTTTTCTTCTTCTGCGGAAAACAAAACCGTCTTCAAAGTATCTTCTTTTCACAGAGGAAAGTAAGTCATACAGCTTTGGAGTGATGTGTGTGTGTGTGTGTAAATGACAGAATTGTCATATTTGAGTGAACTAGCGATTTAAGTACTGTGGAAGGAAATTCTTCCCGCATTGTTTACAGACGTGAATGATACCTGAATGATGAATGAAAAGTGCCTTTACAGTTATAACTGAGCTACTGTCTTTATTCATCTGTTCAAGTATACATGACACAATGCATAATCTAATATTTGAAGGATTAAATGTCACCCCTGCCTTTCAGAGCAGGATTTTTCAAACTGGGGGGATTTTCCAAACAAATCCTTGTCCTTGTGGGGAGATTTTTTGGTCCCCATGAGGAAAGCAGCTTATAAATCATACTAAGTGATGTTTTTTTGAAAATGTAAAAATGCAGAAAGTTTTGTGTGATGGGTAGGTTTAGGGTTAGAGGATAGAATATACAGTGTACAGTATAAAAATCATTATGCCAATGGAAAGTCCCCATAAAACATAAAAACAAAACATGAGTGTGTGTGTGTGAATTACTGAAAATAACATTTTCGCCGCTAGAGGTTGCTTATTCAAAACAAAGGCGTAGTTTGATGACGCCTTGATCTTGAGCTTTTATTCTGCCACAGTCGCCGCTTCCGCAGCGCTGTTTTATCATATTACACACATCTGAGTGTGTTGAAAATGATGTTATAATGCTACTCTCAGTTCACTCGGCGGCTACGAGACGCTTGTTGCACACTGCAGTGAGCTAGACCGATATTAGGCATGGTAAAACATGGTACTCACGGTAAATCAAGAAAACGAGATTTAAACAATAAGACTAACTGTATTGAGCTGTATAGCAATGATTCGTTTTCTGTCGATGAATGTCTCCAAACAGTTGCTCACCTGTCTAATAAAATATATAACAAAAATAATATATTAAAGTGTCTTTGATGTTTCGAGGTGGAAATTGTCTAGTGGTTCTAGTGGTTTTTGGATATTTTAATCCAAAAATCTTACATATTGTGCCTTTAAGTCAAAGGGGTTCAGCTGGAAAAAAAAAAGTTTGAGAATCACTGTTTCAGAGCAAGTAAGTGTGCAATATCGAGGCCGACTCATAACACACAACTTTGTAAAAACCATAATGCTCGGATTTTAGTCAAGCACAAAAGACAAATTATAGCTTTAGTCTGACTGAAATCAATCTTTAATGTGCGTGTAAACACACTGATTGTTGGGGCAAACTGCACTGATAAAAGTGAAACGACTGTGTCATTTATTTAAAGTGCATTTTTATATTGGTCTAATCGAAAATCCTGGTTTTGTTCAGGTTGTGTAAAAGCATATAACACTACCCATAGAAAATAATAATAATAATATAAATAACTATTTTTTTTTTATTTTGTTTTTTATTTTGTTTGACACCAGAGTGTTGATGTGCAGAACACACACTGATTAGCTTTTCTGACTGTAGAAATTATTGTGGGTTTTATTCATTTTTCTGGTGTATTTTTTCCCTGTTAATACATAATAATAATAATAATAATAATAATAATAATACATTTTATTTATAATGCGCTTTTCTAAAACCCAAAGCGCTACAAACAATAACAGACAATACATAAAGACTCATTCAAAGTTGTCTTTATTTATAGTAAGTCAACTAAATTAAACATTGACTGACTAACAAAAATATTTTCAGTTTTATCTTAAGTGAGTAAATTCTATTTTTATATTATAGCTAATTTAGCATCTGTTCGTGGTGAAATTAAAGGCACGATATGTAAGATTTTTGGATTAAAATATCAAAAACCACTAGAACAGTGTTATATATTTTGTTGACTTGTGTACACATTATCCCAAAGGTTTCCAAGAATGTTTAAATACAGAGAAATAAGCAATTTTAACCAGGACACAGACCGTGTCCGTGCGTCGCCTATCAGTGACATCATATCCGCGTTCCCTCGATTTCCGTTTTTATTTTGTAGAAACCATGGAAACACCAAAGACACTTTAATATATTATGTGTTTTATTAGACAAGTGAACAACTGTTTGGAGACATTTATAGACAGAAAACTAATTATTGTACAGTAATACAGCCTTTTCTCTGTCATACAATATATTTTAAAATCAATTGTATGCCATTTAGCAACAAAAGCCATCCAGCGTTTATTAATATGATATTCTAATATTGGTCTAGCTCATTGCAGTGTGCAACAAGTGTCTCATAGCAGCCGCGGAGCGAACGCACAGAGTAACGTTATAACATCATTTTCAACACACTCAAACGTATCTAATATGATCAACAGCGCTGTGTTACCCCACATACGCATGAGCGGATGAAGCGGAATTGGCGACTGTGGCAGAATAAAAGCTCAATCTCAATCTCGGCGTCATCAAGCTACGCCTTTGTTTTGAATAGGCAACCTCTAGTGGTGAAAAATTACATAGTGTGCCTTTAAGTTGGCCTACATTTTTGCATTTTTAAATGTGTAAATAAAAAAAAATGTTGATTAAGTGTAGTATGGTCTTTATAATAAATAATATTCTCACTTTGTATGAATATGTTTGATTAATATTAAATCAAAATTCAAGGTTTGGACCCAACCATGAATATGTATGTATATATATATATATATATATAAAACATTTTGGGTCCAAAGTGTAATTTTTTTTTTCAGTTTAGAGACTAAGTGACTACCATGAACACCTCTATAGCAAGTGCAACTGCTACAAACGTGCTAAAAAAAACACACAGAACACATTAGAAACTGCATATAGCAATGTTTGTATAGTTTTAAAGCAAAAGCACGTTTTCTTAAAAAAAAAAACTGTTTTTTTTCCCCCCGAAATGCATCCAAAATAAACCGAGGAGCATTTATTTGAACAATGATATCCAGTCCACATTGAGTCTCCTGAGTTTAGCAGGTTATTTCCCCTGCTTTACCAGCAGCAGCTCTCAGGTTTCCTCTGTGCATCAGGCTCTTTGTTCTGTAGCCACACCCAGTGTTAATTCAGGTGAGCTGTGTTTGTGTGCACTGGCTGGTTGAGCATATGGAGAGGGTGTGTGTGTGTGTGTGTGTGTGTGTGACACATGGAGGTAGACACCTGAGAGCGTGTTTAGGCCTCTGATTTGTCCTCAGCTCCCTCTTTTGTGCTCGGCATGATGTCTGAGGGTACCGGTGCACGCAGGCCACCACCAAAATATCGGATGGCATTATTAAATGATTGGTTATTTAATAATTCTAATAATCGTGTCTTTTCATAATGAATGTCATTCAGGTGTAAGTTTACAAACTCAAGATGCTACAGTGAGTCATCATATGCATAACGTAGTTTCATAACTAGGCCAAGGCACCACCAAATTGTGTAAGTTCTCATATTGTTTGCAATACATCAAACTGTGGTTGAATGATCAGCCTCGGGCATTTGTAGGGATTGCGAGAATATTGCTCAATTGTACCTTGTATGAAATTGATTGAATCAGAGTGCAGAATGCTGCATGAAGCTGGAGTGCTTATTGGTTTCTCAAATGAGCCACTTTATCATTTTATCTGCGTGCACCTCAACCATGCCATCATGAAAAATGTCATCTCATCCATACATTTACAGGCTGTGTGTGTTACTTAAATTGTCTAAGACATGAACAGATCCAAGTTCCGCACTACGGCGAGGCGATTTAAAGCTACTTTAGCCAATAGCAGCATCGATTTACTTGGATTTTGTCTTGCCAAAAATCTGTAAATGCATTATTGACTGATGTACTTGTTCCTCAAAGGGCCAAATGTGGCCTTTAATGTTGCAAGCTAAGAACGCCGGCACAGTACACCCTCTGTATTTAACGGCAACCATTTGCTTTGGCATTGTTCTTCGCGAACGACATTTCCACCTGGGTTCACAGACACGGAGGGATTTTCATATGGCTGCTTTCCACCAATCCAATCTGTTAGGGCAGCTCGGCTCTTAGATAAGGCAATGAAAACAGGCTCTAATGTAAGGCTGTGAAGCCATTTACAGTCCTCTATTATGCCGGGATCCTTCGCCGAGGCTTCCTGGATACACAGAGCTAATGTTTAACAAGGAGCTTGTGAAACCCTTCTGGCAGATGACCCATGACGGTGAATGAATCACTGCACTCAGGTGTTGGAGCTCTGCGCCTGTAGCCGAAGGGGCAGACTGGCTCCTCCAGGGCTGGCTGTATTTGCATAGATAAGCCTTCCCTTTTGATGCTTAATAGTTTGGTACTGAAGGAACAGACACCATTGGCGAAGATGAGAAGCGGCAGATAAGATAAGCAAGCCTTGGAAAGCAGACGTGATGCTGATATTACAGCAGGGGAAAGGGAAGCACTGCACTTAAGCAAAAGTCATTATTCACTAGTAATTAAACTTAAGGAGGATATTTTATGTAGGTTGCACTTTCTACAAGGGTTTCATAATGCTACTTTTACCATGATCAAAGAGAAGCCTGCTAATGCATTGCTGTCAAGGATATAGACGTGCGCAGTGACGCTTAAAAATGCATCAATCACATGCACACATTCTGAAGGACAATTATTATTACATGTGGTCTCCCAACCGCTATCGGTCAAACGTTTGGAATAATCCAGATTTTTGACTGAATTAAAAAAAATATGCTCATCATGCCTGCATTTATTTGATTAAATATACAGTACTATTGTGAAATAAAAGAACCTCTGTGTATTTTAATATATTGTAATTTATGACTCCAGTGTCACATGATCCTTCTGCTCAAGAAGCATTTCTTCTTATTATTAATATGTTTAAAACAGTTGTGCTGCTTCATATTTATGTGGAAACCATGATGCACTACCATTCAAAAGTAACATTTAAAAAAAGAAGAAAAGAAATTAATACACATTAAATTAATTAAAAAAAATATTTCAAATGAATGCTGTTCATTTGAATTTTCTATTCAGGAATTCTTAAAAAATGTATTACATTTTCCACATAAATATTAAAGGCACAATATGTAAGATTTTTGTAATACAATATCCAAAAACCACTTGCACAGTATGATATATTTCATGCAGTTGTGTACTTACATTATCCCAAAAGTTCCCAAGGATTTGTAAATCCAGAGAAATTCCTGTTTTAAATTATGGCTCGTCCCTTGTCATTGTCGCCTATAAATGACGTAATATCCACGGTTTCTGCTTGTAGAAACCATGGCAACACACGTGGGCGTGTGGAAGCACTCCGCTGTTGTGTCATTCAGTCATCATGGATCACGATTATTCACTGGAGAGTACAGAAAATACAAAAAAACGTAAACGTAGATCAACTGAAACCTCGGTTGAACTTCACTTTCCACAGATGCGCGCGTGAGCCTTTCAGACGCATTCGGGGCATGCGCACTATCTAGTGGACTTTTGTTTTCAAGCGCTCAGTTTACCTGCGCATGCGCATGAAGTGTCGAGGCAAGCAGGCTTTGTGACAAACGGAGAAATAAAACAAGGATCAATATCGCTATGGCGTTTTCGAGATGGAAAGAGCTTCGCAACAAACTTGGACTTGACAGAGACTCCGCTTTCGCATGTGTTTTAATAGACAGGTAAGCAAATATTTATTGTACATAATTCTTTGTGGGTTATGCTGATGAAATTACACATACACATACAGTTATATTGCACTTTGTTTGTACTTCAGTAACGCTTTCTATTCTATGGCAGTGAAATTAAATACACACAAAAATATTTAGCCATTACTTGCAAATACGGTGGGTTTGTTCAAATTTACTTTTAGAACGATTGTTTTAAACACGTAAAACTGCGCAGCATTAACAATGACATGAAATAGTGTGATCAAACGTACAGGTAATACAAAAACTAATTCATTACCTCATCCATGAACATGATTTGTGAATTCCATACATCTCTGGATGTTGAAAACAACATCTCCCATCGTTCCACTCTCCTTCACCTTTGTTATTGTTTTGAAAATGCAACCTCTAGCGGCGAAAACTTACATATTGTGCCTTTAAGAAAAAAGGGGTCAGCATTGATAATAATAATTGAGAACCATATTTGATAACAATTGAGGAGCATGATTTCTGAAGGATCATGTGACACTGAAGAACACTGAAGTAATGATGCTGAAAATTCAGCTAACATTTTACAATATATTAAAATAGAAAATGGTTTCAGTTATTCTGAAATCATTATAAATTAAATAAAAATGTGATCTCCTTTTTGATATTCCAAGCACTTATCCAAGCATATATATATATATATATAAAAAATGCATTCCATTCACTTAAAAAATTGAAATACACTACTCAGGGCTCAACTGATAAATTTGATAAAACTTGGATTCTGACTAATCATATATATTATGGGTGTACATGTACTGTATGTATAAAGTGGTATAAGTGTGCATATGTTTTCTGTATATATGTCTAGGTACAGTGGTGGTCAGAATTATTGGCACCCCTGGCAAATATGATCAAATATGGCTGTAAAAAATAAATCTGCATTGTTTATCCTTTTGATCTTTTATTCAAAAAATTCACAAAAAGCTAAACTTTCATTGAAGTAAAAGAATTGAAAGTGGGGGGTAAACGGTTAGCTATTCAAGAGTTTTATTTCCTCTTCTTCTTCCCTCATTCAGTTACAATATACAGTATATATACACTCACCTAAAGGATTATTAGGAACACCATACTAATACTGTGTTTGACCCCCTTTCGCCTTCAGAACTGCCTTAATTCTACGTGGCATTGATTCAACAAGGTGCTGAAAGCATTCTTTAGAAATGTTGGCCCATATTGATAGGATAGCATCTTGCAGTTGATGGAGATTTGTGGGATGCACATCCAGGGCACGAAGCTCCCGTTCCATCACATCCCAAAGATGCTCTATTGGGTTGAGATCTGGTGACTGTGGGGGCCATTTTAGTACAGTGAACTCATTGTCATGTTCAAGAAACCAATTTGAAATGATTCGAGCTTTGTGACATGGTGCATTATCCTGCTGGAAGTAGCCATCAGATGATGGGTACATGGTGGTCATAAAGGGATGGACATGGTCAGAAACAATGCTCAGGTAGGCCATGGCATTTAAACGATGCCCAATTGGCACTAAGGGGCCTAAAGTGTGCCAAGAAAACATCCCCCACACCATTACACCACCACCACCAGCCTGCACAGTGGTAACAAGGCATGATGGATCCATGTTCTCATTCTGTTTACGCCAAATTCTGACTCTACCATCTGAATGTCTCAACAGAAATCGAGACTCATCAGACCAGGCAACATTTTTCCAGTCTTCAACTGTCCAATTTTGGTGAGCTCGTGCAAATTGTAGCCTCTTTTTCCTATTTGTAGTGGAGATGAGTGGTACCCGGTGGGGTCTTCTGCTGTTGTAGCCCATCCGCCTCAAGGTTGTGCGTGTTGTGGCTTCACAAATGCTTTGCTGCATACCTCGGTTGTAACGAGTGGTTATTTCAGTCAAAGTTGCTCTTCTATCAGCTTGAATCAGTCGGCCCATTCTCCTCTGACCTCTAGCATCAACAAGGCATTTTCGCCCACAGGACTGCCGCATACTGGATGTTTTTCCCTTTTCACACCATTCTTTGTAAACTCTAGAAATGGTTGTGCGTGAAAATCCCAGTAACTGAGCAGATTGTGAAATACTCAGACCGGCCCGTCTGGCACCAACAACCATGCCACGCTCAAAATTGCTTAAATCACCTTTCTTTCCCATTCTGACATTCAGTTTGGAGTTCAGGAGATTGTCTTGACCAGGACCACACCCCTAAATGCATTGAAGCAACTGCCATGTGATTGGTTGATTAGATAATTGCATTAATGAGAAATTGAACAGGTGTTCCTAATAATCCTTTAGGTGAGTGTATATATATATTTATTTTTTTATTTTAATTTTTTTTCTTAGGATTCTTTGATGAATAGAAAGTTCAAAAGAACAACATGTATTATAATTATAACTTTATTGTAATATTTAATTTCATAATAAATAATAATAAATGTAATAAATGTCTTTACTGTCTTTTTTTATCAATTTAATGTGCCTTTGCTAAATAAAAGTATTAATTCCTCAAACTTTTGAATGGCAGTGTATCATGATTAAAAAAAAACAATTTTCAACATTGATAATAATAAGAAATGATATTAGAATGATTTCTGAAGGATCATTTGACACTGAAGACTGGAGTAATGATGCTGAAAATTCAGCTTTGATCACAGGAATAAATTACATTTTATAATATATTACAACAGAAACCAGTTCATTTAAATTGTAATAATATTTCACAGCATTACTGTTTACTGATTTACTGTATTTTTGATCAAATAAAGGCAACCTTGGTGAGATTAAGAGACTACTTTCAAAACATATTTATGTGGAAATATATATATATATATATAGTATTGATAATTATATGTATAGTATTGATTATTATTATTATTATCAATACAAGGACTTCGACAGGGATGTACTACTAATCACAGTGAACCATTACAACCTCGAAAATATTATTATTACACTGATCTGAATCGATACGTTGCAAACAAGTGGCCTAGAAAGTATAAACAAGCCAGTGCTGTCTCCCATTGGAGGAAGGCTCGGACGTGTCCTGTGAGGTCATCCCCATGGATGTGGGAGAAGCTGCGGGATGACGCCACCCTCTCGCTCCGCCCCGCTGCAAACTCGACGCTCGCGTTCATTTCATTCCTGCTCTCATTCCGAGCATTCTTCGCATCTCTATCGGTGCGGCGGAGATTCCCGTTCACATTCCCGGCCGGCCCCAAAACAACACAAGAATAACTTTACACAGTTTGCAAAAAACTATACAAACCCACACTAGAACAAACCAAAAAGGGGCCGAACTTACATTTTGATATAAATAAAGAAAGCGGACGTTAAGGTAAGTTTTAAGGTAATTAGCCCTTAATGGCTTAAGCTCAAATGATTGTATGGATTAAGTTAAAGCAGACGAGCAAATACAAACTGTGTTGCGTGATTATGACTATTGATAGGCATGTAACAAGAGGGGTCGGGCTCAAAGTATCTTTTCAATGGGATTTTAGTTCGACGCTGCAGCAACAGGGTGCTGCTTTCACTTTGTCCACTGACTCAGTCTGACATAGCACGAAAATCTTTGACATTTTTCACATTTTTGCTAAAGAAGCTGACCTTGCGCGCTCGTGCGCTGCAGTAAGTCCTGCACATTTACACCAGAAACAATACGCGTCGTTTTGGGTGGAACGTTTTTTGGACATTGATTATTGCATGAAAAGAATTTTGGACAAGATGACGGATCCAAATGTTGCTGTTTTCTCCTCCATAGTTGGCTATTTCGGAGCGGTGCACAAATATATCGAGGAGAGACTTGTTGCTCGCGTATCTTTGGCGTTTATTCTCCAACTTCTGTTCGGATCTCACCCGTAAGTACATTTTACTTTTCTCCTCTTTATTTATTTGACGTATACGTCAACTCTTGGCATCTTTATTTACTCTTATTACCAATGTTTCCTTGTTTAATACGCACCGTAAAATACATCATATCCTTAAGCTTTAATACCTATGTATTTTATTTTTTAAAAACAATAACAACAACAACAACAACAACCCTGTGTACTCGCATCTAACTTGCTCTTAAGAAACTTTAGTTCACTGTTGTGCAGTTTAGAAGTTTGTCCAAATCTGCTATATTCAATTCTAGCAGTTGTTGACATTGTTTTTTAATGTTTCCGAAAGATTTCATGGGAGAATCTGGCTGCTATTCCTCTGTCATTTCCTTTGTTGGGATTGCCCGCCCTGTTTCTTATGGAGTAACGTCGTCGCGTGTTGTATTTAGACTTTATTAGCTACAAAGCCCGTTAAAACATAGTGTGTCAGTTACGTAGTGTGTGTTTTAAAGTCTGTTATTCAGAAACGCTGTTTCATCACTAGGAACGAAACTATGAACGTAACGATAGTAACAGCGGGACGGCATAGCTTAGCCTAGCAATTCATCAATGACTAGCTTTACCAACTCCACACTAACTACTCCATATATTATTATTCTATAATGTTTCACGTTTTTAACTGTCCTTTTGTGAACTCATTAGTTACGAAATCACATATTCATCGCACCTCCAGCTGCTTAAACTCAAAAACAAAACGAGCTGTGAGTTTCACTTTTTAGTGTCAATTCTGTATAATCAAACTAATTATGATTCATCCCCTTACTGTTATTACTATTATAATAAAACTGTAATTTGCTATTAGTCATTTCTTTCAATACAGAGCTTATGAAACATTCAAATTAAAGCCCATAATGATTTATCACACAGTTTTTACTGTAGAAATTTAGGTTGTACTTTATTTTAAGGTGTCCGTGTTACAGTGTAATTATGCATTTAAGTATTGTGTAATAATAATTAACTACATGTACTTACTATAGGGTTAGGGTTAGGATTGGGGTTTGGTTTAGGGTTAGTTGCATTTAATTATGCATAATTTATAGCCTAGTTATTACTACAGTAAGTACATGTAACATGTGTAACAAGGACACTGTAAAATAAAGTGTTACCGAAATGTATTTAGGTGGAAAGCAGGGAAAACAGCTGGAAGAATTTTGTAACACTTTATTTTTACGGTGACATAGTTACACATTACTACATGTACCCACTATAGTAATAACAGTAAATTATAATTACAAGTAACAAACATTAAACCAAACCCTAACCAGATTATTTTAGTGTCTTTGTTACATATGTTACATGTAGTTACTATTATAATAACTAGGCCTATAAATTATGCATAATTACATGTAACTAACCCAAAACCAAACCAAACCCTAATCCTAACCCTATAGTAAGTACATGTTGTTACTTAATATTACTCAGTACTTAAATGTATAATTATAGTGTAACAAAGACATTAAAATAAAGTGTAACCCCTAACCGTCCGCAACTCTATAGTAAGTACATGTAGTTAATTAATATTACTCAGTACTTATTTAAGTAATTACAATGTAACAATGACACCTTAAAATAATGTGTGACCGAAGCACTTTTTACACTAAAAATGTATTGTAATTGTTTTTATTCAAGTCAGTAATATTAATGTAAATGTAATATGACTGAATCAAGCTGACTATAGTAGGCAAAGTCATTAAGGGTCAGATCACAGTAAAATTGTTGCCTTAAATTAAGTTCAAAACAATTAAGGATCAGTGATGCCAAAGTCACTGCGTGCATGTCATTTAACTTTTTTGGTCACTTGAAATGTCATATGATGACATTTGAGTTCACGTACTTACACAATTAGAGTAGAAGTGACAGAAAATATTATGAATTGATGGAAACAAATTGATTATTACTGTGCAGGTAGAAATAGCACTTTTTACAGTGTATTATGAGAACATACAGTAGCTGTTTCACTTTATCTTTCTAATGCAAACGGTTTAAAACTGCTGCCCCTTTGGCCTATTCTGGACTTTAGTTCTTAACAGGGAAACAAGTTCCTCTATTGTGTGTTTTGGGAAAAGACCTCTTTTCTTACAGTTAATTATTGTCTTATATTTCACATTGGCCCTTTTATGAAGAAGGGTCCGAGCGACACAGTGTGTTGTTTGTGTCCTCTAACTGAGCCTTTATCATGTACTACAGTAAACAGATTGACTTCCATCAGATATAACCCCTGACATACAGTATCACAAGTGACGAGAAGCAAATCTGCTTGTTGTGTAAAATAGGCATTGCAATAAGTGTTTTGTGCTCAGTGTTATGCAGTGCACACAGACCTGTTGAACACACGCTTGCTTGACATTTTCAAGTCAGAGAATGAGACTTTGTCTCACACTGAAGCCATCAGTTGATGTCGAACATCTGACTCTTGATCAGATGTGGTTAGAAAACAGAAGAACCTTATCAAAGTAGTCATCATTAGCCACATCCATTGGCATGTAAAAAAGGAAAGCATAAACCATAAAATCAGAGTGGAAATCATTTTATGCAAGTTTCAAACTTACCCTTTACTTTAGTTGGCTGTTTGTTAGTATATTGCTAATTTGTGTTACCGGGTTGCTAGAGTGCAGGTTTTATTGTAAGGTATGTTACTGTATTATTATCATTTATGAATGAGGAATAGATTGTCTTGCGGTTCAGAACATTTTGAGCACCATTGATAGATGGATTCAGGCAAACCAGCGCTGCCGCTGATCTTTATATTGTGTACAGCCTCTCTAATATATAAAATGCACATTGAGTATGTAGTTATTTATTAATCAGAACATGACCGACAAAAACTCTGTTTTTTTTTTTTTTTGAATGATTGTTTAAAACTGTGTTTAGCTTTGCAAAAGGACAGCATTGCCCTTTCAAGCTACAATCCCTGTTAAGGGAAATCGCATATCACAGTCCATAAATAATGAATTTGAATCAGGAGGGAAAAACATTAATTTCAATACTTTCTGTTTCAGTGGTGCTCTCCGGCGTGGCTCAGGAAGAAAGCAGTCTTTCAGTTGTGAAATGAGAAGAGAATAGGTGCATTGCTCAGACATAGTGGATTGGGTTACCTCTGGGAATGGAGGATTGTGGGGGAATGGGAGCGCATAGAGAGAACCTATTGTTTTTCCTGTTGCTGAGCCGGGGAGGAGTGTGTGTGTGAGGCTGTTGAATTGTAGAAGGCAAACAGTTTTGTACTCAAGCAGACATCTGGTTTAGACCCTTTCTGCACCTGTAAGAGAAAAAAAAAATGCAAATATGAACGTTTGCTCTCACGTTTACTGCTCAGGGAATCCAGGCTAATACTGTGCCCGTCATTCGCTGTCCTGTCCAGGCTATTGTTATGCCAGCAACAGGCGGCAGCGGCCGTGGCACCATATGGCCCATGTATGCTTCAGATAAGATATCTCTTCACTCAGCTTATCAATGGCATTTTAAATCGCTTCATATTTGAGTCGCTAACTTTCTGTTGGCCAGCATCGACATGCTTGTTCCAAGTTGTTTCTTTTAAAAAGATGAAAGATCAAGAAGTTGGAGTATATTCTAGTCTGACTGACATCCTGCACGCTAAACAATAGGATTTCCTCGGTTTGTATTTTTTATGTTCCCATGTGGGATGTTTGCTAACAGTCCGTTGTAAATTTTGTGTACTGTAATGGAGTTGTAGCACATGCAAATTAAATATTTTTATTAGTACTACAACAAACTGTTGATTTTAAAGTGAATCAAGTTTTTCATGTTGTTTATTTGTCTATGTGGTGTTTTAATATGCTTTAAGACAAACCATGTGCAAAATCATAAGGCGACACCATTGCTGAGTATTTTCTCCTTAAAACTGCAGTGAACCAAAGACAGTCTCAAAAACGCGGTTTGAAATCGCTGGTGTTTCTGACGTCACAAACTGCCTTGTAACCAATCACGTCAACGTGTGGGCGGGCTTTAGCATATCATTAACTATGCCACAAAGCAGTGGAGTCTCAAGAGAAGCCAGGTTATCCCAGTCTATTATGTAAATTATGATGTTATCATCAACTATATGTCTTTCTCCACTGACGTTCTATGATGTTCAAAGCGTTTCTAAGGATGCTGATTTTTAGAAGGCAGACTGAGATGGCGAACAGGAACATTAGCAACACATCATTAGCTGTTTTATAATGTAGTCAAGCAAAAGGCTAATCATATCAATTACCGTTATGTGTCCGACGTTGTAAAGAATGATAACTTTGTGCAGCGTTTACTACAGTAAAGTTGACCCGACTGAGTGGATCTCTGAGCTGGTGTGAGTGAGTGGAGGCGGGGCTTATTCGCATGTTCATAAATCCGCGTATACTAAATGAAGCAAGGGTGTCGAGTTACATTCAAGCTATTTTAAGGTATGAATAATTTTTTTTTCACAGGAAAAAACGTTTAAATATGTCATTTTGGTGATCAAAGATGAGTTTTAAGGGAAAATGATTGACTACAGGGGCACTTTAGATTTGTGTAAATCAAAATCTGCAGCTTATGATTTCCATGAGCATATGGTCTACTGCTGTCGATCTACTTTGGAAACATTGCATCATTCTAGTGAATCATTTCAAGAGTTGTTTTGAATCATGTCCAAATTAGCAGTTATTCTTGAATTAACACCTGGCGCATTGAAAACAAGCTATTCTAGCCTCTCTATGCGTATGTTCTCTCACATGTTGATGTTTTTATTGACTGCATTTGATTTATGTTCACTCGGTGTGTAGTGTGGAACAAATAGGTTTATAATGGCGACACACTATGAAATAGGGTTTACCTCAACAAGGCTACAACAGATATGAATGAACCGCACAAAAGTGCCTTTGCCACTTCTAGAAGCAGCTAACTCACTTTGCTGTGCTCTGTGGTCAGGGGTAATGTGAACTACTAAACTCTGCTGGGAGACAGACCAACACAAACAGCCACGTCCTGTGTGTTTTACTCTTCATAGGCATCATTTCCTATTAGAATCTATCTGTGGTCAAACAGGAATCACGATTATCGCGGGAGGGGTAAAAAAATCAAAGCCATGGAAAATATTATACATTTGTGAGGTCCTTGGAAGGGAAGGTTTGATGATTGGCATAAATGGAATTCTGTATTTCGTATTATATTTAGTGAATACAAGGATGGTTATGCTTTGCAGCAATATTCTTGTCTCTTCTCTCGAGCGCATTCTTCAAGTAATGCAAACAGCTGTTGTAAATAAAGAGCTGAACAAATCAGATGCCGTTTTATACAAACCCATGTATTGGTCATTCTTTCCTGATTGATGAACTCAACAGATCTTTGTATTGATCCTCTGGTTTTGTTACAGTGTTTTGAAGAAAATGAATCACATATGTTGGATGGAGAAAAAAGGAAGTGTGTCGTATTGGTTGAAAGTTGGTTATTAACATCAAACTTATCAAAGTTTGACTCTTTTACAGTTCGCTACCGCATGCATCAAAACCGCAGCTGCTACAGTGACAAGTTTTACAAATCAGCGTCCATCAAGTATTGTTCTTTGTTCACTAAATGCATGTTTTTCGAACTAAATGAATTTAGGTGATGTGAAACTACTATTAATTAATTATTAATTCACATTGTGGCTGTTATTCATTGTTAAACAGTGTAAAATCAACTGTCTTTGCCCTGTTTCCTCATTATACATAAAAGTATTTTAAGTCTGGTTTTCCTTCCCATCAGATTTATCGCAAACACTTCATGTTTATAAGCCGTATCTATTATTGGTGAGAAGTGTGAAGTTAAACATCACCACACTAAAAGAACCGAACATACCAAATTCCACAATACCAAAAAGAAAATTGATACTGATAACGCTAAAATTTTATAAAAGTTTAAAAGTAAAAATAAAAAAAAAATAAAAAAAAATAAAAGTTTCTCAATACCAATTTGATACCACACAAAAATTCATGCTAATAAACATTTTTCAATAATAGCCCTAAATAAATTTAACACAATAATAACCTTTTTTATATATTATTATATTAAATGCATATTTCTTAAGTTCTCAAAATAAACAAGTTTATCAAGAAACTATTAAGTTAAACAGTTGCTTCAAAAAACAAATGAATAACTCAAAATGCATACAATTTAAAAACTTTTACCAAGACGTCTCGTGACCCATGCATTCTGTTTCATAGCCTTTTTTGAATGCTTTCTATGAATAGAAGAAAAAGCCGACATTGTGATATTTTGTTTTTCTGCGATATATATGCGATATGAAAACAATTTCACCAGATCACTTGAATAGCTCTATTTGGATAGAATGAATCATTCTAGAATGATTGAGGTGATTTTGTAGGGAGTGAATCTGCATAGAAAATAATAAACAAATTTCAAGCATAGATGAATACAATAGAACAAAGATACAAATGAAATAAGCAGTGCTTTATGTTTTACAGGTAAGTCAAACAGTATTCAGGTACAGAAAATGAATAATCAAATGTAAAATAACACTGCATAGTCTTATAAATTAAATATAATACATTTTTGTTAAAGCTACAAAAGTGAATTTATCTTTGTCTTTTGTTGTTTGATTAACATTAATGACACGGACAGCAGCAGGAATATTAGGCTTTAAGACCTAATCATAGACCGTAAAAAAATATGGACGGCGCGTCTTCACTACCTTCCACTGAAGAAAAGTGAAGCCGCCAACGTCTGAATATGGCGCTGACATCTTGCATCGATTTGGGACCCGAGTCTGCGCAGTGGAGAGCAGGAAGTAGAGCCGCGATATCAAAAGCCCGCCCACACTGTCGCAGATGCAGAACAACTCATTATGTCATTGTGAAATAAACAGTTATGGAAATGTAGAAATTAAAGCTAAAGCTCCAATCTCCTCCCGAAAATCCCCCAAAAAGTCAGTTGGTGCCTCAGTGAATACTTCACTCAGAGAAGCTGTCAATATCAGTTGACGTCACATCCCTGTTTTTATAGCATCAAATAACTAACTAAAACCAAACTTATTTAAAAAACGAACACTTGAAATCATCATGATAAAAACTGCCTAAAATGACAGAAACCATCTTTGGGAGAAAATTATTTTAAGTGTAATTTGATTGTTTAGTTTGTCTCGCGTCACATTAGAATACATGGAGGGGCGGGGATAATGAGCTATACTGGGACCAACCACCAGGGGGCTTCACTTTTCAGGACGTGTGCGGCACGCTTGGACCTAATGCACGGATCCAATATAATGATATCCGTTTTCTTTCTCAATTGTTTATGTTCATGTAAGCCATAAGTGACTATGTTTATGATCATACTCACCGAGACGGGCATTTTGACATAATTTTGCGTGTATGTGTCCATTCAAGCGCAAATAGGCGCAGAAGAGAATGTAATTTGCTGTTTGTGTGCTGTTTGCACGGCTCTGTGTGTGTTCCTATTTGAGTTCTCTTTGGTGTCTTCTTGCGTTCGAATGGTTTAAAATCGCTTGAATGTTTAAACTGACAGGACTTAAAACACGTTCAAATGATAAACTTTCACTCGATGATGGTCAATCTTTGCAATTAATCAGAGAATCACGTGCATTTCGAACCATGGTGCCTGGTCCGTACGGATCAACTACGATCCCTATATTTGACATCGCACATCCTGCGATTTGACTATCGCGGATGCGCACATCGCAATATCAATGCTAAAACTATATATTGTGCATTTCTCTAACTATAATCGGAAATGCCACTGACACTGAATAATGGCAAATTCTGATTTGATGATTCACGCTTGGGTCACGTGGCACAGTGGTTCAAATGTGTATCATATCTAGGTCCACATGTAAAAATTGCCTTTTTTTTGGTTTTCACATTACTCTAAAAAATTCAGGTTGGATTTGAATCACCATGTGTTGGAGGAAGAATATAGTTCTGCACACATGCATTTTTCATACCTCACATTTTGCAGTTGGCCAGGCTCCTTTTTTTGTGAAATTCATGTTGCCTCTGTTTTTAAACTGAGGAAATATTTTATATATATATATATATATATATATATATATATATGAATACTGATCTAACATAGGTTAAATCAAGTGTTCAGTCGCTACTTCTAAAAATTAGTTTAATCTTGTGTTACAAACAGAAACCGGTAGTCTGGAGTCTGAGCACGACCCACGGTAAATTGATTCTCCAAGGGAATAACTGAGTGTGGTCTGCTGTTTAGTTGTAACAACAAGCCCGTAAAGAAGCTGAGGTAAATTGCCACCAAAATGAAAAGCTGGCTCTTAGCCACTGACGTCATGTAAGTAAATGTGCTTCAGGACAACTGCCATAAAATGACTGCCAGCTACGGAGCACATTTCTGACGACCATTTCTGCAAGTGCTATTCATGTTTAGCCCCCCCACTGTTGGTAAAAATTTAAATCAATATTAAAAATTCTGACTCTCAGCTGCGGTAGTGATTATAATGGACTAATATGCTCCAGAACAATTTGAAAACACAGAGACCACTTTAGTTTGAAGTTCTCAAAGTAAACATTGGTAATAGAAGAAATTTTCTGAGAATTCAAGAGCATTTTTGCTTGTTGTACTGAAAACACTAGCGAGGCCTGTTCCAACATTTCAAAGTTATAGCCTTGTAACTCAAACCAGATGGAGGGCTTAGTCAGTTCAGTGGAAGAAATTAATGTTGATACAAATGGCATCCGAACAACTTGAAAGAAAAAAAACCCCCCAGTAATTCTGAAAGACTTATGCTTTTATATCTAATAATATCGTGCTGTTCAGCCATCTTTGGCATACTAAAATGTTGTATGTTCTTATTCAAGCAAGTTTTTCCATGACCAGACACATGTGAAAAGCAATCTCTGATCCATGAATCATTAGATGAGTCAGTTCCTGAAACCGCCATAAACCTCCAAGTTCTTGGCCACAGCTGAAAGCAGGAAATCCAGGCTTCAATAACTTCCTTTCCCAGAGCTGGCCACGCTAGTGGTTAGTGCGCCCTGTTCCTTTCTTGCAATAGGAAGATGTACGCCTGTGGAACAAAGACACCCAGTCACTTCATTTACTGAAACTGTTTATAATTTGTGGCCTGTATTCAAATGTCGAGCGTCCAGGATCTCTGGCACCGTATTCAGTTCTTCTCCGTCGTAATAAATCCCTAGCAGGCCTTTCATTAATTGCTGCTGTATTGTTATCATGAGCGGCGGAGCCCGGGCAGATTCCCTTTGCCTTGGAGCTGTCCTGGATTTACAGGGGGAAGATACAGACTTTAAGCTACCTCTGAACATTAGTATGCAAAGTGGACCTGCTCAATGAGTTTGAAATCTTGCTACAGTGCGGCCTTCAGCTTTGTAAACACTGTTTAACCTCTCCAATGCCTTATGCAAATACTAAGAGTTCCAGGGGTTGGGTTGTTGTTGTTGTTTTTTTTTTTTAAAGGTTACAGTTGCTGGAAACATTTAGCATGCTATTCAGCCATTGATTTTAAGGTGAAGTGCATCTTCTTTTGTTATAATAAAGGGATACTCCACCCAAAATCCCAAAATAAGATATTTTGAGAAATATCTCAGTGTCTTAAGTCAATGCGTTCCACTGTTGTTTAGCTGTCAACATTCTTCATATCTTCTTTTGTGTTCTGAGAAAAAAGAAATTCATACAGTTTTTGAACTATATGAGGGTGAGTAAATGCTGACAGAATTCTCTATTGCTGCACAATTAATCGTATTTTAATTGTGATCACGATTTCTGCCTCTCAATTAGTTAAGCATTATCATCTGCGATATTTGCAATATATCCAAGTATTCTTTTTTTAATATGCATAGACACCTTTAAGTAAGCCATTTGTGTAAACAGTGGTGCTTTCTAAACATTGCTCTGTTTGTTTGAGCAGCTCAACATGTCTAGCGTGAGTGTCGGGGCGGGACTTCCTGTTTTTCGAACAATGGCAGACAGAATCAGTTACACACTTCAACTATACTGATTATTATTTAAACTAATAACAGTCAAGTATAGTTACGTATAGGTATAAGTACACTAGAAAAAAGTGGTAACATGCAAATAAAAGGATTTATTTTCTATTTGATTGGACCCATTAAAAATGACTTTTGTTGGTGTAACCTAATTTTTTCAGATTAAATAACATTTTGACTTGAATGAACACTTTTTTGGGGGGGGATTTTCAGTGTTTGCAGCTATATATATTATAAGATATATTTTAAAATGTATATCATGATGTGTCAAAAACATCATGATATACATTTTAAAATATATCTTCATTATATAAATGAGACTAAAAATGTTATCCTAAAAATTGTGCTTCCTGTGGTAAAATCTAAATTCAAGAAGTCAAAATTATTGTTTAACATTATTGAATCAAAACATACACAATACATAAGGTTACAACAACAAAACCATGTAAGCGTCCTCGATCAGGTGGAAATGGCTCCTTAAAGGGATGGGTCACCCAAAAATGAAAATTTGCTGTTAATTTACTCACCCTCAGGCCATCCAAGATGTAGGTGACTTTTTTCTTCAGTTGAACAGTAAAGAAGATTTTTAGCTGAAACCATGATCCTTGGTAATTCGTATAATGCAAGTCAATGGCTACCGTCACTTTGAGCTAAAAGTGCTAAATACAGATGTAAACGGGTCTAAAATGTCTAAAACTCTGTCGCTGAAGACCTAAGTTTGGTCTGAAGACAAAAAAACGTACCAAGCACAATGTTCTTCCACCAGTCCTGATTGCTAACACACACTCACAGCGTTTGGCGTGCACTGTAAAATCCAACAGTTGTTCTAACTAGTTAACTTTACGTGATGTCTTAACCTAATTCTAAAAATCTAGTAATCTGTACTATTCACATACAATTCAAGCAAAAAAAAAAGTTTTTGAGGCGGGGCAATTCTTAGACTTTTCACTCATTTTCTCCACTTTCTCCACTCTAGTTGCATTCACCTATTTCCTGAAGCCATCTTGAATGTTGAATTGTCAATACAACTGAAAAATGTGAGAGAACAGCACATAAGCTGACTTCATAAATTGATGATGATTTTCCTTAAATGTTTTTGTTTGAACTCACCATTATGGTGATCAACACTGATCACCATAATGGTGAGTTCAAACAAAAACATTTAAGGAAAATCAACATCAAGTGCCCAACCCTTTGGTGAAACCCTTGTGAAACTTTTAATTGGGTTGGTATAATCATATATATTTGTGACAATATCTTGCAATTGACAATGCTTGAGTCACACACAGACTTCAACATTCAGCATGCAAAACACAACAATTGTAACAGCAATGGTAGCTATACTAGGTCAAGAGTAAAGTAAATGATCAAGTACTCTCTACAGTTCTTTTTTAGTTACTAGAACTCTTGTGTAAGTGAACTATACTAACTAAGCATTTGTCAGTACAACATACTATTCCTATTTCACTTTACTTATTTTTTAAGGCAGTCGTTTGAATCCTTTTTTTTTAATAAGTCTAACTAATTCGAATTTACAGTGTGGTCTTGAGTCTATCAGAGTGGAAATGAAAGCTGCTGCTCTCCGTATGTTTTTCCGTCACCTTCGGTGAGTTCATATGTAAATTACGTGAGATCTGAAAGAGCCCGTACATTTACCCACCTATAGACCCTCCCCTCAAAGAAATCAGGACAGAAGTGGTTGAAAATGGACAAAAGAGTCGGATTAAAACACCAGGTGTAAACAGGAATGTGTCTCCCTCGTCTACTTGTGATCCGATCGACCAAAATGCATCTTAATACCAGGAGTAAACAGGGCCTTTGATCTTGTATTAGAGGTTTTAAAAAACTTTTTGTAATACGGTCAGGGTTGGTTGTCTGTGAACTTTTTGAAGCTATGCTCTTTTGAAACAATATTTTTAAGTAACATTGCTTAACCTCACCAGACAAGGGGGTTTACTAGCATGTTAGCGCAGAGCCCATGGATGGGTCTCATCTGGTCGCCGCTGCTCACGAGGCACCAATAAACACAGCCGCATCCCTTTGCCGATGGATGACAAACAAATAGCGTGTCAGAAAATTCCATGTGACCTTTCCGCCATTAGTGCTGTGGTGAGAAGAAGTGATTTATGACAGATGGAGGTGCACTCCAAACAGACGCTGTCTTTGACATGCTGGGACTTGTGAAATGCAGATGGCCTCTCTGCTCATCACTGCCATTTCATTCCTCATGCCTCACCGCATGTCGCTCGGCCCGTGTCCTTGGTTTTGGCTGGGAAATCTCTAATGATAAGCAGGCTTTATTCACAGCTTTTATTACCTGGGTTTTATATGCACTATTTCCACACTTGTTTAGCACTGTCACAAGTTGGGACGGTGGAATTTGAAGCGTATTTTGATGGACATGCTTTTTTAATAAGGTCACCCAATGCATCCTAAAGAAGCTTGGATAAGGTCAACAATATCGAAGTATAATTGAATTCTTTATTGTTTTTTTTTTGTCACATTATGTTAGTTTGAAGCTGTACTATTTAAAGCAATACCTTCATTTCATTCAAAATCTGATTTTTTTCTTTTGTTGAACACAAATAGATATTTAGCAGAATTTTCGTGCTTGTCATTGTTTATCCTTGATAATTACATTGTCGTCTATTCAAATATGGTGCATCAAAATGTCACTTGTTTATTGTGTCTTGTAATATGTTGCATAAGTAGGATTTAAAATAAATGTATGTGTATTCCTTACACAAAGCTATTGTAAGGCTTGGAATGTAGTGTAGACTACTTTAGTAATTTTTTTTGGTCAGCATTCACTTTCCTTGTATGAAAAAGAAAATCATAGGGGTTTGGAATGACATGAGGATGAGTAAATGATGACAAAATATTCATTTTTTTTGTGTAAAATATTACTTTAAAGCTTCAGGCAGGAAATTTGGCTACTGCCTCTGCCCTTCCATGTGCCATCGGTGTGATGGGCCAAACATTGCACATAATTGTGGTGCATTGGAGGCAGGTGGAGAAAGTTGTTTTGACAGGCCCTGTAAATCAATCCAGCACTCTGGCCAACAGGAATTGATCCCAAAGCGGCCTGTAGTTGCAGCACCAGGCGGTAGGCTTCAGGCCTCAGGTTTGAGTTGGATCCTATCAGACGGTTTCACCGCATCTCACCCCGCCGGTTTAAAGAGGCATGAAATAAACGCTTGGGTCTTGCCAGCAGGTGAGCGCCAGTGGCCGTCCACTCCACTGGACCTTTGCTGTCTGCTTCAGGAGATTGGTCGTGAGAGACTCTATCATTGATTCATCAACGCTCTGGGACTTTAGATTTATTCATGAAACCAGCAGAAAGATCCAGTACAAAACAGATCAATTGATTTTCTCTCTGCACAACCAGAGATTCTTGTAGAGTTTATAGACTTGGGGAAAAGCATTTTTAATTATGTTTATATACCCATTTAATTTAAAAAATGTTTTAGAAACAAACAAGAAAAGTTGGAATATTTAAAGAAAGAGATATCTCAAGACCTAGTAAGTTATATGCAACGAGGAAACTGATAATTGGCATTTTGCTGAAGCATTTAGATTTGATTTTGATCATTGTAGACTTTGGTTTCTATGAAAATATGTTATTATGCAAACAATGTTAATAAAATTCGAATGGTCCTTTTCAATTTCGACTTAAAAATTAGTAAAATTGCCTCTCAAGGTTCATGTGTTGTACTAAAGTTGTTTCACACATTCCAGCAATAATGAATTTGTTTGGAGGACGGATGCGGCGTGTGGAATCTCTGTTATGTCTGGCTGCTATGAATATGCATAATTTGACGCTGCTCGTTCCAAACAAGCATACTTTGAAATACTTCAGACATTTCAGAACAAAAAAAATCCCCATAGCAATAATGCACAATATGCGGTATTTAGTAATTATATGGTAATTATAGTTCTTCACTCAGAGACCTGAACTACTGTGGGCCATTACGGGGTCAGTGAAAGTCGTTGACTGAACCATTATTGCACCTTTAGAGATAACGGCACAAAAGGAGTCCACACAGAAAATTACATTTCAGACCTCTCATCTTCTATTTCATTACCCCGGCCCTGTGCAATGGCTGAAATTGGTTCTCTTCATTTAGTGAGCCAAATTCCTGCTTAGCTAGAACCTGAGTGGTTTATGTAATCTGTCGATAAGTGTCATCTCCCATCATGGCGTGTCGCAGCCATGGGCCGCTCTCACCATGGCATTGACTTGTTGCCTGCTTCCTCCTTTATCTCGCTAATAAGACCATTTCCATGGTGCTGGAGACGGGCAGATAGGAACATGCAATTATTTGTTAAGGCTGCAACTGTTTCCACAGGTGACATTCCTGCCTCTTAGAAGCTGTGATAATTAGTGTTCTAACAGGCTGTGGCACACTAGACTTTGGCTTTGACAGGCTTGAGACCAAAGGCAGAGATGTAGGAAGCTGGTCTCGCTAAAGTTAGTGGAGAGCCACTTATCTCGCACCTCTGAATGCTCTGCGCTGTTGCTTCGGTCTCTGAACCCAGAGTTTAAAGTTCAGATACAGAGAAATCTGCATATTTTCAAAGTCGACTAATCTGTGGCCCGGTTTACACCTGGTATTAAGATGCGTTTTGGTCGATCAGATCGCAAGTGGACGACGCTAAATACAGGTGTAAACGGGGTCTAAAACGTTTTGAGTTCCACTTTCGGCCACTTCCAGAGGCAGTGGTAAACACAGTCGACCGGATTGCTTTCGTAATGTAGACGCTCATGTGGTCAAATATGTTCGAACAGCCACAAAAGACCGTCTTCTCTCCGCCTACTGACCTAATGCGTGAACATTATGGGAAGCGCGCTAGCCAGATGGGATTTAAACTTTGTCGGCTTGAGACCCAAGTTTAGTTTGAAGATGAAAAAAATACCAAGCACAATGTTCTCTCACCATTCCTGATTTCTAACACACACTCAGAGGGTTCGGCATGATCTTGAGGCTATCAGAGCAGAAACAAAAGCTGCTGCTCATATGTTCATATGTAAATTGTGCAAGCTTATTTCGTCCATTAGATGGAAAGATCTGAAAAAACCATACATTTACCCTCCCATAAACCCTCCCCTCGAAGAAATCAGGACAGAAGTGGTTGAAAATGGACAAAAGAGACGGATTAAAACACCAGGTGTAAACGGGAATGTGTCTCCCTTGTCTACTTGTGATCCGATCGACCAACTCATCTTAATACCAGGTGTAAACAGGGCCTGTGTGTTGCCTGAACGACTAGTTGACTAATCAGTCTTAATTGGAAGCCCTGTATAATTGCTCTGGTTCATGGTTTATTTTAGCAATTTTTTTGCAGTTTTAACAACGGCATGCTTTCACTTTTTAACCAGAAATCAAAAGTCAGGTTTCAACATGAACTTAATACGTTTCTCCTCATATTCTTTCAAGACCTAATTATTTGAGCTATGCTTTCTGTTTAAATGACTAAATTCCATTAAATCGATTTGTAAAACACTTTTTAGAATATGTATTATTCCAAAGCAGCTTTACAGTTAATAGGAGCTTGCAATTCCCAGCAAACATGCCACAAAAAAACTAGTGCTGCTAGGAATCAGCATCCACCGAATTAACATAGAAATCTCATAGAAAAATATAAGTTTTCCACAGAATTCATAAACTCGCCATCGACAAAGTTATGCGCATCCATTGCTCCTTGCAATTTTATAATGCATTCTTCTACTAATAAATGTGTAGCACTCTCAACTTCATTCAACGCATTTTACCATATTTACATTTCTTCCACAAAAATTTATTAAGTTTCATGTGGATCTACTTATAACCCAGGACTGTAACCACCATAGGCATTGAGGGGGACAAGTCCTCTCAATAATTGGAAATGGCCAAATTGTCCCCCCCAACATTTTCTATTTCTTAATGCTGCTCTCCATTACTTACTGCTCTGTTTGTTGTTAGAACGGCAGACATTTTTACATTTTTATGCTGGTTTGCCTCAGCGTTCAAATAGCACTCGTCAATGTCAAAATGATGGCCAATCAGATCAAAGAAGGCGGAGATTAAAGGTGCAGTGTGTGAATTTTAGCGGCATCTAGCGGTGAGGTTGTGAATTGCAATCAGTCAACACTAGAGCCCGACCGATAAGGGTTTTTGGGGGCCGATACCGATATTAGGGAGTAAAAAAAGTCCGATATCGATATATCGGCCGATATTCTTTGTGTATATTATAGTACAGTACCAGGCGAAGAAGAGGCAGGAACGAGCAATCTCTTTTAAGCAGATGCATATGTAAAATAACGCGATCATCAACATTAAACAGCATATAAATCAAAACTGCCTAATGTTACTGAATGAAATGTTGACCCAGGACGAGCTTCTGTGAAGCTTTGGGGGTGTTGATGGACTCCATCTGTGTTTTGATCATCATTCTGAATCCCATCTGTATGTAAGTTAGTCGTGATTTTCTCAGATTTTTTCTCAAAATGTGGCTTTTTTCATGAAACTTACTCACATTCAAGTGTTGATAAAAAAAGAATGCATGAAGCTAGAATAAAGGATAAACAGAGGGTCTGTTCTTTCTTTTGATATATTGCATGTTCAGATATTCATACAACAAGATATTCTGTGGGCCATGAAACTTGTGAAAATGACCAAAAACGCTGGCGGTGACTCGCAAATTTCATGTTTACGTTCATTTAAGACATAACCGACTATGTTTACGATGATACTCGACAAGACCGGCATTTTGACATAAATTTTCGTGAATATTCGTGCGCTGTGAGACGCGTGTGCACGCGTTTATATCGGTGGCATATCGGCTGCATTTATGCCGATATATATGCGACAGGCTCACATCGGCCGATAAAATCGGCAGACCGATAAATCGGTCGGGCTCTACTCAACGCTCACCCCTCCCTTTCGAAGCACATAGAGAAGCTATGGTGGCCGACACAGGACAAAAATGTCGTCGTCGGAGAGAGCAGAGAGTGACTAGCGCTCTTTAGAGAAGTTTGTCAGTTTAGGGCTACTGTAGAAACATGACGGCGCAAAATGGTGATTTCACTGTAAGGGGACCCGCGGTATATGTAGATAGAAATGGCTCATTCTAAGGTAATAAAAACATAACGGTTCACTATGTAAGGTCTATACACCACTGAAAACATAGTTATGTATATTATATTGCATTTCTGTCAATAGATCCTCATAAATACTACACACTGCACCTTTAATGTTCACTGAAGATGTGTGTATTCCAACTTGACGCTTTTAGTTTTTACAGTGAAAGAGTGCATGCGTGGTAAGATATAAGTAGCTAAACATTTCATATCTGTCAACTGTTTTACAATGGATGTATAACAACCCTCAGTAACATACAGTGATGCAAACTACTCAACTTGTTTTAATATAATTTCGCCAATTTGAATTGAAAATGTTCAATCATTTAAATGATGTCATTCATAACTGAATGTGACTTTTTTTTTTTTTGACATATTAGGCATACAAACAAGAGTGAATGTGTGCATATTTTTAAACAAAATATTGACAAGAGTTTAAATGGATTACTTCACAACTCACAACTATATAGGCTATAATTAGACCTAGAACTTTTGTCATTCTGTTAAATCCCTTTTAATCCTTTAATTTTGTCGTATTATTTAAATCATGTTTTACACAAATCCCTTGAATATCATAATTATCCAGAAGAGTTTGATATAATAATGACAAGTTAATGAACATGCAAATTGGTGTTTTCGGTATTATACATTGTGATATGATTCAAATGGCTGTGCGCATGAAGCGTAATACCTTACGAGACCCGGAGCAGAGCGCACATCACTACAACAAGAGATGCACAAACACAAATATGCTATTGAAATGCAAATTCCTACCACAAAAGAGTAACCTCTTAAAGAGCACATTTGTAAACCTTGTTTGAGATAGACCTTATTTAACCCATATATGAATTAGCATATGCTAATAATGCAATATGTTCATTATGTTACAGCAGAAAAGCATATTGCATCAATTCTATTTACTCAACAGTAGTACTAAGCAAGTTTATACTTCACTAATAACTTGTCCTCCCATATGTGACTCGCTTTTCCTGGTTTTAAATAATCAGAATAATTGGACCATGCAGGCATGTGTTCACTTTAATGACAATGATGAAACGCCCCCACAGACATGTTCAGTGCTCCCTGTGTCACCTCTAATACGTTTTCTCTCTTCCGTATCCCGAGCTCTGGAGTTGTTGTGGCAGAGAGTATATAATGGCATTGAGTTGTGAAGGAGGCATGTTTGGGCACATCCTGGCTCAGATGTGCTGGTGTATTATCAGCGCCACACACTTATAATGCAACACAAATGTGCTGACACACTCGAGCACACAAACACAAAAGCTCTCACGTATACACGCACATGTATGCATAGAGCAGTGAATGAGTGTGTACGTCTGTAATGTGTGCAGAAGGTTAATAGTGCCTCAGGCCACTACAGGGAATTACAGCTTGATTGGCAGCTGCCATATACTGTATGAAGAACAATAAATCCATAGCATACACTGTAAAAAAAAAAGTTGCCGCCTTAAATTTAAGTACAATCAATTTAGGTGTTTAATTACATTAAAGTGACTTAAAAAAATGAGTTGAATCTTGTATAACATAAAAAAGAACCGTGACAATGGCTTATTTTAATGAGTTAAAGCAATTTAAAAACATATGTTGTCATAACTTATACATTTTTATAGTGTACACAGTGTGATCATAATCATGATTATTCATGTCACACAAGCTTTGAACAACATATTAAAAGCATATTTATTGAATCTCTTCCTAGATGCATGCGTCACTGTAAAAAAGTATTTTTGGAAAGATTATTCAGTATGTTTTACAAGAAAATGCTTTTCCGACTTCAAAATTTCACATTTAATTCTACGTATTACTTGCCGTTTCTTTGTAATTGTTTTTGAAATTTTCTACACCGTTTTTTTTTTTTTTCAGTGAATATGATAATATCAGAAGCGGCGTTATTTATTCCCATAAATCCAATGAGGTCAGGCTTAATACAGTTCAAGGGAATAAGATCTTCTTCTTTTTATGCATCTGTTTATTCACAGAATGGTTTTACATACTTCAGTACGATGAATACAAAAAGTAGACATTCAGATGAAGGACTACATCTCATCACATTTTATAATGTTAAAATTTAATTTTAAATATTTCAATGTCTGATACACTTTCTTCAGTGAATTAATTTTGGGTTGGGAGAAGCAGACTTTGGCTTAGGATATTCAAGGGAAAATTAGCAAAAAGGTTTCTTCCTTCAGGTATTGTGTGTAAGTGTGCACTCCGCACAACTTGCAGGTGCTCACATTGTTTGAGCTCAGAGCAGCACTTGTTTCTCCATTATAGTGTAATTTTTAATGAATCAAAATGGAGAGGCTTCCAGCTACATCCTTTTTCACTCTTGCCAATATGCATTTGTCAAGGCTTTTTTTGGCTGTGTGTGCCTGTGAGCTGCTGCACCATAAGGACATCTCACTTTGTCTGTCATTCTGTAATCTTTGCAGTAGTTTACTGCTTTCTGTGAGTAGTTTCATCAGGTAAGGTTAAAACTTTTGCATTAGATTCTGGATGTCAAAAGGAAGTGCTCGCTGTAATAGCTGCATGTTTAAATCAAAAGCACTTTGTGATAAAAATGCCATCTTACTGAGGTATTAATACAGTGTATACACCCTATAAATCATATACACTTCAAAAGAGATGTTTAATAATCTCCCTCTCACTCTCTCTCTGTCTCTCTATACTTCCCTTGTAGCATACAGAATATTAATTTGAGTTTTTAATGGTTTAATTTAAACAGTAGTACAGGTTAATAATTTAGAATATCAATATCAGTATATCCTTAATATTAATAAAGAAGAATATTGATAAATCCTCTCACAGCTCCTGGCTGGATAACACAACCACAAAGTTAGATGTACAGAAAAAAGACACTGTACAACAAATCTTAATTACAAATTCCAAAATTAAGCTTTTGTTAACGTAGTATATCTAATAATCATGTGTGAAATGAAAACTATGCCAAAAATGTTACTGGAATATGCTGCAAACATTTAACCAAAAAAATCCTTGGAGGCTACATGACATTGTTTTAATTTAATTAAATTTGTTTTTTATATCAATATTTACTTTTTAATTTACTTTTTCAACTTTTTTTTAATAAATGAGCTTCTTCAATTAATTTTTGCTTTGCTGTCTAGTATCGTGAAATTCCACTGGTATTGGTATCAACTCCTCAAATAATATTTAGGTGTAAAAACTACTTTCTTTTTCATGAGGTAAACGTTCTTGTATTTTCCTCATGAAGTTATGTCTGTTTCTCTCAGACGTAAATTCAATAAGCTCTAGCAAGCTTTTTTCCTATTGTTTGTCTCTATTTAGACAAGACGTGTAAGAACTGACAGTTTGCTGTTAAATATTTCTGAGAGCACTCACAATAAGACAATGGCCTGATATAAAACAGTCTAATAGAGTTGTCTTCCTAAATGTTGTTCACTTTTACAAAAGAGTAAGCACATTTTGTGTACCCTTTACATCGCTGCGAAGGATTTTCTTGGTCACATCTGATGAATGACGTCTTTATCAATTGCAGGGGAAAGGCTAAAAGATAAAATCCAGCTTTAATCATTGTCCCATTTATTGTGCATGTTGAAGTAATCCAATAATGCAGCGCTCTCGAACAAGGCGGAAATTATCATTATCTTTTAGGCGGCATTGATCTGGGCTCCCCATGAGAGATGTTGCATGAAATAGTGGCAGAGGTGAATCAGTTACGTTGACGTATCGAAGGCTAAATGATCATCGAGGGACTTCAGCCATGTAGCATGATTAGGCTGTTTTTAGGCTATTGATTTTTTGCTTTAACACTTGTTTCTGTAAATGCATGTTCATTTCACATTTGATCTGCAACAGCAAACATTGCTTGTCTTTACTTGTTACATTTAGAAGTAATTGGCCTTCGATGCAACCCATGGTTTAGGCACTAACATTTAACCCAACCATATAAGCCCAGTCCAGCGGCTGTGATCCGCTGCACCAGGCAGACTGTTTCTCTCCACTAAAAGCGGCTGCCTATCTAGAACCAGCTACTACACTTTCCATTACCATCAAAGGCAGAATAACCTCCAATTAATGTAAGTGGAAATGTAAATTCAGAGTAGATCCATTTGGTCTGGTGATAAAACTCAGAGACGTGAGTGGTTAGAAATTGCCATGGCTTAGTGTTATTCTGAGCATTCATCTTGTGCAGTTTAAACTTTGCATTCATCTTGTGCAAATTAAGCTTTAATTGCTATCGCATTTTACTACCAAGGCTTAAATAATCTATTGAAAATATGCTCGTTTGCTAAATATGATATGTCATTTAAAATAGACAAATGGCTCTGCTTTAAGTAGGGTTTGTAATATTATCAAAAAAATCAGATTTTCAACTGATCATTTTTTGGTCTAGCTGGTGGACCACCATTTCACTATTATCAATACTTCAGCAAAAACTAATACTAGGTTAATTAATGCAAGTAAAAAGTCCTCAAAACAGTTCTGCTCCGTCTCGGACCACGTGCGCAGGAGGCCGCCCGGGGAACAGTATCTCTTTCGCGGCTCAATTCGCTTTTAATAACACTGTTTAATATTAAGCACGTCCTGCAGTTTAGTAACAGTAGACTGCATTTTAGAACACTCACTTTTTTTGGCTGATTTGGATGTAAAGTTTGGGCTTTTATGGAGGAATGAATGTGCACCGCTGTGAAGGAAAGGATGGTGCGCTGGACAGAATGTGGCGGCACAATAATCGTTTCACATTGATTATCTTGTTTTCATAATCAATGGAAGCTGAAATTGCACAGCCCTACTAACTATAGTTACGATTAGGGTTTGGTTTAGGATTAGTTACTTGTAATTATGCATAATTTACTGTTATTACTACTATAGTAAGTACATATAGTAACGTGTAACTACATCACCTTAAAATAAAGTGTTACCAATTACATCTTGATACCAAAGTCTTGTACTGTTAATGTTTACTTGTTAGCATATTTCTGAATTCTTTACAACTCTTTCTTAACTTTTAGGCTCAAACTTGTAAAGCCAGCTATGGTAGCTTCGGCCTTCCTCACCGCTATTTACAGAAAATGCCCAAAGTGAATTATCACAGATGCTCTTGTATTGCACAAGGGTTTGTGGGCAATATTAGCTGAAAAGCTATTTAAAAAAGACATAATCCACACAACTCTGCACACTGCTATCAGTGCACTAATACATTTTGTCTTGCATTCTAATGGATGCACAGCATGTACAATGGAAAACAACTATTGAAAATCAGTGATTTTTATGGCAACGTTTTTTTAGGCAACGTCCCTTTTAAGGTAAATTCCACAGCATATATTTTCAGTCATGCAATTACGGCACCTTGAATGAGGGCAGATTTCAGTTTAAATAACATGTCTTCCAAATCAGCAAAAAAAAAATATTTTCTAATGCTAATGCTAAACTAAATCTACCTGTTGAAGTGGGATTGTTCATGTCACTTTGAAAGCATGCACTCTTGTCACTGGTATTTTCAATAGGGAAGTCAAACTCCATCAGGCGAAACAGACATGTTGAGACATTGGCCTTAGCTCCCGCTCTCAAGTAGGCCACACGTGGCCAAGGGACCAATGGCAGCCATTTTTCAAGAAGGCTTTCTGTTAGCATATGGGAGCCATCACTGCAAGGATAGCTGAAGTAAACATGTTTATCTATGCTGAGCTCCTGAGCGTTGCCCTCAAACTGGCCATCTTTAAACAGTTTGTATATCTGACGGTGGGGGAGAATGCTGTTCCAAGATGAGGTACTGCACTGAACAACCACATTATGTTTGCAGCAGTGCTGGAAGTGATTACCAGTGTAGTTCATTATTCAGTTTGGTTGGAGGGGGGAGCATGAAGGCCCAAAGCATTTAGTGGTCAGAAAGAGGAGGCTTTTTTTCCTCTCATCAGTCTGTGAGTCTGTTCTGCAGTGTCAGCATTCAGCACACAAACACGGAATTCAGTAAAAGCTCTCTCCACTCTCCCAGAGCGTTTCCCCCCTTTTTTTTTCCAACAGCCTGCTCCCTTCCCCCCTCGTGAACTGACATTCTAGAAGAAACATATGCTGCTAGTCCACATCACAACAGCTTGTGCTGCCTGAATGGAAGAAGGCACGGAGAGAGAGGAAGCTGTCGGAAGGGTGGGGGAAGGAGTGGAGTGGCACACGGAGAAGAGTCTTCAAGAATACTCACAAGTTCTTGGAGGTGTTGCATATTGAAGTCCATGTGAAGTTGAGTGGAGAATATAACATTTTCAAGAGGAAATTACATTCTTACAGTTTATGACCCCAGTTTATGGGGTGATTTGCAATTGTGGCCAAAGCTCAGGGCTGGTAACTGGGAAGTTGTTGGTTCAAACCTTCTAAAGTCAACTTGATATTAATATGTACCCTTTAGGGGTAAATAAGGTACAAAGGTGTACTTTTTTCGGAAGGGTAATATTTGTACCCTATTTCCTACATTTTTCTTCTTGAATATCCAGTTTTCACTCAAGTAAAATGATTGTGTACTGTGTTTTATTGCTGATTTTTTTTTTTTTTTTTTCAAGTGCATCATTACAAATGTGCCCTTGAGAAAGGGACAACATCTAACCCCAGGTTACTCCAAAGCGATTGTCTCAGTGTATAATGGCCCTGTCCTAAATGGCACACTTCATTTGCACTTGTGGTCTTATGGACTTACAATGGCCGCTGTATGCGTGTGTTCGTTAAGTTCACAAGAACTTAATACTGGGAACCTAATCTGGGGAATTTTGGAAATATTCCAAGTTAGAAACTTAACAGGAATTTATGGGAATTAATTGGAAATTTGGGGAAATTTATATAAACTGTATTTGTATACAAATATAAATGTAAACATTTTGTTTGGTCATACATGAACATGTTTTTTTTCACGAACAACATTTTTTTTTGGCATATTGATATATTTTCCAATTAATTACTTCTAATTTAGTAAATATGTAAAATAAATATATTTTAATTGCAGCAATTGTTATGCATGTATTATTTATTTCGGTGTCACATGATCTTTTAGAAATCATTCTAATATGCTGATTTGATACTCAGTTATTATCAATGTTGGAAACAGATGTGCTGCTTATTATTTTTTTGGAGCCTTTTATTCAGGATTCATTGATGAATAAAAAGTTAAAAAGAACA
The DNA here is from genome assembly GCA_039654105.1 of Coreius guichenoti. Lineage (NCBI taxonomy): Eukaryota > Metazoa > Chordata > Actinopteri > Cypriniformes > Gobionidae > Coreius > Coreius guichenoti. The sequence goes on from CM077168.1 coordinate 5,294,247, forward strand.
GCATTTATTTAAAATAGAAATCTTGTCTTTACTAGTACTTTTTGATCAATTTAACATCCTTGCTGAATAAAAGTATTCATTTCTTTCAAAAAAAGAAAGAAAAAAATTACCCCAAACTTTTGAGCGGTAGTGTATATTGTTACAAAATATTTCTATTTTAAATAAATGCTGTTCATTTTTAAATTTTTATTCATCAAAGAATCCTGAAAATATATAATCCTTATAAAATAATATTAAGCAGCACAACTGTTTCCAACATTGATAATAAATCAGCATATTAGAATGATATCTGAGGGATCATGTGACACTGAAGACTGGAGTAATGATGCTGAAAATTCAGCTTGGCATCACAGAAATAAATTACATCTTAAAGTATATTAAAATAGAAAACTGGCTGTTTTAACCAAGATGTTAATTCCCTTTGAAAGTTTCCAGCCAACTCTATATGTGTCACATGTTCAGTCTGTTTTGCTTGTGTTTGATTTGTTCCTTTTTTCAGTTTCCCGCCACTCCTTGTTTCCATGGTCACCGTCATTTTGAGTTCATTTAGTTCAGCTGTGTCTGTTTAATTATCTCGTTTGTGTTCACTATCTGAGTTCCACTTGTTCACTCAGTCTTTGGGTGCGTCTCAATCAGCTCCCTAGTTTAGTAGTCAGGGCACTGATCAGGGAGTCAGCCCATTGACTTATGTCCTGATCAGTGCCCTGACTACTGAACTAGGGAGCTGATTGAGACGCACCCTTTGTCTAGTCACTGTTGCGTAAGGTTGTGTTTCCGTTGCCCGTCTGCATGTTCCTGTGAAGCTAAGATTAAAGTTTATATTTGATTGTGATCTTCTGAGTCTTCAGCCTGTTCCTGGTTCACCCGACCATTACAGATGACTAGACCCACACCAAAGATGGCTGAAGATCATCTTCTCTTCACCATCCACCAGAGTGGTTGTCCTTTGGAGCGGTATGTGGAGGAATTTTGTGAGTATTGCTTTCTGGTGAGTTGGAGTGATCAGATGGTCAATGCCTGCTTTGGGATGGGACTGGACGATGACTTATTTCATGTCCTTTCTCCTGGTGATTGTTATAGGTCTGTAACAGACTTCATTAATTATGTCCTTTATTTAAATGGTCCGGTCCCTACCCGAAAGCATGTAGGCACTCCAGCTCACCCTAAACCCTCACCCTCCACATACCAGTCCATTGTGACGACCACTCTGCCACAGTCACCCCATTCCACTCCAGCCAAGTGGACGTCTCCTGTCCCCGTCCAGAGTCCGTTGACGTCTCCTGTAGGGATGCACCGATCCTATACTCAGTATCGGTATCGGCGCCAATATCGCCATTATTTGCCGGATCGGGTATCGGTCAGACAGGACCGATCCAAATCCGATACTGTGCGTATAATATTCTGTGTTATTGTTAAGCCCCAGTGCCCCACAAAAGGCACAAAAACATTATAAAGCATCATCATCAGGTGTTCTGAAGCCATTCCATAGTTTAATGTGAGGTAAAGATGAATTTAAATCATTAAATTCAAGTTCACGTGAATGCTTCCCTCCGCTGCGGCTGTCAGTCATTCTCCATTCAGCTTTCAAACTGCGTGTCGCGTTCGGTTACGACAGTCAACATGATGAAACTCTCTCCAAGATGATTCAATGTTCCTGTTATTATGCTTGATCTGTAGATAACGGTCTATGGTTTCGCATAAAATGACTTTATCTGGCTGGAGTTTATTGCTGTAAATCGTGTTACTTTCTACCGGGTGTCTGTTAGATCACAACACTGGACTAGAGATTGTATTGTTCTTCACACGCACGGTAACTGAATTTTTAAACTGTTAAAAGAAAAGGCTCAATAAAATATTGCATAGATACACTTACCTAAAGGATTATTAGGAACACCTGTTCAATTTCTCATTAATGCAATTATCTAATCAACCAATCACATGGCAGTTGCTTCAGTGCATTTAGGGGTGTGGTCCTGGTCAAGACAATCTCCTGAACTCCAAACTGAATGTCAGAATGGGAAAGAAAGGTGATTTAAGCAATTTTGAGCGTGGCATGGTTGTTGGTGCCATGCCGGGCCGGTCTGAGTATTTCACAATCTGCTCAGTTACTGGGATTTTCACGCACAACCATTTCTAGAGTTTACAAAGAATGGTGTGAAAAGGGAAATACATCCAGTATGCGGCAGTCCTGTGGGCGAAAATGCCTTGTTGATGCTAGAGGTCAGAGGAGAATGGGCCGACTGATTCAAGCTGATAGAAGAGCAACTTTGACTGAAATAACCACTCGTTACAACCGAGGTATGCAGCAAAGCATTTGTGAAGCCACAACACGCACAACCTTGAGGCGGATGGGCTACAACAGCAGAAGACCCCACCGGGTACCACTCATCTCCACTACAAATAGGAAAAAGAGGCTACAATTTGCACGAGCTCACCAAAATTGGACAGTTGAAGACTGGAAAAATGTTGCCTGGTCTGATGAGTCTCGATTTCTGTTGAGACATTCAGATGGTAGAGTCAGAATTTGGCGCGAACAGAATGAGAACATGGATCCATCATGCCTTGTTACCACTGTGCAGGCTGGTGGTGGTGGTGTAATGGTGTGGGGGATGTTTTCTTGGCACACTTTAGGCCCCTTAGTGCCAATTGGGCATCGTTTAAATCCCACGGCCTACCTGAGCATTGTTTCTGACCATGTCCATCCCTTTATGACCACCATGTACCCATCCTCTGATGGCTACTTCCAGCAGGATAATGCACCATGTCACAAAGCTCGAATCATTTCAAATTGGTTTCTTGAACATGACAATGAGTTCACTGTACTAAAATGGCCCCCACAGTCACCAGATCTCAACCCAATAGAGCATCTTTGGGATGTGGTGGAACGGGAGCTTCGTGCCCTGGATGTGCATCCCACAAATCTCCATCAACTGCAAGATGCTATCCTATCAATATGGGCCAACATTTCTAAAGAATGCTTTCAGCACCTTGTTGAATCAATGCCACGTAGAATTAAGGCAGTTCTGAAGGCGAAAGGGGGTCAAACACAGTATTAGTATGGTGTTCCTAATAATCCTTTAGGTGAGTGTAGATACACTACACATCGATATCTCTTCCCTTTGTGTTTTGAACTTTTCAATGTGGACGGAGCGCTGTGCTGTGACTCCATGTTGCTTCAAGCGCATCATCCTGCACACGGGATGCGTATACGCGCTTTGTGCCGCTCTGTATTGGAGCCTTTCGTATTATAATACTTTTGCGCTATGAAAGATTATTAATAGCCTTTCTTGTTCTGCCCTATCTATAATATGTTGCTGCCTCATTAAAAAGCTGTGCTATACATTTAAAATAAATTTCTTTTAATTTCTTAGTATATAGGCCCTTCTATAAACATATTTACTTGTTTTTCATGAATGTGTTTTACAACAATGTGTAACATTTTACCAGATTTAGTGCTACACTTATTGACTTTTATTTGTTCCCCACTAAATGTTTTTTTTTTTTTCACTAAATGATTAGATTTTATACAATTATTGTGCACTCATGATTTTTCTTTTGCTGCTGAATTATCCACCATCTAGTTTATAGTAGTATTTTTGTCATAGATTGTGATTTATATATATTTTTAATTTGTTGTTTTTCTTTATAATTAAGTTGCCTGTATTTAGTAGATTGTGTTTAACACACAAAAGAGTGATTATCAGTTCAACATACTGAGGTATAGAAATTCTACATTTAATTTTTAAACAAAACTGCACTGGTATCGGATTGGTATCGGTATCGGTTCTGAAAAAATGGTATCGGTGCATCCCTAGTCTCTTGTCCCCTTGCAAAGTCCAGTGGAGAATCACTGGCTAATAGACTTTTGGTCTGAGCCACTTCCAGCCCCTGACCAGAGTCCAGTGATGGCTCCAGTGATGGCTCCAGCCCCTGACCAGAGTCCAGTGATGGCTCTAGCCCCTGACCAGAGTCCAGTGATGGCTCCAGCCCCTGACCAGAGTCCAGTGATGGCTCCAGCCCCTGACCAGAGTCCAGTGATGGCTCCAGCCCCTGACCAGAGTCTAGAGAGGGCTCCAGCCCCTGACCAGAGTCCAGAGAGGGCTCCAGCCCCTGACCAGAGTCCAGAGAGGGCTCCAGCCCCTGACCAGAGTCTAGAGAGGGCTCCAGCCCCTGACCAGAGTCCAGAGAGGGCTCCAGCCCCTGACCAGGGTCCAGAGAGGGCTTCCCAAGCAGCCTGACCCGGCATGGCTCCCCGAGCAGCCTGAGCCGGCATGGCTCCCCGAGCAGCCTGAGCCGCCATGGCTCCCCGAGCTGCCTGAGCCGCCATGGCTCCCCTGAACTTCCTGCATCGCCATGGCCTCCTCAACTTCCGGCACCACCCTGGAGGCTTCCCAACCAGCCAGCATCACCCCACTCACCTGCCTGTGACGTCCAGGACTTCAGGGTGCCCGCCCTCCCTCCCCGGTTGGACTCTTTTTGGCGCAAGGTCGCGCCTTTCGGGAGGGCGGAGTAATGTCACATGTTCAGTCTGTTTTGCTTGTGTTTGATTTGTTCCTTTGTTCAGTTTCCCGCCACTCCTTGTTTCCATGGTCACCGTCATTATGAGTTCATTTAGTTCAGCTGTGTCTGTTTAATTTCGTTTGTGTTCACTATTTGAGTTCCTCTTGTTCATTCAGTCTTTGTCTAGTCACTGTTGCATAAGGTTGTGTTTCCGTTGCCCGTCTGCATGTTCCTGTGAAGTTAAGATTTTTGTTTGATTGTGATCTTCTGAGTCTTCAGCCTGGTCCTGGTTCACCTGACCGTTACAATATGAGGGCAATATTGCCCTGGATGTTGACAAGGAGGGGCAACTCGAAACCAGGCAACAGAGTTTGAGATTGTTCTCCTTTTGACAGAGAAATTTTATGGTTTTTATGGAAATGCCAGGTGGTTTTAAGAAATGTTTAAGTATAAACCTTCTAGTTGGAAACTTAATTTCTTCAGGCAATTGGATTTAAGTTTCAGTAATCTTAGACACGTCTTCAAAATTCAAGCTGTCATAATGCTACGAAAATGTAATTTAGGGAGCACTACCTTCATTTCGGTATTGCCACTTTGACTGACAATTTAACAAAAAGAGCATTTTACAGTGAAATGTAGTTAAATGTAATTTTCTCAGTGTTAAAATACTCTAAACCAAAGTCCAGTTTAATATATTGAAACTATGAGTAAGCGGTTCATTGAATTCACCAAAGAGTGCAACCTCTTTATAACTTTTGCTCTGTTTGTTTGAATGGTCTTACATGTTCTGGCTCAACCAGTGGCATGAGTTTAAAGTGATACTACCAGCAAATGATGGCATCACCTGAAATCCCATCAGCAGATATCTGTGCTGGAGAGAGTAACCACAACTCTGTGCTTGTTTATTGTCACTTCCAGGATTCACCCTAGTCTGCTCCAGGCTTCGGCTTGGAGGTCCCAACCGCCACCATTGATCCCAGCAGCTGGAGTGGCAGTGAAAGCTCTGCCGAGGATATTGAGAGAATGAGCGACTCAGCAGACAAGCCCATTGACAATGACGCTGAGGGGGTGTGGAGCCCTGACATAGAGCAGAGCTTCCAGGAGGCGCTGGCCATCTACCCGCCCTGTGGACGCCGCAAAATTATCCTCTCGGATGAGGGCAAGATGTATGGTAAGAACACGGTGCTTCTTCCAAACTATACCGTAAGGGATACGGCCACAAACAATCTCTTTGTTTCTTCAGAAAACCAATCAACATTTGGCAGAAAAATGCAAGGTGTTGATTTTGCTGTTGATAAATTATAATGTGGCAAATAATAACACCTTGTCCTTACCAGTTGCAATGATAAATCTCTTCAATAGTCATCTGAGGTTTTGTCCTAACTAGGGATGGGACGATACACGATACCACAATAAAATGTACTTGACGGTTAGTATTATCGTTTAAAATTTAATTATCATTAAAACCGTGTTTGATTATCACGATTTTGAAAACTCGCGGTAAATCATGTCCAGCCAGCATCAGTCTGGCGCAGGTGCAGCGCGCAACGTTGTTTTTTGAACGAGAAGAAATGGCAGAAGGCAGTGACAGCGCTCTGGAGAGTTTTCAGCCTATTCTAAAAGGACCAAATCTGAGGTGTGGTCATATTTTGGCTTTTACAAAAGTCCTGAGGGAAACTTAATTGAGGATGCTCATGCTGTCTGCAGAACATGCAAAAAGAAAGTCGCTGCAATAGGAGGAAATTTAAATCTGCCGAGTCGTCTTTGTGACCATCACACACTGTTGTAAAGCGAATGCAAGGCAAGTGGACTTTGATCTCAATACCAAAATTACGTCTGGGAAATAACTGGACACACAATTTTGAGTTTAAATATTTTATCTCACTCTCTTGTAATTAACGTGAAGCTTCCGCGATGAAAAGTTCGCAGCAAGTGGCTTTGAGCCAAAGATGAACAAACAAGACTAGGGTGACATTTAAGGGATAATAATGTATATTCATTGTACACTTATTACACAGATTTTCTTTACCACATAAATAATTACGGGGACATATTGAATTGAGATTAATGTTTTAAATCTTACCTGTTTATAAATCCATTTTGTACAGCGTACAAAACAATCGTCCAGACAAGATGATCACAACAAGTTATAGTAATTATAGTAATAATTATAGTAGTATTAATAGTAAAGTCCTCTGATTTCATTTTCAATACAATCAAAAACAGAGACGCAAGTTGCATTTGAATGAACCGAGAAAGCGCGTCCGTTGTGGTACATGTGATACACCGGATGTGTTCTGTGTTATAATGCGTTGCTATTGACGACGGTCATTATAAAGAAGGAAATGCCACAGAATAGAATCTTGGTTTAAAAAAGTGCATAGAGCTGCTTGTTTAATTTGTTGTTTGTTGACTTTCAAATATAAAACTAGTTGAAATGTTTTCAGTGTGTGCATGAGTTCTTTTTTAACACTTTCATCTCATTTGAACAAAACCGTGATAATATTGATAATCGTGATAATTTAGGTCACTATAATCGTGATGTGAAATTTTCATACCGTCCCATCCCTAGTCCTAACCAGTCACAGCCATTGATCACTTAGCATCACTTGGTTACAATTTCCCTAGCCACCGTGAAATCTAGTCGGTAAAAAATCTTGCTCAGTGGTTGTACAGTGGGGAGAACAAGTATTTGATACACTGCCGATTTTGCAGGTTTGCCCACTTACAAAGCATGTAGAAGTCTGTAATTTTTATCATAGGTACACTTCAACTGTGAGTGACAGAATCTAAAACAAAAATCCAGAAAATCACATTGTATAATTTTTAAGTAATTAATTTGCATTTTATTGCATGACATAAGTATTTGATACATCAGAAAAGCAGAACTTAATATTTGGTACAGAAACCTTTGTTTGCAATTACAGAGATCATACGTTTCCTGTAGCTCTTGACCAGGTTTGCACACACTGCAGCAGGGATTTTGGCCCACTCCTCCATACAGACCTTCTCCAGATCCTTCAGGTTTCGGGGCTGTCGCTGGGCAATACGGACTTTCAGCTCCCTCCAAAGATTTTCTATTGGGTTCAGGTCTGGAGACTGGCTAGGCCACTCCAGGACCTTGAGATGCTTCTTACGGAGCCACTCCTTAGTTGCCCTGGCTGTGTGTTTCGGGTCGATGTCATGCTGGAAGACGCAGCCACGACCCATCTTCAATGCTCTTACTGAGGGAAGGTGGTTGTTGGCCAAGATCTTGCGATACATGGCCCCATCCATCCTCCCCTCAATACGGTGCAGTCGTCCTGTCCCCTTTGCAGAAAAGCATCCCCAAAGAATGACGTTTCCACCTCCATGCTTCACGGTTGGGATGGTGTACTTGGGGTTGTACTCATCCTTCTTCTTCCTCCAAACACGGCGAGTGGAGTTTAGACCAAAAAGCTCTATTTTTGTCTCATCAGACCACATGACCTTCTCCCATTCCTCCTCTGGATCATCCAGATGGTCATTGGCAAACTTCAGACGGGCCACTGATGGGCCATGATCATTGATGCCCCACGAGGTGAGATCTTGCATGGTGCCCCAGACCGAGGGAGATTGACCGTCATCTTGAACTTCTTCCATTTTCTAATAATTGCGTCAACAGTTGTTGCCTTCTCACCAAGCTGCTTGCCTATTGTCCTGTAGCCCATCCCAGCCTTGTGCAGGTCTACAATTTTATCCCTGATGTCCTTACACAGCTCTCTGGTCTTGGCCATTGTGGAGAGGTTGGAGTCTGTTTGATTGAGTGTGTGGACAGGTGTCGTTTATACAGGTAACGAGTTCAAACAGGTGCAGTTAATACAGGTAATGAGTGGAGAACAGGAGGGCTTCTTAAAGAAAAACGAACAGGTCTGTGAGAGCCGGAATTCTTACTGGTTGGTAGGTGATCAAATACTTATGTCATGCAATAAAATGCAAATTAATTATTTAAAAATCATACAATGTGATTTTCTGGATTTTTGTTTTAGATTCCGTCTCTCACAGTTGAAGTGTACCTATGATCAAAATTACAGACTTCTACATGCTTTGTAAGTAGGAAAACCTGCAAAATCGGCAGTGTATCAAATACTTGTTCTCCCCACTGTATATTAAATCAACAGGAAATCAAAATGATCACACTTTTGTGATGCATGTTCCTGGTCTTGTTGGCCGCAATTCAGGTTATTCCAAAGAAAACAAAATCTTTTGGGATGCATGATACATATTTCCATATTTGTAACGAGAAGCACTTATAAACAAAAGATAAGCTCCCTGCTGCCAAAATAAAAGTTTAATGGTTTGACGTTTGAAATTAAGACACCCATAAGCATTAGTATTGTAATTTAAAAATAATTATGGGCAATTCCATGCAAAGGTCATCCTTACCATGAACAAATAAAGTTTTTACCAAAAGAACAAAACTCTTTTTAAGTTGTCCAGTTAGGTCTGTAATATACTGTATTAATGTGCTGTAACAGAAATTTGAAGAAAATTGCCTTGTTTATTCACCACATATGAGGTGAGCATCAATGCTAAAATTAAAATTTCATATCATATTTCATGCTTTCATGAAAATAAATACACTAATTTTGTCATAACAGCACTGCCTGTTGAATTTATATTATTTTTCTTTTTTTACAGTGAAATATTACAATAGTAATTTTTATATTATTATTATTATTATTATTATAATTTATTAATATAAACAATATTCATATATAATCACACATTTTTGGCCAAATTTTACCAAACAAACAAGCACAACAAAACTGTTTTTTATGTCGCAATCTAAATTTTTATCAGAAAGATTTTTTCCCACCAAAACATGCAGCCCCAATGCGTGATATATTGTTACAATATAAGAAACTTTTTGTAAATAAGTGTTTAAATTTTTAGACAAAATAGTGTCACATTTGAACAGTCACAATTTATTAATCATTGGCTTATCGGTAGTGGACAAAATTGTATTATTGGTGCACACATAGTTTTCTTTCTTTCGTAGTCTTTTTTTTTTCAAAATGTAAAAACTTGTTATAACTTTCCTTTTCAATTGACGTCACCAAGCCCTCGTATTGTTCACCCCTTCAGCACTTTTCAAGATCCAATAAAATCAGCTCTTAGATTTTTTTTTCTCATTGAATATGCTGTTTCACTTCACATTATGTAAATAATATAGATTGCGAATATTTGATTTTACTGTAGACAGAGAAATGACTTGTTGCTGGAAACTTGTCACTTTGCATCTGGTTAAGACACGTTGTAAATGTCACATGACAAGGTAGCAACACGAATCCCCTACGATGCAGCCTCAACACTCAGGCTGCTCGGATCTGTCCCAGAGGTGATCGCTGGAGGTGAGAAGTGAAACTGAGGGCTCTGAGGAATTGCATGAAGGGGTGGAGAAGATGAGAATAATTGTCAATCAGGAATCTCTGAAGTCTTCGCGGGCCTCTGCAGCAGGCTTCCCATTCGTTGGGTTGTTGTTCAGTAGTGGGAGTGTAAGTAAAGCAGCATGAACTATTAGTCAGGAGCAGATGGTACTGCGGCTGTCACCAGCTGTGCCACCCCCTCCCCCTCCCCCTCCTCCTCCTCCTCCTCCTCCTCTCCTTCTCCTGCCGTCCTCCCCCTTTCCTCCATTCCTGGCTGGGTGATGTCATGGAAAGAGGGAATATTTTCTTTCTGTGGTGTTGGAGTCCCTCACAGCTTGTCAGTGTCAAGTGAAAGCAGAAGGCCCTCGGGGCATTCGTTTGCAGCTGTCATGTGACCCCTCCGGCCAAATGAAATGTAAAGTTTAGGAGTGGCAGCAAAGCCTCTGGGCCACCCTGCGCACCCTCTGCTCTCAAACTCACTTTCATTCACTCCCTCCGTTAAGAATCAAAGCAAGAAAAAAGGTTTGGCTGACCAGTTTTAACTCCAAGTGTAAGAATCACTACTGCTCAGACTGATGTTAAGAGGGTTTATTTTTGGGGGGTTTGTTTATTGTGTTATATACCGCAAGTCAATGCAAAAACAACAACTTAAAGCCAGGTTATGTAATTAAAGTACAGTAAAGTTTACAACAAATGATTTACACTACCATTTAAAAGTTTGGAATCTTCAAGATTTTTCAATGTTAAAGTTAATTTACCTGATGAACAATACAGTAAAAAAATGTAATATTGTGAAATATGATTACAATTTTAAAGAACCAGTTTATGTAATATATTTTAAAATGTATTTATTCCTGTGAATTTTCAGCATCATTACTCCAGTATTCAGTGTCACATGATCCTTCAGAAATAATTCTAATATGATGATTTTATACTTCTTTAAAACCGTTTTTTTTCTGCTTAATATTTGGAATACCATGAATACCATCATGTGACACTGAAGACTGGAATAATGTCTGCTGAATATTCAGCTTTGCCACCTGAGGAATAATTTACATTTTAAAATATATTGAAATGGAAACAGTTCTTTTAAATTGTAATATATCACAATATTTATGTTTTTACTGCATTTTTGATCAAATAAATGCATCCTTGGTGATCATAAGAGACTTCTTTTAAAAAAATTCCAAACTTTTGAAGGGTAGTGTGTACATTTTGACGTATGTATAAAGTAAAAAATATGTATATATATTTATGTATTTAAATATTTGGTCACACTTTAGATTATGGTCCAATTCTCACTATTAACTAACTATTAACTATGACTTTTGCATCAATAAACTCCTAATTACTGCTTATTAATAGTTAGTGCGGTAGTTGTTAAGTTTAGGTAATAGTAGGATTAAGTGATGTAGAATAATTTTAATTTAAATGTTTGAATTAGCTTACTCAAATATTTGAAGTTAAGAGCAATTAAAATGTATGAGTACAAAATGAAAATCTGCAAGTTCTGCTTAACTTAAATTTGATGCAACTGATTGCCTCAATTTTTTTGAGTTTTGCCAACTTACTCTGGTTTACAATGCTCAGATCTGAATTTTTAACCTCGTGTCATATCCATGCATAATATGATCATACAGAATAAGGCATTAATATGTGCTTTATAAGTACTAATAAACAGCCAATATCTAGTAATATGCATGCTAATAAGCAACTAGTTAATAGTGAGAATTGGTCGGTAAACTAAAGTGTTACCAAATATTTAATTTAAATAATTAAATATATCTTATATAATGTTTTTGTTGCATTTCAGCATAAACCATATTAATAAAATGTATTATTAATAATTTATTAGGGTTATTGGTTATTGGTTATTGCTCAAAGCAGTTAATGAAACTGCAAAATACCACTGTGTGCTGTACCATATTCAAGATAGTTCTTTCAAACGAAGTCTTAAGCGATTTTGCTTCTCACATAAATTAATATTGTTTTAAATATAGGTATTTTTTACTAGAAAAATAGCAAGAGTTTTGCAGTCAGGAAGAGAATTTTATAGTGAATGAAACAATGCTGAATAATAAAACCGTGCTGAATTTCTTGTACATCATTTGTACAGAGGAAGTAGCATGTTAGCCATTATAGCTCCAACAGGAAATTATATCAACAAAATCACCTGACCACGTAAGCAGTGGCGGGCAGTGCTGGGGTTGCTGACCTGTCTGAGAGTGCAGGGATTGACTAGAGGTCAGCTTTAGCAGCTGTTCAGGGTGTCCGGTTTCATGTTTACTCAACAGCGATGTCCATCATAGCCTCAGGAGTAATGTTTCACAGTCCTCCAGACCACAGGCAGAGACAACAGGAAAGCAGCACATTGTTACACACGTAAATCCGTATTACAAGCAGATGATCGCATACTGTAGGTAAATCAGATTTGTACACAAATCCCTGCCAACAAAGTTTAGACTTGATGCTTTAAAAGGATATTGATTCAGTTACTCCTGAAATCAAGACCTCAGGATTGTTGTCTTTGGGAGATTTTTGGTTGTTCTCTTAATCTGTTTCAGAACTGTTGGAAGAAAAGACAAATAACAGTATATGCGGGGATCATGTTGAGGATAGAGCGAAAGACTGTAGGCAGAAATCCTATAAGTATAAATAAACTGATTTTAATAGCTCTAGAAAAGGGATGTTAAAATCCACATAAGCCAGAGCAACAGTCTGGATGACAGGCCGTCCACTCAACCAGTTCATCTTACACCATGAGTAATAACATTTTCAGCAACTAGAAATGTGTCTGTCCACACTGCATGTAAAGCTTCTCTGTGACATTACACAATCAGAACATATTTATTGCAGCATTTTGAACCAAAGCTTTGGTCGGAAACCAGGTTCTCGCCAAAATGTCCCATCACTCGTCATGGTCACAGATGAATAATAATAACTTAAGATTTTAACATGGAAGAGGTTATCGTTTGCCGCTTTATCAAGTTACCTGCCAAAAGATTATGTGTGCACACACTGTAAACCCTAACGCTCAAAATACTTAATTGGTTTGAGTAGAGCAAACTCAAATTAAAAAATTAGTTCAATCAAATTAACTTTTATGAGTATTTAGATCTTTCTTTTTCTTTCGAGTTCACAAAACTGACACATCTGAATTGTTTCATTGTTTTGAGTTTTATGAGCTTGATTCTTTTAATTTAGACAAACTTAAATTTAACTGAAACTGGGCTGGGATTTCTATTTCCCAGCATGCTTTGCCATGACACTCAAAAAGGAGAGTAAATGCTAAAATTAGGTGTTATATAATGTTTTTTGTGCAAGATTAATGTTAAGTGTGAGATTTAGCAGTGTTTAATGTTTAGAAGAGTTATGTTGGTTTTTTGTAGGGTTACCATCATGGTGACGAGTGGAGCATGAGATTAGTTTGAAAACAGATATACAGTTAAATGTTTTATATTGCTGCACTCATTCAGCAAGTGCTATGCTAATGCTATCAAAACATTGTGTTACCAATTAGCAAGGTAGCATTTATTGAATTAGCTAGTTCAAGCTAACCAAGTTTCCACTACTAAAAATATTTAAGTTGATAATTTTAATTTAAATGTATGAATTAGCTTACTCAAATATTTGAAGTTAAGAGCAATTAAAATGTATGAGTACAAAATGAAAATCTGCAAGTTCTGCTTACTTAAACTTTACATTTCTTAACTTAAAAAAATTGATGCAACCGATTGCCTCAGTTTTTTTGAGTTTTGCCAACTTACCCTGGTTTACAATGCTCAGATCTGATTTTTTTAACCTCGTGTCATATCCATGCATAATTTTTTTTACAACATTTACAACATAACATTTATTATAAATGTCAAGCCTAAACTAGTTTATTTAAAGCGAAACTGAAACTAATCTATACAAATAAACTAATCTAAATGTGAGCACTTTGTGCATTTTTTGTGCACTTGACATTAATTTAATTTCATAAGTTGCTTTAGAATATAAGTTGCAGCAAAATTCAGATGATAAAAAGTGACTTTTATTTTGGAAAATACGGTACATATGTGTATGTTTTGGCAATGCAGACCTTTTTTGTCTAAGGATTTGAGCATTGTATCTAGAGCGGATCTCTGAAAGGCAGTGTTGGGGCTTTCACAAAGTTTGGCGGGACATTGAAGGCAGCAGATTGCGGCTGCCCTCTCTCTGAGCGTAGACTCGTTGTATAGTCTCGTCTTTCAGCTCTGCAGCTGTCACTGGGTCCTAGTGCCAAAGCCATCACACCGTGAACTGTGACCCGCTCACTCACTCAACCATTAACAAGGGCCGTTACAACTGTCAAAACAAGAGGGTGCGTCTGTCAGTGGGGTTCCGGGACAAATTAGAGAAACAGACTTGATTGGCATTTTTGGTGAATTGAATGTGGTTAATGGGCCGTTTTTCTATACAAGGTTATTTTGACTCTTGGGTTGTTGTGCATAACTATTGTGGCCCATATACAAAACAGACATAACAGGCTTTACCCTTAAAATCCAGCTGAAATTCTTTTGTTTTATGCCTAACTTCATTAAACAAACTTTTCCGCCAACACTCCATTTTGAAAAGCATTTAACACATATTACTGCATGTTGCGGGTCAGTCTGATCTGCAGATCAGTCTGATCAGTACTGGTTAACCTATGATTTTTTTCTTGAAGTTTTGTGACTTTTACTCATTTAGGGTGACGAACATGCCTGCAAAGTGTCAACACTGATGTGTTGTGGAATGTGCGGATTAAATTTATATTGCGATTGATATTTGCGGGTCAATTTGACCCTCATATTTCATGGTTAACCCTCATCCTCTTCTTCCGTACCTGTAACAAATCCTTCTCTGCATTGTAAATGTGTTCAAATCTAACCATTTCATATCTGTGTGCAGTCTGCATTGTGACGGATTGATTTTTATTAGAAAAAAAAAAACCCTTTATATGACCTCCCATTAATTTTAATGGGAATTCCTAGGTGTGTGTGTATGCATGTGAGTGTGTTCTGCATTGGGGATGTTCTATAGTCTCATGCCTTCATTTGTGTGTGTGTTTGTTCTGGATTGTGCCACAAATAAAAAAAAAAATCCCCAATTTCCCCCATTTCACATTCATTCCTATGGGGGGTCAAATTGACCCGTGAGGGAAGGATTTGTTACTATTTTTATTACAACCACATAAACTTTCTTTGTGTATTCCAAGTTCAAGTGCGACAAAAGTACTAAGGTCTTCGACCACGCAGATGAACACTCCGTTTTTAAAAATGAAAAAAAAAAAAATGAATTTGGGTCAAAATGACCCGAGGAGAGGATGTGCTGCTGAACCTAAATTAAATCATTAATCATTTTGTCATTGATTTTATCACTTTTATCAGAAGAAATTTACACTGTTAAAGATGTGCCTTTTTAATTGTTCATGCATGTTCATTTAGCGGGGAATCGAACCCATGATCTTGGGCTGTTTGAGCTTCAGGAAAGCACACAGAAAAACTGCCTTTCACTGTTCTTTTGTTTAAAATGTTAAAATGTTCTAAAAATGGTTTCAGTACTATTTACAATTAATTTGTGAAATCAAAAATGTTTCAAAATTGTTAAAAATCATATTTATTTTTTTGTAATGTGTGATAAGTAAGTTTTAAATGTTACTGTTTAACCTTGTTATGTTTTGTTTTTCATAGTGTGAATTTTTGTGAATGGTATTGATTCCAGTTAAGGTCAGTTTAACCCTGTCCATATAAAATTGTACCCAGTATTTGAGCCTAATACAAGGGTTAAAAAGAAAAAAACAATCCAAACTGGTTTATGTTAGTTAGTGATGGTTGGGTGATGGTCTAACTGGTTGACCAGCCAATCCATGCTGTTAACTAGCAAAACTTAGTTGGTGAAGCTTGTTTTGCCTGGTGATTGATCCAAGGAAGTTATTTAAGAAGCGTGGTGAAAAATACCATTGTCCCATGTAAAACACAAGACCAGTAGGGTTACAATGATCTGACTAGTCTATTTTGAAAATAAATAGTTGTTCAGTTAGTGACCAGTCATTCTTTTAGTCTTATTTTGCAAATATTTATAGTGAATATTCCTTAACCCTGTAAGGTTTTCATGTTTGCACTTTTTTTTTCCAGGGGCAAACAGGAACTGTGACCTTACAACGTTCTGGCTCGTGTTTCTGTGACTCTTCTCTCTTGTGTACCATTGCTTTAATGAAATGCACTAGCTGGCAGGCCACTCTTTAGAATGCCACAGGAGCTGATGAGATCTCCTTTGAGAGGTCCTCCATGCTGATGAAGCACCCTGATTGGCTGGGGATTCGATGATTATTTTTGTTTTAGGGCAGCTTAGATCCCGACGGCATGGAGATTCACACAGCTCTCTAATTGGTGTCCAGCAGCCTTTAGCCTTGATAAAACGGACACCGTGCATCTCCTGGCTCTTACGAGAAGGAGAGGCACAGGTATTTTGGTGCAGAGAGACCCGCGGGATTGCACATATTCACTGCGCATAGCTCTCTGTGAGAGACGCCGTCCTGAGTACCCTTAAGCCCTTTGTTCCCCTGGCTGAATGCAGTTAATTAGCAACAGTCACTATAGCAACTGCCTCTCACTTCAAAACAATGTCTAATTTTTGCAGCAAAGCTTATCATACTGTTTACCTGATGGGCTCTCTAGCGCCCTGAGTTGTGCCGGGGCTGGCTCCCAGCCCAGCCTCAGAGGTTAATTGTGACCGCAGTGAAAAACATCACAACAGCTGCTTTGTGATGAGAGGAGCATGAAAAGGAGTGGAAGAAAGTGGCGGTCCCCTTCAGCAGAAAGAAGCGAAGACGCTGCACTTACATAATTCACCTGCTTTGCGAGGCTCCATTCAGCACACCCTACGTGATTACATACCCTCTGGATTATATAAATGAACACATGACCAGATGTGAAATACGGCAAAAAACGCACAATGGGACATTGAGTTCCCAGAAATTGCATTTAATGGATGTTATTGTGCACGCAGCAAAGCCGTAAGTCAAATAGTTAGGAATAATGCGCCACAGCACGTTGCTGACTGTAATGTGTGATATGTAGAAACTTTTTACAGTTTCTTTTTCCAGAACTTCATTTGCGCAGAACAGAAAACAGAAAAAATCATGTTGAAAAAAATCTATTATAATGAATACAGCATCAAGCGATAAAATGTGTATCTTGCATGTTCCATGAATTGTCCCAACCAGCCATGGCCTCAACATTTGGTTGGTCGTTGTGTTTGGTGGCCCCGCCCACAGTGAAGTCTTACACCATCTTAAAGGCATGGTTCACCCCCAACCCCCCCCCACCACCCCCAAAAACAGAAAATTCTATTATCATTTACTCATTTACTCACTCATCAGACTTTCTTTCTTCTGTTTGACATAAAAGAAGATATTTTGAGAAACATCAATGTGTGTTTTTGTCCGTACAATGGAAGTCAGTGGTCACCGAAACTGTTTGGTTACCAACATTCTTCAAAGTATCCTCTTTTGTGTTAGCAGCAAATTTATGGAAAAACACGAGGGTGAGCAAATTATGACAGAATTTTCTTCGTTTTTGGATGAAACTTTCTTAAAGATTCCAGTCAATCCAACAGTTCACTGCAATAAAACATTGTTTGTTTTGTTTTCTAGTAAATATAAAAAATCTTCAAAACAAGGTCATTTAAATAAATAATAAAATGAGTTTAAGATTTATGCTCAAGTCTTAAAGTCCCCCTGTAGTCAATAATTGAATCCTTTAAAACTCATCTTTGATCACCAAAATTACATATTTAAATGTTTTGTCTTGTCAAAAAAACTTCTTCATGCCTTAAAATAGCTTGAATGTAACTCTTCACCCTTGCTTCATTTAGTATACGAGGAACCATGAATATGCAAATTATCCCCGCCTCCACTCACTCACATGAGCTCAGAGATCCACTCGCTCAACTTTAACTCAAGTTACAGTTGTAAACGCTGCACAATGGTATCGCTCTTTCGATACCATTCGCTCTCAACATCGGACACAATGGTAATTGATATGTTATCAAAAGGCTAATAATGTGTTGCTAATGTTACACAAACCATGTTCCCATTCGCCATCTCAGTCTGGCTTCTGAAAAGCATCATCCTTAGAAACGCTTTGAACAACTTAAAATGTCAGTGGAGAAAAGCATATAGTATATCCCGGGATAACCTGGCTTCTCTTGAGACTCCCCTGCTTCAGAGAATAGTTAATGATATGCTAAAGCCCGCCCACACGTTGACGTGATTGGTTACAAGGTAGTTTGCGACGTCAGAAACACCAGCGATATCAAACTATAGTCTATTTTTGACACTGTCTTTGGTTCACTGCAGTTTTAAAGAGAAAATACTCAGCAATGGTGTCGCCTTATGTATTTGCACATGGTTCTTCTTAAAGCATATTAAAACACCACATAAAGGTAAACAATAAAAACTTGATTTTCACCACAGGGGGGCTTTAAGATCTTATACAGTTAAATTTATCTAATTGCTTTAAGGATATTTAGATATTTTTATTTGTCAAGAAGACAAAATAGCTGATTATGGTTCTCTATTAATTCCTGTCACCATGCACTGGATTTCAGACATGCGTTTTGGGAAAGTTTTTGTGACATTTATTAGTATAATCAGTCAGATTATTACCATAAAGCAGTGTAAATCTCACAGTGTGATAGGAACGTGAGAATGCATGAGGCTGCTGTAATTATTACATGTGAAATGACCATCTGGCTGAGGAGCAACAAGCTGCTTTTAGTCACAGTCGCACTTGCTGATATCAGTTTTTCGCCACCGGAGCGGTTCCCACAGTGCATCTGTTTGCTTTGAAGGTGGCAAACATTTATCATATTGTGTCATTTCAATGCTGACCAAAGGATGAAAGACATTTTCAGGGAGCGCGCTGCCACGTTATTGGGCAAACGTTTACTGGACCCATTTGCCCGAGTTACCGTCACCATTGTAAGGCTTTTTTTGTTCACCGTGTTATTATAGATATGCAGTGTGCTCAGCAATCTCATCAAGGCCGGACTGGCGTCTCCGACGGGCACTAAGTGGCACTTGGTTTGCAGGGCTGCCGTGGATCATTTAGGCCTAATGAGCGAGCCTGGCCTCCCCCGTGGGGCTGCCAGAGCGCTGTTCCCAGACCTGCCTCAGTGGCGGCCCGCTTCGCGCTCGCACCGCTGGCGCACCCTAGCTACCCGCTGTGAGGATAATGAGGAATTCTGGGATCCGCTCAGGTCCCTGCTTTCTGCATTCGCTCAGAATGGAGTCTGGAGAACTTTAGTCTAACACAAACCTCCAATAAAATCCCTCGCTTTTGTTTGTGCGCAATTGTAGCTTTGACACGCCTCAGTGGTTTTACACCTGCAAGAAGCAAATTTTTTGATTACGTTTTACCGCGAAACAAGTCAGAAATACCACCAGGGTTGTTCTTACAGGTTGTGGCCTTTGCTTGAAACAATATGATGATAGTCTTTTTTTTGCTTTTTGTTGCGGTCTTATTTGCGTAAAAATCGGCTGAACGCCGTGCCCTGAATAAGGTGTTCCTGAGGAGAACAGCTGCATTGATTTTCTGTATGGATAATACAAACCAGCAAATGAACTGTGCCTTTTTCTCTGTGCCTTGTGGAATATTTTTATTTTTGCTGAAATATTTGGAGTGGTTTCTAACAAAGCATATTGAATTATCATTGATTGTGTGCCCTAAAATTCATATTACTGCAATCCGTCTGACTGCAAAATAAGAAAGAGGGGCTTGGCAGTGTAGTGACAAAAATGCGCATGTGTTTGATCCCGAAAACATAAAAGCAGTCAGATCAGAGGCTATTTAGCCATGTTTTCTGAGTGATGGATGTGGACTTTATCTTACGCCTCCTGGTCGTGTCACACTTGACAAAGCTCAGTCTTGACGGCCTTGTTAGGGCTTGTCAGCACCTGATGTTTTGTGCTAACAATGAATAAAGAGGAATTTCTCGTTCTTTTGTAACTAGACATTGTAAACATATGGACCTGTCAGAGAACCAACATAATTTTGTTTGTATTGAGATTTTCAGTGCAGGTTTCAGATTTCTTCACTTATCTCTAGTGTTCGTGGTTAGGACGTGCCCCTTTGTTGACCTTCTGAGTTGTTTAAATGACCCTGGGGTCTCATGCTGCACGTCCCCACTGGTCAAGACATTCTCCAGTGCCGCCGGGTTAAAAGAAGTGCTTTGGGTTGTCTAGTCTATCCCATGCTTGGCTGGCCATGCCTGAAAGCAAAACGCTCAAGGCATTTCATATTTGCTATTTGTTGACCACGGTGTGACATGATACTATTGACAGCTTCTCCGATTGCACAAAGAGCTTGTTTTGAAGTTGAAGACCATGAGGGCATGTAAAATGTAGTGGTCAATTTTTAGCAATTTCTTCTTGTGTGGAAGAAAATGATTGTGATTCTGAATGATACCAGAATAAGAAGAATAAGCCTGGAATGTCAAAAATTCACTTAAATCCAATGGTCAAATTTTTGTTTTCAATTTTAGGTCAGTCACCATTTAGTTCTTTTTCACTCAATCCTTATTAGGTTTAACATCATACCAATAATTAAGGTATGAATGAATGTACCAGCTCAACATATTTGAATTGCATTTTTTTGGACATTACTGCAGAGATTTGTGGTGATCATGTGAGCCGTCTTCACTGTTAAAGAGCGGATCCAGCAGGCTTAGGCTGGTCTCATATTTCACCTCCTCAATTGGCTGCATTTGTCTGAGTGAAGCAGGACATTCTGCTCAAAATCTAAAGAAGCAGCAGCATTCATTGGTTAACACACATTGTGGCTATTCTCGTAACGGCATACTAGTGTACCAGTATGATCTAATAATGAGTCAAAAAAGAGGATATTAAAATTGTAATAACTTTGGATTCATTTGCCACATTAGAAATGTATAGTCAAAAGCGCTTTGCATTGTGGAATACAATATTCCATGAAGTGTGCTCTGTTGCGGACTGCACTTTTTGGAAAAGGCAGCGTATGTTCTTAGCATTGACAGTTTGCACACTGTTTAGTGCAGACATAGTAAGAGTAGTATGGTAGTATACTATTAGTAGTATATGATGAGTCAGTATGATACATGAAATCAAAATTAACCATATTTAACATCTTAATAAATGTTCCTGGTCTTATTGTGCACACCATTTTTCTTTAAAATGTTATAACTCTTCCTTGAAATGACTGTTCTGATGACATAACCAAGATTGAAGGGTTGAGCAACAATAATATCAACCAATAATATGTTCATTATGTTTAATGTCAATCAATATATTGTTTCATCGCAATCAAAACCAATTAAGTCTAGTTTTTGGGCTTGACATTAACACCTGCCTGAATTTTAAATATAATGTATACATTTTTCAATTGTAGTATTTTAAAAAGGCATTTGAAATAATATAGTGCAATATCTGAAATGTCTGAAACGCTTCCAATTCTCATTTTCCACAGAATAGACACACGATACCAGCTGCTCTTTCTCTCTGTCTCATCGCTCCGACAGCGAGTGACACACAAACCCGCCTCCACTCACTCACTCGTTTCATTTGCTCCGGATGAATATTGTTGCTGTTGCAGGGCTTGAATTTCGGCGTGGGATTGCGCATATTGCGCATAATTGTACTCATTCACGCAGATTTTGTGCTCACACCCAAAGTATGCAAACATTAAGCCGCCTCTCAGTACTAAATTGAGTTCTTTTTTGCTGCTTATTGCGCTTAAACAGTCAAATACACACAAAATGATGTCAAAATGCCGGTCTTGGCGAGAATTCACGCAAACACAGGTAGTTCTGTTTTAAGTGAACGTAAACAGTTGTGAAAACGCATATGTAACAGTATAATGGATCTGTGCGTCGGGTCTTAAAGTGACAGTAGCCTAATATACCTGCTGCCAAATTATGAGATAATATTAAAATTATCTATATGGCAGTTTTTCCCCATTGTATCAATGCCAAAATTGTGGCCAGTGAAGATGCTGAGTAGCTAGTAACTTTGGAAAACCACTAGCCACAGTGAAAAATGTTAATGTCAAGCCCTGGCTATAGTATAAAAATTAAAGTGATACTCCAAATACTCAAATCTTTTACTCACCCTCATGCCAAGATGTATATGACTTTCTTTTTTCAGTGGAACACAAAAAAAGATTTTTTACAAAAATAATCCATCTCTGTTAGTCCATGTAACGCAAGTGGATTAGTGCCTCATAGATGATGCTTCAAAAACCATGCAAAACGAACACAATGGTAATTCATACAATCCCAGTTGATGAATCAATGTCTTCTGAAGCAAAACGATAAGTGTGTGTGAGAAAAATACTATTTTTTAACATACTGTTTTTATAATTAATTATATTGTATAATTAAATAATATAATTTAATGTATACATTTGTAATTCATTTCTATACTATATTATTTATGAACACAAAAAAATAATTTAGTTGGTTTTGATTGAGATGAAATAATTCAATAGAAATATAATTATTGACTATTATATTAAATGCACTCATTACATTTTTTTAAATAATTTCAGAAGCTTTGCTAAATGGTTATTAAATAATTTTTATTTTAGTTAAACACTTTATCTAGCATTTTTATATTCTGATGGACGATACTAGAAGGTGGTGTTGCAATTCACTTGAAACTTAAAACATTTCAGTTGAGTTTGGGCTTGTTGGAGAGTCGCATTGCAGGAGATGGAGCAGGGAACTTAAAAACGAGGACCATCAAGGTCATGAAGTTTGGCTTTTCATTTACACATATTGGTGACTGCTAACAGGTTTCTCTTCATGTTCAGATGTGGGATTGATCCTGAGAGATTGAAAATATTGATTTAACCCTCTTTCTTGCTCTGAACGTGCACTTGCTGGGAGGTGCCAGCCATCAGTGTGTTCACACATCCGCAGGGCTGGAGGTGGCGTTGTCCCGCACCTCCGAGGAGCCCCAATGACAGCGACCGAATCTAGCATATCAGTGCGCTGTCCATCCATCCATCCCTTCCTTCCTCCCTCTCTCTCTCCCTCTCTCTCTCTCTCTCTCTCTCTCTCTCTCCTAGCCCCCACAGCCAGGCCTGCCTCAGCAGTAATATATGTGATGATGTACTCACCACCTCCTAATTGATAGAGTGATTCAGTGGAGGACTTGCTGTAATAATTGGTCCTTTGGGAACACAGGCAGACCCTGGGAGGGAGGGCGGGAGTCTGGCTGCTGGTAAACACAGAGGACTAAATAGAGGAAAGACGCCCAGGCCTTCTCTTCCTCCTTACCTGCCGCCTCACCGCGAGGATTTACGAGGGGTCGTCTAGCGTAATCCTCTCTGTCTCGGTGAAGCCTCGAGGTTGCGACCCACAGATTTCTGCTGGTGGCTTGTCTGTTCCCACAATGGATGCCCACCGTTAATCCTGCTGTGGTTTTCTGACTCATGACCCAGAGCCCGCGA
This sequence comes from Coreius guichenoti, assembly GCA_039654105.1. NCBI lineage: Eukaryota > Metazoa > Chordata > Actinopteri > Cypriniformes > Gobionidae > Coreius > Coreius guichenoti. The sequence goes on from CM077168.1 coordinate 5,317,627, forward strand.
CCAGCGCTTTCAGACTTCTCGCAGGTCACCAGGAGTTACTTATCGATCTTATTTAGTGTCTGTACACTTTCAATTGATTTTTAAAGTGGTATTTATTATATTTAAAGACAGTATTATGAGGAATTAATTGATTGGCTGTCATGTCGATGTACTTGTTGTAAGACTGATCGTCTATTAGTCAGCGTTAAATACTGCATTACTAAATTGTATTCTTAAGTCATACTGACTGATTTCGGGTGCCCTTTGAACTGGTGATGTTCAGTTTTGTGAAATGAAGCGTTGTTTCCAATTGGATCTTTGTAATTACTTGGTCGTAGGATTGGTAAGACATCCATAAATCACTCAATTATATAATGAGACCTTTATGGGAGTAAAAATAAGATGTTGGAAATATAAACAACTAGTGGGTTATCAATATGTTTTTTTTTCTTTATAACAACTAATGCACCAAATAGTCTGACTGATACTGATAGGCTGGCAATTATTTTCGAGTTATGGAAGAAAAGCAATAAATGGTCAATTTTGTAAAACTATTTTACTTTGTTAAAAAAATTTAACCACACTAAGAGCTAAAATAGTTTGTTATTTAGGCATAACAGCATTATGATGAAGGATGGATAAATATTCCTTTTGAAATGTGACCCTGGACCACAAAACCAGTCATAAGTCGCACGGGTATATTTGTGGCAATAGCCCGTGGACCAGTAAAATAAAGATCATGTTCAAGATCAAGATCATTAAGTAAAGATCATGTTCCATGAAGATATTTTGTAAATTTCCTACCGTAAATATATATATAAAAAAAAAAATATTATTATTAGTAATATGCGTTGCTAAGGACTTCATTTGGATAACTTTAAAGGCGATTTTCTCAATATTTAGATTTTTTTGCACCCTCAGATTCCAGATTTTCATAGTTTTATTCATAGTTGTATCTCGGCCAAATATTGTCCTATCCTAACGAACCATACATCAATAGAAAGCTTATTTATCAGCTTTCAGATGATGTATAAATCTCAGTTTCAAAAAATTGACCCTTATGACTGGTTTGTGGTCCAGGGTCACAAATTTGTTAAAACAAAATATCCTGATTAGATAAAAAAAAGTATTCATATTAATAGAGGGAGAGACCTCTGGGATGCTAATTATAAAAACTTGAAAAACATACACAATAAAAGTGTAGTGAGTTAATTATTAGTTGGACATTACATGGGAGTTTGTTTGTGTGGTCTAAAAGAATTTACTGAAAGAATTTTTTTACATTACAAAGCAACATTAATTATAAACTTAACTCATTTTTATACACAAACGCAAGCAGCTCTGCTGTCATGCACAGCACAGGAACACACTGGTACATGCTCTTCAAGAGAGATCTTAGAGTTAAATCTTTGGAATAATCAATCACTTCCCATTTAATCATTCACTACCCATTTTGCTAGATGATCACAAAAGAAATCTAAACCTTACACAATAGCCAGAAACCATTAAATACCCCAAATGGAATAAATGCGGATAAACTATGCAGTGGCTATATACACTATTTACTATGTTTTAAAAAAATATTTAAAAACCAAAAATATGCACATTCTATTGACAATGTTGAGACTGACTAAAGAAAAAAATGTTAATTTGTTAATTGGCCAAGTTATAGACATCTAAAAATAGTAAAGTATTGACCATACTGGCCAACATATCCATCTTAGTATTTAGCTAAAAATGCATTTTACCACAAAAATGTATCAGATACTCTCAACTTTTTATTTATTTATTTTTTTTTAAGAAGGCCAAGGTTACTTTGATCCTTGATAAATTGTGCTAGTTATAGAATTTCTCAGCTGTGCTCAGGCGGTCTTTTGGATGGAAGTGATGGCCTATTACCAACGTTTGCTTGTAGATCCTGGCTACATACCAAAATCCCGCTGACTTCAGACTTGCAGTGCATTGCATGACAGTGATGGAGTGGGGGAAATTTTCAAGAAGACGTAATAGCTGAATAAGAAACATGAAGCAGTTTTCAGGCCTGTTTGTTCGTCATTTTCAGACCACAAAAACAAGTGTGGCTATTGAAGGCAGTCGTGTGTTACAATCTCATGAGGGTGCGCACTAATCCATCCTCATTCGCTGTCACCCATGAGCTTCTGATAAGTGACTGGCTCAAACAGAAGCTGCTTTTTGTACATTAAGGTTAAATGCTTTTAACGATTTTGATGTGCACTGAGAATCAGCTCATGAAGTATAGGCATATAGATATGAAGGCTGAGACAAAGCCAGAAATCCTTGGCTCAAGTGTGGATTGGAATAAATGAAAGCCTGTGAAGATTAGATTTAATAGAGTATCTGAAAGATTAAAGACGTACCGTCAGTGTACCTGTGTCCTGGTGATGTTTTTGTGATGTTGTGCATTATTGACAGAATGAATGCCTCCTTATAAGATGGGTTTAAATGCTTCACCATAAATGTATTGTCTGGTGCATTAGGAGGATTTCTCAGTATTTTTGTGATTAATTATATGTGTGTCATCTAGTCTTGCTTTTGAGCTCTAAAACTGTGCACAGCTTGGATATCAGGAGAAGTACTTCCATCTACCTGATACTCCTAAAATCAGCCTGATTTTTGCTTGACAGTGACACCTTCATGATGATGAGAATGTATATTAAGTTTTCCTCTTTTGGACTTCAGTGTGAGCAAGCCGTAGTCTGGAGTAAAGTTGCTTGGTTGTTTATTAGTTTTGATGACACTCACATAGCTTTTTACGGATGCAAATCAATTAGATTTTTACATTTTCTGGAGAGAATGTGTCCACTTCCCGTGTCCACTTTACGCTCCGGTTCGCGGACAGTCCACATGACCAAATTTTCGTTGTCAGCGCAGTCGTTCCATTCTCCCATGAAGGGGCTTTCTGAGTGTGGTAAGTGGGTGATGCGTGTGATTGTGTGTGTGAGTGAGGTCTTGCTTTCTCAGCAGGTGGCAGATGGCACAGGGGACCCGGCAGAATGACCCAACCCCAGACACACGCACACACACTCATTAGGTCACAGTGCAAAATGCATGATCTTGAACTCTGAGCTTGTTCGGGTCAAAGGGTGGGTGAGAGGCCAGTGTTTTGACCCTAAAAGGCCAGGGTATTGCTAAGCACATGTCAAATTTGGTTAAATTAAAGGTGCTTGAATAAACCCAAGATTTTTTTGGTTCCCCAAAGAGCCACTCATTAAAAAGTACTTAAAGGAAAGTGTGAAGAACATTTTTTAAATCTTAAGAAACTTACAAAGGACATTTTGTACAATTCATGTAAAAGGTTCTTCATGGCAGTGTTTCCCAACCCTGGTACTGGAGTACCCCCAGCACTGCACATTTTAAATGTTTCAAACACACCTGATCAGCTCATTAGTAAAGACTCCAAGGCTGTGTCTGAAATCGCCCCCTATACCCTTAAATAGAATGCTATTTGAGGGGACAGCCATTTGTAGTGGTGTCCGAAACCATATTGGACGTTTTCGAGTGCACTCATTCAATCCCACATAAAACCGATGTACGCTCAACGGCTAGAGAAAACCCATTATGCACTGTGAGAGTCACGCGCCAAATGAATTCCTGCGTCTCGCCGGCTGAATCACCTATCCATCTATCCATTTTCCAAATTGCTGGTCCAATGTGGGTACAGCGTAATATCATACAGGTATAAATTCCTTTTTAATTGATTATTAAATACTTTAATTAAGGTTTATACATAGTTTCCATGACAGAGTTCAAAATAAATCTTTTCATCTTACTGCTGGAGCTGCTGGCTTGCTAAGTTTCAAATAATTAATAAACTATGCAAAAGCGGCAGCACTTCTGGTGCGCTCAGTGTCCAAATTCACTCACTCGTTTTCATTCACTCCTCTAGTGGACTATATTAGTGGAGTAATGTAGGGAATAGTGAATGAGGGTATAAGGGATGATTTTCGGACACAGCCCAAGTCCTCAGATGTGTGCGTCAGATAAGACAGACTTAGAGTACATTTACACGACAACGATGTACTAAAAACAGAAAAGTTTTTCCTACGTTTTTCGCGTACAGATGACAACGATGGATCCGTGAAAACGACTAAAAACGCTGTATTCTGCTGCTAGGCCAGTAGTTGGCGATGCCACTTTATAAAGAAACACTGCGCGCCTATAGACTGAACACGTAATACTCATGCGCATGACGTCACGTTTTAACAAATTTGCATTTTTATAGTTTACACGGGGACAATAACGGTATAGTTTTCAAAAACTTGCACTTTGAAGATGCCATTGTCGTGTAAATGAACGGCCAAAACACATACGTTTTCAGCTTTTAGTTGAAAACAGTGTCATGTAAACGGTCCCTTAAAAAATGTGCAGTGTTGAGGGTACTCCAAGACCAGGGTTGGGAACCGCTTCTTCATGGAACCACAATGGCAGTAAAGAAACTTTGTTGAAGTGTAACATATGACCCTGTAATGAGGAAATGTAAACCCCTTTCTAAATCTTTCTAAATGGATTGCAGTAGCTAGATTAAGTTTAGGCACTTTCTCTTGTAAGATTTAGTTCCTTGGAAGTTCAAGTTCAAATATATTGTCACATTTACTAATCTAAGTAGAATAGTCAATAATTTTTGTAGTTTGTTTGCACTAATATTTTGAAGTAAGATTTTCAGTTGTGAATGTTGAAATTAGTCACAATCCTGAAAATCTGGATAAACTTTTGCATGAACCTCATCCCTTTTTGTGCCTCATGTTGCGCACTTGAATCTAGTTCTGTGTCACCTGCTCAACTTCTAATGCACAAATCTTGCTCTTTGTCTCCTGTCTATGTGGGTTTCCCTCCTAGCAAGCAGTGTTCCTTGAATGCTGTTGTTCTTGGGAGTAAAAGGCTTCCTGCCTGCCTCCCTTTGCCCCACTCTGGCCCTTCCCCCAGCCCAGCCAAGCCAGGGACCCTTGGAGTGAATGCCTCCATATTGTTGGTTTAGTCTATTGTGATGCTAATGGAAGCCGGAGACCCTCAAGTCATCTATCACGCGTGACAGGGAAGCAGGGGCATTGTGTCTTGTACTGCACACAGGAGAAGGGTTGCTGTCTCCACAGGTCTCACCGGGGGAATATCAAACCCAAAGAATTCATGCTTTTGTGGTATATTGTAGTGACAGAAGTACTACTCAATAACTACACTACCCCAAATTACTAGCAACCAAACATGTATATCTTTCTTCAAATGTACTCCCCAAAAATATACCCAATTGTCTTTGGGTAATGGGTATTTTAACTAGCAATAGATTTGGTAATATTGCCCATTTGTATGATTAATTTGGTTTGAGTGTAAAAGTGTAAATGTTCAAATCACCATCAAATATATACATAAATACAGTGGTGGTCAGAATTATTGGCACCCCTGGTAAATATGATCAAATATGGCTGTAAAAAATAAATCTGCATTGTTTATCCTTTTGATCTTTTATTAAAAAAAATGCACAAACATCTAAACTTTCATTGAAGTAAAAGAATTGAAAGTGGGGGGTAAATCACGTTATGAAATAAATGCTTTTCTCCAAAACACGTTGGCCACAATTATTGGCACCCTTTTATTAAATACTTTTTGCAACCTCCTTTTGCCAAGATAACAGCTCTGAGTCTGCTTCTATAACGCCTGATGAGTTTAGTGAACACCTGACCAGAGATCAGAGACCATTCCTCCATACAGAATCTCTCCAGATCCTTCAGATTCCCAGCTCCATGTTGGTGCTTCTTCTCTTCAGTTCACCCCACTCATTTTCTATAGGGTTCAGGTCAGGGGACTGGGACGGTCATGGTAGAAGCTTCAATTTGTGCTCAGTGACACATTTGTGTGTTGATTTTGATGTTTGTTTTGGATCGTTGTCCTGATGGAAGATCCAACCACGGCCCATTATAAGATTTCTAGCAGAGGCCGTCAGGTTTTGATTTTTTATCTGTTGGTATTTGCTAGAATCCATTATACCATGTATCTGAACAAGATGTCCAGGACCTCCAGCAAAAAAATAGGCCCACAACATTAAAGATCCAGTGGTATTTTTAACCGTGGGCATGGGGTACTTTCTATCCCTGTTTGCACCAAACCCATCTGGTGGATTTGCTGGCAAAAAGCTCTTTTTATAGTTTCATCTGACCACAGAACCAGGTCCCTTTTGAATTTCTAGTCGTGTCTGACGACTGAATATGCTGGAGTTTGTTTCTGGATGAGCAAGAAGGATTTTTCTTGAATCCCTCCCAAACAACATGAGGTGATGTAGGGGTTGTTTGATTTTTTTTTTTTTTTTAGGCTTTCTGACCCCAAGACTCAACTAATGTCTGCAATTCTCCATCTGTGATCCTTGGAGAGTCTTTGGCCACTCAAACTCTCCTCCTCGCCGTGCATTAAGACAGTATAGACACACGTCCTCTTCCAGGCAGATTCGTAACATCTTTAGTTGATTGGAGCTTCTTAATTATTGCCCTGATGGTGGAAATGGGGATTTTCAATGCTTTAGCTATTTTCCTACAGCCACTTTCTATTTTGTGAAGCTCAACAATCTTTTGCTGCACATCAGAACTATATTCTTTGGCTTTACTCATTGTGATGAATGATTAAGGGAATTTGGCCTTTGTGTTTCCTCATATTTATACTCCTGTGGAACAAGACATCATAGCTGGACAATTTCATGTTCCTAGTCACCCTGGTGTGCTAAAAAATTTAAATGTTAATGGGAATATACTTCAGAGATATTTTACTCATAAAAAATTCTAGGGGTGCCAATAATTGTGGCCAACGTGTTTTGGAGAAAAGCATTTATTTCATAATGTGATTTACCCCCAACTTTCAATTCTTTTACTTCAAAGAAAGGTTATATTTTTGTGAATTTTTTGAATAAAAGATCAAAAGGATAAACAATGCAGATTTATTTTTTACAGCCATATTTGATCATATTTACCAGGGGTGCCAATAATTCTGACCACCACTGTATATTATTATTAAATATATTCAGGGTTAATTTAGTAAGAACAATTTATTGTACAAACTTCATTTGTTCGAAAAGTAGAATGCTTTTATTGCACACGTTTGAAATCTCACAGGAATGAATGTTAAGATCAAACTTAGTATTTTAGTCCCTTTCTGCTGACAGTTTAAACTTGTGGCCTATTGAAGATTAATGCTAGATTTGTATGGGGTGAAGCCACTGAAGTGAGCATTTGTGTGAGAAATCTCTCACTGCTGACTGACTGTATGGCCACGGTCCAGCATCCACTGACTTCATCGTTGTCCAACTGACCAGATGTGAGTGCGGTCAGGCCTGCGTTAAACAAATGTGGTACAACAGGAAATGAGTGCTTTAAAATGCTCTGAGAAAAAAATTTGATGTGTTTTTAGCAATCAAAGAACATAACCAAAGCCATTAAAAGGCTTTAATATGCTATAACTATAAATGAGGACAATGTTTATGGCATGGGGTCTGAGCCGAGCTGCAGGATTTTGCTTTGATTAAATCATCTTTGCTATGACATGCTGGCAGGAAGGATGATGGGGCTTTATTTGCTTCACCCCCTCGGTGTGGAATCAATGGCAATTTTATGCTGTCTTTTTAAATGATATAACACACTCCTGCTGCAGAGGCTCTTTGGCTCATGTGGAGTGCTATCTGTGAGGGGCTGAGAGGATGCTAATGGAAGGGCTGGTGTTGATGGTTTCATCCCAGTTAGACCTTTAAGGAGGAGGACACTGCCACGTGTTGCTAGAAAAAAAGAACAGCTCATACCAGCTTAAGGTGTTCAAACTCATTTATGGGACAGCTGTTTTTTTGCTATTCCAAGGTGGTCTACCAGCTCTGAACAGCTTGATCAAGATGGTCTACCAGGCCAACAACAAGTCCACCAAATGATAGTCCAGTTAGTTAATCAGTCATCTTGGCCAGATTGATCTTGCTGTAGGGCTGAGAGAAAGCTGTATGTAAGGGCTGGTGATGATGGGTTTTATCTGAGTTAGACCTTTAAGGAGAATTCACAACTAAAGCTCATTTCTGGGACATGAAAACTGATTTGTTGCTGTTCCAAGGTGGTCTACCAGCTTGATCAATTTGATCTACACTACCAGTCAAAAGTTTGACAACGGTAAGATTTTTTAATGTTTTTAAAGAAGTCTCTTATGCTCACCAAGGCTGCATTTATGTTATTAAAAATACAAAAAAAGCTGTAATATTGTGAAATATTATTAAAATGTAAAATGACTGTTTTGAATATATTTTGAATCGTTCTAATATTCTGATTTGCTGCTCAAGAAACATTTATGATTATTATCAATGTTGAAAGCAGTTGTGTAAAACATTTTTTTTTAGGATTCTTTGATGAATAGAAAGTTCAAAAGAACAGTATTTATCAAAAATTTTTTGGGGGGGAAAGAACTTAAAGAAATTAATACATTTATTCAGCAAGGATGCATTGAATTGATCAAGTGACAGTATAAACATTTATAATGTTGCAAAAGCTTTATATTTCAGATAAATGCTGCTCTTTTGAACTTTCTATTCATTAAATAATCCTGAAAAAAAAATTGTACACAACTGTTTTCAACTGATAATAATAATAAATGTTTCTTGAGCAGCAAATCGGCATATTAGAATGATTTCTGAAGGATCATGTGACTCTAAAGACTGGAGTAATGATGCTGAAAATTCAGCTTTGAATCACAGAAATAAATTGCATTTTAAAATATATTCAAATAGAAAAAAGTTATTTTAAATTGTAAAAATATTTCACAACAATACTGTTTTTGCTGTATTTTGGATCAAATAAATGCAGCCTTGGTGAGCAGAAGAGACTTCTTTTAAAAACATTTAAAAAATCTTACTGTTCTCAAACTTTTGACTGGTAGTGTACCAGGTCGAAGCCAGTTCCAACAGTTGATAGTCAAGTTAATCAATCATTTAGACAAGCTTGAAACTTCTCCAGAGTGCTTTGAAGGGCACAGGGGGTGCTAATGTAAGGGCTGGTGATGATGGTTTGGTTTTATCCCAGTTAAACTGCGAGGAGGAGGGAGTTGCCACGTGTTGCTTCACCCTGTTAAAGAAACCGGGTCATATCAGTTTAAGGCAGTCAAGCTGGAGCATAGCAGCTGGTCCAATGTGGTCTACCAGCTCTAACTAGCTTGACCAAGATGGTCTACCAGTTGGTCCAGTTGATCAACTAGCTAATGACTATAAAGTGCTGGGTTGGACCTGTTGTTGCCTGCTTAAGGTGATCAAGGGGAATTTTTTTGGACATAACAACTGAATTTTGGTGTTCTAATTTGGCCGTAGCCAGCTTGGACCATCTAATGAGGATAAACGACCAGCTTGGACCAACTAGTTTGTTCAGCAGAGCTTTATGGTCCAAAGTCCCAGCACTGATCTGGGTAATTACGCAAAGTAAACAATGTACAAGGCACGTTTGATATCAGTTTTTAAGATGAGGGATGTCATCAGTAGCTCCTCACTGCAGAACACGAGATCCAGGGGGTGGGGTTGAATCCAGATCCAGGGGATGGAGTTGGGGTAGATTTAGGGTAGGTGTAGTCTCAGCCTCAGACGTCACGCCCACTGTCCGTTGGATGAACGTCTGATGCATATTGCACACTTACTGGAAACACTTCAGGATTTTTGAAGTCGTCATCTGGTTGTTTGAATTCTACAGGATGTCTGGGAGACGTGTGTGTCGCGTTCTTTAGCGGTCCGCCTGGAAACAAATGGCATGACACCAAACTCCCTTGTGGAAGAAGAACACCGTTGTGTTTACAACTGTGACAATGAGAGCTTACCAGGATCAACTAAACTCTCGATTTTCGAAGTATATGAAGTTTGCGACTCAATTGTTGCAGTAATATAACAGAGTAATATATCAAAGTGTTCTGCAGTGAGGACCATCTCAATGTCATTGTGGGCTGAGATAAGATATTGAGTCTTGACACATTAATGGTGATTAGTAATTTGAAAGTTCACTGCTGCTAGGGTGTTTTGGCAACACTAAGAAACAGCTTTAAAACACTGAGGAAATGCTTGTTGTTCCGAGCTGTTTGAGAACAGCTCAGTTGAGGTAATGAAACCTCATCCAAATTATAAAAGGGTGATGCAGCATTGTAAGGTGAGAGTGAATGTGTGGTAAAGTGGGCTGCAGTGGGGAGTCGTGGGGGAGTAGCGGGCAATGCAGCAGCTGTGTAAACCTCATCAGTTCAAGAAGGGGATGCAGGAACCAAGGGCTGGACGAATGCATTGAGAGGGTGAACTCTTGTACCAAGACTGTTAATTGTTCTCTGGCTTAGTTAACGTCCATCTACAGTCACACCTCGGCTCCAGACTGTGCAGCTATCAAAGACACACCCTATTCAGAGAAAGCCTTCAATGGCCAGAGTCTGTCAGTGCATATCTGAGGAGTCTGAGCAGGGGAGGATGAGTTAGCGTCTAAATTGAGGTGGGAGTGCTGACAGCTCTCAGTAGGGAGCGGGGAGGGAGTCCGCTCCTCTTTCCTCTGAGGGAGTTGGCGCAAAGGGCGGAGATGCATTCCTAATTGAATGAAGAGTCAGCTGGGGGACAATCCTAGAAAGAGGGGTGCCGGCAGGCCCCACTGAGTGGCTTCTGCTGTTTTAGGAGCTATTGATATGGACTGCTGTCTTTGAAATTAAGGGAAGGCTTTTCCTCGAGAGGACGGATTTCTTCTTGCTCGGTGCCCTGCTTTTTAGTCAGGCCATAAATACCTAATCCTTTCCCTACTGTTTTGACTGACAACTGGAGAACTCTTTCAAGAGTTCACATCCTCCCCGTTCCCACCCCCTGCTCGGCCGCCCTCCTCGTGTACACCACACTGCCGAATTAATATATTCACCATGAATATCCGCCATGGACAAAACTTTAAATCGAATTGGTGCGTTCATATGGACTTGTTCACACAAAGCAAAGAATGCCAGATTCAGTTTTTATGTCATTTCAAAAAAATTTTGCAGCATCTCACCAGATTTTTAATAAGTGCATTAAAACTTTTAACTGAACTAACTTAAACAGCCCAAAACTGTAAAATTTATATTGCAATATTATGTATAATATATATGCAATACAATATATACTGTTAAAAAACTATTGTATTATTATTATTATTATTCATAGATATTCTAATTGATTTGTCAAATCACAAAATAATCACAGTATGATTTTCTTTGGCAAATTCTTTGCTTTTCAGTAACCAGAATTATTAATAATTTAAATAAAAGTTCTGTATTGGAATTTTTGTGCATTGTTCCAGAATCAGAGTTTCACAGTCCAACCACATGCAGGGCACCTGTTCACACTCTTTTAGAATAAAACTGTTATGCATATTACTTTAAAAATACAAAGTATTTTCTCTTATTAATGTCATGGGGGGCAGCTTGTCTCCTGGGGTTGCAGGACCTCCAGTGTGTCCTTACCCTCTTATTTTGACTCAGTTTCTTTCTGCCAATGTTGTTTTGCACGGCAAACACAGGAAAGAAAGCATGCTGGCCAAGTCCCGCTGAGCAGGGTTTTTTTCAAGGCGGTGAAAAGAATGAATTATTCAGCAGTAAGCATGCTTACAGCTGGCCGTTTGTGAGCTTTGATCTAGGAATCAGGCGTCTGCATGAATGCCCTTATTGTCATGTTATGTGTACACAGTGTGTGAATTATTGAAAGTGGCGAGGCCCTGGCTTCATCTGGGAGAGATTACAGTGTTGGCATGCTGAGGAGGTGGGCTGGAACTGAAAATCCCCAGATGCTATTTATTTGTCCTGGAGGTCACATGATCTCCCGCCGTTGTTATAGCCTTAACAGAATGCCTTACGTAAAGAAAGAGAGCTGCCCATCCATTCAGCCCGCACATGCATCAAGCACGCATGTTGGAATCGCACACTCATTTGCTTCAGGCTGTGTTGGCTGTGTTGGGGAGCGCTACACACCTGTTAGGACAAGGTCTTTGTAGAGGGAGTTATTAGACATCTCATATATTGCTAGCAACACATGTACATGCTTTGTGGGTAATTCCAGAGTTTGGTCTTTAAAGGATTCAGTGCCCGATTGGGGCTTTTTTAGATTTATTTTGACATTGATTATGAAGTCATAGTTAAAGTTGGCACTCTGTCTTCTATTTTCTAAATGCATATTATAATTCTTATCAACAACCAATACATAGAACCATGAATTTTGCGGCAAATTTATAAACCTTTTTATGTGCTGTTATTCAAGAGTAAAAACCTTCTTATTCACTAATCACCTGCAATCCAGTTTGGCCCAAGGTATGAGTATTTAAATGAAGTCTGTGTCGTTTTTAAGCGAAACAGACCTGATGTAAATTAGGCTTGTTATAATTATTATTATTGTAAATTGCACCTTATAATATTCACATCTCTAGCTTATGTGTCTGATGCAATTAACTGCATGCTAAAAACAGGCAATAAATGGAATTGTATGTACATTTATGTACATTTTCTATTGATTAAAGAAGCAGAGTTTTATAATTATCATTATCGTCATATCCAGCTGTGCAGTGTAGACAAGCATTTTTTATTTATTTAAAATAGACTATTCAGGTGTGGTGATGCAGTACAGTCCCAGTAAAATATAACAGATTGTGTTAGTCTGTAACACTGTCTCATAACGACCCAGAAAGATTGGGCGGCATACAAATAGTGTTTTGTTAATACAAAACAGTGTTCAGCACTGATTTTGTTGGCGTGTTTGCGTCATTACCTCATTTGCATAATTAGTTTAGTCAACATATGGAGCCCTGCACATGACATGCGGAAAATAAAATAATAAAATAATATATATAACATAGCTACAAATGAATTAGTTCTCTCGTTTTAGCAAATCATGGCCACAATTTACTAATTCGTTCCCTCGTTTTATGTAAATCTTGTGCACAATATAATAATTTGTTCCCATGCTTTACTATATTGTGTGCACAATATAATAATTTGTTCCCTTGTTTTAGTAAATTGCTAAAATGAGGGAACAAACTATTACAACATGGCCACGATTTAGTAAAACGAGGGAAATAATTATTATTTGTGTGCATGATTTAGTAAAACGTGCTGATATATAAGTAACTCATGGGAACAAACTGTTAATTTGTGGCCATGATATACATATTTTTCCTGCATGTCATGTGCGGGGCTCTGTAAAAACATGGTTGTACAAAAAACCCTGATATCAACAGGTCCAATTCATTCTTTATGATTCCCCTTGGTTTTAAAACTCACGAGAGAAAAGCAAATTACTGGTACGTAAGAGAGAGGAGGTGAGTGAGAAAGAGATTCCCTTTCACGCGACAGGTGTGCCTAATAGCAGAAGCTCAGGAGATTACCCAGCCCACCTGAACACAGCGAGCCCAGCGCACAGCAGGTGGATGATGCGGCTTTGCCATCTCAGTGTGTGCCCATTTCACAAACAACAGCCCTCAGCCCAGCCTCCGCCATGGCCAGTCACCCCACTCCACACCCAGAACACATCTGCTGCCTCACCTCCTCAACTTATCTTTTTTTTTTAACCTTTTTTTTTTTTTTTTTTTTTTTACTTTTTTTACTTGATGGAGCCATGGCCTGGTGGTTAGTTACATGTTGAGCAGGGGTGTTCATATGGCAATTTTGAGTTCAATTCTTGCTGCGTTCAGGTCATCAAAAGCCAAAAAAAAGAATAAATGGCTGGACTCAGGGGGACCAGGAATTGAATTTCAAGGGGGGACAGAGTTCCAGTTCAAAATGGAGAGGATTTCCATCTTTTATCCACATAATAGCCTCTAGCTATGCAAATTTCATACATGCTGTTCCAAAATGCATGCAAAACATACATTTTCTGCATCTTTTATACAGTATCTTTGTGTGTATATAGACACATTACATGTTCGCCATTCTTTATGCTAATTATATTTTGCTGAAAATACCATTTATTGTTCTTCCAAAGTAAATTGGGTGGACACGTGGTAAATTGTAGCTACATCAATTCTGTGGTTGCCTGTTTAAAAAGCTAGTTTTATTACACGGCCCTGAATAAAAAAAAAAAACAAGGGTTCTATGGCAACCGTTGGCTACAGCTGGACACATAATTAGAGTGGCTCCTTACCTATAATTTGCGTAATAGTTTTGGGGTGGCGGTATGTTATTAACATATGAAAAGGCTAAGCAGGGGTCATTGTGCCTTGCATCAGTAATTAGAGCAGTGCCGAGGGCGCAAGAATGTGTAGAGCTGCCATTAATTGGAGATCACTACAAAACCATGCTTTAATTATTATTTAGTGAGAACAGTAGTGTGTTAAATGAATATGTTCTCTGTCATTACGTGCTGTAACCATATGAATGTCTGGATCTGTTTCTTTTCATAGCATGAGGCTTTGAAGAAATTGGGATTAAATTAGATTACATTGAAAAGCTGTAGATTTGTTGGGCTATTATTATGGTAATAGCACACACAGCCAAGTTTTCATTTAAATTAGGCGTGTTTGTTTATTCACTGGGATAAAGATTGCTACATGTTGCTGACATGGTGGGAACAATTGAGGTGGTAGAAATTTTGGCTCATACATATGAACTCAAGGCCATGCATTTCTGTGTTGATTAGAGTAATTGAATTTATAGCATTACATCTCCACACATTTTACATTAACACATCTCATCTTTTGTCTTTCCCTAGGTCGGAATGAGCTGATTGCCAGATACATTAAACTCAGAACTGGGAAGACAAGGACACGGAAACAGGTAAGAGAATCCGTGGTCTTGCATGCATGCCACTAAACAGGGGAAGGCCAGTACTGTTGAATGTGCCTGCTATCTGAGCTTCTGCAGAGAGAGAACTTACAGCGCACCCAATGAACAGCAGAAATAAAGACATCTTAGGGGTGGGCGATATAAGGAAAAATGTATTCTTAAAAATGATATCATATTATAATATATATAATATTTAGTGCTGTCAAAATTAACGCATGAGATTCATTTTTTTTCTTTCAGTTTAACACGTTAAAAATATTTAATGCAATTAATGCAGCATCCGTTTTTTCCCATCATATTTTGGCAGCATTACATTATATGATCACGCTCTTATTCATGCAAATGCTTTTAAACCATTCAAGCACGATAAGACACAAAAGAGAATGCAGTGAAAAATTATGCCAAAATGCCCGTTTTGTCGAGTATCCTCACAAGCACAGTCTTAAATGAGTTAAATGAAGTCTTAAATGATCGCAAAGAGTTGTGAGAAAATGGGATGCGTGTCAGATCCGCATGATGTGCGGCAAGTCTTAAAGTGACAGCAGCCTAATAAACATATTGCTGTCTGTCATTAATGTTAATCAAAGAACAAAAGAAAAAGAGAAAATCACTCACTCACTATATCTATATTAATAACACAATCACACAATGTGATCACACAAAATACTTGTGCAAACTATTCATTGCTTGAAAAGCACATCTAAATCTTACTGAACACAGATATTTTCAATAGTTTGCAGCTACAGTTTGGCATTTTGGTTCAAGTGGTAAATTTTATAATATTTTTAATATACTTTTATCTTTTATATATGAATTAACATAGTAATATATATATATATATATATATATATATAACTTTTGTAGCTTTAATAAGGATTAATATATTTAATTTATGTTTGATCACTTTATTATCCTAACTGTTAGACCTAACCGAAAATCTTAAAGCCCTGTTTACAAGGTTACATGGGTCAAAAACAATGAAAACAAAAACTTTTTTGTGCATTTTGACAGTGCAAGTAAAAATCTGAACTGGTCTGACTGAGCCAATAGAAAAAAAAATGAGTCCTGATATATTGAAGGGCAGGTAAATGTGACATTTATTATAATGGGTTTATGTGAAGATTGTTTTAAGTTCACTTAAATTAAAAGTAGTTGTATTTATTAAAGCCTAATACATGTTACAATTGATAGTTTTCCATTATACTGTAATGCTGAATGGCTATAATGTCTAAAATTGAGAAAAAAATAAATTTCATAGAGACATCAGTAGCTGTATTGGTATCGGTGATGCCTTCTTTCATATAAAAATGCCATTAAACAAATATTTAAAATATAGGCTACTGTCTTTATGTGGTTTCTTCATCAATTTGGAGTTTAAATGTGAAATTATTAGCTAGGTGCTACAGAAAAATATGTGATTAATTAGTTATTTTTTTAATAAATTGACAGCACTAATATATATATATATTAACTATGTTAATTCATAGATAAAAGTATATTAAAAATATAATAAAATTGACCACTTGAACCAAAACGCCAAACTGTAGCTGTAAACTATTTAAATATCTGTATTCAGTAAGATTTACCTTGTGAAGCCAAGATGTACTTTTCAAACAATGAATGAATAGTTTGCACAAGTATTTTGTGTGATCACATTGTGTGATTGTGTTATAAATATATGAAAACACTCTTTTCAGAACACTGAAAAAATATGTGCCGCTTCGGCTTACGGAGTGAAACAGGAATTTGAGGGACACCTGTCGGTTTTTCTGTGCATCTAGGTAGTTGAGGAGATTGGAAGACCAATTATCTTGACAAAATGTCTTTATTGCCCACCCCTACTCTCACACTCATACATAAGGTTGTACCCACACACACACACATAGCCGCTCATGAAGGAGCATTGAGCTTTGCAGCATGCTCAGGCTGGGCGCAAGAACGCTAATGCGATTGTAGAAGAGCCGGCAGATGTTTCATTCAGCTGTATGAGAACACGCCGCTGACACACTCACTCACACATTAGCTAACACAATTTTAATGATGACCTGTTCAGTTTACATCCATGAATCTGTTTCTCCATTTGATTGTAATGTAATTTGTCATTTGGTGATCTACTGTAAATGTGTTGGTGCAGCTTTAACACTTCAAAGGGCCATGTTTCAAAGCTCTTATCAGATAGATTTACTACAGCAGACAGGGAACATGATACAAGACATCCTCTTGTTTTAAATGAGATATGTGAATATTCCAGGTTATATAGTATCTAGGCTGCTCTCTGATCCCTCAGTTGGTTAAAACAAACAAGAAAAGTGTTTACAGTAAATTACTACAGTACAGCAGCAGAATATCTCTTACAATTATCACACTGTTTTAGGACCGTTAAATAATATAATTTAACAGTTGCCTTGTTCCCTATCCACCCAAACCCTAACATTGCATTGAACGAGGTTGTTTGATAAATTCACTTATTATAACTCGCTAGAATAATTGATTCTGATTGGTCAATTACTGCGTTGAGCAATCAAATATTGGTAACACTTTACAATGATGTTACAACATTAGTTAACTACATTAGTCAACATGAACTAACAATGAAAAATACATTTAATTGAATCAAAAAACATTATTTTTATTAACTAAAGTTAGCAAAGATTAATGAATAAATACTGTAACAAATGTATTGCTCATTGTTAAAGTTAACGTTAACTAACCTTATTGTAGCCTAATATTTTTGAATATTGACTATTGTCTATTAGGGGTTGCACAGACTAGTCGACTTTAATGCTCTGCCATGATGCTTTAAGCTTGACGTCGACTAGTCGCTGATCATGGCCTATAGAGGGCGCAACAGGACAAGAAATCTTTGAAGTCTACTTTTACGCTCCAGTTTCCAGCAGTTAAAATGACAAATAAATGCATACTCTGAGAGCTCTTCATAAGATATGTTTGATTATACCATCTGGATGCTCAATATTGATCGGATGAATGCACGTTTTAAACAGTTTATTGTACACGTAAGTTAATCGCCGTTCTAAACTAATGCGCTGCTGCATTGTAAAGAACACACACACAGACAGTAGCTCACACACACAGAAACATTCAGTAGCGCAGAAATGTATTGTCAACACTGTTCTGTGATTTATCAATAAATAGCAAACTTAAAAGTTCTAGCATATATTTCTTAGTAACTAAAACCCACAGCTTCACTATTAGTAGAGACGCTGCCAGGTAGAATTTATTCACACGCAATCGCTCTCTCTCTAATGCATTCATATAAATGTAACATTTACTGTGCAACTTTATCTGTATCTGATTTAGAACAAGCAGAAATCTGTGAGAAATATAACAACCCAAAGACAAAAGAACTGATTAAAATAAGCTTTTATAGCCTTGTGGGCAGCGCTGTGTCATTTGCCATAGATGTGCACAAGGCAACCCAGCAAGCCATTTTGCATTTAAAAGACGCCCTCACTTCTAGGCTAAAACAAGGCAAAATTTGGGCTGTCAGTGAAAATTTAATAGGCGTCTAACCATAGCCCAAGAATAGACATGAACCGAGAACATGAACATGTCATAGAAATGAAACCAAACTCCTTGTAATCACTGTTGACTTTGCTTACATGATGGAATATCATACATCTCGCAAGTTATTTTGGCAAAAACGACATGTAACCAAATTCAAGGCTATTTTGGCTAGAAGTGGGTTACTCATAGCCGGACTATATCGGGTCTATAGTTAACCGAGACGGTGAAATGACGGCTATTGCTTGCTGGGAACCTGCGTTCGACTCTCAGCTCGAGGTTCAGGCTTATTTGTTAATTAATGACGTCATCAGCGACTAGTTGACTTCGACTTGACTTTAATCACATAAATGTTGCATTTCCTACAACTAGTAGTTTAAAAAGTGCAAAGTGCAGTGAACACTTTTCAAAATTTGATTTACAAACTGAGGGCTGAATTGTAATTATTAGCTTTTGTAATCGGCAGCATGCCCCAAATCGTGTTGACAAACCTAACATTGTGTTTAACCCAGAACATACCTTTACATAAAGTGATTTCCTAACGATTGATGGAAGAAATGGCATAAACCTATGGGGACAGTATTATGTAAGGACACTTCTCAAATTCGCAGCAAAGTGAAAAGTCCAGAAATCGACCCAAACGCTGAAACATCACAACAATCCCATTGTAATTTCATTTGGCTAAGCCTGAACCATTGAAGTGATTGTTGTAATTAATTTGGAAAGGTCAAAGGACCACTTGTGCTGCTGAGATATGTGTAAATTTGACTTTGCCAGGCTGGAGAGTTAAGAGCGGCGGGCCTCCGGAGACCGTCGACCTCATTAACGCCGCGTTGAACGCGAGGCCCGCTCAACAGCCACTTGTGTGTGATTGGCCTGATTAAGACGAGGAACGCTCTCCACGTAACCCCTCGGAGCAGAGCCTCATTACAACATCACACAACCTCCCACCTCACATCACTATTAATACACCATTAGTACATAATTCACAAACAGATCTCTGACTTGGTGGAATATGCAGAGCAGCGGTTAAAGGGCCCCGGGGCCCGTGCTCTCGCTCTCGCTCTCCTCCCCGAAGAATACTAGACGTGGCCATTCTCATTCAGTACACAGAAGATCACATCTGCGCTGTCTTAATGTGCTTAAGAAGCCTGCATCCTCCTTAATCAGCTCACTTAAGTAAGGAGGTGAGCGGGCCAGTGCGCTGGGCGGCCGTCGGCTTGGCCACGCTTTTCTTTTAACGAAGCCGAGCGAAAGGCTCGCTAAAGCCAAATGTTTGACTTGTTAAAAATGTCTGTAATTCTTGATTGCTTTCTTTTCTTTTTGCTTTTCTTGTTTTGTTTTGAAAAACGGAGGTGTCTAGTCACATACAGGTCTTAGCAAGAAAGAAAGTTCGAGAAATCCAAGCTGCCATCAAGGTACGTCTGGCTCTGCCCAGTTGCAGGGGGGCTTTTCATCGCCATGGTTACAGGCTGTTCCTTTGTTTTCCTCCCCTCCCCTACCCCGCAGGTGTCTAGTCACATTCAGGTTCTTGCCAGAAGGAAATCTCGTGAATTTCATTCCAAGCTAAAGGTATGCGCTTTTCTGCTTTTGGGCTTGTGGTTGCCATGTGTCTCACTTCCTGTTTCCTGTGAATGCCTTGTTGCTCTAATTCCTGTAACCTAGATCCCCTCGCATGCGACGGCCTGTTTAGCATACATAATTCAATGCCTGTACTCCGTCCCCGATGTGCATCCTCCTTTCATGCTCATCAGTGGCCGTTTTCTCCTCTGTGTTTCACTGACCACTAAGTGTGTGTGTGCTCTGAGTCTAACGCTATAGGTCCCACGCCGACTCCTGGTTAAATATAGCAGGGGTGCAGTAACAGTTGGCACATGCCGCAAACCTGAAAAGAGCCATATGCTTTGGAAATTAATATAGATGTGAAATTCTATAGCTCTGGAGAGAAAAGGCAACTATTAAGTTTGTTCCATAATGCAGCTAATTTTGCCGCTCACTGACTTGGAACTGAGGTTTTATAAATCCCAGTTTTCTATCCCTGTAATTTTGGGGATAGCATTTTTAGAAGTTCACAAACTAAATCTTTGTGGTATAAGGAAATATTCTATAAAACATATATAATGATAAATTAATTTATGGTAGATATAAAATGATATCGCTCATATAAAGATATATATATATATATAAGATATAACGCATATAAAAAACTCTCTGATATCTGTACATGTTTTTTTTTACTAACCAGTCCGGATATTATTTACATTAAGTTTACTGAATTTTTTACATCTCTAATTTGTTTCCGATTACAATGTTAAAGATTAATATGAAAAGTGAAGTTTGTAATATCTGTGCTGCTAATGTCACCAAATTAAAAGAATTGCAGAATTGTGAAAATAATCTAAGGGGGCGTTTACACAACACCATTTTTGACTAAAAACGGAAAACTTTTTATGCGTTTTGGCCATTTATTTACACGGCAACGGCGTTTTGGGGGCCTGAAAATGCAAACTTTTGAAAACGGGTTTCAAAGAGCAAGTTTTTTTCAAAATGATACCGTCTCCATGTAAACTACAAAAACACAAATTTGTGAAAACGGAGATATCATGCGCATGTGTATTATGTGTTCAGTCTATAGGCGTGTAGTGTTTCTTTACAAAGTGACATCGCCACCTACTGGCCTGGCAGAAGAATCAGTCCCTCCAGTTTTTTGCGATTCCGCGATCGCTGAATACAACGCAAAATCAACAAAATTTCAAATTTTTTTGCGATCCTGCATAATTCGTCATTTCACCGCAAAATAATCTCAAAAACTAATTTTTATCACAAAAATAAATAATATTATATAATCCCTCATTTATTTTCTCGAGGATACAGACGTCGTGCATGCACAGTATGTGGACTGTGTGAAAGTGAAAGCGATGGTTTAATTATAATATTTTTGTCACTTTTCCCACCCTGAGTGATCATGCTATGCCTTTTTTTGTAAGATACCAAAATAAACAAAATGTATGCGTTTTGTTTGTTCTATTGTCATGTATGACTATTGTGCATCTAACATAATACATAGTATGGTAAATGTGGTATCCTAATTATAAAAAAAATCCCCGCAAATTTCTGTAAATTACCACCACAAAATCAGTTATTTTGATCGCAAAAAACAAAAAATATTGCGAAATCCTGGTGGGACTGCATAATACAGCGCTTTTAGCCGTTTTTACGGATCTGTGTGAACAGGGATCGTTTTGACAACGTTGTCGTCTGTACGTGAAAAACACAAAGGAAAAACTAGTACATCGTTGCCGTGTAAACGTACCTTAAGTTTCCTAAGATTTCCTAAACAGTCTGTCTGCCATTGGCCAGGCAAACATCTAGCCCTGCCCCCAAACTAACGCCATTGGTTGAGTGTTACTTGTCAATGTATCAGGATGTTTTGATAGTGACACAGTCACAGTGTGTCACACTTTCAGGACATCAACCTTTGAATGGCTTATAGTTGCCTCTACAAATTAAATGAGAGTATATAAACTAGAATGAATTATATGACAAAACAAAGCCTCAAAAGCACAATGCACTTTGCTGGTCACATGAATGCATTTCTCTGTCGTGTTTGCATGTGTGTGTGTGTCGTGTGTGGAGTGTCTCATGCTGGCAGTATGCTTCAGCTGGTGAGAGTGGCTGAGAGCTGGAGGTCAGAGTTCAGCAGGATTCTGGTCACTGCTTAAACAACACGAGCGGCCACATGACTACAGGAAGAGCACAGTCTAGAGTAAAACGAGCACTGCTTTGCCTTTATCTCTCCTGAAGTTTAATGAGGTCATCTGTTCTTCCCAAACGCTCTGCACAAGAAGTCTGGCCCAAAGAGCCCCATTAGGGCTGTCGCTCAGATGCTTTTTGTGGCGTTCCCCTCTCTTCTCGCTCTTTCTCCTGGCTTTTTTTTCAATAACCCACTGGCCGTCAAACGCTTTCCTCATGCTGCATTAATGAAACTACTAAAATCACTCCCCACCCCCACCCCCCCACCACCACCACCACCACATTCTCTCCTATCATTTCCAAACATCCCCCCCCCCCCCCCCCCCTGTATGATTCAGCCATATAAACAGCAAAGTGTGCTGCATATAATCACCTTACATCAAATGCATCTCATCCACAAAGGCTGCGGCTTACAAAAAAAGGTGCCTTTTGTGGAAGGGATAATCTGATAATAAATTGACCTGTCATTTAAGATACATCTGCAAGGGTCATTTCCTAATGTCTGTGTTTACTGAAAAGACCTTGAGGTTGGTCTGACTTCTCCGTCTCCTTCTGTTTTGTTCTCTTTCTTTTTGTGAGGTGATGACTAACTCCTTTTGACCAGCACACTTTTCCACAGTTCCCAGTTTACTCAGATAGATTAATGATTCCCCCATTTGTGTGCGAGTGTATGTGTGTGTGTATGTGTGTGTGTGTGTGTGTGTGTGTGTGCCTAGTGGAGCGTCTGTGTGCATTTCCGCCATGAATGGCTGGTCTTTCAGGGACACTGGCGGCTGCCTGAGTAAAAACAGCCAGCTTTTGTATGGGTCTCTGTCTACTCTCATCTAAAGCAAATTAGAAATCAGGAGCGGGGAAGAATTTGAGCTCCCTCCTGCCATTTGCAGCGTAGCATTATAGTAAACCTGCCCAGTGTGCTCTTATCTGAGACATGTTGACTGAAATGACTGTCATTATGGTGCCCCTCTTTGAGCTGGTCTGTAATGAAACCCTAGCCACAGTAATCTCAAACTGCCATATTATCAGCTATAAATCTTCCCTAAAGATGCTTTCTGCAGTTCATCTGCTTGACCAGCGCTCACACTGAGTCCTTAATCTTGGTTTTACTATTAGCATGTTCAGTGTGACTTCAGAGGGCTTGGCATATCACTAAAATCGCATTTATAAAATAAAAATGATTCAGAATTCACAATATTCATATTCATAATTAGCAATATACAGCAAAGCGGTGTTATCTAACCAACATTTCAGTCATTGTGATATATCCCTGATGAAAAGACCAGCATCAATTTCAATTCTAGTTTATGATGGTTAGAACTAGTTCTGTACTGCTCAGCACCCTCTTCACCAGCTGGTGGCGACTTTAATTGCGTCGTTTAAAAGCGTCAAAGCTGCACGCAACCTAACCATGGACCAATCAGGGGTACGCTTACCGTACAACGACACAACTGCCATAGTATGATGCATCATTGAAGAAATTAGCTAGCTAGTCACTACTGTTTCCCAAAACTGTAGTAACATGGTTGCACCTCTGTCGTTTAAGCCAAGTTGGTTCAAAAATATAGGACTCGTTAATGACATAGTAATAATGGAGTAATAATGTCATATTATAGTTATTTTACACATAGCTACAACAAAAAGCTGTTATTTTTAATCATGTTAACATGCAGTATTTAATTGGCATACACTTCTGTGGACTACTTTGCTATTTTTGATCCCTGTCATTTTGCTTTATTTGATGTTTGATTCATTGTGGGATCCTTCTTACGTCATACACATGAACGGCACTGATTATTGACGCGCTATTATATATAAATGGAATGAAAATGATCGAATGTACCTCATGTTAGCTTGCTTATTGTGCCCAAAAGCATGAACTATGTAAGCATGTCATAACAACAAGAAACTATATGCTTTTAAAGGATTAATTCACTTTAAAATGAAAATTACCCCATGATTTACTCACCCTCAAGCCATCCTAGGCGTGTATGACTTTCTTCTTTCTGATGAACACAATCAGAGTTATATTAATAAATATCCTTTATTAACCCCCTGGAGCCATGTGGAGTACATTTATGACGGATGGATGCACTTTTTTGAGCTTCAAACTCAATGGACCCCGTCACTGCCATTATAAAGCTTGGAAGCGTCAGGATATTTATTAATATAACTCTGATTGTGTTCATTAGAAAGAAGAAAGTCATATACACCTAGGATGGCTTGAGGGTGAGTAAATCATGGGGTAATTTTCATTTTAAAGTGAACTAATCCTTTAAGCACGGGATGAGAGCTATACTCAACCACACAAGTTTGCAATGCTATTTGCGAATATTCGTTGGAACTTTGGTTTCGGAATTGTTGAGTAACAATGGAATTTGCAACCATAGTTGGATAACAATGCTTTTGGGAAATGCACCCTAACTTGAAACTTTTAAATAAAATTGGTTAATTTGTTTCCTACTTAATTTTAACAAAAATACATGAGTAAGGAGATGAACTGTTGAGATTAGCGAAACAATTTTCATCGTTAAAAATTTGTATATAAGTGGTCACAAGCTGAACAGTCAAAAGTTTAAGTACAAACCCGATTCCAAAAAAGTTGGGACACTGTACAAATTGTGAATAAAAAAGGAATGCAATAATTTACAAATCTCATAAACTTATATTTTATTCACAATAGAATATAGATAACATATCAAATGTTGAAAGTGAGACATTTTGAAATGTCATGCCAAATATTGGCTCATTTTGGATTTCATGAGAGCTACACATTCCAAAAAAGTTGGGACAGGTAGCAATAAGAGGCCGGGAAAGTTAAATGTACATATAAGGAACAGCTGGAGAACCAATTTTCAACTTATTAGGTCAATTGGCAACATGATTGGGTATAAAAAGAGCCTCTCAGAGTGGCAGTGTCTCTCAGAAGTCAAGATGGGCAGAGGATCACCAATTCCCCCAATGCTGCGGCAAAAAATAGTGGAGAAATATCAGAAAGGAGTTTCTCAGAGAAAAATTGCAAAGACTTTGAAGTTATCATAATCTACAGTGCATAATATCATCCAAAGATTCAGAGAATCTGGAACAATCTCTGTGCGTAAGGGTCAAGGCCAGAAAACCATACTGGATGCCCGTGATCTTCGGGCCCTTAGACGGCACTGCATCACATACAGGAATGCTACTGTAATGGAAATCACAACATGGGCTCAGGAATACTTCTAGAAAACATTGTCGGTGAACACAATCCACCGTGCCATTCGCCGTTGCCGGCTAAAACTCTATAGGTCAGAAAAGAAGCCATATCTAAACATGATCCAGAAGCGCAGGCGTTTTCTCTGGGCCAAGGCTCATTTAAAATGGACTATGGCAAAGTGGAAAACTGTTCTGTGGTCAGACGAATCAAAATTTGAAGTTCTTTTTGGAAAACTGGGACGCCATGTCATCCGGACTAAAGAGGACAAGGACAACCCAAGTTGTTATCAGTGCTCAGTTCAGAAGCCTGCATCTCTGATGGTATGGGGTTGCATGAGTGCGTGTGGCATGGGCAGCTTACACATCTGGAAAGGCACCATCAATGCTGAAAGGTATATCCAAGTTCTAGAACAACATATGCTCACATCCAGACGTCGTCTCTTTCAGGGAAGACCTTGCATTTTCCAACATGACAATGCCAGACCACATACTGCATCAATTACACCATCATGGCTGCGTAGAAGAAGGATCCGGGTACTGAAATGGCCAGCCTGCAGTCCAGATCTTTCACCCATAGAAAACATTTGCCGCATCATAAAGAGGAAGATGTGACAAAGAAGACCTAAGACAGTTGAGCAACTAGAAGGCTGTATTAGACAAGAATGGGACAACATTCCTATTCCTAAACTTGAGCAACTTGTCTCCTCAGTCCCCAGACGTTTGTAGACTGTTATAAAAAGAAGAGGGGATGCCACACAGTGGTAAACATGGCCTTGTCCCAACTTTTTTGAGATGTGTTGATGCCATGAAATTTAAAATCAACTTATTTTTCCCTTAAAATGATATATTTTCTCAGTTTAAACATTTGATATGTCATCTATGTTGTATTCTGAATAAAATATTGAAATTTGAAACTTCCACATCATTGCATTCTGTTTTTATTCACAATTTGTACAGTGTCCCAACTTTTTTGGAATCGGGTTTGTATATAGTGAATACCTAGTTCTGGCATGAAACTCTAGATGATCACATCTAGAGCTGATTGGTTGGTGTTGCATCAGCGGCCAATGAGCTGCGGCTCAACACTCAAAACAAATACCGGTAGTGTTGCTGTTAGCAGTCTGCAGCGCGCTTTAGAAACCCTCCACCTTCCCCAGCTCCACCTGTATAGATCTGCTACAGGGGGTTAATTCATGTACAGTGAGGAGAACAAGTATTTGTTACACTGCCGATTTTGCAGGTTTTCCTACTTACAAAGCATGTAGAGGTCTGTAATTTTTATCATAGGTAAACTGTGAGAGACGGAATCTAAAACAAAAATCCAGAAAATCACATCATAATCACATTTTTAAATAATTAATTTGCATTTTATTGCATGACATAAGTATTTGATCACCTACCAACCAGTAAGAATTCCGGCTCTCACAGACCTGTTAGTTTTTCTTAAAGAAGCCCTCCTGTTCTCCACTCATTACCTGTATTAACTGCACCTGTTTGAACTCGTTACCTGTATAAAAGACACCTGTCCACACACTCAATCAAACAGACACCAACCTCTCCACAATGGCCAAGACCAGAGAGCTGTGTAAGGACATCAGGGATAAAATTGTTGACCTGCACAAGGCTGGGATGGGCTACAGGACAATAGGCAAGCAGCTTGGTGAGAAGGCAACAACTGTTGGCGCAATTATTAGAAAATGGAAGAAGTTCAAGATGACGGTCAATCTCCCTCGGTCAGGGGCACCATGCAAGATGTCACCTCGTGGGGCATCAGTGATCATGAGGAAGGTGAGGAATCAGCCCAGAACTACACGGCAGGACCTGGTCAATGACCTGAAGAGAGCTGGGACCACAGTCTCAAAGAAAACCATTAGTAACACACTACGCCGTCATGGATTAAAATCCTG
Organism: Coreius guichenoti; assembly: GCA_039654105.1. NCBI lineage: Eukaryota > Metazoa > Chordata > Actinopteri > Cypriniformes > Gobionidae > Coreius > Coreius guichenoti. Next base: position 5,344,743 of record CM077168.1, read on the forward strand.
CAGCGCACGCAAGGTCCCCCTGCTCAAGCCAGCGCATGTCCAGGCCCGTCTGAAGTTTGCCAATGACCATCTGGATGATCCAGAGGAGGAATGGGAGATGGTCATGTGGTCTGATGAGACAAAAATAGAGCTTTTTGGTCTAAACTCCACTCGCCGTGTTTGGAGGAAGAATGAGTACAACCCCAAGAACACCATCCCAACCGTGAAGCATGGAGGTGGAAACATCATTCTTTGGGGATGCTTTTCTGCAAAGAGGACAGGACGACTGCACTGTATTTAGGGGAGGATGGATGGGGCCATGTATCGCGAGATCTTGACAAACAACCACCTTCCCCTAGTAAGAGCATTGAAGATAGGTCGTGGCTGGGTCTTCCAGCATGACAACGACCTGAAACACACAGCCAGGGCAACTAAGGAGTGGCTCCGTAAGAAGCATCTCAAGGTCCTGGAGTGGCCTAGCCAGTCTCCAGACCTGAACCCAATAGAAAATCTTTGGAGGGAGCTGAAAGTCCGTATTGCCCAGCGACAGTCCCGAAACCTGAAGGATCTGGAGAAGGTCTGTATGGAGGAGTGGGCCAAAATCCCTGCTGCAGTGTGTGCAAACCTGGTCAAGAACTACAGGAAACGTATGATCTCTGTAATTGCAAACAAAGGTTTCTGTACCAAATATTAAGTTCTGCTTTTCTGATGTATCAAATACTTATGTCATGCAGTAAAATGCAAATTAATTACTTAAAAATCATACAATGTGATTTTCTGGATTTTTGTTTTAGATTCCGTCACTCACAGTTGAAGAGTACCTTTGATAAAAATTACAGACTTCTACATGCTTTGTAAGTGGGCAAACCTGCAAAATCGGCAGTGTATCAAATACTTGTTCTCCCCACTGTATGTTACATATGTCAGTAAAGATTACGATGTCAGTAAAGATTATGGCGACTTTTACCTTCTGTAAAACCATCCGGAAAAATTACCTTGGGTAATACTAATCCCGTGCGAATAGACCCGCTGTAAATATGTACGTAAATATTCTGTCATTTCCTGTTTTTCAAGTATGGAGGAGCTTGAAAAAGCATTCAGTTGCGTTCTAGGCGGCGGGACAAGTCTGTGGCAAACCTCAAGTGTTTTCTGCTTACCATTCAGATAAATAAAAAAAAAAAGGTCGAAAGCACTTAATTGTCAGAGGCACGAAAATTAAATTAAAAATGTGGTAAAATTACATTACTCCATCTACCCTTGTAAAACTAATCCCGTCTGAATAGATGGCCAATGGTGAGCCGCCGTTCTGCCGTAGAACTCGGAAGCGCTGCACTGTATTTACTACGTCAACTGCATAGGAGAATGACACAGACGAGATGAAATTGTTGAATAAAGTCGTTATTTTTGTTTTTTTGCGCACAAAAAGTATTCTTGTCGCTTTATAAAATTATGGTTGAACCACTGTAGACACATGGACTATTTTAACAATGTCTTTACTACCTTTCTGGACCTTGAAAGTGTTCATTAAATTGCTGTCTATCAGGGGATCAAAAACATCTTAATTTGTGTTCCGAAGATGAACGAAGGTCTTACGGGTTTGGAACAACATGAGGCTGAGTAATTCATGACAGAATTTTAATTTTTGAGTGAACTAGGGTTTAATTAAGAAGGCTGCATCCAAAACACAATTTATGCTGGTCTTTCAGCAGGAATTAATCTGTAAATCAGATCTATAAATCTGTTAACAAGTCTCTCAGCACACTTTATAAATTGTTTGAATGAACTTGCCAAAAAGTGCGAATTGAAAATTGACAATGTAACCTTGTTTGTTTGCATTTAGGTGACAAGCATGGTAAGTACGAGTCCTCAGCGCTCTTGACTGTGCATCAATGTGTCGCCGTCACAGTATAGCAGCTGCTAAACACCTGCTTGAGCTCTGAGTCTCTCTGCCTCTCTCTAAGCAGCTCTCACTCTCTCATACGTGAGCCGCGACTCCCAGCATGTTCATCCTCAGCTTATGCCCACTTTTCACTGTCTTTTCAATGCAGTTCTGCTCCATACATTGGCTGTTTAACATGATCAGTGGCAGGACTTCCATCCTGATATGGCCATGCACACTATACAATAAGCACGTGGTGTGTTTGCCTTTGTAGAAATTAGGCATACACACTTTAGGTCAGTTAATTAAATTAGCAGTTTTAGAAATCCGTTTATTAACAGACATTCCTAGAGTTATTTAAACTCTATATACAGATATCGTCTTCGTGAAAATAACAAGGAAGATGTGTAAAGGAGAAAGCGATGTACTTCAGGCCCTTTTCTCTGATGCGCTCATCTGTACTGTTTCATCTCAGTACGGTGACCTTGATAGGAGCTTTTAGAATGAGAACATTACACACAGCAAAAAAAGAAAGTTAATATTACTTAACCCTTGTTCCCGATGGACACAATGCAGTTTATTAGAAATGTAGGAGCTGCAAGAGAATATATAACATCAAATTCACTTCTCATTCACTCTGCCCTCGATATTAAACATCATAATCTCCCGTTCCCTGCGCTGGAGGCTTTCGCTCTTTTCAGACTTTCTGTCTTTAATGCTAGCACATTCCTCTTAAGATCAACGGCTTTATAGCTCTGAAGAATCTTTTAACATGCTTTCTTGTCTGTGGCCTTTGTGTGTGAGCGTGTGGGCTGCTTTATTGTCCTATGTTCAATGCAGGGGGGTGATTGTTTCAAATGTCTCACGGTTCGGTTTGTATCACGGTTCTGTGGTCACAGTTTCGATTCAGTAAATATAGAAATATTTTTACACTTTCATTGTTTGTGATGATAATTAATTAAGACCACTGCATCACAAATATTCACTCTCAGTGTCATTATTGCAGGATAACCTGTTATTACTGTTATCGCAGTGAACATCACTGTATTGGATTCACAAGGGGGTCTAAAAATGTTTTATTGCATTTGTTTTCTAATTTATTACAAAATGTTCACATTAATAACCTAGCAATTTAAGTGAATAGTAAAAAAAAACAAAAAAACATTACATTTTATTTTTCAATTCAACTTTCACTCCAATTGTTATACCGTTAATTTGTACTTACCTTACCAGTCAAAAGTTTGAAATAATTAAGATTTTTTAAATGTTTTTCAAAAAAGTCTCTTATTTATTTGTTTGTTTGTTTGTTCAAAAACACAGAAAAAAACAGTAATACTCAGAAATATCATTAAACTTTAAAAGATAGTTTTAATGTTTTAATGTCATTTATTCCTAGCAAAGCTGAATTTTCAGCTTCATTTCTCCAGTCTTCAGTGTCACATGATCCTTCAGAAATCATATGATGATTTGGTGCTTAAGAAACATTTCTTATTATTATTGATATTAAAAACAGTTTTTGCTGCTTAATATTTTTTAAGACTGGATTAATGACTGCTGGAAATTCAGCTTTGCCATCACAGGAATAAATTACGTTAAACTATATTCAAATAGAAAACAGTTATTTTAAACTGTAATACAATTTCATAATATTACTGTTTTTACTGTATTTTGGATCATAAAAATGCAGCATTTAGACTGGTCTCAGACTTGCAAGACATGAGATGAACCATGATACAAATGTGTGTAATGAACCGTGTTTTGTTGCAGAAACAGTTTAACCCCTAGCTCACTGTGTCCATCCCTTTCTGAGTTCTAATATATTTTTTAAATGCTATTAAAGGATCAGAGCGTGAAGGACAAAGCTCTTCAGAGTATGGCCTCCATGTCCTCAGCTCAGATCGTCTCTGCAACAGCCATCCACAACAAACTGGGTCTTCCGGGCATCCCGCGTCCTGCCTTCCCCGGAGCAGCAGGGGTAAGACCACCCTCTGGCACCCACCTATCAGTACACTTTCTTCAGCCACACAGCTGGCCACCGGGCCGCCTGCGTCAGGTCCAATCCCATTACACACCCTCAGAGCTGTGCCCCCATTACCTGCCTTCATCAGATAAACCCACTAATGCCACACTCAAGATAACTAGACTGCATGGCACATAGTACACCTCAATTTTCAATGGCAATGTGATAACTCGTGTATCTAGAGTGCACAGACGGTTTGTATGCGTGTGGATAGGTTGTGTTTTGTTGTCTATTTATTTATCTAATTCTCTAGTTTTGGCAGGGCATGATATCCACGGGCCAGCCTGGATCCTCCCAAGAGTGAGTATCTCTAGAAGTTTTGCTCCCATTGTCCCACTAAAGCTATTCCTCTTATTACAGTGCATGCAAGGCACATCAAGCATTCTTCTGCTGCTGCTGCTGCTTCTGCTTCTTCTTCTTCTTCACCTACTTCTTTTTTTGCACTTTCTTCTTCTGCACATTCTTCTTCTGCACCTTTGTTTTCAGCACCACCTTCTTCTGCTTCTGCATCTACTTCTTCACCATCTTCATTTGCACCTTCTTTTTCTGCATTTTCTTATTCTTCTTCACCTTCTTGGCTTCTTCTGTCCTAACTGTCCTGCTGTTCAGTCTAACTGTTCAGTCTGTCCCACTGTTCAGTCTAACTGTTCAGTCTGTCCCACTGTTCAGTCTAACTGTTCAGTCTGTCCCACTGTTCAGTCTAACTGTCCTGCTGTTCAAGTCTAACTGTTCAGTCTGTCCCACTGTTCAGTCTAACTGTCCCACTGTTCAGTCTAACTGTTCAGTCTGTCCCACTGTTCAGTCTAACTGTCCTGCTGTTCAAGTGTAACTCTTCAGTCTGTCCCACTGTTCAGTCTAACTGTTCAGTCTAACTGTCCTACTGATCAGTCTGTCCCACTGTTCAGTCTAACTGTTCAGTCTAACTGTCCTACTGATCAGTCTGTCCCACTGTTCAGTCTAACTGTTCAGTCTAACTGTCCTACTGATCAGTCTGTCCCACTGTTCAGTCTAACTGCCCCAATGTTTAGTCTAACTGTTCGGTCTGTCCCACTGTTCAGTCTAACTGTCCCACTGTTCAGTCTAACTGTTCAATCTAACTGTCCCACTGTTCAGTCTAACTGTCCCATTGTTCAGTCTAAATGCCCCACTATTCAGTCTAACTGTTCAATCTAACTGTCCCACTGTTCAGTCTAACTGTTCAGTCTGTCCCACTGTTCAGTCTAACTGACCTACTGATCAGTCTGTCCCACTGTTCAATCTAACTGTCCCACTGTTCAGTCTAACTGTTCGGTCTGTCCCACTGTTTAGTCTAACTGTCCCACTGTTCAGTCTAACTGTTTAGTCTAACTGTCACACTGTTCAGTCTAACTGCCCCACTGTTCAGTCTAACTGCCCCACTATTCAGTCTAATTGTCCCACTATTCAGTCTAATTGTCCCACTGTTCAGTCTAACTGCCCCACTGTTCAGTCTAACTGTCCCACTGTACAGTCTAACTGTTTAGTCTAACTGTCACACTGTTCAGTCTAACTGCCCCACTATTCAGTCTAACTGTCCCACTGTACAGTCTAACTGTTTAGTCTAACTGTCACACTGTTCAGTCTAACTGTCCCACTATACAGTCTAACTGTTTAGTCTAACTGTCACTGTTCAGTCTAACTGTCCCACTGTTCAGTCTAACTGTTTAGTCTAACTGTCACACTGTTCAGTCTAACTGCCCCACTGTTCAGTCTAACTGTTTAGTCTAACTGCCCCACTGTTCAGTCTAACTGCCCCACTATTCAGTCTAATTGTCCCACTGTTCAGTCTAACTGTCCCACTGTACAGTCTAACTGTTTAGTCTGACTGTCACACTGTTCAGTCTAACTGTCCCACTGTTCAGTCTAACTGTTTAGTCTAACTGTCACACTGTTCAGTCTAACTGCCCCACTGTTCAGTCTAACTGCCCCACTATTCAGTCTAATTGTCCCACTATTCAGTCTAATTGTCCCACTGTTCAGTCTAACTGCCCCACTGTTCAGTCTAACTGTCCCACTGTTCAGTCTAACTGTTTAGTCTAACTGTCCCACTGTTCAGTCTAACTGTCACACTGTTCAGTCTAACTGCCCCACTGTTCAGTCTAACTGCCCCACTGTTCAGTCTAACTGCCCCACTATTCAGTCTAATTGTCCCACTATTCAGTCTAATTGTCCCACTGTTCAGTCTAACTGCCCCACTGTTCAGTCTAACTGTCCCACTGTACAGTCTAACTGTTCAGTCTAAATGTCCCACTGTTCAGTCTAACTGTTTAGTCTTCTTCTGCATCTTCTTCTCCATCTTCATCCTCACCTTCTTATTCTTCTTCACGTTTCTTTTTCTGGAACATCTTCTGCACATTTTTTCTTCTGATTCTTGTTCTTCTACATACTCTTCTTGTTCTTTTGCTTCTTTTTATAATAATATTTACGTACTAAATTTTTTTCTTGCATCTATTTAAACATCTATAGCTGTTTGAAACCAAGCGCACACTGCAAGCCCAGATTGTTGCCAACTCACAGTGTATGCGCACTGCCAATGCTTTCTAGTATGTGCACTTGTAAATTAGTAATCTTGTTTGAAATTTAATGTGCCATTTCACATAGTCCTGACTAGCAAGAGAGTATCAGTATTCAATGAAATTATAAGAATGTGACTGCAGGAGGGAGGGTAAGCTGGTGAGAAACTGATTCAGCTTTTCATTTCCACAGAACCAAATTTGTATCCTAAAACTTTTATATGGTTCTTTTTCTCTCCTTGCAAGCACTGGCATTTCCTTCAGGAAATGCAAATCTTATTTATTCTTTCTGTCTCTGTTTTGTCTGCTTTATTGTCGTTCTCTTCTTCTTGATATCTGTATTTTCCTTGACCCTTTCAGCTTTCTCTCTTTCCCTCAGAGGGATCAGCGATAGAGGAAGCCTTTCCAGAGGCAATGATGGGTTGAATCCAAGTTTGAATACTTTGTGCAGCTTTGTTTCTTCTTTGCTGTATAACCCTCTTAATCTCTTCAGTATGTAGTGCCGCTAGACTGCTCATTTTCCCGTTCTTAGTTCTCCTTTGTCTTTGTTTTAGCATCAAGCCATTTGCCCAGCAAGCGTACCCTATCCAGCCAGCAGTCACAACAACAATCTCAAGTATGTCACCATTTGCTGTTTTTTTTTTTAATCAATTCACATTCAGATTCAACACTCCTTTTGTTTAGAAGAGCTAATATTGTGTGTGTGTATGTGTAGGTTATGAGCCCGCGGCAGCACCGGCGCCCACAGTTCCCGCCTGGCAGGGCCGATCTATCGGCACATCGAAACTCAGGCTTGTGGAATTCTCTGCTTTTCTGGAGCACCAGAGAGATCCAGATTCTGTGAGTAGCTTCTGTATACCACTCTTAAAGTCAAAATTAAAATTGGAGCCGGTTTACTTCTTAATACACATTCCTGGTCTTGTCTTGTTTTCCTCTACACTTGACTGAAAACACACATTCTAGTATGAATTCTTTTGTGCAACACCTACTTTTCACAATATAGGGCCAGATTTACTAACAGCTTGCACCAGTAGCAAACCCTGTTTTGGCGTTAAAAAACTACTGTCAGGATTTACTAAAGACACACAGTGATAAATTAGCGCTGAAAAGGCGTGGACAGGGTTATTTTTGCGGCTGATCTTATTGCATATGCATTTGTAGGAGTTTCTCTTTCAGATGCAAAATTTATGGGAGGAGAGTATTTAAATGAATCAAGCAAGGTGATTTACTAAGGTTTACGCTCGTCAATTTACTGGTATCATTATTTAATGCCCAAAAAAGCATGTCTTAAACCAGACGCTAATTTGCGCTGCTCTTAGTAGATTGTGTTGGTCATTATGGAAATGATTCGGCTGCGTCTGTGTGCTTTCATTTGAGCGTCGTCAGTAGATCATGTGCAGAACTTCCTACTCTCATCTGCGCTTTTATGGGATTGCGCTTTCACACTAATTTGCCCTGTTTAGTAAATCTGGCCCATAATCTATTCCTCCTACATTTTTTGCTCTTTGAATATCAGATAAATTGGTTTTATCAATTTTAAGTCTCCAAAATACACTGAAAGTGAGTTGTAATACAGTTTCATGTTGACTGAAACTGTCAAAATAAAATGTCCTGTTTATCACCCTTACAAAAAAGTATTATTTTTTTATAAATGAACATTGACCTTTTTGTCATGTCTATTCAATAATTTACTTGTCTGCAACAATGATGAAATGTATGTGAATTAAATATTGTTTTTTTTTTATTTGATAAACCATGATTAATTAGCTTAGTTAATCAACATATCAATAAATTAATTTATTTACAATATTGAATAGATTGATAGCCCTAGTTAAAACTAAACAATATCAGTAATATTGAGAAGTTTTCCTTTTTCTAGTGTTCTAATTTTGTCTTTGTTTTTTTCTGTGCAGTATAACAAGCATCTTTTTGTGCACATCGGTCAGACAAATCACTCTTACAACGATGCCTTGCTCGAGTCGGTGGACATTCGTCAGATTTATGACAAATTCCCTGAGAAGAAAGGAGGGCTGAAGGAATTGTTTGGCAAGGGTCCTCAGAATTCATTCTTTCTCATAAAGTTCTGGGTGAGTGAATCCCTGTAAAAAACAAGCATATGTTCAGTGATTCACAGACCCTGCAATTATCAGCAAAAGAGGATATCATATCTCACAATTAGTCCAGGAAGAACTTAATATTTTTATTTAGGCTTAAAAACAAACATGTTCGCAATGTGCTGTGTAATGCATGCCCACCCTGTGCCAAGGTTTCTACTCTAATGAGAGCGAAATTACCGCAGTTCATGTTTACCACCCATACAACTGCCTATTTAACGCAAATATTTATCCACCGAGTGATTACATGCATGAATAATTATGCATTTCCCTAAAGACACTGGGCCACTTTAGGTTTAAAGACAGCCGTCTCTGTTTGCATGTCCAGACCGCCGTGGCTATATTTGGCACGGCATAGCTGAAGAGTCCATGATCAAAGCTCGCACTTATTCCGTTTAATATCGGGAAACAATTGGATGACCTGGTTGCTCCTCTAATAGCTATTCAAACATTGCATGCATTTTGTGAAATGCTAACTAGCGGCAACCAACAAAGTGGGCCTCGTCGTGGACGGAGCGAGGCTGCTCAAATTCCGTTTGAAGTGACAGAGGGATCTGAATTTCAAATGAAACTCTGGATCTGCACAATAATGCCTCTCTTGAATATGATGTGAAAATGTAACAGGCTTGTCTTAATGAAAAGAGAGTATGCCAGAAATGAATATTTGAGCTTTCTCTGTAATGAAAATCGTGTTAGCTTACTGAAAGAGCGGAGAGCGAGCTGTTCTTTTTTCTGCTCTTTTTCAGAATTTTTTTTGAGTGCCTTTTTACTCAAAGTTATTTAATCTATTCTTTCTAACCTTAGACACAGTCTTTTCTTTAATACTTGTATAGACTAATATGGAGAAATAGCCTTGATTGGTAGTTTAGTATAAGGATAACGCAGTCTTAAAGGGATAGTTAATCCAAAAATGAACATATACTCACCCTCATGTTCTTTTTTCTTATATGGAACGTTAAAATATTGCAGAAGCTTCACACAAAAAACACCATAAAAGAATTATAAATGTAGCCCATACAAGTTTAGTATGCGATACTCCATGTTTGCAACAACTGAGGTTTTTTAGCTGTGCTTACAATCTCCACTAGATAGCAGTTTTGTATTGAATGTTATATATTGGTAAGTCTATCCATTTGTTCTGATATAGATTTCTTTTTAATTACATTGAAAATTAAAGCTTCAATCTCATTGGTTCATAGGCTGACTTAAACTGCAACATTCAGGATGAAACCGGGGCCTTCTATGGAGTGACCAGTCAGTACGAGAGCCCGGAGAACATGACCATCACCTGCTCCACTAAAGTTTGCTCGTTTGGCAAACAGGTTGTGGAGAAAGTGGAGGTGAATATAGTTCACGTTTTGAGTACAGTATTTAACATCTGAATGGAGCATTGAATGTTCTCTCTCTAATATGAGTTCCCATTCAGTCGGGCACTCTCAGCTCCACGTCGGATGAACGACGAATAGGATTCCTATGCATCGGTCATCCAACGTGGCGGTGAGAGTGACCGACTGAATGGGAACGAGGGTTACATATGTAACCGAGACATTTTCCCAGAGAAAAAGGTTATTGCTCTTTCATAACTCGGGACACTTAATGGAGTCCTCATTTCTCTCAGGGACAAAAAATAGTCTTGGGAGAGTTTAATGAGAAATGTTTAGAGAAATGTCTTTTTAATTGCAGACTTTGGTATCTTAATCTGAGCAGTTTGAGACACTGTTGAGATTTTGAGATCAATAATGTGATTTTAAACTTTTACAATTTTTTGTCAGAAAAAAACACATGGTATCTCCTGTACAAAAATAAAATATTGTCTGTACTTTGGTCAATTTAAAAAAAAAAAAATTGTTTTTAAAAAAAGTCGCTTCTGCTCACCAAGGCTGCATTTATTTTTATCAAAAATACATTAAAAACAGTAATACTGTGAAATATTATTGAATTTTTTTTTATATATGTTAAAATGTAATTTATTCCTTTGATTGTAAAGCTGAATTTTCAGCATCATTGCTCCAGTCTTCAGTGTCACATGATCCTTCAGAAATCATTCCAATATGCTGATTCGCTGTACAAGAAACATTTCTTATTGTCAATGTTGAAACAATGTTGTGGAAACCATGATACACTACCATTAAAGTTCGGGATAAGTACTTTTTTTAAATTAATACATTTATTCAGCAAGGACACATTAAATGGACCAAAATTGACAATTAAGACATTTATTATGTTTAAATGTCTCCACAAAAATGTTAAGCAGTTTTATTAACATAATAATAAGAAGCAGATCAGCATATTAGATGATACTGAAAAATCAGCTTCGCATCACAGGAATAAATTACATTTTATTATATATATTAAAATAATAATAATAATAATAACGTTTTTTTAATTTTGTAATAATATATCACAATATTCTGTTTTTACTGTATCAAATAAATACAGCCTTAGTGAGCATAAGAGACTTCTTTCAAAAACATAAAAAAATCCTTTCAAACTTTTGACTGCTTGTGTGTCATATGCCATGGTACTTTTTGTTGTGCATTCTCACATCTCCCTCTCATCTCTCCTCTCAGACGGAGTATGCTCGCTTTGAGAACGGCCGTTTTGTGTACCGGATAAGTCGGTCTCCCATGTGTGAATACATGATCAACTTCATCCACAAACTCAAACACCTGCCTGAGAAATACATGATGAACAGCGTCCTGGAGAACTTCACCATCTTATTGGTGAGTCTGCATGTCCATCAGTGGTGTTTAAACCAATCAGTGAGCGCTCTCAGTGCAGGGCGGAGCCTGTGGCCTCTGAGCAGATATGACTCTGCATTCCTAGCATTCCTGTGGTGCTGTGCAAAGCCTGATAATCTCCTGCAAAGGGGGAGGAACCCCTTTCTCTAACCTTCACACACACACAAGGATTAGAGCCCTATTCTCCCCTATAGTGAGGGTCTTACTAATGCACTTTTCCTGCTCTCTTCCCTCAAATCCCTCACATCCTGGTGCGATGGAGGTTTTAATTATGATAGAAAGACTGAGGGAAGATGTTTGTTTGTGTTTATATTGTATGTTGTTGAAGGGTGGTGGTACCCATCTCAGGTGATCCATTACTGCGCTAAATGCACAGGATCCAATGTGGGAAAAATTATCCAATCATTTAAAACACTTTTTAAATGTGTCCCAAAATTGCCTAACAAGCCACCATTGCACCAAACCTGGTCAATTAAGTTTGGCTTTTAAAGTCAAGTTTTTAAAGCCCTATATAAATGCACAAGACTTAATAAAAAAAACTGTTCTGCCTTTAATCGACATGCAGTTGCACACTGACGTAAAGTGATGCATGCAGTCAAAAATCAGAGACCTACCTCTTGATCAAATCCATTCACAAATCTAATCAGTGAACTGGTGAATCGCATAAAAACTCATCTAGATCACATTTCACACCAAAATAAAGGAATAAAATATTTTAGAACCATAAAGAATTTTTGCATCGTCCCATAATTTTTAAGACAATTTCCCCACATCAAATTCTCGTTACTGTTATGTGTTGTAGATCTTTTGAAAGCTAAAGATCTTTATTTTCTAGAGTGCTAAAGAGCTTTATTTTTTCAGCTTTTTTTGTAATTCTGGTCATTTTCATTAGATTATCATTGCTGCTATAATACAATCTTTTTTTACTATAATATTTTAAATGAAAGCAACAAAATCACTGTGCTCTACCAACTTGTAAAGATCCATAAATATTATTAATCACAAAAGAAAAAAATATAGTGGTCTGCTTGTCAGTTTTTTTAATATAGTTTTATTTTTAAATATATATACTGTTTTTTTTTTTTTTATATAATTTATAAGTACATTTTATTGTAATTATAAGTTTTATTTTAAATCAGTGTACATAATGCCAAATACTACCATGATGTACACTATCATTCAAAGTTTGGGGTCTGTGATATTTTTTTTATGTTTACAGTTAAATATAGTCCAAACAGAAATATTGTGAAATGATAATACAATTTACAACTACATTTTTTAATATATTTTAAAATGTAATTTATTCCTGTGGTCAAAGCTGAATTTTCAGCATCATTACTCCAGTCTTCAGTGTCACATGATCCTTCAGAAATCATTCAAATATGCTGATTTGCTGCTCAAGAAATATTTCTTATTATTATTATCAATGGTGAAAACAGCTTAATTTTTAATATTAATATTTTAATAATATGCTTACTTTTTTGTGTAAACTGGGATACATTTTTTCAGGATTCTTTGATGAATAGAAATTGTTCAAAAGAAAAGATTTCACATTATAAATGTCTTTACTGTCACCCTTTATCAATTTAATGTATCCTTGCTGCATAAAAGTTTTTAAAAAATCTTACTGACCATTAACTTTTGCACTGGAGAGTATACATTTTTCTATACATACTTTTTTTTGCCACTGCTAAATTATGTTTTTTCCATTCTAGTAATGAGAATTGAAGGGTGTTGTGCTTAATTTTCTAAACATTTTGTAGAAATATGGGTAACACTTTATTTTACTGTGTCATTGTTACACGTTACATGTATTTACTATAGTAATTACTATAAATTAGGCGTAATTACATGCAACTAACCCTAACCACTATAGTAACCATGTACTATAGTAAGTACATGTAGTTAATTAATATTACTCAGTACTTAAATGTATAATTACACTGTAACGGACACATTAAAGTAAAGTGTAACCGCAATATGATTTTGACAGGTTTCGTGTGGTTTACTGTACAGTAATGCTATGTCTCTTGCTCTCTGTTTCAGGTGGTAACAAACAGAGACACACAGGAGACCCTGCTGTGCATGGCCTGTGTGTTCGAAGTGTCAAACAGCGAGCATGGAGCCCAGCATCACATCTACAGACTAGTGAAGGAATGAAGCAACTCTTTCACACAGACTCTCAACCTCAGTACAGTGGCAGTGCCTCTAGCTCAACACTCACTCAAGAAGAGTTTCAGTCACATTTGAGTGATGCTTCTAATTATATATATATATATATTTCTTTATAAATATGTGTTTGACGTTTAACTGCAGCTGTGAATGGCGGTACAGTTTTATGTTTTAATACAGGAAAGAATGTCAAAGAATGCAGATTCAACATTCATTCGTAGACTATACATATAAAGTGACACTATCGTTAGACTTAAGGATTGGTTTGAGTTAGGCTGAATCTGAAAACAACCTCATTTCGGATTTTCTTTTTTTTTTTTAAATCCTGTAATGTACACAAAAGATCTGAAAGCATATGGGTGCAGCCATAAATGTGTGTGTGAGTGGGATGTAGGTGTACAGATGTATATACATTCTCACAGGTATTTTTCCCAAAGAAAAAGTATTTGAGAAATGTAATTCTGTAACATTGATTTATTGAAACGAAAGCTACTGTAGGTGTTAAAAAAAAAAAAGATTCTTGTGGCCATCGGAAAACGAAGGTTCCCGCATTCTGAACATTCCGAGAATTCAGGGAATTCATAAGCCCAGCCCTTGAAATGAGTTACTTTGTACTTGCTACTTTTTAATTTTCGTTGAGGAATTACTGCACTGTGATACGAGAAGTTTATACCAACCCGTGTCTGTTTTCACGTGTCACCACCTGCAATAAGATAACGCAGAGAATCAACCCCTCACTGTTGACTGTACAGCTAAACGCCTTGTATAAAGATAACTCTAGAAACAAGAAGCACTGCATTAACTACCAGGGGTTGATGGATTATCCATCAGCTTGACCCAAGCACTTGGACCCGCTCGTCCGACATGCCTTTCTGCCGCTGGGGAAGCCACACTTCACAATGCCCATCCCTGAACATGCTGTACACCCGTCTGTCATGGAGCGCTCCTTCATCTTCTGTAAGAATCAGTCCTGTCCCAGAATTCTTCGCTGCCTTTGACATTCCCGCACAGCCCATGTCTCTGTGGCCTAATCGATTTCTACGACTGCAAGCCTTAATAATGGTTGTGTGAACTCCAAAAGATGCCACTAAAGCTGTGACCTCTTTCCTAAGCTGGAAGACTTTCTTGTTATTGTCACATGTTGTAGGAATTGTACAGTACAAACCTGCCAAAGTGTAACAATATACAGCACAGTGCCTTAGTGTATGAAGTCAACATGGATGAGCGCAGTCGTTTTTCGGGAAAAAGTAACAATAAAGGTGCGGTCACATTTACTGTTGCTCGGCGAGATTTTGCAGACGAAATCCAGTCATTCCAATAGAAATCCAGACTTTTCCCCTTGCAGATTTTGCTAATTTTCTAGTTGTTCACACGAATTCGTCGCACTGACCAACAGAAAGCTGCTTTGTTTGAAAATACGCTTTATAAATCACTACACTATTGACAATAGACAATGGACTATTGTTGGATGATCAGAGGTTACATTAGAAAATTGCCCGCATTCTCCACCACATTTTTTGTCCTTGAAATGTCGCAAATGTGACCGCACCATAAGATCCAACGTGTCATCTTTATAAAAAAAAAGCACTGGCCATTTGGTTGACCTGTCACTCTGTATGAAGTTTCTTTCTAGTGTATGAAGTCAACATGGATGAGTGCAGTTATTTTTCGGGAAGAAGTAACACCAAAGGTGCAGTCACGTTTACTGTTGCTCGGTGAAATTTTGCAGACGAAATCCAGTCATTCCAATAGGAATCCGGACAATCCACAGTTTTCAGATTTTGCTCATTTTCAAGTTGTTCACGTGAATTCGTTGCACTGACCAACAGAAGCTGCTTTGTTTGAAAATGCGCTTTATAAATCACTACACTATTGACAATAGACAATGGACTATTATTGGTTGATCAGAGGTTATATTGAAAGCTGCCCACGTTCTCCCCCACATCTTTTGTCCTCGAAATTTCGCTGCGATTTTGCAGATGTGACCGCACCATAAGATCCAACTTGTCATCTTTATAAAAAACACTGGCCATTTGGTTGACCTTGCACTCTGTATGAAGTTTCTTTCTAGTGTATGAAGTCAACGTGGATGAGCGCAGTCATTTTTTTGGAAAAAAGTAACACTAAATGCGCGGTCACATTTACTGTTGCTCAGCGAGATTTTGCAGACGAAATCCAGTCATTCCAATAGGAATCTGGACGATCCAGTTTTCCCCATGCAGATTTTGCTCATTTTTAAGTTGTTCACGTGAATTGGTCGCACTGACCAACTGCTTTGTTTGATAATGTGCTTTATACATCACTATGCTATTGACAATAGACAATGGACTATTGTTGGTTGATCAGAGGTTATATTGAAAGCTGCCCGCGTTCTCCACCACATTTTTTTCGTCCTCGAAATTTTGCTGCGATTTTGCAAATGTGACCGCACCATAAGATCCTACGTGTCATCTTTATATAAAAAAAGCACTGGCCATTTGGTTGACCTTTCGCTCTCAGAGACACATAGAAGACATATTTAGACATGCAGTACGTAAAGTATCTGATCTTGCCTTTTTTTATCCGAAAAGACCAAAAAGTTGGAGACGCATTGAGCTCCTCTTTATTTCCTGCACTGTAGCATGAAAGTGCCTTCGGTTTTTCCAGCTTAGAAAAGACTGCTGTTATTTTCCGTCCTTAAGATGATCAAAAACCAAAAAAAGTGGATGTAGGTAAAATATTCACCACATTGCCTTCATGAAAAATTTTATAGAAAAATCAACATGGGCTAGTGAGTGGAGATGTTCTGAAATAAACTTATGTAATAATAATTATTAACAAATTTCTATCAGCATTTGATTTGGTGGATGTGGCAAACTGTCATGTTTTTATTTTCTTTCTAGAACTTTGGTTCCATTCTGTGCGAGACTTGTCTGACATAGAACTTTAGCGACTTTTGTAAAAGTGAAAAACCTCATAGCACCATGGAGATTATGAATGCCGAATTCATAATGCCGTTTTTTCCTTTCCTTGTTTTAAGCCATTTCAATGTCTTGTTTTTTTTCTTCGTGAATATAGCAAACACTATATTTAGTGACGTAAAGGTGTTTTTTCTCCTCAGACCTTAAAGATAGTCAAGGATATTAACCGCAAGGTCACATGTAAGTTCTTTAAGGACAAAGCTGGCTTCACCAAACCGTATCATCTCCACTGCATAATTTATTCATTCTGTTCATTTAAGTGGATGGAACCCTCAAAGAGTGAAAGACTAAGTTAGATTTACAGCTGTGTATGTTGTACCGCTTAAAGTAAACTGTGGAGTTAAGTACGCTCAATATCAAAACGGCAAACAATGTTGATTGTTTCGTGTTTGCCTTACCTTCGCCCTCTTGTTCACGTTTCATATAGAGATCTTCCTGTATTGTTCTACATGTTTTGTGATGGCGTCAGTATATTCAGAGCCCGTTCGGGTGGTGATACTGTTACTGCTGGTGCATCTGCTACGTCAGTTCCTCCTTAACAGTCCCCTTTACTTCTCTAGGGATTTGAGATCTAATGCCTTTAATATGATGAATGTTAAACGGACATTATTTTGCTAGTAATGGACACTAAGTAAGGATTTAAGCGGAATCCGGACTACAGTATGACAGCAGTTTAGCTTATGTTTTTTGATCTATGTTTGTATTTTGTCTGTGTGTAGGTACTGGTACCTCCTATGTTCATTACCATTTAAGATGTTGGCTTTAAAGTGAACTTTTCTCTAGTTCAGATAGTATCATAAAAAGATATTGGGTTTGTGTGCAGAGATTTTTTTTGTAAAAAGGTGCTTTGTATAAAATTATATATTCTGGCTTTTCTTGGTACAAAGGTGTGATATCTTTTAATATCCCTGATGATGGGGGAAAAAACATTGGAGCAAGGCTGATAGAGAAAAGAAAAAACTTATTATGTGTGTGTTCTTTATCGCATATGGTCTTGTCTTTGCTCCGTAACATTTTGATGCCGCCTTGATAAAGTGGTAGATATTTTGTAGCTTTCTAGATACTTTGTATGTATACAATATTGAATAAAATAAATAATTAAAACACATCTTGTCTGGTCATGTTATCTTTCCCTCTTTTAAATTAAAGGGATAGTTCATCCAAAAATGAAAGAACGTTTCCGAATCTTTTTATGTTCCACAGAAGAAAGCCATACAGTTTTGGAATGACGTGTGGTTAGTTAAAAACAGTTGTCATTTTTGAGTGAACCATCCCTTAAAGGTTTTCTTTTTTTGTTAGAATGTTGCTTGTAATTGATGTTCTGGCAGGGATGGATTGTAGTACTGAAATTATCTGCCAGTCTGCAGCGCCCTCTGTCGTCACTTTTAGGAACCGGCTTTGAAAACAAAGTTAAAGGGATAGTTCACCCCAAAATGAATCCTTATCCTTTACTTACCCTCGATTTGTTCCAAACCTGTTTGTGCTTCTTCTGTTGAACACAGAAGAAGATATTTTGAAGAATGTTGGTAACCAGACAGTTCCATAGTATGAAGAGAGAAAAAAAGGGTAAATGATGACAGAATTTTCATTTTAGGGTGTGTGTGTGTGGTCCAGGTAAACCCTATGAGGACAAAATGTCCCCAAAAAGATGGGAATAGTTGAAATCCTTGTATGTGTGAGGACTTTTTTGGTCCCCATGAGGAAAACAGCTTATAAGTTAGACTAAATTATGTTTTTTTGAAAATGTAAAAATGCATAAAAGTTTTGTGTGATGGGTAGGTTTAGGGGTAGGGTTAGTGTAAGGGGATAGAATATACAGTTTGTACAGTATAAAAATCATGTCTATGGAAAGTTCCCATAAAACATGAAAACACAACATGTGTGTGTGTTCATGTTTTTCTATCTAGTGGGGGCTTCAACCTGAATGCACACTGACTCATGGGGACTCATGTCACCGTGGGGACCTATATTGAGGTCCCTATGAGGAAACAAGCTTATAAATCATACAGCTTGAGTTTTGTTTTTTTGTTTTCTTTGAAAGTAGAAAAAGGTTTTAGAAAGGATAGAAAATTTTGTGTGATGGGTAGGTTTAGGGTTAGGGCATAGAGTTTGTACAATATAAAAATCATGTGTGTGTGTGTCCAGTGCATTTGGTCCATTTGGGTTATTATCATTTATGAAAATCTACACATTTAGTGCATGTCTTGTATCCACACAATTAGGCTATTTACTCCAGTACAGCTGTGAAATAGTGAAATAACGGTAACACTTTACAATAAGGTTTCATTTGTTAACATTAGTTAATGTATTAACTAACATGAACTAACCATAAGTAATACATGTGTTACTGTATTTGTTAATCTTTGTTAACGTTAGTTAATAAAAATACAGCTTTTCATAGTTTGTTCATTTTAGTTCACAGTGCATTAACTAATGTTACCAAATACAACTTTTGATTTTAATAATGTATTAGTAAATGTTGAAATTAACATTAACAAAGATGAATAAATGCTGTAGAAGTGCATTTCATTATTAGTTCATGTTAACTAATGTTTACTAATGAAACCTTATTGTAAAGTGTTACCGAAATAACTTAAGAAATCTTACAAACTTCAACTTTAACACTAGTGGTAGCTAGCTTTCAATTTTAAGGCATAGTTTTGTGCATAATTTAAATGCACAAAAATGTCTATTTTAATGCATATATAAAAACTGTAGGCATTAATATTTATGGCCCTCTTGTACACTACATGTAGTTACAGTAATAGCAGTGAACACTAGGGGCGGTATTTTACTCATATGAATTGTGAATGTTGCATTAATGAGAGTGGACAACAGGTGTCGCTGCAGGATCGCTCTCAGGAAGCGGTTAAACCTAAATTACTTTTAGTAACTTGTTATTGGTTAAAGACATTTAAAAGGTTTAAAAATACATATACCATTTCTTCAACAGAGAGAGTGAGGTAGCGTGTGGTGTCACTGCATTTCTTTTTTAGAAACTTGTCAGGATATTTGTGCCTTTATAAAAAAGTGAGTTTTATAAAAAGTAATATTATGTATGACTGTAATTAATTAATATGATTATAATGTGAAATGAAGTGTCCCGTGTTTATCCAGTGTTGTCATTTCCTTCTTTTTTGTATTACTTAAACGGTTTTTAATAATGATCCTTCTTAAATATGTACATGTATGTGTGTGTATTCAAATACATAACAATTATACACAGTACACACACATATATTATCCAAACACAAACTTTTATTTTGGATGCGATTAATCGTTTGAATCGTTATATATACATATTCATTTGCAGACTTATACTGTTTTTCTTTTCTCAATTTCTTAATGCAATACTCTGAAAGCAGCACATTTCAAGTACTCCAAGCTTGAAGAAGCAAATACACCAACTTAGATTTGGCCTATAAGATTAAAACAACACAAACATGCAACTATTAAAATAACTAGTGTACAATCTGTCCATCTAAAGGTCTGTTTCAGGCATGTTGAGCAGTAAACTCTGGCCTTTATAAAGCAGATCAGTTTACTGTGGGTTGGGAGAGGCTGCTTGTTTCTATTGTAGGTGAAACGGCAGGTTAAAGATGTACTCAAAGGTGAATAATACTTTAAATCATGTCCACTCACATGAGATGACTCCAGTCAGCCTGATAAAAGCTGATTTATTGTGGAGAGGTGCCTTATGGGGACATATTTAAAAATGTAAATTTTGTCTCTGTAAACCTCACATTCCACTACTGCTCAGAATAAATCATGTGTAACACTTTGTTAACATTAGTTAACTACATGAGTAAACATGAACTAACAATGAAAATGCTCTGAAGCATAGGCCAATATTTCATCCTAATTTCAACATTTACTTATACATTATTAAAATCAAAAGTTGTTAATAATGGACCTGACACTTTAAACAAATGTATTGCTAATTGTTTGTCACCATGAAATCAAAATGAACCATTCTTATTGTATATTGCAGTAGGCTATTTATTATAAATGATTTATCTGTGAGTGCACTATTGTTTTTGTCATTTTTTTAAGTCTCGTAATCTTTAATCGAAGTAACTTCCCCTCCTCTTGCAACGACATCTCTTCTCTGATGACGTGTTTACTGGCGCGAGGGCGGGGCAACCTGTCACTCACATGAGATTTACATTTACATTTAATCATTTAGCAGACGCTTTTATCCAAAAGCGACACAACTGAGGAATACAGGAAGCGATACGTCATGAAGAGGCGAATAATCACAAAAAGTGCCTGAAATACTAAGTTTTGGACACTGCTTAGAGTAGCATAAGCTAGAATAGGGAGGGAATAGAGGAAAAAAGGAGATTTTTTTTTTTTTAATGAGGTTAAGTGCTTATGGAAGAGATGAGTTTTCAGCTGTCCTTTGAATGTTGTCAGTGATTCAGCATTCCGGATGGAGGATCGTTCCAACAGCAAGGAACAGTGAACGAAAATGTTCTGGAGAGATCCACGAATAGCAAACCACAACCATCCAATCAATTCCCAATGGACAAAATTAAGCCCCGCCCTACATTTTTTCTTGTTTGAGAAGCCATTTCACTCGGATATATGTCATAAAACAATATTGGTCATTGCAGAATAAAAAATTATGAAAACCATGAAACGAAAACAAACTAATAATTAGGCTATAAAATGATGATGATAATAATATATGTGATAATCGTGTTTTTTTCTTCTTTTTTTTTCTCCTTTTTAGAAACTTGTCAGGGTATTTGTGCCTTTATAAAAAAAAAAGAAATTATCCCAAGTGAGTTTTTATAAAGGACAATATTACGTGCAGAATAAAACAAAAATATGAAAACCTCAAGACATGAAACGAAAACAAACTAATAATTAGGCTATGAAATGATGATGATAATAATATATGTGATAATCATGTGTTTTATAAAAGATAATATTACGTATGAATGCAAATTAATATGATTATCATGTGAAATTAAGTATGAATTCAGATCCTTGTACTTTTATCCAGAGTTGTCATTTCATTGCTTCATTTTTTGTTTTACATAAACGGTTTTTATTTCAATAGAGATTTTTATTTTATTTCATCTAAATAGAAGTGCACACAACAGGTATCTTATAAAGTGTAATATATAGGCTATGCGCGGTCATGTGATCAGTGTAGTGCACTCGCAGCAGCGCTGTCCCGTCTGCGCTCATTCACTCACAGAGACACACATGAGGACTGACAAACCTGCCAACACGAGTAACGAATCAACATTCCAACTTTATTTTTTCCAACAGTGTGGATTAACCTTTAACATTTAATAGGCTACAATATTTCTATTTTATAGTAGGCTAGTTTTCACATCACCTGCATATCATTTCTTGCACCAGGAAACTTTTACAGACTTGCTGGGACAGTAAATCAGTCTGAGTGATGGAGGCAGAGGAGAGTAAAATTTCAGTGTGGGTTTGTCGCGAGGAGAAGCTCGTGTCGGGCTTGTCGAAACGCACGACCTGCGCTGATGTGATCCGGGTTTTACTGGACGAGCAGAACCTGGAGCCGCGCGTGTCTCTCTCGGGCTCTCCTCAGTCCTACTGCGTCGTGGAGAAATGGAGAGGGTTCGAAAGGATTTTACCCAACAAAACCAAGATCCTGCGACTGTGGAGCGCGTGGGGAGAGGAACAAGAAAACGTCCGGTTTGTGCTGGTGAAAAACGAGGCATCTTTACCGAGCAACGGCCCGCGGAGCGCAGAGGCGCGCGTAGTTCTCAGTAAGGAGAGCCCGTGCGTCTACAAGGGGACCGCGAGAGTGACCATGGCTCTGTCACAGGAGAAACAAAGACGGATAGTCAGGAAAGCGTTCAGGAAATTGGATAAAATCAATAAGAAAAGAGCACAGGCTGCATCCAAGGACGCATCATGTATGGAGAAGATGGAGACCCTTGTGCACCTGGTCATATCTCAAGATCACACCATCCGCCAGCAGATTCAGAGGATAAAAGAGCTCGACAGGGAAATCGACAGGTATGAGGCCAAAGTTCATTTTGATAGAATGAAGATGCATGGGATCAACTATGTCCAGGATACGTATTTAGTGGACGCCAACCCTGATAAAGTCAGCGAGGGGGACAAAACGAACCCAGAAGAAGCTCTCGCCCAGTTTGAGGAATATGCTCGGAGATGTGAGGAGGTCATCAAACTGCAAGAAGAACTGGCTGAGCACGAGGCCCTCATGGAGAGCATCACAACTGAGATACAAGAGGAGCTCAACCAGAGATGGATGAAAAGAAGGCACGAGGAACTTGCGAATAAAGACGGCGAAACCACTTCTGCCGAGGCATCTCTCAGAGTCACGACTCAAGAGAACGATGCAGCGCTGGATGTGTCGTCTGACAACGACTTGCTTTTGGAAGAGGAGAGGATCAGAACCCAACTTGACACCAGTTTGTACATCGGCCTGCGGCTGAACACAGACTTGGAAGCTATAAGGAATGATTTGGACTTGACTGAGGAGATATGGGGGGCAAAGGAGAAAGAACTAATGGATTTAATGGAGAAAGTCAACTCTTTGGATTTTGAGGAGGACAATGCAGACAATGCGGAGCTGAAAGAGGAAAGCACAATAGAAACAGACAGATTGATGCCACTCGAGGGGGACAGTGTGTGGGTGGAGCAGGCAAGAGGACTTTCAAAAACATGTGATGGGAACGATGACGACTCAGATACGGGACTCAGTTCAATGCACAGTCAAGACTCAGATATCACACCCATCTGTGAATCTTTAGTGTGAAAACCACAGCCTGCATTCATATTATCAGTAAAATGAACAACATAACACTGGCTTAAAGGGATAGTTCACTCAAAAACCCTCAAGTTGTTCCAAACCTGTGTGAGTTTCTTTCTTCGGTTGAACACAAAATAAGATATTTTAACGAATGTTTGTAACTAGACAGCTGACGGCACCCATTGACTTCCATAGTTGGAATAAAAAACAATGGAAGTCAATGGGTGCCGTCGACTTTCTGGATACCAACATTCTTTAAAATATCTTTTGTGTTCAAGAAAGAAACTCACACAGGTTTGGAACAACTTGAGGGTCTTTGGGTTCATTTTTGGGTGAACTATCCCTTTAATATAACACAAGCATAAAGTGGAAGTGATCAAAGGACACAACTGTGCACTTATAGAGCATCCTTGGTCAGTTTTTCCACTTATTTTCATGTTGATGTCTACAGGAATCAGTGTTAATTTCATCAAGACATGTATTAGTGATTATAGCACTGCTACTTTGTGAAACACATGCAGGATTGAAATGTGGTTGGTGTTTTCTGCACTAGACATCATTTGGAGCAAGTGTGATGGACACTGTGAAGGCTGCGCATTGCAGAAGATCAGTTTTAGCAGTACGGTTTATGAATTATGATTAGTTATTTAAAGCTGAAGTGTGTGATATCTGTGCATCCTCAAATGGAATTTCCAAAATAGTTTTCAGGCTGATTTGAATATTTAATGATATTATAGTAGATGTTTTGCCAGTGCAGAAGCATGAAATAAACATGAAATGAAATCTGCTGCCAATCTGCATTGTCGTGACATTTTCATGCAGCTCCAGTCACATGGCATTTACGGCTCAACTGATTGGCTCAAAAAACCTGCATGCGGAACCATGAGCAAAGAATTGAAATTACAGTATGAACAACAGCTTTTGAGATAGGAATGCTGACAGATAACTTCTCCAAGTATTATAGACCTCCTTGAGAGAAAGTATTTCAATATAGAGAAAAATTGCACACTTCAGCTTTAAGTTGCATTTTGGCATGAAATTTATGTTTGTGGGATTCAAATGGTGGACGTCTGATGAGCTTAATGATACAGGATTTTTTTTATTATTATTATACCATATATTAACAGAGAACCAATGTATTTAGAATTGTACAGATACAACATTTGTATAACATGAGAATCTATGATAAAACAATGTTGTCTTATGAACTAAAATACAGAGGAACGCTTCGTTTATTGATATTTTAAAACAGATCATCACAAAAAAACATGTCCAACTGATATTTGATAAAAACAATAGAATAAGAAATTGATTAACTTAAAAAATAATGTTAATAATGTTGCTAAAAACTTTTATTTCAAATAAATGCTGTTCTTTTGAACTTTCTGTTCAACACTGATGAGAAATGTCACTTTAGGACCAAATAAGCATATTAGAATGATTCCTGAAGGAAAAATTAACATTTAAGATACATTAAAATAGAAGTCAATGGGTGACGTTAACTGTCTGATTACCAACATACCAACTTTTGTGTTCAACACAAGAAAGAAACAACATGGAGGGTGAGTAAATGATGAAAAAAAAAAAAAAATCATTTTTGGGTGAAATATCCCTTTAATATAACACAATTTTTACATTTTACAAATAATATTAAAATTACAAATAAGCATATTAAAATGATTTCTGAAGGAAAAAAATTGGCATCACAGAAATAAATTAAAATTTAAGATACATTAAAATTAGTGCTGGGCAATCGATTAATCGCATCCAAAATAAAAGTTTGTGTTTACATAATATATGTGTGTGTACTGTTTATAATTATTATGTATATTTAAATACACACTCCTTCATGTATATATTTAAGAAATATTTGCATGTATATACTGTATATATATTTATATAATTTATCTTATATATAAATATAAATATTTTATATATAAATATAACATATTTTTCTTAAATATATACATGCATGCATGTGTGTGTGTGTATATATATATATATATATATATATATATATATATATTACATAATAATTATACACAGTACACACACATACATTATGTAAACACAAACTTTTATTTTGGATGCGATAATCGCGATTAATCGATTGCCTGGCACTTATTAAAATAGAAAACAAAATGGTACCACTTTATTTTAAGGTGATGTAGTTAAATAAAATAGTCCATAAAAATAGGGCACAATGTACTGTATAAATATGAAGGAATTTTCTGTATTGGTTTTTTACAGGTGTTTTACATGTATTTTGAATGACGCATTGCATTGTGTTGTGTTTTTGGGTTAACAGAAATGTCCGTAAAATTACTGGATATTGTCCGAGTAATAAGCTGCCAGTATTTATTCTGTTATTTTACGGGTTTATTTTTTACGGTGTAGTAATGACACACTGTAAAAAAATTATTATCACAACTTTTTATCTTTGGTCAAATAAAGTTAGATAATTAATGTGGTTCAGACAGCATAATATTTTGAGTTTCTATTCATTAAACCAATCTCTATTGTAACTCAATTTTTTTTAATTTCAATGAACTCAATTTTAAGGCAACCAGGTAACTTACTTTTTTAAGTTAAACCAACAATATATTTTTTTTTACAGTGCAGTAAATTATGCATAATTACAAGTAACTAACACTAAACCAAACCCTAACCCTAACTCTATAGTAAGTACACGTAGTTAATTAATATTACTCAGTACTTATTTGAGTAAGTACTATGTAACTACATCACCTTAAAATAAAGTGTAAGCAACAAAACTACTATAATGTAATATATAATTTTTTTGCCTTTATTATATAATAATTTCAATAAATAATAATACATTTTTTTTAATAAAGTAATTGTTTTTACACTGATACTGAGAGTAATGTGCTTGAATGCTATAATAATCATAATAATAATGGTCCTACAAATAAGCTACATGTTCACTATGAAATATATTTTTTGATTTTGATTTTGCGGTGACATTTCTCACCAGAGGATTTACGATATAAACTGTGAAATGTATGACACACCCAGGCACTTGCAGTGTTGTAGAGTGAAAATAGCGCTCATGATTTGTGTGTGTTCAGTGGGGAATGTCCGATCTGTGTTCATGAGCTTTACGGTGGATTCAAGCTCTATTAGGTGTTACAAAACAATCACAGCTGCAGCTGACGCATCATGTAAATTTAACACAACACTGTTCCTGTTGTTTAACAGAAGAGGGAATGTTGCAGCACACACAGATGTATCTCTGCTTGTATAATTGCAGAACTATAAATATTGTTCAGGCTAAAGGGTAAAGAAAGGTAACTTGCGCGGAAAAAGTAATTGCAAGTGTTGTGTGAACTGGGCAGATGAGTTGCTGGTGGCATAAAGCGTTACGCAATCCTCCTGTCCCAGAGGAACGGGGGTGTTGGGTTGTGGTGAGGTACAAATTTGGCACAGGTTTTCACAGAGCGCCAGGCATTGTAAAAGCAGGACATTTACATAACCCACCCAGATAACCTCCTCTCATGTGCTCACGCCTGACGAAAGACCCCAGAAACAGGCAGAAGAGCCCAGGCTCAGTTTTGGCACGTTCATATCACTGAATAGCTCAGAGCTGTCTGAGATAGAGACACTGGTGTTGAATGTACAATTCTGTACAATTAAGGCAGGTCTATTGCTGGCATGTTGAGCATTATGATTTCTTCCATCATCCGTATACTGTATGTACAAGTGGACTGTTTCAGTCTTATGCATCTGTTTGGGGTCAGTTCTTTAATTTGATTGAATGAGACAGTAAAGAAATTTACTAAAGATTTCTATTTCTAATAAATGCTGTTCTTTTGAAATTTCTGTTCATCAAAGAATCCTGAAAAAAGTCAATTATAGTTTTCACAAAAATATTAAGCAGCACAACTGTTGAACCACTGCGTATTAAATGACAGCAATAAACAAATCAATACTTCTCTATTCCAGGCTTTTATCATTTTCACAAAATGTTTATGGCCCCCATAATATTTTGTTGTATGAATATCTGAACATGCAATATATATCAAAAGAATAGAGTCTCTGCTAAACAAACAAACAAAAAACGTTTTATTCTAGCTTTTATTATTGCATTCTTTTATTATCAACTTGAATGTGGCTATAAGTTTCATAAAAAAAACCAAAACATTTTGAGCAAAAAAAGTTTGTTTTTATCAAAGACTACATCTGGATCGGATTCAGAATGATGATCAAAACACAGATGGAGTAGATGGAGTCCATCAACACCCTAAAGCTTCACAGTCCTAGAGCTCGATGGGTCAACATTTCATTCAGTAACATTAGGCAGTTTTGAGTTATATGCTGTTTAATGTTGATGATCGCGTTATTTTTCATATGAATCTGCTTACATATGCTATCTCTTGTTTCTGCTTCTTCACCTGTGTTTTGATCAGGAGATTCTGTACTCTTTCAGAAGATGTGTAATAGCGCCCCCTACCGTATAACAGTGAAAACACGGAAAACCGGAAATTTCCGTCAATGGTGGGGAAAGAGTTAATCAGACTTCATGAATGTCCAAAAAGTTTTCCAAAAATACTCATAAAAGTTGATTAAGTTGATTAAATCGCGTACAGAGAGACAACGTTGTCAAAATGATCCTGTTTACACAGATCCGCGAAAATGACTAAAAGTGCTGTATTCTGCTGCCAGGCCAGTAGGTGGCGATGTCACTACACACCTATAGACTGATTCACGTAATACACTTGCACATGACGTCACCGTTTTCACAAATTCACAAATTCGTTTTCACAAATTAACGTAGTTTACACAGGGATGATAACGGTTTTGTTTTCAAAAACGTGCACTTTGAAACCCGTTTTCAAAAATTTGCATTTTCAGGCCCCCAAAACTTTGTTGTCGTGTAAATAAACGGCCAAAATGCATAAAACGTTTTCTGTTTTTAGTTGAAAATGGTGTTGTGCAAACGCCCCCTTATATCGATCCATCCATCACCACCAATCAAATTATCAGTACAGGTATCTGCAGCATTTATGGCTCAAACAGAGGATGGTACAGACCCTCATTAATGTCTGCAGGGAATTATTGGCAGTACAGTACGAGTATCCTTTTCACACAATAAAGTCAAGAGCTGTTAAACTGCAGCAGGGAGGAGTGAAGATAAAACCATCAAGCCCTTATGTCACAGAGGAACTGGCACACAGGACCCATCTGGCTAGATACCTTTGTATTTGTCGAGTACAAATTGCGAAACACTGAAATGTGGACAAATTGTTGATTCGTCCCATGGTGCGTGAGGGTAGAGATGTGTAATGCATTGTGTACAAACACCTGTGTGCCAACATACGCTTGAGGACACACTGTTCAACCAGTTCTGTGTTCACATAGCTTAAAAGTGCCAGTGTTTTCTCCATAAAACTTAAGAGGGCACATTCATTCAGTGCGTTACGCTGGAGGCCTTTCTGCTTCACCTTTATGCAATACGATTAGGTTGTAGTAAATCTGCTTGGTGACATAACAGAAGAAAATTTTCGTATTTTTTCTTAGTGTGAAGAACATTTTATAAATCTAAAGAACCTTTTTTTCCACTATGAAGAACATTTTGTGGATTGGAAAGTTTCCATGGATGTTAAAGGTTCTTCGTGGAACCATCAATGCTAATAAAATAACATTACTTTTAAGAGGGAAAAGTTCGATGGCTTTTTGCAGCCAGAACTTTTAAGATGTTCCTATACAAATTTTGACTTTCAAAAAGAAATATTCACTGGAGCAAAAAAGTGTGACTAGTGCCAGTTTCCCAAAGTGTGCGTTTCAATTTTTAAAACACTTTATTTACTTCATTGCAGTTGACATAATGACATCCTTTCTGAAAAATCCAGCATAAGCCAGCATAGACTCCATACTGGTCCAGGCGGGTTAGTGCTGGTACAGTGCTGGTTAGTGCTGGTATAGTGCTGGTCCAGGCTGGTTTATGATGGTTAGTGCTGGTTCAGGCTGGTTTATGCTGGTTAGTGCTGGTATAGTGCTGGTCCAGTCTGTTTATGCTGGTTAGTGCTGGTTCAGGCTGGTTTATGCTGGTTAGTGCTGGTATAGTGCTGGTCCAGTCTGTTTAATGCTGGTATAGTGCTGGTCCAGGCTGGTTAGTGCTGGTATAGTGCTGGTCCAGGCTGGTTTATGCTGGTATAGTGCTGGTCCAGGCTAGTTTATGCTGGTTAGTTCTGGTATAGTGCTGGTCCAGTCTGTTTATGCTGGTTAGTGCTGGTCCAGGCTGGTTTATGCTGGTTAGTTCGGGTATAGTGCTGGTCCAGTCTGTTTATGCTGGCTAGTGCTGATTCAGGCTGGTTTATGCTGGTTAGTGCTGATATAGTGCTGGTTCAGGCTGGTTTATGATGGTTAGTGCTGGTATAGTGCTGGTCCAGGCTGGTTTATGCTGGTTATTGCTGGTATAGTGCTGGTCCAGGCTGGTTTATGCTGGTTAGTGCTGGTATAGTGCTGGTCCAATCTGGTTTATGCTGGTATAGTGCTGGTCCAGGCTGGTTTGTGCTGGTATAGTACTGGTCCAGGCTGGTTTATGCTGGTTATTGCTGGTATAGTGCTGGTCCAGGCTGGTTTATGCTGGTATAGTGCTGGTCCAGGCTAGTTTATGCTGGTTAGTTCTGGTATAGTGCTGTTCCAGTCTGTTTATGCTGGTTAGTGCTGGTCCAGGCTGGTTTATGCTGGTTAGTTCGGGTATAGTGCTGGTCCAGTCTGTTTATGCTGGCTAGTGCTGATTCAGGCTGGTTTATGCTGGTTAGTGCTGATATAGTGCTGGTTCAGGCTGGTTTATGCTGGTTATTGCTGGTATAGTGCTGGTCCAGGCTGGTTTATGCTGGCATAGTGCTGGTCCAGGCTAGTTTATGCTGGTTAGTGCTGGTATAGTACTTGTTCAGGCTGGTTTATGCTGGTTAGTGCTGGTATAGTGCTGGTCCAATCTGGTTTATGCTGGTATAGTGCTGGTCCAGGCTGGTTTGTGCTGGTATAGTACTGGTCCAGGCTAGTTTATGCTGGTTAGTTCTGGTATAGTGCTGTTCCAGTCTGTTTATGCTGGTTATTGTTGGTATAGTGCTGGTCCAGGTTGGTTTATGCTGGTATAGTGCTGGTCCAGGCTAGTTTATGCTGGTTAGTTCTGGTATAGTGCTGTTCCAGTCTGTTTATGCTGGTTAGTGCTGGTCCAGGCTGGTTTATGCTGGTTAGTTCTGGTATAGTGCTGGTCCAGTCTGTTTATGCTGGCTAGTGCTGATTCAGGCTGGTTTATGCTGGTTAGTGCTGATATAGTGCTGGTTCAGGCTGGTTTATGCTGGTTAGTGCTGGTCCAGGCTGGTTTATGATGGTATAGTGCTGGTTCAGGCTGGTTTATGCTGGTTAGTGCCTGTATAGTGCTGGTTGAGGCTGGTTTATGCTGGTGTAGTGCTGGTCCAGTCTGGTTTATGCTGGTATAGTGCTGGTCCAGGCTGGTTTATGCTGGTTAGTGCTGATATAGTGCTGGTCCAGGCTGGTTCATGCTGGTTATTGCTGGTATAGTGCTGGTCCAGTCTGTTTATTCTGTTTAGTGCTGGTATAGTGTTGGTTCAGGCTGGTTTATGCTGGTTAGTGCTGGTCCAGTCTGTTTATGCTGGTTAGTGCTGGTATAGTGCTGGTCCAGGCTGGTTTATGATGGTTAGTGCTGGTCCAGTCTGTTTATGATGGTTAGTGCTGGTATAGTGCTGGTCTAGGCTGGTTTATGCTGGTTAGTGCTGGTCCAGGCTGATTTATGCTGGTTAGTGCTGGTATAGTGCTGGTCCAGGCTGGTTAGTGCTGGTATAATGCTGGTTAGCGCAGGTGTAGTGCTGATCCAAGCTGGTTTATACTGGTTAGTGCTGGTATAGTGCTGGTATATTGCTGGTTAGTGCTGGTCCAGACTGGTTAGTGCTGTTATTGTGCTGGTCCAGGCTGGTTTATGCTGGTTATTGCTGGTATAGTGCTGGTCCAGGCTGGTTAATGCTGGTATAGTCCTGGTTCAGGCTGGTTTATGCTGGTTATTGCTGGTATAGTGCTGGTATAGTGCTGGTCCAGGCTGGTATAGTGCTGGTCTAGCTGGCGGACCAGCACATTCATGCTGTTCTCAAGCAAACCGGAGCTGGTGAAACTGGTTCACCAGCATGCTCCTGCAGGGTTGTGTGTGAGTAGGCTAGCTGTCTGTATGCAAGCAGTTTTTTGGGGACAAGCATTGTTTTTGCTTGTATATTTCTATATTTAACACATTAATGATGTAAACGAAAAACAATATAAGGTTAAAACATATGATTTATAGAATTGTATGATTATAATTATATAACTTTGTAATTTCTTTTGCTCCTACTGCTGAAAACTGAACATTTTAATTGTTTTAGTTATGATTACATTATTAATCAATGTCACTACTATCAGCTCTTTCAATGGGACAGTTTATAACAACTTGATAATGAAAAAACTGAAAGTTGCTGTTTTTAAAAGACTTTTATACTCATTTGGGAAAGGTTTGTTTGTTTTCGTTTGTTTGTGTGTGTGTTCACAGTTGAGATGATTGCTGTTCTGTTGCACTTTGCAAATCCTTTGAGGAATCACAGGCGTTAAATCAGTTTTTGTTGAAATGAGTAAAAGCTTGTGCTCTTTTCACCTTTTAATGGTCTTGAATTCAGAGGAAACTAGAGTATTTACACATCTTAAATAGGGGGTGCAAGATTTAAAGATGCCCACACAGGTTCTGTGAGTATGAGTGAAATGAAGTGGAAAGGAATGTAACCTTTTTGGTGGGCTGAGTGAGAGAGGCTGAACATCAACTTCATCAACATCATCACATTCACACCCTCAAACTGCTGAGGTCTGAGGCCTAAAAGAAAATCACAGATGTAATCTCTTTAAAGGGATAGTCCACCCCAAAATTAAAGTTCTGCCATCTTCTGACACAATTCTGACAAAATTCTCATTTTGGGTAGTGCAGTACCTATTAAATACAGACAGCTCATAGACAGCTATGAGATTATTTTATTTATTTATTTATTTATTTTTTAAATAAAATCTCCTGTTTCTTACATTTCAATGAGAAAAAGAACTCAGTAATCTGATTTGTGTCTCTTTTCAGAAGAGATCTCAATAATGTTCCAAACTGTTCAGATTTGCAAAGACACCAAAGTCTGCAATCAAAAGACATTTCAATATTAAGTCAAATATTTATCAGCAAGTTCTTCCAAGATGAAATTAAAAGCCATTTAATATTTAAATCTATATAAAAATAAAATAAAAACAACACTTTTTTTGTATATTTTAATGGTTTAGTATTTTATTTATAGATTGTTTTTTGTTCCTTTTAATTCAAATGACACTGATTTTTTTTAAAAAGTAATCTTTGTTACAAATATGTATCTTTGACTACACATTCTCATGGGAACAACCAGTCAAACCACTTCTTGTTTTATTTTGAGGCAGACATTACTGAAAAAATTCAGTTCGTTAATTAAATCAGATGTTACTTCAGTAATCAACCTGACAGATTTAATGATTTATTCAGTAAAGGATTTGTTGGACTGATTCAGACTGATGACTCATGAGTTTCATTAAAGGAACATAAACACTCATAAAGAGTCATCATTTTGTGAATCAGACACAATGGTCATGTTGTATGTCAGCAAAGATGTTACATTCATTCATTATGCACTTAGTGTCTTGTGGACTTACAATGGCCGCCGCGTGTCTGTGATTATGAAGTTCACCCTTTTTGTCGATAGGTCTTAGGAAGACCATGAGTGTTTAGGGTGCCATTTGGGACAGGGTCTTAGGTTTCAGAAGTGTGCTCGCTAGCGCACCCTTTGGAGCTGATATGCACCCTTTATGTGCACTTTTGCCAAGCCCACACTGAAGCGATCTCTGCAGCAGACTTCTACCCGACAGTCAACCCGACAGCGACATTACGTCATGAATGTGTAGACTCGAAAGAAGATTGCAAGGGCTTAGGGTTCCATTTGGGACAGGGCCTTAGACTACAAGCTCATAACTAAATAATATTAATAAAACTATTTCTGCTGCAGTAACTGTAAGCTGTAGCAGTGGAGGTGTGGAACAGCGGTGAACAATGGTATATGGTCAGTACTGAATTAATTTGATGACTCTTTTGCACAGTTATTTGTAAAATCGGCATATGCGAACACTGTTGCTCAGTTACCCAGCATTCCTGCATGTGTGGATTGTTATTAATGGCGAGCAGTGAGGGGGAGAGTTGCATTCAAATGAAATTTCATGGGTCAGGCTATAAAGGTGCTTCAGGGGAAGCATGCAGAGGAGACAGCAGGTCAAGCTGTCATTCATTGTGCCTTGTGGCCTTCTCTCTGCAGGGCAGCTGTAGCCGTAGTGTGTGTGTGTGTGTGTGTGTGTGTGTGTGTGTGGGGAGGGTATTTGAGGTGGGCTGTATTGTATGGATGAGGTAGAGGAAGTGGAGCGGAAGAGGAGAGTGGGAGCCAGCTGTGGTCACTACACAGGATGGGTTACAAACACACACACACACAAACACACACACACTTAATGTGGGCCAGCTACATACCTGGTTCCGCTCGGTGAGATCTCTATGCACATTAGGTAAACAAATCATAATGGATGATTATGAATGTTGAGATACAGATGGTATGCTGCTCAAATGAAACCGCCAGACTCTTATTTTCCTGGTCAATGAGGCAGAGATAAGACTGTTTGCAATTAGTTTCCACTCCCATTGTGCACCATGCTGTATCTCCACTGATGCTGAGCTAAACGACAAGTTCTGTCTAGCCAAGAAATAAGAACCTCATGACAAAGCAGAAATGCAATTAGAAATGTCTTATTTATCAATACTCATCTCTTTAAGATTAATTAATGTGGCTGCACTTTATCATCTCATAAAATATGACTCTAGCCCGCAGCACACTCATTAGAGGTGTTTGCTAAGGCAAACATCACTGTTTCATCTCGCTCATTCTGTACATAGGGTTAGAACACTTCTTGTCATACCATTGGTACCCTGGACATGATGATACATCATATCATCTGCATAACATTTATCGAACGTTTGTTTAAAGTTATCTGGTCTTTAATAAAGTTCTCAAAACTTTACCACAAAAACGTTATTTCAACATTGTTTATGGAACGTTGAAGGTTCGTGCAGCTGTACGCGCAGCTTACGAGCACCTCAGTCAAATCGAGAGCAAGAGTGCGGTTCCACTGAAGTTATTTCAGAGGCTCCTGAGGCATATGGCATCTGCAGCCGCGGTCATGCCGCTCGGATTGCTTTATATGAGACCGCTTCAGCACTGGCTTCACGACCGAGTCCCGAGATGGGCATGGCAGACAGGCACGCTCCGGGTCCCAGTGACTCGGGCCTGCCTACAGACCTTTACCCCGTGATCGAACCTCAGTTTTCTACGGGCTGGAGTTCCCTTAGAACGAGTTTCCAGGCATATTGTTGTATCAATAGATGCCTCTGCCACGGGCTGGGGTGCCATGTGCAATGGACATGCTGCCGCGGGCTCCTGGACAGGACCCCAGCGCTGCCTGCATGTCAATTGCCTTGAGTTGCTGGCAGTACGGTTTGCCCTGCACCGCTTCCGAGCGTTGCTCAAGGGTCAACACGTACTAGTCCGGACAGACAACACAGGCACAGTAGCGTACATCAACTGACAGGGTGGCCTACGCTCCCGCCGTATGTCTCAACTCGCCCGCCATCTCCTCTTATGGAGTCAGAAGCATCTGAGGTCGCTTCGTGCCATTCACGTCCCGGGAGACCTGAACCATGCAGCCAACGAGCTCTCACGGCTTCAGCCACTTCCTGGAAAATGGAGACTCCATCCCCAGTCGGTTCAGCTGATTTGGGAACAGTTCGGCGACGCACAGGTAGATCTGTTTGCCTCCAACGAGTCTTCCCACTGCCGCCTGTTTTACTCCCTGACCGAGGGAACCCTGGCGCACAGCTGGCTGCGGGGACTCCGCAAATATGCATTCCCCCCAGTGAGCCTTCTTGCACAGATCCTGTGCAAGATCAGGGAGGACAAGGAGCAGGTCCTTTTGGTCGCCCCATATTGGCCCGGCCGGACCTGGTTCTCCGAACTCGTACTCCTTGCGACAGCCCCTCCCTGGTCGATTCCTCTGAGGAAGGACCTCCTTTCTCAGAGACGGGGCACCCTCTGGCACCCGCCTCCCAATCTCTGGAACCTGCACGTGTGGGTCCTGGATGGGACGCGGCAGGTTTGAGTACCCTACCACCTCAAGTGGTGGCTACCATCACTTCCGCTAGGGCCTTGTCTACCAGACACGCCTATGCGTTGAAGTGGAACCTCTTCATCACCTAGTGCTCTTCTCGCCGAGAAGACCCCTGGAAATGCCCGATCGGGTCCGTGCGCTCGTTTCTCCAAGAAGGGTTGGAACGAAGGCTGTCTCCTTCCACCCTGAAGGTCTATGTGGCCGCTATCTCAGCCTGCCATGACCTTGTGGAGACGAAAAAGGTAAGTCAGTACGACCTGGTCATCAGGTTCCTGAGGGGGGCGAGGAGACTAAATCCTCCTCGCACTCCCCTCGTACCCTCTTGGGACCTCGCAGTGGTCTTATCAGCCCTGCAGAGAGCTCCCTTTGAACCTTTGCGATCAGTCAAGCTTAAGTTCCTGTCTATGAAGACAGCGCTTCTGATCGCTTTGGCCTCCGTCAAGAGGGTAGGGGACCTGCAGGCATTTTTGGTTGACGAAGCATGCCTAGAATTCGGGCCGGCCGATTCTCACGTGATCCTGAGACCCTGGCCTGGATATGTGCTCAAGGTTCCCACCACTCTGTTCAGGGACCAGGTGGTGAACCTGCAAGCACTGCCTTTGGAGGAGGCAGACCCAGCCTTGGCACTGCTCTGTCCAGTAAGCGCCCTCCATGCTTACGTAGACAGAACGCAGTGTTTCAGGACCTCAGACCAGCTCTTTGTCTGTTATGGTGGGAAGCTGAAGGGAAAGGCTCTCTCCAAGCAAAGGTTGTCTCACTGGATAGTGGATGCCATTGTCTTGGCTTACCAGACGCAGGGTCGTCCATGCCCCCTAAGGGTGAGGGCACACTTCACTCGGAGTGTGGCCTCCTCTTGGGCTCTAGCGCATGGCACCTTGCTGACAGACATCTGCAGAGCTGCAGGCTGGGCGACACCCAACACATTCACCAGGTTTTATAACCTCCGAGCGGAGCCAGTGTCCTCTCATGTACTCGCCTCAAGTAGTGGCCGGTAGCTGGACAGGCTCAGGTGTCTTCGCTTGCTCGCCATTCCACTCCATGGACTGGATACGTGCGATATTTCCTTAGGTTACTTTCCTGAAGCCCTGAGTTCCTCCAGCACTGTTAATGCTGACACCAGAGTCCATGCCCGTCCGGTCAGCCCTCGTGTTCGGCTAGGTGCAGCCGTGTGCATGGTTCCCCCGTTGGGCGACCCCCACATGTGTATTTCCACTGTAAGCCTCTCTGAGCATGTGTCTTTCCCTTGGCAAGCCTTGCCACTCCTGGGGTTTAAAAGTTCCACCTTCAGCTGGTTACCCCAGAGTTCTTCCATAAGCAGCCCCTCGCGGGTCATATGTGTTTCCTTAAGTCCTCCCTGCGGGCGGGCACTTGGTGCATGTTTCCACGTGGAATATGCTTCCCAGTGTACTTTGGTATTCCTGTGTTAAGTTGGAGTCCTTCGTCCGTACTAGTCTATGACAGGGAGCTCACACTTACGCAGGGCACTGGACGACAGCCGAGTGGCGTGATTAGATTGGACCCCCATTCGTCAGTCACTGACGTAACTCGGAGTGACTGAACGAAAGGGAACGTCTCGGTTACCTATGTAACCCTCGTTCCCTGAGGAGGGAACGGAGACGTTACGTCCCTCTGCCACTTCCACTGTCCCGCTGGAACGGCCGGGAGTTCAGATCTCGGCTCCTCAGCAGGTAACATAATGCGACATTGCCAGCATACTTCCTTATATACCCACACTGTGGGGCGGAGTTACGCTATGCAAATTCCTCAGGCGTTTTCTAAGATCTCAAAGATGATAGGCTTCTAAGCGAAACCCCCATTCGTCAGTCACTGACGTAACGTCTCCGTTCCCTCCTCAGGGAACGAGGGTTACATACGTAACCGAGACGTTTTTATATATTTAAAAAAATGATATTTTGAGCATTCAGTAAAACCTGAGCTTATCATAATTTGATGTGAACCAGCATGTAACCCCCAAAACACCCTGGCAGTGACCAGTGTAGGGGGTAACGCATTACAAGTAATGTAACTTGAGTTATGTAATCAGATTACTTTTAAAATCATTACTTTTAAATTTACAACAAATATAAATTACTGAATTACATTACATAAGTTACTTTATTTTTCCACAACGGCACCAAATGTAACCGGTCCTACTTGATTCAAATCGGGGTCTCCAGCGTGGGATGCAGGCGTGCTAACAAGGAAGCTAAAGACTACAGCCGCTAGCGCGCCTCTTGAGGCCAGGGGAGTCAGGTTTACACGCACTGCTCTTATTGGCCTATGTCCGTTACACTCACCCCCCTAAACCTCCAAATGCAACTGGTCCTACTCGACCCAATCCAAGCGGGATTAGAACCGGGTTCTCTGGCGTGGGAGGCAAGCACGTTAGCAAGGATGCTAAAGACCGCAACCTCTAGTATCATAGCGCGCCTCTTGAGGGCAGGGGAATGAGGTTTACACACACAACTCTTACTGGCCTACGTCCGTTACACTCACCCCCCTAAACTTTACTCCCATCGAGGTCACGGCACCAAATGCAGCCAGTCCTACTCGACCCGCTCCAAGCGGGATTCGAACCGGGATCTTCGGCATAGGAGGCGGATGTTCTAACAAAGACGCAAAAGACCGCAGCCGCTAGCGTCAGTCGCTAATGTTCTTCTTAAGGCCAGTGGAGTGAGGTTTAGCTGCACAGCTCTTACTGTCCTACATCTGTTACACTTGGATGGCAGCTTTTGTTTCATGTCCTTCATTTAGCTAATTTTTAAGGATGCATCAAGTGTATCCTTAGTATTATTTATAACAGTATTTTCATGCCGTGGGAGCGAGTGACATAGCCATGCGCACTTACTAGACCGTCTCATTCTAGTGAAACTGCATTCTTCCATCTTAAAAATCTATCTAAATTACGGCACATGCTATCAATGCAAAATGCTGAACAGTTAGTTCATGCGTTCATGACCTCAAGGCTAGATTATTGTAAAGCTCTACTGGGTGGTTGCCCTGCACACTTAATAAATAAACTGCAGCTGGTCCAAAACGCAGCAGCTAGAGTTCTTACTAGAACCAGGAAGTATGACCATATTAGCCTGGTTCTGTCAACACTGCATTGGCTCCCTATTAAACATCATATAAATTTTAAAATCTTGCTAATTACTTACAAAGCACTAAATGGTTTAGCTCCCCAGTACTTGAGTGAGCTCTTAACGCATTATACTCCATCACGTCTATTGCAGTCTCAAAATTGATAATTGATAATTGATAATACCTAGAATATCAAAATCAACTGCAGGCGGTCGATCCTTTTCCTATTTAGCACCTAAACTGTGGAACAGTCTTCCTAGCATTTTTCGGCAAGCAGACACACTCTGTCAGTTTAAATCTAGACTAAAAACACATCTCTTTACTATGGCATACACATAGAACATTATCAATTTATATTATTCAAATCAGTTAAATGATTGTTTTAGGCTGCATTAACTAGGTCTGCCGGAACTGGGAACACTTCCCATAACACCTGATGTACTCGTTACATCATAAGAAGAATGGCATCTACGCTAATGTTAGTCTCTCTGTTTATCCCGAGGTTTACTGTAGTCAGCCAGATCCGGGCCGTATTCAGATCAGATGGTGGACCTGTGCTAGACACGACCAACGCATCCCTGAAGTGTCTGCAGAGACCGTGTCAACTAGACTCTCCTCTGTGACGGCCTCATCGACACGACATCCTCAACAAACCCGTCTCCGGCATGATGACTCCGATCTTCAATCAGATGGAACTGGACAAATATTCGGAATATTCCCATCTAATATGACTTCTGACTTGTAATGTTGCCTGAATCATAATCATACACTGTTTGTTCGTTGGCCAGAGGAGAACTGGCACCCCGACTGAGCCTGGTTTCTCCCAAGGTTTTTTTCTCCATTCTGTCACCTGATGGAGTTTTGGTTCCTTGCCACCGTCGCCTCTGTCGCCTTTGGCTTTTGGCTTGCTTAGTTGGGGACACTAAATATTCAACTATATTACTGATCTGCCCGCATTGACACTATATGAGAACTGAACTGAGCTGGACGATGACATCACTGTTTTCATCAGAGCGGCTGTACAGCCGAATCAAATTCTGTTGCATTATTTTCCTGTTTAACACTGTGAAGCTGCTTTGAAACAATCG
Organism: Coreius guichenoti; assembly: GCA_039654105.1. NCBI lineage: Eukaryota > Metazoa > Chordata > Actinopteri > Cypriniformes > Gobionidae > Coreius > Coreius guichenoti. Next base: position 5,384,347 of record CM077168.1, read on the forward strand.
GCATTGTAAAAAGCGCTATATAAATAAAGGTGACTTGACTAGTGTTTAGCGCTGAAGAGGATTCTAGCCTACAAGCCTCCAAAGGACTGGACTAAGAAGGACACAGCCTCACTAGGATGCAGCCTTCCGTTTGAGAAGCGCTTGTTGTGTGCACTGTGTGAACATGATGGTTATTGTAGTTCTAGACTAAATGTGAGCATGCAAAAACTGATTCAGTGTTCCTCAAAATGAATAAAAACAGTGAAATGCAAACTCAGAATATTACGTAAACGTGTAATAATTAAATATGTTAAATTACACAAACATACTTTATGTATTTAATCTCACTTTATGAACCATTGTCTTTGCTGCTGACCTTCGATGATCCATTCATCTATACTAATAAGCAAAAATGACTTTAGGTAAACATCACATTTGTGTTGAATTTTTGTGTTTTGTGTTTGTTTTTATTGCTGAAGTAAGAGTGTTGAACTTTCTCCTCTGGCGATCCAGAATGGCAGCACATCTGAAAGGTCTGAGCTCATTTCACTTTTGGTGTGAAAGGGCCTAACATTTGCCAAAAATATATATATTTGTATTAAAAAACAAACAAGCAAGCCCAGCCCAGATGAGAAAAGTAACACAAAAGTAATGTAACACATTACTTTCCATAAAAAGTAACTAAGTAATTACTTTAAAAGTTACTTTCCCTAACACTGCTAGTGACTAACAAAAACATCCGAGCATCTGCATAGCAGCACGTAGAACAGAGGTGAATTTTACACAGGCAAGCACCATTCAAAATTGTTTTAAGAAAGTTAATAATTGATGTTTTGTTTGCTAACTTCTTTTTACTTTCACATATTTTGATGGCAGATCAAACATGGTCTTGGCCTGTTCTGAAAAGAGATTTACATGCACACTGTGTTCTGCTAATGTGTCTCGGCAGCTAATTTGGTCACCCCTAGCTGAAAGCCACTGAGCCGCCTTAAATTAATTTAGAACAAAGCCTAAAGTACAACCAAGCACGTCAGCCATGCCTCAATGAACCAAATGCTAAGATAAGTACTTCTTAGCTCCCATTAGGCATCTGCTTACTTCCTGTGGGATGGGTCTCTAATGAAGTTAGTGGTCTTTACCCTCAGAAATGCTCTTAGATGTCCAGACACTCACTTTTTTTCTAGTCTACAGCAGATGTTGGCTTCCACTTTTGTGATCAGATCACTTGTATAGGTGCATATCCGGAATGTTTACCGTTCCAAATGCAATGCTATGCAACATTCATTAGCTCATGCCTTGTTAGTTTCTTGTGTTGGAAAACTTGAGTGAAACTGTAGCAGTACTAATCTCTGTCACTGAGCACAATGGTAGTAAATCTTGAATCATGTTTATTTAATGTGGACCTGTCTCTGCATGATTACATGTCATGTGTAAAGCCGTGGGTTTTATGTAATATGTCTTAGATCTCCAGAGACATTAAATTTTTTCAGCTTTCACTTTAAGCAGCAGAGCTTGATGTTACTTGTCACATGGGGAGGTTGTCACAAGGACTAAATCTCAGTAACAAGATGCAAGACGGACATTCCATCCATACAGCCTTTTACAAAGTCTTGATTTTGTTTTTTGGGGTCTAGAATAGATTTTCATGCTTGAATGTTCAAAAAAAACAAAAACATTATTTTTCACATATTTGACATTGTTGCAGCTCCTCTCTTGCCAGTCTGTCAGTAACGCTCTGCTTAGTTCCTGTCTCTATGAAGCCCCTCCTTCTGAAAAACACAATGTGCTCTGATTGGTCGGCTGGACCAGTGTGTTGTGATTGGTCGACTGCTTCAAGTGTGTCTCGGAACAATTACCATAACCTCGACTACTAACTCAACTCAACCAGGCCACGCCCCTTTATTTTGCGTATGCCTTGACTTATTTAAATGAGGAACATTGTGACGTAATTTTAGTAATTTTGTGATTATTCCTATTCCATTTTTTGGTGTTTTTATCATTGTAAATTATTATTATTATTATTATTAGTAGTAGTAGTAGTAGTAGTAGTAGTAGTAACATTGAACTTTAGATAATATTTCAATATTTCAAAAAGGGTATTCTCAAATCAGTGTCAAAAACAGCAGCAAATTACCCCATATAGTGTGAAAACATGCCCCACTATTGTTCAGTCTTGTTCAGTCCCGAGCCTCACACAAAGAATATTAAGTGTGTTCTTTTTGACATATCACTTCATTTGAACAAGTTGCTGTATGAGCTCTGTGTGTGTCTGAATTAGTTCAGTTTACAGCTGCACTTGTGTGTTGTGTGTTTTCATAACACTGTAACTCATTTAAAGCCTTCTTCAGGCTGTATGGATGGAATGTCCACGTATGTCACCTTGAAGCATTCTTCTGTGAATGTGATATATAGAAGTGACTAGCAATGGGAATTCTGGCGGTGCTTCAGAGATGTAGCAGTCAGAGATATGATGGCTAAATGGATTCCCTCTTTTAAAACATGGGATTCAATTTCAAACCTGGGAGCTAGTGTGGCCACATCTCTCTTCCAACACCCCCACACACACTCCTTCTTTGAATCACCTTTCTTGATTGATGTTTCTAGAGGCAACCAGGGCATACAAACTAATAAATGTGCCAGCCAGACTGGATAAGCAGAGATGATTTCTGGGATTAAGCAGAAACTTTTTGTATGGAATCGGGTCAGGGAGTTTACAGAGATTTGAAGAGGAACATTTCTTTGAATCCAGTTGCCATTTTTGCTGCAGATGATAGTCTTGTAATCACCTCTAATTCAATCACACTATAAGGCACAAAATAAATGTTGTCCATATGCAGTGTCCAGTCACACTATTAAAGTGCATTCACTTGCGCTGTTGATTATATTAAACTGGTTTAACTGGGTATAAAATCCTTTAATATCTTTTAGAAACTTTAATATCACTAAATCTGTCATTGTCTCTAGTGATAAAAACTCTGAAAGAATCAAGAGTCCTGACAAGGGCATATATTAAAATACAGTACAGTACAATAATACTGCAGTTAAAAGTAGCCTACTATGTTTTAACATGCTCTACACAGAAGAAAAATCTGCCTCCAGGTCTTTGACCCTGTTCTTTATTCTTTACAGTACATATGGGCACCTTTTTGTTTGGAAGTGCATAAGAATATGTGCTTAAGAAACAATTTCTTAAAAGCTGTGTTTGTTTGTGACTGCTTTTAAGAAATAAGTACATTAAACCACTTTCCACTCTCTCTCTGATTCCTAGAATAAAACAGGACATTTTTGCTATTGTACTTCTTTGTATTCACCCTGTGTTTTGATTGGCTAAGCTATTTGCATGTGAAATGAGAAACAATGCTTCCTTAAGGTATTGCAGGTTTGCTGCCCCATTTTTCAGCAGCAGCTTCTTCGCAAAGCCTGTATTACGTTGTGACATTCAACAATAGACCTGCATCGCCGAGGTGAACTTGATTTCAGCAAATACAATGTCCCTGGATCAACATTCCAATCAACCAATCAGATTTGAAGGACAAGTTTACAGGTTATGCCAAGTTTAGGCTTAAAACCAGGGTTAGGTGTTTTTAAATCAGTGTTATTCACCTATCATTTCCCTCTGGGAAATTTTAGGGATAACGTATGGGTTAAGTTTAGGGATAGGGTTATGACTAAATTTTCAGACAGGAGTGTTCCAGGATCAACAAAATATGTCTTACTTGGCAAAATCACAGTGACCTATAGGGCTGATGCTATTTAATTTGACATGAATGGAAATGAGGCTGCAAAGGACAGACGCTCAGTCTGTTCAATGGGTTATACTGACTTAAAGGGATAGTTCATCCAAAAATGAAAATTCTCTCATTAATTACTCACTATCATGTCGTTCCAAAACCATAAGACTTTCGTTCATCTTCGGAACACAAATCAAGATCTTTTTGATGAAATCTGAGAGCTCTCTGACCCCTCAATTGACAGCTACAAAACTATCACTTTGACACTTCCAAAAAGTTCATAAAAGGATCGAAAAACTAATCCATATGAATTGAGAGGTTTAGTCCAAATTTTCTGAAGAGACATGATCGCTTTTATATGATGAACACATGCAAGAACCAGTGAGGTTCATTCTCGTGTTACGCAGCACGTTTGAGCTTCTGCAAGAACCAATGAGGTTCATTCTTGTGTTATGCAGCACGTTTGAGCTTCTGCAAGAACCAGTGAGGTTCATTCTCGTGTTACGCAGCACGTTTGAGCTTCTGCAAGAACCAATGAGGTTCATTCTCGTGTTACGCAGCACGTTTGAGCTTCTGTAAGAACCAATGCGGTTCATTCTCGTGTTACGCAGCACGTTTGAGCTTCCTCAAGAACCAATGAGGTTCATTCTCGTGTTACGCAGCACGTTTGAGTTCTGTAAGAACCAATGAGGTTCATTCTCGTGTTATGCAGCACGTTTGAGCTTCCTCAAGAACCAGTGAGGTTCATTTTCGTGTTATGCAGCACGTTTGAGCTTCTGCAAGAACCAATGAGGTTCATTCTCGTGTTACGCAGCACGTTTGAGCTTCAGCAAGAACCAATGAGGTTCATTCTCGTGTTACGCAGCACGTTTGAGCTTCTGTAAGAACCAATGCGGTTCATTCTCGTGTTACGCAGCACGTTTGAGCTTCCTCAAGAACCAATGAGGTTCATTCTCGTGTTACGCAGCACGTTTGAGTTCTGTAAGAACCAATGAGGTTCATTCTCGTGTTATGCAGCACGTTTGAGCTTCCTCAAGAACCAGTGAGGTTCATTTTCATGTTATGCAGCACGTTTGAGCTTCCTCAAGAACCAATGAGGTTCATTCTCGTGTTACGCAACACGTTTGAGCTTCCTCAAGAACCAATGAGGTTCATTCTCGTGTTACGCAGCACGTTTGAGCTTCTTCAAGAACCAATGAGGTTCATTCTCGTGTTACGCAACACGTTTGAGCTTCCTCAAGAACCAATGAGGTTCATTCTCGTGTTACGCAGCACGTTTGAGCTTCAGCAAGAACCAATGAGGTTCATTCTCGTGTTACGCAGCACGTTTGAGCTTCTGTAAGAACCAATGAGGTTCATTCTCGTGTTACGCAGCACGTTTGAGCTTCTGTAAGAACCAATGAGGTTCATTCTCGTGTTACGCAGCACGTTTGAGCTTCTGTAAGAACCAATGAGGTTCATTCTCGTGTTATGCAGCACGTTTGAGCTTCCTCAAGAACCAGTGAGGTTCATTTTCGTGTTATGCAGCACGTTTGAGCTTCCTCAAGAACCAATGAGGTTCATTCTCGTGTTACGCAACACGTTTGAGCTTCCTCAAGAACCAATGAGGTTCATTCTCGTGTTACGCAGCACGTTTGAGCTTCTTCAAGAACCAATGAGGTTCATTCTCGTGTTACGCAACACGTTTGAGCTTCCTCAAGAACCAATGAGGTTCATTCTCGTGTTACGCAGCACGTTTGAGCTTCAGCAAGAACCAATGAGGTTCATTCTCGTGTTACGCAGCACGTTTGAGCTTCCTCAAGAACCAATGAGGTTCATTCTCGTGTTACGCAGCACGTTTGAGCTTCTGTAAGAACCAATGAGGTTCATTCTCGTGTTACGCAGCACGTTTGAGCTTCTGTAAGAACCAATGAGGTTCATTCTCGTGTTATGCAGCACGTTTGAGCTTCAGCAAGAACCAGTGAGGTTCATTCTCGTGTTATGCAGCACGTTTGATCTTCCTCAAGAACCAATGAGGTTCATTCTCGTGTTACGCACCACGTTTGAGCTTCTGCAAGAACCAATGAGGTTCATTCTCATGTTACGCAGCACGTTTGAGCTTCTGCAAGAGGTTTGTTTGAGCTTCTGTTTGTGTTTACTGATGAATGTTTATATGTGAATAAAAGCCTAAATTCAATCTGTTTATCATATAAAGTGATCGTGTCTCTTCAGAAAGTTTCGACTAAACCGCTGAATTCATTTGGATTAGTTTTACAATCTCTTTATGAAGTTTTTGAAGCGTTAAAGTGGTACGTAGCTGTCAATGGAGGAACAGAAAGCTCTCAGATTTCATCAAAAAGATCTTCATTTGTGTTCCAAAGATGAACGAAAGTCTTATGGGTTTGGAACGACATGAGGGTGAGTAAATGATGACAGAATTTTCATTTTTGTGTGAACTAACCCTTTAAGATATTTAAATTAGCAAAGAATCTGAAGTAGCGACAGATCTTTTCTTCTATATTTTGACGTACATCCTAGTATAACGGCTTATTGAAAATTAAGAAATGTAGAAAGGGGACTTTTTTTGAGGTGTTGCACTCAAAAATGGAGGGAAATTTTCATTTTAGAGATGTAAAATATTTATTTATCTATCTATTGTGCATTTATTGTCTTTTTGGTGGTGGATATTAACACAAAAGAAAAAAAAAAGGAAACATGCATAGATGAATCGTTCACAATAAGATATAACATGCATTTGAAAAATAACTAATCAAACTTTAAAGGTCAGGCTGAAAGAATCAGGGACCTGGTTTAAATTAAAATGTACTTTAAAAGATCAGAAAATACCATTTTTAATTATGTGACATTTTTAATTCATCTTTGATTAAGCTGGAACTCCACATTAGAATTTTTTAACTATTACTTGGGCAGTGACAACTTTGAGGATGTAATTAATGTTGGCACATATTGCACTTCTTGCATCGCCCACATGTAGAATGTTCAAACTGCATGGAGCCAAATACTTTGTACGTGTAAACACTATCTGGTGTCATGGTGAATGGACGGTAAGTTAATCTGCTCAGGTAGTAGTTATCTGAGGCCAGTATTCCTCTGTAAGCTCACAGCAGGTTGTGTTGCACACACAGTGACTACAGTGAGTGAAACAAGAGCCATGTGTAGCAGATTGAGGGTCAAGTGTTAATGTCTGACATGTGTAAGGGGAGACGTTGTCTGCCGTCCACGCCTTATCCCTTAGCAGATGTCCACAGAATCAAGCAGGACGTTCAATAAACTCTATTCAGTGCTTTATATGCTTGAATTCTCTTAGAGAGTTGTCAAGGCCTTTTGGACATGCCCACATGGGAGAGACACACAAAGCTGCCTCTATGTTTGTATTTGTATGCAAAAACCTCAAACCTCAAAGCACATGCTCAATAAAATGAGATGTTTTTGATGTATTTTGAGAGGGATGTGTGCATACCTATTACACAGTCTACACAGATATTATATGTCGATACGATAATACAGGTAGTCTAGAGCTCTCATAGGCTTCTGAGCTTAACAAAATGCCCTTGATGTTTTGATTTTTTCATTTTTTTTTTTCAACTTTACCTCCATGAGAAACTTCAGAGTGTTGAAAGGCAGTGCTCGGAGTGCTGGAATGGTGGTGGCTTTGGCAGCCTTGAGTGCCTGCTCACTTTCTCAGCCTCTTAGAGCTGCTTTTCACTGCACCAGACCTGTGGACAACACGCACAATACTGCCTTTCATCTGCCTAGAGCCGCATCTCTGTTACCTCTCTGATAGCATCAGTGCTCACACATTGTTCAGCTTCGAGAGGATATGCTTTTAAAATGCTGGCAAGAAAAAAAAAGAGAGAGAAAGAGAGAAAACAGTAAGGAAAATTACATAAAAAATGCAAGTGTTAAAGGAATAGTTCACCAAAAAATGAAAATTCACCCTCAAGTTGTTCCAAACCTGTATGAATGAACACAAAAGGAGATATTTTGAAGAATGTCGGTAACCAAACAGTTGATTGGCCCAATTGACTTCCAAGGTATTTTTCTTCCATACTATGTAAGTCAATAGTTGGTTATCCATATTCTTCAAAATATCTTCTTTTGTGTTCAGAGCAAAGAAATCCAGGTTTGGAACAACATAAAGGTGAGTAAATGATAGAATTTTCATTTTTGGGTGAACTATCCTTTTAAGACCTCAGGATGCAGTACGATTTGTGCAAATAGTACTGCATTAAAAAAAATCTCAAAGGTAACACTATTTCTCATGGGTTTTTGAAATGCATACTTGTGATTTTGGGCTAAAATTGCCCACAATCCCTTGCACTACAGAAGAGGATGAATGTAAGGCTGAAGTTGCAACACTTTTTAAATAAATCTAAAACTTAGAATCTAAAAGTAATAATGAATTTGAAGTTGCTGTTTTTAGCTAGATGTAAACACAAACAGTGTGTGACAAGTGGGTCCATTTTTTTTAGTATGTCAGTACAGGTATATTTTCATAGTACATATTCAAAAGGGGATGTACTTTCTCATAACCAATATCCCGTGTGAAAAGGAAGAAGTTTAGCATACTTATTAAAAAAAATAATATACTTTCTTTAGTGTGCACTGAATGTAATGTTTTTGGACACCTTATTGCATGTTAATTGCAAATAAATAAAAATGTTTTATAGTTTAAATGTATATTAAATTCAAGTAGCTTGAGTGCTTTTTGGCCCACTTAAGTAGTACATGTTTATAATATATTATAAAATAAAACTTTTAAAGTAATGGTGACTTATAATAAAGTACTTTACATGTGCTTTAGTATGTTAGTCAATGATAAAAATAGGTGTACTTTTTAAAGCATGACAAAAGAATATTAAAACAATGATTTAAAATGTAATTTAAAACAAAAATTTTATTTTGACATTATTACAAAAGTACACTTTTTTAAAAGTGTAATTAAGTGTGTTAAAACATTTTTTTTTTTCACATCCAGTTATGATATTCTGTGTGACGTCATATTCAATTCCAAAGTGATGCTAAAGTTTATGACATTTATATAATAGATGATATTATAGATTATACCATTATTTGTGTATAACAAATGCTTGTGTTATGATTTGTGGTATGAATTCATCTTTATCTGTCTAGACTGTTTCTGTTTTCTCAGTAGATAATTCATGACTCCCCCACTTAAACAGTCACTTAATTGTTAAGGACCCACCCTTGCATACACACACAAACACTGTCTGTGCATCACATCTCTGAAATGAAAATAATCACACTGAGGCTTGACACAATGTGTTAGAAATATGTGGGACCCACATAGCAGAAAAACCCCAAAGAGAGCCTTCCCATCAGATTGGCTCAAAGCTCACAGTGAGTCAGCCACAGTATTGTCTGTGTGCTTGTATCTCGAGGGCATGGAGAGCTGTTTTGATGTAGTAATGAATAAAATGAACATGCCTCCTACTGAGACCCAGTCTAATTCAAGATATGCTGCCCTTAAGATAAATATGAAATTAGATAGCTTGCGAAGAGGTTTATTCTGGCAAGGGGAATGACAATAACCTTTGACTGTTTTCCCCCCACAGTGATGCAGCAATTCATTTAAGCATTCGTCTTAAATTAAGTCTTCTCTAAAAGCTCCAGTTTTTTTATTTAAAGGGGTCATGAACTGAGAAATCAAGTTTTCCTTAAGCTTTTGATATATAAAAGGTCATGATACTATAAGAATATCCCAAGTTTCAGAACTCAAAAAACTTCCTTGTTATTGCAAAAACAGCTTTTATTTTAACCAAGCCCAGAGAACGACTCATTGTGGAATGTGTATCTGTAATATATAGGTGAAAGACCGCCTCTGCAGAAGAAAATCAACGCCTACTTCATCATTGCAACTTTGGCCCCGCCCACTGGCGTGTTAGTGAGATGACGAGGAGAGAAGAGCGATACAGGATGGACTACAAATAACATCACCTTCCAAAGGATCCTAATGCTAGGAATGTGCTTATTTATTGTCAACAATGTGAATGTCTCAGTTGAACATTATTTATTTATTAATTCTAATGCCTGATCTGTGACCAGTGATTTCTGATATGTAATGATTCATGTACAATCAGATGTTTTTGTGTCAGTAAATCAAATCAGTGACTAAACGGTCAACTTCACATTGTTTCTCTTAGTAGGATGAAAATAATCTGTTATTTAAACTTAAACTTAAATTAAATTATACAATCGCTGGAACTGTCAATCAAACATTGCGAGTTTATCAGTGACTGAGTTCTGGACTCGTGCCAAAACTCTGGTTATAATCAACGAATCTCTTATTTACATTGTGTTTGCACCAAACTGTCCTCCAAAAAAAACCCAGACTCTATAGGTCCTTTTTCAAGCACCTTATTACGACCTTTATTTATGTTTTAAAGTCATGCGCCCTCTAGCTGGGTAAAAATAATGACAGTGTCGTGTTACGTCTGGCCTCATGAAATGACGTATGACTGTCGTTACCAATCAAAATGCGTGTTTATTTAAATGCAATGTGTGGACTTTTTACCACCATTTGTCATATTTCCATTTAGCAAAAATCATTTTTTATTAACAACTACACCCACCCCACCCCTAAACCTACCCAGTGATTTATAGTGCATATACACTTTATGAGCACATGCGTTCCCTGGGATCGAACCCAAGACTGCATGACCACATGATTACATGTTGTTGTATATTGCAATGCTCCACCAATTGAGCTATGCAAAACCTGAAATATGACGCAGATAAAAGGGAACAATGCATTAAAATGAAAGTGTCCTGTTGTCGATAGGGGCACAACTTTAGAAAACGCTGCCATGGGTCGTATTTCATAAATTAAAATGAAAGTGTCCTGTTGTCGATAGGGGCGCAACTTTAGTAAACGCTCCTATGGGTCATATTTCAGGGAAGTGACAAACGACCTATATAGGCGTATTGGTTGGAGGACATGTTGGTTTGCACTGTTAGTTATGATGAAAGCATTCGTGAGAGTGCAGAAATCGAGTTGCAATGATGAGATCACTGCATTCATGCGCTCAGCATGTCTGTGATCGGCTACAATGCTCATCACTGCAACCTTTCATGCCACGATCTAAATATAATGCTATAATCAACACTTTTCACGATTAGTTAAAGCTGCAGTCCGTAGCTTTTTTTTTGGTTAAAAATGATCCAAAATCAATTTTTGAGCAAGTACATAACCAGCCAGTGTTCAAAATTATCTCCTTACCTTAGCCCGATTCACAACGGTAAACTTGTAATAATGTGTTCTAATTTGAGTGGTACTGGTAGATTTCCACGGGAAATACCGATGAACAACCCACATAAAGAAAATAACTCCGCAAATAACTGCAGTTTTAGGGTTCAAACAGAGATGGTGACAAGAGGTAAAACTTATGGACTGCAGCTTTAACCTTGAGAGTTGGAATAGTAAAAACCTGCTAAAAGTTTTTGAGAGAGTTTCACATGTAATACTTAGCTATTTCATATGCAAAGATGTTAGCCAATCACAGCAGTGGGCATTTACACTGAAGTCTCACAGCAGCCAATCACAGCAGTGGGCGTTTACACTGACGTCTCACAGTAGCCAATCACAGCAGTGGGCGTTTACACTGGAGTCTCACAGCAGACAATCACAGCAGTGGGTGTTTACACTGAAGTCTCACAGCAGCCAATCACAGCAGTGGACGTTTACACTGACATCTCACAGCAGCCAATTACAGCAGTGGGCGTTTACACTGACGTCTCACAGTAGACAATCACAGCAGTGGGCGTTTACACTGAAGTCTCACAGCAGACAATAACAGCAGTGGGCGTTTACACTGACGTCTCACAGCAGTCAATCACAGCAGTGGGCATTTACACTGAAGTCTCACAGCAGCCAATCACAGAGGTGGGTGTTTACACTGAAGTCTCACAGCAGACAATCACAGCAGTGGGCGTTTACACTGAAGTCTAACAGCAGCCAATCACAGCAGTGGGCGTTTACACTGAAGTCTCACAGCAGCCAATCACAGCAGTGGCCGGTTACACTGAAGTCTCACAGCAGCCAATCACAGAGGTGGGTGTTTACACTGAAGTCTCACAGCAGACAATCACAGCAGTGGGCGTTTACACTGAAGTCTCACAGCAGCCAATCACAGCAGTGGGCGTTTACACTGAAGTCTCACAGCAGCCAATCACAGCAGTGGGCGTTTACACTGAAGTCTCACAGCAGCCAATCACAGCAGTGTACGTTTACACTGAAGTCTCACAGCAGACAATCACAGCAGTGGGCGTTTACACTGAAGTCTCACAGACATGCCCCTTCAAACAGAGCATTTAAATTAGAGGCTAAAATCAGGGTAGGAAAATGCCTTTTTTTTCTAAATTATGACAATTTTTGATGTAAAAATCATTATCAAACATTATAAGTGCACCCAAGGAAACATTATAAAACAATAAAACAACGCAGTTCATGACCCCTTTAATGCTAAACTAGTGATTCTGATTTAAAGAATTTATTCACCCAAAAATGAGAACACAAGAGTAGCAATTTTGAACACTGTACTTTTTCTTTTTCCACGCAGTTACAATCAACAGGGAGCTTTCAACCTCAAACACACAAGCGCCATAAAAAAATCTTAAAAGTAGTCGATACAACTTGTGCACTATATTACAAGATTTTTGAAGCCATTAGATACACATTATGTTTGAAATTTTCTTCTTTTTTTCAACCTTACGTACTATGATAAACTCCATAAGAGGCTATTTACACTAACTCCACCCACCAATGTCTGATTGAGCTAGACAAAATTACAAAATAAATTATGTTGATTACAGGATTAGTGGCGTGGAGAGGAAGGCAGGTGGTGTTTGCTTTTGACGCAGCCGAGTTCAAATCCACCTTTTTTCAAATTCATTCCTCTCCCTTTTTTCATCGCATATCAGTTCAGGGAAGGGTTTATTTTAAATAAAATAAAGAAAATATCTGAAAAGTGGAAATTATGTGCCTAACAGGCATTTAATAGTGGGAATAAAGTGTTTATCAGGTAGGGTTAAGGGTAGGTGTAGTGGAGGCCCTTAGCGACAAGTAATGTAAGCTAGCATCCGTTGTTATTGCATACTGTTTTATAATATATACAATACTACAATACACTGAGGTGCACATGATATCTGCTACTACTTGTATTAAGTATAAATAGCATCTAATTACTATTTACACTATTTGCACTGGTGTTTGCCCTATATGAAGTAGCATTGTCTGATTTGGGAACAATCTTTCATGAATCAGGTAATCGGACATCACTATTACTCTCATGAACTCATTTATGGTTTTATGACTTTCATTTTTTTAATGGTTTGTCATATTTTATGCCTTAATCCATTGTTTGATTTTTTTTGTTGTTATTGCATGTAGAAAAATAACTGTCTTCAAAATTATTCAAAATTTGTATTTGTGTGTATTTATCAACAAGGTCATAAAAAGGATGGGAAGTGATTGGAAGGACATGTGGGTGAATAAATGCACTGTCCCTTTTTGTTGTGATTTTTTTTTTTCCACTCAGGACATTCTTTCAATTCTTAAATGTCTGAGCTATAAAGTGCATCAGTTAAGCAGTGTGTAAATCTGTGTAGCACTGAGAGAAAGGGTTACACTTTATTTTAAGGTGTCTTTGTTACACTGTAATTATACATTGAAGTACTGAGTAATATTAATGAACTATAGGGTTAGGATTAGGGTTTGGTTTGGTTTAGGGTTAGTTGCATGTCACATGCATAAATTATAGTTATTACTATAGTAACTACATGTAACATATGTAACAATCACACTGTAAAATAAAGTGTTACTAGAGAAATTAATATGAAAACGACTGGTAACACAAAGTAAAATAAGGTTCCATTAGTTAACGGTAATTAATGCAAGCTAATGGCTAATCCTGCAGGCTCCAGGACAACAGGCTGCTGATTTGACCTGTTGCCAATGGGAGAGGACCTTCATTAGGCCTAATCCCATTCAAATTAGGAGGCTGAATAGAGATGCTTTCACAAAGGCTGGTGTCAGGTAGGTCATGGACCAATGTCTGATACTGAAAAGTGCAGGAGACAATACTGGCCTCTTGTGTCTCGTCAGAAAAGGCTGTGGACTCAACAGATTTCCTTGAGCTCTGGATGCCCAGTTTTGGCAAGCAAATTGAGAAAACAAATTAAGAGGCTATTGAGTGCAGCCAAAGTTGGGAAATCTATGTGGTCAAAAATTGTGAAAAGTCCTGATGAGTTTAAATTGTGCATACTGTATATCAGAGAGGACTGCTCACCTCAAATCTTCTACACAATGGTGCAATTAAAATAAATTCCAGAACAGTTGAGATGTTGAAATATATCAGTCTTGAAAAGGTTGCAAAGCCATTTCTAAGGTTCCTGGACTAAACCAAAGTGCAAGCCAGAGCCTCCACATGGAGAAGACTTGGTTCCTAGAAGTGACAGTGTAAAGATATGGGAATTAATTTCCGCCTTGGGACTTCATTTAAAGGAGCATGAAGTCTGCAATTTACCGGACAATTCTTCAAGAGTCCATCTATGCCTGAGATGAAGCTCAAGTGTAACTGGGTGATGCAGCAGGACAATGATCCACAACACAGTCCACATCTGAATGGCTTAAAAGAAAGACTGATAGATAGACTGTCCAGTCAGACAACAGCACTGCAGATTGTGAAGGAAATTTTTAACTAATCATAACTAGCATTCTTTTGTCTTGCAGGATTAACATTTATATGTTTTTGAAAACTTAATGTCCCCAACACTTGGGCCAAAGTTAGTGTGTGTTGAAATAATGGCTGCAGATGGACAAGACTTGATGGCTGTCTAAATATATAACCTCATGACTTGATTAACAAGCTGAAGTGTGCCTAATGGTTAGAGAGTCTGACTGGTAACATGAAGTTTGCAGGTTTGATTCTCAATACTGGCAGGAAATGACTGAGGTGCCCAGGAGCTAGGCACCTAACCCCCAATCAGCTGCCCACTGTGTGTGTGTGTGTCCACGGTTTGCAGTGTGTGTGTGTGTTCACTGCTCACTACTCCTAATCTGTGTGCACTAACTTGGATGGGTTAAATTCAGAGGACAAATTCTGAGTATGGGTTACCATACTTGGCCTTCACATGTAACTTAATCAAGCAATCCAGATTTGCTTTTACCTATAACAGATTAGGGTTTGCATATATGAAGAACCAATTATATAAGATAAATTATGTAACGAATCATGTCATTTTTGCAATGCACTTATTCAATATAAACTGATGTACTCTTTTTTGTCGTGGGGATCCTCTGTGATTGAGATAAGGTCCTCCTGGCTGTGATTAAAGCATTTCAAAGCATTGTTTGGAGTCTGTTTGGTAACTGCTGCGCAGCACGTCAGGTCACTTATCCCAAGTGATAGTGTTCATAGGGGGCGAGATGTCGTTCGAGTGAGAGTGACTACTCTTAGGGTTACCGAGTAGCTATTATTCTTAGGCTTCTTATGTGGTCTGGGTTTACCTGATGTAGTCAGAGTGGCTATTCTTAGGAGTGAGGGGTTACCAAAGTAGTCAGAGTGGAGGTCATCTGAGGATAATTTTGCATTGGATTTGCCAATCGTAGGGTGTCATGGGAGACACCTGGATTAACTTAAGTCAGGTATGTAGGAGAATTTCTACCACAGGATACAGCACAATTATGTGGGGTGCAAAGGCTTGCGTCACACTGATACAAAATCAGAGTTCCTTCACGCCAAAGGAAAGCATATTTACACTGTTCGAATCGTTCAGACCCTCTTTAGGTCTCTATCTTGACTCGTTTTCGAGATGGACTATCATCTTCAATCTCAATTTCTGTGGCGTTATGCTCTGGCTGAAGTTCTTACCTTCAAAGGGAGGAAACGAGACCTGGAGCTTGTTCTTCAATTCAGCCTTCTCTCTCTCACTTAGTTTAGAGTCGGCCACTGGTGAAGAAAAAAAAATCTATGATTGAAAAACCCAATTTGATTGACCTTTACTTCTGAATATCTAAGGGAAATGTGTGTCCCCCAATATCTGTGGAGGTTGCGGCCCTGGATAAAATTCTTAACTTGGATGTCTGGAAACTAGGTCAGGAGATTTCTCCTAAACTCAGCATTTTCTTCATCACTGGGAGTAGGTGGAAAAAAGGGAAATCTTTGATTGAAAACCCCAATTTGATCAACCAATATTCAAATTATCTGAGGGAATGGAGCGTCCCTCACTTTTCTATGGGGGTTGCATCCCAGGCTGAATTTCTTACCTTCAATGTTAGGAAACCAGACATGGAGCTTTTCCTTGAATACAGCCTCTTCTTCCTCCTCATTTGGCTTATAGTCGGCCACTGGTGTAAAAAAAAAAGAAAATCTGTGATTAAAAAAACATCTTAGGGTTACGTATGTAGCCCCGGTTCCCTGAGAAGGGAATGAGATGCTGCGTCAGATGTTCACAGATGTTCAACATCTGACACAATGTCTCATTCCCTCAAAAGGGAGCCTGATTTGATTGAACATTACTCTGAATATCTGAGGGAAAGATGCGGCCCCCAACGGCTATGGTTGCAGCCCTGGGTGAAGTTCTTACCTCAGATTTCTGGAAACCAGGTCAGGTGATTTCTCCTAAACTCAGTCTTCTCTTCATCACTAGGTTTAGAGTCAGCTACTGGTGGAAAAAAAAGGAAATATGTGATTGAAAACTAAATTTGATCAACCAGTATACTAACAACCTGAGGGAAAGGTGTGTCCCTCACTTTCTATGATGATTGCAGCCCTGACTGAATTTCTTACCTTCAAAGTCAGGAAACCAATAATAGATAATAATAATACCTTAATAGATGAAAACTTTATTAACATGAAAACATTGTATGGGGATTTTTATTGTCTTTCGAAGTTTTGCTTGTGTTCCTAATACATTAGCCTATGACTTTATTACTTGTGCTTTCAACCAATACTTCACATTCACAACCTAGTATCAACAAGTGAATTAATTTCTGACAAAGAATCATACTTTTGTGAGTTAAGACCTTCAAACATTTTGTTACACTATCCATCATTCATCATACTAATGTGTAACTCTTTTGCATTCAGACCATACATGGTAAATTAATCTGAAACTGACCATGATTTACCATGAAGTTTGTACAGTAATATACAAAGAGAATTTTGCTTCACACACACACACACACACTGATGTTTGAAGTGTGAAATTCCTCTGTGACAGTTGTGCCACAGGGGTTGAAGTTCTGTGTCATGCAGAGATATAGTGTTCAATTGGGGGAGCTACAGTACTTTGAAACCATACCTTTCCAAGCTACAGGCTACTAATTTAAAGTAGATAAACTGCAGTCAGGCTACTCATTTGAAATATTTAGCTACACTACAATTACACTACACTACAAACAAAATCTAGCAAACACTGAAGCTATATTCAACAGGACAGTATCTTTTTTCAAGATATATTAGCTTTTTTCCAAGTGCATGCTAGTGTATTTATTAAAATGTATCTATAATATTCAATAACTGCCCATTTTTGAAAGGGTTCCAAGGTTCTTAGAGGTTCCACAGAGCCCAGACAGCAACATAGTGTCTGCCCAGATCCAGGCCACATCTGGTACATGTGGATTCCACGAGTACCAGATGTGGGCCAGATGTGGGCCGGATCTGGGCCGATACTATGTTGCTGTCTTATTGCAAACTGTTTTCTATTTTAATATATTTTCCAGACAGCAACATAGTGTCGGCCCAGATCTGGGCCACATCTGGTACATGTGGTGTACCAGATGTGGGGCGGATCTGGGCCGACACTATGTTGCTGTCTGGGTTTAAAGTGTAATTCATTCCTGTGATCAAATCTGAATTTTCAGCATCATTACTCTAGTCTTCAGTGTCACATGATCCTTCAGAAATCATTCTAATATGGGTAACACTTTACAACACGTGTGCAGTAATATGCATTAATTAAATCCAATTGTGACTCACGAAAAACTAAACCACTGACTAATGATTGCTGCATCATATGAATTGCTTTTAACCAAATGTGTCATCATGGATTCATTCCCTAACTAATAGATTACTGTAAATTAATGTGTTAATTACCACATTGGTTCAGAGTTGTGCATTTGATAAGCACCAAATCAGCATAATCAATTCAACACATCCTTGCTGAATCAAAGTATTAAGCTGCTGTTGTCTCTGAATAAGACAGGACATTTAAATCATCTGATTGCGTTCCTCTGATCAAAGCGCCTGTCACAGAGCAGTCAGGCTTCAGCTGAGGGCTGGATAAAGTAAAGTTTTCAGAAAGACAGCAATACACTGGCCGTAGGGCACGTCTTGAGCTCTCTTTGAAATTCTAGAGAGCAGCGTGTTTTTGGTCCAGTGCTCTAAGGCATGACATGCATGGCTCAACACCCCCCCCCCCTAAAAAAAAAAACAGTGGATTTTTTTTTACTGAGTCAATCAGCAGTAGGGGGTGTATACACTCATGATGGGTGAGGAGAGAGAGTGAGCCAATTAGCAGTAGGGGGCGTGTCCACTCATGATGGGGGAGGAGAGAGAGTGAGTCAATCAGCAGTAGGGGGCGTGTCCACTCATGATGGGGGAGGAGAGAGAGTGAGTCAATCAGCAGTAGGGGGCGTGTCCACTCATGATGGGGGAGGAGAGAGAGTGAGTCAATCAGCAGTAGGGGGCGTGTCCACTCATGATGGGAGAGGAGAGAGAGTGAGCCAGTCAGCAGTAGGGGGCGTGTCCACTCATGATGAGACAGGAGAGAGAGTGAGCCAATCAGCAGTAGGGGGCGTGTCCACTCATGATGGGGGAGGAGAGAGAGTGAGTCAATCAGCAGTAGGGGGCGTGTCCACTCATGATGGGGGAGGAGAGAGAGTGAGTCAATCAGCAGTAGGGGGCGTGTCCACTCATGATGGGAGAGGAGAGAGAGTGAGCCAGTCAGCAGTAGGGGGCGTGTCCACTCATGATGAGAGAGGAGAGAGAGTGAGCCAATCAGCAGTAGGGGGCGTATACACTCATGATGGGGGAGAAGAAAGAGTGAGAAAGAGGGAGATTTGAAGAAAGAAGACTGTAGAAAGAGAGATGGCTGAGAGACATTACAATAGAGAAAAGCTCAGAGGAATATCATCGGAACAAGAAGGGTTATGATCAGGCAAGAGCTTTAGGACCCGGGCTAATATTAGAAAAGCTTTCCAGTGCTGGAGAGACCCAAGTGGGAAGGCCTGAAAATGGCTGTCGAGGTTGTGTTTCTTCTGCATACTTGAGTAACATGTTTTGCTGTTTCCCAGAACTAAGATATGCTGTTTCTGTAATGTTAGTTCTAGTAACAGGACAGTTTTGAGTGTCTTTGTTTGTCTGGAGCTGGTGTGCTGCTGACGACTAACAACAAACTCTTGCTTGTATATACTCTTGTGTACTGTATGTTAATTTTTCTGTTCTTCCTTGTCATTCGTTCATCATCTTGGCTTTATTTTTTTGCGAAGCATTATTTTGTTTCGCTTCAGTTATGATAAAGAGACATCCACTCTTGCATTGCCTGTTCATGAATTTTGGGGGGCGGAGCAGTGAAGGAATTAATTTCTCAGAAATCGCTTACTGCACCTTTTTATATA
Source organism: Coreius guichenoti (assembly GCA_039654105.1). Taxonomy (NCBI): domain Eukaryota; kingdom Metazoa; phylum Chordata; class Actinopteri; order Cypriniformes; family Gobionidae; genus Coreius; species Coreius guichenoti. The sequence continues at coordinate 5,403,697 of CM077168.1, forward strand.
ACAGGAACAGCGCATGTGACAAAAGTGCAAATCTTACTGATTGGCCGCGCTTTATTCGCAGTGCCATAGCAAAGAAAAATAGTGACGTGAATGTTCATGTTGGTCTGAACAGACACATTAACAGTTCATTCAAAAAAAAAGTTTATTGAAACACTTTGTAGCCTAAAACATAACCTAAGTCTATAAAATGCCCATTCTGTCTCAAAAGGAAAAACTTTGCTCATCATACTATTTCATGGGGTCTTTAACACAGTGCAGTGGCTCCAGAGTAATGCCATGATCATTGCAGGTTTGTTAGGGGACTTTCTTTATTCAGTCTATTATCCTAACCTCACAGAGTGTGTTCACTGAGCAAACTAACCTGTTAACTAGCCAAGTGAGTGCCGTTCATGAGTGTTTCATGAGCGTACAGCCCTATGGGTGCTGGCAGTCTGCCACAGTCTTTATCTGTGCATGAGTGCTCTTAGTGTAAATGTCTCATCAGTCCAAAAGGTCTCAGACAGTATTGGGTTCTTGATATTGATCTTGTTATAGAAGGAAACAACATTTTTTTACACACTTTAAAATAGGGTACAACCCAGAAAATACCATATGCATTACTGTAACATTTTGCCAACGTTCCTAATAAGTTGTTAAACGTTTCTGAATGTTCTCTGAATGTTCAAAACGTTGTTGTTGTTGTTTTTTACATTTTAAAAACTTTTATTTTTAATTTTTATGCGAGCATTAGGGAACATTCAATTTTATAATTTTGCAATTATTATGGGAACATTGCTTTGAATGTTCTCTGAACATTATGAAACAAGCAGTAAAATCTTTAAAAACGGTAACACTTTAGAATATTGCTCCATCATTAATGAATAACTACACTCATGCAATTTTAACATTCTAGTAACTGCTATTAACTAACAAGAAAATCAGATTAATTCATTTGTAAGTAATAGTGCTCAGTTAAATGATAGTTCACTATTAGCTAATCAATAACTACTTTTTCATACCTTCCAGAGGACTACTAAGAACTACTATATACAGGTTCATAATTAATGTGAATAATGCATAATGTATAATTAGTTCTAAAGTGAAGAACATTATAACCCAGTAATGACTCAAGTATTACCAAATCCCTCAGAAGGAATGAATAATTATTTGGAACAACTCTCTAGTAATGACTGAAGTCATTGTAAGCTTTTGAGGTTTTTGTAAGGTTTTGGATAGTAATTGCTTCTGCCGTATTTGGTAATACTTGAGTTAATGAAATAGACATCATGAACTAAAAATTTAAAAGAAATTTGTACAGCATTTGTTATAGGTTATTGTCATTTATAAATATACCACTGTTCATTGTTAATTCCTTACTAACTCTTCATTGTGTTTGTAGACCTTAACAATTGAAAGTCAAGGCCCAATCTTATCTTTCTTCCTGATCCTCTTAGTGTTTATTACAGGAGAGCAAGGTCAGGTCCAGCACTGGGTGCAGTGTTGGGGAGTAACTAACTAAAAGTGGAAATGCTCCCAGCTAACAAAGATTCTAAGAATTCTAAGTTCTAAAAGTTCTAAGAAAGTTCAAAATAAGTTCTAAGTATGTTTTGCTAACGTTCTCATTACATTCTACTAATAGAATGTTCTCTGAACATTTTGAAATTAGTAACATAAAAAAAAAAAACATTTATATTTCAGGAAAAAATGTATGTATGTGAAACGATGTATAAATTAAAGACCAGATAACTTTGATAGAACATTCAATTAACGTTACTGGAACGCTAGCCAGAACCTTTCTGAATGTAAGTTCAGGGAACTTTCCTGTTAGCTGGGGCTACTAATAACTTTTCAGTAGCCGTTACAAGCTACTTTACTAAGTAGAGACACATCGCTAAATGACTGTCACATGTCTTCCATGTCACATTTGTGTTTTGTGTGTTGCACACACAATTTTACATCTGAGCAAGATGATGCAATAATCAAATGCAATATCTCCTTCTCTGTTCTCTCCTTCATATAGTTTTGAAGTCTGATTCATTTTAGTCAATCATTTCATTTGGACAGTTTTTACTGATTAATTTTGTCACGTTTGGTTTTGGGTTTTATATACACTTTCCTTTTTTCATGTCTTTTATTTTGCATAATATTATTAGTCATGTTCCTGGTTTGTCGTGTATTCCCTGACCCCTTCATGTGATCCTGTCATGTGCTTCCCCTGTTCATGTGTCTTGTTTTCATTGGTTCTTTGTTCCTTGTGTCACAATTCTGATTGGTTGATTGTGTCATTAGGTTCAGGTGTTTCTTGTTGCTAATTCATTTTTGTGTATAAATAGCCCTCATGTTTAATTGTTACATTGTCTAGTGTTGTTCCCTGTTACTACTGATGGTGAGCAGTTAAGTTCACGCTTTGTGCACGCTTTGCTTTGTGCACGCTTTGCTTTGTGCACGCTTTGCTTTGTGCACGTTTTGTGCATGCTTTGCTTTGTGCATGTTTTGTGCATGCTTTGCTTTGTGCATGCTTTGCTTTGTGCACGTTTTGTGCATGTTTATGCATGTTTTGTGCATGCTTTGTTCAATCTTTGTTCATCTTTTGTGCATGCTTTGTGCATGCTTTGCTTTGTGCACGTTTTGTGCATGCTTTGCTTTGTGCATGTTTTGTGCATGCTTTGCTTTGTGCATGCTTTGCTTTGTGCACGTTTTGTGCATGTTTATGCATGTTTTGTGCATGCTTTGTTCAATCTTTGTTCATCTTTTGTGCATGCTTTGTGCATGCTTTGTCTATGCTTTGTGCATGCTTTTTCCATGCTTTGTTCAAGTTTTGTGCATGCTTTGACCACGCTTTGACCATGCTTTGTCCAAGTTTTGTCCATGTTTTGTTCATGCTTTGTCCACGCTTTGACCACGCTTTGTCCAAGTTTTGTGCATGCTTTGTTCATGTTTTGTTCAATCTTTGTGCATGTTTCGTGCATGCTTTGTTCATGCTTTGTGCACGCTTTGTCCATGCTTTGTTCAAGTTTTGAGCATTCTTTTTCCACGCTTTGTCCACGCTTTGTCCACGTTTTGTCCACGTTTTGTCCACGCTTTGACCACGCTTTGACCACGCTTTGTCCATGTTTTGTTAAAGCTTTGTCCATGCGTATCAAGGGCTCTTTGTGATTTCTGAAGGATCCTGTGACACTGAAGACTGGAGTAATGATGTTGAAAATTCAGCTTTGATCACAGAAATAAATTACATTTTATATATTCAAATAGAAAACAGTTATTTTAAATTATAAGAATATTTCACAATATTACTGTTTACTATTTACTGTATTTATTGATCAAATGCAGAATTGTTGCTCATATTTTTTTTCTTTTTTTTATTGTTTTAAAGTTTTTACAAACATTTGACCGGTAGTGTATGTCTATCCCAGCTCTTCAAATACCCATTGTATAATATAGTCATGATCTCCAGGAGGCTTTTTGCACATTCATTAATTGAATTAGCTGAGCTATGGGTGTTTTATCATGCAAATCAGCTCTAAAACTCAAATGGTACTTGAAGTAAACACAACTATATATACTCACACATGGAGAGGATGCTTTTATAAGACCCATGATGTGATCGTCTGAGCACCCTTATACAGGGAATCTGTATAGATGCATGTAATACTACCTTGATTTTGCACCGATAAAGGGAGTCAGTTTTGTTTCTCTACTGGTGCTCGTACATGACTCTTGTTTGCACATGTCCACAGGTGCACTTATGATACATGAACTGTTCAAGTGTCATAGTCAACAAGCACTGATGTACTGTGTGAGGTTGATTTATAGCTGCAGTTTGATATCAGAAACTAGAAAAATCAGGTCAGAGCTGCTGGTTAACATTCTTAACCTGCTCCAGCCCTTGTTTGTTCTGAAAGGGTGTTTCCTTCACCGTGTAAAACACACGGTGAAGAACTGTCAAATAAATAAAGCTTATCTGGAAATCAGTGGCATACTATTAAATTAATTACCATCCAAGCAGTTATTATCTTAATGTATTATCGTAATGATTAACGACAGATGAATTCTGTTTTGATATGTAACAATGATCATGAAAGATAGATATGGCCCTCTCTCTTTAATGTATTCCAGTGGTTCTTTTTGAGATTTGTATTATGATTCCAAATGAATCCTGCTTTGATTCTACATTAACCTGACTTTGCCAGTTCTCCCCTTGAAAGACGAAATGGCCCAGATAAAACAAAGCTGAAGAAGATAATTAGAAACAAGTGTGAACAATTTTGAGTCATTGTGTGTAATTGATGTGTTTATCTATTGCCACTCATGTTTAAATGCATCACATTGCGAAATGTTTTAATGAGTGAGAATTTTGCAAAAACAGTGCATGAGATTTGAAAATGGTGTCTAACTACTTGCACTTGTTTAAAGAGTGGTTTATTTGACAAATGTGTTTAGGCCACTGCGTATTTGGTTCAAAGAATGGGGTTTAGTGTTTTAGCAATTGAGAACATCTGTAATTTAAAAAAATAGCTTGCTCTTCTTTTGAAACAAGTATCCTTTTTCACTAACATCGCGTAGGCCACAGAAGATTCAGATAATGTTATAATAGCCAATATAGCCAGTTAGTCTTTTTGTTTTTCTTCTCACTTTTATTTAATCTAGTGATGTCCTACATTTTTCTCATTGAATATCCTGTATCACTTGGATATACACACATTGCAGATGTGACAATTCTACAATGAAAAGAGTAGTCTCTTGGATAACCAAAAATGTCCTCAAAGGTTAATCAAAAGGATCTGTTCTCCCCCTGGTGTATAGCATCTGTGAGCATTAACTGCTGATATCTTTGAAAAAGCAGGATACCAAGAAGTGATTTGTTAGGGAAAATGTAAAATCTTAGGCAATTCATATGTTTGCTTACTTAGTGCACAGATAGTGTGAGTTTGTGCAGATATGTTTTGTATGTGTTTACATTAAGCATGCCGTACAATATAAGTGTAATGCTCTGGTGGATGTAGAAAGCCAGTAGCTCCCCCTCCCATGACAGTAGCTCCCCCTCCCGGAAGGCGAGTCCTCGCGTTGTGATGAAAAAACAGGAGGAAAGAGGGTGGAGGCTTCAGTGGAGGGCGTGGAGCTGGTGATGGAACCATGGTGAGAGGAGGAACTGGCGGAGCACAGAGGCTGACAGACCTGGGCACCATCAAGGCCTGGGGCTGAGCTGCTGAAAGGGAAGTGAGGTGGCAATGGGGACTCAGATGACCGGGGCGACGATGGAGCGAGCGAAGGTGACGGGAGGTTGGAGGAAGGGAGGAGCCTGATGACGCAGGAAGTCTGTGGTGGACGCTGGGCATCGACCGATGGAGACCGACCTGGAGTGACGAGGGATCCCAGCGGAGTCTCAGGGCAGATGAGCCGCAGAGGCGATGGCGACAGGCTGAGGTGGAGACATGGGCCTGGAGGCCCGAGGTGCAGCCGGGGACTTGGCCTCATGCCGAGCTGGTGGAAGGGAAGCATGAGGTGAGGAGGATGAGCCGCACGGAGCTTGCGGCGGGGGCAGAGCTGAGGAGCTTAATGACATCAGCTCGGCGTGAGGCCGAGTCCACGGCTGCACCTCGGCGGCTCATCTGCCCTGAGACTCCACTGGGCTCCCTCGTCATTCCAGGTCGGTCTCCGATGCTGGATCCAGGGGACTGGTCGTAACCAGCGGTGGAGATGGGACCAGGAAATCAGGTAGGGACACAGGCAGAAGAAGATCTCCGGATGGGACCAGAGCATCCAAATAACCGGACGGGACTGGTGAAGAAGACGTCGATTCGAGGGTGGAGATTTGAGTGGGAACTGGATCCGCGGACCACAGATCTATCAGGTCTATGTCCACTCCTGGCTCTGCGATGGACTGCTGTGCATGCGTTGACTCCGGGGCTTTGATGTCCTCCAGCTGTGGTTCTGGAACGGTCTTGGTGGGTGCCTCGTGCTCGCTGGTGGTGAGGGAGAGTCCGCCGTTCCGGACCATCCAGGCCAAATACCCCAACCACTTTCGGTTCTCAGGGAGGAGAAGGAGACGCAGTGCGGGTGAGTCCATAGTTTTTTCTTACTCGTTTTTGAGTGGTCGGTTATTCTGTAACGCTCTGGTGGCTGTAGAAAGCTCACAACGAAGAAGATGGTGCGAGATACACTGTCTTTTGTATAATAACAAAACTCACCAGAAGGATCACATTCACAGAAACAATAATCGACAAAGGATTGAACAGAACAGGGAGTATACATATGTTACGGGCAATGTGTGAAATCTGGCATTGTATAGAATGCCTAGGGAATATATAGAATGCCTGAAGTTTGTAGGCAAAGTATGAAATGGTTTATATTTCACACATTTCCTAGGCATTCTATACAATGCCAAAGGGCCAGCCGGCAGAGTATAGAATACTCCCACTACTCATGCTTGGGTCTTTGTTCGGCGGTGGCATGCCGGTAGCGAAACACATGAGCTTTCACTCCCGTCACAGAGGCTCTCCCCTATTGTTCCCGGACGGTTGCTGTGTCACAATGTCGGAACAGGAAGAAAGTGTAGTGCCATTCAAAATGCCATTCTAGCCTTCCTTGCTGCAACAAGTAGCTCCACGCCACTAACGTAAGACATAAGAACGTCCTTTACTTTATGTCGTAGTTCTTCGCTCATTTTCAAAAACATGTTCAAGGCCAATAAAGGCGTGTTTTGATACTTTGAGTGTACTTGTCATTCTGTATAATACCTAGGTAATGTATAGAATGCCTAGGAAAAGTATGCAACATAATCACAAAAACCAGACATTTCATTCTTTGCCTACAAACTTCAGGCATTCTGTATATTCCCTAGGCATTCTATACAATACCTGCTTTTCACACATTGCCGGTAACATATACACATAGTAAATGAGGGAACTAAACAGGAACAGCTGGATGAAGATTAACTAATCAGAAACCATAGAAACAAACGAGAACTAATATAGACATGACAGAAACTGAACTAAACTGAACATAACCGTGACAATAAGATGTTAATAAATAAAAAGATGACCTAACATGAATAGAAAATATTCAATAAATAATCTGCACTACTTAACTGTATCGTCAGGTTTTACACAAACTTGTGGAGTTCATGCAACTTGTGTGTTGCTGTCAAAAACAAAAATTAAACATTAGGATATTTTTGTTAAAACAGTCTTAAGACAAACTACATTTTGTAGTTTCTGCAATATATCTTCATACATCCATGTTTTCATGACAGTTGCATATTATATACAGTAGGTGATGGGGCTCATGGAGATTAATTGCCCATTGACAACCAACCAGTGTTGTGAATTATGTTGACAAAAAGTATTTTACATTACAGTAAAGTTATTATTCTCAGATTCTTAGCAGCTGGATTCTCACATCTGTCATCCAAAACCTTAATGCTCCATGTAAAAGATTTCAGAGATTCAATAAATCTTGTACAAAGGTCTTTCTCATGATCGGCCTGTGACTGTTTCATACCCTCAGTATAGTGATTTCTTACAACAGAATGGCTTTTAGCTCCATGGTTGAAGCCCTCTCAGCATCGCTTCTTTCTTCACCACTTCCTCTGTTCCCAGTGGATGTTTTGGAGCTCTTCCTGTGTGGTGTCACTGTCTGCCGTGGCCTACTGTGCTTCATTAATAGCTGACACAGAGGAGCCAGATGACTGACATTAACCAAGCTGGATATTCCACTGCCCATATCAAAATCTCAGCATGGACCCTGCACTGTTTTTTTTTAGTATAATAAAGCAAAAAATGGAACAAAACAAGCTATGAACGTCAAACAGACATATTTTGGACAGTACTGCCTTTTGGTCTCAAGTATCTGAGATATTTTATGCATCTTTTTGTTTGTTCACATTAGTTCACACAAAATTAAACATTCTGTCATTACTGAATTGTTGTTCTAAACCCAAATGCAGTTTTCATGCATTCCTCTTCCCTCTTTTTCATACAGTGAAAGTTTGTGACCCATGAAGTTAAAGCACTAAAAGAAAAACACCATATATGTACCATAAAAGTGACTCATGCACTATATTTCAAGTCTTCTAAAGCTAGTTCATGTAAGAAACATACCAAATGTAGGTCATAATTCACTGACGATTGCACTACCACTTGGCTTTTTTACAACTTCAACACATTTATATTTTTTTAAATATAAATACTGAACTATAATATGACTGACGCCCATCCAGTTCCCCAAACTTGACCTTTCTAAAGGGAATAGCTTCATGACATCAGACCACAGATGGAGAACAACTGAGAACTTGAGCAATCATGTGGAATTTTTTATTTATTTATTTTTTTTTACTGAAAATTGTGCAATATTGAGTGTTTACATGTACAACAAAACAAACGAACAAACAAAAAAATGTCAGATTTTCAGCATCATTACTTCAGTCTTCAGTGTCACATGATCCTTCAGAAATCATTCTAATATGCTGATTAACGAGTTTGTTTGCACATACAGTGGGGAGAACAAGTATTTGATACACTGCCGATTTTGCAGGTTTTCCTACTTACAAAGCATGTAGAGGTCTGTAATTTTTATCATAGGTAAAAATCCAGAAAATCACATTGTATGATTTTTAAATAATTAATTTGCATTTTATTGCATGACATAAGTATTTGATCACCTACCAACCAGTAAGAATTCCAGCTCTCACAGACCTGTTAGTTTTTCTTTAAGAAGCCCTCCTGTTGTCCACTCATTACCTGTATTAACTGCACCTGTTTGAACTCATTACCTGTATAAAAGACACCTGTCCACACACTCAATCAAACAGACTCCAACCTCTCCACAATGGCCAAGACCAGAGAGCTGTGTAAGGACATCAAGGATAAAATTGTAGACCTGCACAAGGCTGGGATGGGCTACAGGACAATAGGCAAGCAGCTTGGTGAGAAGGCAACAACTGTTGGCGCAATTATTAGAAAATGGAAGAAGTTCAAGATGACGGTCATCCCTCGGCTCCCTCGGTCTGGGGCACCATGCAAGATCTCACCTCGTGGGGCATCAATGATCATGAGGAAGGTGAGGGATCATCCCAGAACTACACGGCAGGACCTGGTCAATGACCTGAAGAGAGCCATGACCATCATTCTTTGGGGATGCTTTTCTGCAAAGGGGACAGGACGACTGCACCGTATTGAGGGGAGGATGGATGGGGCCATGTATCGCGAGATCTTGGCCAACAACCTCCTTCCCTCAGTAAGAGCATTGAAGATGGGTCGTGGCTGGGTCTTCCAGCATGACAACAACCTGAAACACACAGCCAGGGCAACTAAGGAGTGGCTCCGTAAGAAGCATCTCAAGGTCCTGGAGTGGCCTAGCCAGTCTCCAGACCTGAACCCAATAGAAAATCTTTGGAGGGAGCTGAAAGTCCGTATTGCCCAGCGAAACCTGAAGGATCTGGAGAAGGTCTGTATGGAGGAGTGGGCCAAAATCCCTGCTGCAGTGTGTGCAAACCTGGTCAAGAACTACAGGAAACGTATGATCTCTGTAATTGCAAACAAAGGTTTCTGTACCAAATATTAAGTTCTGCTTTTCTGATGTATCAAATACTTATGTCATGCAATAAAATGCAAATTAATTACTTAAAAATCATACAATGTGATTTTCTGGATTTTTGTTTTAGATTCCGTCACTCACAGTTGAAGAGTACCTATGATAAAAATTACAGACTTCTATATGCTTTGTAAGAGGGCAAACCTGCAAAATCGGCAGTGTATCAAATACTTGTTCTCCCCACTGTATTTGTATAGCGCTTTTCACAATACATATCGTTTCAAAGCAGCTTTGCATGCAGAAAATGCATGCGTCTACATTACAATTTAAAGTGGTTTGTTATCAGAGGAGACTGTGTCCAAGTTATGTATTTCAGAAATGTACATATACAAAGCACACAGTTAGCTAACAATGTATTATTAATCAATATAAACATAAATTAAGGCACAGACAATGGGCTACGTGAAATAAGAATACATGTTGTTAACAATGATTAGGGTACATAGAAATTGAGCATGGGTGTGTGTTGATGCAGAGCTGCGTCATCTGAAGTCCTTGCAGGAGTTGGAGTCGTCTCTTCACAGGTGATGGTCATCTGAAGTCTTCATAAGAGACTGGATCCAGACTGGAGCTGACGGACTCTCTAGTTACCTTGGGATGGGCGTCCTGAGATAAAACAGAACAGGAAAATAATTAGCGTAGTTGCTGTTCAAAGCATTAAGCAAAGACAATCATGTGCACTGATATAACTGGAGTACAAGGTTATGAGATGCATTACGTGAATGCTCGGCTAAAGAGATGCGTCTTTAATCTAGATTTAAACTGGGAGAGTGAGTCTGAGCCCCGAACATTATCAGGAAGGCTATTCCAGAGTTTAGGTGCCAAATATGAAAATGTTCTTCCTCCTTTAGTGGACTTAGATATCCTAGGTACTACCAGAAGCCCAGAGATCTTAAAGAGCGAGATGGATTGTAAGGCGATAAAAGATCAGTTAAACACACAGGAGCTAAACCGTTTAGGGCCTTATAGGTCAGTAGCAATACTTTAGAATTGATACGGAACTTAAAAATATGATCATATTTTCTTGACCTAGTAAGAACTCTAGCAGCAGCATTTTGGACTAATTGTAGCTTGTTTATTGAGGATGCATGACAGCCAGCAAGTAAGGCATTACAGTAGAGGTCATGAATGCATGAACTAACTTTTCTGCATCAGAGACAGATAACATGTTCCATAGCTTAGCGATGTTTCTGAGGTGGAAGAAGGCTGTTTTTGTAACATTTGAAATATGATTTTCGAAAGACAAGTTGCTGTCTAATATAACACCCAGGTCTTTTACTGTAGAGGATGAAGTAACAGTACATTCTACAAGTGCAAATTGTATTCTAAGAGATTCTGTGTACAGGTTTTTGGTCCAATAAGTAATACCTCAGGTTTTCTGAATTTAATAGGAGAAAATTATAGGTCATCCAATATTTTATATCTTTAACACACTCTGTCAGCTTGGATAATTTAGAGATTTCATCAGGTCATGCTGAAATATATAACTTAGTATCATCGGCATAACAGTGGAAACGTCTCGGTTACGTATGTAACCCTCGTTCCCTGAGGAGGGAACGGAGACGTAACGTCAGTGACTGACTAATGGGGGTTTCGCTTAGAAGCCTATCATCTTCGAGATCTAGAAAACGCCCAATGGCAGCGCCAATGCCATGGGCATGCGGAATTTGCATAGCGTAACTCCGCCCCACAGCGTGGGTATATAAGGAAGTACGCTGGCAACATCGCATTATGTTTACCTGCTGAGGAGCCAAGACTGAACTCCCGGCTGTTCCAGCGGTACAGCGGAAGTGGCAGAGGGACGTTACGTCTCCGTTCCCTCCTCAGGGAACGAGGGTTACATACGTAACCGAGACGTTCCCTTTCGTTCAGTCACTCCGAGTAACGTCAGTGACTGACGAATGGGGGTCCCAATATAATCACGCCACTCGGCTGTCATCCAGTGCCCTGCGTAAGCGTGAGCTCCCTGTCGTAAGCTAGTACGGACGAAGGACTCCCACTTAACACAGGAATACCAAGGTACACTGGGAAGCATATTCCAGGTGGAAGTATGCGCCAAATGCCTACCCGTAGGGAGGACTTAAGAACACATATGACCCGCTCAGGGCTACATATGGGAAACTCTGGGGTAACCAGCCGAAGGTGGAAGAATTTTACCCCCAGGGGTGGCAAGGGGCTTGCCAAGGGAAAGACACCTGCTCAGGGAGACTTACAGTGGGAATACACATGTGGGGGTCGCCCAACGGGGGAACCATGCACACGGTGGCACCTAGCCAACACGAGGGCCTGAGCGAGTGGGCAGACGTACTGGTGTCGGCATCAACAGTGCTGGAGGAACTCAGGGCTTCAGGGAAACTACCTGAGGAAAATTTCGCACGTATCCAGTCCGTGGAGTGGAATGGCGAGCAAGCGAAGACACCTGAGCCTAGTCCATTACCGGCCACTAGTAGAGGCGAGTACAAGAGAGGACACTGGCTCCACTCGGAGATTATAGAATCTGGCGAATGTGTTGGGTGTCGCCCAGCCTGCAGCTCTGCAATGTCTGTTAGCGAGGCGCCATGCGCTAGAGCCCAAGAGTGAGCCCAGACCCTTAGGGGGCATGGACGCCCCTGCGTCAGGTAAGCCAAAACAATGGCGTCCACTATCCAGTGAGACAACCTTGCTTGGAGAGAGCCTTTCCCTTCAGCTTCCCACCATAACAGACAAAGAGCTGGTCTGAGGTCCTGAACACTGCGTTCTGTCTACGTAAGCACGGAGGGCGCGTACTGGACAGAGCAGTGCCAAGGCTGGGTCTGCCTCCTCCAAAGGCAGCGCTTGCAGGTTCACCACCTGGAACGGAGTGGTGGGAACCTTGGGCACATATCCAGGCCGGGGTCTCAGGATCACGTGAGAGTAGGCCGGCCCGAATTCCAGGCACGCTTCGTCAACCGAAAATGCCTGCAGGTCCCCTACCCTCTTGATGGAGGCCAAGGCGATCAGGAGCTCTGTCTTTTCATAGACAGGAACTTAAGCTCGCTGACCGCAATGGCTCGAAGGGAGCCCTCTACAGAGCACTTAAGACTACTGAGAGGTCCCAAGAGGGTACGAGGGGAGCGCGAGGAGGATTCAGTCTCCTCGCTCCCCTCAGGAACCTGATGACCAGGTCGTGCTGACTTACCTTTTTCGTCTCCACAAGGTCGTGGTAGGCTGATATAGCGGCCACATAAACCTAGAGGGTGGAAGGAGACAGCCTTCGTTCCAACCCTTCTGGAGGAATGCGAGCACGGACCCGATCGGGCATTTTCAGGGGTCTTCTTGGCGAGAAGAACACCAGTGACGAAGAGGTTCCACTTCAACGCATAGGCGTGTCGTTTCTGTAGACAGGGCCCTAGCGGAAGTGATGGTAGCCACCACCTGAGGTGGTAGGGTACTCAAACCTGCCGCGTCCCATCCAGGAGCCACACGTGGAGGTTCCAAAGATCGGGACGCGGGTGCCAAAGGGTGCCCCGTCTCTGAGAAAGGAGGTCGTTCCTCAGAGGAATCGACCAGGGAGGGGCTGTCGCAAGGAGTACAAGTTCGGAGAACCAGGTCCGGCCGGACCAATACGGGGCGACCAAAAGGACCTGCTCCTTGTCCTCCCTGATCTTGCACAGAACCTGTGCAAGAAGGCTCACTGGGGGAAACGCATACTTGCGGAGGCCCCGCGGCCAGCTGTGCGCCAGAGCGTCCGTGCCGAGGGGGCCCTCGGTCAGGGAATAAAACAGGCGGCAATGGGAAGAGTCGTGGGAGGCAAACAGATCTACCTGTGCGTCGCCGAACTGTTCCCAAATCAGCTGAACCGTCTGGGGATGGAGTCTCCATTCTCCAGGAAGTGGCTGAAGCCGTGAGAGCTCGTCGGCTGCACGGTTCAGGACTCCCGGGATATGGATGGCACGAAGGGACCTCAGGTGCTTCTGACTCCATAAGACGAGATGGCGGGTGAGTTGAGACATGCGGCGGGAACGCAGACCACCCTGGTGGTTGATGTACGCTACTGTGGCCGTGTTGTCTGACCGGACTAGCACGTGCTGACCCTTGAGCTGCGCTCGGAAGCGGTGCAGGGCGAACCGTACTGCCAGCAACTCGAGGCAATTGACATGCAGGAGGCGCTGGGGTCCTGTCCAGGAGCCCGCGGCAGCATGTCCATTGCACATGGCACCCCAGCCCGTGGTGGAGGCATCTGTTGACACAACAATATGCCTGGAAACTCGTTCTAAGGACACACCGGCCCGTAGAAAACTGAGGTTTGACCACGGGGTGAGGGTCCGCAGGCAGGCCCGAGTCACTGGGACCGGAGCGTGCCCGACTGCCATGCCCATCTCGGGACTCGATCGCGAAGCCAGTGCTGAAGCTGTCTCATATGAAGCAATCTGAGCGGCGTTACCGCGGCTGCAGATGCCATATGCCCCAGGAGCCTCTGAAATAACTTCAGTGGAACCGCACTCTTGCTCCTGATTTGACGGAGGCAAGTCAGCAGTGACTGCGCGCGCTCGCTCGTAAGCTGCGCGCACCTGGCGACCGAGTCGATACTGAGAAAAGAGATCCTCTGCACTGGCAGAGTTTGCTCTTTTCTCAGTTGACCCGAAGGCCCAGACGAGCTAAGTGCTGGAGCACCAGGTCTCTGTGTTCGCACACCTGCTCTCGAGAGTGACTCAGGAACAGCCAGTCATCGAGGAAGTTCAGGATGCGAACCCCGTGTTGCCTGAGTGGCACAAGGGCTGCCTCGACAATCTTCGTAAAGACGCGAGGGGACAGAGCTAGCCCGAATGGGAGGACCGCGTACTGATATGGAAGTAGGCGTCCTTCAGGTCGATCGCTGCAACCCAATCTACTGGACGAACGCATTCGAAAAGGCGCTTCGCTGTCAACATCCTGAACGGAAGCCTGTGAAGGGATCGGTTCAGGACGCGCAGGTCCAGGATCGGTCGTAACCCACCGGTTTTCTTGGGTACAATGAAGTAAGGGCTGTAGAAGCCGGACTTCATCTCGGCTGGAGGGACAGGCTCGATCGCACCCTTCGCCAGCAAGGTAGCAACCTCCGCACGCATGACAGGGGCGTTGGGCCCCCCATGGTGTGGCGGACTCCCCGGAGCGGGGAGGAGCCTGAGCGAACTGAATCGCATAGCCGAGCCTGATGGTCTTCTCGACCCAGCGGAACAGTCCGGGAAGCTCTAGCCAGGCTCCCAAAAACTGCACCAGCGGGGTCGTGCGGACCACAGACGTACCCCGGGTGGGGCAGCGAGGCGGCGTGACCGGCCCGGACGTGGGAGGCGTAGCGTCCCGGTGTGGGGGCACGGTCATCAGCCGCGTCCTGACAGAGGAGACCAGGGAAGGACGCGCGTTCCACTGGAGTCTGCTCTGAGAGGAGACTGGCGTTAGAGAGGGACGAGAGTGGCGTGGCCCGGGGGCGGCGCACACTGCCATCGGTCTCTGGGTGCTCAGGGATGGGTGAGTTAGTTCTTCCAAATAGGGTGCTGCTGACCTGGGGGCCAGCAGCTGAACAGAAGATTCTCCCCCGGCCCTCCACCGGGGGAAGGAGTGGCCCTGCTACCAACTCCTTGGAAGAACTGCCCATCCCTGAGCTGTCCGCGTCAGGAGCGCCGCTAGCCTGGCGTAGGCGGGCTGCGGGGCTGGGAGCGGACGGGGGCGCCTTCCTGCGACCATCCCTGCGGCGCGGCCCGGAAAGGGCGGCGGGAGGGTCGAAGCCGCAGGAGGGCGCCCTCGGCGGCAAGCAGACTGAGGCGACTGAGCCTGCGGCTGAGTAACAGCCGCCGGGGCAGTACGTTTAATGGCCTTAGTCTGCTACTGGACGGCCGAGAACTGTTGGGCGCAGTTCTTGGCCGTGCCGCCGAAGAGGCCGGCCTGGGATATGTGAGCGTTGAGGAACCGGGTTCGCTCAGCCTCTCTCATATCGACCAGGCTGAGCCTCGTCTCTCCTGGACCACAGCTGTGGACATCACCTGACCCAGGGAGCGCACGGTCACCTTCGTCACCCGGAGGGCGAGGTCGGTGGCGGCACGCGGCTCATTAAGAGCCCTGGGACAGCTCTACCCTCGTGCATGCCACGAGCATCCTGGCCTGGAAGACCTGAAGGATGGCCATGGCGTGCTGAGAGGCGGCGGCCTGCCCCGCAGCTCTGCAGTCCCTCGCCACCAGAGTAGACGAGAACTACAGGCCTTGGAGGGGTGCTTAGGATCACCGCGCCACATTGAAGCACTCTGTGCAAGAGGGGGGGGTGTGGCCCGAGGAATACTCGTCGGGGTTTATGCCACACCGCAGCCCTCAGGTCACCCTGGCCACCAGCCAAACATCCCGTCACGTGGAGAGGATAACTGGGGTGTGGCAGAGGGGACTCTCCCTCCATACGGGGGTCATTGAGTCTCGACCGTGATTGCAACTGAGCGTCAACAGGGGGGACCCCAGTGTACCCTTGGCCGCGGCCCCATCGAGGGCAGAGAAGGCGGAGGAGGCCGCCGAACAGTCGCGGGAAGACAACGGGGACTTCCAGGACCACGTGACCTCCTCATGTATCCCGGGAGAGAAAGTAATTGGGGGCGGGGCCCAACAGCTGTCAGGACGCGTCACACCCAAAGACCAAACATCCCCCGAGATGACATGGCTGTCAACTCCGGGTCGGACTCGGACAATGCTGGCACGCCCGAAGGCAGCAGCATAGCCGAATCTTCATCCCCAGAGGACTCCAGCCCACCTTGAGATGCGGCGATCGACATCTTATCACCAACTGGAGTGCCGAACGAAACACACGGGGCGTCCGCAGACGGTCCCGCTGCTTCAGTCCGATCACTCGCGGGTAGCGATGTGCGAGAGGGGGGTGTGGCCCGAGGAATGATCGTCGGGGTTATGCCACACCGTAACCCTCAGGTCACCCTGGCCACCAGCCAAAGTACCATCTCTCTCGGAGACGGTAGATTGGGGTGTGGCAGAGGGGACTCTCTTTCCTTGCGGAGGTCATTGAGTCTCGACCGCAACATCGCGATGGTCATGTTCCCGCAGTGAGAACATGACGCATCCACAAACGCTGCTTGAACGTGCTGAAGCCCAAACACGTCACGCAGCGATTGTGCCCATCAGATGGCAACAGAGATCGACCGCACCCAGAAGTGCACGGGCAAACCGTCTTTAAAAAGACGTGCCACATGCGAGCTCTTTTGTGAGAGGGAGCTTCACAGCGATGCCGAAGCGCCCAGGGAACGAATACCAGCTGGATGCAGATCACTGCACAGATCAGCAGGCAGGAAGTAAACACTCGCTGGAACGCGCCGTAACACCAACACCGACTGGAAAGCTGTTCGTCTCGAAGAAGCTTGACGATATACTCAAAAAGGCTTAAGGAGTGAAGAGATAGATGCTCTTGGCTCCGAAGCAGAAACATAATGCGATGTTGCCAGCGTACTTCCTTATATACCCACGCTGTGGGGCGGAGTTACGCTATGCAAATTCCGCATGCCCATGGCATTGGCGCTGCCATTGGGCGTTTTCTAGATCTCGAAGATGATAGGCTTCTAAGCGAAACCCCCATTCGTCAGTCACTGACGTTACTCGGAGTGACTGAACGAAAGGGAACTAATTCCATGTTTTCTTATAATATTACCAAGTGGCAGCATATTTATTGAGAATAACAGAGGGCCTGACACAGATCCTTGTGGCACTCCATAATTTACCGACGTTATCTTAGATTTTTTCCCCGTTTAAATAGACAAATTGGTAACATTCTGATAGATACGATCTAAACCACTTTAATGCCTGTCCCTGAATACCAGTTTAATTTTGTAGACGATCTAAGAGTATTTTATGATCTATGGTGTCGAATGCGGCACTAAGATCAAGTAAAACTAGTATTGAGATACAGCCTTGGTCAGCAGCTAGAAGTAAGTCATTGTAATTTTAACGAGCTCAGTTTCTGTGCTATGATGGGGTCTGAATCCAGACTGAAATTTTTCATAGATATCGTTTTCCTGTAAGTAAGAACACAATTGAGCGGACACAATTTTTTCTAGTATTTTAGACATAAATGGAAGATTTGAAATGGGTCTGTAATTTGCTAATTCGTTTGGATCTAGTTGTGGTTTCTTAATGAGAGGTTTAATAACTGCCATCTTGAACGGTCTTGGGACATGACCTAGAGATAAAGACGCGTTAATAATATTGAGAAGAGGCTCTTCTGCTACAGGTAACAACTCTTTCAGTAGTTTAGTGGGTATTGGATCTAATAATAATAATGTATATATACATTATATTGCCAAAAGTATTGGGACACCCCACCAAATAATTGAATTCAGGTGTTCCCAGGGCCGTCGCTAGTGGGGTGAAAGGTGGTGATAATTATAGGGGCCCCCACTGCCCAGGGGGCCCACTAAATCCAGTAGTTATGCTATATATTCCCTTACTCTTATGAATCATTATAATGTATACATTTGTATGTCTGAGACTTAAATGAAAACCACAAAAACATGCAATTTAGGCTAGTTAAAGAAGTTTTCCAAATGTCCTCTCTCCCCCCTTCCTAAAATTGGTTTCGTCTGATGGTTAATTAGTGAACAGAACCAATCAGAGTTGAGGCTGCTCCGTTACAGTAGATGTGAAACTGACTGAAAATGTTGGGGGAAAATCTGGGTACCATGACGTCATGACAAGTAGGCCAGAAAAATTGCTTTATTAGTCTATCAAAAATTTAACAAGACAGGTTAGTGCGCTGTAGCCAGGGAGTCAATGTGATGGGGTGCCATGCCCCGATCTTTTCGCTGCCCGATTTACTTTCACCGAAATAGGACACCTAATAAGAGTGCCGCCACCCATGGCGCGCACTCCGGTATTGTCACGTCTCTGTATACCGCACCGTGAGCACCACTCGAACGATTACATGCTCAAAGTCCCTGTCTTTTGCGCTATTATGTAGTTCGTTGGTGCGTATAACATGCAGAAAAATAGATATGCGTGTACATTACAGACTTGCCGGTTGCTGATGTGATATTTTTAACACTACTGTCAAGAAAATGGGACAACTCATTGCTATTGATGGACACATTTATTAGCTTTTTTTTAAAAAATAAAATAGCACATTATCATCATCAAAAATTAAGACTTTATTGGCTTTATTTTACAGTTGACTGCATTAATTTTAATTTCTGAATATTTATCTCAGCTTTTAGACATCAGACTGACTGACATTTTATAGGCCTATTATATTGTTGGTAGGCCTACTTTTAAAAAAAAAAGTTTATTTTATCATTTTACTAGGCTAATTTCTTGTCTTTTGTTGTTATCTTAATAGTTTGTCGTGCATAATTGCTTGATGACTTTAAACAATGATAAGTTATTAATCGCTTAATGCCATTGTTTTGATATAATATTTATATACAACTTTGCATATAAAATAAGTAAAAACGATAACCTTTATTTGCATTTATTTATTTGTTTGTTTTGTTAGAAATAGGTGCATGGCACCAGATGTGGGCCTTATATTATATATATCTTATAGGCCTGCCGTATATGATATGAGTGGAGGGCATTGGGGGCCCACATCAATGTTTTTTTCAGGGGGTCCAGAATTCCCTAGCTACGGCCCTGGGTGTTCCAATCACTTCCATGGCCACAGGTGTATAAAATCAAGCACCTAGGCACGCAGACGCTTCTACAAACATTTGTGAAAGAATGGGTCGCTCTCAGGAGCTCAGTGAATTCAAGCGTGGTACCGTGATAGGTTGCCATCTGTGCAATAAGTCCATTTGTGAAATTTCCTCACTACTAAATATTCCACGGTCAACTGTTAGTGATATTATAACAAAGTGGAAGCAATTTGCAACAGCAACTCAGCCACGAAGTGGTAGGCCACGTAAAATCACAGAGCGGGGTCAGTGCATGCTGAGGTGCACAGTGCACAGAAGTCGCCAACTTTCTGCAGAGTCAATAGCTACAGACCTCCAAACTTCGTGTGGCCTTCAGATTAGCTGAAGAACAGTGCGTAGAGAGCTTCATGGAATGGGTTTCCATGGCCGAGCAGCTGCATCCAAACCTTACATCACCAAGTGCAATGCAAAGTGTCGGATGCAGTGGTGTAAAGCACACCGCCACTGGACTCTAGAGCAGTGGAGACGTGTTCTCTGGAGTGACCAATCACGCTTCTCTGTCTGTCAATCAAATGGACGAGTCTGGGTTTGGCGGTTGCCAGGAGAACGGTACTTGCCTGACTGCATTGTTC
This sequence comes from Coreius guichenoti, assembly GCA_039654105.1. NCBI lineage: Eukaryota > Metazoa > Chordata > Actinopteri > Cypriniformes > Gobionidae > Coreius > Coreius guichenoti. Next base: position 5,423,504 of record CM077168.1, read on the forward strand.
CAAGTGTAAAGATTGGTGGAGGGGGGATTATGGTGTGGGGTTGTTTTTCAGGGGTTGGGCTTGGCCCCTTAGTTCCAGTGAAAGGAACTCTTAATGCTTCAGCATATCAAGACATTTTGGACAATTTCATGCTCCCAACTTTGTGGTGACAGTTTGGAGATGGCCCCTTCCTGTTCCAACATGACTGCGCATCAGTGCACAAAGCAAGGTCCATAAAGACATGGATGAGCGAGTTTGGTGTGGAGGAACTTGACTGGCCTGCACAGAGTCCTGACCTCAACCCGACTGAACACCTTTGGGATGAATTAGAGCGGAGACTGTGAGCCAGGCCTTCTCGTCCAACATCAGTGCCTGACCTCACAAATGCGCTTCTAGAAGAATGGTCAAACATTCCCATAAACACACTCCTAAACCTTGTGGAAAGCCTTCCCAGAAGATTTGAAGCTGTTATAGCTGCAAAGGGTGGGCCAACTCCATATTAAATCCTACGGATTAAGAATGGGATGTCATTAAAGTTCATGTACATGTAAAGGCAGGCGTCCCAAAACTTTTGGCAATATAGTGTATTTTTGTGGTAATCATGACTCACTACGATTCAAAAGTTGGGGTAAGATCTTTCTTTAAAAAAAAAAAAAAAAAAAAGAAGTTAATACTTTCATTCAAAAGGATGCATTAAATTGATTTAAGTGACAGTAAAGTCATTTATGATTGCACAAAATATTTCTATTTCAAATAAATGCTGTTCTTTTGAACTTTTTATTCATCAAAGAATCCTGAAAAAAAGTGTATCACGGCTTCCACAACAATAACAAAAAAAGGAGCAAAAACTGTTCTCAACATTGATAATAATAACCATTATTAATAATTCATTCCACATCGACAAGACTGGAATAATGATGCTGAAAATTCAGCTTTGAAACCATGCACAGGAATAAATTACATTTTACAATATATTCAAATAGAAAACAGTTATTTAAAAATGTAATAATATTTCACAATATTACTGTTTTTACTGTATTATGATCAAATAAATATAGCCTTAGTGAACGTAAGGAACTTCAAGAAGCTCAAAAACATCAAAACATCACACACTGGTCAAAAGTTTGGATAATTAAGATTTTTTTTGATGTTTTTGAGCTTCTTGAAGTCCCATATGTTCTTTTATTAATTATATATATATATATATATATGCTGAATAAGCCATCAGAATGGCAATAAAGGTGTTTGAAGATCAAAACTGATGAAGGACAACAACCACATGGAGAATAAAAATAATGGTCATACTTTAGGGTCCAATTCTCACTATTGACTAACTATTAACTACTACTACTCCTAATTAATTACTGCTTATTAATAGTTAGTGCGGTAGTTGTTAAGTTTAGGTATTGGGTAGGATTAAGGGCTGAAGAATATGATCATGCAGAATAAGGCATTAATATGTGCTTTATAAGTACTAATAAACAGCCAATATCCTAGTAATATGCATGATAATAAGCAACTAGTTAATAGCGAGAATTGGACCCTAAACTAAAGTGTTACTAAAATAATGAACAAAAATCTATGTATGCAGATCAGCTTAAATCATTTATGACCTTTGCCAAATAAAAGAACCCGGTTTAAAGCATTTGCATGACCTTACGTATTATCGACTTATTGAGCATAGTCTGTGTAAGAATGTAAGCATTCTCAGATCAACCTGCAGTTTGGGAGACAAAACAAATGCATGCAGTTAAGGGCAAAGGTCAATCCCACAAGATCAGACCCCAGTCTCAGAGATATTTACCACAGGGACTCAAGAAGTCTGACAGTGCAAACAAATGCCACATATACTTCATGGACTATTCTTTCAGAGAATATGGGCGGCGGGGGGGCTGAACATGACACGCATGTCACATCCTCTGTATGACCTCACAGCAGTGGCTCTGCGGGCAGCTGCTTCCAAAATCCACAGACTGTCGTGAAAGACTCCAGCAATGTGGAGGGAGGGACGTGGATGGTGGTACAAGCGCCACACACTTCAGCTCAGATGTTTTCTCATGGCCCTAAAACGGCTCTCAAAAGGAAACCCTTTATGCTGGAGAGCCAGAGCCCTCTCTGCCATCTGTAAATACTATTTTGCATGCCTTTGTCAACAAAGAAGCCAGCCCATCTGTGGGAAGCAGTATGACATGATTTACCTCTTTTGTTACTCTGAAGACGTGGTGGGCTCAGTCAGGCGTGGGAATTCCTCATTGAGCGGGCTTTCCTTCTGATTTTAAATGGTTGGAATAATATGGGAACCTCAGCGAGCGCTCACATTGATTTACAATTATAACATTGGCAGATGCATTCTTAAGAAATATTCTGAAAGGAAAATCACATAAAACCTGCAACTTTGAGTCATGTATTGTATTGGTTTACAGTGATTTATCTATGTGATTACCTGAGCAGAAACCAACGGCGTGTTTACTTTTGAGCTTTGAGGTGTAAGGTGGGGTTTTCTAATCTTTGACATGGTTTTCAACAGGTCAAGAAGAAGCAGTTCACTGAACAAAGCTCCATGCATATATTTAGAAAAGCAGTGATGAACAACAAATGAGTGATACAAATGCATTTTTTATTTGAATGCCTCTGGTCTCACCAGGTGTGCTTTTTAGCAGATGATTTAGTCATCATTAGTGCCCTGTGGGACGGTCAAATGTCAAAGGTTGGAGATGGTCTTGAGGTCAAGCATGTCTTCAGGAAGGTAAAACTAAGTTCACTCTTTACTTTAACTCTACAAAGAACCATTTATACTCCACTTCATAGCGACCCAAGAACAAAGCTGAAAACCATGCTGACAATGTGAAGTATTTTTGAACTAAACACAAATTAGATACTGTTACATGACGTAGCCAGTGTGAAATTCCCTTTGTCTTTAGGAAATGTGCATGATGTCAGTGTTGTGACTGTACATTTGTGTGTTAGACACTGAAAGGATAGTTAGGCATTTGTTCAAATACAGAAACGGATTGATTTTTATTAAAGTAGGTTTCTATTTCTGCTACTTTTCAAATAGTTTTTATGATTAGATTTTATTGTTTTACCCTTTTTATTTCTCAGAATAAGAAAATCTAATGAATAAATAATTGTAACATTTTAAAATCTATGGTAACTCAAACTAAGTGTGAAATAACCATACACAATTTCAATATTCTGCGAAAATGTTCCTTTTTTACTCATATTATTAATGCCCAATGCATCATGACCAACAATTTTGCCCCTTAATATATTCTATCTGTTAGTGTTCATCATCATCTTCTTCTTCTTCTTCTTCATTTGCAGGAAAGTTATGAAATTTGGCACACAGATAGCATGCTATGTTAACTGTTACCATATCTCTAACTCAAACCCTCTAGCGCCAACAACTGTCCAAAGTTTCACCAATGTTAATGCTAATAACTGTAAAGGCTAGAAATTTATTTCATTTTCATTTCAAATTTAACAGTAAAGAAAACAGAATTATTATTTTTTTTCTCTGATTCCTCAGCTCAAAACGATTCAAATGCACCCTATCATTTTCTGTCATGAAAGTTTTTTCGCCATTTTGAATTTTTCGAAAAAACGACTTTAGCGAACTTCTCCAGTTGCACCGATTTTCAAGAAAATCGGCTCAGATCATCTTCAGACCATGCGACAAAAAGTTATGGAATTCAAGTTGATTCATCAAACCGTTCTCGAATAACACACTAACAAATTTGATAAAGAACATGCCAAAGTGGACGACAGGCTATATCTCCGCAAAGCTTATTCAGAGTATCCAGACCAAACTTGGTGTGTAATGAACCATAACCTGAGGGTACCTGCACAGTTTTGGCACAGCGGTCAGGAGATTGCTTATAACTTAAACTTGCTTATAACTTAAACTAAAAATTCATGAGACTGATCTCTTTAGATTCATGACGGCATGCCGAGTCGAACAATATCTAATTTTAGGCATCTGCCATTTTTAATTTTTCGTAAAATGCTATATTTTAAGGACGCATTAGCGTATCGTTACAAAATTTGGTATGTGTCTTCGGCCTGATGCCTTGAAGGTATCTAAAAAGGTATGTTGTGGTCAAAATTATGACATTTTTAAAAAATTCTAATAGCTTTTGATTTATTTTGCCTATTTTATTGAAACTGGTCTTGATTGATTCCGTGAGTCATACCGAGAACAATGATAGCAATTATGCCATAGTCAGTCGAACTTGCTGTCCGCCATTTTGAATTTCCTTGAAAACCTACTTTTTCGAACTCCTCCTAGACGTTTCTCTGATTTGTACCAAATTCGAGTCAGATCATTTTCAGACCGTGTCAAACTTTGTGTGTCATTAGCTATGTTTCCATCACCCTGTTTTTATGCGCAGTTTGAAGTTTCGAAACAAAAGTTTTTATACTCACATGAGGTGGTTTTTGACTTGTGCGAAAAAGAGTTAATGCGACTAATGGGAGATGGAAAAGCATTTGCCGAATAAATTCTGACGTAGCGAACATGAGGGCTCTTTTTAGGGAACCGGATCATTTGGCTCAGCTCAGTAATAAGAGCCGGCTCTTTCAGCTCCCAAAAGGCTCTTCATTTAGTACCACTTCTGGCTCTTTAAATTCAGTCAAATTTAGTAATGTTTGTAGTATGGGGGATTGTCCTGCATACTACATTTTAAAAATCCTTGACAAACCCTCTCTGTCCATGTCTATCTGCCCGTAGATCATTATTTTGACTTGTTTTTGATCAGTGTGTTCTGCATCAGGTAACAGAGTTATGCTTGGATAAACTGATAATGGCATTGTGAGAAAACCCCTTTCCTGTGCATGTTTTGCCCTGAATAAAATATAACTATAACATCTTCGGCTTGTCTTTTTTAAATTTGTGGCTATGTTTGGATGTTATTTGTTTTTTATGTCATATTTCTCCTGTTGGGATGTGCATTTAATATGTAATTAATAATTAAGTGTGTGAGATTGTTGTCTCAGACAGGCAAAGGATGAAATATGGGATGAAATAAGCATATGTAGCCATAAGCAGTTTGAAAATGTCATTAAATCCCAAGTAGTATATCTAACGATGGGGGCCCCACTCTGAGGGCCCTATCATACACCCGTTGCAGTGTTTTTTGCTAGTTTCAGGCCGATGCAGTTATCATTTTCACGTCCAGCGGCACGTTGTTTAAATAATAACTCGCGCCCATCTGTTCGCCCATGGGCGTGCTGGTCTGAAAACCAGGTGTGTTCAGGCGCATTGTTGGCGCATTGAAAACGACTGCGCCATTGACCAACAAAAACCTGGTCTAAAGTCAATAGCGCAGTATTTTTTGTGTTATTTAAAGGGCGTGTTAGTAATATGCGCCTATAGGCGGGTGCACAACATGCATACACTCTGCTTATGCGCAGCAGCACACAAACATTTTTAAATATTGAAAATAAAAGGATTCCTCTCTGGAGAAGCGTTCAGTCTTTCCGCTCGCAAATCCCGCCATGTAAATAGTAAACTGGCTTTTAAAGGGAATGGGAGATGAGACTCTGATTGGTTTATTGCACGTTACGCCCAAAACACACCCATGACTCATTAAGAGACGAGGTACAACCCTTTTGGACCATGCGCCTGGTGCCAACCATTTTTCCCGTCATTAAACTAGCAAAAGTGGATTCGGACACGCCCTAAGCGCCCATGCGCTTCAGACCATGTGCTCAGATTGTTAAAAGGGCCCTAAATATCACAATCCAAACTGCTTTTATTATCCTTCAAAGAGTGCAGGTGCTTCAATTAATGTCATAATTCATTATTCATAGATTTTACAAAGTGCAGCTCTGAATTTATTAGCATACTTCATAATATATCCCATGTGTGGGAACTCGCCGTTGGCTGTCTTCTGCCTTAAAAGCACTTTCAGTGTTTATACCACACTCCTTGTTTGCTATGACATATGATGCCTGTAGAAGAAAGGTTAAATAGGGAAATCATTCAAAACTGAAAAAGAAACAAGTATACATTTCCAACAGTTTATTAACAATTGCATAATTCCAATACCTCAAGGGTCATTTTTGGTCATTTAACAAATCCACATGGAAGAATTCTGTTTAATATGTTTTGGCGTGGTGTGCAGTGCGTGGTTTGCTAAAAGAATTTGTCCTACAAAAATAGTGACATTTAATACAAACCTATTGTGATAGGAAACAAACTTACCGCCATGAGATGATAAAGCACGGGACTGCAGCAATTGTTTGGCTGTGAGATACTATGGGACGGGCCCCAGGGACTATCCATTTACTTTTATGGAGGCACAGATAATTCAAGGAGTTCCAGCAACACCCAGACATTCTCATGTTGTTCTTTTACAGCTCACACCAGAATCATGCGTGGACTCCTCTGAGTGCATGATAAGAAATAGGCTATAGGCAGAGATAATCGCTCCTAGACGCTCGTCTGTAAAAGCTCATCTTCTTTCAGACAGTGGGTGTGGCAGTGAATCTAATCTGTCCTTGTAAGCATGTTTAGCATTGTCTCATCTTCAAATTGTCTTAAGCATTATCTTGTACCTGACATTATCTCATCAAAGATGAGATGGATACTGTATAATAATGTTTACATCAATAAACATTTCACATACACAAAAAAAAACTTTGTGTTGATTCGTAAATGTCACTGCTTTGTGTTGTGGTTGCGTAAAAACATCCTCTCCTTTGCACTGAGGAGAGATTTTTAGCATTAAAAGGAGAGTTCGCCCAAAAATGAAACTCACCCTCAAGTTTCTCCAAACCTGTATGAATTTCTTCTGCTGAACACAAAAGAATATATTTTGAAGAATGTCGGTAACAGACAGTAGACGGACCCCACTGACTTCCATAGTATTTTTTCCCATACTGTGGAAGTCAATGGCGTCCAGCAACTGTTTGATTACCGACATTCTTCAAAATGTCTTCTATGTTCATGTCCCTTTATATGTACCATGTCCCTTTAGGCGCTCCGTAGAAAACACCATAATCACTACTATGGTTGTGTCTATAGAAGTTCAGTATTATATCTATAGATCCACAGAATATTCTTCCGGTTCTTTAATGTCTTGTTTATTATTTTTTTCAATGTATCGTTTTTGCATAATGACCATTATTAGTTGGTGAATTAGTTTAATTTAATATTTTGTATTTTACTCAATATTACTTTTTTGTTTAAATTGTTTATTATTTCATTTTAATTTGTATTGTTATTTATATGGATGCTTTTGAAATATTGTGTGTAAATGTGTAAATTAAATTAATAATATTAAATATTTTAATGAATGTCTTTGTATTTTTAAATATTTGATTTGATTTGAATCTGTATTATATTATTTTACAGCAGCATGTGCTTGTAAATGTGTCCTCCCCACATGCATTCCTTTGTTTTACAACTATTGTTGTGTAAGGTTAAGCTTACTATGTTTCCTTTGAGGGCACGGTCTCCAGCACTCCTTCAGACACACATCTGTGGACACAGACAAAACACCCACACCGAGCAACTTCCGAAACGTGTCCATACCTGGCATTCCTCTCTGTTCCCATGTCAGCACATGATTTGCTGACATTTCCAGAATGAGAACCGGGTCACCGGGGGTCACCGAGAGGATTATTCCAATTCAACACAAGCTTGGCAAAATAAACTCTTTATTCAACGAAAGGCTTCAAACTTACATTTACCTTTCAGACCAGAGGAAATCAACCAGCTGTCATCAGTTTAAGTGCTATACCCATATACACAGGTTCTTAATCGGCATTGATGGTTCCATGAAGAAACTTTCCATCGCACAAAAGGTTCTAAACAGCAGGAAAAGTTATTTGGATAATGTTCTTTGCACTAAGAATAAAAATAACTGTTTTTTCAGGGGAACCCAAAATAGTCCTTCTATGGCATCACTACAAAAGCCACTTTTTGGAAGCTTTATTTTTTAGAGTGTAGTGACCTATAAGTAAGGAATAATTGATGACAGGCTGTTGAATTATTAGAAAAATAATGCACACCAGAAGTGGTAACGTGGCCACGACGCGAAGCAGAGTTTGATTATTGATAATTTTTCAATAATTCAACAGCCCAGAGTCAATTATTCTGCTTATACTACGGTTACCACACCTCAAAATATTGTTCAGATGATGTATTTCAAGACATTTTATCAGGTTTTTGTCCTTAAAATGCTCTTGTGTTCGGTAGCAGCGTCTCTACTAATAGCGATGGACGAAATAAGCTCACGCAATTTACATATGAACATGACCGGAAACACACGGAGAATGTTTCTCAAAATTCAAATTTCTCATGCTTTCAAAATGTCTGTGAATCAGAAGTTTAAATACTGCTATATTGGCGTAGGATCAACATATTTGTTAACATATTTACAATTATTTTTGGCTTGTAATAGTAGCCTAGCATGGGAACTCAATATAGAACATAATATATGATTGTTTTTTTCTAATGTCGTAATAATAATGTAATAATGTAAAAAGTTTTTTGTGTTCAGTTTAAATATTTATGTATACAAATGAACTATAGCCTACTATATGCATACTGTGTCCATAGTCCGGAGGTTAAAGTTTTTGCCTCTCAATCTGGGGATCCATTTTACTGAGTAGACCCTGTACACTCTTTGTTCACAGCATTTAGACCAAGGAAAACAGCAAGGGGAGTGTCACTGTCCATATTGGAGGTTTATTGTGGTCCTTGGTATTTATATGAAGGTATTACATATGTTGCCCCTGCATGTGGCGGCAGATGTAACATTTGATTTATAATGTTTCAATCAATATTATGACTCTAACATTGCTTGTAAAAACATTTGGTGACTGTTAACAAGTAAAACACATATACAAGTTACCAACATAAAAAAATTGTATCCAAATATTTCAAAAGGTTTTTGAGTAATGACAACATGACCAAAATTTGTTACAATTGCCCCTGGTCTCCTACTATTGGGCCTAATATTATTTGTCTACCACCTAGCTATCAAACCAGAGCCTTCTAGCAACCACTTACTCCAGCAATATACCATAGTAACATGCTAAAAACCAGTGAAAACACCTTAGCAACTGAACAGAAATGCCCTGTAAAAACACACAACTTTTCATGTGACTTTTGTAGATACCACTCAAACTGTCTTCAGAAGGTTTTTACATCTCTGTGGGATGTGATGACGGATTACCTGGTTAATGTGTAACACATAAACCGTGGCTTCTGGCGACTTAATACTGCAGCTGAAACCAATCATTTCTCACAATGAGCATTGTTTGTTTTGACTGGGGCCTGTCCCTGTTGTGACTTGCATGCTGGCTCTACTCTTGACTCTACTGTTGGCTTTCTTGGGATGGAGGCAAACTGAGGATGACAGGATGAAATGTGGGGACTGGAGTAACACAAGGTAAACTCACAGTTAGGCATTGACTCACATGAGGGGAGTTCTTCTCAAGACGTTATGTTCAGCCAGAATTTTTCTCTTTGACAACCTGCAAAGTTCATGGATAATGCATTTTAAGTATGGGTTCTCTTATTAGCCTCAGGTAAAAGAGCCTGTTAAGCCAATAAATACTGAACACATAATCCCTGAGATAGGAACATGTTAGTAACAATGGCACAGGAACATTGCAGTCATTAATACGGCTTGTTCAGGCAAGGATTATTATTTAAACAAATCCTTAACCCTAAGTATTAAACCTCTAAATCTATGGGAGTAGAGGAGATCTGTACAAAATTAGGCCTAATTTTCTAAATGATTGAACTAAAATGAGGATTGGCACTTTAATGGGTCAGTAAGCAACAACATAGTAGCAATTTATGCAATACATTGTAATACAATGTAGTGATTTTTTTACATTTTAGTGTGTGTTTTTAGCACCATGTTCCAGAAAGAGCATATTTACAATTCGATTTACATTCTGACTAGCATGTAACTCAAGCTCACTTGTGCATTTGAGTCTCTTTTTAAACATTGATATTAAAAAGAAATGTTTCCAGTGCATCAGCATATTAGAATGATTTCTGAAGGATCATGTGACACTGAAGACTGAAGTAATGATGCTGAAAATTCAGCTTTGATCACAGGAATTAATTTAATTTTAATATATATATATATATTAGGGCTGGATATTGACACAAATTTCACAATTCGATTCGACTTCGATTCACAAGCTTGCAATTCGATTCGATTTTGATTCCGATTCGATTCAATATCGATTATTTTGGATATATATCAGCTACAATACATGGCAAAATTTCTCAAGGAAAACAAATCTCTGAACTAATGCTGTAAACTATGGGAGTCTGTTGGTAGTACATTAGCCTACCATGATATTGAAGGTAAAAATTAACTGATTTGTATACAAACACTGAAATTACACTCAATGATGGGTTTTTTATAATAATAAAGTTATAATATTAACTTTACAATTACATAATCATATTTCTACTCCAATTCGTTTTTTGAAATATAAACATTTAAATGGTGGCTGTCATAAAAAACTTTTAGATTTATTCATACATGCAATGCACATTAAATATTGAAGAACATTAAAAATTATAATGAATATGTGATATGGGGCATACATTTAGCAAAATGCTCCTCTCTTTAATTAGTTAATTAAATGAGTTTAATGAGTTAATTTTTCTAGCTGACGAGTTTATGGTCACTGGATATGGTTTTTCTGAGGTAAATGTGACACTACATGACATTGTTTACAAGCTGTTTTACTGACGTCTTTCCACGGTTGGAACACTGATTGAGCGATTCCATGTGTCATGATACGGATTTCGGTAAGTTGTACTCTTTTGTAATCTTTTAACACACTTTCAGATGCTTATTCATGTTTATTTCGCGCTTTAACTGGTATTAAGAAGATCAGTTCACGTGTGCTTCGCGCTGCCGCTTCTCTTGAGCTGAGCTGTGCCAGAGCGATCTCACGCCACAGCGTGGGAGGCGCACTACAATGTTCCGTTCATTCATCAACTGAAAACAGGATGACTATAGTCGATTCTTGGGATTTAAGAATTGATATCGGTTTGTAAAAATGAGAATCGATTAAAATCGAAAAATCGAAAATATTTTTTACCCAGCCCTAATATATATATATATATATACACCAATCAGGCATAACATTATGACCACATGTCCTAATATTGTGTTGGTCCCCCTTTTGCTGCCAAAACAGCCCTGACCCGTCGAGGCATGGACTCCACTAGACCCCTGAAGGTGTGCTGTGGTATCTGGCACCAAGATGTTAGCAGCAGATCCTTTAAGTCCTGTAAGTTGCGAGATGGGGCCTCCATGGATCGTACTTGTTTGTTTAGCACATCCCACAGATGCACGAATGGATTGAGATCTGGGGAATTTGAAAGGCCAAGTCAACACTTCAAACTCGTTGTTGTGCTCCTCAAACCATTCCTGAACCATTTTTGCTTTGTGGCAGGACGCATTATCCTGCTGAAAGAGGCCACAGCCACCAGGGAATACCGTTTCCAAGAAAGGGTGTACATGGTCTGCAACAATGCTTAGGTAGGTGGTACGTGTCAAAGTAACATCCATATGGAAGGCAGGACCCAAGGTTTCCCAGCAGAACATTGCCCAAAGCATCACACTGCCTCCGCCGGCTTGCCTTCTTCCCATAGTGCATCCTGGTGCCATGTGTTCCCCAGGTAAGAGACACACACGCACCCGGCCATCCACGTGATGTAAAAGAAAACATCACGTACAACATTAAGCTGCAATTCTGAGCGCTTTATCCTTGTTTCTGTGTTATGGTTTCCCTGGATTTCCCTTTTTCCCTGTGTCTTGGATTCTGTTGCTATCTGGATTGTTTGCTCTGTGGTTTTGACCCTCTGCCTGTTTTTTGAATTGCGATTATGGATTGCACTCAATAAAGTTTCCGTTTGGATCTTCAACCCACGTCTCGGAGCAGTAAGTAACAGAAATCACCCAGCTCAAGCGGGACAATCCCTGATATTATTGATTATGATTATGGTTTTGTTTAACAAAAAAAACCCTTGTCTGTTGCTCTTTAATCAAGTGTGAGCATGGAAGGCGTTCAATATCAACTTTGTCATTCATTTCTTTTCTTCTGAGTTTTAGTGCCTTGTAATGTTTCCCTCCATAGCCCTGCCCCATCCACAAGCTGCCATTTTACAAAGGTGGAAATCTACCATGGTGGAGACTTTGCTGTCCCACACTGTGAATGGGGTCAAAGTCCACAGCAGGGCCCCACAGGCCCCGTACACCTGTCATTACTTTCATACAGTGACGTCTAATGAGGTGGAGCCCAGCGTAATTCCTGAGGACACTTTGCCGTGTCTCCACAGTGGGCCTCTGATCTTTCTGCTTTCAGAAACAAACCGTTCGGAATGCCTCCTGCCTCCGGCTCTAAGGGCCCCGTAACAGTCACTGATTCGGGTGAAGTGTGCTTGAGCAGGTCAGCCCATTGCCATTACTGATTGGCCCCCTGTAGGACTCTGGTGGTTTGGGAAGGGTGTTCATGAAAAGCAGCCCTCTTTAGTGCCCGGCTGTATTAGTGACACAGCAGCGGGTTAGCAACACGACACAGAAAAGTGACACATTCCACAAATTAGCAAAGGCTATTACATTGTCAGGAATGGACTGATGTTACTTGACAAGGAAGGGGAACAAAATTGCATTAAATATGAGTGACTAACTACAAGAGAAAATGCATTTTTTATACTCAGAGACCTATTTAAGATGCAGAGGCATAAATACAAAAGCGCACTGCTGTAAAATGATTGCAGTGTTATAAAGTGCAGTTTTCATGTACTGTAGTAAATAATGTATTGCAGTGAAAATGCTTTAAAACTGTAGTAAGTGTTGTACTGCAGTGCATTTGCAGTTTAGGCGGACATGGGGATGAAAAAAAATATATAATTCAGTGCTTTTGCATTCTCTCGCAAAACTATTGCATTCCATCAGAGAAACTTTGCATTCGCTCGCAAAACATTTGCGTTTTCTCATAAACATATTTTGTTTCCCCAAGAAGCGTTCGCTCACAAAACTTTTGCATTTGCTCGCAAAAATATTGAGTTCCCAGAGAAACGTTGCATTTTATATAGTTTTTCCGCCAAGCTCATATTATTTCCATCACAAAAGTTTTGCGAATGCAAGGTTTTTCAGAGGAAGGCAAAAAACTTTTGTGAGAGAATGCAAAAGCATTGACATATTTTCCCTTTCATTTTATTTTTATTTATTATTCACAAGCAAGGACCACGCCACAACCATGAATGTTGGAGAATTATTTATTGTAATTAATTATTTAAGTTATGGATGAATAGCGATAGGATGAAGGGGAAGAGAGAAGGGGATGGTAATCAGGCTGATCTGGGCATCTGGTGTTGGCGGCCGGGAGACTCAGAGTGGGGGCATCATCTCAGTTAAATGTAGGCCGAGAGATTAGGACCCCCCGATACAACCTGGAAGGGAAGAGAACAGAGGATGGTAAAGATGGTTGAATGGATGACAGAGGGAGGGGAAGGGAGGGTTCGAGAGAACAAGACAAACAGTACTGTAAGGGGCGGCCCGATAAAGGAAGGTTGGAGAAGTCAGGTGATTGGTTGAGGCGTGGCCCCGCTCCCGAACCTCAGTTAACTAGTTTACTCCATTTATTTATTTATTTATTTATTTATTTATTTATTTATTTATTTAATTTTTACCGTCACTATGTCCCTTTACAGAGTTTCCCCAGTGAATTATACAAACCCAATTCCAAAAAAGTTGGGACACTGTACAAATTGTGAATAAAAACAGTTTTAAACAATAAAAAAGAAGTTTCAAATTTCAATATTTTATTCAGAATACAACATAGATGACATATCAAATGTTTAAACTGAGAAAATGTATCATTTTAAGGGAAAAATAAGTTGATTTTAAATTTCATGGCATCAACACATCTCAAAAAAGTTGGGACAAGGCCATGTTTACCACTGTGTGGCATCCCCTCTTCTTTTTATAACAGTCTGCAAACGTCTGGGGACTGAGGAGACAAGTTGCTCAAGTTTAGGAATAGCAATGTTGTCCCATTCTTGTCTAATACAGGCTTCTAGTTGCTCAACTGTCTTAGGTCTTCTTTGTCGCATCTTCCTCTTTATGATGCGCCAAATGTTTTCTATGGGTGAAAGATCTGGACTGCAGGCTGGCCAGTTCAGTACCCGGATCCTTCTTCTACACAGCCATGATGTTGTAATTGATGCAGTATGTGGTCTGGCATTGTCATGTTGGAAAATGCAAGGTCTTCCCTGAAAGAGACGACGTCTGGATGGGAGCATATGTTGTTCTAGAACTTGGATATACCTTTCAGCATTGATGGTGCCTTTCCAGATGTGTAAGCTGCCCATGCCACACGCACTCATGCAACCCCATACCATCAGAGATGCAGGCTTCTGAACTGAGCGCTGATGACAACTTGGGTTGTCCTTGTCCTCTTTAGTCCGGATGACATGGCGTCCCAGTTTTCCAAAAAGAACTTCAAATTTTGATTCGTCTGACCACAGAACAGTTTTCCACTTTGCCACAGTCCAATTTAAATGAGCCCTGGCCCAGAGAAAATGCCTGCGCTTCTGGATCATGTTTAGATATGGCTTTTTTGACCTATAGAGTTTTAGCCGGCAACGGCGAATGGCACGGTGGATTGTGTTCATTCCTGAGCCCATGTTGTCTTTTTATACCCAGTCATGTTGCCAATTGACCTAATAAGTTGCAAATTGGTCCTCCAGCTGTTCCTTATATGTACATTTAACTTTTCCGGCCTCTTATTGCTACCTGTCCCAACTTTTTTGGAATGTGTAGCTCTCATGAAATCCAAAATGAGCCAATATTTGGCATGACATTTCAAAATGTCTCACTTTCAACATTTGATATGTTATCTATATTCTATTGTGAATAAAATATAAGTTTATGAGATTTGTAAATTATTGCATTCCTTTTTTATTCACAATTTGTACAGTGTCCCAACTTTTTTGGAATCGGGTTTGTAACTGAAATTAAGATAAGAGCATTGATTTTAAGATGCTGTGTGAAGTTAAAAGAAATTCAACTAAATGTGTCATGCATATTCTATTCTCTTCTGTATTTGAATGCAAATTTGTGTCCTGTGAATAGCACCTAATTGTGCCAGTGAACTAAAGCTATAGGCCCTACTGTTTGTACAGTAGGTTGATTATTAGGGTTTTGTGTGTGTGTGAATATTTCACATATACTCCTGTACAACCTTTCTAATAATTGGAGGTTCCTGATTACATCAAAACTTTGAGTTGCTGATATTCAGGCATTTTCGATGTACCCAGATCTGGCATATGAGCAAAAAAAAATTTATTTGAGCCACTTTTGCCTGCAGTCTGAACGTAGCCAAATACCATGCCACCATGCTCAGCAAACTTGCTAGTGTTAATTCAGGTGTAATAGAGATGTAGTATCAGAGTCAATTAAACACTGCCATGCATATAAACTCTACAACACTGAACTCAGATTATCTATACTGTTTTTTTTTTTTTTTTTCTACAGGGTTGGTGGTAGGGAAATAATTACTTGGTAACCATTTCAGACGACATGCATGAGCCACTCTCATCACTGCCTAGAGACGCACTCATTAAAAAAACCAATGGGGACTTTCTCCGAGAGGACCCTCGAGATTCCAGCTGACCTCACTGATTCACGGATGAGAACGGAGAAGGACCTTGCATGGAGAACACAACTGCTTCATCTGAAGTACAAACTGCCTTATGCGCATGGGAAAGTTGGTATAAAAGAGGCATAAAATAGCTAAAGCACAACCCACAGCGCCACGTGTGTGTGTGGTTCAGGTAAACCCTACATTTTGGGGACAAAATGTCCCCCCAAAGATGGAAATATCCGAAATCCTTGTCCTTGTGGGGGACATTTTTTGGTCCCCATGAGGAAAACAGCTTATAAATCATACTTAGTGATGTTTTGAAACTGTTAAAATGTTAAAATGCAAAGTTTTCTGTAGTGGGTAGGTTTAGGGTTCGGGGATAGAATATGCAGTTTGTACAGTATACAAATCATTATGTCTATGGAAAGCCCCCATAAAACATGACAACCCTGTGTGTGTGTGTGTGTCTGTGTGTGTTACACCCAGTTTTGCTTCATTGTTTCTTTTTCTCAGAGCTAGTCTCTCAAAGCTCGTTCTCAGCTAGTTTCTGCTTTGTTTAAAATGCGCCAGTAGAAAGACTTTATGCATGTATCTCCTAACAAGGTCACAGAATGTGATACTGTTCTTCCTCCAAAGCAGAAATGATATTGGTCTCAGTAATTCCTTTTTTTATCCCAATTTGTAAGGATTGTGTTTCTTCTGAAGTGGGGTTGAAAAATAAGATGTCATGAGCTCTATTTCATTATATGCTGGTTACATACGGCAATAACAAAGCATACTTATGCAACACAGGATGCGCAACTTGCTTTTGTTAAACAAATACCTGTAGGGAGATGACAAAGAAGTGTCAAAATCAACCTTCAAGGAAAATGTTATAATACAATATATTTTTGGAAAATGAGCATACTTAAGTATGGTGCTTTAATCGAGCCTTGTTGGCACCACATTCATATTTCTTTCTTCAACATGATATGTATATATGCTATGGCAGGAAAAGACAGACAGACAGATAGACAGATAGATTCAGTTCTGATTTCAGAACTGACTTCAGTTCATCACATTAACCATGGACAATAACATATGACAACCAGGAAGAGTACAAATACCTTTTATCTTCATTTTGTGAAATGTTTTGTTTGCGCTGTCAATCAATAAATAAATAAATAAATAAACAAAATGAAATAAAAAAATAAAACATAAAATGAAATCAAATAAAAAATAAATTAAATTAAATTAAATAATACATATCAATGCAAACCACCTTTATTTGACTTATAGCTATTTAACACTTGGTGAAAATTCATATCATATCATTCATACATAGATATTTTAGTGGATATAGATTTTTTTAGTGGATGTTCTGTATGAAGTCAGTTCTCCTCAGGTTCACACAGCTGTCCTAGCAGAGAAACACATGTGTAGTTCATCACATCAACCATTGACAATAACATATGACAACCAGGAAGAGTACAAATACATTTTATCTTCATTTTGTGAAATGTTTTGTTTGCGCTGTCAATAATAAAATAAAATAAAATAAAAAATACATATGATTGCAAACCTCCTGTATTTGACTTATAGGCCCAGTTTTACAGGCAATGTTTAGATTAAGCCTAAATTTAATTTAGGCTTTTATGGAGCTTTTATAAACCTACCTTAGAAAACAACACATTACTAGTGGTCATCTTAAGACAAAACAAAGTTGCTTTCCGTTAAAACAGCTCAAACACACATTTTAGTCTGGGACTAGCTTAAGCCTTGTCTGTGAAACCAGAGAATGGTCGTTTTAAACCTGGTGAAAATTCATATCATACCATTCATACAAAGTTCTGTCATGTAATTCCAGATTAATAGGTCCTTAACTCAATCTGCTTGCAATCACATCATTCTCTATAGGGCACAGCTGATTGGTTCCTGCTGTATCAGTAGCCAATGAGCTCACTGTTCAACCTCATTTGCTGTAGCAGTTGCTGCGCGCTTTCAGAAACCCTCCACCTTCCCCAGCTCCACCTGTATAGATCTGCTGTGGGTAATTCATGTACGCTCTATTGTACAGCAGCAGCACGTCTTACTTGCTCACAGCAGCGTGTCATGTGTGTATTGGCAGTAGCAAGTCCTGTACTTGATCTGCAGCAGCGTAACAGATCCATTCCACCAAGACCAAACATATCAACATTGTCATATCCATTACCATACCAAACACTCTGAGAGTTGTCATGACAGAAAAACTGTTCAGTAACTTTCATGCTGGATTCTGACATTTATAGCTTCTTAGACTTATTCACTCAGCAATCCCTACATTTCCATACATGCAGTTTCACGAGGGGTAACGCTCTAGGAGTCATATCAGGAGGGCTTTCTCACTGAAAAGCTTATTCAACAAGGCTGGGATGTTTGTCATCCAGAGTACATTCCTCTGGCTCATTCCTCATCCACTTGCCTGCATGTTTGTTTGTCTGCATCAAAGTACCGTCAGCAGTGGCCTTCGACTCTCCTGAAGAACATACAACAAAAGCATTTACTTCACAAACCTTGACTTATTAGCCAACAATCACTTTGTTTTATTGCTGTTTAGTAACTGCGTTTTACTGTTCGCATGTGACGTGTGAACCATTTGAACTTTACGTTTGTCATGTCACACATTTTTCAGGAAAAAGTGTTCATTCAAACACAGCTATGCTAGTGGATATCCTCCCTCTCTTTAAGCTGTCTTCATGCCTCACAAGAAAAGCAGTGTTTGCTCACCAATCACTTTTCTTTTCTGTCTCTTGAAAAGGAGCTGTCACCAACCCATCACACGTTGCGCCAAGCAAACATCAGCACACAGGGCCAGAAAGTGACTGAAACAAGAGAGCCATTTCAAAGATTTTCCTTTAGCGTGACATTGCCATTTAAAGCAGTGCAACATTTTCGTTTGTATAAACTTGACAGGTTTTCAGAAGACTGCAAAAGGCTTTGTGTCTTTGTACAGGTTGCAGTTGGTACAGTGTCAGTGTTGTTTTTCTATGTTCTGAACCTGAATTTAAAGGTACACTATTTAACTTTTTTATTTAAAATCAACTAAATTTAAATAATAAGTCATACATCATCAACCCTTCTTTCAAAATGTGCTTCTGTCCTACCTGATTCACTATGGTAAGCCTAATATAAGTGTTGCCATTTTCGGTGTGTCTATTTGAGTACGCCCCTTGTTGGCAGAGGCTATTTACACTAACTCCGCCCACTGACGGCTGGTTGGGCCAAAAAAATGACGGAAGACGCTGATTTGTCAGCAGGAGCAGTGTAGGGGTAAGGCGTGTGGCAGAAAATTTTGATGCAAATCGACCCGAGTTCAAATCCGCCTTTTGCCGAACTTGCTCTACTCCCTTTTCCCATCAAATATCGGATCAGAAAGGCATTTATTTTCAATAAAAATTATGAAAATATTCAAAAAGGGGAAATAAAGTGTCTAATATGTGTTTAATAATAAAGTGTTAGGGTTAGGGGTAAGTGTAGGGAGGGCTTTATTTTCCCAACAAGGCGGCATCCATTTAATAATTTTAATAACTATATTCATGTACACTCTGTTATTATTTCATACCGTTTAATGCACAACAACACTCAGGTGAAAATAGTATCTGCCACTATTTATAAGTATAAATAGCATCTAACAACTATTTACACTTATTGCAAAGAAAATACTGCTATTTTTACATAGTGTAAATAGAATCTATCGCTATTTTCACTTAGTGTAAATAGCATATTCATCATCATATCTTTATTGCAGACTCAAGGTCCAAATGTAAAACACACACACACACACACACACACACACACACACACACACACACACACACACACACACACACACAAAATCAGTGTGTTGCAAAAATACAATAATACCAGTGTCTCCACAACTTAACATATAGTACTGACCCTTATATATTGCTAAGAAAATGCTGCTATTTTCACTTAGTGTAAATAGCAGCTATCACTAAGAAAATATGCTAATTTCACTTAGTGTAAATATAATCTATTGCAATTTGCACTAGATAGATTCTATTTGAGTGCAATTTATGCAATTTACGCAAATTAAGTGCAAATAGCCACTGCCTTATATTTTTGACCTGTCGGGATGGTTTTACGTGTCTCGTCATATCCGTAAATAGAGTTGCTCCAGCTACATAGGTTAGTTGTCACAATGAGTGAGAAAGGTTGACACAGAGCACACTAAATCTTCAACCTCCAGCGAATCACCCGTTTTAAACAAAGGCTGAACAGAGGAGAGTCTGCTGGCAAAAAGAGAACGCAAAAGAGCTTGTAATAAAACAAGAATAAACAGATTTGTTTTTTTAGAAACAAATCATGTTAAAGTATGTGTATCAAATATGATCCATCAGGCTTTTGAGGAATGTTTATTTTTTTCATCTCTCAATTATCATTGTATTGCATTGCATTATACGTTTTGCCTCTCACAATAAAAACTACAGAGCTTTGATCATAAGCTCTGAAATATCATATTTTGCCATAAAAATACCAGCAGCTGCACCAAATTGCAATGCATTTTTGCTGTTTAGGCCTCTGAATAAAACTGAGGTGGCTTTTCCTCCTTGAGTATGAGCTCTATATTCTCCTATATCATGACCATAAAAGCCTAATCTTATCAAATATGATACTCAACAAAAAAAACATATGCTTTTGTATAAAGTTTAAATAAACTGTTCCATTAATAAAATAGATTTTCATACTTTTATTTCATGTGTCAGTTGCCTTATTGCTTAAACTCATGCATTCTAGGTTTTTTAAACTGTTAAAGACTTGGATTCCCATGCTAAACATGGCCAAAGTTTCAAAAAATAAGTTGGACGTTTGATGGAGTATTTCTTTGCCAAAAATACTTCTTCCTGTTTCTCACAAGTTTCGGAAAGTTATTTTTCCGAGTATGGGCCTTTGTGACGTCAACAAGGGCGGAATTTCCTTGTACGGGCACTTCTCCCGGAAGGGCGCGCGCGCACACGTCGACCAGAAGAAAAAGCACGCCCATCAACACGCTTTGCTCGGCTTTAGGGAAGTCGTCGGCTGCGCTGCACAGGTCACAGGACTTCACGAAATCAACAATGTCACCAAAGAAGTGTGTTTTTGGTTGTCAGGGCAAGTCAACCCTGTTCAACTTCCCAAAGAACCCAGCGTTAAGGGGACAGTGGATGGAGTTTGTTTTTCCGGAGCAGCAACGGAGTTGCGCAAGTGTTTTTGTTTGTTCCCTGCATTTTGGCGATGATTGTTTTATAAACAAGGCCCAGTTCAACTCCGGATTTGCAGATCGTCTAATGCTGAAAGATGGAGGACGGTCTCAACGATAAAGGTTCACGGTCATGCGTTGGAACTGCAGGCGGTGAGTAAAACTGCTTCAAATGTCTGTGTCTTTTTTTTCTTCCTTTTTTTAATTAAATGCATAAAAGAACAGTAACAACTATTTTTATCATTGTCATACCATAATAATACAATAATACAAACCCGATTCCAAAAAAGTTGGGACACTGTACAAATTGTGAATAAAAACAGAATGCAATGATGTGGAAGTTTAAAATTTCAATATTTTATTCAGAATACAACATAGATGACATATCAAATGTTTAAACTGAGAAAATGTATCATTTTAAGGGAAAAATAAGTTGATTTTAAATTTCATGGCATCAACACATCTCAAAAAAGTTGGGACAAGGCCATGTTTACCACTGTGTGGCATCCCCTCTTCTTTTTATAACAGTCTGCAAACGTCTGGGGACTGAGGAGACAAGTTGCTCAAGTTTAGGAATAGGAATGTTGTCCCATTCTTGTCTAATACAGGCTTCTAGTTGCTCAACTGTTTTAGGTCTTCTTTGTCGCATCTTCCTCTTTATGATGCGCCAAATGTTTTCTATGGGTGAAAGATCTGGACTGCAGGCTGGCCATTTCAGTACCCGGATCCTTCTTCTACGCAGCCATGATGTTGTAATTGATGCAGTATGTGGTCTGGCATTGTCATGTTGGAAAATGCAAGGTCTTCCCTGAAAGAGACGACGTCTGGATGGGAGCATATGTTGTTCTAGAACTTGGATATACCTTTCAGCATTGATGGTGCCTTTCCAGATGTGTAAGCTGCCCATGCCACACGCACTCATGCAACCCCATACCATCAGAGATGCAGGCTTCTGAACTGAGCGCTGATGACAACTTGGGTTGTCCTTGTCCTCTTTAGTCCGGATGACATGGCGTCCCAGTTTTCCAAAAAGAACTTCAAATTTTGATTCGTCTGACCACAGAACAGTTTTCCACTTTGCCACAGTCCATTTTAAATGAGCCTTGGCCCAGAGAAAACGCCTGCGCTTCTGGATCATGTTTAGATATGGCTTCTTTTTTGACCTATAGAGTTTTAGCCAGCAACGGCAAATGGCACGGTGGATTGTGTTCACCGACAATGTTTTCTGGAAGTATTCCTGAGCCCATGTTGTGATTTCCATTACAGTAGCATTCCTGTATGTGATGCAGTGCCGTCTAAGGGCCCGAAGATCACGGGCATCCAGTATGGTTTTCCGGCCTTGACCCTTACGCACAGAGATTGTTCCAGATTCTCTGAATCTTTGGATGATATTATGCACTGTAGATGATGATAACTTCAAACTCTTTGCAATTTTTCTCTGAGAAACTCCTTTCTGATATTGCTCCACTATTTTTCGCCGCAGCATTGGGGGAATTGGTGATCCTCTGCCCATCTTGACTTCTGAGAGACACTGCCACTCTGAGAGGCTCTTTTTATACCCAATCATGTTGCCAATTGACCTAATAAGTTGCAAATTGGTCCTCCAGCTGTTCCTTATATGTACATTTAACTTTTCCGGCCTCTTATTGCTACCTGTCCCAACTTTTTTGGAATGTGTAGCTCTCATGAAATCCAAAATGAGCCAATATTTGGCATGACATTTCAAAATGTCTCACTTTCAACATTTGATATGTTATCTATATTCTATTGTGAATAAAATATAAGTTTATGAGATTTGTAAATTATTGCATTCCTTTTTTATTCACAATTGGTACAGTGTCCCAACTTTTTTGGAATCGGGTTTGTATAATACGCAATCGGGTTTGTGTGTTGTTGGCTATTGGTGCGTAAGTGCACATCAAGTAAACAACATGAACGTGACTTCAGCGTATCGTGGTACAGTGTATCTGTCTTTTATAAATATGATAAAAGACTTTTTGGAGATATGAAGGAGATCAAGATTGACATGAGATTGACAGAAACTGTGTGTGATACCCCCCCCCCCCCCTTTAAATTGCTTAGATTAGTTTTACAAGTTAGTCACCAAATTAAGACTGGTGATTACTTAAGTCACAGTCTTAACATAGTGAATGTGTTTATGCAACTGGCTTTACAGGGTTAAGACTGTGTCTAGTCTGACCAACTAGAAGTTAGCCAAGAGTTAATAAGTTTTGGGATTCAAATTAGTCTAAGCATTTTATGCAACTGGCCCCTGCAGGAGGAAAGAGTTTGTTTACCTATACTGAATGTTCTCTGGGAATACAGAAATCCCAAGAGGATTCAGCCTTCCTAATGGATCAGTCTGCCCTCTAAATACATTTGAAATGTCCCACAGGCTATTTCCCATCCTTAGGGACAGACTAAAACATGGTGAAGGTGAACAGAGCCCATTTGCAGTACAGCATCTTGCCATTTATAAGCTATTACTGCAACATTAATAGCTTAAATTAGGTATTAATAAAATGGAGGAATTAGGTACATTTTCTATGCTTTCTAGCTTTAAAATTGCTAATTTTAGCACAAACTAATCGAATGCATTTACCCCTCATCCTTCCCTCGCACTTTGTAACAAATCCTTCCCTCGTGGGTCAAAATGACCCGAAGTCCTAAAATTATACCTTTTTTTTTTTTTTTTTTGTCTTTTGGGCTTTTGAATCTCTATTTGATATCATTCCCTGTTGTTTATACTGCTAAATATAACTTAACCATCACCATATATTATCTAATATTGCCTACCACATTAAATCTGACATCGCTAGCTTTTAATCTAAATCACTATCACACGTTAGCATTTCGCTAGCCTGTTAGCTTGCCATCTCTGCATCCGGGTCTCCTGTCTCTCTCTGAGTTCATTAAACAACTGTGGTGAGTTGGATTAATCAACCAACACGGTAAGCCATGTCATTTTCTCCTGTTATTGTCACTTGCACTGCCTGTTACATGTTCAGTATATCCTTCTCTGTCGGCGAACAGGGCTTCACATGTGATAAATGCAGGGAGATAGTCAGGCTGACAGAGAAGATTTCAGAATTAGAGACACGCATCCAGACTTTATCTGAGAATAATGAGAATGTAAAAGCTTTAGACACTGATTTGGATGCGACTAGCTTAGCGAACTCTGTACATTGTTCGGTTCCGGCTGTAGAACCCGTGCAGCAGGGCAACTGGGTGACTGTGAGACGGCATAGTCGCGGATCAAAAAACCGCTCTTCCGTTCCGATTAGAACATCAAACAGGTTCTCCCCACTCAGTGATGCGCCCACTGAGAATCCTGTTGAAAGTGCCCTAGTTATTGGCGATTCTATTACACAGAACGTGAAAATAGAGACACCAGCCACCATAGTCAAATGTTTACCGGGAGCCAGAGCGCCTGACATCAAAGCAAACTTAAAAGTGCTGGCTAATGCTAATCGTAAATTCTCTAAGATTATTATTCACGTCGGCACAAATGATGTTCGACTTCGCCAGTTGGAGTTCACAAAAATTAACATTAAAGAGGTGTGTAAACTCGCAAGTACGATGGCAGATGACGTTTTTTGCTCTGGTCTCCTCCCCGTTAGAAGGAGTGATGAGATACTTAGCAGACTATCATCACTCAATGCCTGGTTGTCTAAGTGGTGTCCGCAAAATAACATAGGGTTCATAGACAATTGGAAAAGCTTTTGGGGCAGACCTGACCTGTTGAAAAAAGATGGCATCCATCCTTCCTGGGATGGTGCCGCTCTTCTCTCTAGTAATTTGGCACATAGTCTTACAGCTAAACCTTGACTAACTGGGGCCCAGGTCAGGAAGCAGACGGACTGGCTTAACCGACCGCCTGCTAGCTGTTTCACGTCACAGAAGTCAGATAAATCCCAGCACATCACCTAAATATTATTACATAGAGACTGTGTCTGTTCCCAGAATTAGTAAATACAAAAAACCATCAAAACCATTCAACGGTACAAATTTAATTGATGTCCAAAAAATAAATAACAGATATAATACAGATGAACAAACGATAAAGCTCGGGCTGCTGAATATTCGATCCCTTTCCCCAAAAGCGCTTATTGTTAATGATATGATTACAGATCATAAGCTAGATGTGCTGTGTTTGACAGAAACCTGGCTAAAACCTGACGACTACATTACTTTAAATAAGTCCACCCCCCAAGATTATTGTTATAAACACGAGCCGCATCTGAAAGGTAAAGGGGGAGGTGTTGCTGTAATTTATAATAATATCTTCAGTACTACTCAGAAGTCTAGTTTCAAATATAATTCCTCTGAAGTTTTGGTGCTTTATGTAACGTTATGTAGTGTAATTGATAAATCCCTTTGACATTTGTGCTGGCTACTGTATACAGGCCACCAGGGCACCATACAGACTTTACCAGAGAATTTGCTGATTTTCTATCAGAGTTAGTACTGGCTGCAGATAAAGTACTAATTGTTGATGATTTTAATATCCATGTAGACAATGAAAAAGACGCACTGGGATTGGCATTTAGAGACATTCTAAACTCTATTGGAGTTAGGCAACATGTGTCAGGACCCACTCATCGTCGTAATCATACTTTAGACCTAATATTGTCACATGGATTAAATGTTGATACCGTTGAAATTCTGCAGCAGAGCGATGACATCTCAGATCATTATCTAGTATCATGTATACTTAATTTAGCCAAGGCTGCAAAGCCGTCCCCTCGCTTCAAATATGGCAGAACTATCACTGCTGCCACTAAAGATTGCTTTGTAAATAATCTTCCTCATCAGTTTCATCTCCTCAGCATCCCAGATAGCCTAGAGGAACTCGATGTTGCAACAGAAACTATTGACTCTCTCTTTTCCAGCACTTTAGACACAGTTGCTCCCCTGCACTTAAAGAAGATTAAAGAAAATAGTCCAACGCCGTGGTACAACGAGCACACTCGGGCCCTTAAAACAGCAGCCAGAAAAATGGAGCGCAGCTGGAAGAAAACAAAACTGGAGGTTTTTCGCATTTCATGGAAAGAGAGCATGATTGCATATAGAAAGGCCGTAAAAACTGCTAGATCTGCTTGTTTCTCGACTCTCTTAGAAGAAAACAAACACAACCCTAGGTATTTATTCGATACAGTGGCTAAATTAACCAAAAATAAAGCTTCAACTTCTGACGTTTGTAAACAGCACAGCAGTAATGACTTTATGAACTTCTTTACGTGTAAGATTGATAAGATTATAACCATGCAGCTGTTTACTACAGTATCACATCAGACAGTGCATTGTAGTGTCACTGAGGAAAAATTCCACTCATTCACTGCTATAGGAGAAGAAGAATTGGCTAAACTCGTTAAATCATCAAAATCAACAACATGTATGCTCGACCCTATACCGACTAGGCTATTAAAAGAGATGCTTCCAGAGGTCATAGATCCTCTTCTTAATATCATTAATTCATCCTTGACATTAGGATATGTACCGAAAACTTTTAAGTTGGCTATTATTAAACCACTTATTAAAAAAACGCAACTTGATCCTACAGAACTAATCAATTACAGGCCAATCTCAAATCTACCCTTTCTGTCAAAAATACTAGAAAGGGCAGTGTCCTCACAACTACGCTCCTTTTTAGAAAGAAATGCTATCTGTGAGGATTTCCAGTCAGGATTTAGACCGTATCATAGTACTGAGACTGCTCTCATCAGAGTTACAAATGATTTACTCTTATCATCCGATCGTGGTTGTATCTCTCTATTAGTGTTACTCGATCTTAGCGCTGCATTCGATACTATCGACCACAACATTCTTTTGAATAGACTCGAAAATTATGTTGGCATTAGTGGAATTGCATTGGCATGGTTTAAATCATACTTATCTGACCGTTATCAGTTTGTAGCAGCAAATGAAGAGATGTCACACCGATCACAAGTTCAGTATGGAGTACTGCAAGGCTCAGTGCTAGGACCGTTGCTTTTCACCCTGTACATGCTACCACTGGGAGCTATCATTAGGAAGCATGGCGTTAGTTTTCATTGTTATGCTGACGATACTCAGCTCTATATTTCTTCACGCCTTGACGAAACTTACCAATTCAAAAGATTAACGGAATGCAAAGCTGATATAAAAAAAAAATTGGATGACTAGTAATTTCCTGCAACTTAATTCAGAAAAAACTGAATTTTTAATTATTGGACAAAAAAACTCCACAAGTAGTAACCTAGAATACTGTCTAACACTTGATGGCTGCTCTGTCAAGTCCTCGTCGTCAGTTAGGAACCTGGGTGTGCTCTTTGATACCAATCTTTCATTTGAAAGCCACGTTTCTAGCATCTGTAAAACTGCATTCTACCATCTTAAAAATATATCTAAATTACGGCACATGCTTTCAATGCAAAATTCTGAACAGTTAGTTCACGCGTTCATGACCTCAAGGCTAGATTATTGTAATGCTCTACTGGGTGGCTGCCCTGCTCGCTTAATAAATAAACTGCAGCTGGTCCAAAACGCAGCAGCTAGAGTTCTTACTAGAACCAGGAAGTATGACCATATTAGCCCGGTTCTGTCAACACTGCACTGGCTCCCTATTAAACACTGTATAAATTTTAAAATCTTGCTAATTACTTACAAAGCACTAAATGGTTTAGCTCCCCAGTACTTGAGCGAGCTCTTAACGCATTGTACTCCATCACGTCTATTACGGTCTCAAAATTCTGGCCAGTTGATAATACCTAGAATATCAAAATCAACTGCAGGCGGTCGATCCTTTTCCTATTTAGCACCTAAACTCTGGAACAGTCTTCCTAGCATTGTTCGGGAAACAGACACACTCTGTCAGTTTAAATCTAGACTAAAAACACATCTCTTTACTATGGCATACACATAGAACATTATCAATTTATATTATTCAAATCAGTTAAATGATTGTTTTAGTCTGCATTAACTAGGTCAGCCAGAACCGGGAACACTTCCAATAACACCTGATGTACTCGTTACATCATAAGAAGAATGGCATCTACACTAATATTAGTCTCTCTGTTTATCCCGAGGTTTACTGCAGTCAGCCGGATCCGGGCCGTATCCAGATCAGATGGTGGACCTGCGCCTAGACATGACCAACGCATCCCTAAAATGTCTGCAGTTCAATTAAACTCCACCCTGTAAATGCCGCATCGACACGACATCCTCATTTAACCCGTCTCCGGCGTGACGACTCCAATCTTGCGAATATCTAGTGATCTAATATGACTTCTGACCTGTAATGTTGCCAGAATCATAATCATACACTATTTGTTCGTCGGCCAGAAGAGAACTGGCACCCCGACTGAGCCTGGTTTCTCCCAAGGTTTTTTTTCTCCATTCTGGCCACTGAAGGAGTTTTGGTTCCTTGCCACCGTCGCCTCTGTCGCCTTTGGCTTTTGGCTTGCTCAGTTGGGGACACTAAAATTTCAACTATATTACTGATCTGCCCGCATTGACACTATATGATAATTGAAATGAGCTGGATGACATCACCGTTTTCTCCAGAGCGGCTGTACAGCCAAATCAAATTCTGTTGCATTATTTTCCTGTTACCACTGTGAAGCTGCTTTGATACAATCGGCAATGTAAAAAGCGCTATATAAATAAAGGTGACTTGACTTGTCCAGAAATCTTATTTCATTTAATTTTGATAATATTTTTTTCTATTTTTTAATGCAATATTTTTGGAGAATTTTTTTGTTATTTTTTATTTTATTTGCCTTTAAATTACTAGATTTTATCAATAATGAATAAATAAATAAATAATAACCCTTTTAATTCAGCTCAAAATATCTCACATTGGGTCAATTTGGGTGTCTCTGCCGACTTCTTGTGGAAAAAAAAAATATATATAACATGAAATTTCATGTCTCTTGCCCACTAGATGGCCTTACAGCTCTATATGGAGCAAATGAGTTGTTCTCCTGGGTCCTAAAGACAGTTTTTATTCAGATTTTTTCATCAGTATGCATTCAGATATCTATTTAGACATAATAAATAAATAAATAACAATTTTTTGTAAAGTTTTAGCATTTTTAGACCATTTTTTTTTTAGGTTTTTCTATATATACTGAAGTGTCAGATATTGTAATAATTCAAGTTAGTAAGGTGGACAACAGGGGAAAAAAATTAAAACAAGTAAAACCTTGAAGAATATGTATTTGAAAATGCTGATTTTCACCATTTATTTTGCATTTGTGTGGGTGGTGGGGGTTGTTCTGTATTGTAAATGTGTCCAAATCTAACCACTTCATATCTGTGTGCAGTCTGCATTGTGACTGAATGATTTTTATTTGAAAAAAATTGGAAAAAAACATTGCCCCCGCTTTATTTGACCTCTCATTCATTTAAATGGGAATTCCTATGTGTGTGTACGTGTGTGTGTAATCATGAAGTGTGTTCTGCATTGGGGATGTTCTATAGTCTCATGCCTTCATTTGTGTGTGTGTTTGTTCTGGATTGTGCCAGAATTTTTTATTTTTTTTTGGACCAATTTTTCTCACATTCCATTCATTCCTATGGGGGTCAAATTGACCTGCGAGGGAAGGATTTGTAACTTTTTTTTTGTTTCAACCACATAACCTTGAATCCAGTAAATTGTTTTGTGTATATTTGTGGTTCAAGTGCTACAAAATCCCTTAGGTCTTGGACCACTCCGATGAACACTTGATTTTTTTTAAATTCATTTCGGGGATGGATGAGGGTTACACTATCTTTGCTGCCCACCCTGAGTCTTCACAGTATCTATGAACAGATGTTTATATGCGTCATGTATTGGGTGATTTACAGTACAGTGTACAGTTACACTGTGTAAATAAGACGACGCTAATCCAACTGAAAGTCAGTTTAATGAACGGTTATTGAGAAGCTTTGTATCTGTTGACATCCCCATGGCTTTCTTTATTTGCACAGTTTGTAGCCTATAACAACAACCAGCTTCTCCAGAAAAACATGACTGCACTAAAAAAGATTCTATTCTGAGTAAAAGGATATTTTCTTTAAGTCAAACTAATAATTATCACATATATAAAATGGCAGGAGTTTAAATTCCTGGATATTTTGTTAAAAAATACCCTAGATTCAACATGAATTACTAACAAACTGAAATCTCTCTTAGTATTCATAAAGTGGCACCAAATGTCACTGCTGTGTTTTGGCGCTCTCCAGTGGTTAACATGCAAGTGATCGTTTGTGCTGTTGTAAAACAAGAGTGAGCTTTATGTTCGACTGTCTTATAAAATTATATCCAAAATAATATATGTTAAACATAAGTAGACACAGACTTAACCTTCTTTACTTGAATGCCATCTTGCCTGCCAATAGTAAGTTAGGAAATAGTATGTTTACATTTTTACTCGTATACTCGAAGAGATGATGCTATTAGTATTATTATGTAATTGTACATAAAAAAAAAAAAGGGGGAGTTATTATGGTAACATTGTTGCCGCATTCCTGGGCACTGGGTGTTTTTTTTTATTTATTTATTTATTTATTTATTTATTTTTTATAGCATATTGATTCAAGTAGTGCGTTGATTCAAATGTAATATATGGAATAGCCTAAATACAAAATACTAGTTTTTGTTTAGGCCTAATTTATTCCCAGACAAAATTTGCATAGTTAAATAACAGCTACAAAAACATCGCTTTTAAGAAACAAATGACTGTTTAAAACTGATAGCAAAAGTTAGTGTCATTATTCAAGTCACTTCACACATGTAGCCTTTTCATGAGGGACAAAAAAGGCATTTTTGTGGAATTACCAAAATGTAAGTTCACGTGTAAACTGTAAAACGATAACCACACACCTGATCTTTAGTGTTTGATTAATATAACTTACTAATAAAATGACGTAGGGTTGTTTTCGGAATCCACCACTAGCGCTTTGTTTATTGTTGTTACAAAGCTGCAATGTTTTGGAGAAATTCTATTGGCTACGCTTGTTTCCTGTTTTTTCTCATTGGTTGTTAGATGCGTCAATCGTATTCTGATTGGACGAAGGACTCAGCGGTTTGCCTGCACTGAAACGCCATTGGCTCATTAAATAGGTTAGTGGTCCTCTAGTTATTAGATTGAGGTGAAAGTAGGTCATAGCGAATGTATGCTGATACTGTCCATCGCCGTCCATATTCGCTTCATCATACATGTGCTTTTCTGCCTTCTTCATGTAAGTAAGACATATTTGACCTCTAAACGTGCCGAACTGTTTATTTATTTACATGCAAATATTGCTGTAGTACAGCTTGATAATTAATTCGCTAGTCACCTCGAGGTGCATTAAAGTTTTTAAAGATCTCGACCGCTTATGGAGCAGTATAATTTTTAAAATGTAATAATTCTGTCACGGTTTATACCGTAATAGTAGTACTACAGAAACATTAGCCTAGGTTTTGCTTCTCTTAAAACTCATGTCAGATTATATAAGGTCAGAGTATGAAGTGAACGTGTTAATTGCGCGTCATTACGCATGACTATGTCATATTTCTTATGAAAACAAATAGGTATTAAGCGCAGTCTTTGCATGTATAAACACATCACGTTGCACGTGTTGTTGTACTGCGTGTCGCTCAAATATGCGCACGAGCGCTTGATCATCCGCTGTGACGGTATGCACGAGGACACTGTAAGCTCCCATGCGCTTTTCCTAAGGCAAAAACAGAAACTATCTCGAATCCCAATTTGTTGATTACTAGTAACTACATAGGCAGTATTTTATAGCGTTATATAGCGCTTGCAGCATCATTTTTCATCATTCAGCATCACTTTGAGCATCATTATTTAGGCATCAGGTGCGTGCAGCTGTTTTGGGCATCATAACTTTTACCTTCATTGGCTTGTACCGCAGTTTTGGGGATCATTGGACATCACAGGCAGAAATGAATGACTATGTTTTTTAGGGAGCTCTTTTGGGAATCAGTGTATGGAAGCTTGCGGCACAGGATTTAAAAAAGTGATATATCTCACAATTCTGACTTTATTTCTCATAATTCTGAGTTTAGAATTTGAGTTTAGAACTCACAAGTCTAATCTTTTTCTTAGAATTGTGAGATATAAACGCAGAATTGTGAGAAAACAAGTCAAAACTGTGAAATATAAACTGGCAATTGTGAGATAAAAAGTTGCAATTTTTAATTCCGTAGCGGAAACAGGCTTCCATATACATTTTTATATTCTAACTTTTTTTCTTGCATTCCGAATTTATATTCAGAATTGCGAGTTATAAACTTAAAATTGTGAGAAATAAACTCTGATAAACTTATAAAAAATAAACTTGCATAATATAAATACTCAATTGTGAAAATTTTCTCAGCATTACGAGTTATAGACCGAATTGTAAGATATAAACTCGCAGTTGCAAGAAAAAGTCAGAATTGTGAGGGGAAAAAAAGTTGCAATTTTTTTATTCTGTGTGGAAACAAGCTTCCATATAGTTTATATCTCAAAATAAAAAAAATCAGAATTTTGAGTTATAAACTTGAAATTTTGAGAAATAAACTCAGAATTGCATAATATAAATGCTGAATTGTGAAAAGTTTCTCAGAATTATAAGTTATCATGTCCAAATTGCGATATAAACACAATTCTGAGAATATAAAAGTCATAATTGTGAAATAAGTCGTTTTTTTTTGTTTGTTTTTTTTGGCGGAAACAAGCTTCCATATCAATGTGTATTCTGCATCTTTACGCATCATACTAGCATTCAACATTTCTGAGCTTCACAGGAGCGTGCAGTTTTTTTTTTTTGGAACAAAGGTACTAACAAAGTATGATTTTAGATATCAGATTTTATATTTTTTGAGCGTTTTTAATGAACACGACACATGCAGTATTTTGGACATCATTGCTATGGTATTTAGGCATCATATGTGCATACAGCTGGTTTGAGAAATCATTGATGTGCACAAATTTTTTTGGCATAATAGGTGAATTTTTGGACATCATATGCACAGGTATTATTTTTAAGGCCATAATGATGCATTTTAGCCAAACTCTACAGTGTTTTGTAGTAACTTTATCTGCACACTGTTGTGGCTGTGCAGTAAAAAGTTTGTTTGATTTTTAAGGACTTGTTTAATAAAGTAGTGACTCAGTACTAAACAGGCTGTATAATTACACTGCAACACGAACACCTTCAAATAAAGTGTATGTTGGCAACAAATATCAATATTTTAATTAATAAAATAAGGCGCTCTAAATAGAAATCCCTGCTTCTAGCGTCGCTACTTCATGGCTCCTCGAGGTGCCGCTTAACACATGAATGAGGGAAACGTGAACATAAGTTAACTAGCCTAAGAAAAAGAGGGTTTTTACGGGATGGCGGACAGCAGTGTGAGTAAAATAATAGATGCCCCAGCCAAGTCCAAAGTCTGGAAAACCTGCACTTAACCTTTTCACAGGCATTTTGTTTTCATAGTTAGGCAGATATCGTGATGTATCATTATAGGATTGTCTAGCAACATATTGATTATCGCAGAACTGCTGTATCGTGATATTATTGGTACACACAGAGAAAAAAGATGTCAAAATTGAACCGCGAGAGGCGTTACACTTTCTGCGTAAGTTGAATACGGAAGGCGGTCTGGCGGAAGCTAGGTATTTTACTTTATAAAGTCTTAAATATGAATATTTTTCTTAAAAAAATCCATTGATTCGCTTCAGAAGGCCTTTATTAACCCCCCAGAGCCGTGTGGATTACTTTTATAATGGATGGATGCACTTTTATGGGCTTCAAATTTTGGGCTGCTATTCACTGCCATTATAATGCATGGAAGAGCCAAAACATTTTTTAATATAACTCCGATTGTATTCGTCTGAAAGAAGAAAGTCATATACCCCTAGGATGGCTTGTGGGTGAGTAAATTACGGGGTAATTTTCATTTTTGGGTGAACTATCCCTTTAAGGTACGTATTTGTACTCTAAGGTACTCATATGCACCTTTTAGGAGTAAAAGTTACAAAAATGTCCTTTTAAGGGTACTGCCCCAGTGACAAGCTGTTGGACCCCTAAAGGTACAACTTTGACACCCTTTTTCTCTGTGTGTATTGTGAGTCATGTATCGTATCATGAGCTACCCTGCGATTCCCACCCCTAATTGAGAGTGTGCAGAATATGTTTAAAAACTTATTTTGTGTGCAGTGAAGCCAATTTGGCAAAGGTGTTTACCTTTACACCTGTGTTTGTTTTTGTTGTGCATGAGTATTTATTGTGCTGATGGAGATTGTGCAATAAGGAACTAACTGATAAAACATAATAAAAAACATGTTTTCCGAAAGGAACATGATGTTTTTCTTGGTAATATATGGACTCAATTCAGGGCAGACATGTAGAAGGTAAAAATTATCTGGAGAAGGCCTTTTTGAACTTCACTTTGAGCAGTTTGAGCCGTAGCCATGTACAGTAATCTGAGCCTACCATATTTATGTCCAATGGTATGGTACTTAAAGATACTACTAAGAATACCATGGCATTATTATGGTACATGTCTACAAACCTGTGGTATAGTACCACAAATTCACATTGGGCTTTGCCATCAAATTGCATTCTGTGTGAATGCAAGGTAGAGCCAGAATGCTGGAAAAGACCCTGTTACATTACTAAGATCAGTCAATAAATTGTATGAAATAATGCGCTTTAAGCTTGACGTCGACTAGTCGCTGATCATGGCCTATAGAGGGCGCAACAGGACAAGAAATCTTTGAAGTCCACATTTACGCTCTGTTTCCAACAGTTAAAATGACAAATAAATGCATACTCTGAGAGCGCGTCATAAGATATGTTTGATTATACCATCTGGATGCTCAATATTGATCGGATGAATGCACGTTTTAAACAGTTTATTGTACACGTAAGTTAATCGCCGTTCTAAACTAATGCGCTGCTGCATTGTAAAGAACACACACACAGACAGTAGCTCACACACACAGAAACATTCAGTAGCGCAGAAATGTATTGTCAACACTGTTCTGTGATTTATCAATAAATAGCAAACTTAAAAGTTCTAGCATATATTTCTTAGTAACTAAAACCCACAGCTTCACTATTAGTAGAGACGCTGCCAGGTAGAATTTATTCACACGCAATCGCTCTCTCTCTAATGCATTCATATAAATGTAACATTTACTGTGCAACTTTATCTGTATCTGATTTAGAACAAGTAGAAATCTGTGAGAAATATAACAACCCAAAGACAAAAGAACTGATTAAAATAAGCTGTTATGAAGAAGCAACAGCACTGCGTCATTTGCCATAGATGTGCACAAGGCAACCCAGCAAGCCATTTTGCATTTAAAAGACGTCGACAGCCCTCACTTCTAGGCTAAACAAGGCAAAATTTGGGCTGTCAGTGAAAATTTAATAGGCGTCTAACCATAGCCCAAGAATAGACATGAACCGAGAACATGAACATGTCCAAGAAATGAAACCAAACTCCTTGTAATCACAGTTGACTTTGCTTACGTGATGGAATATCATACATCTCGCAAGTTATTTTGGCAAAAACGACATGTAACCAAATTCAAGGCTATTTTGGCTAGAAGTGGGTTACTCATAGCCGGACTATATCGGGTCTATAGTTAACCGAGACAATGACAATGACGTCATTCTTGTGAAATGACGGCTATTGCTTGCTGGGAACCTGCGTTCGACTCTCAGCTCGAGGTTGAGGCTTATTTGTTTATGACGTCATCAGCGACTAGTCGACTCGACTTTAATCACATATACTCAAAAGAAGTCGTTCAACCCCTAATAGATACACAGTGAAAGGTGTCTTTCCCTTCATCTTCATTGATAAATCCTGTTAAGCTTCGACAATCAGCCTGATTCTTGTGATGTGAGACATCTGATTATTTGCAAGGTGGTGTGCTGGACCAGAGTACACCGTGACAGCTGCTTGACGGTGTTGACGCTGTGCAGGTGAAGTCAGTGCATCTGGTGGTACAGTTAAGCCAGCTTGTAGTGGGAGCCTCTGTCCTCCCATGATCCTCTGCTAACAGTACATGTGCAATAGAACCCATCTGCTGGCCCTGCAGTCACAGACATTACTCATCACAACAACTGATACTGCCATTGACTCCTCATACACTCAGCACAGCAGGTTGGTGGAGTAATGCTGCTTTCCTAACTTTAATACGCTCTTTCTTTTTGTCTTCCACCCCCTCCCTGCCTCTATCTATGGCCTGTGCTCTCTCAGGTTCAGTGCCCGTTTTGTGTATTTCAGCAGAAGCCAGCGCTGTGAGGAAACAGCTGTTCTCTGAGGTATGTGCATATTTGGAAACAGAATGTGGAATTAATGCCTGGATATTTCACCCAAAATTAAAAAGTCTGTCATTATTTACTCACCCTGAAGTTTTGTAATTTTTGAATGATTAATGAGTTAAATGTCAGTCTGATCCTCATGCAAAGCTGTTGCATGGCATCAGGTGAATTGAAATAGAGCACACAAGTTGTACTTTTATGGTGCTTTTTGGTCATTTTGTAGCTTGACAACATCAATTTCTGGGTGAATGTAACGAAAAGGTGCCCAGGTCACATTTTGGATCAAAAACAAAAAATAAAGATTTGTTATACATTGTGATATTATTTTCAGGAATGGACCCAGGGAAGTTGTCATAGTTGGGTAAAGTTCGAGCAGAAACTACACCAAATGTGCATTTGAGCTTAATGTGCATTTGGTAAAAAGTAACTAGTTTCATGTAATGGCGTTACGTAATTTAATCTGTAAAATAATCTGTATCTGTAATCCGTTACAGTTGCTGAGAAAAAATTAAATTAAATTACAGTTACGAAAATGTCAAAAGGGGGATTACAAAGGGGGTTGCATCTGAAAATTTTCTGTAAAAAGCTAGGATATGTTGAATAATATTAATTTGTTACTTCGCCTATTTTTGATGCCTCCTGCCATTTTAAAGGCCGTTTAGTAAAGCAATGCTATTCTGATGCTTTTGATTGGTTCTCTTGTTTGAATTTGCAGCGCACCACGTCTGCCAATTGCATGTATGCTTTATTTTGTAAGAGTAACTGTTTTTTCCCAGGCATTGTTAGATGACCGTGTTTCCTGTCATAGCTATGCAACGATTTTATTTCAAAAACATTATCATAGCTATTAAACTATTTCTTGTTATGATTTTAAATCTGTTTTTAACCTCAGAACATTCTCAAAGTAAAAAGAGGTGCTAAAGTCTGATTTTGTGGTGGCTGTTCTGTTCTTTAAAATTAAATTATTATAATCTTAAAGGGTTAGTCCACCCAAAAATGAAAATTCGGTCATTAATTAACACATTTTGTGCACAAAAAAAACAAACAAAAATAACGACTTTATTCAACAATGTCTTCTCTTCCCTGTCACCCTCTTATGCTATTCAGGTTGTTGGCCTAATCACACAGTGCAGCGCTTCCGAGTTCTACGGCAGAACGCCGGTTCACTATTGGCTGAGCACCACATGCATGCGTTGTGGTGCTTACGTGAATTGTGTAGCAGAGTGTCATGAAAGAGAAGAGATTGTTGAACATTGAAAGGACATTGAAAGTGGTTGTTGTGTTGCTGTCTATGTGGGGTCAAAATATCTTAATTTGTAATCAGTTACATTAATTGAAATAGTTATATATATTTAAAGAAAAGTTAAAACATTAAAAAATATCAGATATATTATATGTCATGTGACCATTAACCAACATCAGAGAACCGTGACTATGTGAATGTGTCGTTAAATTTAAATACTTTAAGTAAATATTTTATGTTGGTTTCGACTGACAAAATGTTTGGGAACCCCTGATTCAAAGAATAAATTCTCCTTACAAATGTGTTCAACAAAAGACAATAATTTGGGTGATTAAATGATGACAGAATTTAAATTTTTTTAATTACTTAATTAGCAATTTTCTTAATGAAAACCATAATCAACACAAATCACTTCAGACCTTTTCATGCCTTTTTAATAAGGATAATAACTTTCTGTAAGTGAACAGACTTACTCAAGTGACCTACATTTGCCGCCACTTTTGTGTACATCTGCTTGTTGCCTGTTATTCACACGCACAGCCTTTGGTTTCCTCTCTGCTCACGTAACCTACATTGTCTTGATATGATCTAGTGGTTGATTTACAATCAAAGATAGTTTGACTCGTCTGTTTTTCAGAGCACTGTTATGACTGCTTTTTTTAAAAAAGCTATTAATTATTAATATTTGTTATTGAAAAAAAAATACCTTACCTTTTACTCACCAGTTTACAGAGCCCCTAAGGGGACATTGTGCTGAAAAAAAAAATGAGATGGGAGTAAAAATGATATTTAAATGCTTTTGCACTCGCTCGCAAAACTTTTGCATTCACTTGTTAAAAGTTTTGTGATGTAAATGACTATTTCAGTGCTTTTGCAAGTGAACGCAAAGTTTCTCAGGGGAACGCAATCATTTTGCAAGAGATGCAGATGCAAAAAGATTGAAATATAATTTTAATTTCTTTAAAAAAGTTACAGCGCACCTCTCTTTCACTGCAAGCAGCTCCTTACAGATCCTGACAGAAATGTCAGCGAAGTTCATGATGTGTAAATGTAGAGAATTCATCAAGGTCATTCTCCAGTGCTTCTTATAGTATTAAGACACTCAGTTCCCATAACACATTTGTCACAGACTTGTCACATTATCAGTGTGCTTCTGTACTTGGCTGTAAGCTTCACATTGCAAATTACTGACGTGAACAGAAGCAGGTGTCAGTCTGACCTATCACTGTAAAGAGATCAGCTAATGATTGTCCAAGAACATAATCAAATGTGGGCCTCTGGTGGCATGGGGAGATCAGGGTGTTACATAGCAGGTTTCATTTGGTGTCACGGCACCCTGGATCTGTCAGGTCACTTGGATCAAGTGTCAGTTGGTGAAAAATAGGTCAAAGATAATGATGAAGTCAAAGAGAATAAGAGTCTTAGAAGAGTCACGGCCTTATGACAATGGCTGTGTTTACATGCAACCAAATAATCTGTTAGTAATTGGATTGATGGCTCAATCGGACTGAAAAGCTTTCATGTAAACACTTTAATCAATCCGATTTAAAGGGGTGGTTGATTATGATTTCACTTTTTTAACTTTAGTTAGTGTGTAATGTTGCTGTTTGAGCATAAACAACATCTGCAAAGTTACAATGTTCAAAGCAAAGGGAGATATTTTCTTTTAAAGAAATCGCTTTTTAAGGACTACAACAAATGGCTGGTAGGGACTACAACAAGCTTATTCACGGGGTGGTGACATCACAAACCCAAAAATGTACATAAACTCTGCCCCTGGAACACAACAAAGGGGGTGAGGCCATGTTGAGAAGAGGAAGAGTTGTAGTAGAGCAGTTTGTGAGTCTGCTAAAGCTGTCGCATCCGCCTTTTCACATGTATTGCAATACACAGGGTTCGTACGATCATGAAAAACCTGGAAAAGTCATACATAAATTAAAATAGCAATTTCCAGGCCTGGAAAAGTTCTGGAAAAATAAATAAACCAGAAAGTTTTGAAAAAGTCATGGAAATTTGTTTAAAAATATTTACGTAAAAATAGAATATATGTTTAAGTGATCATATTGGTTAAACAAACTTTGAAACTTCGTAAACATACTTTGTTCCTTCGATCCACCCGACTGCTGCATTCTGTCAGATTTCCTTTTGTGCGTTGAGCATTATAACCAATCACACGCGTTTCTGTCGAGCGTGATGGCCAATCATAAGCGTTCCGATTAGTCATCGCTGAAACGAAGACTTTTGTTCAGTGCGCGCGCTCTCTGTCTGAATTCTGACTGAAACTCGCGAATTCTCCCGTCATCATGAACAACAAAGTGCAGATTGGATGTAAGAGATTCATGTCGCAGTGTCGTCAGCTTCCGTGATTTTAACGGGAGTGTGTGTGAGAGTGCTTCAACTCGCGCTAGACACGAGTTATGTACAGCCTCACGATCGCTCACATTCTCTGCACCCTTTCTGTATAGTTTATTCCGGTTAATATAATTTATTCATCATGATGGTAAGATCATATGAGGTTTTCATTTTCTAGTGCTTAAAAAGCATTAAAATAATTCATAAATGGTTGTAAGATTGTTTTATCTGTGTAGTCAGAATATGACGTGCAGTTTCCCCAAACACAAAAACATTTGTCTATTAATCGACAAATATCGATAAATATACAGATATTGATATTACAATATCAAGA
Organism: Coreius guichenoti; assembly: GCA_039654105.1. NCBI lineage: Eukaryota > Metazoa > Chordata > Actinopteri > Cypriniformes > Gobionidae > Coreius > Coreius guichenoti. Next base: position 5,463,563 of record CM077168.1, read on the forward strand.
GCATTAACTGACAATTATGACTCTGTAAAGAGTGTTAATTTTATAATTTGAGTAACATTGAACAGTCTGTGTTAATAAACATTTATGCTATTTCAGATGCAGCTTCTGTTCCACCTTTGCAGTGTAAAGATGGCTTTTGTTAATGATAAAAAAAAAAAAATTGGTAACAGTCTATATAGTATTCTGATTGATTTAAGTAATTGGTTAAATTTAAGTGTTTGACAAACAACAACACAGGTAATCATACAAAATTGCACTTATAAATAATTAAAAAAGCTCCTGGAAATCAATTGCAAGGAGCCCCTTAATGGAAAAGTTAATTTCTGACCCTGGCATGGGGAACGTCTGGCAGTTGCAGTTTGTATAGGTGTAAATTGCAGAAATTAAAAAAATTAACTTGGCTGTTTTTGTGGAATTCAAATAGGGATGTTATCTTGTTAATGATTGATGGTTTTCCAATGAGATGAATGTATAGGAGGCAAAGCTGTTTTAAAATCATCTTAGTTACCCAATTTTGTATTCTAAAAGTTTGTCTCTGGCACTGCCACCTTGTAAAGTTACTGTTACTGTCAGTGTTACTGGATACTTTGATTTAGTTATTTATCATTGTTGCCTCCCATTGATTTTTGTTAATCCATTGCTTGAGTCAGACAGTATTTTATCTAACCGTCTTACTGATGTGTCAGCGTTTATTTTGTATTAAACCACATAGCTTGTCGTTAATTAGTTAAGATATGCTGTGATTTGACATTTGACGTTTCATGGAAGGTTAGGTCATGAATATTTGCCTAAAAGTCATGGAAATGTATTGGTAGAAATGTGTACGAACCCTGAATACAGTACGTAACAAGTGCAATAGCATGTCATAAAAGCAAGATGACAACATATCTTACAACAGTTCCCACACCAGCGATTTATAGATTATCATGACAGAATATGCTAATTAATGACTTGAAGAGAGTTAACTCCACATCAGCTACATAAATTCATCAACTAACCATTCAGAAACATCTTGTTGCATTCTACATGTTGTCACTTCTTCTTGAGTCTCTCCATCATTGTACGACTCCGGTTTGAACATAAAATATATAAATATATAAATATATACACTGTGTGTCTGTGTGAGGTAATCGGAGCTGCTAACACGAGCTCTTGAAGCTCCGCCCTCTTCCTGAAAGGGGGCCGGGAGCAGCAGCTCATTTGTATTTAAAGGGACACACACAAAAACGGCGCGTTTTTGCTCACCTTCAAAAAGTGACAATTTTAGCATGCTATAAAAAATTATCTGTGGGGTATTTTGAGCTACAACTTCACACACACACTCTGAGGACATCAGAGACTTATTTTACATCTTGTAAAAAGGGGCATTATAGGACCCCATTAAATTATGATTGGATTGGAACGGGTGGTTTATTCCTTTTCTAATCTGATCGATAGGACATGTACACACTTGATTGGATTGAAAACTGAAACTTGAAAATACTTTGCATGTGCAATAACGTAGAAATGGCATAATGACATATGACGCGTGGAACGAGCTGTTGCAGTTGTTGAAGTGTCATGAATTCTAAAATTCTCCTTCCACTCATCATCTGCGAAGTGGAACAGGACATCTTCTCACCAGTCCGTCTTTCATACTCTCATCCACAGGCGGCTGGTTTTGAGTGCGGGCATGGGCATTTTTACTGCTTGATAAATATAAGCAGCACAACACAATGGCTCATATGCTTATTGTCTCCTAATTAGGGCCCATAATAGATAAATAATAAGTTTGCTGTTTAAAACAAAGAAAGTAGCAATGTAGGATACATGCGTTCACATGCACCCTCATATTGCTATTATAATGGGATTTGGGCAATATTGCGATTAAACTTTACCTCATGCAAACGCAATACTTCGATCAAACTAATGCAATTAAGCTCATAATCGTAGTAACCATATTAGCATTAAACTGTGGCGTACGCCGATGTTAATCGCAATAAACGGGCACACTCAATCAGGACATGACAACATGCTTGTTGCTTAAGGCTTATCTAGTTGTTTTCAGTAACATGCATGTTGCTAGGCTTATGCGATCATGTTAGCAATGTGCATTACTTATCTGTTGTCATTGGCAACATGCTTCAACAATATCTAGTTGTCATTGGAAACATGCTGTGCTAAGCTATCCGAATGCAACATGATTTTCGTTGTTGTCGGTAGCATGCTTGTAACTCAAGGCACTTTGCTCATTGAAAATATGCTTGTATGGGTATCAGAATCATGCTTGTTCCTTAAGCGTAGTGTAACGTGTTTATTGCTAAGGCTTATCTGGTTGTATTGAAACATGATTGTTGCTCCAAGCCAAGGCTTTTCTGTTTATTATTGGAATCCTGCTTATTGCTTTAGGCTTACCTGGTTATCATTGCCAACATGCTATACTTAAGCCTATTTTGGTATCAACAACATGCTTGTTTTTTAAGGCCATATAGTTGTTATTGAAACATGCTTGTTGCTTTAAACTTTTCTGATTATTATTGCCAACATGCTGTCCTAAGCTTATCTGGCTATCAGCAACATGCTTGTTGCTAGGGCTGGGTGATATGGCCAAAAAATGTTTGCTTGCTTAATCACTTAAGAATTTTTATTTTCACTTGCAGTTTTTCTTCTCATGCACTGGTTTGCTAAGCTGAACAGTCAATCAGAGTGATCTCTCTCACCGATGGCATGCTTAATCGGCTGAACCGCCTTGGCATCATGCTTGTTTAAGTCATCTGGGTAAGGGCAACATGCTTGTTGCTTAAGTTTTTCGGATATTAGCAAATATTCGCTGTCAGTTTGTGGTTGGGGGATGTTGGCATATGGTTTTGTTTTTGGGGGTTATCGCTGCGCTCCCTGCTTTTATCCATGCTAGGCTGCATGGATGGGCAGGGAGTTCTTGCCTTGAACGGAACCATACCGCCAATCCAAACTGTATGCTAATTGTTAATCAACTTTGACGATAGTGTCAAGTCAAGTCTCCTTTATTTATATAGCGCTTTATACAATACAGATTGTTTCAATGCAGCTTTACGGTGATAACAGGAAAATAATGCATTTCGGCTGTTGTTCAGCTGAAGTCAGTTCAGTGTTGATTCATTGAGTTCATTTAATCTATAAAGCAGTTCTGCAAAAATAAAAAAGTCATCATCCAGCTCAGTTAATTTCTCATACAACAGCGTCAGTACAGTCAGTTTAATAATATTGTTGAATATTAAGTGTCCCTAACTAAGGCTATGGCTACATTAATCCAGATACATTTGAAAACTGCGTTTTCATTTCAAAATGCTCTCCGTCCACACTAGTGTTTTTGAGCATTTTTCCACACTGAAACATCGGAAAACACTAAATTCTTACTGCGTGTGCATAAAACCTTATAAAAGCTCACTGAGATGATACAAACGGAACAGACATAATAAAGTTCTCATGCTATTCTTCTGACAGGATCATTTTATTTAGCAAAATAGGTCACACTCGCTCACCATTATATTTCTGTCAGGACCACTATCGTCAAAGATGATTGACAATTAGCATATAGTTTGGATTGACGGTATGGTTCTGTTCTGGGCAGGAACTCCCTGCGCATCCATGCAGCCTAGCATGGATAAGAGCAGGGAGAGCAGCGATAAACCCCCTTTTGGGTAAGCAGAACAGAAACAACAAAATGTATTGCAGATATCATTAATGTCAATATTTAATGTACAAAATTCAGAAATTTAGTCTGATTCAAGGGCAATCAGAATACCAAATCCTGACTGGACGAGAGGAGGAGCTGGGGATGGAGGAGGGTAAATGAGCTCTGGAGAAACGCGATAGCTGCTGATAATACTGAAGGAGCTTATATATGTATGCTGTGATAGACATTGTATCCCTATAGGTAGACGTGATCAGCTGACAGTCAGCTGATGTGAGCTTGACTTATGCTGGGTACACACAAAAAGATTTTTAAACTCTTATAAGATTTTCAAAATGTGAGAGACCACAAACATGACGATAAGAAATCATAGATTTAACCGTTTTGTTCCTCTATTGTGTGGAGTGCCGCGATGTGACCAGGAACGCACACCACACGAACAGATTCCATTCACAAATAACAGAGTCCCGCCTGTGAACACGGGAAATCTCGCAAGATCTCTCGCATCAAAACATCTCACACGTGACTTTAAAGTAAACAAACATGGCAGACGACCGGCAAGAATAAATTCTGCAATAGTGTATGGACTGCTTTTTACAGAAAAAATATAGGGCTGCAGCTATCGAGTATTTTAGTAATCGAGTATTCTACAGATTATTCCATCGATTAATCGAGTAATCGGATAAGAATTACTTTTTCTTTATTAAAGAGCAATACTAAATATACAAGAGAAAATAAGACAGGTATATTAAAATGAACAACTGATTTGTTTCCTTTTTAGAAAAATTGTAAGTTTTATTGCTGAAATTGCATACATTAATATCTGTGAAAACTAAACCAATTTAGTGCATTCAGTTGCCATATTATATTCAAAATGCAAATACAAATATATAAATAAAAAAAATAAAATAAAATGTATATAAAAATCAATTTCAAATTACTTTAAAAAGGTAAACATAGTACAACCTAAAATTAAACCTACAACCTATAAATCAAAATAATAGTGGCCTAATATAAATAATAATAATGCCTAAACATTGCATTTATGTTGTGCAACTTAACTTAACGTGGCTTTTGTAAGAAGCAAAAAATATTGGACAGGAAGGTAACTTGGAACAAGAGCACGCAGCTCTGAAAGCAGGAGCGCCGCGCATCACGCGCACACAACAGTTACAGCTTGTTCTTCTATTTGTTGCGCTTAGCTTTGAGAACATTTTAATGGTGTATTGGAGATATCAAGTATATATAAAGTCCCATTAAACATTTCACATACACATCACAATGACGGTGATGCATGCGTTTCGAGTGCTCGTATCTCTTCAGCTGACGCGCGAACTGCCGCTCAACACACAGTTGTCTTCATTTAAAAATAGCGAGACTAAATTATATTAACGTTACCAGTGCTGATGCCACTCTCTCGCATTGCGGTCTTTGATCTTGAAATGAGCTGAAAACGAAAGTTAAAGAATGACACACATTCATTGCGTTTTACCGTGAAATGAGAGTTCCGCATCTTTATTAAAATCAACACATTGATGATTTATCTCTCATCCACCCACATTTTTATTACTTTACCCACCTGACCCGCGGATATAACCGCAATCCGCGCATACTCCGAGTCCTTACACAAAAATTGTCTTTCTGCAACATGACCGTGTGTAGTTAAATGGACTAAACGAATGATTTTTTTTAATTCGAGTTACTCGAGGAATCGTTTCAGCCCTAGTTGAATATTTACGATTCGGGGCGGCTCCGACATTCTTCCGATCAGGTTCAATCACACTTAACACACCTCACACCACAGCAAAATCTGATAAAATAATCTGTAAAACCACCAAGATAATTGGGATTGTCGAAAGGGGAGAAATCGGACCAAAATCGCCCCGATTATCTTTTCGTGTGTACCCAGCATAACATGACCTGCCTGAACTGACGCTACGCTTGATGTTTGGTCTAAAATGCAGCTGCCCTCATGTTTTGCCGCAGGACAGCAACTGTGAGTACATTTTCTGTCATCTTTGCAGGACTGTGATATGAAGAGTGTACAAAGTAACATGAATAGCACATAACAGGCACAATAGTGGTAAACATTAATACATATTGGTTCAATATGCGTCACATGACTAAACATGCGTCATTGTTTTCAAATACCTCCATTATCACAGTCCATATTACAACACGGAAACTGCGTTTTCAAATTTATCCACTTGGGAAAACGTTTTTAAAAAGCTCAGTTTTCACAGGAGAAAAACGCCGTCTCAGTGTGGACAGAAGGCCAAAACGGAGAGAAAAAGATGTGTTTTCAAAATAAAACGTTTTAGTGTGGACAAGGCCTAAGCCAGCCAGAGGTGACAGTGACAAGGAACCCAAACTCCATCAGGTGACAGAATGGAGGAAAAAAACCTTGGGAGAAGGTTCAGTCAGGGGGGCCAGTTCTCCTCTGGCCAACGAACGAACACGTTGTGATTATGATTCAGGAAGCATTACAGGTCCGAATTCAGATCGGGATTGGTATTATTCATATATTCATCCAGTTCCTTTTGCTTGAAGATCAGATTCATTACACCAGTATGGAGCCAGAGCTGTTTTTTGGTCTTTGCTGAGGATCTGTGCCGATGGCTGTCATGTTGACAAGGCCTGCAGGGCATGGTCTAATTGACACAGTCTGACATTCATGTTAATAATTTAGAGGCATTATAAATTTGCATATCAAATATGATACAGTAGGCTTTATAGGGTTAATTTTAGGCCATAACAATTTGTTACCTGTCAAAACTTGGGTTATTTTCTGGGTTAAAAAGAATACAATAACGTATTTTCACTGTATTTTCACTCTGACTTTTGGACTCCCCTGTATATCACACTCAGGAGCTGCTGTCTGCTCACTTACATCATCCATACCCCTCTCTTGTGTCCAGGTTATGAAATACTCAAGCTTTGTCTGGGTGGAGATTATATATCCCTCTTTACTACAACTCTGTTCTCTTGCAGAGGAGGATCGCGTCAGACAGCCTCGGGAAATGGTGAAGGAAGAGCAGCCCTCGTCTATTTCTGGGGTGAGTTTAAGGAATATTACCTTCACGTTCCTAATTTCTGCTCCTTTAAATAATGAAATTCAGATTTAAGGGATTATTTGTATTAGGTCTTTAATTACCGTATGTAACAGCTGGTCTTTGAAACTCTGAACTTTAAGTGTTTGTGAAATTGCACAATATGTGAAGTCTTTCAATATGTTTTTTACAATAACAGAATACAAGAAACGAAGGGGTTACATTTGTGTTTGTATTTTGCAGATGATCTAATGGCAGACCAAAGAATGGACATCTCCTCCACAATGAATGAGTTCATGTCTCCCAGTTCCACTGACCTGATCAGCAGCTCCATGGGAACGCCAGGCATGGACTACAGCCGCAAGAGGAAGGGCAGCATGACCGACTATCAGTAAGAGCGGATCCTAACAGATCCTCTAGTTCATTATCATTCACGTTTGTGTGTTCATAATGGACTGCAAGCATGATTCATTATGAGAGTCGAGACCCAGTGTTTAGTTCTGTAAAAAAAGCATGTGTGGCATTCAACTATTGAAAGCATGATCAATTTTGAAAGAAACTAAGGGCCAGATTTACTAACAGCTTGCTCCAGTACAAACCCTATTTTGGTGTTAAAAAACTACTGTCAGGATTTACTAAAAACAAGCAGTGTAAAAAACAGGCGTGGACAAAGAAAGGTTTACAGGTTTGAAACATGAGTGTGAGTAAATGATGACAGTTTTAATTTTTGGGAGGACTATTCCTTTAATAAAGATTATATGAAATTGATTTTGTCTGTCTTTCTTTTCACAGAATCGATGGATTTTCTTTTCAGTAAGTATCAAAACATCCAAATGATTTTCATTTTACAATAGTATAAAATGTGACAAAAAAAAACTATAACCATGGCATACCATGGTGCATGAACAGTATAAAACACTACCATGTTATATATCATATTACCATGCTATCATCACTGAAACATCACTAAACCATGGTACTGTCAGAGTACCTTTTTGTAAGTGTTTGTGTCTCTCTTTGAGGACAGGCACATCATTCATCTAAATAAATAAAGAAAAAAACAGCATCTACTCACCCATTTGATTTTGAGAAAAATACCAATTTTATCCACTTAGATCTGAGGCTTCATGGATGAGATTCCTCATCCCAAGCTCACAGCTCATACAATACCCTGAGAGTGAACGCTCAGTGAGAATGGATGAAGAGATGCCAACTAGTCAAACTGTCCAGTCTGTTCTTATTTAAGACAAATGTGCTCTAGCACCTTTGATATCCAAATTCTCACTTCAGAGATGAGAGAATTTTCAAGGGTGAAAATTGTGACCATGTTAACTATGGGTATAGTTCGGTTCTCTTGGTTCTTTTGGTCTGGTCCAAAAAAAGATACATTTAGTCCTGGTTCATATGCTGTTCACACTGTCATTTTTAACACTGAACCTTAAGGTACAAAACAAAAACAAAATGACTTTTTATGTGTTTTACTGACGGAACTTAACGAACATCCAAAACAATGCTGTGTGCTGGGATAAATGTTGTGTGCTAAATGTGCTTGTTGTAGGCACATTATGTATGCATGTACTAGGGGTGTAACAGTTCTCGGTAAAAAATCGAACCCTACCGTTCTACACCCACGGTTCAGCACGCATTTGCAACGCGGTTCAACTTAAATCTGACAACGCATCTATAATATGGTTAAAAATAAACGTGTGAAACAGACAGACAGAGTTATGCTAATGTATGTTTCTGTTGATGGATACACATTCTGGCTTCCCAATATATTACAACAGTGATGATCAAAAAAATGTGGACAAAACAGTCACTTTTTGTAAACTTTCGAATATGACCAGTCATTTACGCCGTCATAACCCGGGTGTTGATAGTGCACAAATATTGAGTTCTCTTTCAAGTCTTACGCTTGAACAGACAAATTCACATAAAAATTATGTCAGCATGCCCGTCTAGGTGAGTATCCTAGCAGACATAGTCAGTTACATCTTAAGTGAACATAAACAGTCGAGAAAGACAACACGTGTACAGTTTCAGTATATTAGATCCGCGTATTATGTCTTAAAAACTGTTTTTAATGTTAATCACCAAAAGACAAGGAAATCACACACTGCTCTTGATTGAACAGCTTTAGTAAGGATTAATCTTTAATTTATACAGTCAAATATGCAATGTTATTTTACTTTTGATTACTTTATTACATTTCTGTATCTGAAAACTAATGTTAGACCTATCTGAAGAACCTGAAAAGCACAGTTTATTTTATTTATATCTTTGCTCTATTGTATTTATTTGTGCTGTTGCTTGTAGTTTGATTATTTGTTCTTATTTTTTTTTTTTTTTATTTGACAGTAGTCCTTTTTTTCCCTGAACATAGCAAGTACCAAACCGTGAGTAATTTGAACCGTTAAACCCCTAGTGCATACGTATGATGGTATTTTGACCAGCTGAGAACTCATGAAGAGCTTATAAAATGTGTAAAGGAGTCAAAACAGCAGCAGGAATCCCTCCGTCACACACACAAATTCATCTGCCACGAGGAGACAAGGTTCTGATGCCTGTGCTGAACTGTAATGGCCAACATAGCGATTATGATGAGAAGAACCAGGTATTCTTGAGCATTCTGTCCCTTTTAGGGTCGCACCTTGAGACATCACGTCCTGTTTTTTGTTCGTTTAGATGTCTTTGGTCTGTGCTGCATTCATATTTCAGTCGAACCACACCAGAGTTCATTTGGAAGTGGACTGAGGCCCAACTTTTGGTGCGCACCAGGGTTCGGATGGCAGCGTTCACACTTATTTTATACGCACTAACAGAGCAATCGTTCGTTTTAATCGACCTAAACCTGCCAAGTGTGAACGCACCCTATGAAGTCACTAACTAAACACCTACAACAGTTGGGCTGCCATTCCATGTTTTACAAATAAACTATCAGATTCAATTACACAATTAGAGGCAAATTCACTGAACAGTATTTCTGCACAAAAACCTGCGTCTTATTCTCCCAGCAGCCACAATCCAGTTTAATCGGGTGCTACCTTTGTGCTGGTATTAAGTTAATGTTTTCAGCTCAATATGCCTCCTTTCTATTAAAATTAGACTTATTATAGATTGCTCCTTATGTACAGTGCTATTTGCCTGGCGAAGTTAATGCTGGGCTATTAACTCCTGTGAAGAGGTAAGCGGTAATCAAGCGCTTAACAGAATTTTATTCAAAAGAGATGAGAACATTCTATACTGATTATAGCTTTAGTTATCCATCAAGTGATGAACAAGAGCACTTTCTGCATTTTAAAGATCTGATTCATGTGCCTGGATTGTTGTTGTATGGTCCCAGTGTGCTGCTGTCGATTATGGTAGTCTGCACTACTAATGTAGTGCTGTTACTTGATTTGCATTAATCGTTTTTGTTAATCAGGTGCTCAAACTACTCAACAGTGTGTGCACATAAACAACACTATCAAAACAGTTTACAGTCACAATTAATTTTTAGTGAATTCACCCCTTATTATAACAGTTTCAGTCTAAATATCATGCAGAATAGCAGTTATTGTATGCAGCAATGATTTTGATATTCCCAAGGGTTTGTAAACAACAGGGGGTTCTTGAGATTCTAATAAAACTGGCATGTTATTATAAAGAGTATGAAATTAATTGTTTTAATTGAACAGATTTTTGCTTTATTTTGCTTGAAATCTCAGGCATTACTTCAAGTCAATAATTGAGGTCATAGGGGTTCAGGTAACTAAAAATTCACTTAACCAAGAGAAAACAAAATCTGCAGAAGATGTTATCACAGTGTCAAGCCCTCAAGTAAACAGCGTGTACAATTTCTCTCATTTATGAAACCAGCCATTATGAAGCAACCAAGCTGGAGTTGATGGTGCGTGAAATGGGAGTTATATCATACCAAGTCATAGTATATTGTAGGGCCCTATGAAATCCATTTAGTTTTTCCCCAAATTCTGTTTTATTTTTTTCCTAATTCCGTTTTTTCCATTTTTATTTTTCTGGATTCTGTTTTAATGGTTAAATTAAATTTTAGTAATCAAAAAGCATGTCTAAATAATTAAAATAATGAAACACATACAATTTAAGTTTAACAAAAATATAGCATATATATGCTGTATTTCTATTAAATGTTTTTTACCCCCCACAAATTATGTGTTGTGTATTTTCTGGTAATCAAATGACGACATAAAACATTAATTTAATTTATCTTTTAATCATATTAAATTAAACAAACCTTTTTGTCAAACAACGTGCTGCACAATACTGTTACAATTAAAATGTGGAAGAAAAATTGTGATTATTCCTTAAAAAATAAAGTTTTATTAATAATTTATTATTGTTAGTGTTAGTATTATTATTACATTGAGACGTATCTAGATTCTAATGTACAACAGTAATATATTTCTGTCAAGTTAAACCGAACTTTTATTTTGACGGGTTGCCGTGAAGGTCATTGTCTCTGTGTGTTTATGATATGCCGATAGTTTTTTCCTCAAATGAAACGGTAAAATGCTCATAAAGTGACTCTCAGAGCGGCTGGAGATGAAGTTTGTGCATTCATGTCCTCATATAGTGAGGCGTCAGACGCTGAAAACACTGCGATCGTCATGCGTGCTTCTGTATGCGTGTGAGTGTGAAACCGCGCGTCTGCGCCATTCATTCACACAGAGACATGCAGAACATGCAGGATTCGTATTTAAATAGTCTTTTGCGGTTTAATATTCACAGACACTAGTCTATATCACGATTTGATTTAAGTGTACTGACCTGCTTTTTATTTATTCATCAAAAATGTGACAAATTCCGTGAAATTCCGCATTATACAGTAAATTCCGTTTTTCCGCGTTTTCTGCATCACGGAAATCATAGGGCCCTAATATTGTTAATATTGTTTTTGGTACCATATTATGGGATCCTTTTTCTGTAATGACATTTAATGAGAAATTAATAAGAGGTGCCAATAACCTAATCATTTATGGACTACAATGACAATTAAGGTGCTTCTCGCGTGGTGGTAAAAATGACCAAACTAGTTTTTTTTTTATTTCAATAAAATGAATGTACAATATTTTAGCTTGATAATGTTTTTTTTTATTTAATATTTTGTATTTTTAGGGGGATATTTTGGTACTAAATGATATTTATGCAGCAGTTGTAATCCATGTATTACCTGTTAACCACTTTTTGCACAAAAATACTATTTTCAAATTTGATATGAAGTATACGTATAGTTTTACTCTAAAGCTGCAAGAAATTTGTGTTCCAAATTTGAGGTTGATATCTCAAAAATGAGCTTTCAGTCAGATTTTGTTTGGGTGCCGGACCAAACGCTTCCACTAGATGAAATTTGTTTCCCATTCATTTTCAATGCGGCCATTTTTGACCGTGAGGAGTACGAATGTGACTCTTTTTTTCAAGACCATTTAACAAATGTTCAAATCATGTCCATGATTTTTGCATGTGTGTGTTCACATAGCAAGTGCCCAAACCTTTACCAAGATCCGTATCACATCGGTATCTGTATCAATATCCGTATCAAGAGTTTTAACAAGGAAGAGAAAAATTATTTAGTTTTTATGATTGCTTTTCAGAAATATTAGGTTTTGAGAAATATGTTGTCCTTTTAACTTGCAGTATAAACATATGTGACTTTCATGCATTTGAATTCATAGTACTTTAAATAGGTTGACTTCTGAACTATTTAAGCTAATGTATTTGTTTACTGTTCATTTTTAAGGGACAGTATGGACGCAGACAATGACAAACAACTTGGAAGGTAAACTGAATTTAAGATATACACTCACCTAAAGGATTATTAGGAACACCATACTAATACTGTGTTTGACCCCCTTTCGCCTTCAGAACTGCCTTAATTCTACGTGGCATTGATTCAACAAGGTGCTGAAAGCATTCTTTAGAAATGTTGGCCCATATTGATAGGATAGCATCTTGCAGTTGATGGAGATTTGTGGGATGCACATCCAGGGCACGAAGCTCCCGTTCCACCACATCCCAAAGATGCTCTATTGGGTTGAGATCTGGTGACTGTGGGGGCCATTTTAGTACAGTGAACTCATTGTCATGTTCAAGAAACCAATTTGAAATGATTCGAGCTTTGTGACATGGTGCATTATCCTGCTGGAAGTAGCCATCAGAGGATGGGTACATGGTGGTCATAAAGGGATGGACATGGTCAGAAACAATGCTCAGGTAGGCCGTGGCATTTAAACGATGCCCAATTGGCACTAAGGGGCCTAAAGTGTGCCAAGAAAACATCCCCCACACCATTACACCACCACCACCAGCCTGCACAGTGGTAACAAGGCATGATGGATCCATGTTCTCATTCTGTTTACGCCAAATTCTGACTCTACCATCTGAATGTCTCAACAGAAATCGAGACTCATCAGACCAGGCAACATTTTTCCAGTCTTCAACTGTCCAATTTTGGTGAGCTCGTGCAAATTGTAGCCTCTTTTTCCTATTTGTAGTGGAGATGAGTGGTACCGGTGGGGTCTTCTGCTGTTGTAGCCCATCCGCCTCAAGGTTGTGCGTGTTGTGGCTTCACAAATGCTTTGCTGCATACCTCGGTTGTAACGAGTGGTTATTTCAGTCAAAGTTGCTCTTCTATCAGCTTGAATCAGTCGGCCCATTCTCCTCTGACCTCTAGCATCAACAAGGCATTTTCGCCCACAGGACTGCCGCATACTGGATGTTTTTCCCTTTTCACACCATTCTTTGTAAACTCTAGAAATGGTTGTGCGTGAAAATCCCAGTAACTGAGCAGATTGTGAAATACTCAGACCGGCCCGTCTGGCACCAACAACCATGCCACGCTCAAAATTGCTTAAATCACCTTTCTTTCCCATTCTGACATTCAGTTTGGAGTTCAGGAGATTGTCTTGACCAGGACCACACTCCTAAATGCATTGAAGCAACTGCCATGTGATTGGTTGATTAGATAATTGCATTAATGAGAAATTGAACAGGTGTTCCTAATAATCCTTTAGGTGAGTGTATATCTCATATATATACACAGTATAGTCTAAATGTCTGAGATCACAAGTTATACAGTTCAGTCATGAAACTCTAGATGGCACAGTCCTTTACATGTAATCTGCTATCACATCATTTACATGAGCAATTACTTGGCCATAGGTGGAGTGTGTGTAAAGCTGGGCAAGGCTTATCCTTCCCCTGGCCACAGACTTGAGACAAGCAGGGAATTTTCTCACTCAAACCAATGCATGCTGCTGTTTCTGATTGCTTTTAGAGGGAAAAGCTGCTCATAACTGCTCGTCTACGATCAGTTTTCTCCATAATAATAGCATATTGGCGAAACAATCCAGTGTGTGTCTGTCTTTCGCTCTGGAGAACATCAAAGGTTTTTATTTACAACATGTTTTTGCAGCGTTGAGCAATGTAGCCAATCACAAACATATCTGTTGATTTCTTGAACGCAATGGCCAATCAGAAGTGTTTAAGTTAGAATCCACTCACTGCTCAAAACCCCGGAGTAAGTGTAGACATTATGCAAACTGTGTAAGATTGTGATGAACTAAAATGAGTGACAGCTTTTTAGTGATTATAAAGGGAGCACTCTTTGCGCGCTTTCTGCCATGCCAAATCTCGCATACAGTATGCTTGCTTTTCTGTTAAAATTAATAGGGATGCACGATATTATCGGTACGACATCGGAATCGGCCGATAAACGCTTAAAATATAAAATTGCATTGGCCAATATGAAAAAATTATGCCGATATGATAACGTGTTGATATGCGCCTGCAATAACTTGCGTGTGCAAGGAGTGTCAGCAGTGTGGTCTTTCTTGAAGTGAACTTGTATGGTAACAAGCAAAAATAAACAAATACATTGCATGTATGGTGATCTTATATTGACAGTTTTTAAATGCTGCCTTGAATTTGTGAATGCGCGTACAGAAGGACGTGACCGTCAACAGTGACTCCCCACTCTCTCTCTAGCGCGTGCAGGCGCAGCGCCTCCGCAGCAGCAGAAGCCTCCTCCAGGTCCTAGTGCCCGCCTGGTAGAATGTTATATATATTTAGTTGGGGCTCTGTTGTTATAGTAATAAAATGAAAAGTAGAATACACAAATAACTTCAAGTTACTTATTTTTCTGAATAAATAAAGCAGTAATGATGTCATAAATCACAAGCATGACACTTGTAAATTAAATACTTTTATATGTAGTTTATTAATCTGTAATAAAATTTTATGAAATGGATGATGAAAAATAATCCAAGGAGCTCTTGTTTTATTTGAAGCTAAAGACAGCATCAACTGATGTCATGCCACCCCCACTTCATGTGCACAAAGGTTAAATCCAAAAATAAAATATTTAGGTTACAACTGCATCTGTCTGGGGGGAAAAATTACTGACTTTATTATTGTTATTTTTAATATATTCTTATTATAAAAAGAACTTTATTAACATTTATTTATCTTAAACAAGTATCCTTTTAGTAAGGAGACCTCATAAATCTGAAAACCAGAATGAAAAAAAAAAAAGTTTTTGCTCAAAATGGGAAAAAATAAATGTATATCGGTATCGGCATTGGCCAAAATGAGTTGAAAAATATCGGCATATCGGATATCGGCAAAAATCCAATATCATGCATCCCTAAAAATTAACAGTGGTTTGTGAATGTAGATGCTTTAATTACAAATAATTTATCAGGAGCGTTTATGCTGGGATGTGTAGGTTGTGCAGTGACACGTAACTTGAAACTATTTAATGGAAATCTATTTAAATGTGTTTTAAAGGGGAAATGCATCTCCTTAGCCTTACCCTGGAGTTGGTTCACCCTCCACCTATGTACATGGTACGAGCTTATTGGCTTCTGCTGATTCTTCAGCCAATGAGATTGCTTGCTCAACATTTAAATAGTCTGGTTCAGTGTTTGCTGTAGTTTCTCTGAAACCCTCCACCTCCCCCAGCTCCACCTGCCTATATCTGCTATAGGATTTATGTATGTCTATTTAAGCAGCAGCAGCAGCACATCTTACATGCTCACAGCAGCATTTCTGTGTATCTATTAGCAGTAGCAAGTCCATAGACTCCATACTTGCAGCAGCGTAGGAGATCTAGTCCACCAAGGCAAAATACATTAACATTGCCATATTCAATAACATGTGAAAACTATTTTGTCTAGTTGTTATGATTGAAATTCATATATACAGTAGTGTGCAAAAGTCTACGTTAGTATTAAGTTAGTATTTTCACACACACACAAAAAATGCTTTTAAACCAGTTATTTATATCTTTTGCTGTAGTGTGTCAGTAGGAAATTAGGAAACATTCCTTTTGCCATTAAGTGTAATAATCCAGTGAGATTTTTGTATGCTCAAGGAGTCTGAATAAAATGGTTCATCTGTTTATATATAGCCTACATGATTGATTAATTTCCTGGATGTTAAGTTAATCATTTTTCTCTCAACAGGGTCGATCAGCAGATTAAGAATGCAAGGTGCTGTAATTCAGAGCATTTCTCTATTTATTTCTATTTTTTTATTAGTGGATAAAGCCTGTTGTAGATCGTATGCCATTTTTTTCCAATTGTAACATTGCTTTGGACTCTTGGTTGTCAACAGGGAGGCTCACAGTCAGATAGAGAAGAGACGCAGAGACAAGATGAACAGCTTTATTGATGAGCTGGCTTCATTAGTGCCTACCTGCAACGCCATGTCCCGCAAACTGGATAAACTCACCGTGCTGCGCATGGCGGTCCAGCATATGAAAACACTTCGAGGTGAGATTCACACTGTCATTCCCATAGAACCATTATGGCCTGGCTGGGATTTTAAATCTAATCTTATTTCTAGACATGTGCATCCAAGTAATTTTGTAGCCGAGTACTGTGGCATAAAAATTATTTCAAAACATTTAAATACAAGTTAAAAAGAAAGAGTATGATGTTGACATTTAAGTTTATATTTTATTCACAAAAATGATATCACCAATAATGGTTTCAAAACAAACTGAGAGAACAGCCTATGCTATTCTTTTGAAAAGATTAAATGAGCAGTATGCATTAAATGGAGTAGTTTAAAATGGAACGGTGAATTTATGCAAAGTTGTTTTGCAATGTAAAATAACTTAATTATATGATGTGTATTATTCTAAAGAGTTCTAAAAATAAAAATAAAATACATAATCAGTATTGGTATCAGTTAAAAGTTAAAAAAAAAAAATAATAATAATAAAAAAAAATCTGTATTGGTCAGTCAGTCTCTACAGAGGCCCTAAGAGGACATGGTGATGGAAAAAAAATATGAGACCGGGCGAGGAAATTATATTTCAGTGCTTTTGCGTTTGCTCCCAAAAGTTTTGCGTTGCCCTAAAAAAGTTTTTTAAGCAAATGCAAAACTAATGATGTCAATAATATGAATAGGTGGGAACAAACTATATTTCAGTATTTTTGCGAGTGAAAGCAAAGTTTCTCCGGTAACACAGTACTTCTGTGAGAGAATGCATACGTTTTGAGAGTTTTTGAACGAACACAGTTTCTCTGGGCCCAGGAGGTACCCAAATGTTTTGCAATTGAACGGAAAGTGTCTCATACTCACAAGAAGTATTAATCGATTACTCATGCATGTGCTTATTTTTTACTTTTTAAGGTGCTGCAAACCCTTATACTGAAGCTAACTACAAGCCAGCCTTTTTATCAGATGATGAGCTGAAGCACTTAATATTAAGGGTAGGTGACCTAAAGAAATTAGTCTTTTTGTGTTATGCTGAGTGATAATTCCTGGCTGTGATTCATTGGTGATTCACTCTGGGTCTCAGGCTGCTGATGGTTTTCTATTCGTTGTGGGCTGTGATCGGGGAAAGATCCTTTTTGTGTCAGAGTCTGTCTACAAAATTCTAAATTACAGTCAGGTAAGGCCTACTAATACTTCATAACATCCATGATATGATTCAGAACTCAGTGTATACTAGTCATCAGACTGACTCATATTGCCTGCGCTCTCTCCATCTTACAGAATGACCTGATTGGCCAGAGTTTGTTTGATTATTTGCATCCTAAAGACATTGCAAAAGTCAAAGAGCAGCTCTCGTCATCTGACACAGCACCACGGGAGAGACTCATTGATGCTAAAAGTAAGTTAGTACTTGCTGCTATATGCCTTAAATACAGCATTATGCAAGCAACCAGTAAATGCTGGAGTACACTACAGGACTTTTGAGTGTGTTCACACTTGTAGTTCAGTTCGCTGGATTCGTTTGGTCTGGACCAAAAAAAATGGCATTTTAACCTAAAGGCATAGGGATATATTCACAACCTGATTGGTCGGCTTTTATGATATATATTTCTTGACGGAACATCCAAAACAATGCTGTGTGCTGGGCTAAATGCGCTTGTTGTATGTGCGTAGCCTACATAAGATGGTATTTTGACCAGCTGAGAACTCGTGAAAACCTTATAAAATGTGTAAAGGAGTCAAAACAGTGGCAGGAATCCCTCCGTCACACACAAATGAAGATCTGCTGTGAGGAGACCCGCAGTTCTGACGCCTGTACCGAACTGATGCCTGTACCACAACAAGGCACATGTTTCTTTCTCACAGAAACATGTGCCTCGTTGCTAGGAGATGCATGACAAATGAAAACTATGTGTTCTAAATTTGGCTCAAAATATCATACATATGTTTGATATCATCTAACTGGATGGAACCATAGTCTGAAACTAAAGTCTGTACCCATCATGCACTACACGATTTTATGGTATTTCTGTCAGCTCCGACTGCCGAGAGTTTGCAGACTGGCTCTGACTTTCAGCACAAATCTGTACAAAAGTCGTGAAGTGTATTCTTTAATTACATACATTTAATTTGTTTTACCAGTTTTTAAAATGATTTGACAGAGCATTATTTTCTCAGCCGGGCTGCGGGTCAGGACAGACATTGCCCCTAGTCCCTCCAGATTGTGCTCGGGGGCCAGACGCTCCTTCTTCTGCAGAATGAAGTGCAACAGGTCCCTTGTCAAAATGGAGGAAAAGGACTTTCCCTCGACTTGCTCCAAAAAGAATGGTAAATTAGCTCTTTCATTTACTGTGAATATTGTCAAATGTTCAAAGACAATGATTCCTCATCATAACTATTGCTTTGTTCTCCCTGCAGCCGATCGCAAGAGCTTCTGCACCATCCACAGCACTGGCTATCTGAAGAGCTGGCCGCCCATTAAAATGGGCTTAGATGAAGACAATGAGCCTGATAATGAAGGCTGTAATCTCAGCTGCTTAGTGGCCATTGGCCGATTACATCCTCATATTGTCCCACAACCTATGAATGGAGACATCCGGGTGAAGCCGACAGAGTATGTCTCACGCCATGCCATTGATGGGAAGTTTGTCTTTGTGGACCAAAGGTAAGTGGTGACTACTGGGCACCTGAACATGAAATACAGTAGCAGTTTAAAGGTGCGGTCGCATAATTAACATAATTAACGTTGCTCGGCGAAATTTCGCAAGCAAAATCCAAATCTGTGCATTGAAGAATTTTGCCTGACGGACTTCCAGTGGTGAAAAATTTCCATAATGTGAATGTCGCATCAAGTTAAAGTTGGGTGAAATTTCGCAGCGCCAACCAATAGCAAGCCTCTCAGTAGGGCAGAAACTCATAATAAAACTGAAGATCCACAGTGGATGCGACGTTACACTTGAATATTAAAAAATTACATAAAGATGCTATTTGGAAAGCATTTATTTAGGGTCGGTTCGTTCGCTAGCTGGCAGGAATGGTTTTGGATGGCCTGCTTTCTTTCACCTGCAAACTTTTGCAGAGCAACAGTAAATGTGACCGCACCTTAACTAGGTCAAAAAACCTTTAACAATGCCAATGCACTACAACATGTGGCATGGCTTATGTAATATGGTATACTTTTCCAGATTCTAAATTACTTGAATGAAAGTGTGAGCAAACTATTAGGTAAAATTGATTATTGGTTGGGTGATGTTTGTTTTGTCTACTGATGGATAAACTGATTTGGGATCAGATGTTTGGTGGTCATGGTTACTGTATGACCATACTGATGTTAGCGTGACAGCTTGTTTGGTTTTGTGAGCACAATGCGGGTCAATATCCAAATATAGAAATGGATAAATGGACTAGCTGGAGGTAAGGTCACAGCCTGGCTAGAGGCTGAAATATAGGACAAACACTACACCTAAAAATATTGCATAATGCCTCTGTGACCAAAGGAACAGTTTGGCTTTTATATTTCAACTGCACCTGTGGAGTCTTAAAGGGTTAGTTCACCAAAAAATTCAAATGATCCCATAATTTACTCGCCCTCAAGCCATCCTAGGTGTATATGACTTTCTTCTTTCAGCCAAACACAGAGTTATATTAAAAAATATCCTGGCTCTTCCAAGATTTATAATGTTTTTGTAAGAAACATATCCATATTTATAACTTTATAAACTATAATTACTGGCTTTCAGTAACAGCCGTACGTGAGTCTAGTTCCGACAGAAGAGTGACTTCTGACCCGACGCATGACGTAGGATGTAGGAGTAGCGTAAGCTTAGGTGAGAGTCGACGTCTCTCGCGGTTCAAACTCAAGCTCCTCCCACATTTCTCTTTACAAATTCTTGTTCTAGACTTCTAATTCGTGACCGGTGTTTTGCTTTATCCCCTGCGCTTCTGCGTTCGTCAATATGTCACGCGTCGGGTCAGAGGTCACTCTTCTTGGAACTAGACTCGCGTACGGCCGTTACCGGAAGCCAGTGATTATAGTTTATAAAGTTATAAATATGAATATTTTTTCTTACAAAAACACATCACTTCAGAAGGCCTTTATTAACCCCCTGGGGCCATATGGGTTACTTTTATGATGGATGGATGCGCTTTTTTGGGCTTCAAAATCTAAGGTATCATTCACGCCCATTATAAATCTTGGAAGAGCCAGGATATTTTCTAATATAGCTCTGATTGTGTTTGGCTGAAAGAAGAAAGTCATATACACCTAGGATGACTTGAGGGTGAGTAAATTAGGGGATAATTTTCATTTTTGGGTGAACTAACACTTTAAGGCCCGGATATATTTCATTTTCCGGAATCTGGACGGCTGAAGTATACTTGGGCTTTAATTTTTGTGTATGTGGTCTTAAAGTCACAATGAAACGGAAGTAGTGTGACCATATATATGCCAATATACACTCACCTAAAGGATTATTAGGAACACCTGTTCAATTTCTCATTAATGCAATTATCTAATCAACCAATCACATGGCAGTTGCTTCAATGCATTTAGGGGTGTGGTCCTGGTCAAGACAATCTCCTGAACTCCAAACTGAATGTCAGAATGGGAAAGAAAGGTGATTTAAGCAATTTTGAGCGTGGCATGGTTGTTGGTGCCAGACGGGCCGGTTTGAGTATTTCACAATCTGCTCAGTTACTGGGATTTTCACGCACAACCATTTCTAGAGTTTACAAAGAATGGTGTGAAAAGGGAAAAACATCCAGTATGCGGCAGTCCTGTGGGCGAAAATGCCTTGTTGATGCTAGAGGTCAGAGGAGAATGGGCCGACTGATTGAAGCTGATAGAAGAGCAACTTTGACTGAAATAACCACTCGTTACAACCGAGGTATGCAGCAAAGCATTTGTGAAGCCACAACACGCACAACCTTGAGGCGGATGGGCTACAACAGCAGAAGACCCCACCGGGTACCACTCATCTCCACTACAAATAGGAAAAAGAGGCTACAATTTGCACGAGCTCACCAAAATTGGACAGTTGAAGACTGGAAAAATGTTGCCTGGTCTGATGAGTCTCGATTTCTGTTGAGACATTCAGATGGTAGAGTCAGAATTTGGCGTAAACAGAATGAGAACATGGATCCATCATGCCTTGTTACCACTGTGCAGGCTGGTGGTGGTGGTGTAATGGTGTGGGGGATGTTTTCTTGGCACACTTTAGGCCCCTTAGTGCCAATTGGGCATCGTTTAAATGCCACGGCCTACCTGAGCATTGTTTCTGACCATGTCCATCCCTTTATGACCACCATGTACCCATCCTCTGATGGCTACTTCCAGCAGGATAATGCACCATGTCACAAAGCTCGAATCATTTCAAATTGGTTTCTTGAACATGACAATGAGTTCACTGTACTAAAATGGCCACCACAGTCACCAGATCTCAACCCAATAGAGCATCTTTGGGATGTGGTGAAACGGGAGCTTCGTGCCCTGGATGTGCATCCCACAAATCTCCATCAACTGCAAGATGCTATCCTATCAATATGGGCCAACATTTCTAAAGAATGCTTTCAGCACCTTGTTGAATCAATGCCACGTAGAATTAAGGCAGTTCTGAAGGCGAAAGGGGGTCAAGCACAGTATTAGTATGGTGTTCCTAATAATCCTTTAGGTGAGTGTATGTCAGCAGAGAAGAGCACCGGGAGCTCGAGTTATGATGTTTTCGATAACAAAAAATACAAGGTTAAAAAATACAAAAATGCAATGTATACACAGATTAATCGCTCAGAATAAGATCAATAACATGCATTTAGAAAATAGAAAGGGTTAATTTTCTTTTCATGCTGACTTTATACCATATTTGACTGCACACATAAAGATTTGAATTAGATTTAGATACATGCAAAAAAGTAAAAAGAAAAGAGAAAAAAAAGACATGGTAACACTTTATTTCGATGGTCCACTTTAGACATTCTACTAACTAACATGCCAGTCATCTACTAATACAAAAGAGTATTAGTAGACTGTCTGCTTAATATCCAGATAAAGATAAATAGGATGTTTGCACGACATTATTAGTACAGTAGTGGCTTGCAAGCACTGTAAAAACACTTGTGCTCCTCTGTGTGTAAAAGATTGCTCTTTTCAATTCAGGGCCACGGCCATTCTTGCTTATCTACCTCAAGAGCTGCTGGGAACGTCTTTCTATGAGTATTTCCATCAGGATGACATCGGACATCTTGCTGAATGCCATAGACAGGGTAACTATAGAGCGATGCTCTCCATTCTTTTCCTGAGTGCAGCATGACCAGACTCGTGTCGTGAAATCTGCACGTCTCTGTTTGCAGTGCTGCAGATGAGAGAGAAGATCAACACTAACTGTTACAATTTCAAGATTAAAGATGGCACTTTTATAACTTTAAGAAGTCGCTGGTTCAGTTTCATGAACCCTTGGACCAAAGAAGTAGAATACATAGTTTCAACTAATACAGTCGTCTCGTAAGTAAACAAAATCTCTATTAATAAAATATGTTATCAGTGTTCTGATGGTTTGGTGTACTGACCTGAATGGATGTGTGTTTTGAAGGGGCAGTTCACTTGAGGGAGCAGAGCCTCACTATCCTCAGCTCACTGCCTCCCCCCAGAGTATGGACAGTGTCCTTACAGCCGGAGACGGTAGGTGGATCTCATTTACTCTCCACATCCTAACACAACAAATAAATGAGTGACTGTTAAACCATGTCCTAACCCAGTGGAAGCCTGTTTCCGCCACAGAATAAAACTATTTAAAAGATAATTGCAACTTTTTATCTCACAATTCAGACTTTTTTCTTGTGGTTGCGAGTTTAAATCTCACAATTCTGACTTCAGTTCTCAGAACTGTGAGTTATAAATTCCAATTCTGAGGAAAAAAAGAATTCTTTCTCAGAATTTTGAGATATAAAGTTGCAATTGTGTGTTTTAAAGTCAGAATTGCAATATAAACTGAGAAAAAGTCAGAATTGTGACTTTATAACTCGCAATTTTGAGTTTATACCACACAAAGTCGGAATTGCGAGATGTAAACTTGCAATTGCGAGGAAAAAAGGTCAAAAGTGTTAGATAAAAAGTCGCAATTACCTTTTTATTTTTGATTCTTGTGGCAGAAACAAGCTTCCATAAATTTTTGACATTTCTGTTTTGTGAGATTCATCCTAAAAAGTGTTCTGGATTAATGGACACTAATAAACTTAATCTGATGCAAATGCATATTTGTCAGTCATACATAAATGAAATAGGTAAAAAATCATGGCATAGTTTATTATTAACTATGTGTATCTATTTTATTTAAATAATCATATTTTCAAAATGCATTTATTGAAATTGCCTAGAATCAGCATAAATGTATTCATTCATATACATTTAATCAGTTAAAATGTTAAAATAAATAAAATATGGAACAATCAATGTTCGATTAGTTAATTTATTGTATAAACTGAAACAAATGGGATTTATTGATGATAAATATATAAACCTGGTTATTGTATATTTAAAACACATTTAGTTTCTTTCCCATTTAATTGATGTATGACTGACAAATATTCATCACATTAAGTTTGTTAAAACTGTGTAATCCAAATGGATGGAAATTTTATATTAAATTTAAATATGATTTTAAATTTGAGTTTATGACAGAAGATTGGTTGCAGTGCAGTTTATGGAAAACTGAGAAAAAATTAAGCACAAAATTAAATCACAAGGAAAAGTCTCACAACAGGACAAAGCAATATTTACACTAACGATATTTAAAGCTATATATATATATAAAGAGATTGCTACTACCAGTTTGCTAAGGGAGAATACTATGCTGGAAGGTTGCGTAGCACTTTTCATTGCAACAGATATACGTAGGCAGTCGGTGTCTTTTCTTGTCAAATGTTCTGCTGCAGGCTCAGGGAAGACGGTCCCGGGAATCCCTGGAGGCACGAGACCCGGAGCAGGAAAGATCGGCCGCATGATCGCGGAGGAAGTGATGGAGATCCAAAGGTGAGCGGATCAGTTTACATGGTTTTAAGCCTAATAATCTGCACTTGACTCACACTCTTGTTGACATTACATCTGGTTTTATCTTTCACAGGATAAGAGGCTCATCCCCCTCTAGTTGTGGCTCAAGCCCCCTCAACATCACCAACAGCACACCCCCTCCTGATACATCATCCCCTGGGTGCAGGAAGGTAACGTTTGGGGTTCAGTCTCTGACAAACATAAAGGGGTGTGCGATATTGACAAAAAATATATATCTCGATATTTTCTGGGATTTTGTTGATAACGATAATTAGACAATATTTTGATGTGTGTGTTTCTGTGCTGGTACCTTGACTCATTTAAGCCTGTCATGGACAGCTGATTCCTGAAGCTTTTCATATTCGTCATATTCTATACAATAGTTAGTTGACAGAAATTCACTTTAACATCAAGGGACATTAAGGGATTGCAACCTTAAAGGGATAGTTCACCCAAAAATGAAAATTCTGTCATCATTTACTCACCCTCAAGTTGTTCTGAACCTGTATGAGTTTCTTTCTTCTGATGAACACAAAAGAAGATATTTTGAAGAATGTCGGTAACCAGACAGTTGATGGGCTCTATTGACTTTCTTAATATTTTTTTTAGTAAATGATGACAGAATTTTCTTTTTTTGGGTGAACTATCTCTTTAATAAGGGCAGTTTTTTCTAACCTTATTAGATGTATGCATCATCTTTTATGTCAAATTAACTTCAGTTAGAGTAATACGAGACTATAGGCTGTCAATCAAATGAAATCAACATCAATAAAATCCATCTAAAGCAGCATTTAAATGTATTTACACTGCAATTTCATAAACAATGCTATGAGATTGTTTTAAAAATAATATTTTTTTTAAATTAAATGCTACTTTAAATATGAATCTAAAACTGCCAGTAGGTGGCAATAAGTCACTGTCTTGATGAGCGAGTCATTGAGTAATTAATTCAACCGATTCGTTCAAATGGCCAAATGACTGACTGCATCCGAAATCGTATACTATATAGTAGGCGTAAAACAGTATGTGACAAGAGTAGTATGTCTGAATTCACAGTACTCATAAAAGAGTAGGCAAAAAGTACCCGGATGACCTACTTTTTCCAGCGAGATTCTGAAGTGCACTGGTAGGTCACATGATAATGACAACATGGTGGATGTAGTACGCCAGGATAGACGTACTATATAGAACATACTTTTAAGCGGTCGTGAAGTAATTACTTAATCAAAATAAGTACTAAAGAGAGTATGCGATTTTGGACGCAGTGAGAGTCATTCAGGAATGAAACACAACTGTGATTCTCTGAGATGTACAACAGTTCTGTTGCGGCTTTGTTTGGGACTATTTACGTTGGTGAAATAGAACAAAAAAATGACAATATTGACAATATTGTGCATAAAATGTAACTGTCAAATTTACTTTTTGTTTATTGAACTGTTGTATAAAATCAGTATCACATTTGCAATCATGCTGACATTGTGGCACGCACAAAACAGCACGCTTGTTCCTCTAATACTGCTTAACTATTTCTTATTGAAATAAGACAAAAACTCAAACAGGGGCATTTTTGCCCCCATATACACCGATCAGGCATAACATTATGACCACCTTCCTAATATTGTGTTGGTCCCCCTTTTGCTGCCAAGACAGCCCTGACCCATCGAGGCATGGACTCCACTAGACCCCTGAAGGTGTGCTGTGGTATCTGGCACCAAGATGTTAGCAGCAGATCCTTTAAGTCCTGTAAGTTGCGAGGTGGGGCCTCCATGGATTGGACTTGTTTGTTCAGCACATCCCACAGATGCTCGATTGGATTGAGATCTGGGGAATTTGGAGGCCAAGTCAACACCTCAAACTCGTTGTTGTGCTCCTCAAACCATTCCTGAACCATTTTTGCTTTGTGGCGGGGCTCATTATC
Organism: Coreius guichenoti; assembly: GCA_039654105.1. Taxonomy (NCBI): domain Eukaryota; kingdom Metazoa; phylum Chordata; class Actinopteri; order Cypriniformes; family Gobionidae; genus Coreius; species Coreius guichenoti. The sequence continues at coordinate 5,489,965 of CM077168.1, forward strand.
CTGCTGAAAGAGGCCACAGCCACCAGGGAATACCATTTCCATGAAAGGGTGTACATGGTCTGCAACAATGCTTAGGTAGGTGGTACGTGTCAAAGTAAGGACCCAAGGTTTCCCAGCAGAACATTGCCCAAAGCATCACACTGCCTCCGGCGGCTTGCCTTCTTCCCATAGTGCATCCTGGTGCCATGTGTTCCCCAGGTAAGAGACGCACACGCACCCGGCCATCCAAGTGATGTAAAAGAAAATGTGATTCATCAGACCAGGCCACCTTCTTCCATTGCTCCGTGGTCCAGTTCTGATGCTCACATGCCCACTGTTGGTGCTTTGGACGGTGGACAGGAGTCAGCATGGGCACCCTGACTGGCTATGCAGCCCCATAGATACACAGTGCATCACAGTTTGTTGCCTGACACCTTTCTATCAGAACCAGCATTAACTTCTTGAGCAATTTGAGCTACAGTAGCTCGTCTGTTTGATCAGACCACACGGGCCAGCCTTCACTCCCCACGTGCATCAATGAGCCTTGGCATGCTTGACCCTGTCGCCGGTTCACCACTGTTCCTTCCTTGGACCACTTTTGATAGATACTGACCACTGCAGACCGGAAACACCCCACAAGAGCTGAAGTTTTGGAGATGCTCTGACCCAGTCGTCTAGCATCACAATTTGCACACAGTTTCTGTCAATCTCATGTCAATCTTGAGTACCTATAGAGTAGTATTGCATCCTTCATATCTCTGAAAAGTCTTTAGTTTTATCATGTTTATAAAAGACAGATACGCTGTACCGAGTCTTTCTGAATAAAACCGAGCGGCTGGAGACGTATCGTGTGGGCGGAGCTAAAGTCACGTTCATGTTGTTTACTTGATGTGCACTTACACGCCGATAGCCAACAACACACAGACATTTGAAGGAAAGACTTAAGGACCTTGGCGTATTATATTATTGTATTATTATGGTATGACAATGATAAAAATAGTTGTTACTGTTCTTTTATGCATTTAATAAAAAAAAGAAAGAAAAAAAAAGACAGACATTTGAAGCAGTTTTACTCACCGCCTGCAGTTCCAACGCATGACCGTGAACCTTTATCGTTGGGACCGCTCCATCTTTCAGCATTAGACGATCTGCAAATCCGGCGTCGAACTGGGCCTTGTTTATAAAACAATCATCACCGAAATGCAGGGAACAAACAAAAACACTTGCGCAACTCCGTTGCTGCTCCGGAAAAACAAACTCCATCCACTGTCCCCTTAACGCTGGGTTCTTTGGGAAGCTGAACAGGGTTGTCTTGCCCTGACAACCAAAAACACACTTCTTTGGTGACTGTTGATTTCGTGAAGTCCTGTGACCTGTGCAGCGCAGCCGACGACTTCCCTAAAGCCGAGCAAAGCACGTTGATGGGCGTGCTTTTTCTTCTGGTCGACGTGTGCGCGCGCGCCCTTCCGGGAGAAGTGCCCGTACAAGGAAATTCCGCCCTTGTTGACGTCACAAAGGCCCATACTCGAAAAAAAACTTTCCGAAACTTGTGAGAAACCGGAAGGAGTATTTTTGACAAAGAAATACTCCATCAAACGTCCAACTTATTTTTTGAAACTTTGGCCATGTTTAGCATTTAACAGTGTAAAAAAACTCAGTATGCATGAAATAGCATTATACCCCCCCTTTAATGTAATGTTAATGCATCTCCTGATTTAATTTTTTCCTAACTGATCAGATTTCAAACGGTGGGACTCCAGACATTTCGTCTGTAGGGATGATGTCAGGCCAGGACAGCATAGGATATCCTTACTCCAACAGCTCTATTTTAAGTAAGTTTGGTTACACGTGTCACAGTGTAATTATGCATTTAATTACTATGTAATAATAACTAACTATGTGTACTTACTATAGGGTTAGCTTTGGGGTGTGGTTTAGGGTTAGTTTGCATGTAATTGTGCATCATTTATAGTTATTAATGCCGTAACTACTTGTAACGTGTAACAAGGACACTGTAAAATAAAGTGTTACCGTAAGTTTTAAAGGTGACTTGATTGATTTGTTAGTATTGCTTTTGACACACTTCTTTCTCTGATCTGTAGGTGATCATTCACACATTGGTATCGGTGACATCACAGACGAGCCCGGCTCCAGCAGCCCCAGCAGTGATGAGGCTGCCATGGCGATCATAATGAGCCTGCTGGAGGCGGACGCAGGCCTGGGCGGTCCAGTGGACTTCAGTGACTTGCCCTGGCCGCTGTGAGAGCCCTGAAGGAGACCTTCACCCATCACATGCACAACCTGTCACACTCTATCCTAACGAGGTGCCACATAAATCCATCTCGTTCACGTTCTAACCAGCCATGACTTTGACAAGCAACACGTGTGGACACTTTTTCTTGGTGACGTTGCGTTTGTTTTTGTCACAATGCCTCAGGTAGCTCCGCCCATAGCAAAATCTCATTGGTCCACAACCCCATTCCACAGCTGTATATTCCAATGTGTCAAATAAGTGATCTTGTTACTGTTTCAGTTGCATTGAGGACAAAATGACTTCTCGCACCAGGTTGTGATGGTGTTAGATCACTCAACATCCTACAACACGCCATTATCAGTGCAAGGATATTGTTTTAATCGACAAACAAAAAACACAAATCCTGTTGGGCTTAGAGATGATTTCTATATGCACCTTGCAGCATTTCAGTTATTTTTTGTTTTTCTGCATATTTACTTATTAAAAAAAAACTCAAATGTGTAACATAGATATGTATATTCCAACATGTATGAATTATTTTATCTGAATGTATATGATTTAAATGAACGAAAGGGCAGTGACATTTTTTTAAAATAAAAAGTATTTCTTTCTCTTTATATTTACAGTGGGGAGAACAAGTATTTGATACACTGCCGATTTTGCAGGTTTTCCTACTTACAAATCATGTAGAGGTCTGTAATTTTTATCATAGGTACTCTTCAACTGTGAGTGACGGAATCTAAAACAAAAATCCAGAAAATCACATTGTATGATTTTTAAATAATTAATTTGCATTTTATTGCATGACATAAGTATTTGATCACCTACCAACCAGTAAGAATTCCGGCTCTCACAGACCTGTTAGTTTTTCTTTAAGAAGCCCTCCTGTTCTCCACTCATTACCTGTATTAACTGCACCTGTTTGAACTCGTTACCTGTATAAAAGACACCTGTCCACACACTCAATCAAACAGACTCCAACCTCTCCACAATGGCCAAGACCAGAGAGCTGTGTAAGGACATCAGGGATAAAATTGTAGACCTGCACAAGGCTGGGATGGGCTACAGGACAATAGGCAAGCAGCTTGGTGAGAAGGCAACAACTGTTGGCGCAATTATTAGAAAATGGAAGAAGTTCAAGATGACGGTCAATCTCCCTTGGTCTGGGACACCATGCAAGATCTCACCTCGTGGGGCATCAGTGATCATGAGGATGGTGAGGGATCAGCCCAGAACTACACGGCAGGACCTGGTCAATGACCTGAAGAAAGCTGGGACCACAGTCTCAAAGAAAACCATTAGTAACACACTACGCCGTCATGGATTAAAATCCTGCAGCGCACGCAAGGTCCCCCTGCTCAAGCCAGCGCATGTCCAGACCCGTCTGAAGTTTGCCAATGACCATCTGGATGATCCAGAGGAGGAATGGGAGAAGGTCATGTGGTCTGATGAGACAAAAATAGAGCTTTTTGGTCTAAACTCCACTCGCCGTGTTTGGAGGAAGAAGAAGGATGAGTACAACCCCAAGAACACCATCCCAACCGTGAAGCATGGAGGTGGAAACATCATTCTTTGTGGATGCTTCTCTGCAATGGGGACAGGACGACTGCACCGTATTGAGGGGAGGATGGATGGGGCCATTTATTGCGAGATCTTGGCCAACAACGTCCTTCCCTCAGTAAGAGCATTGAAGATGGGTTGTGGCTGGGTCTTCCAGCATGACAACGACCCGAAACACACAGCCAGGGCAACTAAGGAGTGGCTCCGTAAGAAGCATCTCAAGGTCCTGGAGTGGCCTAGCCAGTCTCCAGACCTGAACCCAATAGAAAATCTTTGGAGGGAGCTGAAAGTCTGTATTGCCCAGCGACAGCCCCGAAACCTGAAGGATCTGGAGAAGGTCTGTATGGAGGAGTGGGCCAAAATCCCTGCTGCAGTGTGTGCAAACCTGGTCAAGAACTACAGGAAACGTATGATCTCTGTAATTGCAAACAAAGGTTTCTGTACCAAATATTAAGTTCTGCTTTTCTGATTTATCAAATACTTATGTCATGCAATAAAATGCAAATTAATTACTTAAAACGTTGGGTAACACTTTATTTTAAGGTGACGTAGTTACATGTACTTGCTATAGTAATATTAGTAAATTATGCTAATTACAAGTTACTAACCCTAACCGTATAGTAAGTACATGTAGTTAATTAATATTACTCAGCACTTAAGTACAATTTAACTGTCACCTTAAAATAAATGGTTACACTTTATTTTAAGGTGCCATTGTTACAGTGTAATTAATATTACTCAGTACTTAAATATATAATTAACTACATGTACTTACTATATGCATACTTTACTAACACAACCAAATACTAATCCTACCCTAACCCTAATTACATGCAACTGTTATTACTATGGTAAGTACATGTAACATAAGGACACTAAAATAGTGTAACCAAACATCGAATTAGAATTTATGTTCTCTACACATAACTACAAAAACTTTGCATGTGTTTAGAGTAGAAACTCGTTTATAGCTGAATTCCAAGCATTCCCAAACCTGATTGTGAAGTGTTGTGCAAAGGAGTACAGGTAATGAAATGGCTCTATACAATTGTATTGCAGAGGATTTGAGAAACAAAATATACTGCATCTATACTGTATATCAATACAAAGTCAAACTGTTATGCCAAGGCCTGTTCACACCAAGAACGATGACTGTATTAGAATCCACACCAGAGGACGATATTGTTCTGTTTATTCTAAGCATGTTTGACTCACTTTAAATGCTCGAGCTCATTATAGCTGGATGGATTCTGATTGGCTGTCAATGTTTTTATCGTTCATCAGCTGCATAAAATCGTTCTGAAAGTGTTTCCAACAATATCGTTTCTCTGTGCCTATCATTATAGCTGTGGTGTGAACTCTGCTATTCTTTCAAGGTGTGGTTGATTATGATTTCACTTTTTTAACTGTAGTTAGTGTGTAATGTTGCTGTTTGAGCATAAACAACATCTGCAATGTTACGACGCTCAAAGTTCAATGCAAAGGGAGATATTTTCTTTTACAGAAATGGCTTTTTAGGGACTATAACGAGCTTATTCAAGGGTTAGTGACATAACTAACCTTAAAATTTACATAAACCCTGGCCACGGGAACACACAACAAAGGGGGTGAGGCCATGTTGGGCTGAGTTGTTGTAGTAGAGCACATTTAGGAGTCTGCTCATTTATTGCAATACAGTACGTAACACAAACGCAATAGCATGCCATAAAAGCAAGATGACAACATAAGTTATAACTGTAATTAAACTAAACTATACCTGTTCTATCTTCATGCAGCAGATATTCTCTGGCTCTGTGCATCTTACTACAGTTCCCACACGAGCGATTTATCGATTATCATGACAGAATATGCTAATCAATGACTTGATATTAACTCCACATCAGCTACATAAAGTCATCAAATAACCACTCAGAAACGTCCTGTCTCATTCTACATGTTGTCACTTCTTCTTGAGTCTCTCCATTATTGTACGACTCCGGTTTGAACATAAAAGGCTGAACAGTTTCTGACATTTTCAGTGTGTGTCTGTGTGAGGTAATCGAAGCTGCTGAGCTCTAGAAGCTCCGCTCTCTTCTTGAAAGGGGGCCGGGAGCAGCAGCTCATTTGCATTTAAAGGGGCAGCTCACCCTCAAAAACTGAATTTTAACATGCTATAAAAAAATGATCTGTGGGGTATTTTGAACTAAAAACTTCACACACATTCTGGGAACATCAGAGACTTATTTTACATCTTGTAAAAAAGGGGCATTATAGGACCACTTTAATGTTGAGAACAATTTTTATAACTGTATCTTTATCGTTATCGCCATTAGTATGAACGGGCCTTTACACTGTTCTAACAGCTGCTATTATGATCTTTGACATCAGCAAAACACCAAAAATCAAACCTGATGTGTCAAACACAGTACATTATATTATATATCTTTATTAATACAATGATTTTCAAGCGCTTGAACAGACAGATCTTGAGCAGATAAATTAATGTCCATCTAAGAAAAACACTGCATTCATTCACCAGGCAAGTGGATCTCCTGAGGAGATCAAGGGGAGAGCTTTCCGAAAGAAGTGGCACCAAACCCAAATGCATCAAGTGAAAGGAACATTATAATATTAATAATTAAACTCATTGCAGTAATAATGTCAAATGGAAAAGAACGATAGTAACAATAATTATATAATAGGCCCAATTACAAAATAAGTGAGGTTGCTAACTTCATTTCAAACAAACAAAAATAAATTTCCTTTGGTCAAGTAAAAAAAGAGAACAGCGAAGATGGAACAGGAGAGCACTGCCCATGCCAGTATCCCAAGTCCATGTGGATTTTTTTTCTTTTTTAAATACAGTAACTAGACAGTTGAGGCTCTAAGGCTGTGGAGGAGGTGCAGAAGGCAATCTGGTTATAGTGTCACTCTGGTTCATGCTGCAGCATGCTGTGAAGGGGCATCTGCTCTCAGACGGCAGGCGAGGGGACGTCGGGGTCAGGCTCGTTGTTGAAGTTGTTGCTGTAGTGGTGACCGGGGGGAGGGTGGTTGGGAAGAATGTCCAGTTCATCCACCTGTGGTCCAGGGTTCATCACCACAAGCTGGTCCTGGGGAATGTCTGCCGCGGCTGCTGCCAGGTTCGTGATGGACTTGCTCTTCACGCACTGGAAGTCCACGTGTCGACTCTTGCCTTCCTCCTTCTCCCAGGACATGCGGATGAAGGGTCTTTGGACATAGTTGTAGATGACTTCAGGTCGACCGCCGGGACGCTTTTTCACCTTCTCTTTGTATGTTGGATAGCCTACAGATGCAGATTTGATATTCAAAAGTTGAAATTCTGTCATTGTACTCACCCTCACGCAGAACCTTGCCCTTCACTGTAGCTTCCAAATCAAATATGGCCGCTTTTGACTAGAAGTAGACTGATGTATCAGCTAATATTTAGCCATTATGTCTTGACCGAATTTTACTGCGATTTTACAGCTTTAATCAATGGATAGTAAATCATTTTAAATTTGTAGCGAATTTTGAGTGAATACTGTAATAAGTTCACTTTTCATTTTAGAAAATGTGTGTGCATCTCACTGGCTATAATTGAATTGTAGTATGAGTAACACTTTAGTTTAGGGTCCAGTTCTGACTATTAACTAGTTGCTTATTAGCATGCATATTACTAGGATATTGGCTGTTTATAAAGCACATATTAATGCCTTATTCTGCATGACCATATTCTACATCCCTTAATCCTACCCAATACCTAAACTTAACAACTACCGCACTAAATATTAATAAGCAGTAATTAGGAGTTTATTGAGGCAAAAGTCATAGTTAATAGTTAATTAATAGTGAGAATTGGACCCTAAACTAAAGTGTGACTGTAGCATGTATGTATGTATTGTGATTTTATCGGCCATCAGCCGGTCTGCTTTGTAGATATCAATATCATGACTAGAGTTGTCAAAAGTACCGACTTCGGTACTGAAATTAAAAAAATGTGACGATACCAGCATTTTCCTCTAGCATTGAGCGCCGTTGAATGGATCAACGCTCTTCAACGAGCGCTTACACAGATACACACGGGAACGTTTGAAAGCCGGCGTCTATCAGCAGATATATTAGCGATCCACTGATAGACCTCCCTATCAAGCCCCTAGGCATGCAGACTGCTTCTACAACAGTGAACAGTGAAAACATGGGTCGTTCTCAGGAGCTCAGTGAATTCAAGCGTGGTACCGTGATAGGTTGCCATCTATTCACAAATCCATTCGTGAAATTTCATCACTACTAAATATTCCACGCTCAACTGTTAGTGGTATTATAACAAAGTGGAAGCAATTGGGAACAACAGCAACTCAGCCACGAAGTGGTAGACCATGTAAAAATCACAGAGCGGGGTCAGCGCATGCTGAGGCGCACGCCAACTTTCTGCAGAGTCAATAGCTACAGACCTCCAAACTCCATGTGGCCTTCAGATTAGCTCAAGAACAGTGCGTAGAGAGCTTCATGGAATGGGTTTCCATGGCCGAGCAGCTGCATCCAAACCTTACATCACCAAGTGCAATGCAAAGCGTTGGATGCAGTGGTGTAAAGCACGCCGCCACTGGACTCTAGAGCAGTGGAGACGTGTTCTCTGGAGTGACCAATCACACTCCTCTGTCTGGCAATCCGATGGACGAGTCTGGGTTTGGCGGTTGCCAGGAGAACGGTACTTGCCTGACTGCATTGTGCCAAGTGTAAAGTTTGGTGCGGGGGGATTATGGTGTGGGGTTGTTTTTCAGAGGTTGGGCTTGGCCCCTTAGTTCCAGTGAAAGGAACTCTTAATGCTTCAGCATACCAAGACATTTTGGACAATTTCATGCTCCCAATTTTGTGGGAACAGTTTGGGGATGGCCCCTTCCTGTTCCAACATCACTGCACACCAGTCAACAAAGCAAGGTCCATAAAGACATGGATGAGTGAGTCTGGTGTGGAGGAATTTGACTGGCCTGCACAGAGTCCTGACCTCAACCCGATAGAACACCTTTGGGATGAATTAGAGCAGAGACTGCGAGCCAGGCCTTCTCGTCCAGCATCAGTGCCTGACCTCACAAATGCACTTCCAGAAGAATGGTCAAAAATTCCCATAAACACACTCCTAAACCTTGTGGGAAACCTTCCCAGAAGATCTGAAGCTGTTATAGCTGCAAAGGGTGGCCCAACTCCATATTAAACCCTACGGATTAAGAATTGGATGTCATTAAAGTTCATGTGCATGTAAAGGCAGGCGTCCCAAAACTTTTGGCAATATAGTGTATATGTTGCCAATCAGAGGTGTTTAAGAATCCATTCAACAGCGCTCAATGCTAGAGGGAAATGCTGGTATCATCACATTTTTTTTAAATTTTAAGTCAGTACTTTTGACAACTTGATATACAATGAACATCATTGGTTGTCAGGTTTTTTTTGTGACCAGATGTCAGAAGTCAAACCTGACACCTGTTGCCATATTTAATTCTCTGCTACTGCAGAGAAAATAAATTTTTTTGGTGAACTTTCCCTATAATGCATATTTGACTAAATAGGTATAATATTGTAAAAATAGTATGTGAAAATACGATTTCTTACCTTCGATACCCAGCCTAATTTTCTTAAGTCCTCGATCTTTTAAAACTGACTTGGCTACGTCACGGTTTTCAATATACTTGAAGAAGCGATACAGTTTTGTACTGTATATAACTGAAAAGGGGAAAAAAAAGAAGTATATTGGTTGTAGCCACAGATAAAAACACTAGTGATGCACCAAACAGCAAACAAATAATTCTCTGTTTTGGCTGAAATGTTTTGGAGGGCCGAAATCATTGACTGAAATGGTGACATTTTATTAGCGCTTCTCCGATGGCGAATTTTGACTGTGTTAAGCATCTATTTCTTGCACACAATGCGGATAAGATACAACAGGTAAACAAGTCAACTGTGTGGAACACTAGTGATGGATTAACAATATTGATTTTTAATTTTTAATTAGTCTTTTTATGAACCTATATCGATTCATAAATCCCAGGATCACTCATTTAGTGCTGTTTTCTGATGATGCATGAACAAAAGTTCAAACATTTTGTTGCGCACCTGCCATCCAATAAAGACAATAAGCTTGTGTGTTTTTAATATGACTTTTAATATGAAACTAATTCTCCGCTTTCAAACTCTTTGATGTTCTTTATGTGGCGTGACAGATCGCTGTCACCTCAGTTCAAGCGGCAGTGTGAACTGATCATCTCTTCCTCTTTACTACTAGTTATAGCACAAAATAAACATGAATGAGCATCAGAAGGTATGTTTAAAGAACTTGGACAACTTACTGAAATGTATCAAGTCATGTAATTGCTCAATCTTTGTGTTTCAACCACGGAAAGATGTCAGTAAAACAGCTAGTAAGCGATATTTCAGGTAACGTTACATTTATTTATTTAGGAAAGCCATTCAATGTTCATAGCTGGATAGTTAGCTTGAAAAAATAACTCTAGAAAGGAGCATTTTGATAAATAAACGCACTATATTGCATATCCGTTATATTTTTACTTAACCTGTTAGTGAAGTCTTCATAATTTATGTAGCCTATGTTTGAATATTTTTTTTAATTACATTACATTTTTTATTTAATTAAATGTTTACATTTTAAGCATGAATTGGAGTAAAAACACAAGTATATTAAAAAGTTGATATAAAACTGCCTTAGGCAGAATTTAATCAGCTTTAAAAGCGGATATTTTTATTATTTTTTACTTTTTAACTCTTCGGATTTCGGCTAAATGAAAGCTTTAATTTTGGTAAAAAAAATTCATTTTGGTGCATCACTAAAAACAATTTTTAAGATAATACAGAAAGGTGTGTGTGATTACTTTGTGAATACTCCTCTCCCATCTGAGGCGGGTACTCCTCGTCCCAGTCCACCACGTCATCGTCTGTGAGCACTACGATGTGACACTCCCTCTCTCCGCTCTGAGCGCTTGCCACCATCAGAGGGAGCACCATCTCCTCCAAATAGAACTCAAACTGCCGCCGAGCACCGTCATTGGACAGCTCGTGCATCAGGGCACCTGAAGAGACAAACTGGGTCAATAAACAACAACCTGTGGAAAATCAAAGCAGGGAAATCTGTCAGCCAATAGGCTGAGAACATGGTTAAAATAGCACAGTTGTCAGATCACAGAGCTGGCATGGGCATTAACAGTAGACTAATCTCACTTTATCAGAATGGGCTTTTCAAGAAGCAGAGAATTACTCACTCAGGTCTCGACACTTGATAGTACTGTAGTCAAAAGAGATGCACAGATAGTCGCACGCTTCCCTCAGCTCGGGAATGGAGATTCCATCAGGACAACGGATTATCCCAGATTTATAGTAATCCTGCCAGTTAGAGAAAGAACAGACAACACAGAAGATGCAATTACAGAAGCTGCACCACTTAAAGTGCCTCATTATGATATTATTTTAAACACTCTTCATTTTGTTTTGGAGGTCTCCTACAACAGGTTTACATGCATCCAAAGTAAAAAAAAACACTTTAATTTTCTCATGATATACAGTGCAACATCAACTCTTTTCTCACAGTGTCTGAAACGATCAAGGATTTATTTAGTCTATCTAAACAACTCCTTTCTGAGAGCTGCTCTGATTGGTCAGATGGCCCAGTCTGTTGTGATTGGTCTACTCTGCTCTGATTGGTCAGATGGCCCAGTCCGCTGTGACTGGTCTACTCCACTCTGATTGGTCAGATGGCCCAGTCTATTGTGATTGGTCTACTCTGCTCTGATTGGTCAGATGGCCCAGTCTGTTGTGATTGGTCTACTCCACTCTGATTGGTCAGATGGCCCAGTCTATTGTGATTGGTCTACTCTGCTCTGATTGGTCAGATGGCCGAGTCTGTTGTGATTGGTCTACTCTGCTCTGATTGGTCAGATGGCACAGTCCGTTGTGATTGGTCTACTCTGCTCTGATTGGTCAGATGGCATAGTCCGTTGTGATTGTTCTACTCTGCCCTGATTGGTCAGATGGCACAGTCCGTTGTGATCGGTCTACCGACGCCTACCGTATCTAATAGGAAGTGTGACAAGTCATTTTGGCAGTTCAGTATCCACCATTCAAGCGTAATAAGATGTAAAAGAGCTGAATTTGCGATCGCGTGCTGAGCTTTCTGTGCGCTCACTTTGCCAGTGTGCCAGTCAGCACGAGCACCGCACTGTTCCTTTTCAAGTTATATTGCACTTATAACTATTTTTAATATCAAGCATATCCCACTCTTTATATTCTCATTCATGCGTTTCATCAGTCTGAAGTGTCAATAGTGCTGTGATATACATATTTTCATATTTTACATTATAATGCTGTAAATTCTCTTGCAACATTTTAAATGGTTCATTTGGCTTTTAGTGTTTTGTTATTTATTTAGACAAAAAAAAAAAACTTAGAACTTTAATATCAGCTATTTACTGGTTACCGTCCATTACATTAAATTAATTTTCAGCAGAAAAACTGTCCGAATTTTAATATCAGACACACCTGCAGTAGACCACGTGCCCTTGATACATTAGAGCCAAAGAGCTCACAAAGGTGAGACAGGTTCAAAACCAGATTCTGTCCAAATCCCATTCCCTATCCCCTCTAGTGATTATTATACTGCAGTTCAAATTGGTCCTGTAAATTGAACGCTTCTGTTAAAGCTCTCAGGCTCAACACATCCTCTCTCTGGATTGCTAGTCAGTGACATTGTTTGAATGCACTCATCTGAGTTTATTGATTGTCTACAGAGCTCTGAGCTACAGCAGCACAATAAACACTGCCCTGAGACACATAACAGACACTGTGGCGAAAGATCATTACAGCAGGATATACAGCAAAGCTGATGACAGGCTTATGCTGCACTTAACAGCATTATTTAAAAGCTATTGCTGGAAGCTCATTATGAGATGTTCCCAGAGACGAAGCAGCCCACAGTGCAAGCCTGTGACCAAACCACAAAGCTGTCTTACATATTCATTTACGCATACAAATCACCTATTATTCTTCCAATTAACAAGTTTTGTTCTGCTATCTAAACACAATTAGGGATTTCCTTGGGCCTGTTTACACCTGGTTACTTCATGCATTTTCTCTGATGGGACAGCTTTCCGATCGTGAAAAGACCAGGTGTAAATGCCCTCCAAAACGCTTTCGAGACGGATTTAAATCCAATCACTCAAACCACTTCAGGAGGTTGTTTGAGACGCATCCCAAACAAAACTGGACAAGTGTAAATGCATCTGGTTGTTGAAACCACGTTTATAAATTTTACTCCTCACAAAAAAAAATAAGCGTGAGAGCGTGTTACAGTAGGCTATATGACGTTATAGCCAGATATAACAGGGCTACTGCAACACGTGCCACATGAGTAGCTGAGTATCTCTTCTGCAAGCCGATGCCACAAATGAAACTGAAAGTAAGTCGCAAACGTTCAACACAATCATCTTCATTAAAAGTAGTGAGACTAAAATATCTTACCAGTGCTGATGCCGCTCTCTGTCCTATTGCGGTCTTTGATCTTGAAATTAGCTGATGATAAATAAAATGCAGCTCATATCTGATGTTTTCGTTAACCTGAACTCCGTTAAATTTGCATATAGCGCGGGAAATGAAGATCGGATTCATATCCCATTTGCTGAGACACATTTATGTGACCAAGTGTAAAATGGAACCGTTTTAACTCATGAAGTGACATGAAAGTCGTCATATTAGAACTTATAAATAAAATATTTACATTTGATACCACAAGAATTTGTGAGTGACTGTAGCATCTTGTTAAGTGGGTCACACATCAGAAACCGGTAGGAAAAGGAACAGGTATCGTACATAAAATGAATAGTGCTGTCAATTGACAAATTTTTTTTTTTACTAATTATTCGCACATTTTTCTGTAATTAATCGCACCTAACATTAACATTTTATTTATAATTATATTTTTATATTGTATAATTTCACATTGAAATGTAGAAACAGCATGAAGTCAGAATATTTTAATTTGCTAAACGGCATCTCTTTAGTAAGTACAATGAATAGAGGCCAGATACCAATACTGCTACTGATGTAAATGGATCTCTCTATTTCTGGGGATGAAATGAGTACTTATAGCCATTCAACATTACAGTATGATTGAGAGCCATCATTTTTTAACATTTAATAAAAATAAATTAACATTAAAATACAACTACTTTTAATTTAAGCTGTGTCTTTAATATAGCAGGGCTCAACATTTTTTCTAGTTCTGATTTTTACTTGATTCTAGTTCAGATTAATACTTATTAAAGCTCCAAAAGTGATTCAGTCAAGCGCAGTGAGTGATTTTCTCTGTTATTTGATTAACTTTACTGACACAGACTGCAGTAGATTTATGCGGTCACTTTAAGACTTGACACAAATGACGTGGATCTGACACGCATCCAATGTTCTCAACTCTTTACAGTCATTTAAGACTTCTTAACTCAAATAAGACCGAGCTTACGAGGATACAACAATGGGCATTTTGACAATTTTGCATTTCTGTCCGTTCAAGCGTGAAAGAGAACTCAATGCAGTACTGGTGCACTATCTGGAGCGGCTTTCTGTGCACGCGTTTCGGGTGAGCAAACACAGAGAGCCACTTTACAGAAATCATGCCAGTGTATATTTGAGTTCTTTCACACTTGAATGAATAATAGCGTGATCTTATAATGTAACGCTAGCCAAAGGATGCCAGAAAAAAAAAAAAAAAAATGGATGCTGCGTTAATTGCATAGAATATGTTTAATGTGTTAAAATGGGAAAAAAAAGTAAAAAGTGCTAATAGTGTTAATTTTGACAGCCCTAAAAATGAATCATTCAAGCCACATGCTGTCTGCCTGCAGCATCCGGGGTGTGACTCGCTTTAAATGTGCAGAGACAGTAAAGACAAGCTATCTAGGAGACAAAAACCCACCAGAATTGCCCTAAACACAGTGGAGCTGATGCCCTCTGCCACCTCATACTCTCCTTTTTCATTGGGCCGGGTGAAATTGTGTTCCCGTCCAGATCCAAACATTCTACAAAACAAAAAGAAAAAAGACATGGAAAAATGTATCAGAAATAGACCGATTACACGTTATTTTAAGGCTAAGAAAAGTTAAAGGGTTCTGTCATCTCATTATCTCCAATTTCTTCCTTTGAGAGAGATATTTAAAGTAAGTACCATTTGCTTCCCTTCTATGGAGGACAAAAACAGCCCAGAAATTCTGCAAAATAGTCCCTGCTGGTATTAAGATAGGACTATGCTGATGTAATCACTGTTTTACATCTAGTAGTACCTGGGGTTCCTGTGGGTTCTCAAAAAGTCTTAAATTTAGTTTAAATTTAGTGACCAAATTTAAGGCCATATACCGCCGGCTTCAAAGACGAGACTTAAGCCTAGTCACAGACTAAAATGCATGTTTAAGCTGTTTTAACTGAAAGCAACTTGCACTGATATATCTTAAAACATGTCAGTGCCATTGTTTTGTCTCAAGATGCACACCAGTAATGACGTTTTCTAAGGCACGTTTATAAATGACATAATTGAACTAAGGCCTAATCCTGGCTTAATCTAAGACCTGTTTGTGAAACAAGGCCAAAAGGTCTTAAATATCTTAAATGCTCTAACAAAAGTCTTCATTATCCTTTTAAAAGGTCTTAAATTCTGGGGAAGGAAAAACAGGAATCACAATATATCCTAATGTGATTATTAAAGTGTAAAAGGCAACAATTTAATTACATAAATGTGAGCGCTGCATGTAAAAACTCTTCAAATATGATCATATCAGCAAAATCCGATATCGATCAACCTCTAATTTGTATGCACTGTTATATTAGTACATAAACCAATTTCAATACATATGTATAGTTCTGTTCATAAGTTTACATACCCCTGGCACAATATGACAGATGTTAATAAGGTTAACAAAATAAGAGGGATCATAATAAATTCATAGTCACTCAGAAGATGACTGAAAATCAAAGAAAGTGCAGGGTTTTTCTGAAGAAAGGACAAACAAAAGACTCTTGAACAACGACCACAAAACAGCCATCCAGTTGATCATCAACACACAGTATAAAAATTAATTTGTGTAAACATCTTTCACGTGAAACGGCTTACTCAGGATAGTACTATTTAAAAAACACGTTTTTATGATCCCTCGTTTTGTTAAAATTATGAACATCTTGTATATTCTGCATGGGTTATGTAAACTTTTGAGCTGAACTGTACATTGAATAAAACATGTCTTGAATGCAGTTGAATGCATTACTGTTTAATTAAGTAAAAGAATCTGAGATGCATGATTTATTTTGAGATTGTATGGGTTTGTTCTGTGTGAACATACAGTATTCATTTTATTTGTGCAGGTCTTTAAAAAAAAGTTTTAAAATTTTGTTTTGCATATGCATGCATATCAATTTAATATTTTTTTCTGGGAGCCCTTGAGTCAGATTAGCATTACCACTACGAATGCAATGTGGTCATAAATATGTTCATACATGTTTTAAATGACATGAAGGTGTTAAGTAGACAATCAAAATTATGAGGTGATCTTTAACCCTTTATCAGATGAGCGGTCTGCTCCTAACCTGCCCAGCATGGTGTTGGGCTGTGCTGTGAAAATCGAGGGGTCCACCACGAAGCGAGTGTTGTCCACAATGAGCGTGACCTTCTCTGATGTTCGGACGCTGCGGGCTCCATCTTTAACATTCTCATAGACGAAGACCATTTCACCGAGGCCCATGCTCTTGTAGGTGCCCTCTGAACTGGACAAGCTACTGTTACGGCTGCTGGCCACCCCACTGCTGCTGCTGCTGGGAGAGATCCTCTGAGGCCTGGGGCTGCTGGGCCGTGATGAGCCGCCCTCACGATCTGCCCACGTGACACACAACATGATGACAAACTACACGACTTATATGAACAGCCAAATCGGACCTAAACGACAAAGAGAGTTCTCTCACCGCTGTTGTGTTGCCGTGTGGGTGAGGTCACGTTGCGAATACAGGGTGTAAGCTGGCCTTCGGCACGCTCGTGTGAGGAGTCCCGAGAGCGGTCACTGGAGCGCCTTCGATCTCTGGATCGGTCACAGCCTCCGCTGGCACCATGCATGTTCATTTTCACCTGGACAGTCTCAAGTCCAGACTAACACATCTGGCCACTGCAGGAAGCGAAAAAAGAGAGAAACCTTAGAAAACACCTCTGAATACAAACCCCAGTGTCACAATTCAGCGACTCTTGAGAGGAACAGACTCCCAGCCTAATTTAAGGTGAAATGGGTCCCACAACACCATAGAGAGCTGATGTCACGATTGTTCACATCTCTGCACAGCAAAGCTGAGACCAGAGTTATTATAGTAAACTAAAACTAAAAACATAAAACTTTTACGTTACTTTAAATAAATGTTAACTTAAATTAAATAAAGTATTAAATAAAACATTTCACGTGTTAATTTACTTGACGTACTAAAATAACTAAAACTGAAATTACAATTAATACAAATAAAAAAATAAATAAAACCAATACAAGACAAAAACACAAAAAAATTAAATTAAGAAAATATAAAAATAAAACATTCAAAATGTTAAAATATAAATATTATATATATATATATATATATATATATATATATATATATATATATATATATATATATATATATATAATAAAAGTGCTGTCAGATTGATTAATCGCATCCAAAATAAAAGTTCATGTTTAAATAATATGTGTGTGTACTGTGTATAATTATTATGTATATATAAAAATACACTCATTCATGTATATATTTATGAAATATTTGCATGTATATGTTTTTATATAATTTATATTATATATAAATTTTATATATAAATGACAATTTTTTCTTAAATATATACATGCATGCATGTGTGTGTATTTTTATATATTATATATATATATATATATATATATATATATATACACACTCACCTAAAGGATTATTAGGAACACCTGTTCAATTTCTCATTAATGCAATTATCTAATCAACCAATCACATGGCAGTTGCTTCAATGCATTTAGGGGTGTGGTCCTGGTCAAGACAATCTCCTGAACTCCAAACTGAATGTCAGAATGGGAAAGAAAGGTGATTTAAGCAATTTTGAGAGTGGCATGGTTGTTGGTGCCAGACGGGCCGGTCTGAGTATTTCACAATCTGCTCAGTTACTGGGATTTTCACACACAACCATTTCTAGAGTTTACAAAGAATGGTGTGAAAAGGGAAAAACATCCAGTATGCGGCAGTCCTGTGGGCGAAAATGCCTTGTTGATGCTAGAGGTCAGAGGAGAATGGGCCGACTGATTCAAGCTGATAGAAGAGCAACTTTGACTGAAATAACCACTCGTTACAACCGAGGTATGCAGCAAAGCATTTGTGAAGCCACAACACGCACAACCTTGAGGCGGATGGGCTACAACAGCAGAAGACCCCACCGGGTACCACTCATCTCCACTACAAATGGGAAAAAGAGGCTACAATTTGCACGAGCTCACCAAAATTGGACAGTTGAAGACTGGAAAAATGTTGCCTGGTCTGATGAGTCTCGATTTCTGTTGAGACATTCAGATGGTAGAGTCAGAATTTGGCGTAAACAGAATGAGAACATGGATCCATCATGCCTTGTTACCACTGTGCAGGCTGGTGGTGGTGGTGTAATGGTGTGGGGGATGTTTTCTTGGCACACTTTAGGCCCCTTAGTGCCAATTGGGCATCGTTTAAATGCCACGGCCTACCTGAGCATTGTTTCTGACCATGTCCATCCCTTTATGACCACCATGTACCCATCCTCTGATGGCTACTTCCAGCAGGATAATGCACCATGTCACAAAGCTCGAATCATTTCAAATTGGTTTCTTGAACATGACAATGAGTTCACTGTACTAAAATGGCCCCCACAGTCACCAGATCTCAACCCAATAGAGCATCTTTGGGATGTGGTGGAACGGGAGCTTCGTGCCCTGGATGTGCATCCCACAAATCTCCATCAACTGCAAGATGCTATCCTATCAATATGGGCCAACATTTCTAAAGAATGCTTTCAGCACCTTGTTGAATCAATGCCACGTAGAATTAAGGCAGTTCTGAAGGCGAAAGGGGGTCAAACACAGTATTAGTATGGTGTTCCTAATAATCCTTTAGGTGAGTGTATATATATATATATATATATATATATATATATATATATATATATATATATATATACACACACACACACACACACACACATCATTATACACAGTACACACACAAACTGTATATTATGTAAACAAACTTTTACCTTTTATTTTGGATCCGATTAATCGTGATTAGCACTAATATATAAAATAGCATCACAATAAAACTAAAATAACACTGACTGACAAGTCAGTCCATTTCCTCCATTTCAACTGCTGGTGCATCACTGCTCTTAGGCTGCATCCAAAAACGCATTCTTCCGTAAAACAGTATGTGACGAGTAGTATGTCTGAATTCACAATACCCATAAAAGAGTAGGCAAAAAGTACCCAGACGACCTACTACTTCCAACAAGATTCTGAAGTGTGCATACGATGGACATTTTACTATCCCATGAGGCCACGGGAGAGGATTTGTGAATGTAGGTGAACGGACGCAACTGATGCTGGTAGGTCACGTGATAATGACAACATGGCGAATGTACAGTGGGGAGAACAAGTATTTGATACACTACCGTTTTTCCAGGTTTGCCCACTTACAAAGCATGTAGAAGTCTGTAATTTTTATCATAGGTACTCTTCAACTGTGAGAGACGGAATCTAAAACAAAAATCCAGAAAATCACATTGTATGATTTTTAAAGAATTAATTTGCATTTTATTGCATGACATAAGTATTTGATCACCTACCAACCAGTAAGAATTCCGGCTCTCACAGACCTGTTAGTTTTTCTTAAAGAAGCCCTCCTGTTCTCCACTCATTACCTGTATTAACTGCACCTGTTTGAACTCGTTACCTGTATAAAAGACACCTGTCCACACACTCAATCAAACAGACTCCAACCACTCCACAATGGCCAAGACCAGAGAGCTGTGTAAGGACATCAGGGATAAAATTGTAGACCTGCACAAGGCTGGGATGGGCTACAGGACAATAGGCAAGCAGCTTGGTGAGAAGGCAACAACTGTTGGCGCAATTGTTAGAAAATGGAAGAAGTTCAAGATGACGGTCAATCTCCCTCGGTCTGGGGCACCATGCAAGATCTCACCTCGTGGGGCATCAATGATCATGAGGAAGGTGAGGGATCAGCCCAGAACTACACAGCAGGACCTGGTCAATGACCTGAAGAGAGCTGGGACCACAGTCTCGAAGAAAACCATTAGTAACACACTACGCCGTCATGGATTAAAATCCTGCAGCGCACGCAAGGTCCCCCTGCTCAAGCCAGCGCATGTCCAGGCCCATCTGAAGTTTGCCAATGACCATCTGGATGATCCAGAGGAGGAATGGGAGAAGGTCATGTGGTCTGATGAGACAAAAATAGAGCTTTTTGGTCTAAACTCCACTCGCCGTGTTTGGAGGATGAAGATGGATGAGTACAACCCCAAGAACACCATCCCAACCGTGAAGCATGGAGGTGGAAACATCATTCTTTGGGGATGCTTTTCTGCAAAGGGGACAGGACGACTGCACCGTATTGAGGGGAGGATGGATGGGGCCATGTGTTGCGAGATCTTGGCCAACAACCTCCTTCCCTCAGTAAGAGCATTGAAGATGGGTCGTGGCTGGGTCTTCCAGCATGACAACGACCTGAAACACACAGCCAGGGCAACTAAGGAGTGGCTCCGTAAGAAGCATCTCAAGGTCCTGGAGTGGCCTAGCCAGTCTCCAGACCTGAACCCAATAGAAAACTTTTGGAGGGAGCTGAAAGTCCGTATTGCCCAGCGACAGCCCCAAAACCTAAAGGATCTGGAGAAGGTCTGTATGAAGGAGTGGGCCAAAATCCCTGCTGCAGTGTGTGCAAACCTGGTCAAGAACTACAGGAAACGTATGATCTCTGTAATTGCAAACAAAGGTTTCTGTACCAAATATTAAGTTCTGCTTTTCTGATGTATCAAATACTTATGTCATGCAATAAAATGCAAATTAATTACTTAAAAATCATACAATGTGATTTTCTGGATTTTTGTTTTAGATTCCGTCACTCACAGTTGAAGAGTACCTATGATAAAAATTACAGACTTCTACATGCTTTGTAAGTGGGCAAACCTGCAAAATCGGCAGTGTATCAAATACTTGTTCTCCCCACTGTAGTACGTCCGGATTACATTCATACTACATAGAACGTACTTTTTTAGCGGTCACAAAGTAAGTACTTATTCAAAATAAGTACCTACTCAAGAGAGTATGCGATTTCGGACGCAGCCATTGACTTCATAGTCATATAGATGCAGCATCACACAGAAAGATTAATTTACTCTGCAACAGAAAGTGATCAATAATATGGGGGTTACTGATAGGGGTGGGAATCTATATGCATCTCACAATTCAATTCAGGGAGCTACAATTCTTAATTATTGGGGTGGGGGGGGGGTGGGGGGGTTGAGATACATTCCCAAAACACCCCAATGTAGTTCACAACACCACATTTACATGATACTCATTGATGTCAGATGCTCAGGCAGAAATGTAGCATATTAAGAGTCAGTACTAATATCCAAATACAAAAGACAAGTAAATAAGGCAGCAGATGAGACAGATCGCACAGGAGTGAGAGAGGGTGTGTTCGAACAGCTTCTGTTCCAGTTGATCAGGAAGTGCCTGGGGTAAATTCAGCTGTTGTCATGAGTGTAATATGCAGGAAAAACGGGGCTTGGGCCCTGGTGTTTGTCATGCAACTGAACCGACTCGTTGTGTGTGTGCATACACACCTGTAGAATATAAGTGAACACTATTGTACTACATGGTTTTTGGACTTGTCCCATGTTAAAGTAATCATACAGTACCGTGGTAGATATCAAAGTACCATTCTATTACCATCTGATACATCACTGTACCATGGTAAAGACACGTTTGAAAGTTAAATTATGTGTCAAACATATGTAATCCTAAAACAAATTAGATAAATAACCATTAAGACGGGATATGAATCAAACATCTGTCTGGAGAACCACTCCCTCTGTGCACAGCACTTCTGGGGCTTTTTTAAAGTTCAGGAAATTCCAAAGATAGTTGTCCATTTAAACCAGTCCCTTAAAATAAAACAAATACAGAAAGAGAGGGAGGGAGAGAGACCACCCCTTTCTTCCTGAGCCGTGTACTGACCAAATAACATGTCTGAGGACTTCAGATAAACCCTTGGCCAGTTTATCATTCCTACATATTGTGCTAAGTACCATATTTTCTATAACAAAGAGTCAGTGCAGTAAATAAAATTTAACATTGTTAAAATCTGAGTCAAAGGTCCTGCAAAGTCTCGGTTAAAGCCAAAACCACAAACTGTTATCCTTTTAAATGTGTAGTTAAGTGATTCACAAGTAGATAAACTAGTAGATTTACAAGGAAGTGAGTTGCTACATTTATCACCCTGTGCTACTGTGAGTAATCTTGCAGTATTTACACACTTCACAGAACTCATGTGATGAGATTGTCTTCACAAGTACAAGCAGACATGTTTATTTCCCCATAACCTAATATAATGTCATTAATTAACCAATGAACTGCTTTTAATCAATCTCTTTTACATTACATTCCTTTCCTATCAGAAATGTTTTGCCAGACAAAAAAAAGTAAACATGTTTAAACATCTCTATATGACGTTGCTTTAGATATAACATGTTTAAGTATTTCAATATTTACATGAATGTAATTTTTAACTATTCGGGATGTGATGTTACAACTATGACGTGATTAATTTTTTAACCTTTTCCATAATATTTTTTATATATGTGTGTGTGTATATGTATATAGCTGTTCTCTTAACTTATCATTATGATACATAATTTAGTGAAAAGGGGAATAATTAAAGTAATTTAAAATGTAAAAATATATATATAAAATTGTTACAGTTGTATTTGGTCGACCTTATTCAATTAAACTGCTTTACCATATCAAAGTGTATGTGTGTGTATATATATATATATATGTGTGTGTGTGTGTGTGTGTAGTCTGATATAAAAGGCAATATATTTAGAGGTATTTTTATTTTTTTTCTAGTAACGACACCTACTTGTTTTCGTTTTTTATATATATATATATATATATATATATATATATATATATATATATATATATATATATATATATATATATATTTACATAAAAATAAAATGCAATAGTGTTGTTTTGAAGTAAAAAGAACCTTTTTCTTTGTGAATGTAATTCATAATTCAGAGAGTTACGTTAAATGTCAACAATAACAAAATATTGTTTAGGGCCACTGAAGTGTAAATAATTATGTTTCATAATGTTATTTGTTTATTTAAAAAATATAATAATAATAATAATAATAATAAATAAATAAAATATATATATATATATATATATATATATATATATATATATTAAACTCTTCTGGTTTGATCGCCAAAAGCGACAGAACTGACATCCGTCCAACTAATCAAAGTCTCGCGAATGGTGTGTCATCCTTCCAGAGTCGAGACATAACAAGAAAAAAAGAACGAAAGCGAAAAAACCGCTATCTGACACGTTTCACTCAATTATTAAATAGGCAAATATATAATTAAATGTGTGGTTATGTGTCTAGTGTGCTGTAAAGCAGAGAACTAATTTTTACACACAAAACCTCAGCGGACGTTACAGAACTATTAGCTAGCCACCGAAGCTAACCAACAAAACAACAGCCGTTTAGATTAAAAATTATACAAATTCTTACCTTTTTACAGTGTCGTGAGCATAGTTTGTGAAAAAATTAAATACTGGTGTTCTCCCGTGGGGTAAACCGAAAAGAAAAACCGTCAACATTTGAGGAGGACCATCAGCTTTTTCTGAAAACGCGAATTTGATCTCCACCAACTGCTGACAGGAAACACGACTTCGCTGAAGTATCGCGAGAACTGCGTGATGTAGTCAGTGGGCTTTATAAAATTGATCAGATTACAAGTTGCTAGCTTTTCATGTTTTGCTTGCTGAAGTACAACATTATTTTGGGACTATCTCTATCTCGTGTAATCAGAAGGCTTTAAAATCTATTTAAATACGTAAGTCTTTTAATCTTTTCCTTTGATGTGATCTATTCTGATTAGTTATATACCCCTGTCTTGTACCTTTTTTTCTTTCTTTCCTTTTTTTGTTTATTTGTTCTACATTGTTACTGCTTCCTTCTTTGTTTATATAATGTTGTCAAAAAAAAAAAAAATTACAAGTTGCTAGCATTAAGAAAGAAAGAAAGAAAGAGCAACACAAATCAAGTCAATCTTAGTTTGTTGTGTATGTAATATAGTGTACAGTTAAACAGATCCAGTTGGTCCACATTTTAGTGCAATTGCTGGATGTCTGTAGCAACTCATAATGTAAAAACTGCACATAATGTAATAAGTATTACATTATTATTATAATAAAATGTTCATAATGTAATACTTTTCTCAAAATGTAATAAAAAAATGTACATTATGAGAAAATAATTACATTATAAACTCACCAAAATCATGTCATATTTTCATTATTGTAATAGCTTTTAAAACATAAAAGAATACTAATATTCCCTTACAGTACATTTTTAAAAATCTAAAGCCAGTCTTAAACTACCTGTGAAATGCAACATTTAAATATTCATGCAATTATTATTATTAGTAGTAGTAGTAATAGTAGTAGTAGTATATGTTTATTAAACATAAAGCCTTGGTATTCCTTTACAGTACATTTTAAAAATCTAAATCCAGATAAATAATTAAAATCAGAACTTTTGCACCTTTAAATTTTATGACTGGATTTAGATTTTTTTTAAAAATACTGTAAGGGAATACTAATATGTTTTTACAATAATGAAAATATGTAATAATGCAATACTTATAACATTATGTGCAGCTTTTACATTATGTGCAGTTATTACATAATGACTTGCTACAATGTCTAAAAAAAGTACAAATCTTTCTTGAAGAAAAAAAACATTTAAAGAGCATGTACTGTACTACACACAAACAAAAACAGTGACTAAAAGCATAGGCCTACTACAAGGTTAAGACATTGTCCTTTGTATGTCCTACACAGGGTCTAAACATTATGCTTTAATATCTAAATAAAGACAAATATTTACAAATAAATAAAAATACTATTTAAAAAATAAATAGAAAATAAAAAAGACATAAGTAAAGCAGTGCACTTTCTTTCTCCAAGTACAGCAGTATATTTTAATTGACACTTACTGTGTCCTCCTCCTGCACTGACGTCACTGAGAAAACACTTTTCATTATCTAGAGTTCATTCACTTTTCAAAAACATCAGTTGTCAGTCCCAGATCCAGGTCGCACCTTCTCCCTTTCTTAAACGTCTGATAGATGGGGTGTTGTTTTTCCCTTTTTGCTCCTTTTGGGAGTCATTTACTGAGGGTATGAGGATATTGTTCAGCTTCAGCTGAAGCCAGTCCTGTCTTTCTAACATCTCCTTGTGCTCCCGGACGTTGTGCATGAGCTGAACTTCGCTGATTGACCTCTTGCTGTTGCAGATGGAGATACGGAGAGGTCAGGTTTTAATTGAGATCACAAAACTAAAAACAACATCTCAGAGCAATATGTCGCATCCTATTCTCTCTTACCTGAGTGGTGCTCCCTCCAGATATAACAAACTGCAAAGACCCCACAGCACAATGATAAGCACGGTTTTCTCCAAAGAACGTATGGGTAACATAGTGATACCTGTAGGGTAAGTTATAGTAAAGAGACTTTTCATTTCTTCTATAATCCACAAGTGTCCTTGATAGTGAGATAATGGCCTCTAAACTTACCAAGTCTTGTTGTCTTTTATTTGACTGCTTTTGTATTTCGTGGCTGCTGTACTGAGAGGGTCCATGTGTTGTCCGGTGTCGTATTTGTGCATTGGGGCTACTCTTCCTCTTTTTATATGCACAAGCCCCCTCCCGTTGGTCATTGATGAGCTTTCTGCATTATTGATGGTGATGTCATCCATTCTTTGATGGAGACTGGCATGCACATGACGACACATGACTACCAACACCCCCACTAATTCTGTTTTCAACACCTTGGTCAAGACCCCTGTGATCACAGTGCTGTAGAACTAGTGCCATGTACGGCTATGATGGTCAGACAGGGTGCCGCCTTCGACAAAGTAAATACATGTTTCGTTATATTATGTTCAGAGACTCAAAACACAGTTTCACACACTCTTTTTAGGAATTATTATTCTTAATTATTACACCTAAGACAGATTTGTAATATTTTTGTATATTTTTTATGTATGCGTCGAGAATAAAGAATTCAATCTGATTTTTTTTTTTTTATTATTGTAATTGGCGACTGCAAACTTTTCTTACACGCAACCTGTCTACTGAAAACAACTTATAACCACCTTTGGCAAGGATGATATTTTTATTAGTTTATATAGCCAACATTTATCATATGAAAATGATTCCCTAACTTAATTAGGAGAACACAGAGTAAATTCTGTAACTCATTTCTCATGTTGTTTACAACACAACACCATCATATGATCATATGATTTATTGATGTATTGTTGAATGCCATTCCGGGATTCCGTCTTGTAGTTTACCAGGTCAGACGGAGGAAATAACACAAAAGTTTTGTGCCAAACATCATGGTGCAAGCAAGGTCCACCTGAAGTTTAAGTGATCTATGGGAGGTGTATAACCTTGTCATACTCTCATGGGACACATTAGGTAACCATGAGAGAAGTTTTCTAAATGTGGAAGAGGAATGGCTATGTCATGACACATGCAGTAATTCCTAGTAAGGAACCAAACTGAAAGAACCAAAACAAATGTCTATTATATTAATGAAAACTCAAAGTATGTTTGTTATTATATAGCCAGCAGTTTTTAAACCAAATTAAATCATAATTTCAATAATTCCCCATTATCTGTGTCAGCCCTTCTCAGAATCTCAATTTAAATTCACAATTAAGGATTTAATAATAATACTTTATAGTAAATAATAATAAACAATATTATTTGTTTAGCATCAAAAAAGTTGTTCACAATACATAATCATATGTACAGGATTTAAATATATAGATAAAAATACATCAAATAAAAAACAAATTCTATATAAAACATTGGCAATCTTTACTACTTAAATATTAGTAAATGCAGGACAATACAATTTTTAATGAGATGTACAAATAAAAATAGAGATATCACAGAGTCTGTTCAACAGTGTAATATGTTAGACTTGCTGATATAAATCTATGTTTCACTGTAAATTTGAAACTCAGAGCATGTCTGTATTTAGCTAAAGAAAGTATCAATTTTCATGCATAGCAATAAAAAGTGTTAAATTGTGCTGCTGAATCTCATAGCTGAGTGGAAGAATACACGAAACAATATTGGTCCCAGCACGGAGCCTTGAGGAACATCACAAGCGATTGATGAAGCAATTAAAAAAACTTGATACCTTTAATTTTTAAGTTCAATCAACTTGGCTGTGTAAGTCATTT
The DNA here is from genome assembly GCA_039654105.1 of Coreius guichenoti. NCBI lineage: Eukaryota > Metazoa > Chordata > Actinopteri > Cypriniformes > Gobionidae > Coreius > Coreius guichenoti. Next base: position 5,517,391 of record CM077168.1, read on the forward strand.
CAACTTAAATTACATTAAACCGTCGCCGCTGATATAGCCTCGTATAGCGCCGATACATAGCGCAACTGCGCCTCTGACGACCCAAGTCCGAGCTCAAGGTCCTTTGCTGATCCCGTTCCCCTATCTCCACCTCTTGCTTTCCTGTCTTGCCTGTACTGTCCTATCCAATAAAGGAATGAAAAGGCCAAAAATATAACTTTAGAAATTACATTAAACTGACTTTAAAAATTAGTTGAATCTCGAATAACTTAAAGGGGTCATGAACTGACTTTTTTAATTTTTTTATACTGCTGTCTAAGGGTCAACTTATGATGTTCGCGTGATTTTTACATTCAAAAACATCATAATGAATAAGTAATAGGCTATTTTCTACCCTGGTTTTGAGCGTAGCTCCTGAAACACTCGGTTTTTATGGGCGTGATGCACTGAAGAATTGGAAGTAAACGCCCACTGCTATGATTGGATAACAGTTTTGCATATTATAATGAGTTTCGACTCTCCCGTCAGTACACGTAGGGAATTGTTTTGAAAACTTTCAATGTGGAAAAACGGCAACCGGAATGATTCGCCCATACATGTTCGACCCAGAGTCTGATCCCGAATCACAGGACAATGAAGCAACAACACCTCAAATACAAAGGATACTCCAGCCTGTGACAGCGTGGTAAGTTATCGTTAATTATGTTTATTTCTAATCAGTAGATATCAAACGATCTGTAACAATTCAATACTATCACATAAAAAAAAAATTTTTACTCACATAAGTGTGTTGCACCATTCCTGTCGGATCCAATATAGAAGGCACAGCATTGTTTTTTAATCTCATTCAGTCTGCAAATCCAGTCTCTTGTTTACAAAAGAATCCGCGGTGAAATGACACGAACAAACGTGCAATGTCTTACCCACGTGAGCTGGAACTTAATTAAAAATAATGTTCAACAACATTCCTAATATTGGAATCCGAAGGAAGCTTATGTATCGACTGTGTTCTTCCACAACCAGACACTACACAATATTTTGTAATCTTCAACGGCATGTTTATTGCTTGGTAGCTCGATACGGTTTAGCGCCGGTTTAGCTATGTTATTTACCTATTGCATGTCATGCGCGAATTGGTGGGCGGGGCTACAGAATTAGGTGTTGGTCTTCTTATTCTGTTGAGGCGGCGTTTCGCTGCTCTCTGATGTCACAGGGAGGCAAATTCGCAGATCCCTCGTTTGATGAGCCAGCTGTCAATAAAACCTTTTATTTGACTAACAAGGAATTTTTCAGCTCCGAAACTTACAGGATATCCTTATATTACGATGACCTTTTATATATCAAAAGCTCAAGGAAAAGTTGATTTCTCAATTCATGACCCCTTTAAAAAATAACGTTTAAAATGGCTTTGTAGTCAATAATTTTATCCCTTAAATCTCATCTTTGATCACCAAAATGACATATTTAAAAGTTTTTTTTTCCTGTGAAAAAAATTATTTATAACTTAAAATAGTTTGAATGTAACACCCTTGCTTCATTTAGTAGGTATACACGGATCCATGAATGTGCAAATTAACCCCGCCTCCACTCACTTACACAAGCTCACAATACCTGATCCACTTGGTCTACTTTACTGTAAACTCTGCACTATGGCAAGTGGAAATACTGGTTTAATTCAGCCATGTATTAGTGAACGAGAAACTGATTCAGAAGAAGTGGAATAGTGGATTACAGAGGCTTGTATCAAAATGGTAATGCGTTTTATGTATTGCTCTCTACAATGTCAGACACATAACGGTAATTAATATGATTAGCCTTTTGCTTGACTACATTATTAAACAGCTAATAATGTATTGCTAATGTTACACAAACCATGTTTGCCATCTCAGTTTGCCTTCTAAAAATCAGCATCCTTAGAAACACTTTGAACATCATATAATGACAGTGGAGAAAGGCATATAGTTCATCATAAAATACATCATATTCATAATTCATTTACTATATTTCTAAATATACACGACTTTTCATATCAACAGAAAAATATCCTGGGATAACCTGGCTTCTCTTGAGACTCCCCTGCTTCAGAGGATAGTTAATGATATGCGAAAACCCGCCCACACATTGACGTGATTGGTTACAAGGTAGTTTGTGATGTCAGAAACATGATTCCAAGCCACGTTTTTGAGACTGTCTTTGGTTTACTGCAGTTTTAAGGAGAAAATACTCAGCAATGGTGTTGACTTATGAAGTTGCACATGGTTTTTCTGAAAGCATATTAAAAACACCACATAAACAACATTAAAAACTTGATTTTCACCACAGTGGGTCTTTAACTTATTTGTTGAAGTTGAAGTAATGTAAAAACATATGTTGATCATATCACATATATTGATCATGTATTTTTTTTTACAGTGCACAGGTATATATTCGATTAATACCTTTGTCTCTCCTGTTTTGCATCAAATTTTTAATATTTATTAAATAGTCAATAATTATTAATGAGTGCTGTATTTGGATTAAGACGTTACTCTCAAAACCACATGTTTGTTGAAGCCTGTCATTGCTCAGACAAGGTCTAGGATCTCTTTTAAAGGTTGTGATGAGTGTCATGAAGTATTGTAGTTATTACAGTGTCAGATGAGTTGACGTTGAGCACAATATATCACACACAGCGTCCCTTGGGGTTTTTTGTCATTGCGCAAACCAACAAAGAACAGAAAACATATGTAAGCCGTGTTGCTCAGCAAAACAAACACAAATGTCAATTTTACCTTACTGAAAAAAATTTAATTATTTAGCAGCACATTTATTGGCATATCATAATCATTCCAATTTTTATGCTTTCTTAATGCTTTATAAATATTAAACGATTGTTAATTTTGGACATAGTTAAAATAAGAAAATAACTTACTTGTTGTAAGATCCATCTCATGTAAATATATATGCTCCAAATTAAAGAGGCAACAAGCACAGACAACTTACCTCATGTCATACATTAATAACTTATGTGTTTGTGCACCTGAGAGAGGATTGGTATGTAGTACAGACTTAACTCAGCGCTGCACATGTTGAGTCAACCCAAGCAAGCTGTTCTCATTACCTCATGTGGTTACAATGTTTGTCATCTCACTAATGGCATGTAGCAGCAGTAGTGTGCAGGGGAACCGCTCAGGATTAAGGTGAAGACTTGCTTACAAACCATTAACAGGGGTCACCCCCATGTAACAATGTCAGGCATGCCGCATGAAAATCACGCAGGTCTTCTTTAAAATGGGCGTTGGACATGAAGACGTTTAACCTTTGGCTGAAGCCAGTGCTTTGTTTGGCCTGACAATAATTGGTGAGTTATTTTTAGCAGGGCATGTGTGAGAAATTGAAATTATGAATATGCAACCCCACATGCATTTCAGCTATTCTTTTTAAGACATAAATAATGAATGGCTGGAGATAACATATTACTCTGTAAACGTCTTACAGCTGAAAGTGATTTTACGACCTCGTGCTGCTCTACAGTTAAAGGTAATGGATTATCACATTTTTAGAGAACAGAGGATGTTGGGATATTTTAGATTTCACGAACTTTCCGTGATCATTTTGCTGTTTTTTTGTCCCCCTTTTTTCTTTTTGAGAGCTGTTTGCTTAACATTTGTCCCACCACAAGAACAAATGTACAGTATGTACATATGTAGTGTACAGTATGTGTCACACTTAAGTCAAAGTAAATTAATGTGCAGCTCACTGGGGATATTTTGACCTTTTGTGACAACATGTCTGTCACAAACTGCTCTGAAATCGGGTTGAGGATCCAAACACAGGTTTATTGGGGCAATCCATAATCGTAATCCATAAAACAGGCAATTGGCCAAAAAGACAACGGCAGGAGAACCACAAAACCAGGAAGAAGATCAAAAACCATGACACAGGAAACCAGAGAGCGAACGTACTCAGAAATGTGGTGTGACACTTACAAGACTTTGCAACGAGTGAGTGAAAACACAGAGCTTATAAAGGCGAACAGGAGTTAATCGCACACAGGTGGAATTAATCAGACCATAATGAGTCCATGCAATGGGTTATGGGAAATGTAGTTCATGATAGGAAAGCAAAGGAGCTGGGAGGAGTGCCCTCTGGTGGAGATCATGGGCACTCCAGCTGGCGGATGTAATAATGGCTGCGTCCAAAATCGCATACTCTCTTGAGTAGGTACTTATTTTGAATAAGTAATTACTTTACGACCACTAAAAAAGTATGTTCTATATAGTATGAATGCGTGTAGTATGAATGTAATCTGGACGTACTACATTCGCCATGTTGTCATTATCATGTGACCTACCAGCATCAGTTGTGTCTCTTCACTGCCATTCATAAATCCTCTCCCTTGGCCTCATGGGATAGTAAAGTGTCCATCGTATGCACACTTCAGAATCTCGCTGGAAGTAGTAGGTCATCCGGTACTTTTTGCCTACTCTTTTATGAGCACTGTGAATTCGGACATACTTCTTTTGTCACATACTGTTTTTCGCCTACTATATAGTAGGGAAATATGCAATTTCGGATGCAGCCAATGTCCCAGTAGTGCATGTTGATGCACAACAGGATATGTTGTCACAATGGAAACCTGTCATTAATGGATACTATTTAAAGAAAAAAAATTCAGCAAATCTGTTTTTGGAATGTTTTAATAAGGAAATTTTAAACAATAAAATAAATGAAACAGAAAACAATGTAAATGGTTACAGGCAAAATACAATGGTCAAAAGAAATCGTAAAATGTATAAAATTACATGTGACAACATGCCCCAACCTGAGACCTATGAAAAATATCCTTGTCCTGAGAACACATTACAGCCTTTCCATTATAATGTTTTGTTGTGATCAGTGTTGGGAAAGTTCCTTTTAAAAGTAATGCCTTACGATATTGCGTTACACCCTTAAAAAAGTAATTAATTGTGTTACTTATGGAAAGTAATGCGGTACATTACTTTTGCATTAATTTTTTTCACCTGCTTTGGGCTTGCTTGTTTGTTTTGTAATAATAAGTTCTATTTTTGGCAAATGTAAAGGCCCTTTCACACCAAAAGTGAAATAAATAAGACTTCCGCCTGTACAGAGGGCACTCAAACCTTTCAGCTGTGCTGCCATTCTGGATCGCAGAAAAATAGGATGCAAGAGAAGAAAGTTCAACACTCTTACTTTCACAAATTAAAAACAAATGAACAAACAAACAAAAATTAAACACAAATATGATTTTTATTTAAAGACATTTTGCTTAATATGGTAGAATTTGATCATAGAAGGTCGGCAGCTAAGACATTGGTTAAAAAAGTGTGATTAAATGCATTAAGTATATTTGTATTAAGATTCAAAATTACTTTATTTGTCCCTAGGGAAATTTGTCTTCTACATACAGGCTGCCACATAAAAATACATACAATTATAGTGCATTAACAAACACAGAAACAAGTGCATTCAGTACCTACAACTCATTTCACACCAACCGTATGTCCTGAGTTTAGGAGATTCACTGATAAAGGGATAAAAGAGTTTTATTCTTCAGGTATCAGGTAGGAGATTCATTCATCATACATACATACAGTGATTGACTGTTTTTGTTCTATTTCAGCAGCAAAAATAGTTTCAAACAAAGATCACAGCAGAACCATAGCGCATCTGATGTGACTGGCATAAAGTTGGCTTGACGTTGGAAGTTCGATATTCGCGAATTTAGTTATATATGACATTGGTATAAACGTTTCTAACTTAAAGCTGCAGTCCGTAGGTTTTGCCTCTTTGTCGCCATCTCTGTTTGAAACCTGCAATTGCAGTTATTTGCAGAGTTATCATCTGTACGTGGGTTGTGCATCGGCACGGGTCCTCAGAGCAGATGAATCTAATGTTTTGAGGACTATGTGTGGCTGTCAGTCTTCGTACTGTACTTTGAAATCACAGATTTTACGTCTTGGAGTATGACCAAAATAAGAACTTTGAGGAGAAAATGTAATCTGAACAAGTAAGTAGGCTAACATGTCTGCCACCTTTGTTCTGACCAACTGAGAAAAAAAAGCATTACAATAAATCGCGCTACCTACGGTGATTAAATCTAACGATCGCTTAGCTCATATCACATCAAACCGGGCAAATTATTATTATTATACTTTGTTCTTAGGCCTTAGTTCAATTAGGACATTTAGGCTAAGTAGCTTTTATAAACACGCCTTGGAAAAAGCATTATCTTCAGATAAAACAATGGCACTGACATATTTTAAGATATATCAGTGCAAGTTACTTTCAGTTAAATCTGCTCAAACATGCATTTTAGTCTGAGACTAGTTTTAAGGCTTGTCTGTGAAACCGAGGTATGTGTATTTAGTGTGTATTAGCGTTACCTGTAGATTTCAATTTCTGTACAGTCTAATCTTTTGTTTTTGACTGTGGGTGAATCTCCAGTTGTCACTGATGATTGTCCTTTGGATCTTTCTGGATTACAATCCACCATCAAAATGATACGTTTAATTATTCCAGCTGCTGTGAGAAAAGGCTATAAATGATCCGCCACCTGCAGCATCCACACACGCGATACTACTACTAGCCGGACTCCTTCTTTATGTGTACAGACGTGACGTAATGACACAAAGACGAACGGCACCATGCTCGAATTTCCTGCGGAAAGCTACCAGTACCACTCAAATTATAACACATTATTACAATCTTACCGTTGTGAATCGGGCTAAGGTAAGGAGATCGTTTTGAACACTGGCTGGTTATGTACTTGCTCAAAATGGATTTTGGATCATTTTCAAGAAAAAGTTATGGACTTTAAATAGCATTTGAAGAAAATGACTTACATTCATAAAACCAACTGCAAAGTGTTCATCTAGGTGTCAGGTATGATGCACACCTTTTTGATATTTAATAAAATAAACTGTCAAATCACATGAAAATATGGATATGTATTTCACTAGGCTAATGTATGGGCTCATCCACAAAATATGCTAGATTTAAATGTCATAGCTGATAAAACACTGATGAGAATACTTGAGAATATATTATATTTACACCAAAAAATCTTATTTTTTTCAGACAAGTAACTGTTAGTGTTTCTCTGTCTAGATTAAGGAGCTTTACACACAACCTTATCAGAGCTAAATAGGACTATTTGATGACCTGTCATGGTATGCATTTCATGTACACTTGATTTGGGTGTGTACAGTGGTCATTTACATATAGCCAACAACAAAATTTTGGCCAGTGAAAATGTTGAGTGGCTAGTAACTTTGGAAAACCACTAGCCACAGTGGCTGGTGAGCAAAAAAGTTAATGTCAAGCCCTGCACCCAAGTATTTGTAAGAATGAACCTGAGTAATACAAATGTTGTGGACACGTAATAGAGAATGGTCCCCCAGATGTCCTGATCAAAAATCATTTCTTATTATTTACAATGAGATGATGGTCCTCACACCGTTGTACAAACTTTTTAACCCCCAAACTATAGCAAGAAATGTCAGTGTCTATATCCATAAGCCCCAAGATGGCAGTGTCCTCTGAAAACTGAGTCAATAAAAGTGCTGGGATGACTGCTTGTACAATTGTTTGTGTATAATGTAAACAGAATGGGAGAACTCACACATCCTTGAGGAACACCTGTATTAATGACTTTAGACTTAAAAATGAGTGATACCACCTGATGATGAATGGGTTAACAGACATCTGTCTGAGTGAGAAGGATGTGTGGCTGCAGAGTATTAAAAGCAGAGCTGAAGTCTACAAATAGCAGTCTGGCGTAGGCCTTGGGGTTTTTAAGATGTTGCAAAATATAGTGTACTATGGTTAGTATAGCATCATCAGTGCCACATTTTATACTAGTGCCACATTTTTATGCAGGTTAACATAATATTCCGAGTTTGCATTTCACTGTTTATTCATTTTGAGGAATACTGAATCTGTTTGTGCAAATGAGGTGAGTAAATGAATGCTCACATTCAGTCTAGGACTACAATAATCATTATGTTTACACAGCGCACACAACGCCTCTGCACGGATTTCTCTCAACATGGGAACAGAAAGAATAGGTGTCTGTCTGTCTATCAGTAAATGGGACAACATAGTAACTTATTTACGTAACTTATTACATTACTCATTTGAAAAAGTAACTCAGATATTTTGTTGTAAATTTAAAAGTAATGCATCACTTTATTAGTTACTTGAAAAAAGTAATCTGATTACATATCTCGCGTTACTTGTTTGCATCACCCCCAGCTCTGATTGTGGTCAATTGTTACTGCATTTACAAAAGTATGTTTTTTATAAACGAAATTAATCCTAACAACAATTGAGTAGATATTTGTAAAAACATAGAGATAACCAATGCTAGTATTAATGCAATTGGAGCTTCCTCCATCTGAATACTAGCCTATTCTCCCTAACTTCATCAGTACTGTAAACTTGAATGATGATTTGATGTTACAACGATCACAAAATGAGTTTTAAAATGAATTCTTCCTCATTTAACAGACCGACTTTACGTTTAGTATTTAAATTGCCAAAATGGAGCAGAACTTGAATTTTATTTCTAAGCCTGCATACTGCATCTATACTGCAAATAAAAGTCAAACTCTTTTCACTTTCACAACTCATGTGCCACAATATTTCAGTATGCTTTATAATGCCTTCATATGCTTTATAATGCCTTTCTAAAAAATAAATGACCTGTAAAATGTCCACAAGGTGTCAGTATATGATAATATGCAAAATGCTCATGGCTCAAATGATTGGCACTTCCTGGTTGATTAATTAGTACAAACAGCATCTTAGTCAACAAGTCAACAATTAGTCATGTGTATGAAAATAAATAGTGCTGATGTAAACAATAAAATAATAATCTTTTGTTTCTAGTGATGTGTATTCCCTTGTGAAAAAGAAGAGTGCTTAAATGTGCACTTGTAGTGTACTTCAAATCTTAAAAGTATATATTTTTTTAGAAAACTGTTCTTGCAAATAATATAATATCAATGAAATAAAAGGCCTCTTATTTAAAGAGAGTACACTTTTATGACTGTTTTTTAACACACTTAAGTAAAAAGTTCACTTTGTAATGTCAAATCATTATATTTTAAAAATATTTTGTCGTGCTTTAATGAACGCTTATTTTTGATGTGTAAACTAACATACTAAATGTAAAGTACTTATCATTTTAGCTGTTATTCAGTGTTACATTTAAAGTTAATACAAACCCGATTCCAAAAAAGTTGGGACACTGTACAAATTGTGAATAAAAACAGAATGCAATGATGTGGAAGTTTCAAATTTCAATATTTTATTCAGAATACAGCATAGATGACATATCAAATGTTTAAACTGAGAAAATGTATCATTTTAAGGGAAAAATAAGTTGATTTTAAATTTCATGGCATCAACACATCTCAAAAAAGTTGGGACAAGGCCATGTTTACCACTGTGTGGCATCCCCTCTTCTTTTTATAACAGTCTGCAAACGTCTGGGGACTGAGGAGACAAGTTGCTCAAGTTTAGGAATAGGAATGTTGTCCCATTCTTGTCTAATACAGGCTTCTAGTTGCTCAACTGTCTTAGGTCTTCTTTGTCGCATCTTCCTCTTTATGATGCGCCAAATGTTTTCTATGGGTGAAAGATCTGGACTGCAGGCTGGCCATTTCAGTACCTGGATCCTTCTACCCAGCCATGATGTTGTAATTGATGCAGTATGTGGTCTGGCATTGTCATGTTGGAAAATGCAAGGTCTTCCCTGAAAGACGACGTCTGGATGGGAGCATATGTTGTTCTAGAACTTGGATATACCTTTCAGCATTGATGGTGCCTTTCCAGATGTGTAAGCTGCCCATGCCACACGCACTCATGCAACCCCATACCATCAGAGATGCAGGCTTCTGAACTGAGCGCTGATAACAACTTGGGTTGTCCTTGTCCTCTTTAGTCCGGATGACATGGCGTCCCAGTTTTCCAAAAAGAACTTCAAATTTTGATTCGTCTGACCACAGAACAGTTTTCCACTTTGCCACAGTCCATTTTAAATGAGCCTTGGCCCAGAGAAAACGCCTGCGCTTCTGGATCATGTTTAGATATGGCTTCTTTTTTGACCTATAGAGTTTTAGCCGACAACGGCGAATGGCACGGTGGATTGTGTTCACCGACAATGTTTTCTGGAAGTATTCCTGAGCCCATGTTGTGATTTCCATTACAGTAGCATTCCTGTATGTGATGCAGTGCCGTCTAAGGGCCCGAAGATCACGGGCATCCAGTATGGTTTTCCGGCCTTGACCCTTACGCACAGAGATTGTTCCAGATTCTCTGAATCTTTGGATGATATTATGCACTGTAGATGATGATAACTTCAAACTCTTTGCAATTTTTCTCTGAGAAACTCCTTTCTGATATTGCTCCACTATTTTTCGCCGCAGCATTGGGGGAATTGGTGATCCTCTGCACATCTTGACTTCTGAGAGACACTGCCACTCTAAGAGGCTCTTTTTATACCCAATCATGTTGCCAATTGACCTAATAAGTTGCAAATTGGTCCTCCAGCTGTTCCTTATATGTACATTTAACTTTTCCGGCCTCTTATTGCTATCTGTCCCAACTTTTTTGGAATGTGTAGCTCTCATGAAATCCAAAATGAGCCAATATTTGGCATGACATTTCAAAATGTCTCACTTTCAACATTTGATATGTTATCTATATTCTATTGTGAATAAAATATAAGTTTATGAGATTTGTAAATTATTGCATTCCTTTTTTATTCACAATTTGTACAGTGTCCCAACTTTTTTGGAATCGGGTTTGTATACTTTAAATGTATACTAAATTACAACTTCATAATTGTAAATGTTTTATACAAAATGTATGTTAAAGTATACTTCAGTTCCCTTTCAGTCGGTCACGTTCGACGTACGTCGGAACTGACCGACGAATTGGGGATCGTTTTCAGAGACCAATCTACTTTGAGTGTTTAAAAACGAGCCAATGAGCATTGGCATGCGGTTCACGCATTCCACGCTCCGCCCGCAGCGCTGGTATAAATACGGAAGTGGAATACCACATCTTTGCCTTCTGCTTCTGAGCTGAACAATTGCTGTGGTTTCCAGTATTGTTTCCTACGAAGAGTGTTACTACGAGTCTGCCTTTGGAGTTGACGTCTCTGGATCTGGTGCGGGTGATATAGCACGTTCAGCGGGGTCGCGTCACGTTTGACGAACAAACAGCTGTTTTCACAGCTCAGAGCTGGGCGTCTTCAATGAGATTGAGTGCTCACAGCAGGCTTGCACTTTTGAACTGCTGTGAGCCGCGGCCATTCCCCTGTGTGCTTCAGCACTGTCAGAGCATTTCCTCTAAAAGAGCTTACATGGTTTGACCCTGCGTCTTTTTCAAGATGTCATTCAAACGGTGTGTTTCTGGATGCGGTTGTTTCCTGTCCTCATTTGACGGCCACGATCTCTCTCACATATAAACGTGAGATTGCGTTCGTGGGTGATCCATGTTCTCTCAGGAGAACATGATCACGTCGGCGCGCTGTTCGTCTAACCTTTCTCGTAAGGGCTTGAGCGTTCAGCGCGCCGTGTGCCGTCGAGCGGCCGGCTGACAGCGCGGGTTGTCACGGCAACCCAGTGCGTCACTCGGCAGTCGAGACTATGAAACCTCAAACGGGGTTGAGTCCCTTCGCCTATTCCTCGATCTAGTTCCTTTTCTGGTGCACCAGAAAAGGGCTACTTCGGCTAATAAGCCTTGGTGACCTGAGGATTACAGTGGGGCTTCCCCGCCGGGTACGTCTCCGTGGGCCCCCCACTCCTCTATTGCATCGCAAGCATGCTGAGACTGTGTTTGTGGGTGGTTCATGTTCTCTCATGAGAACATGACCACGTTAGCGCGTTGTTCGTCTTGCCTTTTTCATAAGGGCTTGAGCGTTAAGTGCGCCGTGTGCCGTCGAGTCTGACGGCCACGCTCACTGTCTCACATGCCTGCTGGTAGCTTACAGATGGGATTGCTGGTCCTTTTAAAAAGGGGACCTAGCGTTTCATTTGGGGCTCTGGCAGAGGACAGATGTCAATCGCTACATCGGAGAGAGGGCTGTTATGCGCTGGAAATGAAGATGAGGCTGAGTTTCCCACTATAATAGTGTGTGCTCATGCTGAATCAGATTCAGAGTTGACAGCCATGCTTTCCCGGGTGGCTGAAGCGTAGTGCAATGTGTAAATCGCCTTGCCTGCCCCCATGCCTTTTTTCCCGGATGTGCATCGGGAAAAATTAGCAGTGTGGAACTATTTGGTGCCAAAAATATGGAACACCAAAAGGGCCATAATCTGTATAAGTTTTCCCCTCTCTCACTACCCTTGTTGGTGGGGTGGCACTGCCACTGGCAGGCCATCTCTGTCCTGCACTCTTAATACACGAGGGTAGTTCCGACCCAGGGGTTGTGCAGGAACTGCGTGTGGCGACGGACCTCGCTCTCCGGGCGACGAAAATCACTGCACGCTCCCTGGGTCGGGCGATGTCCACACTAGTGGTCCAGGAACGCCACCTGGGGCTAACCTGGCAGGTATGCGTGAGCCCGACAAAGTCGGTTCCTCAACGCCCCTATCTGTCAGGCTGGCCTCTTCGCGACACCATCGAGAACTTCGCCCAGCAGTTCTCGGTGGCCCAGAAGCAGACGGAGGCGATTAAAAACATCCTGCCCCGACGACCAGCTGCTGTCTCCACCCAGTCGTCGGCCGCAGCGCCTCTGCCTGCTCGTCGCCGAGGGCGTCGCCCTGCGTCCACCTCCGCCCCGGCTAAGCCCAAGCAGCAGCCTCCACCCGGGCAGCAGGTGGCCGAGCGTAAGGGAGGCGCCCAACCCGTCAAGGGTCCCGCGAAATCTGCTCGCAAGCGCAAGGGCAAGCGGCCCTGAGACGGGCAGCCCAGGAAGAAGAGGAGCTGCTCTCGGGGAGATGTGTCCGCAGAGGAGGACCGGGGGGAGAATACTTTTTGTTTGGTTCCCGTTCTGCCGCTGGCTCCCCGGAGTCCAGCGGTACCCACATTCTCAGAGTAGTTTCCTCCCTCCCTGAGCCCCAAGAGAGCAAGGTCGGCAGTGCGGCAGACCCCGGCCTGGATACGTGCCCAAGGTTCCCACCACTCCCTTCAGGGACCAGGTGGTGAACCTGCAAGCGCTGCCTTCGGAGGAGGCAGACCCAGCCCTAGCTTTGCTCTGTCCCGTCTGTGCTCTCCGTGCCTACGTGGACCGATCTCAAAGCTTTAGGACCTCAGAGCAGCTCTTCGTCTGTTACGGAGGCCAGCAGAAGGGAAAGGCTGTCTCCAAGCAGAGGTTAGCCCACTGGATAGTGGATGCTATCGTCTTGGCCTACCAGTCCCAAGACGTGCCTTGCCCTCTCGGGTTGCGAGCGCACTCAACTAGGAGTGTGGCTTCCTCCTGGGCGCTGGCTCAAGGCGCCTCACTGACAGATATATGTAGATATGAAGGTTCTATAGCCTTCGTGTACTCGCCCCCAGTGGCCAGTAGCGCTAAGTGCCCGTTCTAGTGTCGGCTTGCAACGCCATTCCCGCCCCTTGGGCCGGCTATGTGCGTCTATTGTCTCCAGTTGTGTTCCCCAGAAATGGCTAACCCTGTCGAGCTCCTCCGTCACCCCTCGGCGACAGACGTTGCGGGCGTCTGGCCTAGGCTTACACCCGTATGCATGTGGAACGTGTGTGTAAGCTGGGTATCCATATGTAGCGGTTCCTACAGCAACCCCATATGTGTATTCCTCCACAGTACCAGCTACCCTACTCGGCTAGCCCCGTGTCTTTCCCTTGACAGAGCCTGCTCTGTCGTCTCTGATGGTGTTCTTTCCCCCCTGGGATCAGGTTGGAACCACCCTAGAGACTGGCATATGTTGCACTACCCTGCTAGGTTAGTCCTTATGTGTATCTGCCACCTCTCCTTCCATTGAAGGATGTGGCTCTGCAGCGTTCCATCTCCCGAGACGGGCACGCTTTCCTAGCGTTATCCAGTAGTAACACTGAGTGGGTCTTGCAGAACAGCAGTAACTGACCTTCTCTGCTAGAGCCCTGACTTGCCACTCCAACATAGGGGCGGCCCAGGGAGCTCACGCAGAGCGCTGGAAGGGCCAGTGCCTGTGGCGTGTTGGTAGGATCCCCAATTCGTCGGTCAGTTCCGACGTACGTCAAACGTGACCGACTGAAAGGGAACGTCTCAGTTACGTATGTAACCCTCGTTCCCTAAAGGAGGGAACGGAGACGTACGTCCCGTCGCCACAGGTGCTGTGCTTCCGCTGAAGGACCGAGTCACTAGTTCGGCTCCTCAGCAGAAAAGCAAAGATGCGGTATTCCACTTCCGTATTTATACCCGCGCTGCGGGCGGACCGTGGAATGCGTGAACCGCATACCAATGTTCATTGGCTCATTTTTAAACACTCGAAGTAGATTGGTCTCTGAAAACGATCCCCAATTCGTCGGTCAGTTCCGACATACGTCTCTGAAGGACGTATTTATGAAGCATTTATGGAAAAAGTCTTGGTTACGTATGTAACCCTCGTTCCAAATAGCAAATGCACTCGCGCCCATCTGTTCGCGCCATATCTGGTCTGAAAACCAGGTGTGTTCAGGCACGTTGTTGGCGCGTTGCTATTTTGAGGCAACTAAAAAAAAACGACTGCGCCATTGACCATCAAAAACCTGGTCTAAAGTCAATGTATAGTACAGTATTTTTTGTGTTATTTAAAGGGCACGTTAGTAACATGCGCCTATAGGCGGGTGCACAACGTGTGTACACTCTGCTTATGACATGCACAGGGACACACAGCAGCATACAAACATGCCAAATATTAAAAATAAAAGGATTCCTCTCTGGAGAAACGTTCAGTCTTTCCACTCGCAAATTCCGCCATGTAAATAACGAATCTGCCATGGTGCAAGCGCAACTGGCTTTTAAAGGGGAATGGGAGATGAGACTCTGATTGGTTTATTGCACGTTACGCCCAAAACACACCCATGAGTCACTCATGACCCATTAAGAGACTAGGTACAACCCTTATAGACCATGCGCCTAATGCGCCGACCGTTTTTTCTGTCGTTAAACTAGCAAAACTGGATTCGGACACGCCCTACGTGCACCTGCGCCATGCACTTCATACCATGCGCTCAGATCATTAAAATAGGACCCCTTGTCATTTCAACTTAAAGGGCACCTATTATGCCCCTTTTTACAAGATGTAATATAAGTCTCAGGTGTCCCCAGAGTGTGTCTGTGAAGTTTCAGATCTAATTCCTAACAGATCATTTCATATACCATTTTGAAAATGCCAATATTTGGGTTTGAGAAAAATGAGCTGTTTTGTGTGTGTCTCCTTTAAATGCAAATGAGCTGCTGCTCCCCACCCCCCAGAGGGCGGAGCCTTCACAGCTCGTGAACACCAGAGCCTTCTATACATCTCTGGTGAACACGCGAATGAAAACTGAAACATGATACATCTGTATACATCTGTATGCGTATAGACCGTTTTGATCATCTCTATCGCGGACACGCTCACGTATGGAGCCAGATCAGCCTCAAAAAGAATACATTTACAAAATCCGATTTGTAAATTCAAAACACAATTCATAAATGCACAAGTAAAAGCATAAATATTTCCCCAAATGCTCACACAAACGCATCTTACCTAAATAAATTTAAAATCTTTACACAAATATGTATATATCAAGTTCTTGAATTAATTTCCATCACACATTTATGAAAGATGTTACATGTATTTATGGATTGTTGAATCTGTATTTGCAAATCGTCACACGTGCATGGACTGCTTCGCATTTGTGTGTGGTTTTTTTGAGACCTTCCTGGCAGGTTAAGATTCATAAATATCTTTTTTTGGAGGATGTTCTGTTTAGCCAATCGTGGTGAGCTTTTAATCCACCAATCAAAACACTCCTTACTGAACAGACTCAAGAAGCTCAACGCTGCGCTTGTACTGTGCATGGGTCCTTTATGTAAAGACATTTTAATGGGTACTCTTTTTCTGGCACCTGATTACAATTTCTACAAAATCACATTATGATTTATATTGTTCGCACAAAATAAAGCTACCCGGTTAGCCTGCTGTCTTATACATCAAAGTTGCACATACGCTGTTTATTCAGATCAATCTGTAATGTTATTAAATAAGTGTTAAATGTCCAGATATTTCATTTATTAACAACAATTATGTAATGTGTTCTGTTGTTGTTGTTGTTATTAGTAGTAGTATCAGGTTCGCAGTTACTTTTGACCAGGCATTAAAAACAGCTACCACCACCTGAGGGAGATTTCGAATACACATAGCCGAGAGATTTCAGCATGGAGGATAAAAACCAGACTCAGTGAGTAAGTAAAGTCGTTTTTTTATCTGATGGCATTATCTTATGATGCCATTTCTTAGTTAATGAAGTGTGCAGTTTGCAGTGTTACAAAGTTGTTAGCTCACACCAGCTTTCTTATATTATAATTGGTGTTTGTAGGAACACTTTAGTAATCACAGGATGAATGGGTGATAAACGATCAATAAAACAACGATTTCAATGATAAACTATCGAGTAATTTTAAAAACGGTTTATAGTCAGTGGGTTCTAAAGTTACCATCGCGACCAGCTAGGGATGCCATGGATTATCTGCTATTATGTTTTATGTTTTAAAAGTACCGGTGCACCAGTTATTTAATTAAAAATGCAATCTCTACATCTTTTTTCAAATGTAGGTTCTATCTAGCTCTATTTGGACATAATTTCTTTCAGCTTTGAGTGGTTTGTGTTGCAAAAGTGACAGGCGGAGTGATGACGATCTGTTCTACCTGCTTGTCATTCTGCAGTGTATTCACACATTCATTTGTTCATTTGCACATTCATCTGATGTGTTAAACATTTTTTTCTTAACTCCTTAGGAGCTGCTGATGCATTACATTCTCCAACATAAAGCTGGCATGGACTAACAACTTTGTAACACTGCAAACTGCACACTTCATTAACTAAAACAACCTTTAATCATAAGAAAATGCCATCCAATAAAAAAACGACTTTACTTACTCGTTAAGTCTGGTTTTTATCCTCCATGCTGAAATCTCTCTGCTGTGTGTGTTCAAAATCTCCCTCAGGTGATGGTAGCTGTTTTTAATGCCTGATCAAAAGTTAATGCGAACCTGATACTATTACTAACAACAACAACAACAACAACAGAACACATTACATAATTGTTGTTATTAAATGAAATATCTATAATATTGTTATTAATATTTAATAACATTACAGATTGATCTGATATTATCATCTGCATGCATGTTTTAAAAGCCATATCAGTCTAAACTTGAGCACACACACCATGACGCATGCGCACAGAGAGCTGGATGTCGGCGTGTCCTAGACTAGTTCTCTTTTATGTGTTATTGCGATTAAACTGTCAAATGCTCACAAGGTTATGTCAGAAACACACAAAGTTCACATGAAAGCGTCTCGGTTACGTATATAACCCTCGTTCCCTGAAGGAAGGGAACGGAGACATTACGTCAGTTACTGACGGAATGGGGGTTTCGCTTAGAAGCCAATCGCCTTCGAGATCTACAAAACGAGCCAATGGCATGGGTCTGCGGAATTTGCATAGCGTAACTCCGCCCCCACCTCGTGGGTATATAAGGAGCTGCGCGGCAATCTCTTATTATGTTTACCTGCTTCGGAGCTGAGGCTGAGCGCCCCGGCCGTACCAGTGGCACAGCGGTTGTGGCATGGGGATGTAACGTCTCCGTTCCCTTCCTTCAGGTAACGAGGGTTACATACATAACCGAGACGTTCCCCAGGGGTCTGGCGATAAAGAGGGGGCTGAGAGTGGCGAGGCTGTGCGTCGCACACAGTCAACCGTGCCCTCTTGGGGCTCGGAGGTGAATATGTCAGTTCTTTCTTTGACCATGAATAGGGTACCGCCGACCGTGAGGCCAGCGGCGGAAGGGGAAAACAAAAGATTCTCAAATCTTTTCAAAACAAAAGAGAAGGAGTGGTCCTGCTACCATCTCCTGGGAAAGAACCGAGTTTACCTCTGAGCGGTCCGTCTCAGGAGCGCCGCTTGGACTGCCGTTTAGCAGGCTTAGGAGCGGAGACGGGCTGGGCGGCCTTCCTGCGACCTCCTCCGCGCCCTGGCCCGGGTGGAGGCTGCTGCTGGGGCCGGGCGGGAGCCACAGGAGGGCAGCCTCGACGGGGAGCAGGCTGAGGCGTCTGTGCTGGCGGCTGGGTGGAGGCAGCAGCGGGCCACCGGGGCAGAATGTGTTTTATCGCTTCAGTCTGCTTTTGTGCGGCCGAGAACTGTTGGGCAATGTCCTCGACCACCCCGCCGAATAGCCCAGCCTGGGAGATAGGGGAGTTGAGGAAACGTGTTCGCTCAGACTCCCGCATATCAGCCAGGTTGAGCCATAGATGTCGTTCCTGGACCACGGCAGTGGACATCACCTGACCGAGAGAGCGTGCAGTAACCTTCGTCGCCCGTAGGGCGAGGTCGGTTGCCGTACGCAGCTCTTGCATGAGTGCAGGGTCAGCACTGCCCTCGTGCATGTCTCTGAGCACCTTCGCCTGATGGACTTGAAGAATGGCCATAGCATGCAAGGCGGACGTGGCCTGGCCCGCAGCTCTATAGGTCTTTGCCACCAAAGTAGACGTAAACCTACAGGCTTTGGACGGGTGCTTTGGGTCACCACGCCATTTCGAAGTGCTCTGCGGACACAGTTGCATCGCAACGGAAAGCTCAACAGGGGGAACCCCAGTGTACCCTTTCACCGCGCCACCATCGAGAGCAGTAAAGGCGGAGGAGGCTGCCGAGCAATCACGAAAAGTCAAGGGAGACTTCCACGATTTCGACACCTCCTCATGCACTTCCGGGAAGAAGGGCACTGGGGGTTGACGGGCGTTTTCAGCACGGGCCGCCCCCAGATACCAATCGTCCAGCCTCGAGCGCTCGGGACATGGCGGAGGGTTCCACTCAAGCCCGATGCTCTCAGCTGCCTGGGCAAGCATGGCTGTGAGCTCCGGATCAGACTCGGCAATGCTGGGACTCCCGAGGGAGGCAGCACAGCCGAATCCTCATCTCCGGAGGAATCCAGCCCACCCTGTGATGCGGTGATCGACATGGTGTCATCCGCCGGTGCCCCGAATGAGACGCTGGGCCCAGGACAGGAAACACCAGCGCCTTCATCCGGCAACACCACGGGTTGCAGTGTGCAATTACATTTAATTACATTAAACTGACTTAAAAAGTCTGTTGAAAATTGCTTAACTTATTTTGATGCGTTAAAGCAATGTAAAAACATATGTTGTCACAACCTATTGATCATATAATTTTTAACAGTGTACTTGTTTTTCCACAAGGGAACATTTCAGTTCTTTTGCTTTAGTATTACTTGAACGTATGCCTGCGCTGAATAAAGTTATAGAGACAAACAAAAGGACAAGTCAAAAATTCAAGTCCATTGTCTTTCATCCAGGATCCTGTCAGACTCTGTATCACAAAGTCTTCCAGTCATATTCTCCTGGCGAGTGAGCATGACCTGTTCTGCTCCACAGAGCTGGGCTGTGTCCATGCATAGGGTATTAAACAGATTCCTGAGGCATGAACCACCCTGACACCCTGTCTGCTAATCCTCAGGCAGAAATGGAGAACGTCTATACACCCTATCAAAGGTTGTAACATAATGCTTGGATTTCACATAATGAGCAACTGCAGCATGCCTTTTTACTTCAAATGTGATTCCTGGCCACTGTAATTGGATTACACCATTCAGATCAAGATAGAGCAGCGATAATGAAGGGAAAGCAAATCTCACATCACATGTATATTAGACATGGGTCATACATATACATTACCAATTAGATGGAGCTCCGCTCTATTCATTACAGCTGCTCTCAGTGTTTTTATTTCTGTTAATGTTAATGAAATAATTTTTCATGTAGGCTTGTTTGTGTGCTATTTGCATACCCTGCTAACAGAAAGCCGGCTTATTCTTGATTTGATGAGATCTGTGATTAATTACAATGAAAACAACAAGCCCTCTGACAGTACTCCCATTTTCACTTATGTATTAGTAAAATCAGCCAAGAACAAATCCTCATTAGCATTTCATTTGAGACTTCAGTGACTCAAAACCATTAATGGAAACAAAAGAAAAGTGTGTGTAATGAGCCATCATTGTAGCCGCATTGACAGCAACAAGCCACTATTTCATTCGCTTTCACAGTTCAGAGGTTATAATTGTGGGAAAAACTCTTACTTTCCATTCTTTTGAAGCTCGTTCAAAAGTCACTCATGCTAGATCGCACTGAGCTCTTACTTCTCGTTTACCAGCTTTATATCAACCCATAGGAAAGGAAAAGCACAAAGGAGATTTATAAAATATCTCAATATCTTCTCCTAGACTTAGGTTAAGCTGTATGTCAGCTGTCACATTTGTATTGCTCCAAATATTCTTTGGAGAAACATCTAACACTTCATACGTGTTGATACTTAAAGTGCCCATATTATGCTATTTTAAAGGCTCCTAAGTTTGTTTTGGAGGTCTCCTACAACAGGTTTACATGCATCAAAGGTCAAAAAATTTTTTTTCGCTTTCTCATAATATACATTGCACATCACCACATTTTTCAATGATTTTCAAACGACTTGTCGGATAAATCAGTCTCTCTAAATCCCTCCTTTCTGCGAGCCTACTCTGCTCTGATTGGCCAGACTGCCCAGTCTGTTGTGACTGGTCTACCACTTACAGCGCTTGTCTGAAGCTAAACGGCCATTACCATAACTGAACTTCAGCTCCATCCGGAGGCTTCCTAAAGCTCAGCGATTGTACACACTGTAAAGACTGTAACGATTACGTCGTTTTTACCATATCAATCCCAGCGTGTGTCCGATGATGAAACATTGGAAGAACTAGTTATTCAACCCGAACCTCCATCGTAAGGACAACTTGTGCAGGGCGTTTCTCAGTGATACGCTACTCATTTTGAGGTACATTATGGGATGTTGCAACTATAATTCCTCACCATCAGCATTAACAAGTGTGTGTCCATCAACAAACCCATGTGTATGTTTCTTATTTATTGCGATGCACAAGCGGGAACTGTATCAATAACAGCGCATACGTTAGCCGAGCACTAACGTGAATGACTGATGTAACATTAAAGTTTGTTAAACAAATCTTGCTCCATCCTTTATCTTTACTCAAAGTAGTAAGAACGACAGACAATCTGCATTAATAGACACAGCTTTAGGTAATAGTGGCCCACAGCTGATTAGCAGAAGTATTTCAGTAAGACAGTAATAACGTGAGTTAGCCGGAAACTTACACAATATAAAACACAAAACTACGTATTTTGAACACCCGGTAGAAAATATATACATTAATAATTATTCATACTTACAGGTTGTGATTCTGAGGAGCAGCTGGTCCAAATAAACTGGGTACTGACCCATCTTTCAAGAGCAAGCTTTTTGCGAATCTTGCGTTGAACTCCGAGATTTGAGAAGCAGTCGTCAGTAAAATCCCATGTTGAAGGGCGGGTCAAGTTGTTCACGGGCGGATGTCGTACAACATAGCGGGCATTATGAAAATGTCTTATCTAGTGATGTAGAACCATCACACAGTGGGATTCGAATTACAAGCGACTTGTTTAGGCGGTTCAGAATTGATTATTTCTTTTGGGAGACAATAACTTTATCGAGCACTTTCGGCTTTACAACTTTGCAGAACGTTTACATTCACAAACAGCGATATTACACACAGCATGAAAGGGAATATTCGAAAAACCATAATAGGGGCACTTTAAATGGAAAATAATGAAGAACGCCACAAATAATTCAATTAAATAAAATGAGATGTCAATACTAGAAAAGTAAATTAATTCAACTTTTATATTCCCTTTGAGCCAAAATATTGGTTGAAAGAATATGAGACAGTGGATGAGTAAAGCAAAAAACAACAACAACAACCTTGCATTACATCCTTTATGGAAGGAGCACATGAAGTAAACCGTACCTATAAATTTAGCTCCACAAGGGGTGCATAGCCACAGGTAGAGTGTTTGAATCAGAGCATAAAGCTAATTTAATGTTGTTATAGACAGTAATTCTGGAGAGAGATTAAGAAGGAAACCGCCAGATCAAACATTATGTCTGTTAGCCTGCAGGAAACCTTTAAAGAGAGGAATCACTCTCACTTATATTAGATCAGGGTGATGGGGAAATCAGAACATGGCAACCTGCAGTGAGCAATTAATGCAGCTTAAAGAGTCATGATGCGGAAATGAAACGGATTATGGGGGAAAATGTGGCGACTAAAGCTGTTATATAATTAGGTAATCAGAGCAAGGACAATTTTAACATATTTTTGTTGAATTGTTTCTGAAAAAGATAACATTAAAGGTGCACTATGCAGAATCCACCCACACACAAAAGTATAGTGTGGTGCAGGTGAGGACGGGACTTTATCATCTGTCTGAAGCTCAGGAAGCTCCACTAAACACGTTTCTCTACACAAAACATTTTGCTAATGTTGCTATTGCCTTACTGACTGCTATCTGTAACAAACTACTAGGTGTAGCGTAGGCCATAAAAGCCGTGTGTGTAAACCTCAGTCCCCTGGCCTCAAGATACATGCTAGCGACTGACGCTAGAGGTTGCGGTCTTTTGTGTCTTTCTTAACGCGCCCACCTCCCAAGCCGGAGATCCCGGTTCAAATCCCGCTCGGAGCGGGACGAGTAGGACCAGTTACATTTGGTGCCGTGACCCGGATGAGAGTGAGGTTTAGGGGAGTGATTGTAACGGACGTAGACCGATAAGAGCTGTGCATGTAAACTGTTGGTTAAGGTTAGGTATAGGGGTAGGATCAGGGTTAGTACCTAGTTATTACCAAGTTATTGCAATTACTATAATAAGTACATAGTATGTACATGGGGAACAGGACTGTCAAATAAAGTACTACCATTACCTTTGTTGTTGTATGAACCATGGCAGTTTGGAAATGAAACGTCTGGTTAGTGGCTCTAAAGGTTTAAAGCTCGTACCCAAGCGCTCCACATCACAAGCACAATGCTATACCAGGCAGAGACAAGTCCCCCTCCAATTGTTAGAAATGGCTAAATTGCCCCCCCAATATTTGATATTCTTGATGCTGCTCTGTTGCACTCCATTGCGCACCTCTCTGTTAGTTATTAGGATGATAAAAAGTTTTAAATGTTACATTTTTAAACTGGTCTGTCTCAGCGGTCTAACAGCGCTCATTAAGGTCAAAATTAGTGAGATGGCCAATCAAATCAAAGAAAGCGGGGCTTACTGTTCACTGAAGACGAGTGCGAATTCCATCCCAACACTTTAGTTTTAGCAGTGAAAGAGTGTGTGTTAAGACGTAAGTAGCAAAACATTTAATATTTGACAATGTTTTAATATAGAAATTATCAGCAGTAATATCCAGTGATGGATATTAATATGTAAATATGCTATTATTTGCATGATTCATGTAATTCATAACTGAATGTGATGAGACATTTTTTGCATTTTTTTACATATTAGACATACCACTAGTGAATGTGTGCAAAATATATATTATTTGCAGATAGTTTAAATTGATTAGGCCTACTTCATAAACTATAGACCTGGAATGTTTACCGTTCTTTTTCCTTTTTATTTCTTTCAAGGCCTTTTAATACTTTTATTTAATTATTTATTTAAACTTTGGTCCCCCCCAGTGTTCAAGGCATGGTTATACCAGGTGAGCTATGGTGAGCATTCACTATGGTACAAGTGTTTTGCAGTCATATCATAGTATTGTGCAAGGAACTGCATGAAAATAAGTCTTTATTTATCATTAATTGGCCCCTGTAATCATAACTTGTGTGAAAAGGAATAAAAGTTTTTGCCATTTTACTGCCAAAATAATAAGCACACACTCAAAACAAGTTTTTAAAAAGATATTTGTCTCCCGTTAAAGCTGCAGTCCGTAAGTACCTCTTTGTCACCATCTCTGTTTGAACCCTGAAATTGCAGTTATTTGCGGAGTTATCTTCTTTATGTGGGTTGTTCATCGGCACGGCTCCTCAGCGCAAAAAAAATGTAATGTTTTGAGGAGTGTTATGTGAATGTTATGTGTGGGTTGTCTATCAACGCACCAGTTGTCAACGATGATTGTCGTTTTGAACTTTCTGGGTTACAAGACACCATCAAAATGACACGTTTAATTACATTCCAGCTCCTGTAAGAAGAGGCTACAAACGATCCGCCACCTGCAGCATCCACACACGCGAAATAGCCTGGATTCCTTTATGTATACAGACGTGACGTAATGACGCAAAGACGAACGGCGGAAGCTTGTATTTCCCGCGGAAAGCTACCAGTACCACTCAAATTATAACACTTTATAACAAGCTTACCGTTGTGAATCGGGCTAAGGTAAGGAGATAGTTTTGAAAACTGGCTGGTTATGTACTAGCTCAAAAATTTATTTTGGATCATTTTTAACCAAAAGAAAGGTTATGGACTGCAGTTTTAAAGCAGGTGGTCAGGTGGTATACAGTAGATGGCTGACCGGTTCAAACTTAACAGAGACACACACTCATATAAAAATGAGTTGATTACAAGAACCAATAGAGATAATCTAAAATCCTCCAGTCTTCCCTGAAAAAGCCTGCTTTTATACCCCAAGCATTCATTATACCTGGGTCTGGGTTTGATTGATAGATTTAATTCGATTAAACCGAGCAAACACAGTCACAAGTTTTATTGCTGTCACACCCAAAATTAAAGCACACAAAGATAGTTACAAAGTATTCACAGAGAAATACTTTACCTTCGTCCTTACATGAACTCAGCCTCCCTTCTGTGGAAAAATCAAATGGCTGGTTCTGCTTCAGCAAACCAACAACAGATTTCATGCAATACATGACCTCTAATTTCCTGTCAGTATTTGAAAGCATCCCAAAGCTGTCCGTCCTGTATCACTGCCTAATCATCACCATGGCACCAGCACGGCATGTTCCGTGAGTCGCTGATTTAATCAAATTCAGTGTGATTTCTGGCAGAAACCAGGAAATGCTCACCGAAGAGTCTGTAGATACAAATGAATCATTAGTATAGACTAAATCAGTCCTCAGAACCTGTTAGTCCCTTATTTTGATTCTCTACAAACAACAATAGGAATATTTATAGGTAAAATTGTATTAAAAAAAAAAAGAAGAAGATAAATATAATCCCGCTTATTTCGACAGCCCAGACTGTGAGTATGAGTGTCACTGAGTGGGTGTTAACAAGGGAGTGTGAGATTCCTCCTCCTCACAGCACATGTGAAGTCTGATGTGACAGGCTTCCTTAATCAGCA
This sequence comes from Coreius guichenoti, assembly GCA_039654105.1. Lineage (NCBI taxonomy): Eukaryota > Metazoa > Chordata > Actinopteri > Cypriniformes > Gobionidae > Coreius > Coreius guichenoti. The sequence goes on from CM077168.1 coordinate 5,542,752, forward strand.
CCTTATGTGTTGTACTACACTACATTAGTGTAAATACCATCCTACTCATAAGATAACACCATTAAAAGACAGATACTGCAGAAATAATCTTGCAAAATAACCGTGCATTTTAATTTGAGTTTCTTGAAGCAGAAGACATTATTTATTTTTTATGTTTAAACTTTTTAAAGTCCCCCTGAAATCAAAATGAAGTTTTTTGGCTTTTAGTATGAATATGTTAGTCTTAATGTTATCTATAAGCTAGTGTGCTCCAAAACAATGACAAAATTCACATTTAGAAGATATAAGCATTGAAAACTTACAGTCTCTCACTTCCGCCAATTTGAAAGCACTCTGCACTAAAGCTTCTCATTAGAATTTCTGTCCAATCAAATGCTCTCTAGAATCTAAAGTGTCCCGCCCCATACATTATAAATAGACGCTGAAGCTGCGGCTAAAATCAGTTTAAATTGTTCACACACTTACTATTTTCTACATGGTGAATGGCACATAGTGCACTATATAGGGGATAGGAAACGAACAGTGTAAATATGCTTTCAGTTGAGATGAATGAAGTCTGGTTTCACGTGAACCGCTGCAGCTCCGATCCAGAGACACGATAGCACAGAGCAGATCATATGTGCGAGTCGGCGCAGACCAGAAAACATATCAGACCATTTGAATTCTGCACAGAATGCTATTTTAAAGCGATATGAAGGTGATTAGGAGGAAAAACGGTTAGAGATTAGGAAGAGATTTACCGAGCTGAAAGGCTCTAGTCAAACTGTGATATAAACAAAACGCTGTTGGCTGTTCGATATGTCCTGCCCTGCCAATGAGAGTTAACATAAATATTCTCAGAAGAGAAGGCTGAGTATGAGAAACAGCTCCAGGTCTGGTTTCCTGACATCCAAAGAATCTCAGCAAAGATCATGACTGCCATCAGGGCCGCTGATAATGGAGGACAACCGATCCTCTTGTCCCAGACTAGATCGCGAAGCTCACGTTCACACAAAGACAGAACCAAGACAAAACACAAAATGGGTATCAGGATCCTGTGATCATTTGAAATGTGACCTTGATAGCCATAAAACAGCATTAAAGTTTCCCCTCTATGTGAGCTGAACACACCTGACACTGTTTTCCCAAATGGTGTAGTTTAATCTTCCCTCCAAAAGATGTCACTTTAGCTCTTTAAAGCTCTATGTTTCAGTCTGAGGGTTATTTAACTGCTGCTTGTAATGAATCATATTTTGCCTTCCAACCAGTTTATTCTATCACAGTTTAAAGTAAGTCATCAGGATTATTCTTAACAGTGCTTTAGCTTCTTTATTGTTAGTTTATGCAGTTGTTCTCCTCTGGACAAAATGAATAAGACTACATATCAAAGATACAAGTGAGGTCTCTTTAACAATATAGCTAGCAAATGTAGACTTTTGCTAATGTTTTCTGCCTCTGGTAATCTCACACGCCTCCTCTTTTACTAGAGATCCAATCAAACTTCTGCAATCAATAGTTTTAATACGTAGTACTCAAACATCAGCAAATTCTCCCTAGACCAAATTATTTTATCTGTTATCCACACCCGTTTTATATTTTTATACTCTTATTACATGTCAACAATTGTCTTTTTTATATTCTTAGCAATTTTAGGAGATACAGTGGGGAGAACAAGTATTTGATACACTGCCGATTTTGCAGGTTTTCCTACTTACAAATCATGTAGAAGTCTGTAATTTTTATCATAGGTACACTTCAACTGTGAGAGACGGAATCTAAAACAAAAATCCAGAAAATCACATTGTATGATTTTTAAATAATTAATTTGCATTTTATTGCATGACATAAGTATTTGATCACCTACCAACCAGTAAGAATTCCGGCTCTCACAGACCTGTTAGTTTTTCTTTAAGAAGCCCTCCTGTTCTCCACTCATTACCTGTATTAACTGCACCTGTTTGAACTCGTTACCTGTATAAAAGACACCTGTCCACACACTCAATCAAACAGACTCCAACCTCTCCACAATGGCCAAGACCAGAGAGCTGTGTAAGGACATCAGGGATAAAATTGTAGACCTGCACAAGGCTGGGATGGGCTACAGGACAATAGGCAAGCAGCTTGGTGAGAAGGCAACAGCTGTTGGCGCAATTATTAGAAAATGGAAGAAGTTCAAGATGACGGTCAATCTCCCTCGGTCTGGGGCACCATGCAAGATCTCACCTCGTGGGGCATCAATGATCATGAGGAAGGTGAGGGATCAGCCCAGAACTACACGGCAGGACCTGGTCAATGACCTGAAGAGAGCTGGGACCACAGTCTCAAAGAAAACCATTAGTAACACACTACGCCGTCATGGATTAAAATCCTGCAGCGCACGCAAGGTCCCCCTGCTCAAGCCAGTGCATGTCCAGGCCCGTCTGAAGTTTGCCAATGACCATCTGGATGATCCAGAGGAGGAATGGGAGAAGGTCATGTGGTCTGATGAGACAAAAATAGAGCTTTTTGGTCTAAACTCCACTCGCCGTGTTTGGAGGAAGAAGAAGGATGAGTACAACCCCAAGAACACCATCCCAACCGTGAAGCATGGAGGTGGAAACATCATTCTTTGGGGATGCTTTTCTGCAAAGGGGACAGAACGACTGCACCGTATTGAGGGGAGGATGGATGGGGCCATGTATCACGAGATCTTGGCCAACAACCTCCTTCCCTCAGTAAGAGCATTGAAGATGGGTCATGGCTGGGTCTTCCAGCATGACAACGACCCGAAACACACAGCCAGGGCAACTAAGGAGTGGCTCCCTAAGAAGCATCTCAAGGTCCTGGAGGTGCCTAGCCAGTCTCCAGACCTGAACCCAATAGAAAATCTTTGGAGGGAGCTGAAAGTCTGTATTGCCCAGCGACAGCCCCGAAACCTGAAGGATCTGGAGAAGGTCTGTATGGAGGAGTGGGCCAAAATCCCTGCTGCAGTGTGTGCAAACCTGATCAAGAACTACAGGAAACGTATGATCTCTGTAATTGCAAACAAAGGTTTCTGTACCAAATATTAAGTTCTGCTTTTCTGATGTATCAAATACTTATGTCATGCAATAAAATGCTAATTAATTACTTAAAAATCATACAATGTGATTTTCTGGATTTTTGTTTTAGATTCCGTCTCTCACAGTTGAAGAGTACCTATGATAAAAATTACAGACTTCTACATGCTTTGTAAGTAGGCAAACCTGCAAAATTGGCAGTGTATCAAATACTTGTTCTCCCCACTGTAAATCTGAGACAAAGTTAATGCTTAACCCTGTAAAGCCTGACATATGAAATAATAATCAGAAAAAAATCTGAAATAGAACAGTTTATTGAACAAAATGATATCAAAATATCTAAAAAGTTTGCAAACTATTTGATACATCATAGTGTATTATAAAGAAGAACTCATATACACCTCAATTTTATTCAGAGGCCGAAACTGAGCAAAAATATGCAATTTGGTGCAGTTGCTGATATTATTATGAAATAAAATGAAATTATGATAGCTTGTAATGTAAATCAAGGAGATCTTTATATCAGTATAGCAGACATAAAATGCATATAAATATCAGTTGTCACTCACTCTGTATCTCCCAATAATATGTCTTAGTAAAAGGATATTTAAATGCTTAGTTTTAATATAAAAGCTCTGTAGTTTTTGTAGTTTAGTTATTGTGCATATAATGCAATGCAATATAATGACTGAGAGATGAAGAAATATACAAAGCCTGATGGATCATATTTGATACTCATAATTTTTTCTAAAAAATGATATATGGATAATCAAGTAACCCTTAGTTGCTCCAGTCCAGTAAGTCTTCATCTTGAAATATTAATAACAATAAAATAAAAGTATAAAAATAAAAGAATAAAAAGTTCTTATGTTACTTTATACAAAACAGTAAAGATTTCACAGCAAAATGACTCGAAGGAGGATGTTTTTTGAATTATATTAAATGCATTTTCTAAAAAAGTATAAACTATTAATCAGATGACAGAATTCATGTATAAATTGTGTGCAACAAGTTGTTCAGCAAAGTTTTGATCATTATGATAATTTAGAGGCCTATCAAATATGATACAGTATCCGTTAAATGAAACACCTAAGAACTAAAAAGCAACGGTAAGTGATTTAACTTGCCACAATATAGTACAAAAATATATTTCATTAATTAAAGCTTTATATAGTGCAGGTACTATGTGGAAAACGAATTAGCCTTCCTATAAAAATCGTATGATTAATTGTGAAATCTTATGACTGTTTTGTCTCACAGCACCATAATCAAATATTCATTTTCCACATATCAAGTACAAAGTTCGTGCATGTTATTTATTTTCATCTTCTGTGTAATGACACATAGCACACTTGCAGTGCAATTTGATACCCATAAGCAACAGTTTGTTGAGTGAGTTTACTGAGAAATCCAGAGAATGTACAAGAGGAATGCAAGAGAAAAAAACATTGAGGCAACCGAGCACTCCGTACAGAAATAAACAAATCTCTTGTGAGTATGTACCTGCAGGATGTTTTTGTGCGCTGAGCCATGCCGAATCCAGCGAGCCCAGAGAGAGAGAGGGAACGAGGAGGGAATAACACGTATCAAACCAGGATTGTGCCTTTCTGATGCTTGACTGATGGACAGTCTAACTGACAGCATACCCTGGAAGCAATAGACCATCTATCTGTGCAGTAATGCTGTCATGCACCTGATGTGAATTCATGCTGGATTTTATCAAATTGGGATGTAGGGTATGAAAACAGCATCCTATTGCTAACTGATGATTCAGGTAACATACTCACACTTGTACATTCATGCATATGCATGCGTAAGCACATAAATGTTCTCACACAATACAAACACGCATACCAGCAGATGTTCAGGAGTTGTGATTTAAATTCTGTGCTCAGACAAATCTATTAGCAAAGCATACTAAAAAGGGATAGAAAGTAACCCTTAGAATGCAAATATAATTGAGGAAACCTGCAGCCTGAATAAAATAAATTAGAGTTGGTACAAAGGTTAGCTGACTTGAATAATTCATTCCTATTAGCTTCCTGAACCAAAACAAACCTGTCCCTGATCTCTAGTGATAAAGCAAATTCATTCTGACTGAAATGTCCTCAGCTTTTATAAATACCCCTTTATTCCTCTATATGCTCTATTCATACGGTTTCCTTTCACTAAACACTTCACATAAAACTAGATATCCAACCTCCGCCCTTAATTGCTAAAGATGATTCGAATATTCTCACATGCAGGATTAGTTTTGTTTTAAATAGCCCTTAATGGACTAACAGGAAAGACATTCCTCCAGAACGTCAGGCTTTCTGAGTGGTTCATTGCCAGACATCTTATCAGCACAATGGCCAATTAGCATTCAGTGATCTTACTGACCACATGACTGAATGTCTAATTAATCGACCAGTGAGATTCCCGAGAGGCTATTAAAATCATTGGATGGATGGATGGATGGATGGATGGATGGATGGATAGATGGATAGACAGATAGATTACACACACACACACACACATATGTTGGTGCAGCTACATTATGAGGACATTCTATAGACGTAATGGTTTTTATACTGTACAAACTGTACATTCTATCCCCCTACACTACCCCTACCCCTAAACCTACCCATTACAGAAAACATTCTGCATTTTTACATTTTTAATAAAACATTGTTTAGTATGTTTTTTAAGCTATTTTTATTACGAGGACACAGGAAATGTCCTCATAAACCACGTTTACGTTGTAATACCCATGTCATTATACAAATTTGTCTCCTCATAAATCACATAAACAAGCACACACACACACTTCCAATCACTTCCATGGCCACAGGTGTATAAAATGAAGCACCTAGGCATGCAGACGCTTCTACAAACATTTGTGAAAGAATGGGTCACTCTCAGGAGCTCAGTGAATTCAAGCGTGGTACCGTGCCATCTGTGCAATAAGTCCATTTGTGAAATTTCCTCACTACTAAATATCCCACGGTCAACTGTTAGTGATATTATAACACAGTGAAAGCAATTGGGAACAACAGCAACTCAGCCACGAAGTGGTAGACCACGTGAAATCACAGAGCAATCCAACGGACGAGTCTGGGTTTGACGGTTGCCAGGAGAACGGTACTTGCCAAGTTTAAAGTTTGGTGGAGGTGGGTTTATGGTGTGGGGTTGTTTTTCAGGGGTTGGGCTTGGCCCCTTAGTTACAATGAAAGGAACTCTTAATGCTTCCGCATACCAAGACATTTTGGACAATTTCATGCTCCCAACTTTGTGGGAACAGTTTGGGAATGGCCCCTTCCTGTTCCAACATGACTGTGCACCAGTGCACAAAGCAAGGTCCATAAAGACATGGATGAGTGAGTCTGGTGTGGAGGAACTTGACTGGCCTGCACAGAGTCCTGACCTCAACCCTATAGAACACCTTTGGGATGAATTAGAGCAGAGACAGCGAGCCAGACCTTCTCGTCCAACATCAGTGCCTGACCTCACAAATGCGCTTCAAAGGTCAAAAATTCCCATAAACACACTCCTAAACCTTGTGGAAAGCCTTCCCAGAAGATCTGAAGCTGTTATAGCTGCAAAGGGTGGGCCAACTCCATATTAAACCCTACAGATTAAGAATGGGATGTCATTAAAGTTCATGTGCATGTAAAGGCAGGCGTCCCAAAACTTTTTCTCTTATTAAATCAGAGGATAGTTTTGATATATTGTACTCAAAGGGAAAATGGCACCTATATTTTTGTCCCTTGTGCCAAATCGTTTAAGAATTTGTGGATTTTCTAATCTGGGACAGTTACCGCTGAAATCTGGGACACTATAAATAAATATAAATATAATATAGGCCTAATAATTTAATAGTGTTGATGTAGTTAAATTCAATAACTGTCTAGAATTCATCAATTATGAAATGAGTTCAGTTCAGCTATAAAGCAGCTCTATAGAAAACAGTGATGTCATTATTTAACTCAATTCAGTTCAAGTTTACTTCTCCTCCAATAGTGTCAGTGCAGTGAAATCAATAATATTGCTGAATAGCTAGTTCACTAAATTCTAAGCTAGATAATTGGCTAATCGTGAGAATATTGGCCAAAAATTTTACAAAAATATATGTATAACATAATGTATATGACTGTCCGACATTAGTCAGAACATGCTGTCCCACTTTCGAAAACAGCCTTTTCTTAAGTGGGACGACAAAAAAAGCTTTACATAGAAAATAATTTAACACAATATTCACAATATTTTTGCAACATTTGTTGTACAAATACATCACAAACATAATTCGAAAACATTTTAGAGCATTGTGTTATTCATAAGATATGTATATCCTTAACATCAATTTTGTCTATGTCACTAACCTTTGAGAGGACTTCACAAGGATTGCTTCTTGTTCGACAATTTTCCCGCCCACATTTATAACATCACTTCCGCAAAGTCACATGATTTCAATCACTTGACACCCCTGCTGGAATTCAACACCAATCATGCACTAAAATAACAAAATAAATGCACTGGAGGTGTCCCACATTAGTCAGTGTCCCACATTACACTAATCCACCCTACCTGAGCCACACACACACACACATATATATATATATATATATATATATATATATATAATCTCTTAATTTCACCAGAAACAAAAGCTAAATTAGCTCTAATATAAAATTATAATTTTCACTTAACGGGGCTATTATGTAGAATTCAGAAACTCTTACTATTAGCGACACCAATGGCCGTAAAGTGAACTTCAGCCACCGACTTATTGCTCATGCTCACGCTCGTGCACACATAACGTACAACAGACTGACTGTGATTCAAAGCCCCGATATACTATATATAAAGCAAATTTCTTTTTCGTTCTTTCGTTCTGGAAATACCTTTGCAGCAAACATCCTGACGCTGTCCATGCTGCTGAGCGACGTTTAGATAAATGTGTAAATATGTGCTGCGTGCTTTCCTCTCAATAACAAAATAAACATACAAAAATGTCAGAGGTGAGAAAACAGCAGTTAAGAAAGCATCTGATCGTAGCGATGTGGATATGTTTGCACCAACTCTGCAATTCACCGGCATTGTGTCGACAGATGAGGTCATTAAAATTACACTGTTATGGTAGTTTAATTATAGAGTATATTTGAGACTATAGTTGTATCCCTTTTCTTTGAATGACAGATTGACATTATAGTACAGAATTAAAATGGCTCTTTCGACATTATCCTCAACATTGCACTCCTTTCATGTGTCATAGAACGGGAAAGCGGCTCTCGTGAGCGCGCATAAATGTCACATCCCTTTGATTGCCAGACATCACATCTGGATGGATGGATGGATAGATGAGCAGGTGAGGAATAAACAAACATACAAAGCAAAATACAAAAAAGATATGTGGGGAGGGGGACAGAATCCATCAAGCTTTAGAGCTCTGTTTCTGTGTGAGGTTGTGACCTGCGCACCGACTCGCTATGTTTAACATTCAGTCAGCAGAAAAGTGGTATGACTGAACAGCATTTAGTGGGATAAATAAATTAGGTGGGGGATCTGGGACCAAGTCATTGCTAGGCAGTGCGGCTTATTGCATATATTTATGCACGTCCACTCTCAGTGATTGGCTCTCCTGTGCACATCCCTTCATATTGATTGATTCTTTGAGCTCCATCAGTACGTAGATTCTTGGTAAATGAAAATACTTTTTTTATGTGCTGTGCTCTTGAAATAGTCTAATTATGCAAGCTTATGTCAACAGCAATATTTCAGTGGCATTTTATTACTCACATCTGTCTTATTCACTAATGTAGCCTATGTATTTGTGCTAGCATCAATATGGCATTGCTACAGTTTGGTGGATTTTGGACAGCTCAGGATTGTTTTTTCAACTACACGCAACTAACTCTCATTAGTGTATTAGTAGACTGTCTGTTTAAAGGGTTCCTATAATGCCCCTGTCAGGGTTCTGTCACTTCGGTCTAGCTTACTCTTGGTTTTGTGACAGAGCCCTGACACTCCTGTATTGTTTGTCTTGTGTGAGCGCGCAGCTTCGAGCATGCTCTTTTCTGTCCTTGTGAGTTTTGTGTGTGGGGCGTGGTGTTCGGATCCCAGCACTTCGGTCTAGTTTGGTTTCGGTTTTGTGTTGGGATTCGGACATTCATGCTCCGCGTGTTTGTCTTCTGTCGTGAGCGCACAGAATGAGCATTCGCTCGTTCTCGTGCGCTCTGTCTTGTCGTGTGATCGTGCGCTCTTCTGTCCATGTGTGTTGTGTTCTGTGTAGCACGTGGTTCATGTTTACATCGGCCGCGTGCTTTCATGTTATGGTTTGTCTTGTGTTGTGTAGCACACGGCTGGTGTTTTTTCACTGGCTGCGTGCTTTCATGTTGTCATGTTTTGTGTGAACACGTGGCTTATGAGTGTTCTCATTGGCTGCGTGTTCATGTCATGTTTTGTTTGGGCACATGGCTTGTGATTTGTGTTTGCTGGCCACGTGCTCTCCTGTCTATTGTCTAACCCCGCCCATCTTGTTTCCTGATTATTGGTTCATTTGCCCCACCTGTCTTCCCTCGTTACCCTCTTTTGTTTGCTCCCTATTTATACTCCTTGTGCTGGATCGCCATCGTACGTGCTTCTTGTTTTCCTGCTCCTTGTGTCAAGTCCAAGTCAAGTTTTGTTTTTCCCCCTTGGGGTAGTTTCTGTTTTTTTTATTTTTATTTTTTATTAAGAATAATTTAATAAAAGCTCGTTCATCCCTTACCTCAACCCTGACAGCCCCTTTTTGCAAGATGTAAAATAAATCTCTTAAGAGTGTGTATGTGAAGTTTTAGCTCAAAATACCCCACAAATAATTTTTTATAGGATGTTAAAATTGTAACATTTTGAGGGTGAGCAAAAATGAGCCGTTTTTGTGTGTGTTGCTTTAAATGCAAATGAGCTGCTGCTCCCGGGCCCCTTTCAAGAAGAGGGCGGAGCTTCTAGAGCTCGTGTTAGCAGCTCCGATTACCTCACGCTGACACGCACTGAAAATGTCAGAAACTGTTCAGCCTTTTATGTTCAAACTGGAGTCGGACAATGATGGAGAGACTCGAGAAGAAGTGACAACATGTAGAATGCGACATGACGTTTCTGAATGGTTAGTTGATGAATTTATGTACAAACCCGATTCCAAAAAAGTTGGGACACTGTACAAATTGTGAATAAAAAAGGAATGCAATAATTTACAAATCTCATAAACTTATATTTTATTCACAATAGAATATAGATAACATATCAAATGTTGAAAGTGAGACATTTTGAAATGTCATGCCAAATATTGGCTCATTTTGGATTTCATGAGAGCTACACATTCCAAAAAAGTTGGGACAGGTAGCAATAAGAGGCCGGAAAAGTTAAATGTACATATAAGGAACAGCTGGAGGACCAATTTGCAACTTATTAGGTCAATTGGCAACATGATTGGGTATAAAAAGAGCCTCTCAGAGTGGCAGTGTCTCTCAGAAGTCAAGATGGGCAGAGGATCACCAATTCCCCCAATGCTGCGGCGAAAAATAGTGGAGCAATATCAGAAAGGCGTTTCTCAGAGAAAAATTGCAAAGAGTTTGAAGTTATCATCATCTACAGTGCATAATATCATCCAAAGATTCAGAGAATCTGGAACAATCTCTGTGCGTAAGGGTCAAGGCCGGAAAACCATACTGGATGCCCGTGATCTTCGGGCCCTTAGACGGCACTGCATCACATACAGGAATGCTACTGTAATGGAAATCACAACATGGGCTCAGGAATACTTCCAGAAAACATTGTCGGTGAACACAATCCACCGTGCCATTCGCCGTTGCCGGCTAAAACTCTATAGGTCAAAAAAGAAGCCATATCTAAACATGATCCAGAAGCGCAGGCGTTTTCTCTGGGCCAAGGCTCATTTAAAATGGACTGTGGCAAAGTGGAAAACTGTTCTGTGGTCAGACGAATCAAAATTTGAAGTTCTTTTTGGAAAACTGGGACACCATGTCATCCGGACTAAAGAGGACAAGGACAACCCAAGTTGTTATCAGCGCTCAGTTCAGAAGCCTGCATCTCTGATGGTATGGGGTTGCATGAGTGCGTGTGGCATGGGCAGCTTACACATCTGGAAAGGCACCATCAATGCTGAAAGGTATATCCAAGTTCTAGAACAGCATATGCTCCCATCCAGATGTCGTCTCTTTCAGGGAAGACCTTGCATTTTCCAACATGACAATGCCAGACCACATACTGCATCAATTACAACATCATGGCTGTGTAGAAGAAGGATCCGGGTACTGAAATGGCCAGCCTGCAGTCCAGATCTTTCACCCATAGAAAACATTTGGCGCATCATAAAGAGGAAGATGCGACAAAGAAGACCTAAGACAGTTGAGCAACTAGAAGCCTGTATTAGACAAGAATGGGACAACATTCCTATTCCTAAACTTGAGCAACTTGTCTCCTCAGTCCCCAGACGTTTGCAGACTGTTATAAAAAGAAGAGGGGATGCCACACAGTGGTAAACATGGCCTTGTCCCAACTTTTTTGAGATGTGTTGATGCCATGAAATTTAAAATCAACTTATTTTTCCCTTAAAATGATACATTTTCTCAGTTTAAACATTTGATATGTCATCTATGCTGTATTCCGAATAAAATATTGAAATTTGAAACTTCCACATCATTGCATTCTGTTTTTATTCACAATTTGTACAGTGTCCCAACTTTTTTGGAATCGGGTTTGTAGCTGATGTGGAGTTACTATCTTCATTGATTAGCATATTCTGTCATGATAATCTATAAATCACTTGTGTGGGAACTGTTGTAAGATGCACAGAGCCAGAGAATTTATGTCCGTCTTCTAATACTCTTATGAGAGGTAGTTGACATGTAGTTGCAAGTTACTTATAGTCAGTATGTCTAAAGTGGACCATTAAAATTTGTAATCTTATGAGAGAGAAAAGGACATTGAAAAACATATTGGTCAAGTTTAGGCTATAACTTAATCCTGACCAAATGCTTAACATGTACAGTAGTCTAGGATCTTAATATGGTGGACATTTTAAACTAATGAACCCCATTACTAGCTAGGAAAGAACAACATGCTAGCAGAAGATTAACTTTTTGTAAGAATTTTAATACATATATAAAATGTATTTCACATTTAATTTAACATTTTAAAATTGACAACAGAATGGACATGTTATGTTTTAAGCTATTAAATGAGTCTTCTAAAAATGAGGAAATGAAAAAGCTTATAGCTAATATTTAACATTTCATGTAAATGCTGGGGACAAAGAAACACATAACTCTGAGTAGAACATCACGTGTTTTCATCATGTAATTACGATAATTACGACGTGACATGCAGAATTAAAAAAAAATAAAAAATTACAACCAACTGAAACCACACAATCAAAAATCAAAACCTTTTAGGAAAAAAAACATTAAATGTTTTATTTTTCATATTTAAAAAAAAAAATTCTTTATTTTATATTATATAATATTATTATAATATATAATTGAATAATTATAACATTATTATTATTATTATATATAAACTGTAATAACTAAGTGAACTGAATAATTGAATAATAAGGGTGTGTTCACACTTGTAGTTCGGTTCGCTTGGTTCATTTGATCCGGACCACAAAACAAAAAAAAAAAAAACTTTAGTGCTGGTCCGCTTAGCGTTCACATTGGCATTTTAACACCGAACCTAAATGCATAGGGATATGTTCACAACCTGATTGGTTGGCTTTTATTACGTATATTTCGCGGCGGAACTTACCGAACATCCAAAACAATGCTGTGTGCTGGGCTAAATGCGCTCGTTGTATGTGCGTAGCCTACATATAATAGTATTTTGACCAGCTGAGAACTCATGAAGAGCTTATAAAATGTGTAAAGGAGTCAAACAGCGTCAGGAATCCCTCTGTCACACACAAATGAAGATCTGCTGCGAGGAGACGCAGTTCTGATGCCTGTACCGAACTGTGATGGGCAACATCACGACTGATGAGAAAAAACAGGTATGCTTGAGCATTCTGTCCTTTTTAGGGTCGCATCATGTGACATCATGTCTTGTTTTTGGATCGTTTACATGTCTTTGGTCCAGCGTTCATATTTCATTCGAACTCCGCCAGAGTTCGTTTGGAAGCGGACCGAGAGTCATCTTTTCAGTGGTCTCGGTTCTCTTGTTTGGTGCGGTCCAGGGTTCAGATGGCCTTCATATGTATTCAAATGAACCAGGGTTCGTTTTAATCGAACCAAACATGCCAAGTGTGAACACACTCTTAAGTGACCCTACAATAAGTCTGCTCTGTCACGTTTGCAGATCTATAAATAGAACTGAACGGAGAACAAAGTCTGTGACTGCACCTTAAGAATGAAATTTTGATTGTCCGAACGTCCCTTTTCTGTGCACATAAGCACACAGCTTGTACCCCATTATTAGTGAATGAAACCCATTAACTAAATTTCATTGAGGGTGACTGACTTGCCAAACATAATATGCAAAAGTAACATTTTGTCTCTGTGAAGCTGAAGCGTAAAGGTCACATTCAATCCAGTCACCCAGAGGTCTATGATTAATTATGAGCAGTCTGTACATAGAGCGAAGGAACGTGGGGAGGCTTATTCTGCAGCGCCAACACACCAGCCTAACGCAGCCAAAGTAAATAAAGCATAACTATCATCTGACATGCCATCAGACTTTTAAATGCCATTATAATCAATAGTAGCTGTGCACTGCGTTCCTTCAAGCGGTCTTCAATGGCCCCACCTGACATCACAGAGCCCACAAGGGAATTCAGAACAGAGGATGTCCCAGTGAATGATTTTTCTCATCTTTATTCATTTCTGTTCTTATGATAAAACTGATTTGTGTACAGACCTCACATTTAAATGAATAATATTGACTTTAGAAGAGCTGGACCACAGTGCAAACATTTACCAAACCAAATATCAAAGCGCATTATCTACTACGAGTAGTGAGGGTTTTAGTTCCTTATCTATTTCTAATGGCAAATAACTGTCTAGTACAGGGTTGTCATGAATTTCTATTCTATGATATTAAACAGTCTGTGTTATATTATTATATTCAATATTGTAAGAATTGGTTTTACAACTAAGACAAAAAGATGAGATCCAACACCCTGCAATAAAACAATAAAACACACTAATCTGGAGAGAAGATCTCACAGAAAGAGTGTAGGACACCGACCTGCCCAAACTTCTCCCCCTCTCCCCCTCTCCCTCCTCCCTTCCCTTCCCCCGGATTCAAGTCACAGAATGTCTATATACCACATATGATGTATCTTGTGAATCTATTGTTTTTTCCCTTTCATGTTTGGTATCTTTTTAAATGTCTCAGTGTGATTGGTAAAATGGTCTCAACTTCACTGGTAGTATGAGAAAGATTGAAACTTTTTTGAGTGGTCTCTTCAAGATATCTGATCCTTTCCCCCGAAACCAGGTGTTTGTGTAGCAAATATTTACAACCCTTTTGTTCTGGTCTGGGTATTTAAGGAAGGGTGGCAGAGCTGCCATTTGGGAAAATTCTGTAGCCAGATCCCCATGCGGTGCTGTGTCAGTGTCTTAAAGACACTCACACACACTGTGTGTACTGTGCCAGATATGATGACTCTTTGAAATTATTTTCATATTTCTTTCATATTGTGTTTTATATTGTTAAGTTCTGTCTGGCCAAAATAAATGTTAATCTTGATTTATTCTGTATCATTCTGAAATCATTATTTTAGTAGTGACCAACGAGGAGTAAGAGGTATTTCCACAAATCTCTCTTTTCTGACTATCACAGTTATTAGCAAGTTGCAGCTTTCGTGACTATTACTAAAATTACACTTGTTATGAGTAAGCGTGTGCGAAAAAATAGTCGCTCTGCCTCCTCTGTAATATCAGAACTGGCTAATTTGTGTCCGTGAGTTAATGTAATCGCGAACGTTAAGTCTCTGTGCGATACCGGGTCCCGTGGTGGAACGAATATTTGAAAATAAGATATACTAAGAAAAATCAATGATCTAAATTAAATCACAACTAATCTTATGATCAGCTGTTAAGTTACAAACGTAACAAATTTAACGAAGTCACATAAAATTGGAGTCAGAGTTAAAATTAGATACCCACATTTTAATAAATTAAGTGAACTTCACAGAAACGCTGAAATACACACATTATAGCCGTTGGATTTCGTCGTTGGGCTAACGGGTGGTACTTACAATATTAATATAAATATGAACTAATTAAATTATAACAATGGCTTGTAGTCTTCAAGCATTTCTCAGTTAAGTGAACATTGCTGCAGATTCTTTAAGTAATCATTCAAGTAAACAGTAACACTACGGTAAGTAAGAGTAAACTTAACACTTAACATAGCTTAACAGCTGTACCTAACACACTACGGTAAGTACTACGGTTTGCAGTGTGTGTGTGTGTTCACTACTCACTCCTCCAAATGTGTGTGCACTAACTTGGATGGGTTAAATGCAGAGGACAAATTCTGAGTGTGGGTTACCATACCTGGCCTTCACATGTCACTAATAAAGAATGAAGAAATGCTGTTGACATAATAGACAGCAGCAGGTCTATTAGTCTGTATTTACGCTCCAAGGTCTAAAGCATAAATTCAATATTTTGACACAAATCCAATTTTTGTCCATTCACTTAAGCCCCTTTCACACAGAGATTCAAGAATATACACTGATAATGTGTCCCGGGATTGTTTGATTTTGGTTCATTCACACTGCCAGTGATTTTCTGGAATCTGTGCATACGTTCACACTAGGGATGTAACGATACATCGTATATCGAGATATCGCGATATAAAAATGCGACGGTATGTATCGTTGATGTAAACGATATGATTCGCGATATAGAGTTAGTTTTATCCAAGGCTCAGCTTACTGTATTTATAAGGTACATAATTCACTCAAAAATGTAAATTCTGTCATCGTGTACTCACCCTCATGTCATTTCAAACCTATAAGATTTTCATTTAACTTCAAAACACAAATGAAGATATTTTTCAAGAAACCAGAGAAAGATTTCTGTACCTCCATTTCCATTCCTCTCAAACTTAAAAGATCCAAAAAATGTCATAAAGGCATTGTAAAAATAATCAGTTGAGTGGTCTAATCCAAATCCAAGTCTTCTGAAGAGACACCATGGCTTTATACAAACCCGATTCCAAAAAAGTTGGGACGCTGTACAAATTGTGAATAAAAACAGAATGCAATGATGTTGAAGTTTCAAATTTCAATATTTTATTCAGAATACAACATAGATGACATATCAAATGTTTAAACTGAGAAAATGTATCATTTTAAGGGAAAAATAAGTTGATTTTAAATTTCATGGCATCAACACATCTCAAAAAAGTTGGGACAAGGCCATGTTTACCACTGTGTGGCATCCCCTCTTCTTTTTATAACAGTCTGCAAACATCTGGGGACTGAGGAGACAAGTTGTTCAAGTTTAGGAATAGGAATGTTGTCCCATTCTTGTCTAATACAGGCTTCTAGTTGCTCAACTGTCTTAGGTCTTCTTTGTCACATCTTCCTCTTTATGATGCGCCAAATGTTTTCTATGGGTGAAATATCTGGACTGCAGGCTGGCCATTTCAGTACCCGGATCCTTCTTCTACGCAGCCATGATGTTGTAATTGATGCAGAATGTGGTCTGGCATTGTCATGTTGGAAAATACAAGGTCTTCCCTGAAAGAGACGACGTCTGGATGGGAGCATATGTTGTTCTAGAACTTGGATATACCTTTCAGCATTGATGGTGCCTTTCCAGATGTGTAAGCTGCCCATGCCACACGCACTCATGCAACCCCATACCATCAGAGATGCAGGCTTCTGAACTGAGCGCTGATGACAACTTGGGTTGTCCTTGTCCTCTTTAGTCCGGATGACATGGCGTCCCAGTTTTCCAAAAAGAACTTCAAATCTTGATTCGTCTGACCACAGAACAGTTTTCCACTTTGCCACAGTCCATTTTAAATGAGCCTTGGCCCAGAGAAAACGCCTGCGCTTCTGGATCATGTTTAGATATGGCTTCTTTTTTGACCTATAGAGTTTTAGCCGGCAACGGCGAATGGCACGGTGGATTGTGTTCACCGACAATGTTTTCTGGAAGTATTCCTGAGCCCATGTTGTGATTTCCATTACAGTAGCATTCCTGTATGTGATGCAGTGCCGTCTAAGGGCCCGAAGATCACGGGCATCCAGTATGGTTTTCCGGCCTTGACCCTTACGCACAGAGATTGTTCCAGATTCTCTGAATCTTTGGATGATATTATGCACTGTAGATGATGATAACTTCAAACTCTTTGCAATTTTTCTCTGAGAAACTCAGAGAGTTTTCGCCACAGCATTGGGGGAATTGGTGCTCCTCTGCCCATCTTGACTTCTGAGAGACACTGCCACTCTGAGAGGCTCTTTTTATACCCAATCGTGTTGCCAATTGACCTAATAAGTTGCAAATTGGTCCTCCAGCTGTTCCTTATATGTACATTTAACTTTTCCGGCCTCTTATTGCTACCTGTCCCAACTTTTTTGGAATGTGTAGCTCTCATGAAATCCAAAATGAGCCAATATTTGGCATGACATTTCAAAATGTCTCACTTTCAACATTTGATATGTTATCTATATTCTATTGTGAATAAAATATAAGTTTATGAGATTTGTAAATTATTGCATTCCTTTTTTATTCACAATTTGTACAGTGTCCCAACTTTTTTGGAATCGGGTTTGTATGATGAACAGATTTACAACTGTAGTAATGATTCAAATGATTCAATAAATGTTCAAATGATTGCGTGACACGCGAAAAGAACATGAGAGTGAGTAAATGCAGATCTAACCATTTACAGTTTGGGAATAGTCATTTTGACACGCTTTCTTGCCATTAGAACTGTGATTGGTTTGCCGGAATGACACTCCTCAAAGTGAAAGCTCAAACATCATTTAAATCATCATATCACATTTAGTTTTAGTAGTATGATTATTCAAAGCGTTTTAGATGGTTTATTCTTATATGTATAGTGCATTAATAGCAGGCCCCGGGAGAGACTGCGTGAGGGGAAAAAATGAACATTTCAGTGACATTACTACATTAAACTACTATATTTAATGTTGAATATCATGCATAGTAATGCAATGGGGGAATATTTGTGTGTCCTGATAATAATATAATATTATTTAAATAATAATAAAAAAGTAATAAACAAACACCTCTTCTTTATTTTGGCTTAAAATATCACAATAAATATCGTATTGTGAGTTTAGTATCGTGATAATATCGAATCGTGACACAAGTGTATCGTTACACCCCTAGTTCACACACATCCAGTAAAGACACATGACATCAGGATGTGACGTGTAATGTCTCTGCAGCATCTTACATTTGCTTATGATCTGCGATTTCTCTCTTGACAAACTACGCTCATGCATTTTTTTTGGATTCAATCATATAAGCTAGCACATTGCATACCGTTCCACCAAGCTGGCGAACGATCTCTGCTTCACTGTTATGGGATGAAATTAGTCTCATAATGATTAACTAATGCATGCATAATTATTCATGAACTTGATAAATGTTACAGGTATGTTTTACTATCCACAACCAAATGCCTTTCAACTTGCGTGTGCAAAATTCTGAAATAAATTAATGTGCAGCAATTTGTACAAATTTAGAGACTTTTTTTGTGAATACAAATGTTTTCATTTGTATTAATGTATCATAATTTGCGCATGCAACAAAGAAGATGTGCATTTGTGGAACAGGTGACATGCGTGCATTCATTGATGTCTTTTCTGAGTCGATCTCATTTGATTCATTTGGATTTTGAGACTTTCTTTCAAGCATTTCACAACCCCCACACAAACAACTACCAATGAATCGGCCTGGTGCTAATTATTAATGTGTGCACGACTACACATCTATTTGACAAATTCACAAATGTGTGTTACTACATTTAAACTAATACTTTACAACTTGTGTCTGCAAAATCCAGAATTACATGAATGTGCAGCATTTTGTACAAATAGAGACATAGTTGTAAATACAAAACTTCGATTTTGTATTAATGTTCAGAATTTGTACATTTGCAAAAAGTAAGATCACACATGCATTCATTGACTCGTTTCTGAGTCGATCCTATTTAATTCATTTGGATTTTGAGACTTTCATTTCACCGGTTTAGCCTTGTACGATCCACACACAGCTGTCTAAGAAAACCTGTCTAAGAAAACCTTAGTCAAGCATTTTTTCCCATATGACGCTTAACGTGGCTTAAGAAAGTGATTTTGAAGTTCCAAATTCAGTACACACCTTATTAATAAAACATAGCTTACCTTGTACATGCAACGGCAGAAAAATATTAACTCAAAACATGCAAAGTTTCACATCGAATGTTTCATCGTTATAAAGAAAACACTTAACGTAATGCATTAAGACAGTAGGCTAACATGAAAATACCAAACTCGGCAAGCCTATACCTTATTAATAAAGCATACTTTGTACAGGCAAGTAGATTAAATCAGGTTATGAACATAACATGAACACCCAAAAATGAAAATTCTGTCATCATTTACTCACCCTCATATTGGGTGAGCTATCCCTTTAAGACATTATCGACTGTGTTTACATCAATACCTTGGCAAGACCGAGGTAGACCATGAAGAGCATTTGACCACATTTGACACATCTTTCCATTGAGAACATGAACAAATACAAACTTGTAGCATGTACAACAGACATTGCAGTGCAACTTTGCACCACACAAACAGCAAAGCGGCAACATAGGCTCATTGGGAAAACATGCCTCTGCCTACATTTTTGCAAAACTTACCTATACATACAATTCAATGCAGTTTCCAGCTGAAATGAACACTATAGTGGCAGTAAAACACCACCAACTTTTATTCCTTTTCACACAAATTATGATTACAGGGGGCAGATTATCAATTAATAAAGACTTATTTTTGTGCAGTTCCTTTCACAATACTGTTATAACCTCAAAAATGTATAAACAAATACATGTTGATGTTTGCATTATATTACCAGCTCTATATGTATGGCTTTTCCCAGTAAACTTGCTCGGAAGCTCACCTGGTACAGGATGTGCGTGTGTAGCAACTGATAATATAATAACTGCACATAATGTAATATGTATTTCATTATTATTTTAATAAAATGTTCATAATGTAATAGTTTTCTCAAAATGTAATAAAATTTGGAGCTCATAATGTAATTAGATTTTTAAAATTTACTGTAAAGGAATACCTGTAACGTGCCCTGGGTTCATCAATGTTGTCATATGGACTCTTATTTTGAAGTTATTTTCTGTGCCCATTGTCCCTATGTTCTCTTCCTGTGTTTTAGTTCCTGTTTGCCTTGTCACCTCGTTTATCTCTGTAGTTACCCTCATTAGGTTCCATAGTAACTTATCATCTACACCTGTTCATCATTAGCCCTTGAATTCCCTGTGTATTTATACCCCTGTGTTTCAGTTGTCTTTTGTCGGTCGTTGTTCTCGCAAGTCTCTTTGTAAGCTGTTGCGTTCCTGGTTTTCCCTTGTCTGGATCATGTCTCTGGTTTGGATTATGTTCCTGTCTCTGTTTTAGATGATCTTGCTTTGTGTTTTTTGAATAAAATGTTGCTGCACTTGGATTCTCACCTCTCCTCATCCCTGCTTAATACGTAACAATACCAATGCATAATAATAATAATAATAATCATAACATGAATATTTAAATCTATTGCATTTCGCAGGTAGTTTAAGACTGGATTTAGAATTTTTAAAAATGTACTGTAAGGGAATACTAATATTTTTTATGTTTTAAAAGCTATTACAATAATGAAAATATGACATGGTTTTGGTGAGAATAAATTTCTCGTATTGTAAAAATTATTACAATATGAGCTAAAGACTTTATTACGTTTTGAGAAAATTATTACATTATGAACATTTTATTACAATAATATCACCACATGTATGTTTTTCCAATGAGCCTGGGTTGTGAAGCCCAAAAAATACTAAAAAAAGTATATTGATAATCATTATATGCAATGCATTCTGGCATGGGGCACATGTGACGCTGCCCTAAATTTAGGCCAAACCGAGGTATCATAAGGCAGCATAAGGTTGGAACAATCTTACATTTGGAGCTATGATGCCTTAAAATACTGTCTAGAAAGGCAGCTGAGGTATTGTAACAGATCTACTGTTTCCGTGTCAGTCTGTCAGCTAGTGAAACCAAGCGCCTCAGTTCACCTGACAGGGTTCTCTCTCACCCAGGTTTTCAGGTCTGTTATAAGGACAAACAAGCTGATTTGTACTGTACTATCATACCCTTCCAAAACAGCAGGAGCATAATGAAGCCATTTGTCAAATCCGCTCTACGGGAACAGCAGCAAAATACGAATCCAGCACAACCTGCCAGTTTTCCTAGAACAAAGCAGGCAGGAAATAGAAGTGTCCTTCTAAATGTTTTGAAACAAATTGTTATTGCTTTAGGCTATTATTCCCTTAGGTGTGTTATCAAGAGCAGTCGGATGAATAGCTGAAACAAAACGGGTTTGGGATGCAAAGACTCTTCTGACTTCTTCTCCCAGTTGAGCTGGTAGACACATTTAGAATGCTACAGCAATAAATAGCCATACATTTAATTCACAATTGGGTCCTGTTGCCACAATTCAGTCAAGATCTTGCTTATGCACTAGGCATGTATATGCAGCATAGGCAACTCTCTCCATGCTCTGTAATTGATGCATAACAAGCTAGAAATCCTAACTGTTCAACAAAAACTTGACAGGGTGATAATGAAACAGTGGTACACGCTCAAGCCAGTTAACCAGTGTTTCCAAAGCCACTGCTCACACTTTGTCACACACCTAACAGCACTGTTAGATGGTAATGTGCAAATGAGCTTTGTTAAGCAGTCATTATATTGTAATGAATAATGTTGCTCTGGGGAAGCACTAATTCAAAGTTGGTTAATTATCACAGTCATCTCTGTGACAATGCAGCACTGTAATGCTTAGAGCGGCCCACACTTTCCCTATTCATCCTTGTTGATGCTGAACGCACTGCTGGTTTATTCCTCTTGAAGATGAAGGATCTCTCTGAGGGAGCCAGATATGTCCTCAGAAGCTAATCGATCTGCACTGTTTCTCCGGGGGAAAAGCGAGATGTTCCCCGTTTCCTGCCGATTATATTTGTACTGAGGTTTAGGGCAACTCAAGCCGAACTAATCTATATTGCCTTGTAGTTTTTCACCTGAAATGGATTCCACATGAGTAATCTTTTCTGGCTCCTACACCCTCCTTGGCAAACAAAAAAGTGTGATCATATCCCATATTTCCACTTTACATAATCTGCATAAGAAGGTCATTTTTTTTATTGACAGCTTCACTCTGCATAATTACTCTGCCCCATCAACTACTATCATTTTTTCCAGATACAACTGCAAGGAGAGGCCCTTTGGGGTAACCTAACATGCTCAAGGGCACAATGGTGGCACAGCAAGAGTGTGGTCACAGTTATTCTCTAATTCCTATACTGAACCTTTTGACTGCAACCCAGATTCTTAAGCACTGAGATACCAACCCAAGGTTACAAGCTTGATTACACTCTGATTACCTGGATCAAAGACATTTTAACCATATCCTTGCTGTATCTCTTTGCTAAAAGTCTGCTGTGTAAGGCCTGGGACACACTAGAGCTTTCTTAAGCGATTTTAAAGCTGTGGAAGACCACAGAAATAAGGGCAGTTTCAACCCATTTTTAGCATTATAATCCTCTGAATGCACACACTACAACATTCGTCTGGACCGCGAGACCACACTCCTGTCGACTGTAACATATTCACAGTGAGATGAGATCTCACGGAGACACGCGAGAGCAAACGTGACTTGAGAAGATAAACGAATTGAGGATGATCAACGTCGTCAGCTGGTTGTTTTTATGGCAAGAAAAACAAAGGAGAAAAAAAGAATATGGGTGATCTTTTTCAATACTCCACTTTTGTGGTATGTTTGTGGCTGCCAAGTTTCAGGCGACATCCGATTTGGTGAAGATTGCTCGCTCTCATTGGCTATCACGGGTATCATGTCAGAGGCAGCCCGATCAAGAGTCGGAAATATCAAACATGTTTGACATTTATGATTTGGGATCGCGCGGGCTCCGACGCGATTGGGAGCAGTAAAATAATCGTAATGACACCACACAATTGAGGATTTTTTGGACAAAAGTCAGTTGCGAGAATCCTCGAATCAGGCCACATCTCCCAGATCTTAAAATCTTCAAGTGTTTGGCAAGTATGTTTTTAGCATTATCCTTTTAGTGCCACTCACTGGACATTTCATTTCTGAACTGTTGCAATACGTGCAATCAGTGTAATAAAATGTTGCCAGATTCATATAAAACTGTATGCGCTTTTAGTGCCACTCACTGGACATTTCACTTTGAAAGTGTTGCGAAACAGCAAGAAGCAACATAATATCATTTTGTAGAAATGTCAAAGAAGATGAAAAACGGCAATAAAAACAACAGAAGAAACAACAAAAATGGACGTTCAAAGGGTAAACAATAAACAATCTTTCAGTAGGTACTTATTTTGAATAAGTAATTACTTCATGACCGCTAAAAAAGTATGTTGTATATAGTATGAATGTAATCCGGACATACACTCTTAAAAATATAGGTTCTTTGGCATGAAGAACCTTTAATATCCAAAGAACCTTTCCATTGCACAAAAGGTTCTTTGTAGGGCAGAAAGGTTCTTTCGACTAGAAAATGGTTAGAAAAAAATGGTTCTTTAAAGAACCTTTCAGAAAACGGTTCTTCAGGGAACCAAAAATGGTTCTTCTATGTGTATGAGAACAGATCATTTAGAATGAATGTAAAGTGGGGGGAGTTGGTCAGCTGATTTATCTGAAAGATTGGTGAGATTTCTAACTTATAGAGCCTCTTCTGTATTATCAGCACAAGGAAGACACAATTGTAATAAAATAAATTTTATTAACAAAAATAAACAAGAATAACTAACACAACTACTAAATGAATACAATGAATGATAAAGGAATAAAGTGCATAAGATGCATAAAATACATGTGATTAAGTTGAGTGTGGCTATGGAAGAGTTGTGTTACCTTATGGAAAGATAAACTGTTGTTTCTCTGAAACTAAGGTGAAGAACCTTATTATGCATCAAACAAATAAACGAAAGATCATTTGTTATTAACTAGCATCAGTTATATTACCTCTAATGTAAATTAGAAAATCATATACTGATAATATACAACAATGCCAAGGTCTCTGGAAAGAGGTTTGGTTAAGTGATATTTACGTTCCACGTGGTTGAGTAAGCAGTCCGATAGCGGTCACTTCTTCCACTGGTTGTGCTGGGTGACAATGCAGTGGGGAAAAAGCTGGAATCCGTTTCAACAGCCTTGAACACGGAGATCTGTGGGATGCTGATCTCCTGGAGCACCAAAGGGTCCTAAAATCTGGAACACGCAGATGAGGCCCTGAAGTAGGTGCAGAAGGTCCTTAATCTGGAACATGCAGACGAAGGAACCTTGAAGTGAAGGTTTGCTCTCCTGAGCTTAACCTCGTTGCAAATGTCTCTGTGTGTCTTCTGCCTCTCTGGGCCAGACACTCAGGACTTGGTCAATCCACTTTTGTCTCTCTCGGGACGTGCTGTAGTCTTCACTGTCTCGCTGGACTAAAACTCTGAACGTAGTGTTTGTTAATGTCTCTTTCCTCACAGGCTGAAGGCTCAGAACATGGTCATTTCTGTTGCTGCCTCAAAAGCTGTAGACTCAGATCCTCGGATCTTTTGTTGTCGCTCTGGATTAACCAGAGGCTCAGAATGTTACAGTGTATCTGTTATGTCTCATCCTTGGTGGACAGACTCAGAACTTGGTGAACTGTTTGTCTCTCTCAAGGGGAGACTCAGAACTTGGTGATCTGTCACAGTCTCATCCTCGAAGGACAGACTCAGAACTTGGTTGATCTGTCACAGTCTCATCCTTGCCGGACAGACAATGTCTGTTGAAAGGGTACCTTTATCCTTTTCCGACGAGGAGGAGATTGCAATTTGGCGCTTCTCCATTCCAGTGCTGTGATTGGCCGCTGGCATCAGAGGGGGCACACCATGTGGCCCACCCTTCTTTCCCTTGTGGAACTCATTTGCATACTGTACACAGTTAGAAGTCTTTAAAGTGTCTTTAAAGTTTACCAATGCATTTCTCACTTTCCAAACCACCATCAGAATACCCGTGGCAATATTCTAAACAAATAGACACCAAACATGATGGAAAAAGATTGAACTGTCATGCATTCATTCATTTGTTCATTAACAGCTGAATCTGTGTAAGATGTTGCATTACAAATAGTTTTCACTGAGAATACTTATCCCTTTCATGCTTATTCAGAGAAATATGTAGTTTACATCAGTCTTAAGGTTTCCAAACATAGTTATGAATGGATTTGGATGGATCATTGTGGTCTTTCTTTGTTTCACCCACTACTGCTGAGGTCCTGAGGAATTTTTATGGCAGTCACAGACCAGGACATTAGGGATCAGTTTCTAGATGGGTGAAGGGCAGAAACTGCATGTGGACCAATGAGAAGTCCTGTTCTTCCTGGGCTTGGTACCAGAGGTCTTCTTCTTGCCCTCCAAGAAGTGTCTGGCTGTTGTCCTAGCATCTTTATCTGATGGCGTTGGACAGTTTGTTTGTGTTAGTCCACCAAGATCCAATCAAAATGTAGCAAACCTTTGTCCACTGTTATGGGCAGAGAGGGGCCCGGCCATAAACTAGGCCCTGGAATGTGCTGTCCACTACATATGGCATCGCCGTGAAAACCCATTTTTGGTTCTTCCTGGCACCTTTATTTTTAAGAGTGTACATTCGCCATGTTGTCATTATCATGTGACCTATACCAGCGTCAGTTACGTCACTTTACCTCCATTTACAGATCCTCTCCTGTCGCCTAATGGGATAGTAAAGTGTCCATCGTATGCACACTTCAGAATAGTAGGTAGGTCATCCAGGTTAGGCTACTCTTTTATGAGTACTGTGAATTCGGACATCCTTCTTTTGTCACATACTGTTTTTCGCCTACTATAGGCTATAGTTGGGAAGTATGCGATTGGTATGCAACCCAATTCTACTGGCTGATAGAACTTTTAATTGCCTGAACCATTCATTGCCTGATTAGAAATCCTACAAAATCACTTTGAACTATGGCTGAATCCAAAATCGCTATTCCCTACATTAGTCCACTAATACAGTTCACTTGAAGGAGTGAATGAAAACGAGTGAGTGAATTTGGACAGCCGTTGAGTGTACATTGGCTGTACACTTGTTATTGAGGTGCAATTGAATGAGTGCACTCGATAACGTCCAATATGGTTTTCGCACACTACAAATGGCTGTCCCCTCAAATAATGCCCTATTTGAAGGGTATAGGGGGCGATTTTGGATTCAGCCTATGTTATTACAACCATTAATGTCTTTAAAAGGATGTTATAATAGTATATAACTGATTTCTTGTTCT
This sequence comes from Coreius guichenoti, assembly GCA_039654105.1. Taxonomy (NCBI): domain Eukaryota; kingdom Metazoa; phylum Chordata; class Actinopteri; order Cypriniformes; family Gobionidae; genus Coreius; species Coreius guichenoti. Next base: position 5,569,355 of record CM077168.1, read on the forward strand.
TTGTGTTGGTTCAGTTAGCTTATTGGTTTAGAATACCTCTAGTTGATTAGCTTTCTTGTTTAGCCTATCCATCTCATTTTGCAACACGGAAAAAAGCTGTGTAACACTTCTGATTCAATAGCCACTATAGACAAACTAGAAGAATTACAAAGTGCAGAAAACAGTAAAACTATTTGACCTACTAACCAGTGTGTTTATGATTATAATAATGAATTAAAATAATATGATCACAAATACAGTGTGCAGTATCAAGGAGCATAACAGACTGTTTTTGTACAGATAAAATAACTGGAAGTGAATGATGCCTTAACTATATTCAAGTTACCAATGGCCATGTCAGCTCCTATGTTAAAAATAAGGTGGATACTTTATGCAAATTGTTCATGACAGTATATACTGTATCTGAAAGAGCATACTTTGAAAGGCTAGAATGCATGACCGTGTGCAAGACAGGTGGAAAAAACAAAGCATGCAGGCATAAGAGGACAGGATGACAAGACTCCGTCCTCCTTTACGTAACCAACAGTCTGTGTGCTATTAATCATTCTGGCAACTCCCTCATTAATAATGCCACACTTTCTTTGTGAACTCATAACATGTGACCTTCACCTCATGTATCACCACATTAGAGGGCTGTAGAAGAGTGTGTGTTTTGATGTACTCGTGGCTGTGGATGTTTTTACTTGTTTCTCACTGCTGTCAGTTCTCAGAGAAGCTCAGGCATCACCCACGTAGTATGTAGTTAAAGTTTATTTCTGAAGTCTGCTACGTGTACTGACACATGTTGCTGAGCATAAGCAAAGACACAAGCCTCATTCTGAAGCGAGGAGCGGCTGGCAAGAATTACTCCTCATCTTGACCGCTCCAGTCAGCCTTGTGTAATGCATTCCTGAGCATCTGCCCCGCTCTGAATGGGAGGAGTCACCTTGTGTAATTCTTCAGTTTGCTACTGAGGTGGAGGCTCTGCCCACTCCTGTAGTCTGTCAGAAGACATCAGGTTCACAGCTGACACCAACCGTGCAGGATTCGCCTGCTGCACATTAGTCTAGTCAAGTCTTTTTCACATATACTGAATCACAGCCAAAAAAACAATGTCAGAAGATTCACATTGTTACGATCCACTGCTCTAAGCATTTATTTAGCTCGTAACATTTATTTAGGATGATCCATAAATGTAGTCAAAAACAGGCGAATGGTTAAATACAGACAGCAATCAAAACTAGGCAGAATCCAAGGAAACAGGCAGCGAACATGAAACACTGGACCAGGGAACAAGAAGGTGCTCAGAAATGCAGAGGTAACACTTAAGGCCAAAGTATACTTCACTTTTTACGCGTACACGAGGGTCAGCGTACAGTGCGCGTGATGCGAATTTCGTCATCAGAAGAGTACGCGCGTACTGAGCGTGCACCGCCGGATTTTTGCACATGCACATACAATTATTTTGCAGTATTTACTGCAATACTTGTAACTCTTGAGAGATTGCTTGAGTCAAAAGAAGTATACTTTGCAAGGCTGTGTGTTCGACTGTGCGCATACGCTTGCGTACTTTCGGCTTAACAATACTATGCAACGAAAATGAAGGAGCTTAAGGCAAACAAACAAGCTAATGATCCACAGGTGGGAGAAATCAAATCCTAATGAGTCCATGGGCAATGGATTATGGGAATGTAGTTCATAACTTGAGAGCTAAGGAGACAGGAGGAGTTTATAGGCAAAAACTTATTAAAACCTGCAGTTAATATGTGGCAAATTATATTTCCGGTAGTGGTGAACCTACAGCAAACCGTTGGTAAAGAAAAAAATAAAAATTAGACAATTTATGCCAAAACTTTGCCAAATTTAAGTGTTTATTCAAATATGGGCAAACAAAATGGATGAAAATTAACTATTTTTGATCTGTGGACTTTTCAAAAATAAAAAAAAATAAAAAAATTGCACGCTTTTATTAGTGTATTTAAAAATGTGCACTAACATTGTCCAACAATAGACATATGCAGAGACAGAATTTTTCTCAGAATGCTATGAAAATTGTAACCACTGTACCACATCTCAAATTATGTATTGTATTTTTTTGTATGTTCTGTGGTGGAATTGACAGTAGCCTGGTTTCCATTACAGATTTGCACAAAACTTTTACAATATTTTCTAAATGTCAATAAAAAACTATTGCGAAATGACGGCATTTCCATTAACTGATGTTATACAACTAAAACGTATTTTTTTCCTCTCACAATAAGTCATTCCAAAAATCATGGCGACGGATGTTGGTAGGTTTACATATATCGCAGCCACCGCACTAGCCATTATTTTATTATTTATTATTTATAAATTATTATATATTTATTATTGATTATTAACAGATCCACCTTTTTTGAGTTGTGCAATGCACAATGCGTCTTCTGTCCAAACATACCGCGCCATCTTTAAAGAGTGATCATGTGACTTTTATGTACGCCAGATGACCTGTAAATGCGAAAATGTTTCCATTGCATTTTTGCTAATTGCCTGAAAAACCACCTCATGTGAGCGTAAAAACTTTTTTTGCAATATATGGGAGTTTTCGCAAGTTTTGACGTGTTTCCATTGGGTGTATTTTCAATTCGCAATTTCAATTTGCGCAATTTGAAGGGTAATAGAAACGCAGCTAGTGACATTTTTGGACTAAATTGGCAGCATATTCTGATAGATCTGTTAGTTATTAGCATCTGCTACAAGCAGTGTTTTTCTTGATTTCTTTTTGTCTTTCTTTTTTGTAAACTATATATATATATATATATATATATACACTGATCAGTCATATCATTATGACCACTGACAGGTGAATAACACTGATTATCTCTTCATCACGGCTCCTGTTAGTGGGTGGGATATATTAGGCAGCAAGTGAACATTTTCTCCTCAAAGTTGATGTGTTAGAAGCAGGAAAAATGGGCAAGCGTAAGGATTTGAGCGAGTTTGACAAGGGCCAAATTGTGATGGCTACGACTGGGTCAGAGGATCTCCAAAACTGCAGCTCTTGTGGGGTGTTCCCGGTCTGCAGTGGTCAGTATCTATCAAAAGTGGTCCAAGGAAGGAACAGTGGTGAACCGGCGACAGGGTCATGGGCGGCCAAGGCTCATTGATGCACGTGGGGAGCGAAGGCTGGCCTGTGTCGTCCGATCAAACAGACGAGCTACTTTAGCTGAAATTGCTCAAGAAGTTATATATATATATACACACACACACATGTAAAAAATAAATTCTGTGCTGAAAACAAAAACATCTAATCCATTATTTTTAAATAATGCTTGGTTTAAAAAGTTCTTGAAATTGAAGAATTATCAATGTAAATGTCTGCCATGACTTGATGAAAAGTACACTGTAAATCATGGCTTTGTGGATAGTTGTGTTTAATGCTACAATAAACGATGAAGCTGTGAGCTGGTTATCCCCTGTTTTATGTAGACAATGCCAGCTTTATGCCAACTGACAGTCCATTTTCATCAGTGGAATAAAGCGTCGGGGCCAGATGTGCCGCACACATGGGGTGTGATCAAAAAGTCAGGGTGGGTCTGACAATCACTGAAACATACCCACGTTCCAATCATTTTACAAAGGGCTCTTGCATTACATCTCGGTTTTCCATTTAATTCCCCCTCTAGACATCAGGGTTCATCACAATGGTTCCAAAAATGAAGATGATCCAAACAACCCATTTGTTCAGTTCTATTCATCTAATGTTAATACAGCACAGAGGATTGTCAGTAGTTGACCATTTCGTTTTAAATGCTTCCTTGTGATTTCCCAAATGTCACTCTGTAGGAGGCCAGTTTAGATGGATCAATAATGAAACTCTGCATATCCCTAGCTCCATTTTGGCAGGCGCCCACTGTGACAACTGCCTCTGGGGACTGGACACACCTCCATATTTTTTTTGATATAAATGTTTTTTCACAACCAAGCCAGTTTAAGAGGAAGAAAGAGACAGTTTGGGGCTAAGATTCACATATTGATGCATGCTAATATTAGACATTCGTCTAGAAACCGATGAAGTATTGTTATGAAATCCCACTGCTTGGTTTGATTTTTATTCATTGTGTGGGTCAATATGACTATATTATCCAAATACAATATATCATATAACATAATGAAAGTGACTATGATAATGACAAATCATTTAAAAAAACTAGTTTAAAAATATATGCACCATGCTCTTAAAAATCTACTCATTATATTTATGTTTTTAATGTTTCATATGTTTTTGCAAAACCTTTATGAATTAATAAGAATTCTAAAGCATTACATTTCTGAATTAAATAGGTAATGAATGATTAACTTATTAATTTGTTTGGGGGGGTGACACCACATTACACAACCTGAACTCCAACGTCATTTATCTAAATATAATACATTTTTTTCTGCTTATTTTACTTTAATTTTGCAGACAAAAAAAACAAAAAAAAAAACAAATGTTATTAATGTCAGGACACAGACGGAGGCAGAGGGGTAAGTGAACAGACACGAACACAGGCAGATGATGGATGCAGGTGAGTAAAGAACAAGCACTTTGCGACCAGTCACTTAGCTGAAGGATAACAGGTATTTCTGTTGCAGGTGAAGGGATCAACGAGGAACGAAGAACTGGAGACAGAAGACGGCAGGATGAGGACTCGGGAAACTCAGGTAAGTAGCGGGTAAGGAGTCCAGGTATGTATAGACAAGACCAGACAATGATGTGAAGGGAGTGAATGTTCTTATAGTGTCCTAGATGAAGAGCAGGTGCGTGTGATTAGTACTCAGGAGACTGTGAATGAGTGGGTGGAGCGTGGAGATCTGGTGATGATGCATTGGTGAGTGTTGGCTGTGACTCTGTGACAGTACCCCCTCCTCCACGGGTGGCTCCTGACGACCGGATGGGGCGACGACGGGGTCTACCTCGACCCTGAGGAGCAGGGCAATCCGGATGTTCGGTGTGGAATTGAGTGATGAGCGAGGGGTCGAGGATGTCGTGACGGTTGACCAGGAACGTTCTTCTGGCCCATAGTCCTCCCAGTCGACGAGGTATTCAGTCTGGGGACCCCGTCGTCGGGAGTCGAGGATCGTCCGCACCCGGTAGATGGCCTCTTCTTCAGCGATGTCGGGAGGAGGTACCACATCATCACCAGGATCTGTGGAAGGAGAAGGCATGGGTTCAGTTTGGGGCTTCAACAAGGAAACATGGAATGAAGGTGAGATACGATACTGTGCAGTGAGGTTGAGACGGTAGGTAACCTCGTTGAGCTGCCTCTGTATGGTGAATGGACCTATGTACTGGGGACTCACGGCAGGGCAGTTGGAGACGGATGTCCCGTGTTGAGAACCACACCTTCTGGCCAGGTTGGTAACGAGGAGTGGGACCACTTCTGGCTTCAGCATGCCTCGTGTCTCCGCACTGCCTGCTGGAGATGGACATGAGCTGAGTCCCAAACTCTCTCGTTCTGCTGGAACCAGTGGTTGACAGCTGGAACCTCTGAGGGCTCACCCGACCAGGGGAAGAGAGGTGGTTGGTAGCCCAGGACACACTGGAATGGGGTGAGCCTGGTGGTGGTCTGCCGGAGGGAATTTTGGGCATACTCCGCCCAGAGTAGGAACTGGCTCCAGCTGTCCTGGTTCTGGTGGCAATATGACCTCAGGTATCTCCCGATTTCCTGGATCTTGCGCTCAGTTTGGCCGTTGGTTTGTGGGTATCCTGAGGACAGGCTGACTGACACTCCTAGGAGCTTGAAGGCGTGCCACACTCTGGAAATGAACTGGGGTCCACGATCGGACACGATGTCTTCAGGATTACCGAAATGACGGAATACATTGTGGAACAAGGCTTCGGCGGCTTCAAACGCAGTGGGAAGACCCTTGAGGGGTATGAGTTTACGAGCCTTGGAGAATCGGTCCATGATTACCAACACGCAGGTGAAGTTCTTTGATGGTGGCAAATCTGTCATGAAATCAATTCCCAGGTGTGTCCACGGTCGGCGAGGTATTGGTAAGGGAACCAGTTTACCCTCAGGAAGCCTCCTAGGAGTGTTGGCAATGGCACAAACTGAGCACCCTCTGATGTAGCGTTGCCGCAGGAGCGAGAGGGTATGTGAACTGCCTGGGTGTCCAGAGCCCGGAGAGGAAGTCCATGAGGGGCTGACGGAGATCCGGTGGAACATAGAGAAGCCCCTCAGGACCTCCCGGTGGAGTGGGTTTGGAGCGGTTAGCTAGGCTATGCGTTGGTTGATGGACCACTGGATAGGGCTGACGATCATGGCTGGAGGGAGGACAGGTTCCGGATCGGAACTCTGGATCGGGTTGATACAGACAGGATAAGGCGTCTGCCTTGCAATTCTTGGTTCCAGGACGGTAGGAGACAGTGAAGTTGAATCTAATGAAGAAGAGGGCCCAATGGGCCTGGCGAGGGTTCAGTCTCTTTGCATCTCGGAGGTACTCCAGGTTACGGTAATCACTTCAAACTTATGGTTTGCTCCCTCCAGCCAGTGTCTCCACTCCTCCAAGGCTAACTTGATGGCCAGAAGCTCTCTGTTCCCGATGTCGTAATTTTGCTCCGCCGGGGATAGCTTTTTGGAGAAGGCACATGGATGGAGTCGTGGTGGATCACCCTGCCGCTGTGACAATACCGCCCCAACCCCGGTGGATGAGGCGTCGACTTCGACGACGAACGGTAGGTCAGGGTTCGGATGAACCAGGATCGGAGCAGTGAGCAAAGCTTCTTGGAGCTGGTGGAAGGCATCTCGGGCAGATGGGGTCCAGGACAGAGACTTGGGCCGGCCTTTGAGGAGCGAGGTGAGGGATGAACTGATAAGACTGTAGTTGTAGATGAAGCGACGATAGAAATTTGCAAACCCCAGGAAACGTTGTAAATCTTTCACAGTAGTGGGTAATGGCCAGTTGTGGATGGTTTCCACCTTCCTCTGGTCCATTTGGATGCTGTGTTGGTCAATGACGTAGCCCAGGAACTGCACGGAGGTGGTATGGAACTCGCACTTCTCCAGCTTGAGGTATAGATGGTGTTGACATAGCTTCTCGAGGACCTGGGAGACGTGTTGGCGATGTTCGGCCATGTTCCGGGAAAAAATTAGGATGTCATCTATGTAGACCACGACAAACCGGTGGAGGAACTCCCGGAACACCTCATTCATATAATTCTGAAACACGGAGGGCGAGTTAGACAGGCCATACGGCATGACCCGGTATTCATAGTGTCCCGACGGTGTGATGAAGGCAGTTTTCCACTCGTCCCCCCGGCGTATGTGAATGAGGTTATACGGACTCCGCAGGTCCAGCTTGGAGAAGATACAAGCTCCCTGTAGCTGCTCCAGAGCTGCCGGGACCAGAGGAAGGGGATAGCTGAATTTCACCGTCTGGGAGTTCAGGTGATCGTAATCGATGCACGGCCTCAAGCCTCCGTCCTTCTTGGCCACGAAGAAGCTTGAAGCGGCAGGGGATGTCGATGGTCAGATAAAACGTTGCTTTAATGCCTCCTGAACGTATTCCTCCATGGCCTTCTGTTCCGGGATGGACAATGGGTAAACCCTACCCTTGGGTAGAGTAGCCCCAGGCAGCAGGTCAATAGCGCAGTCCCATGGCCATTGAGGTGGTAGTTGCGTTGCCAACCGCTTGCTGAACACATCCTGGAACGCCCAGTATTCAGGAGGAATTTCCACGTTGAGGCTAGTTTCAGGACTTTCAATGGAGGTTGAGAGGAGAGGAAGGACAGAGTCGGAAGAAGATTTTCACTTGAGGATCTCACCCGTGTTCCACTGGATGTCCGGCTGGTGTTGTGTGAGCCAGGGGCGTCCCAGGATGATGTCCGCGGTGGATCCTTCCAGCACCGTGAATGTGATTTCCTCCGTGTGAAGACAGCCAATGCGGAGCGTCAGTGTGGGGGAGAAATGTCGAATGTGACCACGGCCCAGTGGTTTTCCCTGGATAGTGTGGATGCGGAGATCCTGTTGGCAGCGTTTTCGACGTACATTCAGTTTCTGGAGAATCTGGGGGCTGATGAAGTTCCCTGCGGAGCCGGAGTCGATGAGGGCTTGTGCTGAAACACAGACATGAGGGTTCAGGTTCTGGTGAGAGATGCAATACGAGCAGGCAGTTGGATTGTACTCACCGCTGGGCGTGGTGGTTGAATGGGACAGGCAGCGATGAAATTATCCTCTCCCCCACAGTACAAACAGAGATGTTGAATTCTTCTGACGCTCCGCACGAGTCAGGCGATAGGAATCCACTTGCATAGCTTCTGGTGCTGGAAGGGTGACAGATGGTGTGGCGGGCAGAGGATTAACAGTGGGCATGTGGAGCGCACATGCTGAATAACGCTGGGCCACTCGGATGGTCTTTTGGATTAAGTTCTCCAGCCCCATTGTATCATCATACACGACCATTAACTGTTTAACGTGAGGATTCAAACCCTGGAGAAAGGCTGTTATTAGAGCCGGTTCGTTCCAGCCACTAGCGGCCACTAGTGTATGAAATCAGAGGGCATACATACTCACAGATTCATCACCTTGGTGGATATGGAAGAGTTGGTCGTGTACAGCGAGATCAGCGGTACATTGTCCGGACACCTCCCGGAAGTAATTGAAGGTGGCGATGGTGGTTGTTACGGAGGCGTTGGCTTCCCAGAGGGGCTGGGCCCATTGCAGCGCTCGTCCTGAGAGCAGGGAGATGACAAACGCCACTCGGGCACGCTCGGATGCCAAGAGCTGAGACTGGGCTTCCAGATAGAGCGAACACTGAAGGAGAAACCCACTGCAATCCTCCGCCGCACCGGAAAATTTTGCTGGTCGGGCCATGGGACTGACAGAGGCAGCTGGAGAAGAAGCAGCGGGTGCTGGGTGCAGGAGTGCTTGGCGAACAGCATGCACGAGATCTGCTGGGACTGTAGGGGAAGTGCTCGTGGATGGCGGTTGTAGTGAGGATCGTACTGCGTTGACTAGGGTGGTAAACGGGTCCGGAGCACGATCCCCGCCCGTGTCCGAGGCACTCTGCATGAGGTCTGGTCTTCTGTCAGGACACAGATGGAGGCAGAGGGGTAAGTGAACAGAAGTTTATTGAAACAGAGACACAAACACAGGCAGATGATGGATGCAGGTGAGTAAAGAACAAGCACTTTGCGACCAGTCACTTAGCTGAAGGATAACAGGTATTTATGTTGCAGGTGAAGGGATCAACGAGGAATGAGGAACTGGAGACAGAAGACAGCTGGATGAGGACTCGGGAAACTCAGGTAAGTAGCAGGTAAGGAGTCCAGTTATATATAGACGAGACCAGACAATGATGTGAAGGGAGTGAGTGTTCTTATAGTGTCCTAGATGATGAAGTGCAGGTGCGTGTGATTAGTACTCAGGAGACTGTGAACGAGTGGGTGGAGAGTGGAGATCTGGTGACGATGCGTTGGTATTGGTGTTGGCTGTGACTCCGTGACAATTAACCAGTAAAGAATTTTGCTAAAATATTATTATAATAATTTTATATTTGTTTGAGGGTTTTCTTCATGATATCAGGATAGTTGTATCACCCTGATATTTTGACTTGCTCTCCCAAAAAATTAAAATGGCTTTTTAATACAGAAAAACAGAAACATTATTATCATAGAACAAGTGTATTCAAGTCGTTGTATGTATCAATTGCATTTTAATGAAATTAAGGAAAAATTAAAAGACAGAAACAATGACACCATGTCAATAAATCATTTATTACTTCTAAGTTATTATTTGTGGTTCACACTTCAATTTCAAACTCTGAAAAAGCACTTTTTAGTGTTAATCAAATCAAAGCAAGTGCACTTTCCTTTTTATTTTGTCTCAGAAGATAATAACAGCTATGTTGACTCTCTTGGAAAATTAAATCATTCTCGGTTTGATGTTGTCAAAAACTGACTGCAGATATTAACATCTATTCTTAAATTGGTTTCACAAGGAATTGGGGTAACAAATTAAAAATCTGACTCTGACCATTCAGATATTCTAGTGTTTGGTACTGGATGCAAAGGGACAGCATGTGAGAGAACTTAAGCTGATTCCTGTGCAGAGAGCAGCTCTTGCCTCAGGCAGTAGAAATGTGTGTGTGTGTTTGTGTTTGTGTGTGGTACTGTGCGCCTGAGCCTTCCTGCTAGACAGGAACCCTACAACAAAAATTGAGCTTTCTCATGCCTGGAAAAACTCATTATGTGAGCTGTTTCATGTGAAAGCCAGAGAGTCATGGTCAGATGCAAAAGTAGCCTCAGCAAAGGGAAGCCGTGGCACCATTGAGAGAAAAAGTAACATTCAAACAACTCCCACTAAAACAGAAAGAACACCAGTGAATGACATGAAAGCACGGTTTGAGGCAACATTTTACTAGACTAATATGTTGCATTAATTTAAATTAGATTAAAAAAATATTTATTGGCACGGTTTCACAGACAGGGTTTAGACTAAGCCAGGATTACGCCTTAGTTCAATTAGGACATTTAAGTAGCTTTTATAAACGGGCCTTAGAAAAAAAAAACATTACTGGTGTTCATCTTGAGACAAAACAATGGCACTGACATATTCTAAGATATATTACTTTCAGTTAAAACTGCTCAAACATGCATTTTAGTCTGGGACTAGCTTAAGCCTTGTCTGTGAAACCAGGGGATTACTATAAAAGCATTTTGTCATGTAGGAATGACACATGTTTATATCAAGTGTGTTTGTTTGGCTTGCTGATACAACAGTGAATGAACTGACAGCTATTGACATGGATGCACAAAACCATGTTTAGTCATTGTTGCAATTTTAGAAATTCTGCAGGAGTATTTATCACTACTGATTAAATGCTTTATGATGAACTTCACATGAACAAACTGGAAAACAGGTCTCATCGCATCCGCATCCGAGAAAGTGTTAATGGCTGTACAAATGGATATGGACGTTTAAGTTAAAGGCACAATATGTAAGATTTTTGGATTAAAATATCCGAAAACCACTAGAACAGTGTTATATATTTTGTTGACTTGTGTACTTACATTATCCCAGATGTTTCCAAGAATGTTTAAATACAGAGAAATCAGCGATTTTAATCAGGACAAGGACCGTGTTATTGCATCACCTATCAATGACATCATACCCGCGTTACCCTCGATTTCCAGTTTTATTTTGTAGAGCCAAAGACGCTTTATTATATTATGTGTTTTATTAGACAAGGAAACAACTGTTTGGAGACATTTATAGACAGAAAACTAATTATTGTACAGTAATACAGCATTTTCTCCATCATACAATATGTTTTAAAATTAATTGCATGCCATTTAGCAACACAAGCCATCCAGCATTTATTAATATGATATTTAATATGACTTTAAGGCTTAATATAATTTAAACTAATGAGTTATAAAAAAAAAAAAAATTCACCCCCCTTACAGTTGTCATGAAGGGCAAAATTAGCTATATAGACCAAACCCACAATTTGTTCCAGACTGTAAACATGTTTGTTTTCTGTTGTAAAGTTGGGCATTTTAACATGGGGCTTAAAGAGATTCTGCTCTCTTTTGGAGTCATTCTCTAGCGGCCAGTCGATGAATTGCAGTTTACGCAAGCTACGCCTTTGTTTTGAATAGGTGACCTCTAGCGGCGAAAAACTACATATTGTGCCTTTAATCAGCTAACCTAGCTAGTTCTTTTTATTGTTGGCATTATATTCGATTTAAATATCTAAATGTTAGTGAGAAGAAAAATAAAAACTTTTAGATATCAATCTGCATATGCGATGGACATTGGTTATGCTCATCTTTGAAGGTATCTTGAGTAAAACGGCTCTATGTTTAATGAAGCACATGCAAAAGACCTAAACCGGAAGCAAAGCAACCTGTTTTACAGAATATCAATATATACATATTTAGATATATGGTTATTTGTGCATAACCCCCTTAGAACCAGAGGGGTCTGAAAACAGGGCAACTGCCAAAATAATAGTAGCATTCAGCTGGTCATGTGATCTCAATAGGGCGACCACCATTATGTACAGTACAATAAATCCAACATAGACTCATTGGAATAATGTGCCTATACGTGCATTCTTGCAAAACTCCAAAAACATACCATTCATTGCAATTTCCATCTGAAATTAACACTACAGGCAGTAAAACACCAACACATTTTATTCCTTTTTACACAAACTCTGATGAAAGGGGCAGTTATCGATTAATAAAGGCTTATTTTTATGCAGTCCTATACACAATACTATGTTATGACCTCAAAACACTTTTACCATGCTGCATGATTTGTAAAGGGATACATTTTAATGTTTGAATCACATGACCAGATGTGGATTTTCTGCCATAGTATTTTTGCGCGGTAGCTTTAGGGTAGAGTTTATACATTGTTTTAAAGCATGATAGAGCATTAACCTTTTAGCGCCACTCACCAAACATTTAATTTCCAAACTGCCACGATATGTAAAACAACCAACGTAATAAAGCATTGTTTCAGATAAAATTCAATGCACATTTAGCGCCATTCACTGGACATTTCACTTTGAAAGTGTCACGAAACATGCAAGCAGCAACGTAATATTATTTTGCAGAAATGTCTACACATTTTTCCAAAGAGCCTGGGTTGAATAAAACAGCTTCTTCTAGGCCAATGATACGTCTTCATTTCATATGCGTGTTTAAAATATAGTTTTCAAAACAAAATATATTTTATAAAGCATGATATGGTCATTTTGTCAATACTTTCTCTTATTCCAGTTTAATATGCAGAGAACTATATTAAGTAAGCCATTAGTAGGTTTATCTTTTGTCATTTTTGCAATTCAGTGGTGCAGAAATTACATACTTCACCTTTAAGCTCTGTAAAATGGTATAAGAGGATATATTACTCTGGAGTGAAATTAGCAACTCCATTATATTCAAAATCAAGAGCACAGCAGGAAGAATCCTTTCTGATCCTCACTCGCCATTAGTTAATTGATTGGATGCAGAGCACTGTTCAATGTGTTTAGCTCTTTAATTGAGAATGTTTCTCTTTTAAACTAACAAAGTTCAGGAAAAAACGAAAAATAAACTTTCAATCTGAGCCACACTTTCCTTAAAGGGATAGCTCAGGCAAAAAAATGACAATTTTGTCATACTTTAGTCACATACATATTTCTTTCTTCATGAATAGAAAAGTTTTGAAGATGATTAATGCTGTTTTTTTTTTCCACACAGTATGAATGAAAGGTGACATTGGGCTGCCAAGATCCAAAATGGACAAAAAGCATCATATGTCAGAATGGTTTGCAGCAAGGATGAGGGAGGCAGGCAGGAAACAAGAAAATGCAGGGATGAGTATGACAGCTGAGGGCTATAAATACGCAGGGTAAATGAGAAGGAAAACAAGGCACAGGTTGGGACTAATCAATCAACTAATGAGAAACCATGACAACAAATGAAAAAGGGAACATATGCTGCATCCCAATACGCATACTATCCGTCCTAATTAGTATTCAAAATTAGTGTGTCCCAAATCATAGTATGTTGAAATGAGTATTCCAAAGATACCCGGATGGTCTACTATTTCCGGTTAGAATCCGAAGTGCAGATCCGTGCACACTCTTAACGGCTAATATTACCCACAAACCATTGCGCTTTGGACGAGGACTCCATTAGAACTACAAACAGTGTTAAAAAACTACAAACAGGGCGGATGTGCAAGTCCAACGGTTAAGTAGAGAGGTTTAGATAAATGGGTTTGAGTGAATAATTATCAATATTTTACCTGACGAAAAGATATTTATTCAATGTTATCCACGTTATATTTCATCTGCAACAGGATTGTGAACATTTGTAAGTTTGGTCATTAAATGCATCATTATAAAAACTGAAAACACATGAGGAGAGTCTCCGCATGAAAGACCAACAACTGGCACAACAAATAAAATAAACTGAATGTGGAGGATTTTAACTGTGATGAGATGATTGACAGGGCAGTTTAAACGGTGACAGGATGCACGTAACTAAGTGACAGAGCTGTCTGTTAAAGATGCAATTATGATGATGTAGTAGGTCCCAAAGCTTGCCTACTCCTCTGTTACACACTTAAAAGTATGTACTTTTTCTTCACAAAAACAGTACATACTTTTAGGGCGTAGTATAAGTAGACGAATTGGGACGCAGCAATAGGGAACAAATTGGCACACAGAAAACAAGAAAATGCAAACATAAAACTAATGTCATAGTAGTGCATACTTATTCTTAATTTGAAAATCTAGCTAGAAAACTGGCATTATTTACTTTCATTGCATGGAAGAGAGCAGGATGAGCAACATTCTTCATTTTTTGTTCAAAGAAACACCTCTGGAACTACAAGTGGGTGTATAATGTTTGTACGTTTACTATTCTTAAAGTAAAAATAAAATGTGACTCGTTCATGGATGTGACTTTTTTTTTTTTTGATCCCTGATCAATGCAGTTTTGACCATGTGTTGCTTATTTTCCAGGTAATAAGGCAATCCTTAAAGGCATTTAGCTTATTACCTTTTGAATTTATTTCATCGATTTAAGGTTGATGGGCCATGTTTAAAAGTTTGGGAAGTTTCTCAACTCCATCTCTCCAGTGGCTTGTCTTTCCTATTTTACTTGCATTTGTGCAGTCACTGTATAATTGATTTTGCTGTGTCTTTGCTCCAGGAGACAATTAACAGCAGATTAGACATTTTCTCTTAAATAGTGCAACTTCTCCCAAGTCATTATTAAATCCATCACAACAGAAGAGGCGTGCACTCATTAACACAACAAAATAAGGTTTACGAAAAAAAGCTAAAATGAATGCATGATGAAATCTACACTTTTTAATGTGTTTTATTGCCAGTGGCATTGTTGAATGTCAAATATTAATGTTTACCTGGAAATAAAACAGAAGATTGACATTCAACCTGATATTTAGACATATTGTCTGTGTATAGGCAATGGAATTTCTATTAAAGGAGTCAAATGATGCTTATTTTAAAAGTTCATTATTTTGTTTATTGGGTGAAATAGAATAGTGATCATGCTTTAATGCTCAAAAAACACATTGTTTTTCACATACTATAAACTTTTGCAGCACCTCTATTCCCAGTCTGTCTGAAACGCTCTGAATGAGTTCTGGTTTCTACAAAGCCCCTCCTTCCAAAAAGCCCAAAGAGCTCTGATTGGCCAGAAGACCCAATGCATTGTGATTGGCCAAAAACCTCAAGCATGTGTCGGAAATGTAACGTCCCTTAGCATAATCATGAGTTTTAGCTTCCAAGAATTCTAAAGCTATTGTAAACAGAAATAGTAATGTTTTTGGTTTTATCATATCAGTTTGTGCCTGAGTCAGATTCTGAAAATGCGGATGATTAAGCAGATTGATTGGAACCAACTTTGCAAGCACGACAAGAATACGTCTTGTACTCTCCCAGGTTCAGGAAGGTGTCCTCTATAAAATGCGCTGTATGAAACCTGCTCCTTCCACATGGGAGTTGGCACACTAACAAGGACATTAACAAACATCCCACTTCTCCCGGATGGTCAGGGAGTCTCCGGTATATTGATAGCTGCTTCCTGGCACCTGCAAATTATATACAATATCCCGGAAATCGAACAAGAAACAAAAGCCTGTTTCCACCTAGTATTAAAATGCATTTTCAGTGAACCGATCCTCAAGGACCATAACGGATGACCGTTGACTGTAGCGTGTTGTTAAAGCCATACCAAAAGAAATCAGTAAGAGCAAAGTCTGGGAGGTCAGTGAAACTAGCAATGTCTAGAAAGTCCTGGATGTGGTCCTCAAGCAAGCGAGTTCCTTGACGAAGGTGGACAAGACGTAGGCCTACTGCTGGATCCATGTTGGTGAAGTCTTCTGCTCCAAGACACAAGGTTGAGGATCCAAACGCAGCTTTTGCCGAGGGTAATCTAGAATCGTAAATCAAAAAAAAAAAACAGGCAAAGGATCAAACACATGGGCAAACAGTCCAAACATAAAACAAGGTCCAACAAACAGGCAAACAGGTAAATCCAGGGAGAGAAGCAGAAGATCAAAACCAAGCCCCAGGGAACCAGGATAAGCTGAAATGTAGTGTGACACATACAAGACTTCGCAATGAGTGACTGAATAAACAGGGCTTATATAGGCACAAATAACAAGGGTAATGGGAAACAGGTGGCAGTAATCAGAACATAATGAGTTCGTGCAAATGTTTAAGGAAAATATAGTTCATGATGGAATGGCAAAGGACTAGGGAGTGGATGTAACAATAATGACTTTTACATCAATTAAAAAATATTTTAAAGCACAAAAAATAGACACACAAGACAAAATTAAGTTTTAAATTACTTTGGAGTTTGCAGCACTACTGTAGACAGCCCCTTCTGATGACAGAGTCCTGCAGTTTTGCTTCTTCTCACCACTGCTGATGGTTCACTGCTCTTGAGTCGCCCCCTGTCATTTCGAAGAATAGTACAATGGCTAGTGTAATTATAAATGGCTTGTCCATTTGGGGAGGTATGCCCGCAGACAGCAGAGGCTTGCGGTGCAGAGCCAGGCGAAAGTAAAAACAAGGCTTGAACCTCACTCCCATCTGGGCCATGGCACCAATGTAACCCCTCTGGTTCTTCTTTTCAGAGCGGGATTCGAACCGGTGCTTCCAGCTTGGAGGCGGGCACGCTAACAAGGAAGCTAGCGCACCTCTTGAGGCCAGGGGAGTGAGATTTACCTGCATAGCTCTCACTAGCTGAGCACCGTTATGTACACAAGCAAACTTTGGTGTGTGCTAGTCAGGAAGAGTGCTATCAATTAATCTTAGTCACTGATTCCTAAATTCATATGCTTTTGGAGGGCCAGACAAAAGAAACACACAACTTCTCCATGACATGGCAACAACACTGAAGCATTGCCCTCTTTCTTTGCATATGCCTTTGGGCAGGCATTATGCTGATATGTCACTTTGTGATGTAGACGCTTGCAGAAGTTATATCTGGACTTCGATCAAGGCGTTTAGGCAGGTCTGGAGCAGTGTTCGCTCTTAGATCTCTTTTGTGGGAGTCTATGAGATTTGTAACTTTGCAGATCTTATACATGCACAAACAAATCCATTGCACACTAAATGTCAGGAAAACATTAACAAGTATCTAGTAATTAAGTAAACAAGTTGTTAAAAACAAGTAATTAACCCCTTTTAAAATGGATTAATACTTTTTACCTAATGACACCTCCACTCCAAATGCTCTTCCAGCTGCCCGCACTCACTCACCGACATGTCATACTTCAAGATAAGCCTAATGCCAAGGTTGTTTCTTTTCTTGTGCTTTGATACCACAGACAGGCAGGAAGAGTGGGAGGCCAGAGATCTCCATTGGGATTTCTGACAGTCTCTAGCAATATAGACTGTACAGGAGAGCAAGGCCAACAATGCCAATCAAACCTCGAATACTACAATACTGCCAGAGGCATTTCAGAGAAAGCACAAACAGAAAAGAAAGAAATAGAGCAATGCATGAAACGAAAATGCAACATAATTTCATATGATTATATTTATAGTTATTAACCTTTCCTTTTGTACCACCACACAGACTTCTTCCACACACGATATGATTAGCACTTCAAACGGACTCGGCATCTGCTGCAGTTCTTCTTTAAGGCATCATCAGAGACTACGAGACTAACCCAAACCTAATCCTAACCCTTAATATCTGATGCTATTTGGGGCAGTCCAATGTTTTTCTCAGCAGTGGTAGGTGGCATGACAGATTTTGGAGACAGATGAGAGGATAGTTGACATCTTGGCAGAGATCGCCATTTTGATGGATGGCACTGTAAATTGTGGTGTGTTTTCACAGATGCTGGTCATCTTTTTGGTCATGGCCCAAGGGTTATTTTTACAGTTACTCAGTTCACATTCTTTTGACACAAATGTATAAATGTGTAATTCCACTTCAATGAGCCACATTTTTTTATTTACATTTTTAAAACATTACATTTGCTAACCAAAAAATCATGTGAGGTGTGACTGTATGTAATTTATGAGATGTTAATCACAGACCTTTTACTTATTTTACATATACATAGAAAATTATCATTCTAAGGGCCAGATTTACTAACAGCTTGCTCCAAAGCAAACCCCTTTTTTGGCGTTAAAAAAACTACTGTCAGGATTTACTAAAGACATGCGGTGAAAAAATTTGCACTAAAAAGTATCAAAAATGCTAATTATCAGCTAGATTTTAGGACTACAATTTGAACAGCTAAAATGAGAGGTCAGCAGCAGTACTGTGGGGCGTCCAACAATAACTGTTTGATGTAAAACTTTTTATTATGAAACAAAATTGTGTTAAAGAAAACTACAACATTATCCCATACTCCAATCAAAGCCTAAAGTTAAGTTAATTAAAAAAAAATTAGCTAAATGTTTCATTGCCTTTTCAAAATTAAAATGACCCTGTTCATTGATAATGAATATTTTAATGGTTTTGCAATATGAGCATCATAACAAAGTATTGTAAATACATTATTATGGTACTTTTACTATTGGCTAGATTTGAAATACAATTCTAAAGTAAATTTTATACATATGGGGTCCCTGCTTATTTTTTCTATCCACCAAGGGGTTTTTAGTCTGAAAAATGTTTCCTTGAAATGAGCTATTTATTGAAAATTGTCATCTTTTTTCAAATTACTGTATCTATCATTTTATAAACACAAAATGCCATAACTGCTTGTTACAGTGATTTTACTGTTTAAAGAGGACCTATTATGCTTTTTTACATTTTCAGCTTTCTTTAGTGTGTATGTTGCTGTTTGAGCATGAAAAGTTACAAGTCAATTCAAAGGGAGTTATTCTCTATATCAGTGCTCATTGTTTCTGAATTCCCTGAAATGTCTTGATTGTAGTCTTGAGTTTTCTTCCGGGAACAAACACATCACAATATTCCTCATTTAAATAATTCCCGCCCAAGGCATAAGCAAAATAAAGGGTGCTTGGCCTGCTTGAATTAATTAGTAGTTTGTTGAAACTCGCAGCTATGGTAAGGGGCGTGACCTTTCCCAAACATGTTGGAAGCAGTTGACCAATCACAACACACTGGTCCAGCCGACCCTTCAGAAGGAGGGGCTTCATAGAGACAGGAACTAAACAAAGTGTTACTGACAGACTTGGGAAGAGAGGAGCTGCAGCAATGCCAAATATGTGAACATAACATGTTTTTTGAACATTCAACCATGAAAACCTAATCTTGAAAAAAAAAACAACAACATCTAGACTTTGTAAAAAGGCATAATATTGCCTCCTTAAGAGTTATTATACGTGTTGCTTTGGGCAACACTTCTTACCTGTGGGGAAATAGCTGTTATGCACTGTTTCCTTGTTTAGAATGACACTTACATAATATTGAGTGCGATGTAATTGGCTTTGCTAGCTATATTTTTAATCCATTATACAGCGTTTGCAAAATCTGTAAGCGGAGAAAAGAATGACAATGGAAAACATGGCAGAGGGAGCAAGAAGCCAAGGGAACCCTGTGGCTGTATAATATGCATTAATATTGCATACATATATATTGTATATGTGTGTATTTGTGTGCCGTGTGGGAGAAAGTGCTGTTGGCTTGGATGGAAATGTGAACTGAAACAATGAGCCTAAGCAGAGATGTGTTTGGAAGAAGCCCAATTACTGCTGCAGCTTCCAAAGGAAGGCCGTGTGCTCAGCCTGAGATGCTAATGCTCATGGTGGATAAAGCATATATAAGACTTTTATCACACATAGAACAATGTGGATGTATTAGTCCACCCACATGTAGCTGGAGTGTTTTTGTGCATGTGTTTGACTGGTAGGCGTTAGAAAGTTATTAACGTAGACATTTACAGTGCACTGTAACAAAGAAAAAAATGAAAAGGTAAGCCTACTAGTAATTTTCTGCCAGGACTTTAACCGTTAAAGGCACAATATGTAAGTTTCACCACTAGAGGTCGCTTATTCAAAACAAAGGCGTAGCTTGATGATGCCGCGAATGAGCATAGAATCATGGGAGTTGTAGTCTTCACCTCCACAGTCAATCCGATGGACTTGGGCAGAAATCATGTTCATGAATGAGTGAATGTATTAAAGTTTTATTAACGTTACGGTGGTATGAAGCAGGATGCGCCGAGAGCCCTTGGGAGCGAATTCTAATGAGAGAGACCTGTGTGAAACACCGGTTTCGGAGCTTTTATTATGCTTATGCTGCAGTCGCCGCTTCCGCTCTTTTCATTGCGTATGTGGGGTAACGCAACGCTGTTTTACATGATTAAAACAATCATACTAAATACATTTGAGTGTGTTGAAAGTTATGCTATAACGTTACTCTGTGCGTTCGCTCGGTGGCTGCTATAAGAGACTTGTTGCACTTTGCAGTAATCTAGATCGATATTAGAATATGAATAAAAACAGGATGACTAAATGACTGTTGCTAAATGACATGCAATTAATTTTAAAATATATTGTATGATGGAGAAAGCTCTCTCTGATTATGCTATGTTAGCCACTTGACAAAATAGTGTTGTCTCTGAGGCAGTACAAACGTTACTCGCGGTGAATCAAGAAAACAAGCGATTCAAACAATAATACTAACCGTGTTGCACTGTATAACAATGATTTGTTTTCTGTTGATAAATGTATATCCAAACAGTTGCTCGACTGTCTAATAAAATACAAACTATATTAAAATATCTTTGGTGTTTCCATGGTTTCTACGGAAATCAAGGGTAACGCAGATATGACGTCATTGACAGGCGACGCAATGACACGTAACACTGGTTAAAATAGCTGATTCCTCTGCAATTAAACATTGCTGGAAACGTTTGGGATAATGTAAGTACATGTCAACAAAATATATAACATTGTTCTAGGGGTTTTTAGATATTTTAATCTAAAAATCGTACATATTGTGCCTTTAAGTTTATGGACATTTTAACTTTAAAACACAAGACAACGCAATGTGTAATTCAAAATATGTGCAAAACAAATGAAATCAAACTGAAACTTCTTTCATATTAAAACACAGTACATTGGCCCTATTGTGGATTTTTCTTTTAGTGATGTACACACACACAAAATATTAAACCAGCTGGAATTTATTTTAAAGAAACACAGCACAAGCACATTTTTCAAGCAAAACATTACAAAATATGAAATATGATCAAATGTGATGAAGCACCTGTGCTTACTTTGCAAGGACACCTGTGTAAACTGAAATCAACTTGAGAGGAGATGATTAAAAGTCACTGCAAAATGGCTCAGAAATGTTTCTGTGAAAAGGTCTAGCTTCATTTGTTATCTTACATTTTATCTAACTAAATGAGTGTGGCTTTAATGTCTTAATTTTGGGCCATTGTACTGCACTGATTAGGATTTCTGAAGTGAATTTTGCGCTGGCGTACATATGGTTTTACAAATCTGAAAACTTTTGTGCATAGGCCTACACAAAATCTGACTATAAGGATGAAATCTACATAAAGTTTTATACGTGAGGCCCTTTGTCTTTCAGTCAGCCTGGTTCGACTGCAAGATAGCCATCGTGTGCACCAGCCTGACCCGCTGCCTCTTGGAACTGGAATGAATGTTTTTCTGCTCACTGGCTGTGACGTGCATCCTTTATATCAGTACAAAGCTGCAATATGCACATTCAACCACTGTAGTCTTTATCTGTGGCCTTCTCTCTGTTCGAGTAAAATAAAATGTAAACAAATGCACCCACGCTCCTGATATACATGGCCTATATCAGCATTTTTGTTTATTAAAAAACGCTTATATTATATCCATGCTTGAACCAGGGACCCCTCATACTCAAGAGTGTAAAAAAGGCCCAGTTTCATGAGTGACTGATGCATATTTAACTGTTGTTTAGACCTGAACTCAGAGCCTAAAACTAACTTTTTGCCACATCTGCTATTGGCCGGTGACTTAAGAAAATGTACTTTCTTTTTTTACCAGCCATATTTAGTATTTTAGATTTTAGAAAATTCACAATCCTCTATTCCAATTTCGATACCACAGCTAAAACTACTAGCTTAATATAAATATAAATATAATATCCTACATTTTAAAATATAAGTAAACAGTCAGTAATAAAATAAGAACAAATAATCAAATAATAGCACAAATAAATACAATACAACAAAGATAAATTAAATAAACAGTGCTCGTCAGGCAGGTCTAATAACACTGCATAGTCTTCATATCATTTTTAAAGAGCAGTGAGTGATTTTTTTCTTTGTCCTTTGTTGTTTGATTAACATTAAAAATGCAGACAGTATAGCAGGATTATTAGGATGCTGTCACTTTAAGAGCGAATGCACGCACGGATCATGCGTTTTCTTTCTCAACTGTTTACATTCACTTAAGACATAACTGACTATTTTTACTATACTCACCAAGACGGGCATTTTTTGACATAATTTTGAGTGAATTTGTCCATTCAAGCGCAGGAAGGCATTAAAGAGAGCCCGACTTTGCAAGCTGTCAAACGTGGCTTTCAGTGCGTGCGCTTCAGATGTTTAAAATTCTCACACAGTGCTTGAGTAACAAATTCCCTTTAGTGTGTTCTAGCGCTTGAATATTTACATTGGAAATGCTGAAACTTTCGTGATGATGCAGCACTGACCCGTCAACTGTACAGAACGTTGTTCATGTTTGTTCATGTTTGTTCATGTTCTCAAAACATTGCATTGTTGGAATTCAAAAAATTGTTATTGGCCAGCTGGCAAATGACAGTTTCATATACTCGCCAATGCAGATTTTTATTCGCATTTGTTAATTTTAGGCTCTGCCAGAACTATATACAGACAGTATTTCAAGCCTGTTAAATTGATAAACTTTCCAGTATATTACCCTGTTCAACTTTTTAGCTTATTCTATTGTTGACCAACTGTATAAAAGGAAGAGCATGTATATTATCATAAGACTTTTTAGGACTTACTTGAGGACTTGCTGACAGGATATGTCATTCTACGTTCTTTCTTTCTTTCTTTCTTTATATGTAATAATACTTATTGTGGCAAGCAGTCGAGGCCGAGGGACTGTGAGAGAACGGCACGAGGCCGGTGGCGCGATTGATAATGAGCGCCAGCTCATCTGTTTTGTTTATGTTGTATTATGTGTGTGTGCGCGGCAGCCGTCCATGATGGGCTGCCTGCGTTACTTTCAGTTTGTGTTTATTTATTTATTAAAGTGTTTGAATGTTCGCCGGTTCCCGCCTCCTTCTTCCCATAACAACGAACTGTGTTACACTTATATTCAGAAAAAACACATTAAACTGATCAAAAGTGACTTTTATATTGTTACAAAAATGTATTTCATATAAATGCTAATGTTATTTTGAACTTTTCATCAAACAATATGAAAAAAATGTTGATGAAAATTCGGCTTTGAACACAGGAATAAATTACCTAATATTCGACAAATATATTCAAATAGAAAACAGTTATTAAAATAAAATAAAATAAAAAAGTTGATAAATGACGTCATTTTCTATTGTAATTAGAATTGCAATAATAATATTTTCAGAGGGGAGTTTGCAAATGCTATTGTTGTAAATTGAGTTGCTATCTCTATTTATTATGAACTGTTGACCAGGCATGCACTCAAATCGATACAAAACCAATTGTGAAAACTAATTTTAGATGAAAAACTCTGAAATAACAAAGCAGGTAACTAAAAGGGAGCACTAACAACAGTAACAGGTGCAACAAATGGCACTAGCAGGCAATATATTACATTCTAAAATTTTTGACAGTTGTGGTTATCAGAGAACAATCCGAAACTGAGACAGATCCGAGGGCACTGCAACTCCTCCCAGAGTCCCATGGAATCACAGGCGAGAGGATGATAAGAACTGCAATGCAGGGGCTAATATCATCAGGGAGCAATTGAGCTGATTCACACTGAGCCCTACCAGCACGGAAACGCACGTAACGATCGCTTTCCTCTCGCCCATTCTCACTCTGTTAATATTACAGAGGCGCAGCACTGGTATGCCAATGCCCAGATTTAATTTCAGTGATTATGGTTCATTGTGAGGCAGGCCAGGTCCAGTTTGATGGGCACTTGCATAGCTGCCCTGCAAATTAAGATTCACTCAAACAAAACACACTAGAGCGCTCTGTTAAGCGCTAGCTGAGAAGGTTAATTCTTCAGTGCTCCAATCACCCTCTGATTAGTATGATCATATTACACCTATGATAAGAGCAGAGAAATGCTTTCTGATATACTCCTCATTTTACTCTCCAATTACCCTCAGAGACCTTAATTCAGTTTGAGACGTGTGATGGAGATGAAGCCTGATTTTGACTTTTTGAATCCAAGGCTCATCGTTGTTGAGTAGCTATGAGGATAATCTTGAAATATTGCAGTATGTGTGCAGTTTCATAGAGGCTAGCAATAGCAGCTAGCTTTGAAAGCATGAGATCCCACCCTTTCTTTAGAGCATCTTCAAAGCCACGCCTCCTTCGAACACACGAACGCGCATAGCCAGAGCAGAGTCTGCGAAGCACTACAAAAGACGGCTTAAAATTACTTAAAATTAATATCTCAAAGCACATAACATTACAATAATAATATTGAACATCCACAAGACAAAAAAATAGATTAATTTATAAAAATGACCCCGTTCAAAAGTTTATGTACCCTTGATTCTTAATACTGTGTGTCGTTCCCTGGATTATCCACAGCTGTTTTTTTTTTTTTGTAATGGTTGTTTATGTGTCTCTTGTTTGTCCCTTGTTTGTCCTGAGCAGTTAAACGGTCCAAGGTTCTTCAGAAAAATCCTCCAGGTCCTGAAAATTCTTCAGTTTTCCAGCATCTTTTGCATCGTTTGCATATGTATATATGTACAGTGTTGGGGAAAGTTACTTTGAAAAGTAATGCATTACAATATTGCGTTACTTCCTTAAAAAGTAACTAATTGAGTTACTTAGTTACTTTTTAGGAAAGTTACTTTTGCGTTCTCACCTGGGCTGGGCTTGGTTTTTTTTTTAGAAAAAAGTTATATTTTGGGGCAAA
The DNA here is from genome assembly GCA_039654105.1 of Coreius guichenoti. NCBI lineage: Eukaryota > Metazoa > Chordata > Actinopteri > Cypriniformes > Gobionidae > Coreius > Coreius guichenoti. Next base: position 5,594,381 of record CM077168.1, read on the forward strand.
TGTAAATGCCCTTTCACACCAAAATTGAAATAATTAGACTGAAGGAAATGCAAATTCAAGCCTGTACAGTAGAGGGTGCAGCTCAAACAAACCTTTCAGCTGTGCTGCCCTTCTGGATTGCAGAAGAATAGGATATAGGTGAAGAAAGTTTAACACTAACTTCACTAATAAAAAAAAAAAAAAAAAAAAACCTAACATCATTTTCGTTTATGATTTAATTGAATCTTCGAAGGCCAGCAGTAAGTACATTGGTCAATAAAGTGAGATTAAATGCATAAAAATATTTGTTTTATTTAATATATTTAATTATTGGTTTGCGCAGTATTCTGATTTTGTTATTCACTGATTTTATTCATTTTGAGGAATACTGAAACAATCTTTTTTTTGCAAGTGAGAAGAGCAAACGCCTGCTCACATTTAGTCTAGAACAACAATAACCATCATGTTTACACACAATGCCTCTGCACTTACTCTCCATTTCTCTCAACATGGGGACAAGAGAGCTGTCAGTCAATAAATGAGAAAACAAAGTAACGCGTTAATTATTTGAAAAGTAACAGATATTTTGTTGTAAATTTAAAAGTAATGTGTTACTTTACTAGTTACTTGAAATAAGTAATCTGGTTACGTAACGTCTCGTTACGTATGTAACCCTCATTCCCTGAAGGAAGGGAACGGAGACGTTACGTCAGTTACTGACGGAATGGGGTGGTTTTCGCTTAGAAGCCAAACGCCTTCGAGATTTACAAAACGAGCCAATGGCATGAGAATGCCACGGATCTGCGGAATTTGCATAGCGCAACTCCGCCCCCACTTCGTGGGTATATAAGGAGCTGCGCGGCAATCTCGCATTATGTTTACCTGCTGAGGAGCCGAGGCTGAGCGCCCCGGCCGTGCCAGCGGTACAGCGGTTGTGGCATGGGGACGTAACTTCTCCGTTCCCTTCCTTCAGGGAATGAGGGTTACATACGTAACCGAGACGTTCCCTTTCAGTCAGTACACTACGAGTTACTTCAGTTACTGACGGAATGGGGGTTCCCAATTCAATCTCGCCACAATGGCTGTCTTCCAGCGTCCTGCACTGACCTGAGCTCCCTGCCGTGAGTCTTAGCACGAACGAAGGGCTAGGCTCAACGCCAAAACCAAGGTACACTGGGAAGCATATCCCACATGGAGAAATGCAACACAATGCCTGCCCGAAGGGAGGATTTAGGAATACACATATGACCCAAGTATGGGCTGCATATGGAGCACTCTGGGGTATCCAGCCGCAGGTGTAATCTTTCAACCCCAGGAGTGGTAAGGTGTCTTGCCAAGGGAAGACACGTGCTCGGAGAGACTTACTGTGGAAATACACATGTGGGGGTTACTCAACGGGGGAACCATGCACATGGAGGCACCTGGCCTAACATGAGGGCTGACCAACCGGGCATGCACTCTGGTGTCGGCGTCAACAGTGCTGGAGGAACTCAGGGCTTACTGAGAAACTCACCTGAGAGAAAATGCACACGCATCCAATCCATGGAGTGGAATGGCGCAGCAAGCGATGACACCTGAGCCTGTCCAGTTACTGGCCACTTGGAGCGAGTACACGAGAGGAAACTGGCTCTACACGGAGATTATAGAATCTCGCAAAAGTGTTGGGTGTCGCCCACCCCGCAGCTCTATAAATGTCTGTTAGCGAGGCGCCATGCGCTAAAGCCCAAGAGGAGGCTACACTCCTGGTGGAGTGTGCCTTAACCGCTAGGGGGCATGGCAGGCCCTGAACCTGATATGCCAGGACAATGGTGTCCACTATCCAGTGAGACAACCTCTGCTTGGAGAGAGCCTTCCCTTTCTGCTTCCCTCCATAACAGACAAAGAGCTGGTCTGAGGTCCTGAAACACTGCATCCGGTCTACGTAAGCGCGAAGGGCGCATACTGGACAGAGCAGTGCCACGGCTGGGTCTGCCTCCTCCAAAGGCAGCGCTTGCAGGTTCACCACCTGATCCCTGAAGGGAGTGGTGGGAACCTTGGGCACGTATCCGGGCATGCTTCGTCAACCGAAAATGCCTGCAGGTCCCCTACCCTCTTGATGGAAGCCAGGGCAATCAAGAGCGCCACTTTCATCGAAAGGACTTTAACTCAATGGACTGCAAGGGCTCAAAGGGAGCTCTCTGCAGGGCAGATAAAACCACTGTGAGGTCCCTCGCTATGCAAATATGCTATTGCATATTTAATCTCCTCGCTCCTCTAAGGAACCTGCTGACCAGGTCATGCTGTCCTACCGTTTTTGAGTCCACCAGGTCATGGTGAGCCAATATTGCGGCCACATAAACCTTCAGGGTGGAGGAAGACAGCCTTTGCTCCAACCCTTCTTGGAGGAAGGAGAGCACGGGTCCGATCGGGCATTTCGTGGGGTCTTCTCGGCGAGAAGAGCACCAGGTGACGAAGAGGTTCCACTTCAACGCATAGGCCTGTCTCGTGGACAAGGCCCTAGCAGAAGTGATGGTTGCCACCACCTGAGGTGGTAGGGTACTCAAACCTGCCACGTCTCGTCCAGGGCCCACACGTGTAGGTTCCATAGATCGGGACGTGGGTGCCAGAGGGTGCCCCGTCTATGAGAAAGCAGGTCCTTCCTCAGAGGGATCTACCAGGGAGGGGCTGTCACAAGAAGTACGAGTGCAACCAAAAGGACCTGCTCCTTGTCTTCCCTGATCTTGCACAGGACCTGTGCGAGAAGGCTCACAGGGGGAAACGCATATTTGCGTAGGCCCCACGGCCAGCTGTGCGCTAGTGCATCCGTGCCGAGGGTCCCCTCGGTCAGGGAATAAAACCAGCGGCAATGGGAAGAGTCGAGGGAGGCAAACAGATCTACCTGTGCGTCGCCGAACTGTTCCCAAATCAGCTGAACCGTCTGGGGATGGAGTCTCCATTCCCCCGGAAGTGGCTGAAACCATGAGAGCTCGTCGGCTGCACGATTCAGGTCTCCTGGGATGTGAACGGCATGAAGCGACCTCAGATGCTTCTGACTCCATAGGAGGAGATGGCGGGCAGAGTTGCGACATCCGGCGGGAGTGTAGACCACCTTGTCGGTTGATGTACGCTACTGTCGCCGTGTTGTCTGAACAGACCAGTACGTGTTTGGGCTCGAAAGCGATGCAGGGCAGGAAGTACGGCCAGCAACTCGAGGCAACTGACATGCCATAGGCACTGGGGTCCTTTCCAGGAGCCTGTGGCAGCATGTCCATTGCACATGGCACATGACACATAGAATTGGTAAAGACAAGTCAGCAGTGACTGCGCACGCTCGCTCGTAAGCTGCACGTACATGGCGACCGAGTCGATTTCCATGCCGAGAAAAGAGATCCTCTGCACGGGGGAGAGTTTGCTCTTTTCCCAGTTGACCCGAAGGCCCAAGCGGGCGAGGTGCCGGAGCACCAGGTCCCTGTGTTCGCAAACCTGTTCTCGAGAGTGAGCTAGTATCAGCCAGTCGTCGATATAGTTCAGGATGCGAACCCCGTGTTGCCTGAGTGGCACAAGGGCTGCCTCGACGACTTTCGTGAAGACGCGAGGAGACAGGGCTAACCCGAATGGGAGTATTGTGTACTGGTATGCTTGCCCCTCGAAGGCAAACCGTAGAAACGGTCTGTGTCGAGGAAGAATGGAGACATGAAAGTACGCGTCCTTCAGGTCGATCGCTGCAAACCAATCTGATGGACGAACGCACTCGAAAATGCGTTTGGCTGTCAACATCTTGAATGGAAGCCTGTAAAGGGTTCGGTTCAAGATGCGCAGGTCCAAATTGGTCGTAACCCACCGCTCTTCTTGGGTACAATGAAGTAGGTGCTGTAGAAGCCGGACTTCATCTCGGCTGGAGGGACGATCTCGAACGCACCCTTCGCCAGTAGGGTGGCGATCTCCGCACACATGACAGGGGCGTTGCCACACACCATTGTATAGTGGACTCCCCGAAACCGGGGAGGAAACTGTGCGAACTGAATCGCATAGCCGAGCCTGATGGTGCGAGTGAGACAGGTGGACAGATTGGGAAGCTCTAGCCAGGCTCCCAAAAACTGAACCAGCGGGGTCATGCGAACCACAGGCGTACCCACGATGGGGCAGCGAAGCGGAATGACTGGCCCAGGGAGAACACACACACTGTGCTAGATCACTGCACAGATCAGACAGGAATGCGGAACTCACTGGAACGTGCCGTAACACCGACACTTTGGAGAGACGCTCGTCTTGAAGAGTAGAAAAGCTCAGGAAGGCAAGTGAACAATCGGCTCCGAAGCAGAAACATAATGCGAGATTGCCGCGCAGCTCCTTATATACCCACGAGGTGGGGGCGGAGTTGCGCTATGCAAATTCCGCAGACCCATGGCATTCTCATGCCATTGGCTCATTTTGTAGATCTCGAAGGCGATTGGCTTCTAAGCGAAACCCCCCCATTCCGTCAGTAACTGACGTAACACGTAGTGTACTGACTGAAAGGGAACTCGAGTTACTTGTAATGCGTTACCCCAACACTGTATATATATATATATATTTTTTTTTTTTTTTTATCTGGCGGGGTCATAATTCGGCACAACACCAGTGAAGATTTCCATGTCAAAAAAGGAGAAGTCCCAGAGCCACACCAACCTATTACACAATTGCCACAGACCAATGGTAGTTCGGAGGTGCTGTTTACCAGCTGGGGCGAACTTTTCCAGAAAGTTTGCCTTGGCAAGCTGTTTCAAACTCCATAAACAAACAATTTTGCTTTAAGTATTTTGGGAACTTTAAAATTAGCTGTTTTTCAATTTCTTTTATTAAAAAAAGGAGAAATTTGGTCTGAAGAGTGTTTCTTATAGCTAGGCAGGACGCGCCCCTCAATGCACAAGATAAACTCAACTGATTGAGGAAATGATACTGAAAAGTCCTCCGCTGTCAATTTGAGGTGAGGACTTCTGAATTACTGAGGGAAAGTAAGATTAATGTGCCACTCAAGTTTAAATGTCTTATCTCTCTAGTGCACATTTGGCGAGACTGTCCACTCAGACCTAAACTTGTAATATGTTTTTTTAATTAGTCCCTGATGAGGATAATGAGGCTTGACAAGACTACCTCTAAAATAACAATGATTAATGAGATGGAATCAGGTCTGTAGAAAACAAATATAGGAGAAGGTTTCCTTTACAAAGTTCAGTAATGGTCAGTGCTGAATGGCCTGTGCGGCAACACACTGAGCTGTAATGCTGACTCAAGTTCGATTCTAGCTTGCAACATTTCCAAATCACTCCCCCATCAAAATGTCAAGACAAATAAAAATGTAGGAGAATTAATTGGTTTCATTTAAATAATAATAAAAAAAAAGTTAATAAGACTGAATCAGCCTGACTAGATTAGGTTACACACTTAAAAATAAAGGTTCCAAAAGGGGGGTTTCGCAGTGATGCCATAGAAGAACCATTTTTGGCTTCCCCAAAGAACCTTTTAGTAAACAGTTTAAACATATAGGGCCCTATCATACACCCGGCGCAATGCAACAAAGTGTTTTTTTTGCTAGTTTCAGCCCGATGCAGTTATCATTTTCACGTCCAGCGCCATTGTTTAAATAGCAAATGCACTCGCGCCCATCTGTTCACCCATGATCTGGTCTGAAAACCAGGTGTGTTCAGGCGGATTGTTGGCGCGTTGCTATTTTGAGGAATTGAAATCGACTGCACCATTGACCAACAAAAACCTGTTCTAAAGTCAATAGCGCAGTATTTTTTGTGTTATTTAAAGGGCGCGTTAGTAATATGCGCCTATAGGTGGGTGCACAACGCGTGTATACTCTGCTTATTACACACACAGGGACGCGCAGCATCACACAAACATTTTTAAATATTAAAAATAAAAAGATTCCTCTCTGGAGAAGCGTTCAGTCTTTCCGCTCGCAAATTCCGCCATGTAAATAAGCACAAGCACAAATGGCTTTTAAAGGGAATGGGAGATGAGACTCTGATTGGTTTATTGCACGTTACGCCCAAAACACACCCATGACTCATTAAGAGACTAGGTACAACCTTTTTGGACCATGCGCCTGGCACACTGACTGTTTTTTCTGTTGTTAAACTAGCAAAAGTGGATTCGGACACGCCCTAAGTGCACCTGCGCCGTGCGCTTCAGACCATGTGCTCAGATCGTTAAAATAGAGTTGAATCACTTTCCCATATTGAGATTCAGGGTTCTTCTCATCTTAATCTTCCATTGACACTTTTAATAACTCTGTATTCATCCTGACTGAGTATGTCTTCTCTAAACCACACAGATGTCTTCAGCAGCTCATTCTCTGACAGTGTTGAACAAATAATCACAATAATATACATTTTTCTCCTCTGCAGTTCATTAACATATTCTCGTTGTTATGCTTTAACAACTAAGCAAACCTCTGTGCTGTGATTTAGCACTGTCATAACATTCATAACCCAGCTTTGACAGGGTGAAAAATGTCAGCTTCACCATTGCTGATTGGCAGTAGGGTCTACATTTTTTAATTATTATATGCGATTTCTGTCTTTGTGGATGGAGTCTCAGAGTGAAATAAATTGGGGTAGTCAAACTAAATGATGGCATATCATTCTTACGGGCAGGGAGGAATACAAGATATCAAAGGATAGCTAATGCATACTGTATATGCATGCTTTACATTTAAAGCCCAGAGCGCTTCATTATTTAGTATTTTGAAGTACTGCAGAACAGGAGGGCAATAATTTATATGGTTCACTTACATAATCAACAATGAAATGCAAATGAAGGCACAAGGATATATTTTTAAAAAATATGTACTTCATGAACACTGCAAAAAAGTCATAAATAAAGACTGGTTATATTAAGGGTTACATTGGTTACAACCAGGCATATAATAATTTCTCATAAGGACAATAGAGGCAAGCTTTGTAGCAGTCAGCAAAAGTAAACTCATATCTATTCATTCACTAAACAGCTTTTCCTATAGGTAAGCTTATATGTAATAAGAAGTTTTAGCAGGTTTGCTGAAGAGTTCTAGCGTGAAATTATATTTTGGGATATCGCTCAAAATAATTAATTTGTTTGAGTAGGGCAAAATTAAATTAAACAAATTAGTTCAAAACATTTTTATGATTATTCAGAACTTTCTTTTTCTTTTGAGTTCATGACACATTTTAAGTAATCTGACTTGTTTCTTTGTTTTGAGTTGAATGAACTTGTTTCTTTTAATTTAGAGGATTTAACTGAGAACAGATATTAAATTGTCTATATTGCAATACTCATTCAGCAATTGCTATGTTAATCAAAACATTGTGTTACCAAATAGCTTGTTAGCATTTAATGAATTAGCTAGTTATAGCTAGTTAAAATATTAAAGTTGAGAACTTGAGATTACATAATTTTATAATGTTATCTTACTCAAATATTTCAAGTTAAGAGCAATTAACATGTATGAGTACAAAATAAAAATCTGACAGTTTACATAAAAAAAGCCGCAACTGTTTTTTGCTAGTTTCAGCCCAACGCAGTTATCATTTTCACGTCCAGCGCCACGTTGTTTAAATAGCAAATGCACTCACACCCATCTGTTCACCCATGGGCGTGCTGATCTGAAAACCAAGTGTGTTCAGGTGCATTGTTGGCGCGTTGCTATTTTGAGGCAACTGAAATCGACTGCGCCATTGACCAACAAAAACCTGTTCTAAAGTCAATGGCGCGCTGACCGTTTTTTCTGTCGTTAAACTAGCAAAAGTGGATTCGGACACGCCCTAAGTGCACCTGCGCCATGCGCTCAGATCATTAAAATAGGGCCCTTTAACTTAAAAATTTGGATGTAACTGATTAGTTCTGGTAACTTATTCTGGTACACAGTATATCTATATCAAGCTAATGACAATAAAGACATTATGGGTCATCTCATGAAAGAAAATCCTTCAAAATCATATAAATTATATTTATGCAAATACAAAATGAAGCCTGTTTTGTATGACCATTAATAATTTTTACATTTTGACATTAAATTCACACTTCTTTCCACCCTAAATACTCATTCCATTAAATTCTTATTGTTTTCTCATTGTCACTTTAGTTCTCATTGTTCTGGATCATCTATTTAATGTTTACTATTAATTTCAATACCTAGTCATGTAGCTTTCTTTAAAAATGGTTGCCATAGTAACATTCCAAGACAGTTAAATTCAGTTAATTGCATCAGTTAAAGTTAGTTCAACACAGAAGAAACTTGAAGCAGCCATTCATCTTATGATCCAATGTAGAAAGCATTGTAAGTTTATGATTAATTTGTATTCAATTTATTATATTTACTATTTATAAAGCTGTGTAGTGCAGAGTTTTAGACATTTAAGAACTATGTAAAATTAATTCATATTAGTGTTATGTTGTTGGAGATAACTAAGCAGCTCCATTATTTACATCTCTTTTCTGTAGTTTCACTCTGTTTCAACATATTCATTGCGGTGTGGAATAAAGCAGCATTTTCCCACAAGCCTACGTGTTGGAAGGAGTTTATCTATCTGTCTAACTTTGGGAAGAGAGACGCCAATGTGAGGGCAGAATACTCTTACTCTACTTATATACTCTATACAGAATACTCTATCTACTTATATTTAATCAGATAAATTAAAAGCAGAACAACAAATACTACCATGATGTATAAATATTTAAACAATAAATATTTTTTTTTTTTTTTTTTTTGCATTACAAATAGTCTGACAATTTGTCATTTTCTTAATGCAAAATTCCTTTTTGTCTTTGGCTTTTAGTGAAATGTGATCTAGACACGTTTCATGAGGTTGGCCCTTATATAATAGTTAAAAGACTTAAAGCACGGAGCTGTCAACACTGCAGTAATTGCGATGTTTTCCACTGAGTATATTTTTACATGCTCAGGGCTGGAGTCTCAGGTGCATTTGACTGCTCTACAAAACACCTCCCCTCCTCTGGCAGCACCTGTAACTTACCTGCCGCATGGAAAACAAAGAGAGCCTCTGTTCTGCGCCTGCGGCTTTGGATTCCACTGGGAGTCATGTCCATTCTCAGCTCAGATTATACCTTGATTCTCTCCATATGCTAACCTGAACCCTCCTATTCCCCATTGTCATATTGCACTTACTTTGTGCCAGGAATAACTCATCATGTCATGTTTTTTTCTACTGCTGTATCAGGAGCCAGGCTGCTATGTGTGTGTGTGTGTGTGCGTCTGTGTGGTCCAGGTAAACCCTATGAGGACAAAATGTCCATGTGTAAATCAGACAAAATTATGTTTTTTGAAAATGTAAAAATGCAGAAAGTTTTCTGTGATAGGTAGGTTTAGGGTTAGAGGATAGAATATACAGTTTGTACAGTATAAAATTATTTTAAATCCCCATAAAACGTGTGTGTGTGTATGCGTGTGTGTGTGTGTGTGCGTTTCCACAGTTTCATTGCCCCCATCCCCAAAGAGAGATACCTGAATAATAGATATGGGCAAGGGCAGGAAAACTGTCATCTACTCGCAGGAGAGGAACAACAGCACTTCATCCAGTTTATTGCATCTGTTTCCCTCTGCAGAAACGAGAAGCCAGCACATGAATCCTGAAAACAAAACCCACACATCCTCTGACAAATGTAAGTATACTGGACCTCCCATGAGTTCAAAATATAAATACTTAATAATATCCACCTACCATGACCCCCCCTGCCCACACACACACAAACTGCACTACCTCTAGAAAATTCACTGGGTTTTTCTTTCCTCGACTCATGTCCTGAGAGTATGGCTTGCATCAGGACATACATCTGTCATTGGTCAGCAAACTGATAGTCCCCATCCAGAATGCAAAACATTCAATAAAAGCCAACAAATTCTATAAATGAGGGTTGTGCAAAATTCAGAACTAAACAACTGGTTTCCTTTAAATAAAGGAGATTGAATTTAAATTAAATTGTACACAGAGTTGTCCCACAGGAAGTTTTTTTTTGAAGAAGAAATTTGAATAAAAGGAAAAGGTCTATCCATCCATCCATCCTTTTGCTACATTCATTCAAATTCACATTGACATTCTCAGTTAAATTCTGAGGGCATCTCAACTGGAATAAGAAAGTATTTTACAGTAACATCAAAAAATACGTCCTACACATTGTCTGGTAATCATTGGTTTAGTCTCGAAAGATGAGTGGCAAACAGGGTCAAAGTTGAAATCGTTTGAAGTTTCAACACATTCAGCATTTCACCTGCACACAAGGGGTAACGCTAATAGAATAGTTGAATCATAGAATCTCAGAAGTAGTTCTGCAGTGCTAAAATTCCTTGTATGCAGTGGCTTTGCATGCATAGATAACATCATTGCTTTTTCTGAAACTCAAAAAGACTTTGATCAGCTTTGGATGGAAGAAGGACTCACTGAGCCAGGACTGCCAACCGAATGCCTGAATGGAATATTGATCTAAGTGACTCCTATTAAACCATTAGATAAGAGAAGACATGTTGACATTGTGCTTTGCTGCCCTGCGTTTACAATGAATGTGAAGAATCTTTTTGGCAGGCCGCCTTTTCAAGCACAAATACGCTTCAGCTGACATTCTTGATTTATGGCTTCCATGTGTGGTTTTGTCTATTATTTGCTATGCACTGTTAAGTTGTAAACCTTTCAGTTGTATTTTAACTACATGCATGAAGTAGTTGCAAAAGCAAATATTTCCCAGACTTTTGTGGTAGTGTGAGGGTGGTAGAAGTGGATGTGCATGTATTTTTAATGGCAAACATCCCTCTGGCCCAGCAGGACTGTAGATGCTAATGAGGACTGGCAAGTTGAGAACAGAAAGTGCCACTCGTCTCTTCCCTTGATACACACCAGAGAGAGAGAGAAAGAGCGAGAGTTTAAAAAAAACATCTATGCCATCGACGCACACAACTCCCGCTACAGGGAGGATCCAGACATCATCTAAGAATAAAATCTTTGACATGTGAACTGCAAAGCTGTTTACCACCATGTAGGGAACAACAGTATCAATGGAGTTTTTAAAAGGGTTAGTTAATCTCAAAATGAAATTATGAAAAAATGAACCATTTGCTTGGTATCTGTCTTTTTCTTTGGAAGATGTCCAATCTGCTCCTTTCTACAAACACGTACTGTACAGTAACCTGGTGCTGCATTCATATTCAAAACACATCGTTGATATAAATGACACCATTGGTTCTTGTACTTTAAATTGGTCATGATGTGCCAATTTAGAATATGGGAAATTGCTAAGATTTGAGAGCAACAGCAGAAGGCAAGATTTTCAATGAATAATAATGTACATTTTTGTGTTTTAGTCTGAATATTATGACAGAAATACATTACTGCTGTATTATTATTGTATTGCAATAACATAAATAATACATTCTTTTAACATGTTTATTGTTCATTGACTAGACCCACTATTAATGGTTTCAGAGTGCAAGTTTTTGAAAACGATACCGTTATCGTGTCTGTGTGAACAGCCAAAAATGTGAATTCGTGAAAACAATGACATCATGCGCATGTGTATTATGTGTTCAGTCTATAGGCCTGTAGGGTTTCTTTACAAAGTGACGTCGCAAACTACTAGCCTAGCAGAAGAATACAGCGTTTTTATTAGTTTTCACGGATCTGTGTGAACGGGGATCACTTTGACAATATTGTCGTCTGTACACGAAAACCGGAAAGGAAAAACTTTTCAGTTTTTAGTAAATTGTTGTCGTTTAAACGTACATTGATCTTCCCAGGCACCATCAAAACATTAAGGCCCTGTCCACACGAACACAGGTATTTTCAAAACCACAGCTTTTTCTATGCGGTTTGGCCGTTCGTCCGCACGCAGCATCCGGTCACTGAAACCAAACTTTTTTGAAAACTCCTGCCAGGGTGAAGATTTTTAGAAACTCCGGTTGCAGTGTTGTCATGTGGACAGTGAAACCAGAGATTCTGGCTTGTTACGTCAGAACCGGAACCGACAAGAACCTTTTTTCCATGCTTCTGATTGGCCAACGTGGCTTTACGGTTAGGGTTATATTGCCACCTGTTGGTTTGGCATGCTCTTGACAGCGTTTCATAGCGTGTTTTTGCGTTTTCATGTGGATGTGTTTTTTTTTTTAACGGAGGAAAAACTCTGTTTATAAAAATAGCCGTGCACGTGTGGACTAGGCCTAAGAGCGGTCTGCTCAGATCTGTCAATCTCTTTCCAGCTCAACCTATAGCGAGAGTTTAGAGGCGTGGCTACTGTAGCAGGCGGAGCCAGAGGGCGTTTAACCGGTGAGGGACCATGACTGATGAGTTACATGGGAAAAGAAATGCAGCTTCAGGTACAGAAGTGCAAGACAAATTTCCACCTTCAGAAATTAATCGGTCATGAACACGTCAAAGTGAACAGGGAATTTCGATACAATGTACACTTCAATACAACATCATCATGCATCCGTTCAGAAAGACATGTTCCAGTTTATAAAGTATACATTGACGTAGCGTGTCTCAGTTGTGGAGTGTCATGTCAAAAAATGCAGATATGTTGGATGGATTTATTATAAGGGAGACGCTTGCTTTCACTCTAAACAGAAAGTATACTAAATTGCTTACTCGTGACACATAGCAACACAGCTAAAAGTATTCCTAATATGTTGGGCCTTTTATTGAAAGTAGTCTACATTTACCTGTTGAGATTCCTTCACAAGCACCTGTAAGAGCTGTGTTTGTGATGTTTTAGCTGAGGGAGGTGCGATGTGCTAAACTATGCTTTATTTTTTTTTACTTTGCTAGGTGCCACTAGTGTCGCAGAAACTATATACTTCACCTTCACATAATGGAATAATATTCAATTTAACTGCGTTCATAAAACAATTACTGCAAATAATTCAATTAGAGTGGACTGAGACATTAAAGTGGACCATAAAAAGAGCTGAATCCAATGGGTTCTTTTTCACTCAAGTTCACGTATGGGGCAAATAAATAAGGTCTGAATTTGGCACTTTAGAAGAGTTTTTTTGTGACCATCCATAAAGAGAAACTCATTCTGTTTGTTAAAACATGAAAGGCATTGCTTGCACATTTTTTGCACAGCCTACTGAACATGAGAGCTCAGTTTTATTGTGATTTCATGCCTTTGTTATGTTAGCTTTGAAGCAGCAAAATGAGATTCAAATCACAGTTCAAATCACAATTACAATATTAAATAAGCACAATATGAATTTTGAATTGCTTGCAATTCTTCATCAGGCACAATTCCTGTTCTTGGCTCTTGGTTGTAAAAAAAAAAAAAAAAAATCAGCAAGCTTTAATTTAATAATCGACCTTTTTTGTTTAAAATCAAACATTCAAATGTATAATAAACGTAATATAGATATAATTTTACGTTAAATAAATACTTAAATATTTAATATTAATAAAGCCAACAATTCAATACATAAAACACATTGTTAACCTTGATTATACCTGTATTTAATGCAGTTGGAGACACATTACTTCTTTGTCCCTCAGGTTTTTTGCTCATAGTTTTCGTATGATGTCATGCAACCTGTCCATTCTGGCATCTGTCTAATTTGACTAGTGTTCACTAAGTTATGGCCACAGCCACATCACCCTGTATCCCAAGACTGGTTGTCCCACAGAAGCTAAGCAGGTTTGAGCCTGGTCAGTACCTAGATGGGAGACTTCCTGGGAAAACTAGAGCTGTGTTCGAAATAGTCCCCTATACCCTCATTGACTGTTCCCTACATTAGTCCACTAATGTACTTAGAGGGGTGAATGAAAACGAGTGCGCGAATTCGGTCACTGAGTGCGCCGGAAGGGCTGCCGCTTTTGCATAGTTTGTGCTTGCTGTTAAATAATCATTTGAAACGTAGCAAACTAGCAGCTCTAGTAGTAATGAAAAGGTTTATCCTGGACATTGTCATGGAAACTATGTATAAACCTTAATTAAACAATTTAATAATCAATTAAAAAGGAATTTATACCTGTATGATATTACGCTGTACCCAGATTGGACCAGCGGTTTGGAAAATGGATGGATGGATGTTTCAGCTGCGGACACCATCTTCTGGTGAGACGCGGGAATTCACAGTGCATTGTGGGTATTCTCTAGCCGTTGAGCGTATATCAGTTGTACACTCGTTATTGTGGTGCATTATGGGATTGAATGAGTGCACTCGATAACATCCACTATGGTTTTGGACACCACTACAAATGGCTGTCCCCTCAAATAGTGCCCTATTTAAGGGTATAGGGGGTGATTTCAGACACAGCCTAGGCTGCTGCTGGAAGAGGTGTTAGTGAGGCCAGCAGGAGATGCTCACCCTGTGGTCTGTGAGGGACCTAATGCCTCAGTATAGTGGCAGGGACAATATACTGTAACAAGCACCGCCCTTCAGATAAGACATTAAACCGAGGTCCTGACCCCATGGCACTTCTCATAAAGAGTAGGGGTGTAACCCCAGTGTCCTTTTCAGATTTCCTCCATTGGCTTCCTAAGAATCCCCATCCATTGAAGTGTCCCTATCACTCTCTCTCCTCTCCACCTCTATCTGGTGTGTGATGAGCGCTCTGGCGCCATTGTTCTGTGGCTGCAGTCGCATCATCCAGGTGGTGAGGAGAGACCCCTGATATGACTGTAAAGTGCTTTGGGTGTACAGTAGTACAGAGTAAAGCGCTATATAAATGCTTCATTCATTCATTCAAGTTAGAAACATTTGCACCAAAATATCATCGAATTTGATTGGGCGCACAACTCTGACATCAACTGTAAAAACTGAGAGACCCATTTATTTTGCCATTGTAACTATGCAGAACTATATGTTTAGTTATAATTATTGTATTCACTAGTTCCTCAAGTTAAAGGGTTAGTTCACCCAAAAATTTAAATTCTGTCATTAATTATTCACTCTTGTGTCGTTCCAAACCCATAAGACCTTCGTTCATCTTCGGAACACAAATTAAGATATTTTTGATGAAATCCGAGAGCTTTCTGACCCCTCCATAGACAGCAATGTTATTACCACTTTTAAGTCCCAGAAAGGCAGTAAAGACATCGTTAAAATAGTCCATGTGACTCCAGTGGTTCAACCTTAATGTCATGAAGTGACGAGAATACTTTTTGTGTGCAAAAAAAACAAACAAACAAAACAATTTAAACACGTAGTAAACACAGTGCAGCACTTCCGGGTTCTACGTCAGAATGCCGGCTCAGTATTGGCCACTGATTGGCCGGCTCATGCGTCAGCATCACACGCATGCGTCGTTGTGCTCACGTGAACAGCGTCGGCCAATGGTAAGCCAGAAGGTCTGTATTTACTACGTGAATAGCGTAGGAGACTGACATGGAAGAGAAGAAATTGTTGAATAAAGTCGTTATTTTTGGGGTTTTTTTCCAGAATTTTCATTTTTGGGTGAACTATCCCTTTAAGGTTGAACCACTGTAGTCACATTGACTATTATAACAATGTCTTTACTACCTTTCTGGGCCTTGAAAGTGGTAATAACATTGCAGTCTATCAGGGGTCAGAAAGCTCTCTTCATCAAAAATATCTTAATTGGTGTTCCAAAGATTAACTTATGGGTTTGGAACGACAATGAAAATTAATGACAGAATTTTCATTTTTGGGTGAACTAACCCTTTAAGAACCAATGCTATAAAATAATGTGTGATGTTGAAGGAATGTATTGGTGAACACAACAAGCATATGCCATGTAGCTGAAGGAACAAACAGTGAGTACTCTAGAGAGAGAGCACATCTGCTGAACCAAACACTGACACTGAGAGGAATTACCTAACCTGTCATGACAACTACAGCTGTGTCTCTGCTTGCAGGAATGATGGTACAAGGTCTTGTGTAGATAAACTCACAATTTGTCGTAGCATTTGTTCTTTTTACTGCCATTAATTATAAATACTGAGACATGTAGATATAAAACAGTTGATTGAATCTAGATATGTTCCAACATATTGGCATGTCCCAAAAATGTACAGAGTTATTTCAAAATAATCTCAACCTACAAACCTGAGACACTAGAAAGAAATACAGCAAGAACGTTGCCAAAGCTTTGCTACATAGTAGCAATTATGGCTTCAATGTGTGCATTGGAGCCGATACAACCTTCAAGTCAAGACAAAACCAAGTATACCTTGCACAAAATAAATCTCAGTACAGTGTAGAACCTCATTATGCACAATGCAATATCGGCCAAATGTGGCTTATCAATATGCACAAGTACAGTAGCTAAGAAAAATGTTTAACATTTATCATATGATGTCAAAGTCAAATAGAGACATCCAGGTGCTTAAACTTTTTCATAATTTCTTGATGCAGTTCCACATATTCTTCAATCTCGACGGTACCATCATAAGGTGCTACCAGGCAACATATTGGTGATGGTCCAGTTCTGGCCAGTGCATTTTTGGAGGGTCAGCTGATATCCGAACTCATTGTCATTGTTCTCCACGAGTTCAAGGCATCGCTTTGACTTTGTATTCTGGATGGAGCCTCCCTGAAGAAAGGAGAAAGAAAACAGAAATATTTCATTACAGACTCCCTCGACTGTGCCCAGGCATGTTCCTGTATAGATGGAGCTGTCAGGGTTTCATCCATCTTTCCGCAAAATTCCCTTTCACACTTCATGATCAGAAAAATCTCATCTGCCATTATAGTGTGATCTCATAAGAAAATGTAGTCATTCATATGACATGTACACATACATCTTTGCATGTTTGGGGAGATGCTGAAACGTAACATTTGGACAAAGTGACAGCATTTACAGACCTATCTTTAGCATAAATGTATTTCTATAGGCAAGTTTTACAATTATGTTGATATTTTTGAGCCCCTAACCCAAACCAATTCTCAGCTATACAAAAACAGATACATTTACAACTTTCATTACAGATTTTTAAGAGAAATTAAAGTTGAAAATCGTCCCCAGATCTTGTCCATCAACATAGTCACATCTCATTCAAAGGCCCTTTACACCTGGTATTCAGATGCGTTTTGTTCGATCGAATCACAAGCAGACGAGGGAGACACATTCCCGTTTACACCTGGTGTTTTAATCCGTCTCTTTTGTCCACTTTCAACCACTTCTGTCCTGATTTCTTCAAGGGGAGGGTCTATGGGCAGGTAAATGTATGGGCTCTTTCATATATTTCAATCTAATGAACGAAATAAGCTCACGCAATTTATATATGAACACGACCGGAGACGACGGAAAAAACATACAAAGCACAAAATCAGCTTTCATTTCTGTTCTGGCAGCCGCAAGACCACAGCGAACTCTGTGAGTGTGTGTTAGAAATCAGGAATGGTGAGAGAACATTGCGCTTGGTACGTTTTTCGTCTTCAAACCAAACTTGGGTCTTCAGCCGACAAAGTTTAAATCCTGTTTGGCTAGCGCACTTCCCATAATGTTCACGCTTTAGGTCAGTAGGCAGAGAGAAGACGGTCTTTTGTGGCTGTCTGAACACATTCGACCACATGAGCGTCTACACTATGAAAGCAATCCAGTCGACTGTGTTTTCCACTACCTCTGGAAGTGGTCGAAAGTGGCCGAGCTCAAAAGTTTTAGACCCGTTTACACCTGTATTTAGCGTCATCTACCTGTGATCCAATCGACCAAAATGCATCTTAATACCAGGTGTAAACAAGGCCAAAATGATTTGAATGCTCTTTGTCAAAAGTTGGACCGTTGCAGTTGGTCACAAGACACGCATGAGCCAATGCATGTGATGTCATTTACACCAAGCCTGTGGTGTAATGCTTGAGGCTGCAAATTTTGACAATTTAAATGAATGCAGTGTTGGAGTGGGCTTGAATGCAGTGGATATTAATGATTAAATTACAGCCTTTGGTTACACTTTATTTTAAGGTGTCTTGGTTACAGTGTAATTATACATTTATGTACTGAGTAATATTAATTAACAGCATGTACTTACTATAGGGTTAGGATTTGGGGTTGCACTTTATTTTACACTTACAGTGTACTTACCTAAGAAAGTACTGGTTAATATAAGGTAACTACATGGGTTAAGGTTTGATTTAGGGGTAGGTTCAGTGTTAGTACCTAGTTATTACGCAGTTATTGTAATTACTATAATAAGTGCATAGTATGTACATGGGAAACAGGGTTTGGTATAGGGTTAGTTGCATGTAATTATGCATACTTTACTGTTATTACTACAGTAAGTACATGTAACATGTAATGGACAATGTGAAATAAAGTGTTACCCAGGCTTTTTGAGTAAATGCATTAAATACATCTGATGACACTGAACATATTTGTCACTGATTAGATAAAAAAAAAAAATCAACCTATTAATTCAATGAATTCAATATTTTATAAACCTAAAAGGATTCAGAATATTTGCACATCTCTAAACTTGTTAATCTTTAAAATTCCAGTTTAGATTCTGCTGATATTATACATTATATATGTATATTTTAGTATTTATAAGCTAGAACTGTTACATATGAATACCTATGATTACTAATGAGACATGAAAAGCATGTTTTGCATTAGTAGGTAATTCAAGCTTAAATTCTATGTACTGTATGTGTCAGTGACATGATTAATTGCATTAATTTTCTATTGCACTATATTTGTTTATAATTATATTATATTTATATTATAAATATATATTAAAATATTTTTTCCCCCGCATAACTGAGAATTACAAAATTCTTGTGTTATGGTAATGAGAAATACTAATAATGATAACACTTTATTTACTTTAGTTACATGTAGTTACTACTATAAATTGTGCATAATTACATGTAACTAACCCTAAACCACACCCTAATCTTAATCCTAACCCTATAGTAAGTACATGTAGTTAATTATTATTACTCAGTACTTAAAAATATAATTACACTGTAACACAGACACCTTAAAATAAAGTGTAACCCTAATAATGATTTTGTGATGAAATGCAACACAGTCACAATCTTTTTGTGAAATTGGCTCATGAAGAGAACAACATGAGCAGGTTGAAAGTTTGGGTCAAACTTTAGAGACACCAGGCACATCAAATTCATATTCATCTTTCATCTCCTCTTCTGAAAAGGGCTTGATAGAGGCACAGCTGGTGTATCTGTGAGGGAACAGCAGCGCTGCAGGCTTAGACATGAGAGAGCAGGCTAAGAACTAAAGGGAAGCGTCCGCACTGATCTCAAGCTGGGGAGGTTTGGACTGCAGGACTAAGATAGGGTGGCTGATTTTTTTCCACAGCCAGCCTTCATTTTAACCCGCTTTTCACAGAAGAGAACGCCTGTGGCCTTAAGACCTGGGTTTATGCGGTCTCAGTACCACAGACTCCCTCTCGCTCTTTGAGAGGGGCTCAAGGAGTCTGACACAGCTGTGGTCAGAAGGTCTTCTGGTACAGGCTTACATTCACTAACACTTTCTTTAAGAAGGGTTATCTGAAGCCTATTATGTGCTGCCTCTTTATACGAGAACAACAAGTCATAGAGCTACAAGCATTGCAGTTTAACAGGTCAAAAGTGTCCGTTCCATTTTATCTCTGTGAACCCCTCCCAAATAACTTGTGGTGATGTAGGTGCTGTTTTATGGGTTTTTTTAGGCTTTCTGACCCCAAGACTCAACTATTTTCTGCAATTCTCAAGCTGTGATCCTTGGAGAGCGTTTGACCACTCGAACAAACTCCTCGCCGCGTATTAAGACAATATAGACACGCGTCCTCTTCCGTGAAGATTCGTAACATTGATTGGAACTTTTTTAATTATTGCCCTAATGGTGGAATTTTCTTACAGCCACTTTCTATTTTGTGAAGCTTCAGTGTAACTCACTGCTTCTTACATTGCAATCTTTAAAGTCCCAGTGACTTTTGATTAAAAAATTGCAAGACTATGAATAATTCATAAAACTTGGCAAGAAGCCTCAGGCATAATAATTAACGTCGCTCGTTGTCAGTTTATTGATTCTGCTGACAGTTATTGAGCAGCTGAAAGTTTTGAAAGTCATTGATTTCAAAGAATCAACTTTGAGCTTGAATCATCAAACTTTTTGAGGAACTGAGGGTTATTTCATCATTAAGGGTTATTTCTGACGGCTCTTTCAACCTCTGAGGGTTACTTCATTGTTTTTAAAAATTAACCTTGCACATTTTTTGACAAATGCAATGAGCCTAAATAACACTCTTAGCCAAAGTGTTCTTTGAAACTAATGAAATAAGAACAAACCAAGTTGATTTTTGTATTGTTTTTGCTCATTGAAAATACTCCCTTGTTTGTTCTCTAGAAAGAGTTTGTCACTCCATCCTAATTTCACACTAATTTGTCACGGGCATATGGCGCGTGTCTTTGTACATCTGCTAAAGCTGCCTGAGGCACAAATGTTCCACTCATAATGGTGCATAAGAAGTGTGTTAAAGGTTACAGGTTTCCAAAGTCTTTAAAGTGATTCATCCAAGCAAGGGAAATCTAACGTGGCGGTGTGCATCCAGCTGTGGACATAGGGTAAATATGAAGGGCAATGCTAAATCAGCCCATCGCTTGAACTGTTGCGCATCACTGGCTGATGTCGACATGATCTCTCACAATCCCAGAGAATCAGGCCTGTTTCCAGACCTACTAATCAATTCCCTATAAAGAATTGGCCAGTTGGCTGTTATGAGAATGGCCTTGTACTCTTACATCTGGTCTAAGGAGTCAACCAACATGGGAATTTTTTTATTGATCTCGTCTATTTCAGTGATGGTGTGTGCACGAGCGTGAGACTGAGATTAGACTGGAGCCTTGCCTTCAGCCATAGCTAATGTGAGATACATACATAAACACAAAAGGCAGCAGAGATATTTCATAATTGGAGAAAGAAGTCACAAATGGCAAGCGATAAGACTAAAAACTAATTAACGAGAGTAACTGACACACATTTCAATGAGTAATATCATCATCTGTCCTATAAAGAACAAACACAATTCCAATAAACAGACACTGTACTTTATGCATCTCATATACAAGCTAGTAAAATCAGTATTATTAAAAGTAATCTATCAGCTGTTTAATTTCTAGTAATCTATCAACTGTTTAATTTCTAATACCCCCCCCCCCCCCCGTTATTAAAGAAAATGGCTTTTTAAAAGTTATATTAAAACTGTAAAACACAGTGACTGTTTTTAAAAGTGTAAACAATAGCCACAAAGTACAGTGACTGTGGACCCAGACAGATGAGCCACTAATATTGACAACTTCAGCTTAATTGCTTAAACTTACATTTTTAAGTAAAATCAAAGTTCAGTACATTTTCTCTACACTAAATTCAATTAACAGTGAAGAAAATGGAATAAAAACTTTTTTCCAGAGAAGAAATGACAGCATCAGCTGTGAGTGAATACATTTTTTGCAGAATGCATACTAAAATTTAAGTTCACTTTAGTTCAGGGTCCAATTCTCACTATTCACTATTACCTATGACTTTTGCCTCAATAAACTCTTTAACTGTTTATTAATAATTAGTGTGGTAGTAGTTTAGTTAATAAGCAGTTTAGGTATTGTGTAGGATTAAGGCATGTAGAATATGGTCATGCAGAATAAGGCATTAATATGTGCTTTATAAGTACTAATAAACAGCCAATATCCTAGTAACATGCATGCTAATAAGCAACTAGTTAATAGTGAGAATTGAACCCTAAAATAAAGTGTTACCAAATTTAAAATACTAAAATTTACATTTTTACAGTGTATGAAACTACAATAATAATTTAGTGCTGTCAAACGATTAATCGCAATTAATTGGATCCAAAATAAAAGTTTGTGTTTATATAATATATGTGTGTGTACTGTGTATAATTATTATGTATATTTGAATACACACACATTCATGTATATATTTAAGAAAAATGTGTTACACCGTGTCTACACGGGACGCGAGTGGCGCGATGCGACACTGGTCCGGTGTAGACACGGTGTTATATTTCTATACAAATTATTTATATTTATATATAATATAAATGATATAAATATATATACAGTATATACATGCAAATTCTTAAATATATACATGAATGTGTGTGTATTCATATATACATAATAATTATACACAGTACACATACATATATTATGTAAACACAAAGTTTTATTTTGGATGCGATTAATAGTTTGACAGCCCTAAATATAATATAATATAATATAATATAATATAATATATAATTACAGATGCAGTATAAAATTATTTATATATCATATATATATATATATATATATATATATATAATTAAATAGTGTAAAATTATCATAATTGTAACTGTAAAAATGCTACAGTAAAAAATTTAACTGTAAAAGGCTATAAAAATACTACAGTAAAAACCTGTTAAGTGGTTGACAGTAAGTTTCCTCACTATACTGTATATGGTCAAGAACTGTAATAAATCTACAAACCCGATTCCAAAAAAGTTGGGACACTGTACAAATTGTGAATAAAAAAGGAATGCAATAATTTACAAATCTCATAAACTTATATTTTATTCACAATAGAATATAGATAGCATATCAAATGTTGAAAGTGAGACATTTTGAAATGTCATGCCAAATATTGGCTCATTTTGGATTTCATGAGAGCTACACATTCCAAAAAAGTTGGGACAGGTAGCAATAAGAGGCCGGAAAAGTTAAATGTACATATAAGGAACAGCTGGAGGACCAATTTGCAACTTATTAGGTCAATTGGCAACATGATTGGGTATAAAAAGAGCCTCTCAGAGTGGCAGTGTCTCTCAGAAGTCAAGATGGGCAGAGGATCACCAATTCCCCCAATGCTGCGGCAAAAAATAGTGGAGCAATATCAGAAAGGAGTTTCTCAGAGAAAAATTGCAAAGAGTTTGAAGTTATCATCATCTACAGTGCATAATATCATCCAAAGATTCAGAGAATCTGGAACAATCTCTGTGCGTAAGGGTCAAGGCCGGAAAACCATACTGGATGCCCGTGATCTTCGGGCCCTTAGACGGCACTGCATCACATACAGGAATGCTACTGTAATGGAAATCACAACATGGGCTCAGGAATACTTCCAGAAAACATTGTCGGTGAACACAATCCACCGTGCCATTCGGCGTTGCCGGCTTAAACTCTATAGGTCAAAAAAGAAGTCATATCTAAACATGATCCAGAAGCGCAGGCGTTTTCTCTGGGCCAAGGCTCATTTAAAATGGACTGTCGCAAAGTGGAAAACTGTTCTGTGGTCAGACGAATCAAAATTTGAAGTTCTTTTTGGAAAACTGGGACGCCATGTCATCCGGACTAAAGAGGACAAGGACAACCCAAGTTGTCATCAGCGCTCAGTTCAGAAGCCTGCATCTCTGATGGTATGGGGTTGCATGAGTGCGTGTGGCATGGGCAGCTTACACATCTGGAAAGGCACCATCAATGCTGAAAGGTATATCCAAGTTCTAGAACAACATATGCTCCCATCCAGACGTCGTCTCTTTCAGGGAAGACCTTGCATTTTCCAACATGACAATGCCAGACCACATACTGCATCAATTACAACATCATGGCTGCGTAGAAGAAGGATCCGGGTACTGAAATGGCCAGCCTGCAATCCAGATCTTTCACCCATAGAAAACATTTGGCGCATCATAAAGAGGAAGATGTGACAAAGAAGACCTAAGACAGCTGAGCAACTAGAAGCCTGTATTAGACAAGAATGGGACAACATTCCTATTCCTAAACTTGAGCAACTTGTCTCCTCAGTCCCCAGACGTTTGCAGACTGTTATAAAAAGGGGTAGACATGGTAGACATGGCCTTTTCCCAACTTTTTTGAGATGTGTTGATGCCATGAAATTTAAAATCAACTTATTTTTCCCTTAAAATGATAAATTTTCTCAGTTTAAACATTTGATATGTCATCTATGTTGTATTCTGAATAAAATATTGAAATTCGAAACTTCCACATCATTACATTCTGTTTTTATTCACAATTTGTACAGTGTCCCAACTTTTTTGGAATTGGGTTTGTAACAGGACATTCATGTAATTTTTTTACAGTAAAAATTCTGTTAAACTTACAGTGGAAAACCTAAAATGTTGCTACCATATTTTTCATATAAAAGTTCTGGCAACCACAGCTGCCAGTATTTTGTGTATTTATTATTATTATTATTATAAGGTACAAGAGGCTGTGCTATATTGTGAATATAGTGATGGCTAAAGTGGAGTCCTTCAGACTCCAAACTATATTCCTCCAGCTCCAGCCTCCCGCTAGAAGATGAGGGCTGCACATGAAACCTCCGGCAGATGCCTTGCTGCATCTCTGTGTTGTCAGTCATTGAATAAACAGACAGCATCTGTATGAAAGTACCTCTTAAGTAAACTGCATTCAGACAGGCTTCCAATGCACCATAACATCACGTCTAATGATCTAGAACAAACTCAGATGAGCTTTAGAGATAACGGAGCAAAAATTTATCGACTACAATGCTTTTTTTTTTCTTGTTGATTTTTTTCTGGTAGATCCAGATTCAGATGTGCCTTGTTGCCTTCTTACCAGTGTTATTTTAGTCTTATTTATGTACTATTACAGTTTGTATTAATATGTAGGCTTAATTTTTAATCATTATTTTACCTTAATTTTTAATCATTATGTCATGTGCTTTATTTTAATTTTTACTCTTTACGGTTTAATTTACTTTTATTTCAGATTAAGATTTAGTTCAGATTTATTTTTTATTTATTTCCAGATTTCCACTTATTTGAGTTAGTTTCCAAAGCAACATTTCTAATTTTCATTTAATATTTATATTTTATTTTATTTCAGCTTTATTTCAATTAACAAAATAATAACCCTGCTTCTTATCTCTGTATAATGCATGCAAAGGCAGCATTTTTCAGTTTTACAAAGAATGGAGATGTCAATAAAATACTGACAATAATATGATATACTGCATCACTGGATTATAGTCAGTTACTGGTCTATTTACACATGCAGATCTTTGACAACTGCGACACACCTCATTGTTTTTTTGTGAATTGCATTTTAAAATATTTATATACAGGACAGGGGGATGATTAATTAGCATTTTTTTTTTTTTTATACATTTTAATCACAAAATTGGCATATTAAAGTGCCATGGTTCCTAGAAAAATTACTTTTAGTTGTGAAAATATCATCTGTCGTATTATAAAATATGAAAGCATTTTGGATCTCAGAAGAGCCCTTTAGCTTGATGTGCCACTTATTTTGCTTGGGAGAGTTTGAAAACACGACTATGTCCTTATCCAGCAACCAAAGAGCAAATCAGACCTGTTTACCATTACCGTCACGGCTTATTTACATCAAATGAACATGTGAACTGCCATGAAATCACCGGATTTAGGAAAATAATAGAGTTGATAATGCATTTGAGCTTTACACTTGAGCTGAGGAATGTAAAGGTTGTGATGCAAAGGACATCAAAATTATTTTTTCATTTGAATTCAGCAATATTAATTTGTTTCCAGTGGTTAATATTTTAATCCGTTGTCTTCCAAAGGAGCTCTGCTCGACTGAAGTGTTGTGTTTTGTTAGTATTTTCTTTTTTTGGCTGAATGACTAAAACATGAACCATATCAACATCAGCTTTCATCATGGCAGTCACTCTTCCACTTCACAAACAAGCACTGCAATGTCCCTGACAAAACATGACATATCAGTGGAGCAGAAGTACAGAAACGACAGCTTCAGACAGCAACCTTAAAACTGTAATGTTGGTTAGTTAAAAAAGAAATTATCTTGGATGAAGCCAATGTGCATTTAGTACAGAAGTTCACTGTACATAAACAATAATTGAGGAAATGAGCCAAATATCTTGCTCAATTTTTCTGACTTTGAAGCACGCAGCCATAAAAACTCCATTCAATCACCTAAATTGCATCTAGTGTTAATGGAAATGGTCCAAACCCACAAGCTTTATTTGTAGTTTTTTTTTTTTTTTTTTTAATGGAGAAAACATCACTATTTGTCGAGATTTCAGGAAGGGAACAAACGAAACTCCAAGTCGGCATGTTGTGATAGTCTTTTTTCCCCTATTGTAATGTATACAGTGGGGAGAACAAGTATTTGATACACTGCCGATTTTGCAGGTTTGCCCACTTACAAAGCATGTAGAAGTCTGTAATTTTTATCATAGGTACTCTTCAACTGTGAGAGACGGAATCTAAAACAAAAATCCAGAAAATCACATTGTATGATTTTTAAATAATTAATTTGCATTTTATTGCATGACATAAGTATTTGATCACCTACCAACCAGTAAGAATTCCGGCTCTCACAGACCTGTTAGTTTTTCTTTAAGAAGCCCTCCTGTTCTCCACTCATTACCTGTATTAACTGCACCTGTTTGAACTCGTTACCTGTATAAAAGACACCTGTCCACACACTCAATCAAATAGACTCCAACCTCTCCACAATGGCCAAGACCAGAGAGCTGTGTAAGGACATCAGGGATAAAATTGTAGACCTGCACAAGGCTGGGATGGGCTACAGGACAATAGGCAAGCAGCTTGGTGAGAAGGCAACAACTGTTGCCGCAATTATTAGAAAATGGAGGAAGTTTAAGATGACGGTCAATCTCCCTCGGTCTGGGGCACCATGCAAGATCTCAACTCGTGGGGCATCAATGATCATGAGGAAGGTGAGGGATCAGCCCAGAACTACACGGCAGGACCTGGTCAATGACCTGAAGAGATCTGGGACCACAGTCTCAAAGAAAACCATTAGTAACACACTACGCCGTCATGGATTAAAATCCTGCAGCGCACGCAAGGTCCCCCTCCTCAAGCCAACGCATGTCCAGGCCCGTCTGAAGTTTGCCAATGACCATCTGGATGATCCAGAGGAGGAATGGGAGAAGGTCATGTGGTCTGATGAGACAAAAATAGAGCTTTTTGGTCTAAACTTCACTCGCCGTGTTTGGAGGAAGAAGAAGGATGAGTGCAACCCCAAGAACACCATCCCAACCGTGAAGCATGGAGGTGGAAACATCATTCTTTGGGGATGCTTTTCTGCAAAGGGGACAGGACGACTGCACCGTATTGAGGGGAGGATGGATGGGGCCATGTATCGCAAGATCTTGGCCAACAACCTCCTTCCCTCAGTAAGAGCATTGAAGATGGGTCGTGGCTGGGTCTTCCAGCATGACAACGACCCGAAACACACAGCCAGGGCAACTAAGGAGTGGCTCCGTTAGAAGCATCTCAAGGTCCTGGAGTGGCCTAGCCAGTCTCCAGACCTGAACCCAATAGAAAATCTTTGGAGGGAGCTGAAAGTCCGTATTGCCCAGCGACAGCCCCAAAACCTGAAGGATCTGGAGAAGGTCTGTATGGAGGAGTGGGCCAAAATCCCTGCTGCAGTGTGTGCAAACCTGGTCAAGAACTACAGGAAACGTATGATCTCTGTAATTGCAAACAAAGGTTTCTGTACCAAATATTAAGCTCTGCTTTTCTGATGTATCAAATACTTATGTCATGCAAAATTAATTACTTAAAAATCATACAATGTGATTTTCTGGATTTTAGATTCCGTCACTCACAGTTGAAGAGTACCTATGATAAAAATTACAGACTTCTACATGCTTTGTAAGTGGGCAAACCTGCAAAATCGGCAGTGTATCAAATACTGTATATGAGTAAAACGGCTTGTTGAACAAGAAAAATGTAGGGCGGGACTTGATTTTGTGTATCTGGAAATGATTGCATCATTAGATTTGTTGTCATTTTCAATTGCTGTGATCTCATGTGAGTGACAGGTTGCCCCGCCCTCGTGCCAGTGAACACATCATCAGAGAAGAGATGTTGCTGCAAGAGGGAGGGGAGGTTATTTTGATTATAGATTACGATTGCACTTTTTTTTTTTTTTTTTATGTGCACGGATAAATCATTTATAGTAAATACTGCAATATATGGAAGCTTGTTTCTGCCACAGGAGAAAAAATAAAAAAGGTAATTGTGAATTAGCGATTGCAAGTTTACATCTCGCAATTCTGACTTTTTTTTCGCAATTGCAAGTTTATATCTTGTAATTCTGACTTTTTTTCTCAGAATTGTGAGATATAAACTCGAAATTGTGAGAAAAAAAGTCAGTTTATATCTAAAAAAATATGAGAAAAGAAGTCAGAATTACGAGATATAAACTTGCAATTCCCAGAAAAAGTCAGAATTGTGAGTTATAAAGTCAGAATTGCAAGATATAATCTCTCAATTCTGACTTTATATCATGCAATTGCGACTTTATATCTCGCAATTCTGACTTTATAACTCACAATTGCTAGTTTATATCAGAATTGCGAGATGTTAAAAGTCGCAATTATCTTTTAAATTGCTTTATTCCTTGGCGGAAACAAGCTTCCATAGCAATATGGCATAAGAAAACAAGAATTATCAATTTTGATTTCATGGTGACTTTAAATAGCCCCTCGGGATTCCTATTATTCAAATGACTTGTGCCATAACAACATCTTCTTGCCATAGTTAAAGGAATTTGAAAGAATTTGTATTCAGAATCCTGGACTTAACAGAACACCCGACCCATTACCCGACAGCAGCGCTAATTTAATTCAGTATCTGAATTACTCTTTGAAAGCAGCTGCCTATCAACATGTACCGAATTGAGTCAAAATAGTCTTGGCTATTGGACCTACAGTCCACCAGTACCTATTGATTCCCGATCCGCACTGCAAATGACAACATAAATATTATTCCACCCGTTACATCAAATATTAGCGGCGGGTACCCACCCATGTGCAGGATTCTGCCTTGACGGACAAAATACTGAATGGAAACTCATGTCACTCATTTACCTGTTGTAAGGTCAATTATAAGCAGGTTGTTGTTTCCTGATGATATCAAAATTGAATACAGTTTTTAAGTGTACACCCCAGGAGTGAGAACCTGTTGTGAGAACGCAGACGGTGCAGCAGGTTTGTATTACCTGAGTAAAATGCCAGTGGAGCTTCATGCGTTTAGCCACAGCGTAGCTGCACTCAATGAGCCGTGGCCGGCCGTTCACATCCACCAGGCACTTGTTGTCATCATCGTCAATGGTGGGGCTCAAGGTGCCCACGGATAACTGCTGAGTGCTGGTGTAGTATACATTCTGCAAAGACAGAGCACACTCATGAATAAAACCACCCTACAGATTTAGCTTGTGAAAGAGCAGCAAATAGTCACTTTACATTTATAAGCTAGTGTGGAAGATTACAAGGACAGGCATTTGAACCTTTCAGTAAAATAAACATCTATATCTCATCTCACGAGACACAACCGCCACGCAGCAGACCATGAAAATATACAAGCTAAAGGTGTGATTTGAAATCAACCGAAGACAGAGGGCACATTTTAATGCTTTTAAACTTATTTATAAAGCAATCTGGTGCTGTGCACTTTGAAAATAAAGGGAAAAAGGCACATAAATAATAGAGCACATAAAGAATGACTCAGTCGTACAACTCGTATACGTAAAGTGTAATATTTATAATAATAATAACTAGACATTTTCTGAATAAATGTGAGTGGTGCTTGCTGTAGCAAAACTTGGCACTATGTGGTTGTAAGGCAGTTGCTAGGGTGTTGCTAGGCGGTTGTTAGCGTGTTCTAGGTGGTTGCTAAGGCATTGCTAAGATGTTAAGGGTGGATGCTAGGGTATTCTGAGGGGTTGCTAGGGCTGTGCTATGAGGTTGCTAGGCTGTTAATAATAATAATGTTAACACCTTATTTTAGGGTTCAATTCTCACTATTAACTAGTTGCTTATTATCATGCATATTACTAGAATATTGGCTGTTTATTAGTACTTATAAAGCACATATTAATGCCTTATTCTGCATGATCATATTCTACATCCCTTAATCCTACTAATACCTAAACTTAACAACTACCGCACTAACTATTAATAAGCAGTAATTAGGAGTTTATTGAGGCAAAAGTCATAGTTAATAGTGAATATGTGTCATTCATTATGTGTTCTATTATAGGACACTGTTTTAAATAACTGTATGCTGCATTTTACGTATTTAGATTTTCTCACTTCACACACAGACACAAAGCATTTATTTGAAACATTAACGGTTTGATATGATTCACATCTGGAAGCTCTACATACTGTTAACAAACTTCTTCCACTGTTTGAGTGCCAGGGTGCCGTTGAGGTTTTTTCGTTTTCTGATTTTGCCATACTAGTATAGTTCTGTTTGTTGAATAAACAATGCATTATTCATGGTATACAAGTGAGAGCTAGCATTATGCATTAGACACACTTGAACAGAACCTCGGTAACACTTTAGAACAGATGGTCACATTTAGCCTCTGCTAAGTGCCTAAACTTTTGCAGAGAAAAACACACCTTTATTAGTGTGGTATTGAAGGGGTCATTTCATATAAATATTTATCAATGTATTTTTTTCCATGTGGTCCACTTACAACATTAATCCAGTTCTATGTAGCAAAAAAAAAAAAACACAATATAATTTTTTTTTTTTCATCTTCCACCATCTCTTAGGCCATTTGAATTGAACAGGGTATTTTCTGCAACCCAGGATCACTGGAAATATGTGAATGCAAAAAACTACATATACACACAATTCACTTTTCCTTTTCACACAGCTTATGATTTTAGGGGCAAATTATCGATAAACACTTTTGAGTGATTAGTAAGCCTTGCACAATACCATGTTATAGTGATTTGTAAACTAATACCTTTTTATGTTCCCTTTCAGCCGGTCACGTTCGACGTACGTTGGAACTGACCGACGAATTGGGAATCATTTTCAGAGACCAATCTACTTCGAGTGTTTAAAAACGAGCCAATGACTATTGGCATGCGGTTCACGCATTCCACGCTCCGCCCCGCAGCGTGGGTATAAATAAGGAAGTGGAATACCGCATCCTCGCTTTCTACTTCAGAGCCAAACATTACTGCAAGCTCAGTGTGTTTTCTGCGAAGAGTGTTTCTTACGAGTCTCTGTCGAGAAGGATCGTTCTGTGGTGTTGGTGAGACGCCGCGTTGCAGCGGTGGTCGCGGCCATCTCCCCTGTGTGCCTCGGCACTGATCAGAGCGTTTTTTTCCTTTTCTAAAAGAGCAACACGGTTTGACCCTGCGTCTTTTTCAAGATGTCATTCAAACCGTGAATGCATCGGGGGACGAGCTAATGTCCTCTGGAGATGAAGATTCGGCTGCATTGCCCCCTTCCGGTGTGGTAGCATTGCCCGAGTCTGATCCAGAGCTCACGGCTATGCTTTCCCGGGCCGCCGCAAGTGTCGGGCTCAAGTGGAACCCTCCACCGTGTTCAGTTCCCAATCTTGGACCTGCGTGTCCTGAATCGGGCCCTGCACAAGCTCCTGTTCAGGATGCTAACGCAGAAACGCATTTTCGAATGCATCCATCCCCGAGATTGGTTCGCAGCGATCGACCTGAAGGACGCGTACTTTCATGTCTCCATTCTCCCTTGACACAGACCGTTCCTACGCTTTGCGTTCGAGGGGAGAGCATATCAGTACAAAGTCCTGCCCTTTGGGCTGTCCCTGTCGCCTCGCATCTTCACGAAAGTCGTAGAGGCAGCCATTGTTCCGCTCAGAGAACGCGGCGTTCGCATCTTCAACTATCTCGACGACTGGCTCATACTGGCTCAGTCGCGGGATCAGTTGTGCGAACACAGGGACATGGTGCTCAGTCACCTCAGCCTGTTGGGCCTTCGGGTCAACCGAGAGAAGAGCAAACTCTGTCCCACACAGAGGATCTCTTATCTTGGTATGGAGCTGGATTCAGTCAACTAGACTGCGCGCCTCACAGAGGAGCGAGTCCGGTCAGTGTTGAACTGCTTGAATACGTTCAATGGCAGGACAGCGGTCCCACTGAAATTATTTTAGAGGCTCCTGGGGCATATGGCATCTGCAGCCGTGGTAAAGCCGCTCGGATTGCTTCATATGAGACCGCTTCAGCACTGGCTTCACAGCCGAGTCCCGAGATGGGCGTGGCAGAGCGGCAAGTACTGGGTCCCAGTTACTCCTTACTGTCGCCAAACTTTCAGCCCGTGGTTGGACCCTTCGTTTCTACGGGCGGGAGTGCCCACCATCTCCTCCTTTGGAGTCAGAAGCATCTGAGGTCGCTTCGTGCCATTCAAATCCCGGGTGCGCTCAATCGGACAGCCGACGAGCTCTCACGACAGTCGACACCTTCGGGAGAGTGGCGACTCCATCCCCAGGCGGTCCAGCTGATATGGGACCTCTTCGGAGCTGCAGAGGCAGTCCTGTTTGCCTCTCCGGACCCATTGCCAGTTGTACTATTCCCTGAACGGGGGCACCCTCGGCACGGATGCACTGGCGCACAGCTGGCCCCGGGACCTGCGCAAGTATACGTTTCCCCCAGTGAGCCTTCTCGCATTGACTCTGTGCAAGGTCAGGGAGGACGAGGAGCAGGTTTTGCTAGTTGCGCCCTACTGGCCCAACCGGACCTGGTTCTCCGAACTAACACTTATCGCGACAGCCCCTCCCTGGCCCATTCCTCAGAGGAAGGACCTACTTTCTCAGGGATGGGGCACTCTATGTTACCCGCGTCCAGACCTCTGGAAACTCCATGTCTGGTCCCTGGACGGGACGCGGAGGTTCTAGGTGGCCTGCCGCAGGCTGTGGTAGACACCATCTCTTCTGCTAGAGCCCCCTCTATGAGGTGCCTCTATGCGTTGAAGTGGAACCTGTTCGTTGGATGTTGTTCTTCCCGCCGGGAAGACCCCCGAAGGTGTTCGGTTAGTGTCATGCTTTCTTTCCTGCAAGATGGGCTGGAGCGAAGGCTGTCTCCCTCCACCCTCAAAGTGTACGTCGCAGCAATAGCGGCGTATCACGACGCAGTTGAAGGTAAGTCCTTAGGGAAGCACGACCTAATCGACCTCCTCGTCCAAACTCGGTACCCTCTTGGGACTTAGCTCTGGTGCTCAGAGCACTTCAGAGCCCTCCCTTTGAGCCTTTTCAGTCCATAGAGCTAAAAATCCTGTCCATGAAGACAGTACTCTTGACTGCATTGGCCTCTATCAAGAGGGTAGGGGACCTGCATGCACTTTCGGTCAGCGAATCGTGCCTAGAATTCGGGGCGGCCAACTCTCACGTCGTCCTGAGACCCCGGCCTGGATATGTGCCCAAGGTTCCCACCACTCCCTTCCGGGACCAGGTGGTGAACCTGCAAGCGCTGCCTTCAGAGGAGGCAGACCCAGCCCTAGCTTTGCTCTGTCCCGTCCGCGCTCTTCGCGCCTACGTGGACCGAACTCAAAGCTTTAGGACCTCAGAGCAGCTCTTCTTCTGTTACGGAGGCCAGCAGAAGGGAAAGGCTGTCTCCAAGCAGAGGTTAGCCCACTGGATAGTGGATGCTATCGTCTTGGCCTACCCGTCCCAAGACGTGCCTTGCCTGTTTGGGTTGCGAGCGTACTCAACTAGGAGTGTGGCTTCCTCCTGGGCGCTGGCTCAAGGCGCCTCGCTGACAGATATATGTAGAGCTGCGGGCTGGGCGACACCTAACACGTTCGCTAGAATGTATAGCCTCCGTGTAGAGCCGGTATCTTCCCATGTACTCGCCCCCAGTGGCCAGTAGCGCTAAGTGCCCGTTCTAGTGTCGGCTTGCAACGCCACTCCCGCCCCCTGGGCCAGATACGTACGTCTATTGTCTCCAGGTGTGTTCCCCAGAAATGGCTAACCCTGTCGAGCGCCTCCGTGACCCCTCGGTGTCAGAAGTTGCGGCCGTCTGATGCCAGGCCTACAACCATATGCTTGTGGAACGTGTGTGTAGGCTGGCTATCCATATGTAGCGGTTCCTACGGCAACCCCATATGTGTATTCTTCCACGGTACCAGCTACCCTACTCGGCTAGCCCTGTGTCTTTCCCTTGACAGAGCCTGCTCTGTCGTCTCTGGTGGTGTTCTTACCCCCTGGGACCAGGTTGGAACCACCTCAGAGACTGCCATATGTTGCACTACCCTGCTAGGTTAGTCTTTATGTGTAATCTGCCACCTCTCCTTCCTTTGAAGGATGTGGCTCTGCAGCGTTCCATTTCTCTCTGGCACGCTTTCCCAGCATTATCCCATAGTCACACTGAGTGGGTCTTGCAGGAGCAGTGACTGACCTTCTTTCCTTAGAGCCCTAACTTCCCGCTCCAAAAGGGGGGCGGTTCAGAGAGCTCAAGCAGAGCGCTGGAAGGGCCAGCTTCCTTGGCGTGTTAGTAGGATCGCCAATTCTTCGGTCTGTTCCGACGTATGTCGAACGTGACCGACTGAAAGGGAACGTCTCGGTTACGTATGTAACCCTCGTTCCCTGAAGGAGGGAACGGAGACGTACGTCCCGTCGC
Source organism: Coreius guichenoti (assembly GCA_039654105.1). Lineage (NCBI taxonomy): Eukaryota > Metazoa > Chordata > Actinopteri > Cypriniformes > Gobionidae > Coreius > Coreius guichenoti. Next base: position 5,628,673 of record CM077168.1, read on the forward strand.
CAGGTGCTGTGCTTCCGCTGAAGGACCGAGTCACTAGTTCGGCTCCTCAGCAGAAAAGCGAGGATGCGGTATTCCACTTCCTTATTTATACCCACGCTGCGGGGCGGAGAGTGGAATGCGTGAACCGCATGCCAATGGTCATTGGCTCGTTTTTAAACACTCGAAGTAGATTGATCTCTGAAAATGATCCCCAATTCGTCGGTCAGTTCCGACGTATGTCTCCGTTCCCTCCTTCAGGGAACGAGGGTTACATACGTAACCGAGACGTTTTCATCACATAACCAGCTCTATATGTATGGCTTTTCTGACGTAGTAAACTTACTCTGTAGCTCACCTGGTACAGCACTGCACTTGTGAGTGCTCAAGTACGAGTCCAACACGAGTAACGTCACTCCACAAAAGAGCTCAAAGCTTCGTAGAAGAAGGCTAAAACGGGATGATTGTTTCAGCAAATGTGTTTTTATCTCACCTTTTGTTAACACTAGTGTTATGTTTAGTGTAGGGGGTACTTTCATTTCAAATGCAATCGAGCATTAAAGGGATAGTTCACCCAAAAATGAAAATTCTGTCATTAACTTTCCATGTTTTCACTGTTATACGGTAGGGGGCGCTGTTACATACCTTCCGAAAGACTACTGAATCTCCTGATCAAATAACAGGCGAAGAAGATGCAGAAACAAGCTATATCAAATGTAATGTAATATCATATGCATATGTAAAATAACACGATCATCAATATTAAACAGCATATAACTCAAAACTGCCTAATGTTACTGAATGAAATGTCGACCCAGGACGAGCTACAGGACTGTGAAGCTTTGGGGTGTTGATGGACTCGATCTACTCCATCTGTGTTTTGATCATCGTTCTGAATCCGATCCGTACATAGTCTTTGACAAAATTGTGATTGTCTCTGCTTTTTGCTCAAAATGTAGCATTTTTATAATGAAATGTACCCACATTTAAGTGTTGATAAAAAAAAAAGAAGGCATGAAGATAGAATAAAACAGTTTTTTTGCTTAAAATCAGAGGCTCTGTTCTTTCTTTTGATATATTACATATTACAAAATATTCTGGGGGCCAAGAAACTGGCAACTTTTAAAAAAAAAAAAGAGTTAATTACTCACCTTCATGTCGTTCCACACCCGTGAGATCTTTATTCATCTTCGGAAAACACAAATGAAGATCTTTTGATGAAATCCGAGAGCTTTCTGTCCCTCTATTGGGAGCTATGCAACTACCACATTCAAGGTCCAGATTGGTAGAAAAGATATCATTAAAGTAATCCATGTGACTCCAGTGGTTTAACCTCAATTTTATGAAGAGATGCCAGTGCTTTGTTTGCAAAAAAAAAAATACTGCTTTATTTACAAAATAATATCCAAAGCGCGCTCACGGAACAACATCTGTTCTTGTGTCAACACAACACACATGCGTCGTGGTGCTCCCCCTATTGGGTTGCAGGTCAATATTTTTGTAAATAAAGTGGTAAATGGTAAAAGTTTTTTTTTTTTTGTGAAAACAAAGCACTTGCATTGCTTCATAAAATCGAGGTTAAACCACTGGAGTCACATGGATTACTTTAATGATATCTTTTCTACCAGTCTGGACCTTGAATGTGGTAGTTGCCTAGCTCCCAATGGAGGGACAGAAAGCTCTCGGATTTTATCAAAAAGATCTTCATTTGTCTTCCAAAGATGAACAAAGGTCTCACAAGTGTGGAATGACATGAGAGTGAGTAATTAATGACAGAATTTTCATTTTTGGGTGAACTAACCCTTTAACCTTTTAGTGCTATTTCACTTCTGAACTGCTATGATACATACAACCAACGTAATAAAGTGTTGCCACAGTCATGTTTAACGGTTTCAGAGAAAACTGAAGCACTGGCCACTGGACAGTTCACTTTGAAAGTGCTATGAAACGTGCTACAAGCAATGCCATTTAATTTTGCAAAATTGTACCCACATGCATTTTTTCATGACACTGGGCTGTTTAATAAACTCGCATCTGCAATGGAGAAAAAACTAATTCGTAACTTTTTTCCCTTTTTTTGTGAATTTGTGGCTAGTTTGTATGAATTTGTACAATCTCATGCATATGTTTTCGTACGATCTGCACAAACAATGGGCTTTAAAAAAATTTCACTCAGAAAATTTCTGGCAAATTTCACAAGTAATTAAAAAAAGAAACTGTAAGTAACACATTGGATTAAATGCAAAATTTTGAAGTAGAAAGACCAAAATAAAATGTACTCCAACAATCCTTGTTTTATTTACCTCAAAGTTTAACTTTGAAACATCTATTTTTACAGTGTATTTACGCCCCAGTGAAGGTTAGGTTTAGGGTTTGATCTTCATGCTTACTTTTTTTCTAAAAATCATGTTTTCTTATGATTTGCACTGTATGAATTACTAAAAAATTGCCACCTCGTATAATAGTTATGTTTTCCTGTGAGATCGGGTTGGTTCTGCCCCTCACTATCAGTCTCTTTAAAAGACCTGCATTACCTGGACAGGATCGCAAAATAATCCAGGCTGAAATGTGGTGCACAAAATGTTATGATCAGACTGAAATTATCAAGGAGAGTCAGCCTTTCCTCCAGTTGGGATTCTTCAGACAGATATCAAGAGGAGTAGAAGCTAATGAACAAACTGACAAATTAATGAACTAATCGGATGGTCGCATTTGATTTGACAGGAAAGGACCATTGTATCACGGAGGCCGTGCCAAATCTGTCCAAGATTCAAAAGGAAGCACTGCTAATTGTGTTGTTGATGTAATTTCCTTTGATGGGAGGGGTGTCAGTGTGTGAGCCAGAAACACCAGTGGCATCTGTCTGAAGAATCACCCACCGGCAGTCACACCAGATGGCCTGCAGGAACTCAACCCTTCAATGACATGTATGATGAAGAGACCTGGAAGCCGTTAGCGTGTGTAGTGCATGTTTCTGTGTGTGACTGAACGTGTGTGGAGAGAAGGTGAGCAGAAGGAGAGCAGCTGAGGGGCTGAGGAACATCTGGCAGACATGTCAGGCTAGTCTCTTCAGAGCCACTCTGGCCGAGGCAAATCTGTTTAAGTCACAAACTTAACATGCCTCATGCATAAAAAAAGAGTTCACCCATGAATGAATTCTTCAAATGCGTCATTCTAATGGAAGCTCTGAAGCAAAAACGGAGTAGAAAAGTGTGGAGCGCTCCATTTGTTGCTCCTTGAGTTTGCAGAGAACCGTGAGCAGCGGATTATGAGGCAGGCGTGTTTTTCTCCTGAAGAGTCCTCTGGCCAGCTTTAATTTCAAAAGATGATATTACCAATGTGTTGTAATGTAAAATGATTTCTTTTGAGGATATTTGGTTTGAGAACAGTACTTCAGGCTTTTATACTATAGTCCCAGGTTGGTACTAAGCATTATTTTTCACATAAAAAGGTAAAAATAGTTGGATATAAAAAAATAGGTTAATGGTATGCTGCTGATTCACTTGTTTAAAACACACCTGGTTATAAAGGGGGGGGGGGGGGGGGGGGGGTCTGTTAGATCAACATGAAATCAAAATTAACCTTTTTACTTTCGGTAAACATTCCTGGAATTATTTTGCACCCCCAAACATTATCTCCTTGCAAATGACCCTTTCCTAAAACGCAGCTAATGGCAGCTACAGTATATCAATATTCAAAGGCAACATATTCAAGGTTTCTTTGAAAAAATAAATAGTAATACTTACATTAGTTAACTACATTAGTTAACATGAACTAACAATAAAAAAATACTTCTAAAGCATTTATTAAACGTCATTTAATAAAGCATTTATTTAATGTCAATTTCAACATTTACTGAACTAACAATGAACAGTTGTATTTTGTTAATATTTAGTTCATTTACATGACAAGGGCGTTTTAGTGGCCTAAAAATGCAAGCTTTTGAAAATGGGTTTCAAATTTCAAGTTTTTGAAAACCATACCGTTATTGTCTTCGTGTAAACTAAAGTGTAAAAGTGCATTTGTGAAAACGGTGATGTCATGTGCATGCATATTACATGTTCAGTCTATAGGCGCATAGTTTTTCTTTATAAAGTGACATCGCCACCTACTGGCCAGACATGCATAATGCAGTGTTTTAGTCCTTTTTGCCGATCCGTGTAAACAAGGATCATTTGACAACATTGTCATCGGTATGTGAAAACGCAAAGGAAAAACGTTTCAATTTTTTGTTGTCATGTAAATGTACCCTAAGATTAATAAATACTAATAAGTAACAAAATGTATTTCTCATTGTTAATGTTAGTTAATGCATTAACCAATGTTAAAGGTTTAGTTCACCCCAAAATGAAAATTATCCCTTGATTTTCTCCCCCTCAAGCCATCCTAGGTGTATATGACATTCTTCTTTCAGCCAAACACAATCAGAGTTATATTAGAAAATATCCTGGCTCTTCCCAGCTTTGTAATGGTATTGAATAGTGCCTGAGTTTTTGAAGTTCCAAAAAGTGTATCCATCCATCATGAAAGTAATCCATACGACTCCAGTGGGTTAATAAATGCCTTCTGAAGCGAAGTGATGGGTTTTTGTAAGACAAATATCCATATTTATAACTTAATAAACTATAATCACTGGCTTCAGGCAAAGGTTGTATGCGTGTTCATGAGAGAGTCTGAAGTTACACAGCAGGACGCAGTCGTCTCACTCACTCACTTCCAAAGGCAACATTCCTGTCATACAATCTTGGTAGCAAACACTCTCATCCCCTGTTTGCCTCACATTTCCTGCATGAACACCATCATGTCTCCCGAATCCTCTGTCTACCAGATGCTTGTGGTTGTGCCGCTGCTGCAGCCTCCTCTATCTCCCAGAGTTCCTGGTCGGTGTACTCCGGTTCAAACAAATAGGGATTGGCAAAAAACTCAAGCTCTCTTAAATCGAAATCCTCCGACATTTTTCTTTAAAACTTCTCGTTTTAGACTTTTAATTCATGACCGGCATTTTGTTTTGCTCTATCCTCTGTGCTTCTGCATTCGTCAATTCTCACCTAAGCTTACGTTACGCCTACGTCATATGTCGGGTCAGAGGTCAGCCTTCCGCCAGAACTCGACTCTCTCATGAGCACACATACGCCATTACCGGAAGCCAGTGATTATATTTTATAAAGCTTTAAATATGGATATTTTTTTTTTACAAAAATCCATTGCTTCACTTCAGAAGGCCTTTAGGCCCACTGGAGACATATGGATTACTTTTTATGATGGATGGATGCACTTTTTTGGAGCTTTTTTCAAAAACTGTACTTCGCACTATTTAATGCCATTACAAAGCTGGGAAGAGCCAGGATATTATTTAATATAACTCCGATTGTGAAGAAAGTCATATACACCTAGGATGGCTTTAGATTGAGTAAATTATAATATATAATTTATAATATATTTTCATTTTTGGGTGAACTATTTCTTTAATGTAAATGTTTCCAGCAATAATAGGAATGAGTGTTAGACTTGAAAAGAAAACTTTTTCCTTTTTATTTATTATAATGATCAATAAAGAAAAAGACCTGTACAGACAGGTAAATCTGAAAGTCAAACAGCAAATTAATCTGTATCATGAAGATTATTTAACCATTTATGTTAAATCCCTGCCCTGATCTACAACATTCTGGGAAAAACAAGGACAGCAAGTCATTGCAATTTCATAGCAATCATCATGTTGGTTGGACCTGCTAATAGAATAGCACCTCAAAGAGAAACGATGCTGACCACCTCATGTCCTGACGAGTTATATTCTCAATCCACCAAGCAGATGTAAGGCCTACATTATTACGGTAAAAAAAAAAAAAAATGGTAACTTTCCATTAGTAACTGCAATTATTAATTGGGATAACACAATTTACATTCAAAATATTTTATACTTTTTTTGTGTGGTATTTTGCTGTTCATTCCCGTTATAATCAGAAAAGCTGTTGCGGCAAGTTTCACACAACAGATCTGGAGTCTTGTGGTCTTGGTCTTAAGACCTCTCATGATGTAACGACACACCACGACAGGAGATGGAGAAGAACCCAGGAGCGGGAGTTTAATGCAAAACTGGATTACAAACGAGGTAAGTATAGCAAGATAAGTTTTTAGGTAGGTGAACAGGCAGTCAGAACAGTCTTTGAAAATAGACAGGAACATAGACTTCTGCTGATTCACAGATATCTCAGGAAAATACACTATATTTTCCTCAGTGTAACCAGTCCTACTCTACCCGCTCCAAGCTCCAAGGATCTGAACCAGGGTCTCCAGCGTGGGAGGCGGGAGTGCACCTCTTGAGGGCAGGGGAGTGAGGTTTACACGCACAGCTCTCACTGGCCTACATCCAGTACACTCAACCCCCTAAACCTCACTCCCATCCAGGTCAACGGCACCAAATGTGCTCCGAGCGGGATTTGAACTGGGGTCTCCGGCGTGGGAGGCGGGTGCCAGTGGTCAGGTGTGCTGCTGTGGGTCAGTCGCTAGCGCGCCTCTTGAGGCCAGGGGAGTGAGGTTTACACACACAGCTCTTACTGGCCTATGTTCATTACATCAGGCAGGTACAAAGTCTCAAATCACAGGATACCTTCTTCAGCAGGCATTGATATAACAAAGAGGATAGTGTTCCTGCCAAAAAAAAAAAAAACAGGCTTCAGGTAAGCAGTCCAGGTAATAATGAAAAGCCTTTGTCAGTCACTTATCTTGCAGGAAACGTGAAGCATCCAAGAAAATAATGCATCAGTAAGTCCTTTAGGGCGATCAACGACAAGAAGGTGAGTCAGAGGAAACTCAAACAAGGCCAGAGTCATCGGTGTCCCAATGTGTAGTGAGCCAGAGTCCTTACTGTCCTTCCCAGTGCCCAAATTCATGTACACGATATACTGATTCACGAGCTTGGGAGCTAGTAGGGTTGGGTACCAAACTCAGAACTTTTAAGGGCACCGACCGAATTACGTCGGTACTACCGAGTACCGATTCACATTAAATCGGTGCCAAATTTCGGTAAGTGAGAACGCATCTGGTGATATAGACTAGTGTCTGTAAATATTAAACTGCAAAAAGATTATTTAAATACGAATCCTGCATGTCTCTGTGTGAACGAATGGCGCAGATGCACGGTTTAATTTACCTTACACACACACACACACACACACACACACACACACACACACACACACACACACACACACACACACACACACACACACACACACACACACACACACACACACACTGAACCGCAAGTGACAGTCACGTGTTTCCATCTCTGCCATCTCATATGAGGACATAAATGCATGAACTTCATCTCCAGGGCATTGTCAAAATTCTGAGAGTCACTTCATGAGCATTTTACCATTTTATTTGAGAAAAACTATCGTCTTATCATAAACACACAGATACTCAAAGGTCTTCACGGCAACCCATCAAAGTAAAAGTTCGGTTTAACTTGACAAATATATTACTGTTGTACAATAGAATTTAGATTTAATTTAATTTATTAATAATAATAATAATACTAACACTAATGTGTGTTTCCATTCTTCCATGTTTTAATTTTAACAGTATAAATCTCAGTTGTGCAGCACTTAGTTTGACAAAAAAAGTTTAATTAAATTAAAAGATAAATTAAATTAATGTTTTAGGTTTTCATTTGATTACCAGAAAATACGCAACACAAAATTTGTGGGAAATCTTTTCATAGAAATGAAATTTAAATATATATATATATTAAAATGGTTGATTTTAAGTAGCTAGTAGCCTACTATTTGGTAACTATTACAGTATACAAACATCACAGACAATGGCAGACAGCGACCAAGGCAGCTCTGGCATAATGTCAATAACACGTCTATAAATGATTTACAGTTTCTGCACAGTTATTGAGGTAAATATCCCTAAAGTACCGAAAAAAGGTACTGTTGGGTACCGGCACCGAATTTCAGGTACAGGTACAGGTACCGGTTAAAATGTACCCAACCCTAGGAGTTAGGGAGCTGATTGAGACATACCCCTCGTGATTTCCTAAAGTTTAAATACTGTAAGTTCTAACAAGTGGATGATGATTTGCATGTGCGTGTCATCCGAACTCGGGTGTGTGTGAGGGGCCATTTACACGACACCATTTTCAACTAAAAACTGAAAACTTTTTATGCTTTTTGGCCGTTCATTTACACGACAACAGCGTTTTGGGGGCCTGAAATAGCAAACTTTTGAAAGCGGTTTTCAAAGTGCAACTTTTTGAAAATATACTGTTATCATCTCAGTGTAAATAAAACTGCGAAATTGTGAAATCGGTGACGTCATGCGCATACGTATTACATGTTCAGTCCATAGGCGCAGAGTGTTTCTTTACAAAGTGACATCGCCACCTACTGGCCTGGCAGCAGAATACAGCGCTTTTAGTCGTTTTCACTGAACTGTGTGAACGGGAATAATTTTGACAATGTTGTCGTCTGTACGTGAAAAACACAAAGCAATTTGTTTCCGATTCTAGTTTTTAGTACATTGTTGTCATGTAAACGTATTCTAAGAGTGAGGGAGAGTCCAGTGGTCTTGACTGTCACTGCAGAATAAATCTTTTATTTACAGTGTCTATGCTGATTTGGTATCTTTTTGCACTCATTTTTGTGTTCTGCTATGAAAGTGAATCATAAAAACGACTATTTTTTCAATCAGACTGCTTCAGACTCGCTTATTACACTCTTAAAAATTAAGGTTCCAAAAGGTGGTTTTCACAGTGATGCAATAGAATAACCATTTTGGGTTCCCCAAAGAACCTTTCAGTGAACAGTTCTCAAAAGAACCATTTTTTTTTCTTGGTGTGAAGAACATCTAAAGAACATATTTTGTTCAATAGAAAGTTTTATTGGAAAGTTTCTTCATGGAACCATTCAATGCCAATAAAGAACTTTTATTTTTAAGAGTTACTTTTAGGCAAAGTTAAATTCCTCTGATTTGCCACTACATTTAAGCGCTTAATAGCGCTCAAGTCTGTGATTGGTTACAATGCTCAAAACAAAACAAAACAAAACAAAAAAGAACATTTTGAGTCAACGGGAGTAGAACTAAATGCAATTGTTTTACATTCAATTAATCGCAGAAGCCATATTCATAATCTCAAATATTATTTCAGTTAATTGTCAAGCAAATGCCTGCATCAAAAACTACAGCAGGTTTGGTAACACTTTATTTTACAGTGTCCTTGTTACACGTTACATGTAGTTACTACTTACTATAAACTGTTACAGTACATGCAACTAACTCTAAACCACACCCTAACCCTATAGTAAGTACATATAGTTGATTATTATTACTCAGTACTTAAATGTATAATTGCACTGTAACACCTTAAAGTGTAAGCGCAGGTTGCACTGGCTGTCACCTAGCACTGCTGTTTCACACAAATCTTTTCTGAACAGTGTGCTATTCTCCGAAAGGAGGGAGCGAAGGGTCTGAACTAATCTCCTTGGGAACAGCTCTGTCTCACCATTTTCTACATGTTCAGTAGTGTGTTCATGTGTGCATAGACTAGAGACGTTTGCCAAGAACTTCCTGTTTTTGCCTGGACTCCATTGTCAAAAAAACCATCCCTGTTGTTCTAAAAAAAAAGAAAGAAAAAAGTCTGCCTGCACTGACTTTTGCTCATACTTCAGATGTTAGGAAGGCAACACCTTTGGGAAAAAACCAAATGCTGTTTTCATGGAGTGTATATATTCACTCAAACTTACTGTATATTCACAAGTGAAGAGGAAATAAGCTGTTGTTGCTGAAGTTCCACCTGTCATTAGCATCAAATGTCTAATTACTTTTAACTTAAAAGTATGCCAGCCAGCGCCAGCCTTTTTGATCATATTCACAAAACTTTCATAGCCCCCAGAATATTTTGTTGTATGAATATGTAAACAGTCAATATATCAAAAGAAGGAACACAGCCTCTGCTTTTAAACAAACCAAAAAACATTTTTCAACACTTGAATGTGGGTAAGTTTCATAAAAAAAAAACCTTTCAAACAAAAAACAGAAAATATCCTTTTTTAATCAAAGACTACATCCAGATCGGATTCTGAACGATGATCAAAACAAAGATTGAGTAGATCGCGTCCATCAACACCCCTAAAGCTTCACAGTCCTGTAGCTCTTCATGGGTTTGACATTTCATTCAGTAACGTTAGGAAGATTTGATTCATATGCTGTTGAATGTTTGATGATCACGTTAGCTTACTTGTGCATAAACAATCCGCTCCTTCTGGTTTACGCAGATCATTTTGGATCTGGAGATGCTGTACTCTTTTAAGAATATGCATAACAGCGGCCCATACCATATAGCAGTGAAAACACAGATTGCTGGTGTAACCCCTCCGGTTCTACACGCACTGCTCCAAGTGAGATTCGAACCAGTGTTTCCAGCATGGGAGGCGGGCACGCTAACACTCGCTACTACGCCTCTTGAGAAAAACTTGTCAATGGCGGGAAAGCGTTGTGTCATAAATTACAGAGAATCTTGTCAATTAAATGGGAATGGGAAAGAGTTCAAATGTAATATAAAAATGCTGTTGGTTTAGATGTGTTTTTATGAAATCCCCCTCAAAAGCACTCCCACGAGTCCTGATTATAAACTCCAGAGAGACTTTCTAAGACAAAGCCACTCTGTATGTGACAGAAGCAGAACAGAGAGAGAAAGAAATATGACTATTATTGCCTTTAACAAATCTTCAACCTTAGCACACAAATAAAAGCATATCCCACACATCAGCAACGTGTGCAATATGCTATTATTCATCCAATACAACGTCTTGTCAGCAATTAAGGCTTCTAACAATAAATTATACATAGACTAATAAAAAATTACATTATTTGTTTATTTATTTATTTATTCATTTATTTATTTATTTTCACAAGTCCTTTGAAATCAGTATATTATTTTCAAAGCCAATGGATTTTGTTTCTCAGGTAAATTGTAATTTTTGCTTGGCCTTGGTTAAAATTTATATAGCTACTTCTTACACAAATGCTAAGGTCTCGTTTTTTCACAATCAATAAAATGAAATAAAAAGTGTCATTGGAGACTAAAATGTACTCTTTTGTAAATCTGGATCTATTACTGAAACTGAAACATGACAATGCTGTTATCTGTGTTGATGCCTTGTAATATCCATACTGGTTAACAAAAAAAAATCCTAATAGTAAAAACATACAGTATATGACCTCTCCATGGTGTACCATGTGTTTAAGTTGTCAGTATGATCTATTGTTTATGTCTATGTTTGTAGGTTGCACTACAAAATTATGACCCATCATTTTGACATACAGGTTTTACAAATAGCATTTATGCTTTATTATTCATGCTCTAACTGTGATAATTAAAGCCTTTGTCATTTTTAAATCATATGCTGCCTTAAAGTGCATATGGAAAACTCTGACCTTAGAGACCTTTCACGCATATTGTGAACAATAAACCCAAATACTACATCTGAATTTAAAAAGTACACAGTATAACAATGTAATTCTTAAAAGAAAATTGTGAAAGTGGAGTGATTAACTTCAACATGTGGAGATACACCGATCAGGCATAACATTATGACCACTGACAGGTGAAATGAATAACACTGATTATCTCTTCATCACGGCACCTGTTAGTGGGTGGGATATATTAGGCAGCAAGTGAACATTTTGTCCTCAAAGTTAATGTGTTAGAAGCAGGAAAAACAGGCAAGCGTAAGGATTTGAGCGAGTTTGACAAGGGACAAATTGTGATGGCTAGACGACTGGGTCAGAGCATCTCCAAAACTGCAGCTCTTGTGGGGTGTTCCCGGTCTGCAGCGGTCAGTATCTATCAAAAGTGGTCCAAGGAAGGAACAGTGTTGAACCGGCGACAGGGTCATGGACGGCCAAGGCTCATTGATGCACGTGGGGAGTAAAGGCTGGCCCGTGTGGTCTGATCAGACAAGCTACTGTAGCTCAAATTGCTCAAGAAGTTAATGCTGGTTCTGATAGAAAGGTGTCAGAATACGAAGTGCATCACAGTTTGTTGCGTATGGGGCTGTATAGCCGTAGACCAGTCAGGGTGCCCATGCTGACCCCTGTCCACCGCCGAAAGCGCCAACAGTGGGCATGTGAGCATGGATGGCCGGGTGCGTGTGCGTCGCTTACCTGGGGAACGTCTCGGGTTACTTGACTGTAACCCTGTTCCCTGAAAAAGTGGGAACGTGTAACGACTCGGCTACAGATGTTATTAAATTAAAATTAGCTCAATAGGGAATTATGGGTATTAATATTTAATTATTTATAATAAATCATAACGGGTTATGATTAAATTATAAATCTCCAAATCGCCCAAAAGGGAAATACCTAACCTAGGTATTTATGCAATATATATATGGTTAACAACAATGGAATGCAGTTAACTACGAATATATATATATTAAATCATTACAGAATAACCTTTAAAGAATTCATTCAAAATTCATCCGTTCGTTTAACGAACGAACAATACAGTCTTTTATCAACTTTCATGAAGTTTTATCCTTCATCAAATCTTCGGGAAGGTTATCCTTCTGGCCACGAAGAACAAACTTTCCGAACTATTAGGATATTAATTAAAGTATTCATATGAGAGCTCGTAGCTAGATCTGAACATTAAAGTGACTATGTTCTGTGAGCGGCAACAATGACAATCAAACGTGGATACAATGGTTTTAATAATTGATACTACGAATACATACGACTAAATAAAGAATACATGTATATACAGAATAACGAAAAGTAATGAAAGAGAATGAAGAGCAAGAGAGAAAGGAAAGGTTCAGGAATGGCAATTTCACAAACATAACCACAGAGAACCACTGACAGCTTTTCTTGCAAAAACTCCAGCACTGAAACAATCTGGCAGTGGACTGGGTCTGCATGATGTGTAGCACACCACCTCTCAAAGACGCGTCACTTAAGGGCGTACATTCTTCTGGTGGAAGGGGCCCTAGCACTCAAAATGGTCTCAATTACATCCGCTGGAAGTCCAGCATCCCTTAGCCGGTCCCCTTCAGGGGCCAAACATGAAGGTTCCATAACTCGGGAACCTGAGACAGGATATCTCTCCTGTTCGGTATCGCCCAAGGCGAGCCGTCTAGGAGAGATATTATCTCTGAGAACCAGACTCTGGTCGGCCAACGAGGTGCTATCAGCAAGAGGTATGACCCTTGTTGACGGACCTTTGCCAGGACTCCCGGGAGCAGAGCAATCGGAGGAAACGCGTATAGACGTTTCCTGGGCCATGGCGTCCAGACCCAGGGGGGCTGGAGGAGTCAGTGAGAAGTAGAGGGGACATCGCGCTGTTTCCTGTGAAGCGAAGAGGTCCACTTCTGCTTCGTAATATTTTTCCCAGATCTGACTGACCACATCGGGATGGAGCTTCCAATCCCCATGTGTGACCTCCTGTCTGGATAACAGATCTGCTCTCACATTCGTGCTTCCGGGAATGCAAATCGCCCTTAGGGACAGGAACTTGTCCTGAGCCCAAAGCAGAACTTGCTGTGCTAGTTTGTTCAAACGGCGCGAAAGCAGTCCACCCTGGCGATTTATTTACGCAACTACTGCAGTATTGTCCACCCGCACCAGGACATGGTAGCCTTTTAACTGCCGGAGAAAGTATTTCAGGGCCAGAAATGCGGCTATCAATTCGAGGCAATTGATGTGCCAACCGAGATGACAGCCACTCCAGACCCCTTGGGCTGGACAGCCATCTAAGACCGCCCCCCACTCCGACAGGGAAGCGTCTGTCATTAGCATCTTGCGATGGCAACACGGACCTAGAGTGGGACCCAAGGTGAGAAATCGGGGTCTGAGCCACATAGAAAGAGTACGAAGCCCGCGGCGCGTAACCTTTATTCGCCTTTAGGGATTGGCCCTTGGATGAAATCCCCTGGCTCTGAGCCACAACTGAAACAGTCTCATGTGCAGAAGGCCCAGAGGTATGACCGTGGACGCAGCTGCCATAAGACCTAGAATTCTTTGAAAATGATGGAGTGCTCCTGACCTAGCCTGACCCTGGTCAAAGTGTTTAAAATGGACTCGACGTGTGGGAGACAACCGTGCCCACATGGTGACTGAGTCACAAACAACCCCTAGATACATCGTTCTCTGTGCTGGAGAAAGAACGCTTTTCTTGGCATTGAGTCTCAGCCCCAGGGTTTGAAGATGAGCGAGGACAATATCTCGATGTCGTAGCACAAGCTCTTGAGACTGGGCCAATATCAGCCAGTCGTCTATGTAATTTAAAATGCGGATGCCCTGGAGTCGTAAGGGGACAATGCTGCATCAATGCATTTTGTGTATGTGCGGGGTGACAAGGCTAGGCAGAATGGAAGAACCCGATATTGGTAAGCTCCGCCACCAAAAGCGAACCTCAGGAACCTCCTGTGTTGCGGCAAAATTTCTACATGAAAGTATGCGTCCTTGAGGTCGATCGTGATGAACCAGTCTGAATTTGCCACACAATCATTTTGATAGTCAACATCTTGAATTTGAGTTTCTTGACAGAACGATTCAGACCTCGAAGATCTAGAATTGGACGCAGCCCCCCATCTTTTTTGGGAACCAGAAAATAACGACTGTAGTAACCTGACTGTCTGTCTGGGAGGGGAACATGTTCTATGGCCCCTTTATCCAGCAGAGTTTGCAGTTCTTGTACCAGCAAATGCGCCTGTTCCGGTTTTACGGTAGTGGAGACCATGCCGTTGAAACACGGAGGACGGCGCGCAAACTGTATTCTGTAGCCTTTTTCTATAGTTCTCAGAACCCAAGGAGATGTGTTTGGCAGTAGCTTCCACGCTGCCAACTTTTCTGAAAGGGGGATTCATTTTGTTATATCGTCGTTTGACGCAACGTCGCGTGATACAGTGTTTAGCGACGCAACGACTTGTTGATGAGGGAATGTAAAATGTCTCGTGCCCTTTGAAACTGCAGGAATCAGTCGAGCATTTAACATTTTGCTGGAAACCGTTGCCCGTGATGCCAGTGAGGTTAAGCCACAGATGTCTCTCCGTAGCAACCATAGCACCCATAGACCGGCCGATGGCACGGGCAGTCTATTGGTCGCGCACAGAGACAAATCTGTGGCACGGCGCAGCTCAGAAAAAACCTCCTCACTGACATTTCCCTCACTCGTGCCCAGCTCTTTAAGCAGATAAGCCTGGTACGCCTGTAACACCGCCATGGTGTGCAGAGCGGCACCAGCCTGACCCGCTGCCTGAAACGCTTTCCCCACCAGTGTGGATGTAATTCTGCACGGTCTTGAGGGAAGCGCAGGCTTTTTAAGTGATGATGTGCTACCCGGTAAGAGATAACCCGCGAGTGTCTCTTCAACTTGGGGCATTATCGTATAACCTTGTGCCTTCGCACCCACGATAGTCGAATAAACTGATGTCGCAGGCACGAAGACATGAGAAGAGTAAGGTTTATTCCAAGATTTAGATAGCTCTGCATGTAAATCTGGAAAGAAGGGTCGCCTCTCTGACGCCTCCCCCTGGCCACCCGAAAAAATCTGTTGTCTAATTTTGATCGTCTGGGGGTCTCTCGTTCCTGTGGCCAGTCTAACTGAAGACTGTCCACAGCGCGAGTGACTACCTCGAGTAACACAGTCACAATACAGGTCTGAAGACAAAAAGACCTGATGGGCGCACCTGTCACACGTCTATTTATAGCCTCTGACGTGCTCATTCCAATGACGTCATCATCAGAGGTTACTTAAGCCAAATTCTTTGGCGTGTTTGCCACACGTGTTCACAACCAGTCAAATGAAGACGTTTTTCCCCATAGCGCTTAAAATCAAGCGCAGCATTGAGTGTAGCTTTTGATAGGGAACACATGGCACCAGATGCTTGGGCAATGTTCTGCTGGGAAACCTTGGGTCCTGCCATCCATGTGGATGTTACTTTGACACGTACCACCTATCTAAGCATTGTTGCAGACCATGTACACCCTTTCTTGGAAACGGTATTCCCTGGTGGCTGTGGCCTTTTTCAGCAGGATAATGAGCCCCGCCACAAAGCAAAAATGGTTCAGGAATGGTTTGAGGAGCACAACAACGAGTTTGAGGTGTTGACTTGGCCTCCAAATTCCCCAGATCTCAATCCAATCAAGCATCTGTGGGATGTGCTGAACAAACAAGTCCGATCCATGGAGGCCCCACCTCACAACTTACAGGACTTAAAGGATCTGCTGCTAACATCATGGTGCCAGATACCACAGCACACCTTCAGGGGTCTAGTGGAGTCCATGACAGCAAAAGGGCGACCAACACAATATTAGGAAGCTGGTCATAATGTTATGCCTGATCGGTGTATATGTACTGTATATATATATATATATATATATATATATATACATAAAATTTCAATTTATTTATAAAGCACAATTAAACACAACTACCGTTGACCAATGTGCTGTACAAAATAAAAACCATTAAGAGAATAAAAACATAGACACAGATAAACAACTACAAACAGATCAAATAAAAAAGTTTTTAACCTAGATTTAAAAATGGACAGAGTAGGAGCACTTCTAATTTCAGTAGGCAGACTGTTCCAAAGTCGATCTCCTCTAGTCTTAAATCTCGATCTAGGAGCCACTAAGAGCTTCAGATTGGCAGATCTAAGTGCTCTTGCAGGTTGATGGACTGTCAGCAGATCAGAAAGGTAAGACGGTGCTAAGCCATTTAACGACTTAAAAACTAATAAGAGAACTTTAAAATGTATCCTATAATGCACAGGTAGCCAATGAAGTGACTGAAGGACAGGAGTTATATGTTCCCGTTTATGAACTCCTGTCAAAGCTCTGGCAGAAGCATTCTGAACCATCTGAAGGCGATTTATGGAAGATTGGCTAATCCCCAAATAAAGAGAATTACAATAATCAAGCCTTGTGGTGATAAAACCATGTATTACTCTTTCAAAATTTGTGAATGAAAGGAAAGACTTCATTTTTACCAGGGTTCACAACTGGTAAAAGCTTGACTTCACAACTTGGTTAATCTGTCTATCAAGCTTTAGTGCACTATCCAACACCACGCCCAGGTTTTTGACATGTGTCTTAGCATAAGGTGCCAGAACAATGTACGTCAGAAGTGCTAAACACCATAACCTCAGTTTTACTCTCATTCAAACTTAGAAAATTCAGAGACATCCATGCCTTAACATCCACAAGGCAAGCAGCCACCTGTTCTAGTCCATTCTTATGTTTAAGAGGAAAATATATTTGCGTGTCGTCTGCATAACAATGATAACTTAAGCCATATTTTTCAAAGATAGTACAAAGAGGGAGCATGTATAGAGAAAATAACATAGCAGCTAGTGTGGAGCCTTGAGGAATCCCACAAGTCAGCGGTACAGAAGAAGATCAAAATTTACCAATATTATATATATATATATACACACCGATCAGGCATAACATTATGACATTATGACAAGTGAAGTGAATAACACTGATTATCTCTTCATCACGGCACCTGTTAGTGGGTGGGATATATTAGACAGCAAGTGAACATTTTCTCCTCAAAGTTGATGTGTTAGAAGCAGGAAAAATGGGCAAGCGTAAGGATTTGAACGAGTTTGACAAGGGCCAAATTGTGATGGCTAGACGACTGGGTCAGAGCATCTCCAAAACTGCAGCTTTTGTGGGGTGTTCCCGGTCTGCAGTTGTCAGTATCTATCAAAAGTGGTCCAAGGAAGGAACAGTGGTGAACCGGCGACAGGGTCATGGGCAGCCAAGGCTCATTGATGCACGTGGGGAGCGAAGGCTGGCCCGTGTGGTCCGATCAAACAGACGAACTACTGTAGCTCAAATTGCTCAAAAAGTTAATGCTGGTTCTGATAGAAAGGTGTCAGAATACACAGTGCATCACAGTTTGTTGCGTATGGGGCTGTATAGCCGCAGACCAGTCAGGGTGCCCATGCTGACCCCTGTCCACCGCCGAAAGCGCCAACAGTGGGTGGCTATGGCCTCTTTCAGCAGGATAATGCGCCCTGCCACAAACCAAAAATGGTTCAGGAATGGTTTGAGGAGCCCAACAATGAGTTTGAGGTGTTGACTTGGCCTCCAAATTCCCCAGATCTCAATCCAATCGAGCATCTGTGGGATGTGCTGAACAAACAAGTCCGATCCATGGAGTCCCCACCTCACAACTTACAGGATTTAAAGGATCTGCTGCTAACATCTTGGTGCCAGATACCACAGCACACCTTCAGGGGTCTAGTCCATGCCTCGACGGGTCAGGCCTGTTTTGGCAGCAAAAGGGGAACCAACACAATATTAAGAAGATAATGGTAATAATGTTATGCCTGATCGGTGTATATATATAAATAAACTGTGCAAAGGGGTCAAAACAGGACCAGGAATGCCTCCGTTACACACAAATGAAGATCTGCTGCAAAGAGACGGCATATATACAGTTAACCTCACCACCATGCATTAACAAAATATTCTGTATCACACTGTCACTCCGACATTAATAAACACCATTGTTATATTTTTATATTTTGCTGTGATGTTTGGGCAGCCTCCAACTACCTCCAGAGTCTCAAAAATATTGGCAGAAAGCTCTGGAAAATCAAACAGCCTCCCCTGCACAAAAACACTTATGACTGTCATCCCAGCCCACTCTTTCTGCGCTCTATTGTGTCTGACTGTGTACTGTGTGCTTTTCATATAAAAGGCAATGTGCAGTTTTACTAGTTTTAATACTCATAGTACAGACAACATAAAGCAATAACCACCCAGAGGAACATTTTTATTGCTGAGGTTGGTCCATTATAGCTCAAGAGACATAATGGAGTCCTCAGTTATTTCTCATTTCATCTCAGATGTTTTTTAAAAAAAAAAAAACCTGAGAAGAATTTGCTCTTCATTTAATCTCTAATTTTAATTTCAATCATAACAACTCTCAAAATAGTTTTAGCATGTTAATGAATATGTTAATGTATTTGATCTTGGCGGACAAAGTTGCTAGGAGATATGTTACTGCTGCATGAATAGATATACATTCACAAGTTCACACTTACATATAATTAAATGGAGTAAAGTTTATGCGTATTTGCCGTGCTGTCCGAGGGGAGGGCTCCGAGCTCGGAATTTGGCCCGAACCCAGAGTACTCCTCTATCCCAGGTTGGGATAGGAATAGTTAGAAGTGAGGAGATGGGGTGGTGGAGGGTTGCTGGAAAACTCTCATGGAACAGAGGTAAGTCTGCTGTATACAGTATATACCTCTTATTAATTGAGTTGATTAACTAAATGTGCTCCTCCTGTGTTAATTAGGTTAATTATCTGAACGTGCGCCTCCCGAACTGTGTTAATAAAACATCATTAAATCCCATAGCAGATCAGGCAGGTGGAGCTAGGGGAGGTGGAGGGTTTCAGAGATACTCTGATAGCGCTGCAGGACTAGCCTACAGCAAAAACTGAACCAGACTATTTAAATGTTGAGCAAGAAATCTCATTGGCTGCAGAATCAGCAGAGGCCAATCAGCTTGTGCCATAGTAAATTATGTGATTGCTAGCAGATTGCATGTAAAGGATATCAGCCTGCACCATCTAGAGTTTCATGACTTAAAGGCCATGTTCACAGCAGCAGAATACGGTTGTCAGGCCTGTATTTGGTTACATTCACACACAGTTCAGTTATTTGCGGAAGTGACAACTGCATTCTATAACTGAACACACATCCATACATTTCAGAACCGCTCAGAACCGCATTCTCAGAAATTTCGTGCTGTATAGACAGAATCGGAATGGACAACTAGTTGTCTGTCATGTCATACAGTGCGAAAGAGCCTATGGTTACTGGTAAGAGAATACAGGCTTGACTCCCTTCGCATGTTTATACAGATAGTAAGTTGCTGTTTGAACAGGACGTTTCAACACTCATACCTGTAAGTAAATGTGGTTGTCAATCCCAAAAACTGACAGTGTGAACATAGCCATATTTATTCATTCAATTCAGATACTAAATAGATCTCATTTGCGATTTTTCTTTTCCAAGTACACAGACACAAAATTAGATCACTATTTTTGTGATCAGTCATTACGAGTTGTCTGGGAATGTAACTGTGGTTCTGGATTAACTACAAACCCGATTCCAAAAAAGCTGGGACACTGCACAAATTGTGAATAAAAACAGAATGCAATGATGTGGAAGTTTCAAATTTCAATATTTTATTCAGAATACAACATAGATGACATATCAAATGTTTAAACTGAGAAAATGTATAATTTTAAGGAAAAAATAAGTTGATTTTAAATTGCATGGCATCAACACATCTCAAAAAAGTTGGGACAAGGCCATGTTTACCACTGTGTGGCATCCCCTCTTCTTTTTATAACAGTCTGCAAACGTCTGGGGACTGAGGAGACAAGTTGCTCTAGTTTAGGAATAGGAATGTTGTCCCATTCTTGTCTAATACAGGCTTCTAGTTGCTCAACTGTCTTAGGTCTTCTTTGTCGCATCTTCCTCTTTATTTATTTCATTTGTCGCCAAATGTTTTCTATGGGTGAAAGATCTGGACTACAGGCTGGCCATTTCAGTACCCGGATCCTTCTTCTACGCAGCCATGATGTTGTAATTGATGCAGTATGTGGTCTGGCATTGTCATGTTGGAAAATGCAAGGTCTTCCCTGAAAGAGACGACGTCTGGATGGGAGCATATGTTGTTCTAGAACTTGGATATACCTTTCAGCATTGATGGTGCCTTTCCAGATGTGTAAGCTGCCCATGCCACACGCACTCATGCAACCCCATACCATCAGAGATGCAGGCTTCTGAACTGAGCGCTGATGACAACTTGGGTTGTCCTTGTCCTCTTTAGTCCGGATGACATGGCGTCCCAGTTTTCCAAAAAGAACTTCAAATTTTGATTCATCTGACCACAGAACAGTTTTCCACTTTGCCACAGTCCATTTTAAATGAGCCTTGGTCCAGAGAAAACGGCTGTGCTTCTGGATCATGTTTAGATATGGCTTCTTTTTTGACCTATAGAGTTTTAGCCGGCAAACAGCATAGGCTGTTGACGGAACTGTCACTTGCCCAATCGGACCAGTGATGCTTCTTTATGGAAGTTGATCATTTGCGCGTTTTTAAGCCTTGCCAACTTTAATAATCAAGCGCAAGTAGACACGAAAGTACCCATGTCTCTCAGTTTGGTACTCGCACACACACATCCAAAGCATGCGCTCAGAACGCTGCATCTCACAACGCGTGAATACTCTTTCACGTCTCCCCGAGTACGAACGGACATATTCACACAAAAGTATGTCAAAATGCCCATCTTGATGAGTATCATCGTAAACATATTATGTCTTAAGTGAACATAATCATGTGAGAAGTATAACGCATGTATAACAGTATATTGGATCTGTGCAGCTCTTAAAGTGACAGCAGCCTAATATTCCTGCTGCTGTCTGTTTTTATATGTTAATCAAACAAAAGACAGAAAGAATTGCTCACTCCTCTTGACTGAATAACTTTAATAAGGGTTCATCTATATTTATGCAGTGAAGACTATGCAATGATATTTTACATTTGATTGCTATTTCTGTACCTGAGAATCTAGTTTAGACCTACATGAAAACCTGAAAATAACTGTTTATTTCAATTGTATTTATTTGTGCTATTGCTCGTAATTTGATTATTTGTTCTTATTTTATTACTGACTGTCTTTAACAATATTTAAAATTTATATGAGTTAAGCTAGTAGTTTGATTACATGGATCAAAAACAACTAAAACAATATCTAGGACTATCTTATTTATTTATTTTTTAAATTTATTATTTATGTATTTATTACTTTTTTGTGGTGGGGCCAGTGAAAATTTTGGCAGGGCAAGTAAAAATTTAAACCACTAGGCCAATCAGGCCAGTAGAAAAAATCCATAGAGTTGAGCCCTGTAGATTATTTTCCCTCTCCATTTCAACAGGAAACAGAATTAATGAATAATGAACAAACTGGAAACATTTCTCTTTCCTTTTAGTAAGCTGTTGAAAACTTCTCACCTGTTCTAAACTACATCTGCTGAAAATTCCCTGTTGATTTGGAAGCCTAACAATTCATCAGCATTTAAAAAAATTGTTTCTCATCTGTGAATTTTTTATAATGTTTCTGCACCCAAATCTATTTTATCTGTTTTGTTTGTGCACGCTTCCATAAACTCTTCCCTTTCTCGTCCAGCCCCTTCTCTGCTGGGCTCAGGTATCTGGCACCATCAGCTCTAGTGCTGCTCTCTGACTCTCTCTGAGGTACCTTTCAGTTTACTTTCTATCTAAATATATCATCATCCAATGTCCAACTTTTTTTTTTATTTATTAATTTGACCATAATATTTAGTTCTTGGCCCATAATATTTAATCACTCTTAGTCTTCAAAGTTATTTGGTCAGAATCATTGTCTCCTGAAAGAAGCTACAATAAAGGAGATTTGCAAGGCATTTTTGAAACAAGTTGGCCATGTCAAGATAACCTGTACTCTACTTGACACATTAAAGAACACGGCCTTCCTTAGTGGATGAGTGGGAACAACCATTACAAAGAGCTATTTTACAAAAGTGTAACAAATCTGTGATATACTGTATTTGTGCAGGGCCGTGCACAGTGCCTAAAAAAATATTTTTTTTGCATTTGCTGTTCTTTCGTCAAGGAACTTACATTTTTTGCTTTTAACTCTTTCCCCGCCAGCTTTTTTGAAAAAAGTTGCCAGCCACCATCAGCATTTTTGATCATTTTCACAAAAGTTTCATGTCCCCCAGAATATTTTGTTGTATGAATATCTGAACATGCAATATGTCAAAAGAAAGAAGAGCCTCTGCTTTTAAACAAAAACCCTGTTTTATTTTAGCTTAATGCATTCTTTTTTTATCAACTCTTGAATGTGGGTAAGTTTCATAAAAAAAGCAACATTTTGAGCAAAAAGCTGAGAAAATCACGTTTTTGTCAAAGACTACATCCAGATCGGATTTAGAATGATGATCAAAACACAGATGAAGTAGATCAAGTCCATCATCACCCCCAAAGCTTCACAGTCCTGTAGCTCGTCCTGGGTCGACATTTCATTCAGTAACATTAGGCAGTTTTGATTTATATGCTGTTCAATGTTGATGATAGCGTTATTTTATATATGCATATGATTACATACAGTGGGGAGAACAAGTATTTGATACACTGCCGATTTTGCAGGTTTTCCTACTTACAAAGCATGTAGAGGTCTGTAATTTTTATCATAAGTACACTTCAACTGTGAGAGACGGAATCTAAAACAAAAATCCAGAAAATCACATTGTATGATTTTTAAATAATTAATTTGCATTTTATTGCATGACATAAGTATTTGATCACCTACCAACCAGTAAGAATTCCGGCTCTCAGAGACCTGTTCGTTTTTCTTTAAGAAGCCCTCCTGTTCTCCACTCATTACCTGTATTAACTGCACCTGTTTGAACTCGTTACCTGTATAAAAGACACCTGTCCACACACTCAATCAAACAGACTCCAACCTCTCCACAATGGCCAAGACCAGAGAGCTGTGTAAGGACATCAGGGATAAAATTGTAGACCTGCACAAGGCTGGGATGGGCTACAGGACAATAGGCAAGCAGCTTGGTGAGAAGGCAACAACTGTTGGCGCAATTATTAGAAAATGGAGGAAGTTCAAGATGACGGTCAATCTCCCTCAGTCTGGGGCACCATGCAAGATCTCACCTCGTGGGGCATCAATGATCATGAGGAAGGTGAGGGATCAGCCCAGAACTACACGGCAGGACCTGGTCAATGACCTGAAGAGATCTGGGACCACAGTCTCAAAGAAAACCATTAGTAACACACTACGCCGTCATGGATTAAAATCCTGCAGCGCACGCAAGGTCCCCCTGCTCAAGCCAGCACATGTCCAGGCCCGTCTGAAGTTTGCCAATGACCATCTGGATGACCCAGAGGAGGAATGGGAGAAGGTCATGTGGTCTGATGAGACAAAAATAGAGCTTTTTGGTCTAAACTTCACTCGCCGTGTTTGGAGGAAGAAGAAGGATGAGTGCAACCCCAAGAACACCATCCCAACCGTGAAGCATGGAGGTGGAAACATCATTCTTTGGGGATGCTTTTCTGCAAAGGGGACAGGACGACTGCACCGTATTGAGGGGAGGATGGATGGGGCCATGTATCGCAAGATCTTGGCCAACAACCTCCTTCCCTCAGTAAGACCATTGAAGATGGGTCGTGGCTGGGTCTTCCAGCATGACAACGACCCGAAACACACAGCCAGGGCAACTAAGGAGTGGCTCCGTTAGAAGCATCTCAAGGTCCTGGAGTGGCCTAGCCAGTCTCCAGACCTGAACCCAATAGAAAATCTTTGGAGGGAGCTGAAAGTCCGTATTGCCCAGCGACAGCCCCAAAACCTGAAGGATCTGGAGAAGGTCTGTATGGAGGAGTGGGCCAAAATCCCTGCTGAAGTGTGTGCAAACCTGGTCAAGAACTACAGGAAACGTATGATCTCTGTAATTGCAAACAAAGGTTTCTGTACCAAATATTAAGTTCTGCTTTTCTGATGTATCAAATACTTATGTCATGCAATAAAATGCAAATTAATTACTTAAAAATCATACAATGTGATTTTCTGGATTTTTTTTTAGATTCCGTCACTCACAGTTGAAGTGTACCTATGATAAAAATTACAGACTTCTACATGCTTTGTAAGTGGGCAAACCTGCAAAATCGGCAGTGTATCAAATACTTGTTCTCCCCACTGTATGATATCGCCTGTTTCTGCTTCTTCTCCTGTGTTTTGATCAGGAGATTCTGTACTCTTTCAGAAGATGCATAACAGCGCCCCCTACCGTATAACAGTGAAAACACGGAAAGCAGGAAATTTCCGTCAATGGCGGGGAAGTGTTAAAAAGTTTTAGAATTCAAAACTAAAACATTTTACATACATTCATCAGTGTCTGTGTTTTAATGTTTATTTTCAATTCTCAACACATTTGTACTTTTATCTTTTTGTCCCAAACACAGACGCAGCCATGTCAAGATTAAAGTGAGTAAAGACATGCATGTCAGTGTTTTTCGGCATTAAACAATGGCGCAAACACCAGTAAACTGACTACCGCAAACCTTAGTAAATCATGTTCTGTGATTTATTTAAATACTCTTCTCCCATACATTTTGTGTTTGAAAGGGAAACTCCTACAAATGCATATGCAAAAATAACTATTTATTGCAAATTTTTCACTGCATGTCTTTAGTACATCCTGACAGTAGTTTTTTAACGGCACTGGTGCAAGCTGTTAAATCTGGCCCTAAATGCGTTCAACTGGCAGCCCTAATAAAATACCCACAGAGAAGAAAAGCAATGTCATAGCCCCTCCACTGATGCATGTGAACAGAGCGAGAAAGGCCACTCACCTGAGGTGTCATCCCGTGACAGAGGTAAAGGATGGGAATGTTGTCAGTGTCTGGCCCTTGGTCGAGACACAAGTCAGTCTTCAGAGAGTTTCTCAGCTAAGAGAAAAATGATACCATCAGGAGAATTAAGTACACAATCATTTTTTGTTGTCGTCCCTCTCTCTCTCTGTCTTTTTCTCATACAGTAGGTAAAACTCAAGGCTGTTTCTCACTTGCATCGTAATTCTCCTCCTAATTACAGTTTGTAATTATGAAATTCATTTTCATAAGTGTATGCACACTCATGAATCATCTAAATTATATTCCAGTCGAAGTCCTTGGCGAAGTAAAAGAGGTGTACTGTCACGCCTTCCACAAATAACTTGAACTCGCTGCGCTTCTGTTTACCTGATTTTCCCTCCAGAGTATAAGGAACCTATTAGGAAAATCATTTCATGCAGAGCCTCAAAAACAATTTTTCTCCATAGGCCTCGAAGTGTATTGTAACTGCTAGGTCTAATGAAAATAATGTTTAAACACATGGCTGTATCAGTGACAACAGAATTCCTAGCAGAGGACTTCAGTGGATCGTATCTCTGTTTTGGCATTTTCCGCTGGATTTAGCTGAATACTGCTGTGCCTTTTATCACTGTGTGCTGAATTTCCAGCCAACATGATTGACAGGCTCATCAAATGCAGTCACTCAGAGTAAAGTAATGAGGGCGAGAGCTATTTCGGAGCACTTTACTCCCAGAATTCATTTCAATAAGGCTGACCTATTTTCCACAGTTTCTTCCTTTTAAATTGCGCCTATGAAAACACATATGATGAAATCAAGCACAGAAAGAACACCTCACCCAGTCTGCTTCTGCATCAGCACTGACTCAAGTGCATTATTATTTTGTCTAGTATAGGAAATAAAAAGTGAATGAATTGTTTGGACTTGACATGCATGGCTAATATAAACAATATGTGTGCGCCACGCTTCAGTATGTTTCGCAGGCATCATTTTGTCAAGCAAATTGGAAAATCCTCTTCAGACGCCTCGGATGGAACAGCGAGTGGGTGTCGCACGTGGCAAGTGCTGCTCTCAAATCCAGCCTCAATGGTAAAATATCTGGGCATTCACAATGAGCTGTGGCTTATTCAGCACTCACAGGAGCCACGGTTAAAGCTTTACCCGTGTGGAGAGAAACTGCCTTGCAACCGCTACTGCTCTGACTGGACTAATCTTTTCATTTGCAGGGTTTTATTACAACACGATTTGATTCCAGATAACACTGCACTGCTGAGAAATAAATCAATCGGACAGAACATACATTGTATTTGAACTCTCTGTTTGCTCTTTTCATGTGCTGAGCATTTCCCATTGCTTCCGCTTCACTGGACTTAATACAAATACTCACCACTCCATATGCGATGGTGTCTGTGTACATTCTCATCTCAGGGTAAATGTTCACTAGATACCAGCGGAAGGTCTTGCACTGCAGTTTTTTCCTCAGTGCTTTCCTTTCCTTGATGTCACCGATGTCTATCCCTGAGTCCTGATGACACACAAACACAAACAAACACAAAAAGTTGAACTCGGTTTGATTTCATTAGCTAGTCCTACTATTCAATACATTTTTATCATCCCCATCATATATGCATTTATTTCTAAAAACTGATTGGAACCCTCAGAGCTGATTGGAACTAATTGCGGCACACAAATGTGGAGTAAATGATGGTGAAAGAACCTTTTTTATGGCTTTAATTTATAAATCAAACCCAAACTAAAGAAAACCCATTTGTTCACTTTGTAAAATACAATTTAATCAACATCAAAGCTCAAGAACTGAAATATCATCATTCATATTTGAACAACATGCGCAGACCATAACAGTGGCAAAAACTACTTTAAACGTACTGTAAGATTAAGTCTATAAAGTGTGGGAAGAATTGTTTTATTACTGAATTCCTGCTACTTTCCATTGTTTTTCAGTGTAAACATGCTCTGGACGGACATCTTTAACTGTTGCTTTCGCATCTGGCTTCCTATGCAGCATCTTGCGACTTGCGCATGACACAGTTCAAACCTTTTTAAAAAGCGTCTCTAGACCTTGCGCTTTTTTTATTCCACTGACCTGCATCTCGCGTTTTTAACAGCAAAAACACGTTCTGCGTGAACCAGTCCTTAATGTGTCAGAAAAAATCTAAGTGGTTAGTTGTCTTTTATCATAATAAACTCTTTCCCCACCAGCGTTTTTTAAAAAAAGTTGCCAGCCACCGTCAGCGTTTTTGATCATTTTCACAAAAATGTCATGGCCCCCATGAATATTTTATTGTTTATTGTTTATCTGAACATGCAATATATCAAACGAAAGAACAGACCCTCTGCTTTTATTCTAGCTTCATGCATTATTTTTCATCAACACTTGAATGTGGGTAAGTTTCATAAAAAATCTCATCAAAATTTTGCGGATTGTTTTTAAAGCTCTTAACGGACAAGCCCAGTCTTACATATCTGATCTTATTAATTTAAACTCAGCTCCTAAATCCCTCAGAGCTGCCAATAAAGCTCTCTTATATGCCCCACGGTCACGTCTTAAAATGAAATGTGACAGAGCCTTTGCAGTTGCTGCTCCACGATTATGGAATCAGTTGTCACCTGACATTAAGAGTGCTCCTTCTAGCTCTGTTTTTAAATCTAGACTTAAGACACATCTTTACTCTTTAGCCTTTCATGATTATTAAATTATGGATTAGTAACTGTTATCTTTGATTTTTTTTTTATTTATGATTGTTTTGTACAGCACTTTGGTCAGTGTAAGCTGAATTTAAATGTGCTCTAAAATTAAATGTACTTACTAAAATCATGTTTTTGTCAGACTACATCCAGATCAGATTCAGAAAGATGATCAAAACATAGATGGAGTAGATGGAGTCCATCAACACCCTAAAGCTTCACAGTCCTGTAGCTCATCCTGGGTCGACATTTCATTCAGTAACATTAGGCAGTTTTGATTTATATGCTGTTTAATGTTGATGATCACATTATTTTACATATGCATATGATTTAGGGTGACCAGATTTCTCATGGTGGAATACGGGACGGACCCCACCAACAATTTTGCAAATTGGTGAAAATGTTATTTTGGGATACCGATATATAATTATTTTAGTAAAACAATTGAGATACAAATTAGATAAACATTTTTCAGGTAAAGTAGGTTTATTTAACATGTATAGTATACACAATTTTTTGTTTGATTAACATTTTGTTTGACAAAGACAGGTATTTTAGGCTGCTGCCCCTTTTAAGACCGAATGCGCGGTATTCACCGAGATGTTTACGTTCTATAAAAATAGAGCTGAAATACGGGACGGTCCCGGGAAAAACGGGAAAAAAATCATATGATTACATATGATATCACTTGTTTCTGCTTCTTCTTCGCCTGTGTTTTGATCAGGAGATTCTGTACTCTTTCAGAAGATGCGTAATAGCGCCCCCTACCATATAACAGTGAAAACACAGAAAGCTGGAAAATTCCATCAATGGCGGGGAAAGAGTTAAGTGGATGTATGGGTTAATTTTAAATAATTTAATTACTTTGGTTCGAGCAGATGCTGTCATTTTGCACGGTCCCTGATTACTACGCAATAAATTCTAACAACTGGTACTTCATATATCCGCGGTATTCACCGAGATGTTTACGTTCTATAAAAAATAGAGCTGAAATACGGGATGGTCCCGGGAAAAACGGGAAAAAAATCATATGATTACATATGATCACTTGTTTCTGCTTCTTCTTCGCCTGTGTTTTGATCAGGAAATTCTGTACTCTTTCAGAAGATGCATAATAGCGCCCCCTACCGTATAACAGTGAAAACACAGAAAGCTGGAAAATTCCATCAATGGCGGGGAAAGAGTTAAATGGATGTATGGGTTAATTTTAAATAATTTAATTACTTTGGTTCGAGCAGATGTTGTCATTTTGCATGGTCCCTGATTACTACGCAATAAATTCTAACAACTGGTACTTCATTAAGAAACTTTTTTCTTTTCTCAAGATGTCTCAAACAGAACATGTTTTAATTGGTAATCAATTTATAGGTTTTTCCAGTGTCCTCAATATTCCAGTCTTCTGTTATTTAACCTAAGCCAGTTATTTAAAGGGATAGTCCACTCCAAAAAGATGCACAACATAAGATATTTTGAAGAATGTTGGTAACTAGACAGTTTTGGATTTCATCGATTTCTATGGGCAGTCAATAGGAACTGAAACTGTTTGGTTATCAACATTCTTCAAAATATCTTCTTTTGTGTTCAGCTGAAGACAGAAATGCATGCAGGTTTGGAACGACATGAGGGTGAGCAAATGATGACATCATTTTCATTTTTAGCTGGACTATCGCTTTAATGACATTACTCTGCAGGAAGTTACATCACTTTTGGCTGAAAGAGGCTGAAAGTCATATAGAGATTCTCCCTTAAATTACAACATACACTCTTAGAAGAAAAGGTTAGAATCTTAAAAGGTTCTGTCAAGTGCTTTATATATAGAACCTACCAGGGGTTTCCATAATGGGATCATTTTATGGATTTAGTTTTAATAAATTCCTTTAGTTTTAATTAATTTTCTATTTTGATCCAATTTTATGAATTAAATAGCTTGCAGACATACTTTATCACTTGAAAAAAATTTAAATAACTGGTTAAACATGAAAGTATTATGCAATCATTTCAGACATTTCTCCTAATATAGAGCCTTCTTGGCATAAAGTGTTCTTTAAAATTGACTCAAGAGCCTTAGGGTACTTTTTTTCCTAAGGGTACGTTCACATGACAACGATGTACTAAAAAAGGTAAAGTATTTCCTTTGCATTTTTCACGTACAAACAACACTATCATTCACACGGACCCACGAAAACAATTAAAAACGCTGTATTCTGCTGCCAGGCCAGTAGATGGCGATGCCACTTTGTAAAGAAACACTACACACCTATAGACTGAACATGTAATACACGTCCTTGACGTCACCGCTTTCACAACTTCGCATTTTTGTAGTTTACACAGAGACGATAACAGTATCGTTTTCAAGAACTTGCAATTTGAACTTGCAGAATATAGCACAAGTGCTTTGTTGTTTAACGTAGAATGAGATTATTGGACTTGAGATATAGAATTAGGCTGATTTGCCATATATTATTGCAGTGATTTATGAAAATACAGCATTGAACCTCGTATACCACTGGAACTGAAATAGAAATGAACATCTCAGTTCATGTTGCTCAGCACACTAGAGTCATGTCTTTGTTCCTGCATCAACAGTCACTTCCCTTTCTCCCTTTCCCTCCTCTCAACATTCAGCTTGGGTCTGGGAATCTGCTGCAATCTCACAACGCCTTCCGCTTTCACCAGATCTTAATTGCTGTCTCGCTGATAAATGCACGAGCAGGGCCAAATCTCCCTAAATAAATGGAGCACTGTAGCATATGGCTGGAAGCAGAGCTGAGGGCTGGAGAACTATAAATGAGGTAATGGCTGTTTAATAGATAATAACATCCGTATTTCTCTATGCATTCTATTCACTTTTCTACGGCTTTATAATCAGATCTACTTTGCATTTATTCAAGTTATGTATGACTGTACAGTATTGACTAGGAGCATAATTTTTATTTCCAACGACGGAAACAGAGTGTTTATGGGCCACTCCTGTTCTGCAGCGCATTTTTAACTCTGTAACTTAAAAAAATGCATCTACTTGTTATATAATTAATAAAAGTATTTTTATAAAAGGGTATATCAGACTTTCAGAAAATTTTTCTGGTCAAGCTCAGTGTTACATTTAAGATTTTGATCTTGTTTGGTTTTGCAGTTCAGTTTCCAGTTCAGTTTCCTGTGTTAGGGACCGTTTACACAACACCGTTTTCAGCTAAAAAAGGAACACCTTTTATGAGTTTTAGCCGTTCATTTACATGACAATGCGTTTTGAGGGCCTAAAAAAAAGAAACTTTTGGAAACGGGATTCAAATTGCAAGTTTTTTAAAACGATACCGTTATCGTCTCCATGTAAACTACAAAAACGTGAATCTGTGAAAATAGTGCGCATGAGTATTACGTGTTCACACTATGGGCCCTATTTTAACGATCTGAGCGCATGGTCTGAAGCGCATGGCGCAGGTGCACTTAGGGCGTGTCCGAATCCACTTTTGCTAGTTTAACGACGGAAAAAACAGTCGGTGCATCAGGCGCATGGTCTAAAAGGGTTGACCCTAGTCTCTTAATGAGTCATGGGTGTGTTTTGGGCGTAACGTGCAATAAACCAATCAAAGTCTCATCTCCTATTCCTTTTAAAAGCCAGTTGCGCTTGCACCATGACAGATTCGCTATTTACATGGCGGGATTTGCGAGCGGAAAGACTGAACGCTTCTCCAGAGAGGAATCCTTTTATTTTCAATATTTAAAAATTTTTGTGTGCTGCTGCGCTTCCCTGTGTGTGTAATAAGCAGAGTGTATGCATGTTGTGCCTATAGGCGCATATTACTAACGTGCCCTTTAAATAACACAAAAAATACTGCAACAATACTTTTGGTCAATGGCGCAGTCATTTTCAGTTGCCTCAAAATAGCAACACGCCAAAAATTAACGCATTTCCTTTGCATTTTTTTGCGTACAGACAACACTATTGTCAAAACGATTCCAACGCACCAACAATGCGCCTGAACACCTGGTTTTCAGACCAGCACGCCCATGAGCGAAGAGATGTGCGTGAGTGCATTTGCTATTTAAACAATGTGGTGCTGGACGTGAAAATGATAACTGTGTCGGGCTAAAACTAGAAAAAAACACTTGCGTCGCACCTGCCGTCGCATTGCGCCGGGTGTATGATAGGGCTCTATAGGTGTGTAGTGTTTCTTTATAAAGTGACATCGCCAACTACTGGCCTGGCAGCATAATACAGCGTCTTTAGTCGTTTTCACGGATCTGTGTGAACATTTTCGTCTGTATGCGAGAAACACAAAGGAAAAACGTTCCTGTTTTTAGTACATCGTTGACGTGTAAACATAGTTCATGTTTCCTTTGTCCTTGTTCATTAGTTGCCATGGTTTTTTATTTGCCCTCATGTTTCTTGTTAATTATCGTGTTTAGACCCAAGTGTTTCACTGTGTATATATAGCCCTTTTCAGTTGTTCTTTATCGTTTATTGTCTATGTTTGCTGGTTGTTCTGTTCAAATTTTAAGAAGTTCTGAGTTCCAGTGCATGAGAATTTTGTAATTTTGATTTTGTTATTAATAAGGACTGCTGCGTATAGATCCTACTTTTTTCATTGTTTGCTCCAACCAGTGCTGACAATCAGCCAGGGTCTTTTAAAGCCTAGTTTACAACAGATGTGCTCATGTAGTTAATAATGTCTCGTTATTTTAAAACTGTAATGTGGTGTAACCATTACGTAAAATAATGTACATCAACGTCAAATAAATAAATAAACAAACAAACAAACAAATAAATAAATAAAGCCTTATACTGGCATCAGTTATAAGTTCACGTTGACCGGCTAAGTTTTTCCAAAATGGTATTAACAACAAAAAAAAACAGGGGGGGGGGGGGGGGGGGGGGGATATCTATATGAAAAATGCTCTTATGGGCAACATAAGTGAGGAGATTAAACAACCACCTATTCAATGCACTCTTTAATAATATTATAAAGTTTATAGTATTATCAGCAACACCTATTAAAAAAAATGTATATTTAGGTCACATCCTGTATAAGGGATCATTTTCAATTAATAATTTTAATTAATAATTCATGCAGTTTTTTTGAAACAAATATCATGAATCTTTAATGATAAGGATATCTTAGGAAATAAACTCAAGATTGGACTGCTACAACAGCCTGTTGTCTGGTTGTTACCCTACAATGATCCAGAATGCTGCAGCACACCTGGACTTCAGTGAACACAAAAGGGCTCTCTACCCACCTCCTACACTCTCGCTACACTGGCTGCCCATGTCTACCGACTTCAGATTCAAGCCATATAAAATCTCCACCCTCCCACATACACCCACTTTTACATGTCTAGGCTTCCTCTGAGACTGCTGTGGTCTGTGAATGAGCAGTGCTTATGCTATCATCGCAATGAGGCACAAAATCAATTTCCAGAACATTCACATTCACTGTTCCTTAATGGTGGAATATTGCAAATGTCACCAGAACAACCCTGTAAATCCCTGTAACACAGTCACAGTCATACTAGACTTTGAGCACATGAAACTTCTATGAACACTGTAATGTCGTAAAATGACGTCACACTCTGCAGCATCTTTTTTTTACAAAACACAATTCAAAATAATACATTTAAAATGTAAAAACATGCAATCTACCCTACTTTACTGCTATGTTGCAATCCTGCAGATTTAAGAGGACCAAAGTCTTGATTTTTTTTGGGGGGGGGGTCTACTAGAATAGTTTTTTATGCTTGAAAGTTCAAAAAACACATTGTTTTTCATGTTTTACATTGTTGCAGCACCTTTCTTCCCAGTCTGTCAGTAACGCTCTGGAGTGTGTTTCCCGTACAACAACGTAACTCACTGCTTAACTACCATAGTACGATGCATCGTTGAAGAAAACAACTAGCTAGTCACGACTGTTTCCCGAAACCGCATTGTCGCAAATTTGTCATTCAACCACATTGGTTAATGATGTCACGCAGGTGGTGGAGTAATAACTTCTTTTAATGAATTATTGCTAGATGTTTTGCTATACATTACGGACATGGCATCTGAGGACTAATTCTCATTTTTTTCAGTTATTTTGCTTTATATTCAGACTTAATCATAGGCTCGTTCTTACATACTTGAGCATGTACGCACATGCAAACTCTTTAGAAATGGTGCTTTTAAATCTCTTGACAAACTAAAAGCTGTAAAGTACATTTTTATGCATTCAAAATAAAAGATTTCAAACAAGAAACAAGAATGTAAACAAGAAACGATGCTTCTAACCACAGCTAGAGAGCCATCGTTCCAACCACACAACTTTGCGATGCTGTTTGTGAATGTTGTTGGGACTATGGTTTCGGGAAACACTGACTTGCTGAACTATGCTGACGGAACTTGCGATCATAGTTGGCTAACGATGCTTTCGGGAAACACACCCCTATTTAGTTCTCTATGAAGCCACTCCTTCCAATAAGCGCAATGGGCTCTGATTGCTTGGCTAGATCAGTGTGTTGTGATTGGTTGACCACTTTGAGCATGTTTCAGAAATGCCACGCCCCTTACCATAAATGTCCGTTCCCAGATGAAAACTTAAGACTACAATTGAGGCATTTCCTGAAATAATTCCCTTTGGAGTGGCTTTGTGCTTTGTAACTTTGCAGACCTTTTTCATGCTCAAACAGCAACATTACACACTAAAAAAAGCATAATAGGCCCTCTTTAAAGTTTACGTTCTTTTAATTTAGCTAAGAGGTCACGTCATTATGTATCAGTCTCCTATTGGTCAAACGTCTTCACGTGATACAAATTCGCAGTTCACCAAACTTGAACTTTGGAACGCAGTGAAATTCGCAAGTTAGCATAATCTGTCTCCCGCATTTGCATACGTATAAATGGAAGTCAATGGAACGAAAAGTGTATTCTGATCGCCTCTTAAATCTTATAGAACCATCTGAAACTCTTCCATGAGCATTTGATTCAACTTTACTGACACAAATTTATTACAATATAAACAATACTCCTATGAGACTTACACATAAAAGGCAGCGGCTATAAGTGAAAATAGCATATTTTCTTAGCAATTGATTCTATTTACACTAAGTGAAAATAGTAGCATTTCTCAGCGTAAATCTGCTATTTACACTAGTTAGATTATATTTATACTTATAAATAGTGGCAGATACTATTTTCACCTCAGTGTTGTTGTACATTAAACGGTATGCAATAATAACAGAGTGTAAATGATTATATATGTTAAAATTATTAAATGAATGCCGCCTTATTGGGACAATAAATCCCTCCCTAAACCTACCCCTAACCAATAAACACGATAAACACGCGTTAGACACTTTACATCCACTTTTCAAATATTTTCTTAATTTTTATTGAAAATAAATGCCTTTCCGATCTGATATGTGATGGGAAAAAGGATTAGAGCGAGTTCGGCAAAAGGCGGATTCAAACCTTGGGTCGATTTGCGCCAACTTTCTGCCGTGCGCTTTACCCCTATACTACTGCTGCTGTACACAAACCAGTGTCTTTCGTCCTTTTGTCTGGCCCAACCAGATGTCAGTGGGCGGAGTTAGTGCAAATAGCATTTGCCAACAAGGCGGTCTATTTGCACTATTTCACATATAAAAACCCTAAATCTTTTGTAAGTTTAGAAACTTGTATAGCAGCTTTTCTTGTGTTACTGTCTCGTTTGGATGAGTTTTAGCATTCCTCATTTATAAGACATGTTGGATAAAAGACCTCACCTCTTGTGGAATGTTCCAGGCCATGTAGACGTGGCTTTTAAACTCATCCATCCACACTTCAGCCACCCTCAGAGCATTTCTGCGCACGTGGGTAGTAAGATCCTCCGTGTAGGGTTTGTGGGCGCGCTCGATATGGGCGATACGAGCACAGGGCAACACCTCCACACTTCCTCCACATTGCCACACCTACACAGACACAAAGAGTCTAAATAAAAATACATTTTCACGCTGAGAAATAGAACAGGCACAATTCTTGGCAAGATACATCTACTCTCTGGCTCAGACTGAGGAGCTGATAACATGCAGAAGCTTTGTATCTTGCGTAACACTT
The DNA here is from genome assembly GCA_039654105.1 of Coreius guichenoti. Lineage (NCBI taxonomy): Eukaryota > Metazoa > Chordata > Actinopteri > Cypriniformes > Gobionidae > Coreius > Coreius guichenoti. The sequence goes on from CM077168.1 coordinate 5,664,866, forward strand.
AAGTCTTTAAGAATAAAGCTCATTTGGACATCTTAAGGACACCAAGACCCCCATGAGACCCTGAAAGGAAATTTAATTTATGGCATGTGAGGTAAATTGGATATATTTAAAATACTGATTTGTCTCAAGGGGAAAAGATAATGCATGCGTCCAAAACCAGCTGTCTTCTATGGCTGTATCCTAACACAGATGGAACCTCATAAGTGACTGATTTGGAACACTTTACATCGACAGCAACTCTGTGCAGAATTCAAATAGATCTCCACATGTGAAGCACATGATGAGACGTGAACCACAGTTACAACAGAGTTTAGAGTTAGCATGTTGCTAAGCTAACCATCAACCTGTCAGGCAAAAATCAGAGCACACAAACAAATGCTGCCTAAATGGTCAATTTGTATTAAGATTGAACACATTTTTCAGTGTTTCTTAGTTCTGAATAAAGAGTGGGTACACTTTGTCATAGTTAAAAGTGCACTTATTCCCGAAAGAATATACTTAAGCACAAACTGAATGTAAACTTTTCAGACACTTACAGTATGTTAATTGCAATCAAATGAAAATATGTGTAGCGTCTGGAGTCTGTTTTGGATCAAGATGAGTCGGTTCTGCTCTAAGTGTCAGAAAGCTTTTAGCTTTAGACGTTTGCATATAAATTAAATGTCCTGGCCCCGAGAAGTTTGAACTAAATTGCTCCGTTGTCACTTCTATGGCTTGGCCGAGGTAGAACAGACAACACCGTTAGAATCCTGTGAGAACACAATTTCTCCCCTTATCAACACGTCTCCCCCCCTCTACTCAGACAGAGAGGGGCCGGGACACACACAGACCCATTCTTAAACACTTTCTTTATGTGACTTTAATTAAACTATTGCAGAACGTATATGATGATTCCTTTGTGTATGCATGTTACCTATGTTACACTCTACGGAGTCATGATGTGTGTGTAATGTTAAAGTAATTTTAACTGCTTGTATTAATGAGTAAAGTGTGTATTTCTTCTTTTATACTTTCCTACCAAAGCTTGTGTGGTACCTAAAGATTCACTTCTCTTTTTGCTAACCAACGATGCGCAGTATGTGATTGTGAGATATATTATTAATATGTTTAGCCCCTTTTTAGTAAAACTTTACTAACTCTGACACATCACCAGGACATACCATTTAAGTCGTAAAACTGAGACAAAGGAACTCTCTCCCGCCTAAAGTCCACACCTTTGATTGGTCATTTCGGAAAAGATGGGCGTATGTTAATGTTTCTTTAAAGGACAATGACACAAGCGCATCTGTGCTCAGTCGGTGCATTCAATACACGATCCTATTCCTCATCATCTCGGCTTGTCCCCTGGCCAGGCGGCTTCGGCCCCTGGCTTGGCGGCTCAGTCACGTGGGTTGGTTCCTTTGAAGTAGGCGCGCTCCGCAACTCAGTCCCTGGCCACAGGCGGCCAGGCGGACAGGCAACACGCGCCATCTCAGCGCGCTCCAACTCAGCGCTCTGTCATCTTCAAAACTCCGACGAGACGATCTCCTCTTCCTCCCTTTCGGCATTCGCTCTAACTACCTTCAAACTTCCCGCGGATCGACAACGCTCCGGAAGGACCAAAAAGAGAGAACGCTCCAGCTCAAAGAACGCTCTGAGAGGACTCACACGTATTCTTTTATACTCAGCACAAAGCAACCCATGCAAGTATAAATTCCATCGAAATTTAGATGCGTTTAAGATTTGTACCCCTGTTAAGGTGAACTTATTCTTTGCTGGCTCTCTGTGGTTATGTTTGTGAAATTGCCATTCCTGAATCTTTCCTTTCTCTCTTTCTCTTCTTTTCATTCTCGTTCATTACTTTTCGTTATTCTGTATATACATGTATTCTTTATTTAGTCGTATGTATTTGTAGTATCAATTATTAAAACCATTGTATCCACGTTTGATTGTCATTGTTGCCACTCACAGAACATAGTCACTTTAATGTTCAGATCTAGCTACGAGCTCTCATAAGTATCTTTGAATACTTAAATTAATATCCTAATAGTTCGGAAAGTTTGTTCTTCGTGACCAGAAGGATAACCTTCCCGAAGATTTGATGAAGGATAAACTTCATGAAAGTTGATAAAAGACTGTACTGTTCGTTCTTTAAACGAACGGATGAATTTTGAATGAATTCTTTAAAGGTTATTCTGTAATTTAATATATATATTCGTAGTTAACTGCAATCCATTGTTGTTAACCATATATATATTGCATAAATACCTAGGTTAGGTATTTCCCTTTTTTGGAGATTTGGAGATTTATAATTTAATCATAACCCGTTACGATTTATTATAAATAATTAAATATTAATACCCATAATTCCCTATTGAGCTAATTTTAATTTAATAACATCTGTAGCCGAGTCGTTACATATGGTATAGTCTGAATTCAATTATCTGAACTGCCTTTTTGACCCACATTTAAGAAAGACTTAAACATTTTTTTATGTAATTTCATAATTACCTTTTAAAGTCCCTCTGTGGTGAAAATCAAGTTTTTAATTTTGTTTATTTGTCTATGTGGTGTTTTAATATGCTTTAAGACAAACCGTGTGCACAATCATAAGTCAACACCATTGAGTATTTTCTCTTTAAAACTGCAGTGATCTAAAGACAGTCTCAAAAAGGCAGTTTGAAATCGCTGGTGTTTCTGACGTCACAAACTACCTTGTAACCAATCACGTCAACGTGTGGGCGGGCTTTAGCATATCATTAACTATTCTCTGAGGCAGATTAGAAAATGGTATGATGTATATTATATGTATATGATGAACTATATGCCTGTTCAAAGCGTTTCTAAGGATGCTGATTTTCAGAAGGCAGCTGTCTGACTCTGAGATGGCGAATAGGAACATGGTTTGTGTGACATTAGCAACTCATTATTAGCTGTTTGATAACGTAGTCAAGCAAAAGGCTAATCGAAGGCTAATTAAACTTTTAATTAAACAATTTTACAAACTGCACTTTTTAAAAGTGTACTTAAGTGTGTTAAGAACCATAAGAAAGTGTACTCTCTTTAAAGGTGCAGTATGTAAGTAATAGTCCAAATTCCAAATATTGGAGAGAGCTGTTTCCCCACCGACCCCTCCTCCTCTAACTCGACGCACATGCGGGTTGCCAGATTGAGGACACGCACCAGGAAGGAGGGCAATTGACAATGGAAAGCGATGAGCCTGACACCGTAAGGTGATCAGCTAATGTATACGTTTGTAATGTTTTTATTAATGAGGCTTTTTAGGTGGGTAGAATCTGCAATCTCTGACCCAGTTCATTTGCTGGCTTCAATGGCTGCAATACGCTTTTTCCACCAATGAAATGGCAGAAAGGTGAATGGCAGTGGGCGGCATCAAACGGGCCAAAACAAAAACAGACATTCCGACAAGGAACACATTTCAAAGTAGAATAACTGGCTGTAGCATTGCTTTCCAGAGAAACAAGTATTTGAACTTAGAATGCTTACTAACTTTCTGCAAATATACAGTATTATGGTATTTTTATGCTTTATTATAGTCAAAAAAAACATACAGCACCTTTAAGTACACTTAAGTGGCCTTTTATTTCAAAAATATTATAATATCTATTTACAAGTACATTTTTTATAATGCACACTTCTCTCATTTTACCAACCATTTTGGATGTATTTGTCACTGAGCTGGTCACAATGCTTTCACAATGATGCTTCAATCTTTTGGAACAGTATTCTCATTGTTGGCGCACATATGATGTCTCAAAATGGCACCTCCATAGACAGCCAGGTAAGTATTGAAATATAACATAATGTATATGTGCGAATTACGGCCCATGCTATTCACCAGCAAACTTATTTGAAAAGGTTGGTTGACCAATGAAGTCTTAGTAATTTATTTAAAAAGCATGGTGAGGACAACAGCATAGCACTATCCCAAACACTGTCCAAAACACAACAATACACCAGTGACAAGCTATGCTGTTTTGTATTTAAAAAATGATAAATCTGCATAGGGAAAAAGGCTCTTTCAGCAACAATAAAATATGCAACTTAACTATTATCTATGTGTAGAAAAAATTTCCATTACTCTTTCAAGATTAGAACATTTTGAAGCCATTGTTATGGTCAGCCAATTTTAAAAAAACATAGTCTGAGGAAAAATATGACAATCTGAGAGGTCAGGACTTCACTTTGAAGCCAGAGGAAATGTATCAAGATTGTGTGGCGTGTATTATGAGGCTGAGCAGAAGAAGCTATCAAGGACACTCAATATACGCTTCACTCCAGCAGGTACACTCTGCTCTCCCTGTGGGGAGGAAGATGAAGCTGTCATTATATCTCAAACAGAACTCCCTATAAATGTATTGCTCACTCTTAACGGGGCGCTCACACTGGCAGGGAATCAAAGCAACAAAGCCACATGAATCACTCATTTTCAATGAGAGTTGGCAATTCCCAGAAACATGAGTGAATGTTGGAGATTTCATAAAGTTGACCAATGTACGCTACCCATCAAAAGTTTGGAATAATTACTCCAAAAATAAAAAAAAATTATGTTTTTGAAAGAAGTTTCTTATGCTCACCAAGGCTGCATTTATTTAATCAAATGCAATAAATACAATAAAAACAGTTATATTGTGAAATATACTGCCTGGCCAAAAAAAAAAAAAAAAAAAAAAAAAGTCGCTCAAGTAGGAATTCAAGTAGGCAAATACTTAAAAGTCTATGACTGGATCATCATCGCAGCGATTATTATGTTTCTAGCATGTTATATGTTTGGCAACAGTTCTTCTAACCCTAATTGATGGAGTGTATAGCTTTTTTTTTTGGTCACACTTTACTTACATCAAAAAATAAGTACAATAAGTACGTGTTCATGTTGTATTGCAAAACACTTTTGCTGCTATTGAGGTGGGATACGGGTAAGGTTAGGGACAGGTTTGGTGGTATGGATAGGTTTAAGGGTGGGTTAAGGTGTAAGGGAAGGGTCAACAGTGTGATTATACCATAGACTGTAAAAAAAGATGGACGACGTGCCTTCACTCTCTTCCGTTGACGTAAGTGAAGCCGCCAGTGTTCAAATACGGCGCTGACATGTCGAGTCTGCGCAGTAGTGAGCGCGAAGTGGAGCCGCGATATCAAGGTCCCGTCCACACTCCCGCCTAATCAACAACTTTTTGTGAAATAAACAGTTATAGAAATGTAGAGATTAAAGTTAAAGCTCCAATCTTCTCCCGAAGTTCCCGAAAAATGTCCGTTGGTTTTGAACTAACATCAGCATGATAAAAACAGCCTAAAATGACAGAAACCATCTTTGGAAAAAAATGTATTTGAAGTGTAATTTGATTGTTTAGTTTGTCTATGTTCCATTACATTTCATGGTGAGGGCGGGGTTTATGACCTATACTGCATCCAGTCACCTGGGGGCGATCGAGACACTTTGGCTTCAATTTTCAGGACTCGTGTGGCACACTTGGATTATACATGTAATTACATAAATTAATTGCATGCAGGTATTTATACAGTGTAAAAATAGGTACAATAGGTACAATATAAAAACACATACACAATAATTGCATTGTATCAAATGATTCATTTAAACGGTAGTAGTTAAGGACACCTAATATAAAGTGGGACCTTTTTTTATTTCTTAAACAACCATGTAGGAAGACACATCATGGCCATATTCCAGGATGACAATGTCAAGATTCATCAGGCTCAAATTGTGAAAGAATCATTCATGAAGAATCATTTTCACACATGAGTTGGCTCCTCTGAGTCCAGAGCTTAAATTCATTGAAAGTCTTTGGGGTGTGCTGGAGGAGACTTTACACTGCACTGTCTCTTGCACCGTCAATACAAGATCTTGACCAAAAATTGATGCACCTCTTGATGGAAATAACATCACAACACTTATTTCCATCATGGGTCAAGATTCTTCATGCTTCCTCCCAACCATTCTTTCACAATCTGAGCCTGATGAATCTTGACATTGTCATCCTGGAATATGGCCATGTGTCTTCCTACATGATTGTTTAAGAAATGAAAAGCTACACACTCGATCAATTAGGGTTAAAAGAACTGTTACCATATAACATGCTAGAAACATAATAATCACTGCAATAATGATCCAATCATAGACTCTTAAGCATTTGACTATTTCAATCCAAACAGCGACTTTTTTTTTTTTTTTTTTTTGTCCGGTCAGTGTATTATTATAATGTAAAAGAGATGTTTATATATTTTTTAAAATGAAAAATTATTCCTGTGGTGACAAACTTTAAAAAATCGTAGTTACTCCAAACTTTTGACCAGTTGGGTATGCAAATGAGCAGTTATGATAGCAGTAGTTGCTGTATACAGTCGGATACAGCGATCGAGTGTGAACGCCTACTAGCAGCCAGCAGCACATAAACTCTGTGACCTCCAGCGATGTAATCGCTGTCAGTGTGAACACACAGTTAAGAGAACAGGAGAGCACAGTCAAGCACACATGCCAATCACTCTTGTCTGTGAGAGGACCTGTGTATAAAGCTTTGGTAAGTGGCTCTATGAGGTGCTTGAATGGGGCGAAAAAAGTCAGTCAGTTCAGATCTAATTTCACACCACGCTACAGTTATAAGCCGGAACACAATTAGGCCTTGTTTTGAAGATGGGGAGTCAATTATGGGTAGCAATTCAATAAAATCAGCAGTTTCTATGACAATGGCACACTAATGACATGCAGACATGGAAACAGCACACGGCACATAAAATCCACTCCCTTGGGGATCTCTGAAAGCAAAAGGTCCAAGGACAACTGGCTTGGATGGTTTCCCAGATCAGAACGGTGCAATTAAAAGCACTTACTACTATATACTTAAGCGGCAGTTGTTAAATTGAAAGAAAAGATTCTCGGCGTGGGTGGAATTGCTGTTGTCATGGTTTATTGTCGTTGTTGACCGTAGCGTGCATTAGCAGTCGCACTGCCCTGATATTTACTCCTGTATAATTTACCCTTGTCAGACTCTATGTTTGACAAGTGAGTAACATGCGCACTGAACTGAATAGTGGGTGGTTTAAAAATGTCTGTGCGTGTATATGTGTGAATGTGCGGCCGCCTGTTTTTATCCCTCTTTTCTGCCTGCCAATCCTCCTACGGACACTCACGGTTCCCCGAAACTAGAGCAGCCCTGCCGCTTGTCAGTGCTAACGTTTGTCTCGCTATTTTTTTTTTGTGTTTTTTTTCTTGCCTCCAGTGTTCTAACATTTACTCCCAAATGATCATCCAAATGCTTGAATTTGTTCTACTGTGATGACACTGATTGGAGAGTACACAGGTTCATATGAACCCACATGTCATTCATTTCCTGGTGCAAACATTTGTTCAAGAGTGCTACATTTCCGTGGAGAGATGTCTGGGACAGCAAGAGTGGCAGAATGCTAATCAAACAATGACCATGTCTGAAATGTTAGTGTATCCCAGGTTAGAGAACTGCATTAATAAATGTCTTAATTCTTGGTCTTGGTCCTTTAAAAAAACTGTCAAGAAAAATGTGTTAAATAATCAACATTACTTGTGGTTCATTTGACTTTCTGGAAATAGAAAGTAAATTTGAGTGCATTGTGGGAAACAGTATTCCATGCAGTGTGATCTGGTTGTATACCTACTGCACATTTTGGCAAATGTACTAGGTTGTTTGAATATGCACATACAGAAAATTGTGAATAGTAACTCTAAAAAAAGGATGGTTCTTTAAAGGTTCTTTACACAGTTCTATTTAGAGCCATACATTCCTTAAAATGAGTTATTTGAGTTTAGTGTATTTTATTTCCGCCTTTTTTATCGGTCAGCATTTCATTATTGATTTTTCTGAAGCTCAACCATTCAACTACATAGACTGTCGACACAATGTCGACAGGTACTTGATATACTTTATAAAATGTCTATAAATTTGAACTGTTTCCTACCAATCATGTAACTGTGAGCAGCTCTGTTGGGTTGGGAAAACTTCTCTCCTGTTCTCCATTAAGCAAGTAAGTGACAGGGATATTGAATTTATGATCCATATTGTTAGAGATCTCAATTATCACTTGGGTTGGGTTTAAGCATAAACATGCCCAGTCAAAGGTTCACATACTTTCCAATAGGGTTTGACATTAACACCCATCAACAGTCACTCCTACTAGCCACTTTGGCGGGTTGAATTTTATATATAACTTATACATTTTTCAATTGTAGTCTTTTAAAAGGTATCTGAAATAATAAACTAAGTGCAATGTAGTGTTGTCAAAAATATTGATTTTTCAATACATATCAATACTGAAATAACTCTTCCAATACTCATTTCCTACAGATTAGATGCACGATACCAGCTGCTCTTTCTCTCTCTGTCTCTCATCTCTCTGACAGCGAGTGACACACAAACCCGCCTCCACTCACTCACTTGTTTCATTTGCTCCGGTTGGATATTGTTGCTGTTTACAGGGCTCACACCCAAAGTGTGTGCACAAAAAGCCATCTCTCAGCACTAAACTGAGTTCTTTTTTGCTGTTTATTGGACTTAAACAGTCAAATACATACAACATAATGTCAAAACATCAACACACACGTAACATCAATTAAGGACAGCACCAGACAATGATCACTAGGGTATAAATCATAGACTGTAAAAAAATATGGACGTAGTGTCCGTGACGTCACCCATAGGTTTCTGAAGAGCATTTTTGAAGCCTAAAGTCAGCCGTTGCCATCTTGGCCGCGTCACTCCCGGATAACTGAAAATGGGCAAAGAGGCGGGACATGGGTGGAGCTGAGGTGCCTGGTTGCTGAAACCATGCCTGCCTAGCTCGACCATAGTAGCAATCCACCTGTCACTCAAGTGGCCACGCCCTTAATTATGCAGAACTTTAAGGCTTAATATAATTTAAACAGAGTTATAAAAAAATTCACCCCCCTCACAGTTGTCACGAAGGGCAAAATTAGCTGTATAGACCAAAACCACTTTTTGTACCAGGCTGTAAACATATTTTTTCTGCTGTAAAGTTGGGCATTTTAACATGGGGGGATACAGATTTGACTCCCTTTTGGAGCCTGTCTCTAGCGGCCAGTCGATGAATTGCAGTTTAAGTCACTTCCGTGTTGGATTCTAGAGAGAGACTGCGGGAGGTTGCCGCTTGGTATAAATATACAAAAGGCTAACTAGGAACAAGTGTGGGTAATGAATCGCTATGGAAACAAGAGTAACTGTTTCACAAAGTGAACACTGGGAATAATAGGAACAGAAACTGCACTTCAAAATAAAAGTCTCGAACACAAAACGGGAATTGTAACAGCTAGTTTCCCATGTCAATAAAAAATTAATAATTTAACATAATTTGCTTTCAGTTTTTTATGTAAAACCCTAATACAGACTACAAGGTATTATAAGACAAAGTCAGGTTCTATATAGCACTTCCAAAGCATGGCTCTTTATGGAACCTTATAAAAAGGTTTGATTTAGCACCAAAAAGGGTTCTGATATTGTTACAAGCTGATAAACCTAACCTGGTACTGTTTAGGACCTTTTCTGGTATCGCTTTATATCAGGTGTCTTTAAGGTGTAAGGGAAGGGTCAGCAGTGTAATTATAGATGCAATTACAGAAATTAATTACAACTGTAATTACATGCAGGTACAATTTAAATACATTAATGTACACAATAAGTGCATTGTATCAAGTTATTAATTTAAATGTTAGTGCATAGTATTTAAAGACACTTAATTTAAAGTGGGACCATTTTTCTTAAAGACTGTACATGCATACTAAAGAAACAGTATGTGTAATCTATCCATTTCCTCTTGTCTGTCTTAGTACAGAGAAATCTGGCATCAACGCTACACATAATGCCAACATACTGTGATGCGCATGCTTTGCACAAAGTATTTTTGAATCTAATTTGCAACCCTGCAAACCTCTAATGAAAAAGACTTGCATGGATGACATGTCTATAAATACCTCCTCAGAGTTTCTGTCACCTTGTTATGTTCATAGTGAACCGTGTAGCAAGTCAACAATCCACATCTGAAAATCTGAGCTGTTGTTCACCAACAGGAAATGGGAATGTATGTAAAACAACATGAATTAATTATGCTCCAGCAGCCCTAGACCGTGGATGAAGACCGCAGAGTGTGCTGACATGACTCTTTATTGTAGCTAACGGTAGCTATGTTCTATTCTAGACTAGAAAAGGCCATCTGTTTCAACTTCTGAGGTGCTCTATCAGCAAAGCCTCATTCCCTTTGGATATAGAAGGACGGAAGAAGCCCTCACACAATGCTGCTCGATGCCCTTCAGACCTTGGCCTACTGCAAAAATACCTGCAACACGCTCTCATTTTCCTTCATCCTTTATCTCAATGCCCTCCCAAAGAACAGTATGTGCTAATTATGCTATGGGTTTACATAGCAAAGTGCAGAAATGTTCTCTGATATTGTGAATGAATCGATAGGGTTTGATTTACTTCAGTGCGCAAACAGTGACTCATGAGCAGAACAGCTGAATCCAGGTAGACTAGAGTAGAACTAAATGAAGAATAAGTGTGAATGTTACATCTATTTTACACCGCTATGAACACTGTCACAGGATGTTTGCTGACAAACAGACGAAGGCAGATAAAGACAGTTCCAAACGACAAAGTTTAATAGTAAATCCAAACAGCAGGCAGTGCAAACACATCTAAATACAACAGTGATCGGACAAGGAGTGCAGGAGAAGGAATAACTTAAGTAGTGAATACAAACGAGGATGATAAAAACACACAGCTGACACATATGTACTAATAATGACGGTAACCAAGGAGACAGATGAGTGGCGGGAATCTGAACAAAGAAACACGTGACAAATGAAAACAAACTGAAAGTCGTGAACTAAACTAAACATAATGGTGACAAACACAGGCAAGTGGAGGGAAACAATCAGTGAAAAAACAGTCATGTTACACTAAATATCAGCCCCTCGAATCAATCATATATTATGGAAGATCAATCCCACAAAACCATAAAATTTGTTCAGGTCATATTTCACTCTACAATGAAAGGACAAAACTAGAAATTATATTTTGGATAAAGAAATTTGGGAGAAAATGTGCTGTCATGAAAATATCACAATTAAAAACACATACTTATGGTCCTACAATTGTTTTCTTTTCTTTATGCAAACTATAATGTTCTCAGTCATGTTATCACCGGAAGTTCCGTGAATCTCCCGCATATTGATAGCGGCTCCCTAACGCCTGCAATCTATATACAATATCCCAGAAATCAAACGAGCGACAGAGAAAGCCTGTTTCCACCTAGTATTAAGATGCGTTTTCGGTGAACCGATCACAAGTGGTCAGCCAAGATGCATTACACCTGTTCCGTTACACGCGTTTCAAATGCGTCATTTGTGACCACTTGCGTTGGGATTTTGAGGAGACCCTCGCCTATTTTTTGGTCACACTCAACTACATCACTTTCAATTTTTGCGCACGAATACTATTGAATGAACGAACTTGCTTTAGGTGGCTTAAGTAAATGAATGTAATAGTATAATATACTATTGTGCCATCTCCCGGAAATAAGTTTGTGCAGGGTGGGATGTTATAATAAATATCAGCTGGTCAACCAGTCAAATTAAGGCCGGCCCACACTAAAAGATATTATCAGTTTTGTTCCTATAGTGTGTGGAGTGCCGCGATGTGACCAAGACAGAAACATACACTAACAGATTCCATTCACAAACAACCAAATTCCCGACTGTAAACACAGGAAATCTCGGAAAATCTCTCACAAGCAAATGTGACTTTAGAGTAAACAAACATGGTGGACGGGCAAGAAGAAATGGCAATAATAGTGTTTGGACTGCTTTTTACAGAAAATTTGCAGAAAAAAAAAGAAAAAGGTTTGGATTAAGTCGTGGAGACGGTGTGAACATGGACTTTATAGCCTGGTTTCACAGACAGGGCTTAGATTAAGCCTTAGTTCAATTAGGACATTTAAGTAGCTTTTATAAACATACCTTAGAAAAAAACATTTAATATTTTAAGATTTCAATGCAAGTTACTTTCAGTTAAAACAGCTCAAACTTTCAGTTTATGCCTTGTCTGTGAAATTGGGGGTAAATGTTACAACACGAGGTTCGTTTCGTTGCACGTCCCCCCCACACTACAGGATTTCTGACATGTTGGATATTTACGATTTGAGATCAGTGCGGCCCTAATATACTTCCGAGCATTCTTTACCTAGGATTGTCGGAAGGGGAGAATTGGGCCCAAAATCGGCCTGATTATCTTGTAGTGTGTGGGTGCCTTTAGAGGACTGTTGTGTAATAAATTATTAAAAATCATTTCCACATAACCTCCACCATAAAAAGTGACCAGGTCATATTTTGCTCTATAATGAAATGACAAAATAAAATATATTTTGGATTAAGAAATATTCTCATAAATGTAATGCAAGTAAATTAATACATTTATTCTCATTACTTAATAATAGTAAAAAAAATCCCATTTGGAAACGTTTTTTTAAATCAGCATAAATTAAAGCTGCAGTCAGTAAGTTTTGCCTCTTTGTCGCCATCTCTGTTTGAAACCTGCAATTGCAATTATTTGCAGAATTATCATCTTTACGTGGGTTGTGCATCGGCGCGGCTCCTCAGCGCGGATGAATCTAATGTTTTGAGGAGTATGTGTGGCTGTCAGTCACCGCACCGCTGTGGATACTGTACTTCAGAATCACAGATTCTGCGTCTTGGAGTATGACCAAAACAAGAATTTTCACCAGAAAATGTCATCTGAACAAGTAACAAACATGTCTGCCACTTTTGTTCTGACCAACTGAGAAAAAAAGCATTACAATAAATCACGCTACCTACGGTGATTAAATCTAACGACCGCTTAGCTCATATAACATCAAACTGTGCGCATTATTATTATTATTGTTATACTTTGTTTTCAAATTGATAATGTTAACAACATCAGCATTGCGTGACTACGTGTATTTAGTGTGTATTAGCGTTACCTGTAGATTTCAATTTCCGTACAGTCTAATCTTTTGTTTTTGACTACGGGTGAATCTCCAGTTGTCACTGATGATTGTCCTTTGGATCTTTCTGGATTACAATCCACCATCAAAATGATACGTTTAATTATTCCAGCTGCTGTGAGAAAAGGCTATAAATGATCCGCCACCTGCAGCATCCACACACGCGATACTACTACTAGCCGGACTCCTTCTTTATGTGTACAGACGTGACGTAATGACGCAAAGATGAACGGCGGAAGCTCGAATTTCCCGCAGAAACCCACCAGTACCACTCAAATTATAACACATTATTGTAAGCTTACTGTTGTGAATCGTGCTAAGGTAAGGAGATCGTTTTGAACACTGGCTGGTTATGTACTTGCTCAAAAATTGCTTTTGGATCATTTTTAACCAAAAAAAGTTAAGGAATACAGCTTTTAACAAATACTGCAATGTATGAATACTTCAAACCTCACTATTAAAAACTAATCTTTATGGTCCTAAAATAGGCTTAATTTCTTTATGCAAACTATAATAGTTTTTTCTTGGGATTTTGGGGTGAAAAATGACCTGAAATATGACATTTCGTGACCACCCAGTTAATGCTTGAGGGCCATAATAGTCATTTTGAATGTTTTATACTGAACCATCAAATCTCTGCATGGCATATTTATTTTATCTCTGGTACACTATAATTCGCTTACATGTTCCACATAATGTCCTTTATTTTTTTTAAGTGATTCAGTGTATGAGAAGACTCCATCTGCATATTGCATAAATGCTTGATGAGCTTTATCACACTACGCTCTAATCTCCGTTTATCACCTCAGAAGGCTTCAGACATGTGATTCATTTGCTTTTCACCCACTTAGAATTTAACGTTGATTGAGGATATGGTACATCTACCTCTATATAGAGCGGCAAAAACACTGTCCTATTTTTATTTGAAACAGTGATTTTGATATGCGTAGATTCGAAAGTTGTCTTCTCTCTTGAGACTTTAATCTGCAGACACATAACTCACCATCTTATTGTCGGCGTAGTGCTGCTTTAATATACTGCAGACAGATGAAACCTTCTGGGAATTGTGGGTAAAGCAAGGTAAGAGGTAGTAGCACCTCTAATCTGACTAAAACACCTCTGCTTTCTCTCAGCAGCCCATCTTTTCATTGCTTTTACCATAATCTGGTATAAACAGACATGAACAAATCTAGCACACTGTGTCTCGGTGTGCCTTCTGGTGCAATCAGATGATTCACTTTCCATTTATCCACAAACCAGCAAGGGACAGTGAAAAAGTATGTCTCTGAGAAAATTGTGCATGCTTTCAGAGAAGAGCAATCAATGGCCCATTATCAAGCATAAAAATCTTAAAAGCATGCTATTCACTGAGGGAAAATTACCAGGGAGGGAAATGCCACCCTACTCTCTCCTTTAGCATGATTGATGATTATATTTCACTGTGTTTGGAGAGAGTGGTCATATCTTTGAAAGTCAAGCCATTTTAAAGCTGTGCTGACTCACGTAGAGGACAGCAAGTTTGCCCTCTAGTCTCTGAATGTGATGTATTATACACAGGACGAATGTGTATTTTTATTTTGTCATCAGCAACGCCCAATGTCAGTAATACATTTTCAAGTGTGGCTTAAGTGTCCATATACTTTTTGGGGTCACTGTATGCTTGAAGGTTATTATTGGCTTCCTTCAGGGATTATAATGGCTCTCTGCTCAGGTACTGTCCATTTATTAAGCCTGTGCTGGGATGGAGGAACAGATATATGCGAATAAACCGGCAAATAACTGCAGTATAAAAGTAAAGGAAAGTAAACAGGGTCTGACGTGCGACTGTCATACACGACTGGTCAAAAGATTGGAGTAATTAATATTCTTTAATGCCTTTGAAAGATGGCTTTTATGTTTACCAAGGCAGCATTTATCATCAAAAATACAGTAAAATAAAGTGACATATTATTGCATTTTAAAAGAGCTGTTTTCTATTTGAATACATTTTAAAATGTAATTTATTCTAGTGATGGCAAAGCTGAATTTTCAGCATCATTACTCCAGTCTTCAGTCACATGATCCTTCAGAAATCACTCTAATATTCTGAAGTAACATTTCTTATTATTATCAATGTTGAAAACCAGTCATGCTGCTTCATATTTTTGTGAATTAAATTGATCAAAAGTGACAGTAAAGACATCTACAATGTTATAAAATATTTATATTTCAAATAAAATCTGTTCTTTTGAGTATCACGGTTTGCATAAAAATATGAATCAGCAAAAAATAAAAATGTTTTCAACATTGAAAATAATTAGATCCATTAATTAGATTAATAATTGAGCACCAAATCAGCATTTTAGAATGATTTCTGAAGGATCATGTGACACTGAAGACTGGAGTAATGATGCTGAAAATTCAGGTTTGCATCACAAGAATAAATTACATTTAAAATATATTAAAATAGTAAACAGTTATTTTAAATTGTAATAATATTTCACAATATTACTGTTTTTACTGTATCTTTGATCAAATAAATGCAACCTTGGTGAGAATAAAAGATTTACAGACTCTTAATCAGTTTTACTAAATTACAAATCCAACACTGACATTGATATTTTTATTCCCAGCACAGCAACTGAAATTTAAAGAGATAATAATTCATGCTACAAAATACTCTTTAATAAAAAGAACTGAAATATGTATTCATCCCCACATGTCCTGCAGATTAAAACTAAATTCTCAAACACTCGCTAGTGAATCAATTAAAAACCATCACATTTTCTAGCTAAAACCCCACAGGAAATTGGGGTTTACAGTTCATAATGAGTCATTATTCAGGTTGTGAGTTTGAAGGGCATCTCTGAAATGAATACTAAAGAGTTATTCTGTGAAGTTAGACATAAAGTAAAACAAATGCATAAGTAAGGAAAACAATATCGAAGAGTTTGTAATGTCCCAGCAGGCAATGCTAGTTCAATTATAAAGAAAAAAGAAGCTGAATCAAACCACCCAGACACTGCCGAAAAGGTTGCCCTACGATACTCCTTGCACGAACAGCAGGAGACTTGTGGAAGCAGCCACATAAAGGACAATGTTCACTTTGAGAGTTCAGTATCTGAAAACAGAGTAAAGGTGCAGCAGTCGACCATATCAGGAAATCTGTATAACACTGGCTTGTATGGGAGGGTGGCACAGAAAAAAAAGAAATATGTGAAGCAAATCTGCAGTGCAAATCTAACACTGCTCAAATCTAACACCTCAAAAAACACAGTGAAAGTGGTAGTTTTCATGCTGTAGGGCTGCTTTTCATCAGCAGAGACCCGGTTTCGTGTTAAAACAAAACGGATGATACAAAATATAGGGCTGTACCGCAAGAGATCCTGTTTTATTCTGCTCAGAAAATGGAAACCAAAAATGTCAAGAGAATAACTTTTAAATGTTGGATTTGTATTTCAGTAAAAAAAAGAAAGAAAAAAAAGAAAAGGTCTCAACATTTTTGCAATGCTAAATCTAACAATTCACTGGTAAATATTGATAAAAACGTAGTGTTATAAAGGCGTGGAATGCGTCACACTTTTTATGTTTGCATTGCAATGGTATACCAGTCTAACTGGTAGTGTTGTAGTCAAGACCACCTAATCCAAGACCAAGACCAATGTGTTGAGTGTTGAGACCAAGACAAGACCAAGGCCAAGGCAGGGCGAGACCGAGTCAAGACCAGCACCATGCAACAGCAATTTAGTAATATCCCAGCAGTTGTGGTCTTGACCGGTCTTGAACCAAAATCCAAAGTCGTCTAAGCCTGAGACCGAGACAAAACCAAGACCTTCAAAAAATGGTCTTAAGACCGATCTCAAGATCAAGACCGGTCTCGAGTACTACAACACTACTAACTGGTATTCATTGCTAAGAGACTTGAGCGAGTTGTGTTCAACCAAGTCTCTACCTTTCTAGGTGGACCACCACCTTCAACTCAACGTTGACAGAACTGCTTGTGGTCTCGGCCAACACTTCATCACAACTTCTCCATTCAGATTGATTGATGATCAGTTAAATTTCAACTTACCACATTGCTAGAACTGTCCAGTCTTGCAGATTTGCCTTGTATAGTACATGTAACGGAGCATGCTACACAACTCCTTGTCCAAGCTCTTGTTCTATCCACACTGGACTATTGTAATGCTCTCTTGGCAGGCCTTCCAGCATGTACTGTCAAACCTCTGCATCTGATCCAGAATGCAGCAGCGATAGTGGTCTTTAACGAGCTGAAGAG
The DNA here is from genome assembly GCA_039654105.1 of Coreius guichenoti. Classification (NCBI taxonomy): domain Eukaryota; kingdom Metazoa; phylum Chordata; class Actinopteri; order Cypriniformes; family Gobionidae; genus Coreius; species Coreius guichenoti. The sequence continues at coordinate 5,682,162 of CM077168.1, forward strand.
AGTGCAAGTCACACCTCTCTTCATCAATTTGCATTGGTTGCCAATAGCCGCTCGCATCAAATTCAAGGCACTGATGCTTGCCTACAAAACAACCACTGGCTCTGCCCCACTATACCTAAACTCACTACTGCAGACTTATGTGCCCTCCAGAAGCTTGCGTTCTGCAAGTGACTTGTGGTGCCTCCTCAAAGAGGAACAAAATCACTTTCACAGACCTTTACCTTGACTGTTCCCTGCTGGTGGAATGTCCTGCCTCAACCCAACTCAACCCAAGAAGCTGAGTCTTTGGCCATTTTCAAGAAACGGCTAAAGACAGATCTTTTTCATCAACACTTGAACCATTAATACTAACATTTACTATTCTATTTCTATTCTCTTTATTTTTTTAACAAAAAAAACCTTGCTGCTGCTAGACTAACTGAGACTAACTAACTGTCACAGCACTTGCATATTGTTGGCCTATTGTTGGTTTGACTGCTTCTATTGCTCTCCTCATTTGTAAGTCGCTTTGGATGAAAGCGTCTGCTAAATGATTAAATATAAATGTAACTGGAATTTTTTTAAATAAAACAAAAAATTGATGGCAGAAGTTATGGTTATTATGTGTTGGTTAGTTAACCAAAATCAGGGGACAATCAGGGGAAGCAATCTTTAGATTAATAGACTAATAAAAAAAATAGTGCTGTCAAAATTAGCGCGTTAACGCAGGTGATTAATTTTTTTCAGTTTAACGTGTTAAAAATGTTTAACGCAATTAACGCAGCATCCGTTTTTCTGTCATCCGTTGGCTAGCGTTACATTATATGATCACGCTCTTATTCATGTAGCTAAATGCTTTTAAACCTTTCAAGCGCGACAAGACAAAAGAGAACACGCTGTCTGTTAATGTCATGTCTGTGTGGGAGCATCTCAATCAGCTCCCTAGTTCAGTAGTCAGGGTAGTGATCAGGGAGTCAGCCACATTCATGTACACAATATACTGATTCACGACCTAGGAAGCTAGGAGCTGATTGAGACGCACCCTCACACACACACACACACACACACACACAATGCTTGTGCACACAAACAGCGCAAAATCGAGTTCTCTTTAATGCTTGAACAAACAATAACACACAGAATTTTGCAAAAATGCCAGTTTTGTCGAGTATTCTCACAAGAGCACTCTTAAATGAGTTAAATAATGTCTTAAATGAACTTGTGAGAAAATTAGATGCGCGTGACAGCGCGTCAGATCCGCGTCATGTTCGGCAGAGGCACGTCTTAAAGTCACAGCAGCACTAATGATGTCCGTCATTAATGTTAATCAAAGAACAAAGGTAACAGAGAAAATTGTAGCTTTAATCATGATTAATCTATATTTAATTTATTATTTATGCAGTTAAGAAAGGTGTTTGATAACTTTATTAAATTTCTGTATGTCTAACAGGTAGGTAGGCCACGGGTAAATATGACATTTATTATAATGGGTTTACGTAAAGATTGTTTTAAGTTCACCTAAATTAAAAGTTGTTATTTTTTTAAAGCCTAATAAATGTTAAAATTGGTAGCTTTCAATTATACTATAATGTTGAATTTCTATCATTAATGTTTAAAAAATAAATTTCACAGAGACATCAGTAGCAGTATTAGCGATACTGGTGGTATCTAAATAATGGTATCTAAAAAAAAGATACCATTACAAGAAATATTAAAAATATAAAATTATTATAATATAAAAATATAAAAAACTCCAACGATTAATCGCGATTAATTACAGAAAAATGTGCGATTAATTAGTTGTTTTTTTAAATCAATTGACAGCACTAAAACATTTTTTATAAATAAATAACCATAAAAAATAATCAACAGATTAATCAATAGAAAAAAATAATTGTTAGTAGCAGCCCTGAATTCACGCAGTGTCTTGTCTCGCTATACTTCATCTGAAACTATTTTAAGCACTTTATGCATAACAATTACAACCCAATCAAAAGAATGTGTTTTGACAAGGGATACAGCAAATGGTGCCAACTTGAACTATCCTGCCTAAAAAGGAGGCCCATTAGAGTCATTAATCCTTCAAGAGTGAATCCATTATCTTCATTACCCCGTAGCCTGTAGAGAATGATATAGTTTCTCACCCTCACACCTAGCTCCACATTCTCTCCTCCGTAAATCTCCATGCCTTCATCCAGCAGACCGATCTCTGCGAAGTACTGCCTGTCCACCACAAAGCAGCCAATCAGGGCAGGACTCCTAGAGATTTACATGACATAATTACATCCATTGAATATATATTTATATCAGCCAAATTAGACAATTAAATATATTGACAGAGAAGACAGGTCCTCAGAGAGATGTATTAAATGGAGGTGCGGATGGATGGATGGAGGAATGGATGAATGGATGTATGGATGGATGGATAGATGGATGGAGGGATGGATGGATGGATGGATGATAGATGATGGATGGATGGATGGATGGATGGATGATAGATGGATGGATTGATGGAGGGATGATGGATGGATGGATGGACGGAGGGAGGAAGGGATGGATGGATGGATGGATGGAGAGAGGGAGGGATGGGTGGATGGATGGATAGATACTCTAGATGGAGGGAGGGATAGATGGATGTTGGGAGGGAGGGATGGATGGAGGGAGGGGTGGATGGGTGGATGGATGAATGGATGGAGGGAGGGAGTTAGGGAGGGATAGATGGATGAATGTGCATTCCAAAATTTATTGAACAAAATACCTGATTGGAGCAGTGCTGTTGTTCAAGTTCCACCAGGATTTTGGTGGGTTCAGATATCGGCACCACAGTTCCCAGTCAAAGCCCTGAGCGGAGAGTGGGTACTCCTCAATCTCAAATGTGTCGTATTTGATATTGTCAAAAGATGGGGATATAATTCTGGTTCTATCTTCTTTGATCCTTTGGAGAATAGGCTCTGCCCTGTAGACATAACAATAAAATAATTTACCACACAGTGAACATGCTTTGTTCCAAAAAAGAGATTTTTTTTTTTTTTTTAACGTAAGCCTGAATAGGCAGTGTGTTCTCAACATGATTAAATAACAAACAGAGCCTATTCAGTCAGTGCATCCTCAGTACTATTTTAGATTCTTCTAGACAGATGCAAATTGAGCAGTACAGTACAGCTTTAAAATCACATCAAAGATGATTAAAGGAAGAAAAATTCTGGGTGTTATTCAAATTGCACATATCTGGGTCAGATTTTTGTGAGCAAAAGCATGGTGTGCCAGCTGTAAGATCAAGAAATTCTATTGATGATGAAGGGCATCTATATGATCTACCAAGGCTGCATTTCTCAAAAGCATCGTGAGATAAATTGATCGTAGAGACCATTGGTGGCAATGGTTCTATGATCTACTTAGGCTTACGCTGCTTTTGGGAAACGCAGCCCAAGATAGTTAATAGAATCGTTCATCCAAGAATGAACTTGATGTGTCGCCAAGTTTGAAAATGAAGCGTGAATTAAATTCTATGGGCCCTATTTTAACGATCTAAGCGCATGGTCTAAAGCACACGGCGCAAGTGTACTTAGGGCGTGTCCGAATCCACTTTTGCTAGTTTAACAACAGGAAAAATGGTCGGTGCGCCCGGCGCATGGTCTAAAAGGGTTGTCCCTATTCTCTTAATGAGTCATGGGTGTGTTTTGGGCGTAACGTGCAATAAACCAATCAGAGTCTCATCTCCCATTCCCTTTCAAAGCCAGTTGCGCTCGCACCATGGCGGATTCGCTATTTACATAGCGGAATATAGACACCCTCAACCTGACGAGTCAGTTTAAATACATGTGTGTATTGCCATGATTGGTTAAATAGGTAGCCAATTTCATTCGTCATTACTGCAAATAGGTAATTCTGATATATGCAATGACTATCCATTATGACATTTTTATCTTTATGTACACAATAATAATCTTTTACATTGTAATCCTTTTATTTTTAATATTTGGCATGTGTGTGTGCTGCTGCGCGTCCCTGTGTGTAATAAGCAGAGTGCACGCGTGTTTTGCACCCACCTATAGGCGCATATTACTAACGCGCCCTTTAAATAACACAAAAAATACTGCGCTATTGACTTTAGACCAGGTTTTTGTTGGTCAATGGCGCTGGTCAGTTGCCCCAAAATAGCAACGCGCCAACAATGCGCCTGAACACACCTGGTTTTCAGACCAGCACACCCATGGGCGAACAGATGGGCGCGAGTGCATTTGCTATTTAAACAATGTGACACAGGACGTGAAAATGATAATGGCGTCGGGCTGAAACTAGCAAAAAACACTTGGGTCGCGCCTGGGACCGCATTGCTCCGGGTGTATGATAGGGCCCTATATGTTCCCTATGTCTTGTTTAGGACTTTTGGGTTACTTCCTGTCCCGAGTGCCATGTTTGTAGTTCGTTGTAGTTTTCCTTGTTGAGTGTTCCCAGGTGTGTCTTGTTAGCTTGTTACCCCCTTGTGTATAGGTGTGTGTCATAATTCCTGTGATTACGAGATTTCAACTTGTAAAAAGCGTTCACGTCCTCGAAGATCTCATAATTACAACTTGTACACTGGGAATTTTTTGAGAGCTCCTACTTGTACCACCTGACCGCTGCAGATTCATTTAGGTGTGGATAGTGTCGCTATAGAAAAGCATAATTCCCAGTCCAAGGGCATGAACAGCTCCGAATAGAACATTACGTGTTGTCATCTCGAAATTATGGTAATTACGGCATGGCATGAACACAGCACATATAGAGCTCTTGTGTTTCCCTTGTTCAGGGTCTGGTGTTGTCCTGTTTAAGCAGTTTCATGCCATGTGTTTCAGTTCTGTTCCTGGTTTATGGTTTTCCCTGTTTTGAGTGTTTTATCTATTCCTTGTGTTTTGTTTATTTCCTTTAATAAATATTCTTTACTGCATTTAGATCATACTCTCCCCATCATTTCTGCATCCTTGTCACGTTACAGCTAGAGAGGACTTAAGTATGACTTAAGTTTCAGTCTATTCCTCACATTAACAACCCAAACTCATTAGAAAAATGTGCCTGTGGTGACATTACTGCAAAATGCACGTGTCGACACTTTCAAAGTAAAATGTCCAGTGAGTGGAACTAAAAGCTAAAAGGTTAATGCTCTATTGCTTTTGAAAATAATGCATAACCTACACTAACCTAACCAAATAATGTTAAAAAAAAAGCAAATTTGAGATAAAAGTGCATTTGCTGAAGCAACCATGTCATTTGAACCTGCGCTCACATCACAATGCTGTACCAGGTGAGCTACTGAGCAAGTTTACTACGTCAGAAAAGCAATAATATGGAGCTGGTTATGTGATGCAAATGTGAAAATGTATTAGTTTACAAACCATGCACTATGATAAAATAGCCTATGCTGCACATTAAGCCTTCATATGGAATGGATGGATGGATAGATAGATGGCCAGTCTGCCTTTGCTCTGTGGAAACATTCAAAATTCCTTTTTTTGTTCCACGGGGGAATGAAACGCATACGGGTTTGGAACAACATGAAGATAAGAGAAAAATTACTTTTAAGATTGGATAGGCTGAATTTCTTTTTTCAAACCTTTTTAGGGAAAATGCCTGTCAGTGTTTGAACAAGAACACTGATGCTTATACCATTTTAATTGAAAGAAGCAGTAATTACAGTCTGTCCATGAAGCACTAGGAATAGCCAGAGCTCTCATATCACCCACCAGCCAGTGTTGAACTCTACGTGGGCGTCAAACAGGGCCACCACAGGGGCAGAGGCAGCTCTCCAGCCACTCACACGTGAGCGGATCAGCCCCTCCTGCTTACTGTGCCGCACCATTTTAATGAAACCGGGCTGTTTGGCGTTGGTCTCCTTCACAAAGTCCTGTAATTTCTCCTTTAACTCATCTGGGAGGAAGAAAGAGACAAAGAGAGAGGAAGAGCTGTAACATTACAATGCCTCCTGCAGGACTGTCCTCATTATCCCTGGTCACAGCAAAGAGGATGTTGTTTCTGTGTTTGTGTGTGTGTGTGTGTGTGTGTGTGTGTCCATATGGACTCTTGGGTCTGCCAATCTTGTTCACTTTAACAGAGAAGCAGTTCTGAAGCAGGATGTGGAACTGAATGTGATGCTTGAGTGAAACGCAGTGCTCTCACACCAAACAATACAACATACAAAGTCACACCTGACCTTGCTTCCTTCAGCACATAAACAATGTACTATATGTACATTATAAATTACTTTACTGTCATTTCTAATCAATCTAGTGCATTATTGCTGAATAAAAGTATATATTTCTTGGTAACACTTTAGTATGGGGAACACATATTCACTATTAACTACGACTTTTGCCTCAATAAACTAATAAAACCTAATTACTGCTTATTAATAGTTAGTGCGGTAGTTGTTAAGTTTAGGTATTGGGTAGGATTAAGGGATGTAGAATATGCTCATGCAGAATAAGGCATTAATATGTGCTTTATAAGTACTAATAAACAGCCAATATCCTAGTAATATGCATGCTAATAAACAACTAGTTAATAGTAAGAATTGAACCCTAAAATAAAGTGTTCTTTTATTAATCTATCCCCTTTTGAATGGCAGTGCATCATGGTTATCATATTAATTATTAATATTAAGCAGCACAGCTCTTTTCAACATTGATTTTAAAGACTTTCTTGATGTTTCTTAAGCACCAAACAATATATTAAAATGATTTCTGAAGGATCATGTGACACTGAAGACTGGAGTAAAGATGCTGAAAATTCAGCTTTGCCATTACAGGAATATTCATATAGAAAAACAGTTATTTTAAATTGTAATACTATTTTACAGTATTATTGTTTTACTGTATTTTTGATTAAATAAATGCAGCGTTGGTAAGCATAAGAGACTTCTTTTAAAAACATAATTGTTATAAAAAAAAATAATCTTAATTATTCCACACTTTTGACCGGTAGTATATAACTAGAAATGCAAATGTGAAGCATTTTTACTTGTGGTCTTGATTGTCAACGCCACTAACATCTACAATATTCATAACATTTTAACAATCTGGCAAAAAGTCAAAATGAAGGTGCCTCACATGAATATATAATGCAAACCAAGACGTAGTGTCATTAAGTTTTCATTTGGGCCCTCTCATGTGTTACGCTTAACTGTTAAATTGAATTCCTATGATTTATTTTTAATTTGACCTTTTTCTCCCTGTCAGAGAAGAAACTGGTGGAAGAGAAGGTGAGATCTTGAAGAGACGGGATGTTGATGTGAAAAGTATAAAGATTCCCAATCCATACAATGTATTCATTACTGTATGTCATAAATTGCTGGTGAACAGACTGCAATGAATCTACTTTCAAATGTATTCCTCTAGAACAGCGGTATTCAATTAAAGTTCCAGCAGGTCCGGTCTCTATTTTTCCTTCCCAGCGGAGGTCCGGATAATACTTATTTAGAACAGTTGGAACATTCTTGAGATTTCAAACTACGTGAGAAACTTCCAATGACATTGGATTTCTTTGTTTTATGAATGTGTGTCTTGGCAAAAGTATCTGAATAAGGTAATAATTTAGTCAAAAAAACTATATGCAATACACTTGAAAGCAACACTGAATCATAGTACCACCATGTTACTTTCTGGTAAAGGTTTGTATAGTTTACTCAGTCGACGGCCTAATCTTCTTATTCCCTGTTTGCTGAGGCTAAATTGACTTTCTATTAAGTTTGCATGACAAACATGTTTGATGATTTTGCAGATGGTATATCCACAGGACAGGGAGAAAATTAATTACACCAACTCAATTATCTGTTGCTGTTAAAACAAATAAATGATCACAAAGACTTCAAAAGCTAAAACTCATCCAGACAAGGCCTAGTGGTACACAAAGGTTTTTAAAAACCTTTAACGGTGTAATATAGTGAAACGGCTCATCAACTCTTTAAACAGAAAATTAGTTTCTGCACATGGCAGGATTTAGGTTTTTTTTTTCCCCCTTGGCACAGTCCCCCGAACCCTTCACTAGCAAGTTTGTATAACTATAAGCTGTGATGTCAATCCTGCTATGCCTATTTACCATCTGAGTTTCAAATCAGGTATGACTATAACAAACATTATGTGTCCCTTCCACTTTCAGATCTGTCCTAAAGCCCTTTTTAAAAAATATTTGTAATTTGTATAGAAAAAAACTCTAAATACTACAGCAAAACCTGTTATTGGTTAACTGTAAGTGTAACTTTGACGCTGCGTCATGGTGTTGACGCTATGAGAATGCTTCCGTGTGAGCATGGCCTTGATATGGATTTAACCAGAAGCTCCCAGGTCATTCAGGATTGATTTATTTTAGTCTGTTTAACAAAAGTCTGTGCTAGTGTTGCACAGCCTGGATGGGTTGGTATCCCTCCTCAGCGTGACGACGTTGGTATTATCATTCCCATAGCGTTAACGCCATGACGCAGCGTCAAAGTTCCTATTCCAAAGGGAAAGTCTCGGGTTACGTTTGTGACCTGGTTCCCTGAGAAGTAACGAGATGTTGTGTTTCATTGCCATGCCTTGGGTCATGCTTAAAAACGTCTTCCTTCACACAACAAGAATGGCATGCTTTTCAAGTGTCATTTACAGTCTTGGTTACGTGCTAAGTAGCGACCACACACCAGCCGATCAAGAATTGGTGTGTTTGCACACATGCTTCAGACACTGGCTCATGTGTAAGCGTTCCCATACGCCATGACGCAGTGTCTTGTTCCCTCTCAGGGAGCCGGGTTATATACTGTAATGCAAATGAAATGCAAATGAAAGAACTGCAAATGGTTTAACAGTAATTTTATTGTAAAAATTTTGTTTTACTGTTAAATTTTACTGTAAATTTGATGGGTTTTGCAAGTGAAAACTATGAATTACCCTAAAACAATACAAACACAAACGGGGCAAAAAAAAGTTTAGAAACATTTTGAGTCCCCCCTCTCTTGCCTCACAGTGGTTTGGTCCACCACGCACCTCACCTACACACACAAGTCCGGTGGGAGAGAAGTTCTTCAGTAGTTGTGGAACTCCAGTAAGGGCTGTTAAGCCTATTTTATTCACTTTAAACATCGGATGAAGTGATTATTTTCTCTTTAATACAGACAATGCTGAGTTATTAATAAGTTAGCAATGACAAAAAATTATGATAACCGATGTATTTTTCCATAAGTCTGATATATTAGTGATTATTGTTTGGTAGCTTGTTGTAAGTCACCCACTACAACTAACACAGCAATAAGGCTATGTGTGAACTGATATTAGGCTAATATTGTAGATTTACCGCTGTGTTAGGTTTTGCTCAATACTATGTGGAAGAAGCAAGATAATTTAATAATTATAATATTACTGCGTGGTGAACCTATGATAACTCATATTTAAACAACTATTGCTTTGTGTTGTTGGCTAGATAAAATGACAGAGAAAAGAAAAACGGACATAAGATCATTTTTCAGTGCACCAAAACGCCACAAATATCCTTACAAGTACAATTTTGGCTGTATTATTTGTGTCCCCTTCAAAAATTGCCCTTGAGAAGTTATATGCTTATTGTCCCCCCCAACTGTTAGATGAAATTTACGCCCATGGTTCAAGTAGATTAGTATAAATATAATAAATTAGTAAAAGAATTCGTATAAATACTAGGGGTGTGACGAGATTAAAATGTGACGAGATTTCTCGTCGAGTGAAAAGCTGTCTCGCAATATCGCCATGACGGAGCGTGAGGGTGAAATTAGCATAGAATATGCCACCGCTATGTTTACATTACATCATTCACTGTCATTTAGATTTTTTTACAGAAATAAAAACCATTTAATTTAGTTGGAAAACGGTCGCTTCAATTGTAAACTATTGTAAACGTCTGCTCTGCCCTGCACTGTGTGCGACTGTGTCTGAGCTGCAGGAATCACAGTTCACTGGTCACGTGACGAGAGTAAGGTGAGATGATTGACAGGACCATGGCGGAAGATTCGTGCGCAACACAGTCTGATAGAGTGTCTGATAAATATCTTATTATCTAGAATGCACGCTCAGCACCGCTGCTCCCTATACACAGAAAAATTTATTAAAATTAGGCGACATACAATAGCCAGTCTCCAAATATCAAACTTATCTTATGCTGGGCTGTGTAGTTGTAACCACCTCTTAGCTCCGGTCTTTGTTTTGCTCTCTGTTTGCACTTTGAATATTGAGAGAGTAATTTGATTATGGCTGCACTTATTGGATTAGGAGGTCACACAGCCTCAATCAGAAGTTCTGGAAGCTCATAATTCATGTACAGTAAGGTCTGAAGAGACTCTGAAATCATACAGGAGAGAAGCCAGTCAGTTGAGTTTGTTTGTTACAGTGCTTCTATATTGTTGTCTTTCAATGCATATGATAATTCATTCTCAGAAAGTAGAACGGAAATGACATTCATTACAAGATGATTAGTTAAAGCATTTCAAAATGCACTTGCAGACTATTTTTCCAGTCATGAATTTTGCATTGAGGATTTCTTAAAAATACTGTGCACAAATCTTGTCTCGTCTCGTTCTCGTGAACACAATCTCGTGTCTCGTCTCATCTTGTGAGCGAAGTGTCTCGTCATACCCCTAATATTAACTTTATATTAGTTATCAGTTCTAAAATATACAGGCACCAGCATGCTTTCTCGTAATACCTGAAACATAATTTTTTTAAATTTCTGCCAACCAGAATATTTCAGGATATTTTTAGGGGAATATACAGTGGGGAGAACAAGTATTTGATACACTGCCGATTTTGCAGGTTTTCCTACTTACAAGGCATGTAGAGGTCTGTAATTTTTTATCATAGGTACACTTCAACTGTGAGAGACAGAATCTAAAACAAAAATCCAGAAAATCACATTGTATTATTTTTAAATAATTAATTTGCATTTTATTGCATGACATAAGTATTTGATCACCTAGAAGGTCATGTGGTCTGATGAGACAAAAATAGAGCTTTTTGGTCTAAACTCCACTCGCCGTATTTGGAGGAAGAAGAAGGATGAGTACAACCCCAAGAACACCATCCCAACTGTGAAGCATGGAGGTGGAAACATCATTCTTTGGGGATGCTTTTCTGCAAAGGGGAAAGGACGACTGCACCGTATTGAGGGGAGGATGGATGGGGCCATGTATCGCCAGATCTTGGCCAACAACCTCCTTCCCTCAGTAAGAGCATTGACGATGGGTCGTGGCTGGGTCTTCCAGCATGGCAACGACCCGAAACACACAGCCAGGGCAACTAAGGAGTGGCTCCGTAAGAAGCATCTCAAGGCCCTGGAGTGGCCTAGCCAGTCTCCAGACCTGAACCCAATAGAAAATCTTTGGAGGGAGCTGAAAGTCCGTATTGCCCAGCGACAGCCCCGAAACCTGAAGGATCTGGAGAAGGTCTGTATGGAGGAGTGGGCCAAAATCCCTGCTGCAGTGTGTGCAAACCTGGCCAAGAACTACAGGAAACATATGATCTCTGTAATTGCAAACAAAGGTTTCTGTACCAAATATTAAGTTCTGCTTTTCTGATGTATCAAATACTTATGTCATGCAATAAAATGCAAATTAATTATTTAAAAATCATACAATGTGATTTTCTGGATTTTTTTAGATTCCGTCACTCACAGTTGAAGAGTACCTATGATAAAAATTACGGACTTCTACATGCTTTGTAAGTGGGCAAACCTGCAAAATCGGCAGTGTATCAAATACTTGTTCTCCCCACTGTATGTGAAGAATGAAATCCCTGATAGAAAGAGATGATGTTGTAACTAAGTATGTTCTTTAGACAGAATGATTCAAGTGTCGGTGATGATTGACTGAACTTGTAATATCGACCAATCGCAGTGATTGCTGTCTGACAGTTGTTTTTCTCTATTTTCTTGCCCTTAATGATCATGATACTGGCCACAGGTGTGACAGAAGCTAAAGGTCACTTATTTTTGCCACAATGCAATTCACCTTGCCCTTGAGTGGGATGGTGTGTTCAGCCAAGCTCATGCCTATAGAGTTTATCCTTGAGTGAACAGTGTCCCTCATCGATCACTGAGATTGTGGAATTACACAAGTGAACGTGAAGAGAATGTCTCTTTCAAAAGCCAGAGAACATTGGATATGAACAGCTTGTGGCACGACAAATTGCTCTAATGCTTTACCCCCGCCTGCAAATATGAGTTTTATGATTGAACCAGGAGACACTAAACGAAATCTGTCTTCTGATTTTATTTGACAGCAAAAATTCTCCCTTTATCTTCAACCTCACCAAAAACTTTCTTCAAAGCTTGTTAGAACAGAACTTCCATCTCTGTCAAAAATGACTGATTAACAAAATGAACAAATAGCAATTGATTGGGAAAAAAAATGGTGAAGACTTGTAATGGTTTATGGAGATACTATCATAATAAAACAAAGCATAACAGGTCCATTATCTCAGAGCTGTTCATGACTGAAAGCATCAATCTTTCATCACCATTATCTCAAGTGCACTTCTTGTTTCAATCGATACAAAACGCTAAGCTTGTCTGAATCTACAACAACTGGCTATTGTAATATGAAGGAAGACTGACAAGCTGAAGGTCTGTAAGCAAGCTTATTGGGTATCAGAGCTTTTGAGGAGACATTTTAATTAAGTCCCTGGTGTTAAAATGACTTAAACTAATCTCTGTCTTTCTCTCTGCTAAGATAAGCAAATGTTTTTGTAGGGTTGGGTGAAACCTAAGAATTGACTCTCTTTCAATTTATCATTTTCTCCATTTAATACATCTCTTGGAGGTCTTCTCTGTCAATCTTATAGAGAACCATTGGTATATAAACATTTGCTCTGGTTCTCTGAGGAAACCTGGGTTGCCTCCTGGATGATGTCCTCATTTACCCTGGTCTTAGAAATTGAATAATCCAATCTTTGTGCACATCAATATGGGCTCCAGGAGCTGGGACAGCTAAGCTGTTTTGAACTGAATGTGAAGCTCTCAATCAATATAATACAACATTCATGAAATCAATCCATCACTTCTTCTAACAGCTCAAAACCTAAAATTCCCAGGCAGGACGGCCTTACAAAAGTACCGTGACAGTTCCTTTGCCTGCATGTACAGATGGTTAACAACCATCTCAGGGACAGCGATAGACTATGCATATAAACAGGGTCTGTAATTTCTTTGATATGATCGCTCAAATAATATTTTGATATAATCAAAACATTGTGGAAACTTTTTGGCTTTTTTTTTTTTTGCACTTTTGAAACATGCAGTGACACTTTGACATATGCAGTCAAGAAATCTGTGACTATCATGCTACACTAACTAACTACACCACACGGCTCTGTGGAATACTTGATTCTGATTGGTCAACCACGCCATCAAACGGTATGTAATTCCCCAATAACAACCGGTAAAAACACAGGCTCATCCGGGTAACTGAAGTCAGCGATATAGGCTTGCTATGAACGTTTTTTCCTCATGGAAGTTTTGCATTTGGTGACCTAATAAAATATTAAAACTCAAATGAATATTTTGTGTACAATTATTTAATTATATCATATGGGTATAGCGGACTCACTCTTGTTTCATACAAACACAGCTGCAGCCATTTTGCGACGACTGTTTTTTACACTGTAATGGATTATTAGATGAAAAACAGGTAAGATTTTAAAACAGTTTCATCTCAAATCATCGCTTATCCCCATAATTATGTGGCGAAATGCCATGTAATAAGTGGTACTTGCCGCTTGCTAGCAACTGCTTTCTTCGCTGAAGCTTTGCGTTTAAACAGCTAATAAAATATTTCAACTCAAGTCAATATTTCCTGTCTAATTATTTACTTACGTGTAACCGCTGTCGGGGTTTATTCTGCAATAACAATCGGCTGGATGTACATTATCCCTTACTTAATTCAATATACAGTATGTGGCGAGGGGGGCGTGGTTCAGCGAGGTTGACAATGGGAGAGAAGAGACAGGTGATGAGCGGTACGTAAGTGGATCAAGTGCAGGATGACATTCACCTGTGTCTCGTTGCAGTAATTGGCATGGGGAGACTGGATAAAAGCCAGATGGAAACAGGAAGCCGGGGGAGAGAGAAGTTGAGGACTCGTGTGGACGTGGGAGAGGAAGCTCTAGAGAGCACACCTGTTATCATTATAAAGAGACTGAACTTGAGTTTGAAAGCGCGTGCAGCGCACTTTGTTTTGTGGACTGAGAGAATTATAAATAAACACACGAGTCCCAGCAAGCTGACCCTGTCTCCTTCCTTCACTATACTTTGAACATTGTTACATAGTATTTTTTTTTTCTGTATGCAGTTCTATTTATCTTTAATTTTTGTCTTAATTTTGCTTAATTTTTGAATTCACAGCTATCTACAATAATAATTGTACTTAATTGAAGATATAGGGCCAGATTTACTAAACAGGGCAAATTAGCGTGAGAGCGCAATTCCAAAAAAGCGCCGATGTGAGTATAAAGTTCAGTGCATGATCTACTGATGATTTTAATGAACAGACGAACCCGGATCATTTCCACAATGATCTACCAAGAGCAGCGCAAATTAGCGTCTGCTTTAAGACGCGCTTTTTTGGACGGTAAATAATGGCACAAATACCAGTAAACTGACGAGCACAAACCTTAGTAAATCACCTTGCATGATTCATTTAAATTCATTTAAGTTCCTGAAAGGGAAACTCCTACAAATGCATATGCAATAAGGTCAGCCGCAAAAATAACCCTGTCCACGCCTTTTTCACTGTGTGTCTTTAGTACATCCTGACAGTAGTGTTTTAACAGCAAAAGAGGGTTTGGTTTAGCGCAAGCTGTTAGTAAATCTGGCCCAAGATGTCTTAAAATACATCTAAATTATGCAATTTTGTTTCTCAAGAAAAAAAAAGATTTTTATGTAGTCATCTCTCTCTCTCTTTCTCTGATGATAAGGTGGTTATTCAACAGTTGTCTGCTGAAGAGGCAAAGAAATTTTGTCAGCTCATTCTCAGGTTTTGAGGAGAGCGAGATTAAATTTTCTTTGGCCTTTGTCTTTGGTTGACAGATTCTCTGTTGACATAAATTCTCATGCTGAGTGGCCGCTTCACGACCCTCATCTATGAATGTAAAGATAAAGCTGTCAGAATTCACAAGATTATTCCAGCTGAAAGAGTGGGCCACTGGTTCTCAAAATGGTACAATTAGTGAGGCGTCACCTGGGTCACTTTACCCTCTTTCTCTTCATGTCGGTCATTGTGTCTGCAGGACTATAATATAGTGTAACACAGAAGTGGCTCTCACATTAGGAAGTGATGTCGAGAGATACTCACAACTGAAAGGACCTGGCAGCCTCCACAGAGCCGTGGGGGTGACGACAGTTAGAGGCGATAAGACTACCAATTCTAGCCGTAATGACAAAAGTAAATCAGTTTCAGCTGACACACAGGATGGAATGACACCAGCAAAATGTCCAAGACAGCATTTTTTTTTTTTTTTTTTGGAAGAAGAAGATGTTTAGGGATAATGATCTTGCCAATAATATAATATTAATTAGATAAAAGGCCACTTAACTGTACTTAAAGAAAGTATACTTTTATGATTATGTTTCTTAACACACAAACTTTTAATAAGTGCACTTTGTAACAGTCAAATTCAGAGTTTTACTTTAAAGTACATTTTAAATCATTGTTTTAATAATCTTTTGTCGTGCTTTAAAGTAGTACACTTATTTTGATGTGTTGACTAATACTAAAGCACATAAAGTACTTGATTTTAATTTTAACTGTAGTGTGTTATTTATTACATTTACATATTACATTTAAAGTATATTTTAGTTAACCTTAAAGTCTTGTCAGTACATTTGACTGTATACTTATATTTCCAAGTAATTTTGAAATTACATATAATGATGTAATGATCCTACTTAAGTGGGTCAAAACATCACTCTAAAGTTCAGCTAGTTGCATTTAATATCATTTAAATTATAATACATTTTAATTTATTTGCAATTAACATGGAATTAAGTGTCCGAAAACATTACATTTACATTACAGATTACTTTTTCAAGTAACTAGTAAAGTAACGCATTATTAAACAAAATACCTGAGTTACATTTTCAAAAAAGTAACGCAAGTTACTTTGTTTTCCCATTTATTGACTGACAGCTCTCCTGTTCCCATGCTGAGAGAAATCAGGAGCACGGATCAGAGGCGTTGCGTGCGCTGTCTAAAAACAATGCATATTGTAGTTTGACTAAATAAAAACAGAGAAATGAAAAAATATTATGCAAACATGCAATAATTAAATGATAAAAATATACTTTATGTATTTAATCTCACTTTATTAACCAATGTCTTTGCTGCTGACCTTTGATGATCCAGTTCAACCATACTGATAAGCAAAAACGACTTTAGTTAAACTTTTGTTTTGTTTTTTTTTTGTTTTTTTTTTGCATAAGAGTGCATCCTATTCTTCTGCGATCCAGAATGGCAGCACAGCTGAAAGGTTTGTTTGAGCTGCACCCTTTACTGTATTATTCTACATGAATTTGCATTTCCTTCACCCTGATGCTTGTTCATTTCATTAGGTGTGAAAGGGCCTTTATATTTGCCAACAATGTATGTTATTAAAAACAAGCAAGCCCAGGTGAGGAAAAGTAACGCAAGGCATTACTTTCCATAAAAAGTAAGTGTTCACACTTGTAGTTTGGTTTGCTTGGTTTGTTTAGTCTGGACCAAAAAAAAACAAAAAAACATTTAGTCCTGGTCCACTTAGCATTGGCATTTTTTAACAGCAAACCTAAAGATACCGAACCTAAAGGCATAGGGGGATATGTTCACAACCGGATTGGTCGGCTTTTATGGCATATATTTTGAGACGGAACTTACTGAACATCCAAAACAATGCTGTGTGCTGGGATAAATTCACTCGTCGTTTGTGCGTAGCCTGCATATGATGGTATTTTGACCAGCTGAGAACTCATGAAGAGCTTATAAAATGTGTAAAGGAGTCAAAACAGCATTAGGAA
Source organism: Coreius guichenoti (assembly GCA_039654105.1). Lineage (NCBI taxonomy): Eukaryota > Metazoa > Chordata > Actinopteri > Cypriniformes > Gobionidae > Coreius > Coreius guichenoti. The sequence continues at coordinate 5,699,157 of CM077168.1, forward strand.
TCCCTCCGTCACACACAAACGAAGATCTGCTGGAGGAGACGCAGTTCTGATGCCTGTACCGAACTGTGATGGGCAAAAAACAGGTGTGCTTGAGCATTCAGTTCTTTTTAGAGTCGCATCTTGTGACATCATGTCCCGTTTTTGGTCCGTGTTGCGTTCATATTTCATTTGAACCGCACCAGAGTTGGTTTGGAAGCGGACAGAGACCCATCTTTTCAGCGGTCTCGGTCCTCTTGTTTGGTGCACACCAGGGTTCAGACGTCAGTGTTCACACTTATTCAAATTAACCGCACTAACAGAGCAATCGCACCAGGGTTCTTTTTAATCGAACCAAACATGCCAAGTGTGAAAACACCCTTAGTTACTTTTTTCAGGGAGTAATGCAATATTGTAACACATTACTTTTAAAAGTAACTTTCCCCAACACTGCTTCTTTTTCAGAAGGCATAATATCTGAAGGTAGTCAAAGCTTATTACGGTCCTGCAAAACAAGAATAAAGCATCAAGGGAGCAACAGTTTGGGGGCGTATGGATAAACGTCAACTTGAGTGGTTGTTGACCGAGTTTTTAACCACTGAAAGTGGAAGACGGCTTATATAATTTAGATATATCACAAATTTAATGTAATTAAATGTAATGATAAATTGGGAAATGACATTCATAACATTGCTGAAATTAACACTTATTTCCCACAATATTAACATAAAATAATTGGACAATTGGAAAAAAAAGATTGGTGGAAATAAAGCAATAATGAGCAAGAAGCCTATAATATGCTTCCTCTTAAAGACTAGCAGACAAATCCACTAAATGCATCATTAGTCCAGAGCATGAGGCACATGGTGTCGGGGAAACAGAGCAATTTATCACGTTTCTTAGGTTTAATCTTTCTGGGGTAAATATTTCTCAGTTTTCAGCTGATTAGTATTCTTTCACCAATCACTTTAATCCAATGAGCAGAGCAGCTAATTAAGCAGACGGAAGGGTTAGATTAAAGACAGAACATTGAGAAGCCAAACAGTGGTAATTATTAAGACTATAAACCCCACACTGAGAACTAGCTAGTCCAACACAAGAGACAACTAAAAGGAAATGCATGTGGTTGCCGCAGCTTTGTTCCAGTCTCGCAGGAAGTAGTTACACCAATGCTTCTCATTAATGGCAAGCATAATACAATCAACAAACATGTTAAGTGATTTGTGCTGTGTGTAAACCTACCGTTATTGCTGTTGTCATCTACCAGTATGATCTCTTTGAGCAGGTGGTGGGGGGTTCGGTTCATGGCCGAATGGATGGAGCGCAGAAGGACTGAGAGTGCCTCATTCACAAAGATGAAGACTATACTAACCTGTGGGAGGTTGGATGGGTAAGACATGTTTTTGCACCTGCAGGAACAGACGAAACACAAATGTTAATATGTGAAGGTGTCCTGTTAGTTTTTAAAACACAAATCCCATGTAAGATTTGTTAAATAAAGTATTACTAAAATGAACCAACCTACATCAAATGTATTTATACTAAGATTGCAAAATTCCGAGAATTTTCAAGGATGGAAACTTTCCATGGGAATTAACATGAATATATGGGAATTAACAGGAATTAATGGGAATAAACCGGGAATTTGCAAAATTGCAGGTTAGCCTATACCAGGGAACTTCAATGTAGCATAATCTTGGTTAAAACAACCAGAGTTAATGCAATTTCAGTTGAATTTCTACCTTTTTTTTTTTTACCACAGGTTCCAAAAAAATATTAAGCACCACGACTGTTTCCAACATTGATAATTGAGTATCAAGTCAGCATTTTAGAATGATTTCTGAAGGATCATGTGAAATAAATAACACATGCATAACAATTGCTGCAATAAAAATATATTTATTTTACATATTTACTAAATTAGAAGTAATTAATTGGAAAATATATCAATATGCAAAAAAAAAAAAAACATGTCCACTTATGACCAAACAAAATGTTTATATTTATGCTTGTATATGATACAGTTTATATAAATTTCCCTAAATTTCCATAAATTCCCATAAATTCTCAAAAATTCCCATAAATTCCTGTTAAGTTTCAAAATTGGAATATTTCCTAAATTCCCCAGATTAAGTTCCCATGGAAAGTTTCTAGAAATTTACCGGAAACTTTCCGCGCCTTTGCAACCCTAATTTATACCCAACTTAAAATGTTGTTTTTGTTTATTTATAATCAGAATTTTGAAAATCTATTGAATTAAAATTCAATTAAATAATCAAATTCATTTTCTCATGCCTATCCATTCAACCCTGTTATCGAAGTTATTTTAACTTGGGTAACATGATCGATAATTTTAATAATAATAATAATAATAATAATAATAATTTTCCTTTATTTTATGGTAAATATATGTTTATCAATAACAAAAAGTTTTTGGACACAAAATAGCTGAACATTAACTTAATTTAGAATACATTTGCAACCAACTTACCCATTTTTAATATATATATACACACTTCTAAAAACTGATAAATGTTTTGTTCAATGTATTGCTACAAAATAAAGATCACATAAATCAGGGTTTGAAACTGTATTTAGACATGTCCCAAATTTTAGTAACAGAGTTGCAAAACTGCAATCCTCATGCAAAATTTATAGAAAAATAAAACAGCCCACATAATGTTTAGTTTGATCTCCTGGGGTTTACAATCAGCATTTTCTGAAGGTTAGGAAACTTTGCTAACCATTTGTTTAAAAATGACTCTATATGTTTAAGACTTTCAGATTTTCCTTTACGTGGAAAACGCCGGGAATTACAAACAAAAGACAAAAGGTAATTAGAAAAACAAGACCTTTTTAGTAAATATGGAGGTATTTTACAATGATAGGTAATGTTTTGATGTTCTCGGCAGACTGGAGTTTATAACAAGTGGGTTTTCAACATTTTCAGACCCAGGTACTCAATAGCAATCCGGCTCCACGGAGAGAAAAGAACAGATGTGATCAGATGTGAAGGAGTTCTTTATGTTGCTGCCAGCAAGACACATCCAGTAATTACAGGTTATGGAGTAATTATGTTTTTCCACACACACACCTCTTTCAAAGCCTGTCAAAACAGAGTTGGTTGGCGTAAACTGTATGCTGCCATGCTTTCAACCCATAACAGACTGGAAAAAAAATAAATTATTTTATATATATATATATATATATATATATATATAAATATTTTTTTTTTCCAGTCTGTTATATACACATATATATATATATATATATATATATATATAAATATTTTTTTTTTTCTTCCAGTCTGTTATATACACATATATATATAAATAAATATATATATTTTTTTTCCAGTCTGTTATATACACATATATATACACATATATATACACATATATATATATATATATATATAAAAACACACATTTATGTTCAAACACCATGTAAAAGTAAATTTTGCATAATATGTGCCCTTCGGCCAAGTTAAGTGTTTTGTTTTGATATTAAATATTCTCCTCATATTTTGATCATTAATCGAACTTGATAGATAATAAAATGTATATACTGTACATATATACTGTACTGTACATGATTTTTTTTTTTAATCCAGCTTATATATATATATATATATATATATATATTTATTTTTTTTATTTTTTTTTCTGCTGTGTGTGTGCACTTAGATGCATGAAATGCAGAGCACAAATTCCAGGTATGGGACACCATACTTGGCGTCACGTTACTTTCACTTTCACATTGGTTAGCACAGGCATTCACTGTGAAATTGAAGAATGAACTGGTGTGACGGCATTTCAAACAGAATCAGGCCAAAATGAAGTTCGTTTGAAGTTAGCTTCGGGAGTTGGAAACAGCTTGCTAAAGTGTACTTTCCAGAAAAGTTTGCTTCGGCTGGATAACACCTTCGAACTACCATTGGCCCGTGGTGATTACATAATAGGTGGGTGTGGCTCTGAGGCTCCGCCTTCTTTGACATGGAAATTTTCTCTTCAGTCCATTGAGGTCAGACATCCGCAAGCGAAAACATGAACACTGGAGAGCTGCTTTATAGTAGAAATTTAAGTGTAATTCTAGACACTGATGCAATACCGTAAAGCTGTTTGGTTTAAAGCAATCTATAGTATAAAGTGCTATATAAATAAACGTGACATGACTTAAACATATCCATATCGCTATGATCAAATGCTTTCTTAACTGCTGTTTTCTCACTGCTGTTATTTTAGTTGTGTTTATTTTGTTATTAAGAGAAAAGAGCGCAGCACATATTTGGGATGTTTGCTAACAGAATATCACTGCAAAGGTATTTCGAACTTTGCTGTGAGTATATCGGTGCCTTAAAGGACAGACAGGCAGTCTTTAGGTTTGACTGCTAGACACTCACCCATTAGGTCTGTAGTCTGGGATGGGTCTGTCCATGGAGAGGCGGTCGCTGAGGTAACCGTTGTAGCCGTAATACTGAAACATCTTGAGGGCCACTCGGCGGCTCTCTGGCCCCAGATCCTGGCCCCAGTGGTTGAACAAGGACGAGTCAGCAAAAGATCGATCTACTTGATTGTCATCTCCTTTCAGCGGGGACTCTGTGAGGGTCAGACAGACACATGGTTGGCATTCCCCTGATAATGAAACATGTCAGAGTCTACAAAAGGAAAATAACACTGAGGCCATTTACATGCACAGTCTTACACCGATTGTGCTTTCTTCTGCTGAACACAAAAGAAGATATTTTGAAGAATATGGGTAACTAAACAGTTGATGGGCCCTATTGACTTCCATAGTAAGGGAAAAAAATACTATGGAAGTCAATGGGGTCCATCAACTGTTTGTTACCGACATTCTTCAAAATATCTTCTTTTGTGTTCAGCAGAAGAAAGAAATTCATACGGGTTTGGAACAACTTAAGGGTGAGAAAATAATGACAGAATTATCATTTTTGGGTGAACTATCTTTAAGTTATACATGCTAATTATATTTATTATAGTTTAAATAATACATTTTTTTATTTAATTGCAAATAATTACAATGATTACAGTTTGCACTTAAGTATGTTATTTCCATAATAAGTCTTTTTAAAAGTCTACTAAAGTGCACTTCTTTTTCACAAGGGAAGGTCATTAACAGTTAAAGCAAACTCCAATCAACACACATAGATTGCCCATTACTCTGTTTTCACTTTGATGTAAACACAAGTGCTGGGGGATTCTTTCATTCTTTCTTTCTAAACTGGAGGTTGAGATTGTCTCAAACCAGTGAATTAGTGTTCTAAGAACCGCATATGCTGGTTTTGTTGTTTTCATTGTGTATGTGTGTATGTAAATGTGTGTGTGTTTCTTTCTCATTCCCTCCCCCATGCTATGGCTGGTTCGTGGCTTCAGGGGCATAACCTTCACCCCTATTGCTTTCTATCATTCTCCATTTCTCTACTTTCTATTTGACAACAAAATTAATTATTTTTGAAATTTGACCCAGCTTGTTTCTTGTGTCTTTTCCCCCTTCAAACCCTTTGCAACTAGGGGATGACATTGTTAGTGGTCATTTCAAGGCACGACATTTTGTGTTTCTAAATTGGACTAATCTGGACTTTGCAATCTTATATACCTGTAAAAATCCAAAATAAAATAAAAAAATCTTATACCATCTGTTTTTAAATAAACAAATAAAACTGAATTTCAGTGTACTCTCAGACTTTTGTAAAGCACTGTCCATTTATAGCTTCATTGACACATTGTAGGTAATATTTACAAAGTGCCAATCCCGTGCAGAAGTAACCATCCCTAGAGTATAACAGAATGACTGCTGCATTGGAACAATGATTTGCAAACCTGAAAGACAAAATAATCTACATGAAAATGAAAACAAAAGCTCAGGAGAACATTATATCGAGGGAAAACAGTGTTCCATAGACACAATATGCTTACATAACGCTCCCATTGTGTATGACACACCGTTTTGTTTGCGTTTCAATGTCACTTTGATTGACCTTTGTGTTTGACTGTCGTTTGCGACCTTTCCATATCTAGCAGCAATAACCACATACTAACATGCAGCAGTTTGTAGATATAAAATAGAAATCAGAGATGCATTAATACCAATATTTCATTAACATCAACTTTATTAAAAACAAATAATAACACATTAAAGTGCCCCTATTATTCTATTTTAAAGGTTTCTAATTTGTTTTGGAGGTCTCCTACAAAAGATTTACATGCATCCAAGGTTAAAAAACACTTTACTTTTCTCATATTCTACAGTGATACGAACAGTAACGATGGCGTTGGTTTTTCCATATCAATTCCAGCATGAGTCCTCATCCTTTGGAAGTGCAATCAAAGTGGATTCACATTGCAGAAAACAACGTCTTCTTGACATGTCAATAACACAAACCAAACTCTTCCAGGCCTCATCTACAACTACAGTGTTTGAGGGTGGGTCAAATTAGTTGTTTACGGGCAGCCAATGGCATTATGCAAATGTGATACATTGTTACGTAGGTATGTAACAGGAAGTGAGACTCATTTTAGGAAGTTCAGAATCGATTCTTTATTTTAGAAGACAATAACGTTATTTTTTGTTGTGTAGCATTTACAACAAGAACGGTAACTATATTAGCGTCTCCATCAGTGCACTATAATGTTCCGTTTATGATGAGCGTACTGCAATTTTGTCGCCTGCCGCTTTAAATGCTCGAGCTCTTGAAGCAGGATGGATTCTAATTGGCTGTCAATGTTTTTGTTGTTCATCAGCTCGAAAAAAAAATATATTGTTTCTCTGTGCCAGTATAATTATACTTGTGGTGTGGAATCTACTATTCTTTTACATTTAGAATGGTTTTTAAAACTATATCTTTATTGGTATCGTTATAGTTATCTTCCTTCTTATGAATGGCCTTTATTCTCACACAGGCCTCTAATTACAACTCAAGTCCCTATCTCAAATCATTTTCATACTCCTCCTTAAAAACAGTCCTTCTATTTCAGGCTGTGGGAACTGATGGCAAAAGGATATACAGAATAGGAAAGTAGCATTGTTGGGAGCAACAGCACTGCAACCTGGACCTGTGTGAAAATATGACTACAGAGTCCCCAGTCAGAAAACTGATACTGAGGGGGTCAGTCTGGATCACTTACGGAATCAAATACGGCTCTGTTGGATACTGGCTACCAGGAGGGCGAATACCAACCCAAACGGCAGCTCTGAATAAACACTGGAGCCGTGCTGCTAACACCGCTCTAGCTCTTTAAGCACTGGTGCAGGAATGTGATTTATTGGAACCTGTGCACAAACACAAAATCTGACTTCTGAGATGAAATATCAATATGCTGTATTTCTACTTGCTGTTAGAAAATTATTTCTGTTTTATGTATTTCACTTTTACCAATTTTCCATAATAAGGCCTTTTGATAAAACTCTCTTAAGACATTAAGGGATCTCAAAATCAAGTGACCTGAGGCTGCTAAGTAGAGCATGTTCACAACAAATACAAGTGGTTTTACAACCATGAATTTAACTATATAGAGCTAACTATATGCCAAAAGTTTAAGACCCCTGAATCAGAGGGCTGTATACTAGCACTCAGATATCAGTTCCTCAATACTATTATCCTTTGTGAAAAAGAAGTGCACTTTAGCATACTTTTAAAAATAGCACTTATTACTGAAATAATACACAATTGCAATGTTTTCAGACAATTAACTGCATGTTATTTACAATTAAATGAAAATGAAACTCTCTCTCCTCCCCCATCATGAGTGTATATGCCCCCTACTGCTGATTGGCTCACTCTCTCTCCTCCCCCATCATGAGTGGACACGCCCCCTACTGCTGATTGGCTCAAGGAGTGTTCGACTTCATGCAGTGCTGCGCAGACCGATCGGCGGCTGACTAGAAGCAGTGCATGCCAGTTAGAAATTTTGTCCGACTTGAGACAGCGCCGACGCCACGTGACTGTGAGGTATGCCATCAAAGTGCAGATAGAGCGATTCGAGAGCAGCCAGCTGGTTCATTCTGTGCAGCTTCTCCAGAGCGGCTGCACGAGCTCTGATGACGACACAACTGTTCCACGATTGGCCGGATTCACCACATGACCGCGATCACGTGTTTCGTGTTTATTCTAAAACCTTCAGTTCCACTAATGCTCACAAATCTGTTTTTTTATAGTCACAATGTTATATTGTGTCATGTTTATCAAAATAAAACTGATAAAAAACATACCCCACTTATTTGGTATTTAAATAGTATAGGCTTATGTTGAACTTTACTCTTGTACAAACAGACGCTGTATTAAGCAGTACATAAAGTGGGCCTATTGAATGAAAATGTCTCTGAAACATCTGTGTATTTGACAAATATTGCATTTATTTTGCTTCAGCTGTGATAAAGTATGCAAACACCACATTAGCGTCACTACAGGAAGCAGAAAGTGTCTGACTTCATGTCTCCGTTCGCAGATCCTCCCCACCTGCACGCGGCAACTCTCGCCGATCGGTTACATCCAGGCACAGCCGATGTCGAACACACCTACTCTCTCTCCTCACCCATCATGAGTGTATACGCCCCCTACTGCTGATTGGCTCACTCTCTCTCCTCCCCCATCATGAGTGTATACGCCCCCTACTGCTGATTGGCTCACTCTCTCTCCTCCCCCATCATGAGTGTATACGCCCCCTACTGCTGATTGGCTCACTCTCTCTCCTAACCCATCATGAGTGTATACGCCCCCTACTGCTGATTGGCTCACTCTCTCTCCTCCCCCATCATGAGTGTATACGCCCCCTACTGCTGATTGCTCACTCTCTCTCCTCCCTCCCTTTAGTATATTAGTCTACATAAAAATAAGTGTATACTTCTTTAAAGCATGACAAGATTATTGAAACAATGATTTAAAATGTACTTCAAAGTAAAACTTAATTTTGAGTCTAAGAAACAATCAAGAAAGTGTACTCCCTTTAAGTACACTCAAGTGGCCTGTTATTTTATTAATATTATATTATCTGCAAGTTGTCAAAGTGTGGTTGCAGAAAATGATGAAAAAGCAGGATCTATGCGCAACAGTCTTTACACAGACTTGTTTTAAATAATCTTTTAAGATTTGAAGTACACTAAGTGTTCATTCAATACAATTAAGCGCATTCTTTTTCACAAAAGATAACTACTTTCTAAGACATGGTGTGCGTGTCAACAGTTCAGGGATGTGCTTCCCAAAAGCATTGTAAGCCTAAGCAGAACCATTGCCACCAATGGTCTCTATGATCAACTTGGTTCACGATGCTTTTGGAAAATGCAGCCCAGTTTGGGAAATCAATTAAGGAATAATAAAGAAGTAAAATATACCCCTCAATAAATGGCTTGTATTTAGGTGACACATAGCTAATTTATCTGAGCTCTCAAACTGGATGGTAACCTCTGCCGCTATAATGTGCTGGCTAATAAAATGTGCAACTGTCATTTGGCAAATGTATGATTTTATGGCTACTGCATTATTCTCTCAGCAGAGTAATTGCTTTGACAACCAAAATAATAGATGACTGGCCTTGTTCTGAGAAATTTGCTACGTGCCATGAAACCAGAAGCAGCTTTACACCTGGATTGTAAATTTATTTTGGCAGGGTTTGTTGTACAAAATGGACTAAATGGGGCAATGCTACTTTTAAAAGCAGTGACTAAAGAAGTCATTCTTAAATTGACAAGGTCCTTGCGCACTGAATGTGAAACAAAAAAGCATTTTCATTAGGCAGCTTTAATGCATGATACAAGCACATGCACATTTAATTCCCTCTACAGGTCGTTTGCATAAATAATTTTACATACACATTTTTTTAGAGCATGTTTAGCCAATGCCTCATTCTTTCTGAAGGCTCTTAAAAGTACAACATAAACTATTTGTCTCTGCCTTTCATGTCACAATGTTCATGACCAATCCTACCCATAGATTTGAACTCTTTCCCCACCACTGACGGAAATTTCCGGCTTTCCGTGTTTTCACTGTTATATGGTAGGGGAGCACTATTACGCATCTTCTGAAGGAGTACTGAATCTCCTGATCAAAACACAGGGGAAGAAGAAGCAGAAACAAGCTATAGCAAGCAGCAAATAATGCGATCATCAACATTAATCAACATATAAATCAAAACTATGAAAAATGTTACTGAATGAAATATCGACCCAGGACGAGCTACAGGACTGTGAAGCTTTAGGGGTGATGATGGACTCGATCTACTCCATCTGTGTTTTGATCATTGTTCTGAATCCGATCTGGATTTAGTCTATGACAAAAACGCGATTTTCTCAGCTTTTTGCCATATCTTAATTTGTGTTCCAAAGATGAACGTCATTTTTGAGTAAACAATCCCTTTAAAGGGGTCCTATTATGACCCTTTTTACAAGAGGTAAAATAAGCCTCTGATGTCCCCAGAGTGTGCATGTGAAGTTGTAGCTCAAAATACCCCACAGATAATTTTTTATAGCATGTTAAAATTGTCACTTTTTGAGGGTGAGCAAAAATGCGCTGTTTTTGTGTGTGTGTCCCTTTAAATGCAAATGAGCTGCTGCTCCCGGCCCCCTTTCAGGAAGAGGGCGGAGCTTCTAGAGCTCGTGTTAGCAGCTCCAATTACCTCACGCAGACACGCACTGAAAATGTCCGAAACTGTTCAGCCTTTTATGCTCAATCTGGAGTCGGACAATGATGGAGAGACTCAAGAAGAAGTGACAACATGTAGAATGAGACAGGACGTTTCTGAGTGGTTAGTTGATGAATTTATGTAGCTGATGTGGAGTTACTATCTTCATTGATTAGCATATTCTGGCATGATTATCTATAAATCGCTCATGTGGGAACAGTTGTAAGATATGTTGTCATCTTGCTTTTATGACATGCTATTGCATTTGTGTTATGTGCTGTATTGCAATAAATGTGAAAAGACGGATGCAACAGCTTGAGCAGACTCCCAAATGTGCTCTACTACAACAACTCTTCCTCTTCTCAACATGGCCTCACCCCATTTGTTGCGTGTTCCAGGGGCAGAGTTTATGTAAATTTTAGGGTTTGTGATGTCACCAGCTCGTTGTAGTCCCTACCAGCCATTTGTTGTAGTCCTTAAAAAGAGATTTCTGTAAAAGAAAATATGTCCCTTTGCTTTCAACTTTGAGCGTCGTAACTTTGCAGATGTTGTTTATGCTCAAACAGCAACATTACACACTAACTACAGTTAAAAAAAGGACATATCGAACAGCTCCTCCCCTTTTTTAAAACAGCCAATAGCGTTTAGTTTATATCACAGTTCAGCCAGAGCCATTGAGCTTGGTAAAGCCGCAGTTTCCTCCTAATCTCTAACCATTTCTCCTCCTAATCTCCTTTATATTGCTTTAAAATACAGCATTCTGTACAGAATTCAAATGGTCTGATAAGTTTTGTGTTCATATTTACACTGTCTGAATCGTTCCCTATCCCCTATATAGTGCACTATGTGCCAGTCACCATGTAGAGAATAGTAAATGTGTGAACAAATGACCGATTTCAGCCGCAGCTTCAGCGTCTATTATACTGTAGGGGGCAGGGCTTCAGATTCTAGAGAGCATTTGATTGGACAGAAAATCTGATGAGAAGTGCAGAGTGATGTCATCAAAATCATTGATCCATATTGGCGGAAGTGAGAGACTAAGTTTTGAATGCTTATATCTTCTAAATGTGAATTTTGTCATTGTTTTGGAGCACACTAGCTTATAGATAACAGTAAGACTAACATATTCATACTAAAAGCCAAAAACCTTCAGCTTTGATTTCATGGGGATTTGAGAATGAGAATGTTTTAATTATGACACGATCATAAGCATACATGTCCCCATTATATGTGCCTGAGGGTCAGTGATGTGACAGTATGTCTGGCTATTAATTAGTCTACTCCTTCAGGAGAGATAAGAAACCATGCTGGTGTGGTCAGGGGTGGCTTTTGTAGACTTCGTAACCTAGGCAACATCTAGTGGCTCAGTCTGCTCAGCATGTTGTCCCAAAGGCTCTTTGTTGATAGAGGAATTCAGTCCGCAAGCATGTAGGCCAGCTATCAGAGCCTTTCAACTCAACAAAAGAGACATAGGGCTTCAAGTAATGGAAGTCCTTTCACAGATATTAAACACAGCTCTGAGAAATGGCAGAATTTCATAAGCAGTCTGTGAATGACCCTACATCAGTGTGTGCTGAGCGCATCACAGCAAGTACACATGAAAAGGTCAGGAGTTATGCCACAGCCAATATGCTCCATGACAGCAATGAATTCTTGAGGATAAAATCAAAACCCTAACCCATTTAACTTCATAATGTAATGTGTGTCTGACTGAAAATAGATCTTTGCTGTGGAAAAAAATGTAGGACAGGCTGTAGGTCAAGTTATATGCTTGTTATTTGCTTTTATTGCTGCTACATTGATTACATTATTGTTAACTGCTGTTAAATGACTGCATTCACTACTGGCATCTATTCTACAGGCACAAGTCATTCTACACTACCAGTCAAAAGTTTGGAATAATTAAGACTTTTTTAATGTTTTTGAAACAAGTCGCTTATGCTCACCAAGGCTGCATTTATTTGATCAAAACTTCAGTAAAAACAGTAAAATTGTGAAATATTATTACATTTTTAATATATTCTAAATTCCTGTGATCAAAGCTGAATTTTCAGCATCATTACTCCAGTCTTCAGTGTCACATGATCCTTCAGAAATCATTCTAATGTGCTGAATTGCTGCTCAATTATTATTGATTATTATTGGTGCTTAATTATTAATAATGGTACTTATTATTATCAATGTTGAAAACATTTTTGCACCTTTTTTTGCAAATTTTATAAACTTTTGATGAATAGAAAGTCATTATAAATGTCAGTACTCTCCCCCCGCCGCCCACCCACCCCCAACAAAACCAAAAACAACAATATCTTGACATAATTAGCACCGTGATGTAAACGGTCCCACAACGCACATACTTGCCCTCACATGAACAGAGCCCAGCCCTTCCTGAAGAAGGTGGGCCGGACAAACACAAGCATTGAAAGAGGCCCAGAGGAAGCCAATGAAACCAATGTGACTTCCTGAATCAGAGTATGGAAACAATAAGAACTGCTTCACAGAAGGAGGAAGAAAGTGTGAGACATAAACAAAAGAGCACCAAGAGAAAATTACGAAATAAACTGGATTTATAGATACTGTAGATTAAGGATAATTGCTGCAGGATGAAATTACACCACACTGAACGACAAGCGCCTGTGACTCCTCTATGGTGTCAATCAGATTTCCACGCTGATGACTTCTCTTGTTCTAGCAGGTTGTTAAGCCCCAGCGGCTCTAATCACATGCTCTCTGTGAGGTACATTATCAAACACAGTCAGGTGGGCTGAAACAGGATGGACTTCTACAAAAGGCCACCTGCATAAAGAGACATGTCTGATGAATGGGGTCCCAAGATTGATTTGGCTACACAAAACTAATGCGCTGACAAAATAAAAATTTAAATTCATTATTTAAAAAAAAAAGTCCACACCTAAATATAATAAATCATATGAATTATATTAAACAATGTAGGGTTGTTGTTGTTTTTAGGTTTTTTACTTCACAGTAATTCATTCAACTTTTATTTTTGTTTAGCTGGCCATACATATCCTTATATTTTTCATTGCTTTACTTTAAAGCAAATGTTTTTTCAGTTCAACATGAAACAACATTCACAACTCATTTTATTTGCATTATGACTTCAGTGAATCTGCCTTGAAAAATAGTACAAATATGTTGGATATGACTTGATCATAACCAGTAGAAGTTTTATACATTCTTATATATGCACTATATTGCCAAAACTTTAATGACATCTCATTCTTAATCGGTAGGGTTTAATATGGAGTTGGCCCAACCTTTGCAGCTATAACAGCTTCAACTCTTCTGGGAAGGCTTTCCACAAGGTTTAGGAGTGTGTTTATGAGAATTTTTGACCATTCTTCTACAAGTAGAAGCGCATTTGTGAGGTCAGGCACTGATGTTGGATGAGAAGGCCTGGCTCGCAGTCTCCGCTCTAATTCATCCCAAAGGTGTTCTGTCAGGTTGAGGTCAGGACTCTGTGCAGGCCAGTCAAATTCCTCCACACCAAACTCGCTCATCCATGTCTTTATGGACCTTGCTTTGTGCACTGGTGCGCAGTCATGTTGGAACAGGAAGGGGCCATCCCCAAACTGTTCCCACAAAGTTGGGAGCATGAAATTGTCCAAAATGTCTTGGTATGCTGAAGCCCAACCCCTGAAAAACAACCCCACACCATAATCCCCCCTCCACCAAACTTTACACTTGGCACAATGCAGTCAGGCAAGTACCGTTCTCCTGGCAACAGCCAAACACAGACTCGTCCATCGGATTTATTAGTGATGATCTATATATATATATATATATATATATATACACACTTTATTGTGTGTTTTTCCCCTTATGTTTTCATTTAGATTAACTTTGCAATACTTAACACTCAAAGTTAATATTTAAAAACACTAATAGTTTATTAAAACTGCTAAATGTACTCCAATCTGTATTCTAATCTAATCTGTAAGAAAATCTCAAAATTAATATCCATTTTTCATATTCTATATTATAATGTTGTGAAGCCTAAATCCACTTTTAATATCAGCCATTTTGTGATTTATCAGATTATTTGCTTATCGTATGGCCCAGAATGTTCATATCAGTGCATTCAATTATTACTTTTTCCTCTCAAATGCATCCGTGGACAGTGTAAATGTATCACTCTGAGGCATTAAATGAACAGTGGGAAAGAATAATATAGGCTAGCTAGAGAATGAACATTTGTACCAGTGCATGGAAACTGCATGGCCTCTTACTGCGAATGTTTCCCGCTGGAAACACAGAAGCAGACAGCTCTGGGCATGCAGTTTAAGAGATGGGATGTTACAGACAGGTGCAGGCCAGTTTGACATGCTGAAAGAGGTGGCAGGGAGAGCGAACACAGCGTCGTACTGTACCGTGTGCAGTGCAGGAACATGTGACCAACTTCATGTAACCAATAATAAGCACACACAAAGCATGCTGCCAGATCACTTCCCACACAGGCATATTAATAACATCTGCTGTGCAGGGGGCATTTTATACTGTGCTGCAAAAACAAAGGCATTCGTCAGTGTTGCAACACGTTCATCATACCTGTTCACAAACGAGAATGAGAAGAATGCAAGCCCACCCCTAATGCTCTCTCTTACTCTATCCACCTTTCCAAATGTGCTTCCCTCACTCTTTCCCCTCTCATGGCCAATCTGATATCAAGTACTCTCAACATCAACATCGCTGATATTGATACTAATACCTCTATTAAATTGAGCATTTTTTTGTTGTTGTGATTTCTGCAGATAAAATGCGTAATTACAGCCTTTTAATATTACATTTTGGGGCTATATTGTAAGAATTTCCATGTATTAATTGCTTTTTGTATTGCCAATACGTGAACAGTTTGTAATGAAACTTAAAACATGAGACCTTCCCCGACTTCCTAGGTTGTCTATGAAAGCCTGTAGTCTGATTTTTATGTGTAGGACTCGATACGTTTTTGCCAGGAAAATCAAAAGAATGTGAAATTTACGCTCCCGAGAGCCACTTTCCCGTTCAATGACATATGAAACGAATGCTTATACAATGTTCAGGATAATGTCGAAAGAGCTATTCTGTACTGTAATATCAATGTATAACAAACATAGCCAGATCTAGTCTATAGTCTCAGATATACTTTATAATCAAACTATCATAACAGTGTAATTTTAATTACCTCATTTGTCGACATGATGCCGGTGAATTGCAGAGTTGGTGCAAAAATATCCACATTGCTACGATCAGATACTTTCTTAACTGCTGTTTTCTCACCGCAGACAGTTTAGTTGTGTGTTTATATTGTTATTGAGTGGAAAGCGTGCAGCACATATTTACACATTCATGTAAACGTCGCTCAGCAGCATGGACAGCGTCAGGATGTTTGCTGAAAAGGTGTTTCCAACTTCTTATTACTTCTAAGCAAAGAACGAAAAAGAACTTCGTTGTGAGTATATCGGGGCTTTGAATCACATTCAGACTGTTGTACGTTACATGTGCATGAGTGCCGACACAAGCAATAAGTTACTGGCTGCAGTTCACTTGACGGCCACCGGTGTCGCTAATAACAAGGCTTTCTTTTTTTTTTATAGCCACTTTAACATTAAATAGGCCAAATTGTAACTACAGACTGCTTTTGTACAGAACATTTTTTTTTTTTTTTTTTTTAAATGAACTCTCCTTGTGATCTTTGCATACAATTTTATCCATGTGAAAAAAACATAATTAGGATGATTAGGATACAAGGAAAATGTGTTTTATTATGATATAATGGTAACACTTTAGTTTAGGTTTTAATTCTCACTATTAACTAGTTGCTTATTAGCATGCCTATTACTAGGATATTGGCTGTTTATTAGTACTTAAAGCACGTATTAATGCCTTATTCTGCATGACCATATTCTACATCCCTTAATCCTACCCAATACCTAAACTTAACAACTGCCTTACTAACTATTAATAAGCAGTAATTAGTAGTAAGAGTAGTAGTAGTTGTAGTTTATAGTTAGTTAATAGTGAGAATTGGACCCTAATTTAAAATGTGACTGATAAAAAATATAAAAAAAATATTAATAATAAATATTAATATTGAATATTTGTTGGACGTTATGTGAAAATAACAGTTAAAGAAATTTAGGACACAGCTTCAGCCAAATGTTCTATCCTGTTTATTTCATAACTTTCGGCATTTTATCCACCTTATTTTTAACATATTTTAACAGCCTTTTTTATCTTGAATATGCAAAGGCTTCAAAGGGTTTTAACAGCTTCCAATTATTTTAGCTGTAAAACAACAGTCCATTATGTTGCTTGATCTTGGAACTTGGTATTTGTTATCATATTATTTTAATTTATTATCGTATTCATAAACACACTGGTTTGTTGCACAAATTGTTTTATTGTGTATTTACCCATATCAGCAAATTAATGTCTCGCAAATTCTCAGAAAATAGTTTATTTCTGCATTGAAAAAATAAGATGGATAATATCTTAGATATATTTCATAATGCCTTCTATATTATTTTTTTTCTATTAGTGCATGAACTGTGTGCATCTTAGAGCTACATTTTAGTTCATGCATATTTTACAAATAAGCCATGAACATGGATCCATTTTGCACATTTGTTGCATTAAATCCTCTTATGAAAAAAAAAAATGCTAAAGTGTTGCAGGTGTTCAGGAAGGTGCTGGAGTGGTTTTAGTGTTTTAGGAGAAAGTAACATCTAAGTGGGCTTTTACACCTGATGCCCTTTAACCCCACTGTACTGTACCCTATAATATAGAATGGCATGTGTGAGGGGCTAAATCTTAGAAAACTATATGTAGAAACGTCTCTGTTACGTATGTAACCCTCTTTCCCTGAGGAGGGAACGGAGATGTTACGTTAGTGACTGACGAATAGGGGTTTCACTTAGAAGCCTATCATCTTCGAGTTCTAGAAAACGAGCCAATGGCAATGAAATGCCATGGGTCTGCGGAATTTGCATAGCGTAACTCCGCCCCACCTCGTGGGTATATAAGGAAGGACGCTGGCAATCTCACATTATGTTACCTGCTGAGGAGCCGAGACTGAACTCCCGGCCATTCCAGTGGTGCAGCAGAAGTGGCAGAGGGACGTAACGTCTCCGTTCCCTCCTCAGGGAACGAGGGTTACATACGTAACCGAGACGTTCCCTTTCGTTCAGTCACTCCGAGTTACGCCAGTGACTGACGAATGGGGGTCCAATCCAATTACGCCACTCGGCTGTCTTCCAGTGCCCTGCGCAAGTGTGAGCTCCCTGTCGTGAGACTAGCACGGACGAAGGATTCCACTTAACACAGGAATACCAAGGTACACTGGGAAGCATATTCCACGTGGAAACATGCAACACCATGCCTGCCTGCAGGGAGGACTTAAGAATACACATATGACCCACGTATGGGCTGCATATGGAGCACTCTGGGGTATCCAGCCGAAGGTGGAAATTTTTCAACCCCAGGGGTGGCAAGGGGCTTGCCAAGGGAAAGACACCTGCTCAGAGAGGCTTACAGTGGAATACACATGTGGGGGTTGCCCAGAGGGGGAACCATGCACATGGAGGCACCTAGCCTAACACGAGGGCTGACCGAGCGGGCATGCACTCTGGTGTCAGCATCAACAGTGCTGGAGGAACTCAGGGCTTCAGTGGAGGAAACTCACCTGAGGAAATATCGCACGTATCCAGTCCGTGGAGTGGAATGGCGAGCAAGCGATGACATCGAGCCGGTCCTAGTTACTGGCTACTAGAAGCGAGTACACGAGAGGACACTGGCTCCACTCAGAGATTATAAAATCTTGCAAATGTGTTGGGTGTCGCCCAGCCTGCAGCTCTGCAAATGTCTGTTAGTGAGGCACCATGCGCTAGAGCCCAGGAGGAGGCCACACTCCTGGTGGAGTGTGCCCTCACCCCTAGGGGGCATGGATGACCCTGCGTCTTTTAAGCCAAGACAATGGCGTCCACTATCCAGTGCGACAACCTTTGCTTGGAGAGAGCCTTTCCCTTCAGCTTCCCACCATAACAGACAAAGAGCTGGTCTGAGGTCCTGAAACACTGCGTTCTGTCTACGTAAGCACGGAGGGCGCGTACTGGACAGAGCAGTGCCAAGGCTGGGTCTGCCTCCTCCAAGGGCAGCGCTTGCAGGTTCACCACCTGATCTCTGAAAGGAGTGGTGGGAACCTTGGGCACGTATCCAGGCCGGGGTCTCAGGATCACGTGAGAATTAGCCGGCCCGAATTCCAGGCACGCTTCATCAACCGAAAATGCCTGCAGGTCCCCTACCCTCTTGATGGAGGCCAAAGCTACCAGAAGCGCTGTCTTCATAGACAGGAACTTAAGCTCAACTGATCGCAAAGGCTCAAAGGGAGCTCTCTGCAGGGCAGATAAGACCACTGCGAGGTCCCAAAGGGGTATGAGGGGAGAGCGAGGAGAATTTAGTCTCCTAGCCCCCCTCAGGAACCTGATGACCAGGTCGTGCTGACCTACTGTTTTCGACTCCACAAGGTCGTGGTACGCAGAGATAGTGGCCTGACAGTGTCTGTGCAAGAAGGCTCACTGGGGGAAACACAAGCTCAAATGGGTTTATCTAAAGCAGCAAGTGCATCACATTACGTTTTCATCAACTAACAGGTTATTAAAGTTTACTGTAGCTATGTGGGCACTCAGTTTTTTTGTTTTTTTCTGTAATTTGGCCAAAATATTATGTTAAAAAAGATGAAGTGCATTGCACATGCTATTTAAGACATTATTGGCTTTGACTCGACGACAAATACTATACTTTAAAAAATGCTCGGTTGTTTTAACCCAAATTTGGTTCAAATATGAACAAACCCAACCGTTGGGTTAAAAAAATGTAATTAGAAAATTTAACCCAACGGCTGGGTTTGTCCACATTTGACCCAAATTTGGGTAGAAACAACCCAGCATTTTTTAGAGTATAGATTAAGACACTCTTCTCCGCTCCTCAAATACATAAAATATTAGCCATTATATATATATATATAGTGTTTCTCGAGTAAAGAAATGCTGTAATTATTTAAAGAACCAGTTTAAGAAGCAGAGACGGTCCAAACTGTGTGTGGCACTTTATTCACGATAGAGGCGGGGTGGAGTTATGAGATTTAACCGACAGTTTAAGGATCCAATGGAGTCACGAGGTTTAGTCACAAACTCTTTTTAGTACTTTTCATTGATTAAATATTTGCAAAACCCACAGACAGAAGTAAAGGGTGACCAATAGTAATGATTTACAAGGTTTCTGCCCAACAGTGATGATATGGCTTATAACAGTGATATTATTAAACAACTCATCACAATTAACCTCATGATTTTTTGTAGTTAACACCATTCAGGACATGAGGGATGCTGGAGAAAAACAAGTAGCTTATAAGTAGCTTCATAACTTATAATACATAAATTTAGTTTGAAATAACTGCAGATGTTTCTTAATGAGCACTGTTTGTGAATGCAGTGTTTCAGCGTTTGTGTTCATGTTAAAACAAGAAGAAAAACAAATATTTTTACTCTATTTATTTATAATATGTTTTTTTAATGAACTAGAAACAGTTCATTTTTCCACTTCGAAGCTTATGATGCATATAATTATAAACTGTTACAATCATCAATGTAATAAGACACTTAGTTTGACTATATCTGTGATGGCAACAAAAAACAGGTAAAAACAAACTCATGTATCAGTCTTGCTATTAATGGATTCATTCTTCTCATTAAATGCCAAATAAATAGCTGACTGCACTTGATAAACTCTTTAACAAGGCCGTTGTGAGCAAAACCACAAATTCAGTCAAATTGTGTGTCGCAGCATGTAAATAGGGTTTCACAATAACAAGAGCAGTAACAATCCTCAACAGAGCAGCCAGTAAACTAATACAGCAAGACTCCACTCAGGATCATTACTTATCATTTCTAAATAAGGGTTTGCTGCGTGCCTGCACACATATGCATGACAGCACACGCTATGTAACAGTTAAGAGGCAATTAGCGTGTTGCAAGGACTGAGGGTGTGCATTTGTTTACTCAGAGGCCAAGCACTGAGAGAGAGTGTACTAGGGTAATCTTTAACAGTTCATCCAAAATGTAATTCTGTTATTTAATCACCCTTGTGTTATTGAAACATGCAAGCTGTTTTTTTTTTGTTTTTTTTTGTTGATAAAACACAAAAGGAGAAATTTGTTTCTGCCTCAGAACAAAACTCACAATTCCACTTTTTATCGCAATAGAATTGTGATTCTATAACTTACAATGTGACTTTAATTCTCACAATGTGACTATATCATCAATTATCGAAGACTTAAATTCACAATTGCGACTTCATAACACAATTCTCTTACAGTTGAGAATTTGTCAAAATTTGTCTTTCCATCTTACGTGTCTTTTATTTTATTTTATTTTTTACACTGAGGCAAATACAGGCTTCCATATTACACATATATTTTCCATTGAAACACAGTTTACTGTGACCACAAGCTCCAAAAAGACAAAAATTTACTGGTATTTGCGCCATTATTTACCGCCCAAAAAAGCATGTCTTAGATGCTAATTTCCGCTGCTCTTGGTAGATTGTGTTGGTCATTATGGAAATGATCCATTTTTGTCTGTGTCCTTAGTGTGCGTGTCGTCAGTAGATCATGTGCAGAACTTTCCACTTCCATCTGTGCTTTTATGGGATTGCGCTCTCACGTCCTGTTCTTGCCCTGTTCTTGCCCGCTCTCTTGCCCTGTTTAGTTAATCTGGCCCCAAGTGTTTTAAAATAGAAGCAAATAACGTGTAAGACTATACATACAATATACACTCACCTAAAGGATTATTAGGAACACCATACTAATACTGTGTTTGACCCCCTTTCGCCTTCAGAACTGCCTTAATTCTACGTGGCATTGATTCAACAAGGTGCTGAAAGCATTCTTTAGAAATGTTGGCCCATATTGATAGGATAGCATCTTGCAGTTGATGGAGATTTGTGGGATGCACATCCAGGGCACGAAGCTCCCGTTCCACCACATCCCAAAGATGCTCTATTGGGTTGAGATCTGGTGACTGTGGGGGCCATTTTAGTACAGTGAACTCATTGTCATGTTCAAGAAACCAATTTGAAATGATTCGAGCTTTGTGACCTGCTGGAAGTAGCCATCAGAGGATGGGTACATGGTGGTCATAAAGGGATGGACATGGTCAGAAACAATGCTCAGGTAGGCCGTGGCATTTAAACGATGCCCAATTGGCACTAAGGGGCCTAAAGTGTGCCAAGAAAACATCCCCCACACCATTACACCACCACCACCAGCCTGCACAGTGGTAACAAGGCATGATGGATCCATGTTCTCATTCTGTTTACGCCAAATTCTGACTCTACCATCTGAATGTCTCAACAGAAATCGAGACTCATCAGACCAGGCAACATTTTTCCAGTCTTCAACTGTCCAATTTTGGTGAGCTCGTGCAAATTGTAGCCTCTTTTTCCTATTTGTAGTGGAGATGAGTGGTACCCGGTGGGGTCTTCTGCTGTTGTAGCCCATCCGCCTCAAGGTTGTGCGTGTTGTGGCTTCACAAATGCTTTGCTGCATACCTCGGTTGTAACGAGTGGTTATTTCAGTCAAAGTTGCTCTTCTATCAGCTTGAATCAGTCGGCCCATTCTCCTCTGACCTCTAGCATCAACAAGGCATTTTCGCCCACAGGACTGCCGCATACTGGATGTTTTTCCCTTTTCACACCATTCTTTGTAAACTCTAGAAATGGTTGTGCGTGAAAATCCCAGTAACTGAGCAGATTGTGAAATACTCAGACCGGCCCGTCTGGCACCAACAACCATGCCACGCTCAAAATTGCTTAAATCACCTTTCTTTCCCATTCTGACATTCAGTTTGGAGTTCAGGAGATTGTCTTGACCAGGACCACACCCCTAAATGCATTGAAGCAACTGCCATGTGATTGGTTGATTAGATAATTGCATTAATGAGAAATTGAACAGGTGTTCCTAATAATCCTTTAGGTGAGTGTACATATGTGTCTAATTCCGATGCTATGGCATTTGTATTGATATTTAAAGATGATCTTTAAGCATGACTGTTTGAAATGGTAACACTTTACAATAAGAGTCCATTTGTAACATTAACTAAGGTTAATAAACGTATTGTTAATTTGTGGATTTCAACATTTAAAGTTGTGTCTCTTAACATTAGTTAATGCACTATGAACTAACATGAATTATCAAGGTATAAATAATATATACATTTTTTTTATTTTATATTTATATGTAATTTATTTTATTAATACACTATTTTATGTCTTATGCTTGTTTTCATTCAGTATCCATTTTAATTTTCGGTTTAATTTTCGGTCCATTATCGGTTGATTAATCGGTTATCTGTAAAATCCACTATTGGTTGACCTCTACTTCAAAGGTAAGATCTCATAATGCAGTTCCTTTGCTTTCTAAATTTGGGCCAGATCATTCTCTCCAGCTCAGAACACAAGGAGCAAAACACAGATCAGATGTGGGAGGTCTTTATGGACTATTTTCCCTCTGTCCAGAGGCAAACCACCCACTTCAAATCAGGTTTTGTTCTAGTACTCAGTGTTACAGTTTTTCTTCACCATGGACAATTGTTTTTCAAAGAACCTTTAAAGCCGAGTTCCCTTTGAATGCTGTAATCGCCTACAGCTCGTGCGAGGGGCAAACTCTCTGGGAGATGCTTTAAAAGGATGCCGCTTTTAGTATTTTTTCTTCTTCCCAGTGTATGCATTTTCCTTCGAGGCTTCTGATATCTTTGTAAGCAGGGCCAAAGATACGGTCAGTTTATGAGGGAGAGACCAAAAGAAAAAAACATCACAGCAGTGCCTTGGGGGGAAACTTCCTTCTTTTCCCTCACAGTTTCGCTGACAAGACATCACACTGACACCGGCTCACCTCATTAGTTCAGAGAGAAATTTCTCATCTCATCTGCATGGTCAAAACCTGACAAACATGATTATAATGCTATTAAACCCATTCATTAAAACAGATCATATGAGAGAAATGAGGCAGATCAAAGGAATGATATAAAACAGCATATTTTACCGCACTTGCCTTGTGTGATATTTTTTTTTAAATAATTTAATATTTATGAGATGTAATGAAATGACATTCCTGGATTCAAAAACAGCCGGATGAACCGTAACACAGCATCTTAAAGTGTGAGTTCACCCAAAAATGATCCCATAATTTACTCACCCGCAAGTCATCCTAGGTGTATATGACTTTCTTCTTTCAGACGAATGCAATCAGAGTTATATTAAAAAATATCCTGGCTCTTCCAAGCTTTATAATGGCAGTGAATGGTACCTTAGTTTTTGAAGCACAAAAAAGTGCATCCATCCATCACAAAAGTAATCCACACGACTCCAGGGGGTTAATAAAGGCCTTCTGAAGTGAAGCGATGCGTTTGTGCAAGAAAAATATCCATATTTACAACTTTATAAACTATAATCACTGGCTTCCGGTAATGTCCGTACGCGAGTCGCATTCCGAAGGAAGAGTGACCTCTGACCCGACACATGACGTAGGATGTAGGGGTAGTGTAAGCTTAGGTGAGAGTTGACACCTCTCGTGGTTCAAACACATAGGGCTGGGCAACAAACTTAAGCTCCTCCCACATTTCTCTTTAAAAATTTGCGTTTTAGACTTCTAATTCATTACCGGTGTCATGCGTCGGGTCAGAGGTCACTCTTCCGCCGGGACTCGACCTGCGTACGCCCGTTACAGGAAGCAAGTGATTATAGTTTATAAAGTAATAAATATGGATATTTTTCTTACACAAACGCATTGCTTCGCTTCAGCAGGCCTTTATTAACCCCCTGGAGTCGTATGGATTACTTTTATGATGGATGCACTTTTTTGGGCTTCAAAATCTAAGGTACCATTCACTGCCATTATAAAGCTTAGAAGAGCGAGGATATTTTTTAATATAACTCAGATTGTGTTTGACTGAAAGAAGAAAGTCATATACACCTAGGATGACTTAAATGTGAATAATGGGATAATTTTCATTTTTGTGTGAACTAACCCCATAGTTCAGAGGCCATATTTTACAAAGGGTGTCCTAGACTTCTCATTTTCCTCAGTTATTTTGCCTTATTTCCAGATTCAATGACAGGCTCTTTCTTACATACTAGAGCATGTACGCACATGCACACTCTTAAAAAAACGGCGCTTTAAATCTCTTGACAAACTGAAAGACGTAATTGGCATTATAAAAATTTCAAAAATCAGGAAGTCAGGAATCATGCAGTGCAAAATCTCTACAAAAACCACTCTTACAAAAATAAACTTTAAATTTGAGTTTGCACTTTCAGCAGGTGTATGTCTACAAAGACGTTGAATAAAATATGAGTGAAAATAGACATCCCAAAAAGGCAAAGTTTTATCTCAGAAGACCAGCAATATTAACATGAGCTAATTAATATTCATGAACTCAGCCTTCACCACAGCCCGTCCATCTTTGGCCCCTCCACTGTCACAACCACAGTCAGACTCCATTAAAAAAATGATTAGAAAAAATGTTCAAGAAGGAAATAAATATTCAGAAGTTTACTTTTGTTCTTGTTTTTTGTTTTTTTTCCAGCTGTAACATTTATAGCCATGTTTTTTTTTTTTTATTTCATTTCAAACCTCAATTTTAATTGGGTACAAGTTAAAACTTCTTCAACTTATCAACTAACGAACCTTGTATGCCATTGAAAATTCAGTGTAAATTGGATGCACAAATTTTCACTTTTGTCATACATGGCAAAGAAAGTGTGAAAATACAAAAAAAAACAACAAAAAAAAACAGATTTTCTGATCTTAGCTGATCTCCCAGCCAAGTCTTTTTTGCTGGTTTTAAAGAGAACTTGTCAGCTGATCAAACTGAGAGACTAGCTTGGCTACACTGTAAAAAAAATTCTCTATAAAATAACGGTAAAATACTGGAAGCAGAGTCGCCAGCAATTTACTGTAATTCTTTGGCGAATACTGTGAAATTGCTTTACAGCTTATTACCATAAAAACGAAATACAGTATTTTCCAGTATTTATATTTTACAGTAAAATACTGGCAGAAGAGACGCCAGCAATACACTGTAATTCTACAGCATTAATACTGTGAAATTACTTTACAGCCATTTACTGTAAAAAAAAAAAAAAAAATTCAATTTAAAATACACTCAAAAAAATGGTGAGGTAAAAACAACCCAATTTGGGTCATTTTGGCAACACAGCTCTGGGTCAAAAGGGAACCCCAAAATATTAACGGATATAAAGGATATTACTACAGTAAAAACACAGAAAACAGTAATAGGCTAATAAAAAGGTCAACATTTTTTATAAACAAGAACACCCAAAATGGACAATAATATAGGCAAGAGTAAAAGCAACATGAACATGTGAGTAAGAAAAAGTGCAAAAAAGTCAGTTATATAACTTATACAGTTGAATGAAAAATTTATTAGATTAATAATCAATAATGTTTAAGAACAAATTTGACCAGTTATTTTTCTATTAGTATTTGTTTTGTTTTTTTGAGTAACACTTTACAATAAGCTTCCATTTGTTAGCCTTACACCATGTCTACACCGAACGCAAGGGTGTGATGCGACGCGACAAAAGACAATATAACCCATTATAATCAGTGATGTTGTCTACACTGGATGCGGTGCGACGCGACACGACAAATCCCAGACAGTAAACTGATGCCTCGCTCTATTTATGATGTACTGACATGAAGGACAAACGCTTTGCAACGGTCGCTTTGTCGCGTCCAGTTTAGACAGCTTCTAGCTGTTGCAGTGCGGTGCGTCAGCGGTCGCGTCCGGTGTAGACATGGTGTTAGCTAACTAGCACTTGAAAGACTAATAAATACTGTAACAAATTTATTGCTCATTGTTAGTTTTAAAATGTTAGTTAGCTTTGATGTTTTGATGCTTTCATTGGCATGCAAACAGTGAGCTCAGCTTCAACTGTTAGACAGTTTGCATGGTAAAACCATCTCAGAAAAGTTTCATCTTTAAATTCATCCCCTTTAAAGCATATTTGGCTGTTGCCTCTCGCTTGTTTTTTAAGTGTCCTGGCACAAGTTCTGCATAAAAATGTCAAGTTGAACAGAAAGTTGATTCAAATCCATTTCATCTAGCTGTTTACCGACCGCAAGAACACGCAACACGTAAACGGCCCCCAGAAACGAGACCAATTGCCAGCTTAATAATACAGTGCTTCCTGAAGACTGCAAACCACAGACTAGTCGATTTGAATATATGTAGTTTTTTGTTCATCCCTAGCGTAAATCTGTTGTACTATATGTGGACATGCAGTGTCCTTCACAACTGAAAATCTTGATGGATGTGGAGAGTAGGGGCCCAGAATGGGAATGCTCATCACAGAGCAGTTATTTCAACTTGTACTGCCTCCCATAAATAATTCACGAGCAGAGACCGTTTCAACCTTTATGAGGGAGAGAGCTGGTGAGATTCTCAGGTCAGTCGGAGCTCAAGATGCAAGCGTCACATTTATGAAATAAGCCTCTCACTGTGCAATGCACCCTTGGCCATGAATCACCTCAAACGCATTAAATGAGACAGAGGAGATGGCGAGACGTACTTTTGAACCTGCTCCTGTAGAAGGTTGCAGCAGCTATTTCTTTCTTTATCTACAGATGGGTTTTACCTCATTTAGTCCTTAGAATCGAGCACTTATCAGCACCGATGCCACTTCAAAAGCCGTTTTATATGGATGAATTGCGCTGATTAGCCTCATTTACCACAAGAATGAAAGATCCACTCAGATTTAATCTTTGAGCTTTCTCAGGAACAAGGAGGCCCTCTAAAATAACCTTGAACAGGTATGAAGTTTGCAATCGTGTAAATCTAATTCCTCGGCTTGAGCCCTGAAAGGCTGTCTAAGTCTACCAAATGGATCTCGAAGTGAGTAGGAAAGCTTAGCCCTCTAAATGAGCTTTCCACCCTCCCAATGTCACATTGAGCTTGAAGGAAACGCTCTGGTGGCTGTGGATGCTCCCCTGGGAGGGCCCATGAGCACTTTCATTTTCCCAGATGAAGCCTCCCGCTTTCTCAATGAGTCCGCTATCTGCACTATGAGAGGCCATTAACTCGGTGGCCGGTGACGGTGGGCTGAGGAGTTGTTAAGGATGGGCATTACCGAAGCTTAATGCAGAGCTCACTGAGCATGCTCGATGTGGCAGAACCTCATATGCTTTTCCTTGCTTGAGCAGTCTGGAGATGTCCGCACACACCAAACCTCCACCATTACATGGCCCACAGATTTAGCATCAGCAAACTGCAGCATTCATCTTAGCAAAAAAAGTGTGAGGTGATAAAAATTGTTGAGGCTCCAGCACAGAATTAAAAAATTTTATATCCCGCAGTTTGGATTTTATAACGGGTTTAGATATAAACGTAGAATTGTGAAATATAAACTCGCAATTGTGAGAAAAAAAGTCTGAGTTGTGAGTTATAAACTTTGAATTGCAGGAAATAACATCAGAATTGCGAGGAAAAACTCGTGAGATATAACAAGTTATAAAGTCTGCAATTCTGATTTTATAACAGGCAATTGCGAGTTTAGATATAAATCTATAATTGCGCTATATAAAAAAAACTCGGAATTATAAAAACAAAAATCAAACTTTATATCTTGCAGTGCTGACTTTTTTTTTTTAGAATTGTGAGATATAAACTCACAATTGCAAATTATAAAGTCCGCAATTCCGATTAAGGCATGAAATCATGTAAGCTTTTTTTTCTCAGATTTGATCGTTTATATCCCGCAATTTGGATTTTATAACAGGCAGTTGCGAGTTTAGATATAAACGTAATTGCGGGAAAAAAATCTGAATTGTGAGATATAAATTCGTAATTGCAGGAAATAAAGTCAGAATTGCGAGATACATACTTGCAATTGTGAGGAAAAACGCAATGAAAATTGTTTATATCTCGCAACGCTGACTTTTTTCTCCAAATTGTGAAGAAGAAAAGGCAGAATTGAGATAAAAAGTTGGACAAAAAATATGTGAAAATGTTGTGCACAAATGCTGCTAAGTGCTAATAAGTGTTTGATGTATTGAATACATGGATGAATATAAATAAAAATGCCCATACTGTATAAATATGTGCGGAAACGCTGTAACAGTTTCATATTTGAAAAAAAAAAAACAAAGAATAAAGTTATTGGCCTACATTTTCTAATTATCATCATTGAAATAAAGGTTTAATGAAAATATGGATGTTGGTCAGAAAATGGTGTCCATTTAACTGATGTCAAAGAATTAATTAGGTTAATAAATTCATAATGGGCTTATATATAAATGGACAGAAACCAGGAAATCTTAAAGGGATACTACACTCAAAAAAAAAGAAAATTCTGTCATCAATTACTCATGTTGTACCAAACCTATAAGACTTCTGCTGATCTTTAGAACACAATGATAAATTGATTAAATTTAGGCCTGTATTCACATATAAACAATCATTGATCAATGCACATACATGGAGCACATCCAATATGGTAAATGCAAGTTCAAAGGTGCTTGCTTGACACGCGAGAAACATTGAAGTTTGTCCTCAAGTCACGCCAGGATGTTTGAGCTTCAGCTTCCATATACCATATTTGATCTCTTCAAGACTTGGATTAAACAGATGGCTGCACTCGCTTTCTTATAAGATCTAACAAACTTCACATTATGAATGAACAACTTGTGTATGCTGTTGTTTAAAATAAGCGTGATGAACTAAGGAACAATTTTCATGCACATGGATGTTGTATAAATCGTTCATAGAAACATTATAATATACCTTCATAATTAGGGTTACTCTATTGCCCCTTTATTAGAATTATGCAAATCAGATAATGCCACAAATGCACCCAAGTGCTGAATGCAGTTAGCAAGGGACAGTTCTGGTAAACCATGGAGAATGCAATCGTGGCACATTTCAGTGTTCGATAAGTAAGCCTCCTATCAATCTGCCAAGCACTTTCAACTTATTTAAAATGTTCTTACAGTGCTTTTTGACAGTTTCACAGACACATGTAGTTTTTCTTCCAGCAGATCATAAATGCTGATAGTGCTGATTGCATATCAGACAAGTTGTCTATCAGCACTATAGAGCACAATTTGAGTGAAAGATGAATGAAAACGTCTCGGTTACGTATGTAACCCTCGTTCCCTGAAGGAGGGAACGGAGACGTACGTCGGACGTCACCGACGAATTGGGATCACTTCTGGGAGCCCCTATCAGCTTCGAGTGTATAGAGAACGGGCCAATGGCCATTGGCGTGCGAGATTTGCATCTCGCGCTCCGCCCCGCATCGCGGGTATAAAGCGGAAGCGGATGCAGCGCACATTTGTTTTTCACTGAGGAGCCGAACTAGTGACTCGGCCGCTGCAGTGATGGTACAGCAACTGTGGCGACGGGACGTACGTCTCCGTTCCCTCCTTCAGGGAACGAGGGTTACATACGTAACCGAGACGTTCCCCTTCAGTCGGTCACGTTCGACGTACGTCGGACGTCACCGACGAATTGGGATCCCTATGGAAAACGCCACAGTTACTACCACTTCCAGCGCCCAGCGAAAGCCCCTCAGACCCCCGTCTGTTCGGGGCGGGGAACCTACGCAGGGAGAGTCACTGCTGCTGTTCCGCAAGACCCACTCAGCAGAGTATTGGATAACGCTGGGAAAGCGTGCCCCGGGGGGCCGCTGCGGAAGCCACATCCTACACGTAGGGAGGTATCATGTGGAATATACATGTATGGACTGGCCGTGGGCAGTACAACATACGGAAGTCCCAGGGGTGGCCCCGGCCAATGCAGGCGGGAGACTACACCGCACAGAGACGGCAGAGCGAGCTCTGCCAAGGGAAAGACACGGGCTCGCCGTAGGGAGCCGTACCGTGGAAGAATACACATATGGGACCGCCGTAGGGGTCACAACATATGGATACCCAGCCTAACACAAGTTCCACCAATGCATACGAGTGTTAGACCTGGCGTCGGACGCTCCGCCACGTCTGACTGCCACGGGTTGCGGAGGACTCAACAGGGTTCGCCGTGCTGGGGAACTCGACTGGAGCATATCAGCGCACGTATCCGGTCCATGAGGAGGGGAATGGCGCAGCAAGCCGACACTAGAACGGGCACTTCGGTGTTACCGGCTATTTGAAGCGAGCACACGGGAAGAAACCGGCTCTACACGGAGGCTATAGAATCTAGCGAACGTGTTAGGTGTCGCCCAGCCCGCAGCTCTACATATATCTGTCAGCGAGGCGCCGTGTGCCAGCGCCCAGGAAGAGGCCACACTCCTAGTGGAGTGGGCCCTCAACCCAAGCGGGCAGGGCACGCCTTGGGTTTCATACGCCAAGGCGATGGCATCCACTATCCAGTGAGCCATCCTCTGCTTGGAGACAGCCTTTCCCTTCTGCTGGCCTCCGTAACAGATGAAGAGCTGTTCTGAGGTCCTGAAGCTTTGCGTTCTGTCCACGTAAGTCCGCAGAGCGCGAACGGGACAGAGAAAAGCCAGGGCTGGGTCTGCCTCCTCCGAAGGCAGCGCTTGCAGGTTCACCACCTGGTCCCGAAAGGGAGTGGTGGGAACCTTGGGCACATATCCGGGCCGGGGTCTCAGGATTACCTGAGAGTTACCCGCCCCGAATTCCAGGCACGATTCGTCGACCGAAAATGCCTGCAGGTCCCCTACCCTCTTGATGGAAGCCAATGCAGTCAGGAGTACTGTCTTCCAGGACAGGATTTTTAACTCTACTGACTGCAAAGGCTCAAAGGGAGCCCTCTGTAATGCGGTTAGCACCAGGGGCAAGTCCCAAGAGGGTATAGAGTGAGGGCGAGGCGGATTTAATCTCCTCGCCCCCCTCAGGAACCTGACGACCAGATCGTGCTTTCCTAGGGACTTACCTTCGACCATGCTGTGATTTGCGGCGATAGCGGCAACATACACTTTGAGGGTGGAGGGAGACAGCCTTCGCTCCAACCCTTCTTGCAGGAAGGAAAGCACAGAGCCGATCGAACATCTTCGGGGGTCTTCTCGACGAGAAGAACACCACTCGACGAACAGGTTCCACTTCAACGCGTAGAGGTGCCTCGTAGAGGGGGCTCTGGCGGAAGTGATGGTGTCTACCACAGCCTGTGGTAGGCCACCTAGAACCTCCGCGTCCCGTCCAGGGACCAGACATGGAGTTTCCAGAGGTCCGGACGCGGGTGCCACAGGGTGCCCCGTCTCTGAGTCAGGAGGTCCTTCCTCAGAGGAATGGGCCAAGGAGGTGCTGTCGCGAGGAGCACTAGTTCCGGGAACCAGGTCCGGTTGGGCCAGTATGGCGCAACTAGCAAGACCTGCTCCTCGTCCTCCCTGACCTTGCACAGTGTCTGCGCAAGAAGGCTCACTGGGGGAAACGCATATTTGCGTAGGCCCCGGGGCCAGCTGTGTGCCAGCGCATCCGAGCCGAGGGTCCCCCCGGTCAGGGAATAGAACAACTGGCAGTGAGACGTGTCCGGGGCGGCAAACAGGTCTACCTGTGCGGTCCCGAAGCGACTCCAGATCAGCTGGACCACCTGGGGATGGAGTCTCCACTCTCCTGGGAGCACTTGCTGTCGTGAGAGCTCGTCGGCTGCACGATTGAGCAGGCCCGGGATATGAATGGCACGAAGCGACCTCAGATGCTTCTGACTCCAGAGGAGGAGATGGCGGGCGAGTTGTGACATGCGGCGGGAGCGTAGACCACCCTGTTTGTTGATGTACGCAACGGCCGCAGTGTTGTCCGTACGGACCAGAACGTGCTTGCCTCGTAGCGGCCCTTTGAGGCGGCCCAGCGCAAGACGAACTGCTAACAACTCGAGGCAATTGATATGCCATTGCAGTTGAGGCCCCGTCCACAGACCCGAAACTGCAAGCCCGTTGTACGTGGCCCCCCAGCCGGTGGATGAGGCATCCGTGGAGACCACAGCATGCCTGGACACTTGTTCTAGGGGAACTCCTGCCCGTAGGAACGAAGGGTCCAACCACGGACTGAAGGTTTGGCGACACTTCGGTGTTACTGAGACACGGAATGAGCCGCTCTGCCACGCCCATCTCGGGACTCGGTCGTGTAGCCAGTGTTGAAGCGGCCTCATATGAAGCAATCCGAGCGGCGTCACTGCGGCTGCGGATGCCATATGCCCCAGGAGCCTCTGAAAATGTTTCAGTGGTACCGCTGTCCTGCATTTGAACGAATTCAAGCAGTTCAACACCGACTGGACGCGCTGCTCTGTGAGTCGCGCTGTCAGATTGACCGAGTCCAACTCCATACCGAGAAAAGAGATCCTCTGCACGGGGCAGAGTTTGCTCTTTTCCCAGTTGACCTGAAGTCCCAACAGGCTGAGGTGACTGAGCACCATGTCCCTGTGTTCGCACAACTGTGCCTTCGACTGAGCCAGAATCAGCCAGTCGTCGAGGTAGTTGAGAATGCGAACACCACGCTCTCTCATGGGAGCAATGGCCGCCTCCGCGACCTTCGTGAAGACGCGGGGCGACAGGGACAGCCCGAAGGGTAGGACTCTGTACTGATATGCCCGTCCCTCGAACGCAAAGCGTAGGAACGGTCTGTGTCGGGGGAGAATCGAGACATGAAAGTACGCGTCCTTCAGGTCGATCGCTGCAAACCAATCTTGGGGACGGATGCACCTGAAGATGCGTTTCTGCGTTAGCATTCTGAACGGCAGCCTGTGAAGGGACCGATTCAAGAACCGCAGGTCCAAGATTGGCCGTAACCCGCCGCCTTTCTTGGGTACAATGAAGTACGGGCTGTAGAAGCCTGTCTTCATATCGGCTGGAGGGACCGGCTCTATCGCGTCCTTCGCCAGTAGGACTGCGATCTCCGCCCGTAGCACGGGGGCGTCCTCCTTCGACACGGAGGTGAAGTGAACGCCCCTGAACTTGGGGGGCCGCCGAGCGAACTGAATCGCATAGCCGAGTCTGATAGTACGGATGAGCCAGCGGGACGGGCTGGGGAGCGCTAACCAGGCTCCCAGCGACCGAACCAGCGGGACCAACGGCACCACAGACGTACCCGCAGCGGGGCAGCGCAGCGGAGTGCAGGGACCCGACTCGGACGGCATCGCGGCCCGAAGTGGGGTCTGAGTGCGCAATGCAACACTTACCTGCTTCCGCTGAGGGGGTGCACGAGTGTGCGGAGGCCTCTTGTGTGCGTCCTGGACACAGCCAGCACCCCCTGCTGGCGATAAGAGAGGCACCGGAGGGTGACAAGGCATGGGAGCGTCGTACACCGCCAAGCGCGCTCTCTTGGCACCCAGAGATTTTAGAAACAGCTCTTTTTTTGAAGTTTTGGGTACCACTGGCCCGAAGGCCAGTGGCGGAACAGAAACCAAACAAGAACATAAAATTCTCTCCCGGCCCTCCAGCGGGAGAAGGAGCGGTGCTGTCACCACCTCCTGAAGAGCTGTCTCCTCCATCTCTGGGTGGCCCGTCTCAGGGTCTCTTACGACGACGCTTGCCACCTGGTTTGGCAGCGGCCTGAGCGGGCTGGACGGCCTTCCCGCGGCCGGCTCCACGCCGTTGCCCTGGTGGAGGCTGCTGCTGGGCTGGGGCGGGAGCGGGGGCGGCGGCGGGCGGCCGCCCTCGGCGACGAGCAGGCGGAGGAGCTGCGGCCGGCGGCTGGGCAGCAGCTGACCGCCGGGGCAGGATGTGTTTGATGGCCTCCGTCTGCTTCTGGACAGTCGAGAACTGCTGGGCAAAGCTCTCGACCGCGTCGCCGAACAGCCCAACCTGGGAAATGGGGGAGTCCAGGAACCGATACTTATCAGTCTCCCTCATATCGGCCAGGTTGAGCCAGAGATGTCGCTCCTGGACCACAAGAGTGGACATCGCCTGACCAATGGAACGGGCGGTGACTTTCGTCGCCCGGAGGGCGAGGTCCGTCGCCGTCCGGAGCTCCCGGAGGAGCTCTGGGTCAGGTCTACCCTCGTGCATGTCCATGAGTGCCTGGGCCTGGTGCACCTGGAGCAACGCCATGGCATGCAAGGCGGACGCAGCCTGTCCACAAGCCTTGTAAGCCTTCCCAGTTAGACTGGAGGAGAACTTACAGGCCTTGGATGGGTGGCGTGGGTCTCCGCGCCAGGTGGAAGCGGACGCCGGACACAGTTGCATCGCGACCGCCCGTTCCACCGGCGGGATCCCCACGTACCCCTTGGCTGGCCCGCCGTCGAGAGTAGTGAGGAGGGAGGAGCTACTCGGCCGGTTTCTGGCAGAAAAAGGTGCCGTCCACGACCTTGTGAGCTCCTCATGCACTTCCGGGAAGAAGGGCACCGGGGCGGGACGCTGAGAACCAGCGCGAGCCGCCCCGAGAAACCAATCATCCAGCCTAGAAGGCTCGGGACACGGTGGAGGGTTCCACACGAGCCCGACCTTTTCGGCGGCCCGGGAAAGCATAGCCGTCAGCTCGGGGTCCGTCTCGGACAACGCCACTCTCCCAGAGGGAGGCAACGCAGCCGGGTCTTCATCCCCCGAGGACTGAAACTCCCCCTCCGATGCAGCGATCGACATCCTATCCTCTGCTGGAGCTCCAAAGGTCACCGCTGGACCACCTCGAGAGGGGCCAGCGACTTCCTCCGAAAGCTCAACCGGCTGCGGCACTACAGAGGGTTTAGGGGCCCACGGAGGCTGGCTCGGCGGGTGTGCCCTAAACGTGATCCTCAGGTCACCCTGGCTATTCGCCGAAGTAGGTCTATCCTGCTGGGCAGGGATAGCACTAGATCGGGGCATAGGTAAGGGGACTCCACCCTCCCGAAGGTAGGCGAGTCTCGACCTTAGCGCCGAGATAGTCATGTTCCCGCAATGGGAACACGAACTATCCACAAACGCTGCCTCGGCATGTTGAATACCCAGACATGTCAGGCAGCGATTGTGACCGTCAGCTGGTGACAGGGAACGACCGCATCCAGAAACGCACGGGTGGAATGACATCTTGAAAAAGACGCAATTTCACACCCGTGTTGCTCTTTTAGAAGAAGCTCTTAACGTGCCGAAGCACCCAGGAACAACCGCGGCAAACACAGGGGATAGTGCAGCCTGTGTTTGCACTCACCGTGGAACGCCCCCACCGAACCAACCGGGATGCTGTAAAAACAGCAGTTTGTTTCACCGATTCCGGTGAGCTCGCGGTTGTCACTGCACGTGCCTTCTCCCCAGCACAAAAGCCTCTTCTCTGCTCTCTCTCTCTCTCTCTGCTGACGCAGGAACAGTCTTCCATGAAGCTTGTTTGGCTCCGAAGTGAATGACAAATGTGCGCTGCATCCGCTTCCGCTTTATACCCGCGATGCGGGGCGGAGCGCGAGATGCAAATCTCGCACGCCAATGGCCATTGGCCCGTTCTCTATACACTCGAAGCTGATAGGGGCTCCCAGAAGTGATCCCAATTCGTCGGTGACGTCCGACGTACGTCGAACGTGACCGACTGAAGGGGAACATTGGATTATGCTAGGATGACAGAAATATTCTACTAATATTCTTTTCTTCTTGGCACAGAAATGGAAGTCAATGTCTAAGGTTAGATCTGAAGTTAAAAAAAATGCTGGATTCTGCAGAAAAAACTTAAGTGGCTTAGATTTGACAAACTGAAATCGACATATTTAGAGAGAGGATTGGAAGTGCGTCAGATTTCCATTGGCTAATTGGATGGGAGTAAATAAATTTAAAGGAGTACTCAGTAATTTATTGCTTATTAAAACGTTTTACTCTGGGAGAAATATTTTTTTTCTATTTTCATGTGTGCTCGACAATGAGTTTGTTGGTATTCAGACATTAAATACAGATAAAGAAGTATCCCTTGACGACTTTGTTTTCTGTTCATTTTATAAAGTGGATCTTGTGATATTTTTAGGACTTCAAACGTAGAGCTATTGTAATTGTTAGAATTTCCAAGGATCAGCATTCTCCCCTAAAAGTGATCAGGCAGACCAAACCGTAAGAGGTAGAGACTTTGAGGGATGGTAGTACTCAACCCGTCTACAACATCACCAAAGCTCGCCCCAATCAGCCTGATGGTCGCGCTACAGCAATCAAAGTACGTAATGGCTCATAACTCCTAAACTGTTCATCGCAGGCTCAGGTGTCTTATATCATTGGAATCCTTGGCCCAATGTGTCATTTTCAGGTATTTTGGATTGCAAACTAGTCTTAGGTTTTTCGCCCGGTCGGAACCAAACCAGTGCAGAAAGATTCTCTGGAGTCTGATTGTGAATAATCATCTAAAAAAAGTTTAAATTTTGATTGACGTTCGTGAAGGGACACCAAAATGTTCAAAGTGGGTGTGGCCACTTTTGCTAAAACGGTTATCCCTCTTGAACAGAATGAGATAATTTCACCAAACTTGGTACATCTATGCATGGGCTCGGTCTGTGGTCGCGTGAAAAAGGATCTGGCGACTGGCCACTTGGTGGCACTATAAAATGAAAAAACTTGAAAATGTCTATAGCTATGCAACAGTCAGTCCGATTGACTTGAAAACTGGCATGTAGTGTCTTTTTCCAAGGTGCCGCAATTGTCTAGGAAGACATTTGTGTATCTCGAAAAACACGGCCGCCGCCAGCCAATAAAGATCAAGCAGACAAGATTTAACAGAGGCCGATCGGAAAACAAAACTCGCTTGGCCAGTTTGACTCTTGGCCCTGCCTGTAAGAAATTAAATAAATCTGTCACCGGGGGGGCGCCTTCGCGTTTTTCACGTCCGTAAAGGATTGTATATCACGCAATTTTTCACACATGCCAACGACATTCATACCATATGGTAGAACTCCTTATTCTTAACAACTTTGCCTCTAGGAGCACTGCTGTCAATCGAATCGTTTGTTAAATACTGGAGATTATTTAAAAAACCTACTTTCGCAAACTAATCCTAGGTTTAAAACATATATTTCTTTAGTAAATTGCCTGTCTCGGCTTATAAATGGTCTTTTCCATCTATGATCTAGGTGGTTACATGCTTGCATGTGCTTAAAGCGCTTGAACCCCGTTAATTGGTGCTTGCAGCTATATTTATTTATTTACTTTAAATTTGTTTTTTGTTTTTTTTCAAAATGACAAATTTCCCAATTGGATATTAATGAAGTGGTATTGTGTACGTGTAGTCCCTTCACAGCATGTATTTATATTATATATTATATTATATTAATTTATATTTAAAGAACAGAAAAAATATTTTTTTTCTGTTACATAATTTTTATTGTTGGACTTCAGAGGACAGTGTTTAGAGGACAGTGGAGAACTGACAGGAAACATTTACACTGTAGTCAGAGCAGCTTTAATCCACCAGTGTGAAATCACCAAACTATGTAACACAGCCATGATCACGGCTTTGCAAACCGCACTGGCAGGTTAAAAAAACACAGCTTGGAGGCTGCACACCTACAAAGCTCTGCGTTCTCTCACGTTCCTGCCTCACAGACCCAATACATTATGTTTCTATGAAAGAAATCCAGAGAGAATCCTTTTAGTACTTTGAAAAATAATGTGCCGCACACCCTAGAGCTATTCATTTAAGCAAGTCCTTCCCTTAACATTATTACCAGCTTGTTTTCGCTCTGCTATGAGACTTGCTATGTGCATAATGTGATTTAGCCAAGTAGGACATGTTCCTATATCAACATCATTTGTTGTTCCTGTGATAGCAATCATATTGAATAATTATAGCCCAACCGCTATTCCCATCCCTAATCCGCAGCCCTAAATGTACACATAAGCCTTACTCTAAAATATGGTCAACTGATATATTGGTGATGCTGATGAATTGGCCAATATGTGGGATTTTTAAAAAATATATTTTTCTAATTCGGCCCAATAAAGTTTCGCAAGTCAGACATTTGATGGCACGAAAAACCATGTGGATGTGAACATGTGTGTAACCAACACACAACATGCAGACATGTACAAGTTCTTATCCTCCTTCTCTCCTCAATAGTTTCCTGTCACTTAAACGGTCTTGTCTAACGATAACAAAGCAAGTGTAATAGCAATTCTATCAAAACTAGCGGCACTGCAGATGCAAATTAAACGTGTAAACTGTGCTACAATGCATCAAATTGTAACATTTATGTTTAATACCGTACATGCAAGTCCCTTACAAAAAACAGTAAGACTTTATTTTACAGTGCCCTTGTTACACGTTACATGTAGTTACTATAGTAATAACTACACTGAACAAAATTATAAACGCAAGACTTTTGTTTTTGCCCCCATTTTTCATGAGCTAAACTCAAAGATCTAAGACTTTTTCGATGTACACAAAAGGTCTATTTCTCTCAAATATTGTTCACAAATCTGTCTAAATCTGTGTTAGTGAGCACTTCTCCTTTGCCGAGATAATCCATCCACATCACAGGTGTGGCATATCAAGATGTTGATTAGACAGCATGATTATTGCACAGGTGTGCCTTAGGCTGGCCACAATAAAAGGCCACTCTAAAATGTGCAGTTTTATCACACAGCACAATGCCACAGATGTCGCAAGTTTTGAGGGAGCGTGCAATTGGCATGCTGACTGCAGGAATGTCCACCAGAGCTGTTGCCCGTGAATTGAATGTTCATTTCTCTACCATAAGCCATCTCCAAAGGCGTTTCAGAGAATTTGGCAGTACATCCAACCGGCCTCACAACCGCAGACCACATGTAACCACACCAGCCCAGGACCTCCACATCCAGCATCTTCACCTCCAAGATCGTCTGAGACCAGCCACCCGGACAGCTGCTGCAACAATCGGTTTGCATAACCAAAGAATTTCTGCACAAATTGTCAGAAACCGTCTCATGGAAGCTCATCTGCAGGTGCATTTTATTGATGGCATTTTGCACAGAGATACCGTGACAAGATCCTGAGGCCCATTGTTGTGCCATTCATCCACGACCATCACCTCATGTTGCAGCATGATAATGCACGGCCCCATGTTGCAAGGATCTGTACACAATTCTTGGAAGCTGAAAACATCCCAGTTCTTGCATGGCCAGCATACTCACCGGACATGCCACCCATTGGGTGTTTGGGATGCTCTGGATCGGCGTATACGACAGTGTGTTCCAGTTCCTGCCAATATCCAGCAACTTCGCACAGCCATTGAAGAGGAGTGGACCAACATTCCACAGGCCGCAATCAACAACCTGATCAACTCTATGCGAAGGAGATGTGTTGCACTACGTGAGGCAAATGGTGGTAGATACTGACTGGTTTTCGGACCCCCACCCCCGGACCCCCCAATACAGTAAAACTGCACATTTTAGAGTGGCCTTTTATTGTGGCCAGCCTAAGGCACACCTGTGCAATAATCATGCTGTCTAATCAGCATCTTGATATGCCACACCTGTGAGGTGGATGGATTATCTCGGCAAAGGAGAAGTGCTCACTAACACAGATTTAGACAGATTTGTGAACAATATTTGAGAGAAAATGGCCTTTTGTGTACATAGAACAAGTCTTAGATCTTTGAGTTCAGCTTATGAAAAATGGGGGCAAAAACAAAAGTGTTGCGTTTATAATTTTGTTCAGTGTATAAACTAACCCCAAACCAAACCCTAATCCTACACTAACCCTATAGTAAGTACATGTTTGCCTAGTTTCACAGACAAGGCATGTTTGAGCTGTTTTAACTGAAAGTAACTTGCACGGATATCTTAAAATATCTCAGTGCCATTGTTTTGTCTCAAAGCACACCAGTAAAGTTTTTTTCTAAGGCATGTTTATAAAAGCTACTTAAATATCCTAATTGAACTGAGGCTTAATCCTGGTTTAATCTAAGCCCTGTCTGTGAAACCAGGCCATAGTTAATTAATATTATTCAGTACTTAAATGTATAATTACACTGTAACAAGGACACCTTAAAATAAGGTGTAACCAAAGAATCTATAAAAAATTATACAACCCATTAGAAAAACATACCTGTGGCAACATTTCTGCAAAATGATTCTACGTTGTGTCGTGCACGTTTTGCGACAGTTTCAAAGTGAAATGTCCAGTGAGTGGCACTAAAAGTGTGTTCAGTTTTATCCGAAACAGATGAATGTTAATCTGGCAATGTTTTATTACGTTGGTTGTTGTACGTATCACCACAGTTCTGAAGTGAAATATCCGGTGAGTGGCGCTAAAAGGTTAACAAAAACTGGTACCAAAAGCAAATGTGACATAAAAACACAATTGCTGAAGCAACCATACAATTTTAGCTTGTTTCTACAATTGCTTGAGCTCTTTTGTCGTGACTCGTGTTTCACGGGACTCGTAACCGTGCGCTTCACATCACAAGAGCAATTATGTACCAGCTAAGCTACCGAGCAAGTTTACTATGTCTGAAAAGCTATAATATGGCGCTGGTTATGTGATGCAAACTCCAAAATGTATTCGTTTACAAATCACGCACTATGATAAATAGTGTTTTGAAGTCATAATATAATATTGTGCAATGAGCTGCGTGAAAATAAGTCTTTATTAATCCATAATCTGCCCTTGTAATCATAATTGTGTATAAAAAGGATTAAAAGTGCTTGCTGTTTTACTGCCTCTTGTGTTCATTTCTGTTGGAACTGCAGTGATTTGTATTGGTAGTTTTTTTGAATTTTGCATAAATGTTGCCACAAATGTTTCCAATGAGCCTGTGTTGCAATTATGTCTCATTTATTCTAATTAAATAAAATATCTGTCAAATATTTAATTCCACAAACCTCACAAAATTTCTGCACATCCATGCAGTGGGATTTTCCTCTGAAGAGCACACTGTATCAGCCCGAAGCAGACCAGTGTACCCCTCAAATATTGTGTGATGGTCCAACTGTGAGACTGACAGCAGCTCATCTGGGACATGTAATGGTCCTCACTGAATATACACCAGTACAGCAGACTATTTAAATAAAATGCATATAAATATCAGTTGTCACTCTATATCTCCCAATAATATGTCTTAGTAAGATGATATGTAAATGCTTAGTTTTATGATCAAAGCTCTGTAGTTTTTATTGTGGGAGCAAAACATATAATGCAATGCAATCCTCAAAAGCCTGAAGCATCAAATTTGATACTCAAATTTTGACAAGATTTTTCTGAAAATGGTGTATGAAGTCCAGTAAGTGTTCACCTTGAAATATTACTAACAATATAAAATGTATTTTATACATTTACTGGTTAGCCTTTATTTTACACTACAAATACTTACAGTGTAGCTACCC
This sequence comes from Coreius guichenoti, assembly GCA_039654105.1. Taxonomy (NCBI): domain Eukaryota; kingdom Metazoa; phylum Chordata; class Actinopteri; order Cypriniformes; family Gobionidae; genus Coreius; species Coreius guichenoti. The sequence goes on from CM077168.1 coordinate 5,741,033, forward strand.
AAGAAAGTACTGGTAATATAAGGAAACCACATGGGTTAAGGTTAGATCTAGGGATAGGTTCAGGGTTTAGTACCTAGTTATTACGCAGTTATTGCAATTGCAATAAGTACATAGTATATACATGAGGGACAGGACTGTAAAATTTCACAGGAAAAGACACATGCACCACGACCTGAAGGGGAACATTTTTAGAATTATACTAGAAGGACTTTTACTTGCTAAAAAGTATAAACTATCAATCAGACGACAGAAGGCATGTAGTAAATTGTGTGCAACAGGTTTTTTAGCAAACTTTTGATCATGTTGATAATTTAGAGAGCTTAGAAATGTGCATTTCAAATATAATACGGTAGACTTTATAGGGTTATTCTGCAATCTGCTTGGATAATAGGACTTCTGATTTAGGACCAACAAGCATGTTTATCCAGAAACATGTCATACTTGGTTAAATCACATTATTATTCATTATTAATTATTGATCTGACTGCATTGACACCATTGTATGAGATCTGAACTGAGCTGGACGATGACATCACTGTTTTCTCCAGAGCTGCTATATAGATAAATGAACTAAATTAATAAATACTGATTTTTATAACCGAAATGAATCAACGCTGAACTTACTTAAACTGGACAATGACATTATTTTCTTCTAGAGCTGCTGTACAGCCAAAACAAACTTTGTTGTTATATATTATTGTGTTTTATGTTGTAGTTCTTCAGTAATGGTGCAATTATATTCAAGAATCCTAGGAAATAAAGGACAAACAAGTGAGGTGGAGTTTTGTGTGAGGTATACGTTGGTGATTCATGTTTTTTTGAAGAAAAGATGTGGCAGCTTCTGAGTTCAGATGTAATTAAGCATGAAAGATGTATCACAGATGTCAGTTCTCTCTGCAAATATATGTCAGCTGTTCCTTCAAATTTGCTAGCATGAAAAATGAGGCCAATTTCCTGAACAGAAACACAAGCACCGATAGTATCCCCAATGCTAAAACTGTTTATTTTAGAGGTCTCGGTGTTTCAGCGGAGGTGCTGCGGTGCAAAAACAAACAGCATTTAAGCATCTTTTTGGTGAATTCCTAATGTACTCCACTCACAGCATCAAAAATGTGAAGTGATGTCTATTTTTATGTTTATATTTGCATTCTAAGGGCAGAGAGGGTTGTTGGAGGCGTCGATTCCACATGGACCTGATGCCTGCCTTGACTTCTACTGCAGTGACCTTTCTGAGTCAAGCATGAGCGTAAAGTAGAGCTACCGGCTATATGTAAAAGCAAAATAAAGAGAAAGAAGGATGAAAACAGAAGGCCTTGTAAGTAAAGTTAAAGATTGTGATGTTGTGGGTGTATCGGTTTGCCTACAAGGTTGCATAAAAACATTTCAGACTGTCCTCCAAAAAAAAACGACTCTATTGGTCGTTTTTCAAGCACCTTATTACGACCTTTAAAAGTCATGCGCCCTCTAGCTGGCGTAAAAATAATGACAGTGTCGTGTTACGTCTGACGTCGTGAAATGACGTATGACTGTCGTTACCAATCAAAATGCGTGTTCATTTAAATGCAATGTGTGGACTTTTTACCACCATTTGTCATATTTCCATTTAGCAAAAATCATTTTTTATTAACAACTACACCCACCCCACCCCTAAACCTACCCAGTGATTTATAGTGCATATACTGTACACTTTATGAGCACATGCGTTCCCTGGGATCAAACCCACGGTTGCATGATCACATGATTACATGTTGTTGTATATTGCAATGCTCCACCAATTGAGCTATGCAAAACCTGAAATGTGATGCAGATAAAAGGGAACAATGCATTAAAATGAAAGTGTCCTGTTGTCGATAGGGGCACAACTTTAGAAAACGCTGCCATGGGTCGTATTTCATAAATTAAAATGAAAGTGTCCTGTTGTCGATAGGGGCGCAACTTTAGTAAACGCTCCCATGGGTCGTATTTCATGAATTAAAATGAAAGTGTCCTGTTGTCGATAGGGGCACAACTTTAGTAAACTCTCCCATGGGTCGTATTTCATGAATTAAAATGAAAGTGTCCTGTTGTCGATAGGGGCGCAACTTTAGTAAACGCTCCTATGGGTCGTATTTCAGGGAAGTGACAAACGACCTATATAGGCGTATTGGTTGGAGGACATGTTGAAACATTTGTGCTGCATTACAGAACCATTGAAAAATGGTATCTGCTATCTGCTGTCTACATAGGCAGCTGCTTTCCAAAGCAGCATTAAGAAGAAATAAAACCTCATTAGAGACTGATTTGAAATGCTTTCCACGACACACTCACATGACATTCATAAGAAAATCAACTCTTACAGCTGATTCTAATAGTTTGCTGTTAGCATACGTTGCTAAGCTAACAATGCCATGCAGGCAAAATACACAGATATAGTACATTGGATGAAATTTGTGCAGTTTAAATAAGACAGATTTTTTTTAACAATATTTTTTAGTCTTCAATATCAATATGTTTGTAGTCACTGTTTATCTGTCCACCTTTTTTTCAATTTTCTTTCATTTCTAGAGAGCATCAGCAAGGGACATTTTATACTGACCATGCACTCACTTTCATGCACATTCATAATAATAGAAAACGGATCATACAACATGAATCTGTTCAAATTAAAATCTAAGATGCATAAGTTTGTTTTCATTGGCTTCATTTCTGTCAGGACCACTATCGTCAAAGATGATAGACAATTAGCATACAGTTTGGATTGACGGTATGGTTCTGTTCTGGGCAAGAACTCCCTGCACATTCCATGCAGCCTAGCATGGATAAGAGCAGGGAGGGCAGCGATAAACCCCCCCTAGGGTAAACAGAAGAGAACCAACGATGTATTGCAGATAGCATTAATGTCAATATTAAAATGTACAATCTAATTCGGGAATTTAGTCTGATTCAGGGGGAATCAGAATGCCAAATCCTGACTGACGAGGGGAGGAGCTGGGGATGGAGGAGGGTAATTAGCTCCGGAGAAACGCGATCGCAGCTGATAATACTGAAGGAGCTTATATATGCATGCTGTGATAGGCATCGTATTCCTATAGGTAGACGTGATCAGCTGACAGTCAGCTGATGCAAGCTTGACTAACGTGACCTGCCAGAACTAACGCTACGCTTGGCTGGGATGAGAGCAAATGAGACTGAAGCACAAAACATTTTTTTTCAGTGTAGGCGTATTTGAACTCAAAAAATACTTTCATCCAACTCACCTTCTCTGCTTGTTGGTTTGAATTTAAAGGGGACGTTTTATGCAAAATTCACTTTTACATGGTGTTTGAACATAAATAATTTCACGTGCTTCCATGTCAAAGTATCTGTTATCAGATCTGTTGAAGATGCAGTTTCTGTTCATGTGTGCCAAGACATTTTAGAAATCCCGACCAGATGTTGTTTTACGGCCATGTTCGGAATAAAGAGTATGGTAATTCTACATACATACAGTTAAGGTGATATTAAATGACTTAAACTGTGATATAAAATTTTGGATATATTGGCCATCTCTAAGTCATTCATTCCCTGTGCGACTTTTTGCAAAGGCTTGCGTTTCGTTTAGTCACACCACAAGGTGTCACTGTGGCCTCAAATCTTCAGCACTGCCACTCTGAGCTCGATTGCTATGTCTAAGGTAAAACACGCCCCCCTCATTAGCATACAGACAAAGAAATGTATAAATAAATAAATGTGAAAATAAAGAAAGTATACATACTTTTGTATTTTTACATTTCTTTGTATATTTATTTATTTATGTATTTATTTATTTATAATTATGTCAGCTTTGGAATTCCATACGGGTTTGTGCACTCAAAAAACCATATATCAGAAGTTTAGACTGATATGACTTTAAAACACATGCATGCAGATAATAAACTTTCATGATGATGTCATGTGAGCGTAACCGCGATAGAGATGATAATCAAACCAGATGTTTTTTTAGTTTTTGACAGAGTATCCGAGGCACGAGCTGTACAGGTTCCGCCCTCTTCTGGAAAGTGTCGTGGGGAGCAGCAGCTCATTTGCATTTAAAGATACATGCACAAAACAGCATGTTTTGGGTAATTACAACATGGTATAATAAATGATCTGTGGGGTATTTTGAGCTGAAACTTCACAGACACATTCTGGGGACACCTGAGACTTTTATTACAGGTCCCCTTTAAAAAATCAGAGGATATCCTTAAAGAAAAGCTACATTGAGATGCATAACTCCAAAAATATACCAAAAATTTTTTACACTGTATAGTGATAATAAACTGCAAAAATAACATTAATATTTGGTTATTTTCTGAATGTTTTAATTGATCTAAGAATCTTTTTTTTTTTGCAGTGAAGTATCAGTTTTTATTTAAAACACGAATATCATTCAAGCCAAAATTACTAAAGCACATTCATCCCTGAAGTACCAAGAGCCTCCTAGATATCTCACAAACAGCTGTAATGAGGTTGGAAAACGTTCTATGATGCAATTCCCACTTGGACTCAAAACAGAGATGCTCAGAGAGATTGGCATCATTCTGTTTGGTGAATACACCTTGTGGAAAACCTGATAAAGGTCTCAAGCGATTAGGTTGTATTCTCTGTAGGTAAACGTCCCCATGCCTAAAACGTTTATTTGTCTTTTTAGGTACTTTACTGAACACTTCAAGATTTAACAAGACATTAAGAGGTACAGATGCTTCACTATGAAACTGTCATCATTCACAAATATCATTCAACGGATTCTGAATGTGAACAAATTAGAGGTAGATGAGAAACACAGCCATTACTTAACAAAAGCCCCTTTAACTGCTATTACATCATATTCTACACTACAATGTAGCCCATCTACCATATATTTAGATTAGATTAGGATAGATAGATAGATAGATAGATAGATAGATAGATAGATAGATAGATAGATAGATAGATAGATAGATAGATAGATAGATAGATAGATTTTTATTGAATGCACTTGAACCCTCCTATTGTTTCATGAACTAAATCAAACAGGACAGAAAACATCACGAAATCCTGTAATGTGGGTTTTTGGAAATGACTACTTGAGTATATTTGATGCTCCAGGATGTTCAACGCCTTCACTGTAATTTCAAAACAGGCAGTTCAATTGTCATCAAACAGTGTAAACCTGTGAGTGATCATCACGCCTATTTACAGCTTTCATAGTCTTCCCTGTTGAGTCACAAGACAAACCTTATCTTCACATTCATTTAAAGGCATAAGCCGCCAAAGCAGCCATAAATTAACATGCCTCTGAGGAAAATGTGTGATAAAGCACAATAGTTTTAAATGTTACAGCACAAAAACTTCAAATGAAAGACAGCTTTAAAGGATTTCTGTAAATAACAACTTAAATTTCCTTCTGTTCCACACACAATATTACCATATGGTATATGGAGAAGACATGGTGCATTTGTTGTCATCTCTGACCCAGATCCCCATTCAGTTCCATTAGATGGAAAAGAGTGACCAGTATATTCTTCAAAATTGCTCCTAATGTTTTACACAGAAGAAAGAAAGTCATACAGGTGGAACAGAGAGTAAATGATGACCGTTCCTTAAATACTGCCATCTGAACATGGCTACTAATTGTTTGTGTGCATAATCTATGCATGGTAACTAGAGATGCACCGACTGCAATTTTCTTGGCCGATTCCGATTTTTTGTTAGTGTGATCTGCCGATACCGATTTTTGCCAATTCCGATTTTCTTTCTAAGAACTATAATTGACAACATATACAAACAAAAATCTACTTTTCTTCAACGCAAAGTTTTATTTTCATAAAAAAAAAAAAAACAAGTAAAAAGTCAGTAATAAAATATAAACAGCTCAAATAAATGCAATACAATAAAGAGAGCTATGAAACTAAGTTTTTCAGGTTAACTGGGTTTCTATTCAGGTAAGAAATACTACAAAAAAATTAAAGTAATCAAATATAAAATAACACATTCAGTGTTATTTTACATTGGTTACCTTAATTTCTGTAGTCTTTATTGTAAATATTAATACAGATCAATTCTTACCATTAAAGTTATAAAACGTATTCAGTCAAGAGCAGAAAGTGATTTTTTTTGTCTTTTGTTCTTTGATTAACATGACAGACAGCAGCAGGAATATTGGACTGCTGTCCCTTTAAGAGTTTATGAACGGTGTTCAACGGAACCAATACTGTTACACACAACATGGGTTCACTTTCTTAGCTATTTAACGATTCAAAACTGACTGTTTATCTGAATACTCGCCAAGATTGCCTGTGCCGCTGGTTTTGACATACTTTTGTATGTATTTGACAGTTTAAGTGCAGTAAGCCACTCATTGTGACTCTGTTTGACTTCTGTCTCTGTTTGAGACTGAGCGTGGCTTGTTCGCTTCACTTATATAGATCAGTGGTGCGCGTGCTTTTGGTGTGAGCGCGAAACCTGCGGGAATGACTAAAATTATGCGCAATACAAGCACTATTTAACCGGAGCGAATGAGACGAGTGAGAGAGAGGAGGCGCCCACGCGGATGTGTGTCACTTCACCGTGACAGAGAAGAGAGCGAGAACGCGCAGCTGACGTTATTGCCTGTGCCGCTGGTAACAAAACGGATCGGCTCGGAATCGGTAAGAAGTGAGACTGATCGGCCGATCATGAGGGAAATCGGCCGATTCCGATCCCTGGCCGATCGATCGGTGCATCTCTAATGGTAACCGTAAAAAAAAAACCTACTTAACACTTAGGGTCAGATATACTAAACAGGGCAAATTAGCGTGAGAGCGCAATTCCAGAAAAGCGTCGATGGGAGTGGAAAGTTCTGTGTGTGATCTACTGACAACAAGCTAATTAATGAACACAGACCAACGCAATCTACCAGTTAGCGTCTGGTTTAAGGCACGCTTTTTTTGGGAGGTAAATAATGGCGCAAACACCAGTAAATTGACGAGCGCAAACCTTAGTAAATCACCTTGTGTGATTCATTTAAATACTCTCCTCCCATTAATTTTGCGCCTGAAAAGGAAACTCCAACAAATGAATATGCAATAAGGTCAGCCATAAAAATAACCCTGTCCACGCCTTTTCAGCACTAATTTATCACTGCGTGTCTTTAATAAATCCTGACAGTAGCTTTTTAACACCAAAAAAGGGTTTGCGATGGCGCAAGCTGTTAGTAAATCTAGCCCACAAACATTTAATTTTTTATTTAATTTCATTTATTTATAAAGCACAAATAAACACAAAATAGTTGACCACTGTGCTGTACATAAGAGAAATTCTAAATATTAAAAAAAAAGAAATAATATCTGGCAGCTGCATTTTGAAAGATTTGAAGGTGTGTGATAGAGGACTTGGAAATTACAATATATAAAGAATTACAATAGTCCAATCGAGATAAGACAAAAGCACGTATGACACTTTCAAGATCTTTCAGAGATAGCAAAGACTTAACTTTAGACAGAAATTTTAAATGTTATAAGCTTGACTTACTAAATACTTACTAAAATTAATGTGTTGGTCAAACATAAGGGAGGAATCAAAAATAACTTTCACAGTCGGTTGGATGTAAGAATTTAATGTTGTCTAAATTAAAATTAGTTTTTTCTTTACCCAGAGAGGGACCAAAATCAATTGTTTTCGTCTTACTCTCATTTGAGTGTAAAAAGTTCAAAGACATCTTATATCAGCTAAATATGCATGCAAGGTTTCTAAACCTTTCTTTTCATTATGGGCCAGATTTACTAACAGCTTGTGCCAGTGTAAACCCTCTTTTGGCATTAAAAAACTACTGTCAGGATTTACTAAAGACACGCAGTGAAAAATAGTGTTGAAAAGGCGTGGACAGGGTTATTTTTGCGGCTGAAGTTATTGCATATGCATTTGTAGGAGTTTCCCTTTCAGGCGCAAAATTCATGGGAGGAGAGTATTTAAATTAATCATGCAAGGTGATTTACTAAGGTTTGCGCTTGTCAATTTACTGGTGTTTGCGCCATTATTTATCGCCCAAAAAAAGCCTCTTAAACCAGACGCTAACGTGTAAATTGCGCTGGTCATTATGGGAATGATTCGGCTGCGTCTGTGTTCATTAATTTGTGCATCGTCAGTAGATCACACGCAGAACTGTCCACTCCCATCGGCACTTTTATGGAATTGCACTATCACGTTAATTTGCCCTGTTTAGTAAATCTGGCCCTATGTTTCAAAGGCAAATAATTTTGGGTGTCAACTGCATAAAAATGAAAAGACACTCCCTGCTTCCTAAAAATTAAACCTAATGGACGGATGTACAGAGAAAACAAGGTAGGACCCAAAATGGAGCCTTGAGGAACACCACAGGCTACGGATGAAACAGAGCGTCTAATGCCTACTGAAAAGGTTCTGTTACTAAGATACTGTAGGATTTAAACCAGCTAAGGGCACTTCCTCAGATGTCCACACACTGTTCAGGGTGCAAAATAAGAATGCAATGGACAACAGTGTCGAATGCTGCACTCAAATCTAAAAGTACTAAAATTACTGAATCCCCAGAGTCGACAAATAGCAAGATGTAATTTAATACTCTCAATAGAGCAGACTCAGTATGTTTACAATGAGCTGGAACATACTCAGAGAGAAGGCTCTTTTTTTACAATCGATAGGATCCATGTCCCAACACTATCGAATATCTGTTTAAAAAAGTGGGTAAGAACAATATCAAGAGAAGATGTGGTAGGCTTCAACTTAGAAACTATATACAAGGCATAGTAATCGGCTAATAGTAAAAACTTGGTGGATATCAGAAGGGAAGGATCATCAGTTGAAGGCGCAATAGACTGTCTAATTGCTACTATTTTATCCACAAAGAATCTCAAAAAAATTAGATAGATAGATAGATAGATAGATAGATAGATAGATAGATAGACTGTACGTATAACTGTACCTTTAAAGGTACACAATTGGTCCTTAGGGTACAATTATACCATTGTTTTCCTCTACTTAGAGCAGGGGTAGGCAAGTTCGGTCCTAGAGAGCCCTTGTCCTGCAGGCTCCAACCCTGAAAGACGTCTATATAAGTTCCTATTGAGAATTAATAGAGGTTTAAATGTTGGTTTTATTGAAAATGTTTGGTCACCATTATGGTGATCAGTGTTTCTTTTGTTGGGCAGTTTGACTTGACTTTTTTTATGTGAGTTTGTGGTTTTTGTAACAGTGTTAACAAAGCACATAATTTGCTGCAAAGGAAGCCATAAACAAACATTATCAGGTGATACAGTTTTCATCATCATAAAGAAAATGTTTGACTAAACTCATCACTGACTAAAACTGGTTATTTGTTGTTAATAGATAATATTCACCAACAATACTTTCTTGCCACAGATCGGACATTCTAAATTTAGATTTTTAAATATATTCTGGGGGTGACAGCGGCTCTCTAGGACCGAACTTGCCTACCCCTGATTTAGAGGTACAAAGATGTACCCTTAAGGGTACCACCCCAGTGACAGCCACTTGTACAATTTTGTAGTCTTTTTTTTTTTTTGAGAGTGTAGATAGATGGATGGATGGATGGATGGATGGATGGATGGATGGATAGATAGATAGATAGATAGATAGATAGATAGATAGATAGATAGATAGATAGATAGATAGATAGATAGATAGATAGATAGATAGATAGATAGATAGATAGATACTTTAAGCGTTAAAAAATGCAGTTGGGTGGCATACAGATCAGTGATGATAATCAGTTATTACACATAAATCACTAGCTAAAAATAAAAAGATGAGACAAGTTGATAATCAAGCATATCTGTATCGAGTGCATTTCTTCCCTTCCAGCTGCACAGCGGTGAATAGTGCCGCATGAGCCTTTGTAACAGACAGTGAGCTCATTCCACGCGTATGTCTCTTAAGTTCAAAGAGTGACTGACTTCCTTTAGCTGTGCTTACTCAGAGATACTGTGCTCCGCTTGGCTCTGTCTTAATTAATGACTAATTACATCCCATTGCTTCCAATTAGAATCACAAATTCAAGAGTGCAGAGGACAGAAAGCGAGTCTGAATCACAGGCATCATCTCCCTCTCCTCTTTTTCTTTCTCATACTAAAATAAGACACGGGCAGGAATACGTGTTACATGCTAATCTCCTTTTTGTTTGTTTTGACAATGCCAGAAGATAAATTCAGGCAGTGAAAAATTAGCACTGAAAAGGAGTGGACAAGGTTATTTTTGTGGCTGACATTATTGCATATGCATTTGTAGGAGTTTCCCTTTCAGACGCAAAATGTATGGGAGGAGAGTATTTAAATGAATCATGCAAGGTGATTTACTAAGGTTTGCGCTCATCAAAAAAAGCATGTCTTAAACCAGACGCTAATGTAATTTGCTCATTTGTATTGTGTTGGTCATTATGGAAATGATCCGGCTGCATCTGTATTCTTTCATTTGCACGTCATCATTAGATCATGCACTGAACTTTATACTCCCATCTGCGCTTTTTTGGAATTGCGCTCTCACGCTAATTTGCCCTGTTTAGTAAATCTGGCCCATAAACAGAGAAATGTTCCATCATGGTTCCATTGAGATGATCACATCTCTTTATTTATTTGCAGTGACCCTTCCCTTTTAAGGGACAAGTGTGGATCCAGCCTGATGCTGATAAAAACGACTTTAGTCATCTGTCTCGGTGCCATGACAAGCAAAATATTTATAGTTATGATGTCTTTCCTCAAAGCACTCTCAAAGGCAGGCAGGCGGTGACTGTGCTATATAGTGAAACATGACCTCAATTTGCACCAGCGTGCCAACTGTTCCTCCTGCTCCTTTGAGAGTTCAGATACAAATTCCTAAATAGGAAAATTTGCACTTGTGCTTTTTTCACAGTGTGGCGGACCCTGATATCAGCAGGTTACTTTCTCTATTAGAGATTCAGTCGACATTGCAAAATAAGGTTGACTACTGTGATACCATGTTTTGACTCCCCTTAAGCTTTCCAAGCATAACATCAGTGAAGGTTTTGCACATGGGTAAATATTTAATTAATTTTTTTATTTTTATTTTTTTTGTCCACACAAGTGTGTTAAATCTGGGTTGAACAGACATGCAAATCCACTTACTCTAGAGTGCTATAATTAATGCAAATTTTTATTTTGTTTACATCAAGGTATGTTTACCCTGTCCTATTTTTTGTAGCTAGGTCAAAGTGCTTATTCCATGAAAATCAGATGCATGGCACAAAACAAACAAGCATTCGTATTGTGCTGCTTTAATTCTAACCTATTCAAATCATCTCAGCATGAAAGCTTTTGAGATACTGTAGCATAACCTTCCATTGTGCATGAGTGTGCACTCGGCATGAAGAGCAGGAATACAGTGTGTCTAGTGTCTTTACTGAATCAAGAAGACAAGCAGGCTAAAAGCATTTGTCTTACACAATACAATCAAAACCAAACAGTATTACTGCTGTAGTTATGGCTGCAGATACAAAAAAACATTTAAGTCTTATAACCCTGAATGACCCTGAATGTTTTAAAAGGGTAACAGATCAGCTGGATAAGACAGTTGGTTTGATTTTTTTACTGCAAAATTCAAGGCAGCCAACACAGACAGAGGAAATGAAGCGAGCAAATTCTATTCATGAAGTCTTAATGTGTCACTCTAACACCCAATTACAGCCAAGAGTGGCTTCTGATTATATTAGATATACAGTACTGGATATTATTATTATTTTTTTATTTATTCACTACAGGTACGATAAAATTTTTTAACTACTAGATATAACCATATTCTCCCAGTTCATTAATCACAATAAACTGAGACAATTATTTTCAATTACATGATTTCTGAAATGTTATGTTTAAATATGCAAATGATGCATTATCTAATTAAATATGCATTAATTTGCATACATTTCCAGAACACCGGATAAAGCCAGGCTCAAAATTCTTGTTTATTTTGTTGACATATTAGAGTTTTTACAGGTTTTTACAGAAGGGATTTTGGATATCTCTTTTTATCACTCCCTAAATCAGAAAATACTGTCAACAGCCAGGAAAATAAAATAAAAAATAAAATAAATAAATAAATATAAATCTGGTGAATGATATAGGAGCTAAGCCCTCTGTAAAAAACCTTCAGAATATAGACAATAATAAAACTGGAATGTTTTGTATGGTGTCTTGACTTAAGGTGTTATTTATCAGAAATGCACCGATATAAAATATCAGTTAGACTTTATTTTAAAGTGCCCCTATTATGCTATTTTAAAGGTTGTTTTGGAGGTCTCCTACAACAGGTTTACATGCATTAGGTCAAAAAACACTTACATTTTCTCATAATATACATTGCACATCTCCTCTTTTCTCACAGTGTCTGAAACGGCTAGATAAGAGAACGTTCTCTGCTCTGATTGGTCAGATGGCCCAGTCCGTTGTGATTGGTCTACCACTTACAGCGCGTGTCGTAAAGGAAACGGCAATTACCATATCTGAATTTGAGCTCCGGATCTTCCTCAGTACTTCTATACACAGTGATACGAACAAACAGTAACGTTGGCGTCGGTTTTACTGCATCAATTCCAGCGTGAGTCCTCATCCTTTGGAAGTGCATGAAAAGTGGATTCGTAGCACTGAAAACAATGTCTTCTCAACATGTCAACAACACAAACCAAGGCCTCAGCTACAGCTACAATGTTTGAGGGCAGGTCAAAGTAGATGTTGTTCACGGGCAGCCAATGAAGACCAAAGGTGAGCATTATGCATTTTTTCACAAACCTATACGTAGATATGTTACGGAATTGAGACTGGAATGACTGACGACTCGTTTCGGCAGTTCACAAACAGAATCGATTCTTTCTTTTAGGAGACAACAACTTTATTTGTTGTGCACGTTGATCTTTAAAACTTTGCAGACATTTTACATTCAGAAACAGCTATATTACACACTGCATGAAAGGTAATATTCAAAAAAATAATAAGTTACACTGTAATTATACATTTAAGTACAGAGTAGTATCAATTAACTATATAAGCTTGTTTCCGCCACAGAATCAAACATTTATTTTTTTATATATTTTTATATATAAGCATTTATCAAAGATAATTGCGACTTTTTATCTCATAATTCAGAGTTTACTTCTCGCAATTTTCTCATAACTTGCTATTGCGTGTAATAAAGTGTTTCAAAAATCTTTTAAATCTGATATAAAATATAAGATATAAACTCGCAATTGCAAGAAAAAAATTCAGAATTGCGAGTGATTCTGCGAGTGATTTTCAGAAACCATGCCGATTTTGCAGGTTTGCCCACTTACAAAGCATGTAGAGGTCTGTAATTTTTATCATAGGTACACTTGAACTCTGAGAGACGGAATCTAAAACAAAAATCCAGAAAATCACATTGTATGATTTTTAAATAATTAATTTGCATTTTATTGTATGACATAAGTATTTGATCACCTACCAACCAGTAAGAATTCCGGCTCTCACAGACCTGTTAGTTTTTCTTTAAGAAGCCCTCCTGTTCTCCACTCATTACCTGTATTAACTGCACCTGTTTGAACTCGTTACCTGTATAAAAGACACCTGTCCACACACTCAATCAAACAGACTCCAACCTCTCCACAACGGCCAAGACCAGAGAGCTGTGTAAGGACATCAGGGATAAAATTGTAGACCTGCACAAGGCTGGGATGGGCTACAGGACAATAGGCAAGCAGCTTGGTGAGAAGGCAACAACTGTTGGCGCAATTATTAGAAAATGGAGGAAGTTCAAGATGACGGTCAATCTCCCTCGGTCTGGGGCACCATGCAAGATCTCACCTCGTGGGGCATCAATGATCATGAGGAAGTCGAATGGTCGAAAACCATTAGTAACACACTACACCATCATGGATTAAAATCCAGCAGCGCACGCAAGGTCCCCCTGCTCAAGCCAGCGTATGTCCAGGCCCGTCTGAAGTTTGCCAATGACCATCTGGATGATCCAGCGGAGGAATGGGAGAAGGTCATGTGGTCTGATGAGACAAAAATAGAGCTTTTTGGTCTAAACTCCACTCGCCGTGTTTGGAGGAAGAAGAAGGATGAGTACAACCCCAAGAACACCATCCCAACCGTGAAGCATGGAGGTGGAAACATCATTATTTGGGGATGCTCTTCTGCAAAGGGGACAGGACGACTGCACCGTATTGAGGGGAGGATGGATGGGGCCATGTATCACGAGATCTTGGCCAACAACCTCCTTCCCTCAGTAAGAGCATTGAAGATGGGTCGTGGCTGGGTCTTCCAGCATGACAACGACCCGAAACACACAGCCAGGGCAACTAAGGAGTGGCTCCGTAAGAAGCATCTCAAGGTCCTGGAGTGGCATAGCCAGTCTCCAGACCTGAACCCAATAGTAAATCTTTGGAGGGAGCTGAAAGTCCGTATTGCCCAGCGACAGCCCCGAAACCTGAAGGATCTGGAGAAGGTCTGTATGGAGGAGTGGGCCAAAATCCCTGCTGCAGTGTGTGCAAACCTGGTCAAGAACTACAGGAAACGTATGATCTCTGTAATTGCAAACAAAGGTTTCTGTACCAAATATTAAGTTCTGCTTTTCTGATGTATCAAATACTTATGTCATGCAATAAAATGCAAATTAATTACTTAAAAATCATACAATGTGATTTTCTGGATTTTTGTTTTAGATTCCGTCACCCACAGTTGAAGAGTACCTATGATAAAAATTACAGACCTCTACATGCTTTGTAAGTGGGCAAACCTGCAAAATCGGCAGTGTATCAAATACTTGTTCTCCCCACTGTATCTCGCAATTCTGACTTTTTTTCTTGCAATTGCGAGTTTATATCTTATATTTTATATCAGATTTAAAAGATTTTAAAGGGGACATATTATGCCCCTTTTCACAAGATGTAATATAAATCTCTGGTGTCCCCAGAATGTGTCTGTGAAGTTTCAGTTCAAAATACCCCCCAGATCATTTATTATAGCTTGTTATATTTGCCCCTATTTGGGTGTGAGCAAAAACGCGTCGTGTCCCTTTAAATGCAAATGAGCTGCTGCTCCCCGACCCCCTTTACACGCGCTTCGGATACTCTGTCAACAGTAAAACAGGGGAATCGCACTCAGCCAAAATGTCAGAAATAACCAGTTGTGGAGTGCAGCCTTACATGTTTGAACCAGATTCGGACACAGATGAGAGACCCAGGAAGAGTTGCAACTTTTAGACTGCACCTGGACGTTTCTGAATGGTTAGTGGATACATTTATGTAACATTAGTTGTTGTGGAGTTATGTTGATTCAACTCATCGACTAGCATGTCCTTACTTGTACTGGATATGAAGTTAGAACACAAAGCATTGGTATTGACCCATCCTTCAGAAACAACTTTTTCGCAAATCCAGCATTGTACTGACCCTTGTTGGTGAAGCAATCATGCGTAAAATGATTTGCTCAAATATATAACATTTTACCGACATTCTTCGGCACATTTCCTTCAAAAATGAAATTCAACCACGGTGTCCTCAGTGGCTCGGATGCCGGGAGTCTATGGAGACTCGTGTGTGCGTTGGTATCTCCAACAACAGAACATTTGTAATGTTTTTTGGCGCAGACATTGTAATACTCTAGCTAGCTGATACAGCGAATAAACAGAAATGGCGTCTCTGTGCTTCTCACTCAGGGGTGTGTCTATGCTAAAAGGGCAGATCTTCAACAGTCATGGGCGGGGTTTCTCTACTCTTACGTAGGAGTAGGGGGAAATATGAAACAGTGTGTTATAAGAGATTGATAATGATTGATGGGGATTATAAAAAAAGTATTGGGTGGATTTTTACCATTATATTCTGGTTGTTTACACACACTGTGGACACACATCTGTGTTCAAACACCTTATAAAAGAGAATTTTGCATAATAGGTCCCATTTAAAAGAAATTGAGTTTTAGAATATTTTGCTGTCAATGCATCTGACACAGATTCATTTAACAAGGCCAGATTTACCAAATATGGGCATTTGGACTTGTGTCTAGGGGCACTACATCCAGCGGGGCACCATACAGGGTCGAATAAATATTTTTAAATAGCGTTAGATACGGCATAATGGCCAAAGACATTGCCTGTTGAGGCACAATGCCTGCTGAGTCCACCAAACCAACATTGCACAGTGACCAGTGTCCAGAGGAACAGCGACACTTTATTACACTGAATAAGCCTGTAGTACTTCATCATGCTAAGTTACAGAACATTGACTTACACTAAACACATTGAGAGACCACAGTATAGAACTTAGTTATAACCTAACTAGTTTTTTCCAAGTGCCAAGTGAGTTAAAGCACTAAATTCATGTCGTATGTGAGCTGTACTGATTAATAGCCTGTCTTTCTGGATCAGAGGCTTTGCCGTGTCTTTGTTTAACAGAGCTCATTGTGATTATCACAGGATAAACCCTCCAGCAAGGCCATAAATCAGCACTGCCGAGGCTCCTCACGCACACAGCCATCTGTCAGTCAAAAGGGCAGTTGAGGGCAACCAGAAAAATTTTGAGTCTCTTCTGAGGTGTGCCAAGTACAACTTTTTCCATGCCTTTCTGTTGAGGTAATTAACCCCAACCCGCTGCTTATTAGAGGAGACTCATAGGGAGCGGAGGATGAGAGGAAATGAGAAATCACAGCTTCTTGAAAAAGCAAATGCAGTCCTTGGAGACGGTGTCATCCGTTTGACTCTTCACAGATCACGCCGCCTTCAAACCAAATATTCCATAACATATATTCCTTCTGACTACATAGCAGTTAGGTAACGTTCAGAAATAGGTTATACACCTCAGCATTTCTCATCTAAAGTTTCCAGTCATTTGTACATATTGTCAACACACTTTTACATTAACCTCAATAATAATACTGACTGTATAAATATTCATATTTAAAATGTTAATAAAGCCAGAGAAAAACTAGCACTAGGCTGCTTGTCATTACCATCACATCACAACTTCTCAAATGAGTTCCAATGAGACCTGCAGCTTTTCTGCTGGCTCTCATGTCTGTTATATTTATGTTGTAACAAGGCTTTTTTAATGAGCAAAATTTAAAAATAATAGTGTGTGTTTCTTCAGGTTCTTTAAAAAAGTTCTTGTGTTTCTGATAACCAGACAAATTAACCTAGCTGACAAACTTGTTCATAGTCTAAGAAAGACTTGAATTAAAGAGATAGTTCACCCAAAAAGAACAGTTTTCAATGGGTGCCACTGACTGTCTGGATACCAACATTCTTTAAAATATCTTCTTTTGTGTTCAACAGAAGAAAGAAACTCACACAGGTTTGGAACAACATGAGGGTGAGTAAATGATGACACAAACTTCATTTCTGGGTGAACTGTCCCTTTAATAATAGCTTTTTTTGTCATTTGCTTACTATTTACTGCTTTGATGTGGGTGTTTTTAAAGAGACAAGTGCTAATACCATAACTAACTTCTAGACAAATTCTATCCATTGTGTTCATAAAGTTAGGTGCACTTGAAATCAGAACAGATGAACCGGAAATATGAAACAATGAATAAAGAATAAACAATGGTGGAAATTCATCATCTAGCCAACAAACTGGCTGAACAAGTGGACTAAAGTTAAATCGCCAAGTACAAATATGCAAGGAATTTTTCTTGGTGTTGGGGTTAATATAATTACTAATGAGGGCTGTCAAACGATTAATCGCGATTAATCGCATCCAAAATACAAGTTTGTGTTTACATAATATATGTGTGTGTACTGTGTATAATTATTATGTACAGTATAAATACACATGTATATATTTAAGAAATATTTGCATGTATATACTGTATATATATATTTATATAATTTATTTTATATATAAATATACAAAATTTTCCTTAAATATATACGTGTGTGTGTGTTTATATATATACATAATAATTATACACAGTACACACACATATATTATGTAAACACAAACTTGTATTTTGGATGCGATTAATCGCAATATAAATACTAATAAAACATTGATTTCTTCTGCGATCTAGAGACCAAAGCTGGGTAGATACTTACAAAATTACTTGGTACTTAAAAATTGTAATCGGTTACTGATTAAAAATGACAAAAATTGTAGTTAGTAACGTAATCCATTACATTACATATTCAAGGTAATATAATCGGACTACTTTTGGATTACTTTTAGATTACTTTTGACCTAACTTGTTTATCACATTGATTTGAGTAGAATAATCTTGTACCATATTGATATAAAAATACAAAGAGAAAGAAAATATATTCCATTATTTGTTATTAACAACATGAAATGCATTAAATATTACATTACATTAGGGTTTCCCAGACCGGGGTTCGTGAGTTTAATAAAAATCTATTAAGAAATTAAGTCAGAAAAAAAATAAATTAAAATAAATAATTTAAAAATTAAAAACAATAAAAACAAAACACTACTAAAAAGATTTAAAAAATATTTTATTTGTTTGCCTGCATGTCATGTGACCATTACTCGACATCAGAGAACCATGAAATTAATTAATTATTTTTATTGACTTTTTGACTTTATTGATTAATTGTATTATTGACCTAACCTGCAAATTAAAATCGCAGAGGGTACTTCAAATAAATATATTAGGTCAAAAGCTCAGCTGACAAAAAAGTTGCTATAGTAAATATGAAATGATGTGAATTTGTACATTTTAATGTGTTTGAAAGACAAAACCTTCCAAATACATTAATGCATGGTTAAATAACTCACTGAAACTGAGTGTTAATTCAAATAATAATGAATGTGTTAATCAGGAGTTGATTAGATATGCAATGCTGCAATGTTGAGAAAACGTCTCGGGTTGCGACTGTAACCCTTGTTCCCTGAGAAGGGAACGAGACACTGCGTCGGAACGACACTTTGGGGACGCTCCCTTAGCGTTGCGCATCTGAAGCATGAATGAAACTAAGACCGATCTTGATTGGTGCTACGTCATGACGTAGTATGTGATGGCATACCTGGAAGTATAAAGGGACGCCGGATCACAACAGCGCTAGCTTTTCGCGATGAAGCAAGTCGCTCCCAGGCATGGAGAGACAGGGCAAGGCGACGCAGTGTCTCGTTCCCTTCTCAGGGAACAAGGGTTACAGTCGTAACCCGAGACGTTCCCTTTCGAGGGAACTCGCACTGCATCGGAACGACACTTTGGGGAACGAAATGCCGACTATGCCACCACGAACCATGCCTGCCCTAGTGTGAAGCTGGAACCCAGGCACACTTCGGACGAGAGCACCCTAGCGCCTGGCGTCGCAGGGAGGTGCAGACTATAAAATCTGATAAAAGTGTGTGGGGTAGCCCAGCCGGCTGCCTCACAGATCTCCTGAAGTGGGACCCCCATATGAAGGGCCCTAGAAGAGGCCATGCCCCTAGTGGAAGGCCAAAGGTGAAGGCAAACCACGCACCTGATAGGCCAAGGCAATTGCCTGGACAATCCAATTGCTGACCGTCTGCTTGGACGCGGGCAGCCCCTTCTTAGGAGACCCGAAACACACTAATAGTTGGTCCGACCTTCTCCACTGCGAAGACTTCCGCAGATAAATTTGCAGCGCTCTGACCTGGCAGAGCAGATGAAGTCTCCTCTCTTCTGCCGACACATGAGGTGGAGGATGAAATGCCTGCAGGACCGTAGGCCGTGTCATACTCGATGGCACCTTGGGCACATAGCCTGGCCCCAGATGAAGGATGGCCTTAACTCCGCCAGGGGCAAACTCCAGGCAAGTCGGTGTTACAGCCAAGGCCTGGAGGTCCCCCACCCTCTTAAGCAAGGTGATAGCTAGGAGCAGCGCCACCTTTAGCAACAGAACTCTATCTGTCGCCGACTCGAGTGGTTCGAAGGGGGCCGAAGCCAATCCCTCGAGAACCACTGCCAGATCCCAGGTTGGAACTCTGGAGCGAGTCGCAGGCCTCATCCTCCAAGTACCACGGAGGAAACGTACGACCAAAGGGTGCCTCCCCAGAGGCCCATCACTGGAAAGCCGCAATGGCAGCCACGTACACCTTAAGTGTGGACGGGGTAAGCCCCGCAGAGAAACGATCTTGGAGGAACTCCAGCACTGAAGCCACTGGGCAGTTAACTGGGTCCACCTCACGCTCCCTGCACCAAGTGGAAAACACATTCCACTTTAAGCCGTACAGCCTTCTCGTGGAAGGAGCCCTGGAACTGAGTATGGTCTCCACTACACCTGCCGACAGGCCAGCCTCTAAGTACTGAGCCCCCTCAGGGGCCAGACCCAAAGCTTCCACAGCTCTGGCTGGGGGTGAAATATTGTGCCCCCTGTTTGAGACAGCAGATCCCTCCTCCATCTGCCATGGAGGACCTGCCAGCAGTGCTATAATGTCTGAGAACCATACTCGGGCCGGCCAATACGGGGCTACTAGGAGTAGACTGACCCCGTCCTGCCGGACCCTCTCCAAGACCCCTGGGAGCAGAGCGATCGGGGGAAATGCATACAGACGCAGCCTCGGCCACGTCTGCACCATGGCATCCAACCCCAGCAGGGCTGGATGCGTGAGAGAAAACCACAATGGACAGTGGGACGTCTCTCGAGACGCGAATAGATCCACTTCCACTGGGCCAAACCTCTCGCATACGGACTTCACCACCTCTGGGTGAAGTCTCCATTCCTGCCACAGACCCTGGGTAAAGCGGCCGTCCATGACCGCACCTCAACCAGTGAGGGAGGCATCTGTCGAAACGGTTTTCCGGCGACATGACGCTCCCAACACTGGCCCTTGGGACAGAAACCAAGGTTTCTTCCATATTGATAGGGAACGAAGGCATCTGCATGTAACCCTGATCATACAGAATGGATTTCCCCTCGGGGAAAAACCCTTGGCTTTCAGCCACCACTGCAGGGGTCTCATGTACAGCAGGCCAAAAGGTATTACGTTGGACGCAGCTGCCCCAGCAGTCTTTGAAACTGCTTTACAGTGATGTTGCGGCCTAGCTTCATGCTGGAGACCATCGCCCGTATGGACTCGATCCGTGCGGAAGACATTTGTGCCCGCATCGTCGTCGAGTCCCATACTACTCCCAGGAACGTGGTCCTCTGGGAAGGCGTCAACACGCTCTTTTTCGTGTTGAGTCTCAACCCCAAGCTTTGAAGGTGGCCAAGGACAACATCTCGATGCCGAACTGCCATTTCTCGCGACTGGGCCAATATGAGCCAGTCGTCGATATAGATCAGTACACGGATGCCCTGGAGTCTCAGTGGAGCCAGAGCTGCTTCCATGCACTTGGTGAACATGCGAGGGGAAAGAGCTAGGCCGAACGGAAGAACCCGATATTGGAACGCTTCGCCCCCGAAAGCGAACCTCAGGAACTTCCTGTGAGAAGGGCTGATGGAGACGTGGAAGTATGCGTCCTTTAGATCTATCGTGACAAACCAGTCTTCTGACCGAATTTGATTCACGATAATAGGTATTGTGAGCATTTTGAACCTGAACCTCCTCAGAGACCGGTTCAAATATCTCAGATCTAAAATTGGACGCAACCCCTGTCCTTCTTGGGAACTGTAAAGTACTGGCTGTAGAACCCCGACTCCCTGTCTGGCGGAGGAACACGTTCTATGGCCTCTTTCACCAACAGGGAGTGTACTTCCTGTTCCATTACCCGAGCCCGCTCTGGGACCACCGCAGTCCAGACCACCCCATTGAATTTTGGTGGACTGTGGCCGAACTGCAGTCTGTACCCCTTTTCTAAAGTCCGCAGGACCCATGGAGACACATTCGACAGATATTGCCACGCCTGGAAGAAATCTACCAAGGGAATCAGCCTCTCGAGACTGACCTTGGGTGTTTTTTGAATACCGTTCTCGACCCCCTGAATCGGCTGAGTGGCAGGGAAAGGTCATGGGCGATTTTCGGTGTGCGGACGCCATCGCTGCCTGCCCGAAGCCCCTCGGGGCGGACGAGGCAGCGCGCGTACGCTGGAAACTGATGTGGCCCGAAGCGTCATTGACGGTGGGATTACCACATCGATTTCCAGAGGGCTCCGCGGAGAAAACGGCCTCAGCCGCTTCTCCCCGGAGGGGACTGCCCTCAGAGGTCCTACCACGGCTAGGACCTCTTTCCCGAAGAGCCTTGAGCTCTGCGGAGCTCAGCAATGTCTTCTGGTGTTGGTCCCTCGATCAGGTCCCCCCCAGATCTGCACAACTCATTGTGCAGATCTGGAAAAAATGGCAAACCCCGGCGTTGAGGTTGAGACCTGTGCTGCAGGAAGCGCTCATCAAGTTTACTTCTTTTAACTGTCGCTTCCTGCACCTCTGATGGCCAGCTGATGTTTAGTCTGGCCACAGCATGAGTCACAAGCTCTACGAGCTCCTCATAAGCGGGCACGTGAGGTGACAAGTGAGCCTCAACGTCACCCGCCTCAAAGCTGAGCACATCCACATCCTCAGGTGCAGATAGCTCAAACATCGGACCCTCTCCTCGAGCAGAAGAAGCCGCAGCGCGGGCTTCTGCACGGGGAGGAAGGGCATCAGAACTGTCTGATGATGACCAGGAAAGTGCCTTGGCAGTCCCGATCTCATCAGCCAGCTCTCTTTGTGATCCCCACGATCTGAGCCGCCACGCCGCCTCAGTGGACGCAGGACCCGACATGTAGTCATGTAATCAATAAAAAGTAACTGTAGTCTGAATACAAATATTTTAAAATGTAATATAATCTAATTACAAGTACCTAATTTTTGGAATCTGATAACATAATCCAGATTACATGTAATCAGTTACTACCCAGCTCTGCTAGAGACACACAATATAATAAATTCCCGATGGATAAAACCCATGTCCTGGTCTGCGTTTTTTCTTGCGAATCCGATTTTCACAATACATGTCACATTATGGAATTTCATGTTGACTCCAATCACAGAAAAAAGTGAAAACATTTAAAAAGTGAATACTTTTCTGTTCTATTTCAAAGAGTGTTTGTCATAATCAATAGCAAAAATTCAAATCCTATTCCACAGCAGCACATCCTATTCCTGCTTCTTCTTCTTATGCAGAATTTTATCCTTCAGCTCCCATGAAATGCTGTTTTCTTGATTTGTTTTTGGATGTGGCGCAGTACTTTGCATAAAAGCTAAATGCAAACAGTATGAGAGCAGATAAACAGAATGTTATGAGCTAAGAATCTGTTCGCTTCACTTCGCTCCTCTACACAATGTAACTACACAATTGAAAGAGGGACTAAGTGATTCTGTTGTTCTTTCTCTTTGGCTTTCAGCAGAAAATCCACCGCAGCGCTAAAGAGCTGCTGTGCTGAAGCGTGCTGCATTTTCATCAACTTGAGGATGACAGGGAGATCAGGCAGGCCATCCTCCAGGCTGTTTGTACCAGGTGGTAGAGCCACAGCTGGCATGTACCTCTTCCACATAAATCATTCATTCTGGAAAACACTTGTATGCTACAGAGAGAGAGAAGCCGTGTAAAGTCTGGGACCATGAAGTTTATAGCAACCTTGGTCAGCACTGTATTGTAAGACAGTGTTTCTCAACTGGTGGGTCGCGACCCAAGAGTGGGTTGTATGACCGTTTTGAGTGTGCAGACAAAAAACAACAACAAATGTAATTCTAAGTTGTTTACAAAGGTGTTTTTCTAATGCGATACTTTTTATTTTGAAAGACGTGTGGCTGAGAAAAAAATGTGCTGTCCTAATTCAGTATCTGCTCTGTCAGATGAGATGTTGTCAGGCTGTATGTCAGTGTCATTATTCTAACGTTATATTCATAACTTGACCTCAGAAAAACAAACTTTCTGTTTCCTGTTAGCCGTTACATTGTGCTCAGGGCGCGCACTCTTCAAAATGGCCAAACCAGTTGAGAGCCACAGTTGTAAGATACAGATTTTGTGCTTAAAAGTGGACTAAAGTCGTTCTGCCCTTTGGAAGATGAATGCAGATAAAGCGATATTCTGGTAAAGTTAAGCTCAATCAACAGCATTTGTGGCATAATGATTACCACTTATCCCTAATAAAAAAAAAAAAAAGCAAAAATCAATGAGGCACTTACAATGGAAGTCAATGGGGCTAATTTTTAAGCAGAAATGTGAAGCGTATAATTTTAATTTCACTTAAATTAAAGGGGTCATGACATGTTTTTTTATTTTTTATTTTAATATGTTCCTTGAGGTTCCCTAATAATGTTAATACAAAATAACAAATATATGTGTCACCATTCTGTTTAGTTTTGTTCATGGACTTTCAGTTTGTTTTTTTTGTCACATGTTTCTTTGTTCCGCCACACGTCTGTCACCATTGTAACCGTCATATGTGTCAGCTGTGTGTTATCTATCATCCTCGTTTATGTTGCTACTTAATTGTTCTTTCCCCTGCACTCCTTGTCCGGTCACCGTTATGTGTAGATGTGTTGTGCTAATTCTTGTCTGCTTGCTATTTGGATTCTCTGTTATTAAACATGTTTGGAACTGTATTCGTCTGTCTTCGTCTTCCTGCCTGCACGCACCTGTGACAATATATATATATATATATATATTAGTGCTGTCAAAATTAGTGCGTTAACGCGTGTGATTATTTTTTTCAGTTTAACGCGCTAAAAATATTTAATGCAATTAACACAGCATCCGTTTTTCTTCACTACATTATATGATCACGCTCTTATTCATGCAAATGCTTTTAAACCATTCAAGTGTGAAAAGTCAAAAGAGAATGCGCTGTGTGTGAATGTCCTGTCTATGTGACACACACGACGCACAGCCAGTATCGTGCGCAAAGACAGGGCACTAGAATCAAGTTCTCTTTCGCACACTAACACACAGAAACAAACAATAACACACAGAATTATGCCAAAATGCCTGCTTTGTTAAGTATTCTTATAAGAGCAGTCTTAAAGGTGCAGTGTGTAATATTTACAGTGGGGAGAACAAGTATTTGATACACTGCCGATTTTGCAGGTTTGCCCACTTACAAAGCATGTAGAAGTCTGTAATTTTTATCATAGGTACACTTCAACTGTGAGTGACAGAATCTAAAACAAAAATCCAGAAAATCACATTGTATGATTTTTAAATAATTAATTTGCATTTTTTTGCATGACATAAGTATTTGATACATCAGAAAAGCAGAACCTAATATTTGGTACAGAAACCTTTGTTTGCAATTACAGAGATCATATGTTTCCTGTAGTTCTTGACCAGGTTTGCACACACTGCAGCAGGGATTTTGGCCTACTCCTCCATACAGACCTTCTCCAGATCCTTCAGGTTTCGGGGCTGTCGCTGGGCAATACAGACTTTCAGCTCCCTCCAAAGATTTTCTATTGGGTTCAGGTCTGGAGACTGGCTAGGCCACTCCAGGACCTTGAGATGCTTCTTACAGAGCCACTCCTTAGTTGCCCTGGCTGTGTGTTTCAGGTCGTTGTCATGCTGGAAGACCCAGCCACGACCCATCTTCAATGCTCTTACTGAGGGAAGGAGGTTGTTGGCCAAGATCTCGTGATACATGGCCCCATCCATCCTCCCCTCAGTACGGTGCAGTCGTCCTGTCCCCTTTGCAGAAAACCATCCCCAAAGAATGATGTTTCCACCTCCATGCTTCACGGTTGGGATGGTGTTCTTGGGGTTGTACTCATCCTTCTTCTTCCTCCAAACACGGCGATTGGAGTTTAGACCAAAAAGCTCTATTTTTGTCTCATCAGACCACATGACCTTCTCCGATTCCTCCTCTTGATCATCCAGATGGTCATTGGCAAACTTCAGACGGGCCTGGACATGCGCTGCCTTCAGCAGGGGGACCTTGCGTGCGCTGCAGGATTTTAATCCATGACGGTGTAGTGTGTTACTAATGGTTTTCTTTGAGACTGTGGTCCCAGCTCTCTTCAGGTCATTG
Organism: Coreius guichenoti; assembly: GCA_039654105.1. Classification (NCBI taxonomy): domain Eukaryota; kingdom Metazoa; phylum Chordata; class Actinopteri; order Cypriniformes; family Gobionidae; genus Coreius; species Coreius guichenoti. The sequence continues at coordinate 5,766,889 of CM077168.1, forward strand.
ACCAGGTCCTGCCGTGTAGTTCTGGGCTGATCCCTCACCTTCCTCATGATCACTGATGCCCCACGAGGTGAGACCTTGCATGGTGCCCCAGACCGAGGGAGACTGACCGTCATCTTGAACTTCTTCCATTTTCTAATAATTGTGCCAACAGTTGTTGCCTTCTCACCAAGCTGCTTGCCTATTGTCCTGTAGCCCATCCCAGCCTTGTGTAGGTCTACAATTTTATCCCTGATATCCTTACACAGCTCTCTGGTCTTGGCCATTGTGGAGAGGTTGGAGTCTGATTGATTGAGTGTGTGGACAGGTGTCTTTTATACAGGTAACGAGTTCAAACAGGTGCAGTTAATACAGGTAATAAGTGGAGAACAGGAGGGCTTCTTTAAGAAAAATGGCTCGGGTTACGACTGTAACCCTTGTTCCCCGAGAAGGGAACGAGACACTGCGTCGTGATGACGACACTTTGGGAACGCCCTCAGCGTAGCGCGTCTGAAGCATGAATGAAATCTATTCCAATCCTGATTGGTGTTGCATCATGACATAGTAGATGACGGCGTACCCAGAAGGTACAAAGGGACGCCGGCTTGCACAACACATTAGCTTTGCGATGAAGCAAGCGCTCTGCCCGTGATAGGTGTGGCGGCGAGACGCAGTGTCTCATTCCCTTCTCGGGGAACAAGGGTTACAGTCGTAACCCGAGACGTTCCCCTTCGATGGAACTCGCACTGCGTCGTGATGACGACACTTTGGGAACGATATACCCACTATGCCACACCGCAATCACACCCGCCCTAGTGTGAAGCTGGAACCCAGGCACACTTAGGGCGCGAGCACTCTGGCGTCACAGGGAGTTGCAGACTGTAGAATCTTATGAAGGTGTGCGGGGTGGCCCACCCGGCAGTCTGTATCCCCTTTCTACAGTCGCGGGGCCCGCGCAGATATATTCGGAGGCATAACCATGCGCCGAGATAACCTGCTAAGGGAACCAGCCTCTTGAGGCTGGCCTCAGGTATCAACCGACCCCCTGAAGCGGCTGACCGGCATGGAGCAGTCGAGGACGATTTTTGGTGTGTGCGGACACGTTCGCTGCCCAGCCGCAGGTCTCTCTAGAGGCGGATGGATCAGCGTGCGTTCGCTGGAAGTCGATGTGGCCCGAGCGTCATAGACGGCGGGATCGCAGCATCGACTTCCAAAGAGCTCCACGGAGGAGGCGACCTCAATCGCTCCTTCCCGGGAGAGGGGGCTGGCCAGCAGGGGCCTCATCTAAGGGAGCAACTCGACAGGGCCGCAATGATTTCGGGCAGACACTGCGAGATTACTGGAAACCGATGTGTCCCGCAAAGCCCGAGGCAGCAGGAACAACATCAATCTCCTGAGGGCTCCGTGGAGGAGCAACCTCACAATGCACAAAAACAGCCCCCTCAGGAAACTGCTCATGCCTGCTCTTAGATGAATACAGACCAGTGAACACGCTTTAGATGATAGGCTGATAATATCTAACTCTTCAAAGTCAGATAACATACCATTTAATTCCTCAGAATTAAATGCTGCCATAATCACCCCAGTGAGCATGGTCTGAATGATAGGCTGAATAAAAATATCTAACTTCTCAAAGTCAGATAATATTTAATTTTAATTCCTCAGAATTAAAATTCCTCAGAATTAAATGCAGCCATAACCACCAGACGATACTGTTTATTTATACGGACTCATCATCTACACGCTGCCTCAGTAAACGCAAGATTGATCCATTCACAATCTTTTTGGCTTTCCTCCCTCGAGAAGAAAGTCCACAGGCGCGAGGCTGAAACACCCGAGAAGCATACTGCTGTACGCGTCAAGATATTTCTAGATGAACACAGCCAGCACCCTCAGGAGCTGACTGCCTGCCTCGCACCCAAACAGTATCACATGCACACCGGTCGCGTGTGATCACTCTTATTGCAGACCCGTAATCTGCGCGCTGCCTCGGCAACGCGAGATCGAGCCTTGCATAACTTCTTTTTTTTTTTTTTGAAGTGGCGAGCTCTCATTACTACTTCACTCCCTCAATGCTGAGCACGTCTAATTCCTCAGAATCAGACGGTTCAAGCATCTGGTTTTCCACCCCGGGGGAAGAAGCCGCAGCGCGGGCTTCCGCACGGGAAGGGAAACCATCGGACTGTCAGCCTCAACAGGCGCGGGACCAGAACCAAAGAGCTCGCGAGTGGCTTTTGTGTCTGGGGCATTAACGTCACCCACCTCGATACTGAGCACGTCTGATTCCTCAGAATCAGACAGCTCGCGCATCGGGTTCTCCACCCCAGGGGAAGAAGCCACAGTGCGGGCTTCCACGCGGGGAGAAAGAACATCTGAACTGTCAGCCAAGGACTGAGAAAGTGCCTCCGCAGTCTCAAGGCCCGCTGACAAGTCCACACACAACTGGTGTGTGTCCATGCCCGAAATGAAGTGGGGACACGGAGGCACACACCGTATGAAATGCTCGCTCGCCATAGTTACGTGCTTGTGGACGTGAGACAAACAACACCAAATAAGACTTACAAACACAGAGCGCTTAGCTGAAGAGCAAAAAGCTAATGTGTTGTGCAAGCCGGCGTCCCTTTGTACCTTCCGGGTACGCCGTCATCTACTATGTCATGACGCAACACCAATCAGGATTGGAATAGATTTCATTCATGCTTCAGACGCGCTACGCTGAGGGCGTTCCCAAAGTGTCGTCATCACGACGCAGTGCGAGTTCGCTCGAAGGGGAACTAACAGGTCTGTGAGAGCCGGAATTCTTACTGGTTGGTAGGTGATCAAATACTTATGTCATGCAATAAAATGCAAATTAATTATTTAAAAATCATACAATGTGATTTTCTGGATTTTTGTTTTAGATTCCGTCTCTCACAGTTGATGTGTACCTATGATAAACAATTACAGACCTCTACATGCTTTGTAAGTAGGAAAACCTGCAAAATCGGCAGTGTATCAAATACTTGTTCTCCCCACTGTATGAGGATCTACTGACAGAAATGCAATATAACTATAAACTATGTTTTCAGTGGTGTATAAAGACCTTACATAATGAACCGTTATGTTTTTATTACCTTAGAATGAGCCATTTCTATCTCCATACACCACGGGTCCCCTTACAGTGAAATCGCCATTTTGCACCGTCATGTTTCTACAGTAGCCCTAAACAGACAAACTGCTCTACAGAGCGTTAGCTACTCTCTGCTCTCTCCGACGACGACATCTTTGTCCTGTGTCGGCCACCGTAGCTTCTCTATGTGCTTCAAAAGGGAGGGGTGAGCGGTTGGTGATTGCAATTCACAACCTCACCGCTAGATGGCGCTAAAATTCACACACTGCACCTTTAAATTAGTTAAATAACGTCTTAAATTAACTTAAAGATTTGTGAGAATGAGATGCGTGTGACAGCGTGTCAGATCCACGTCATGTTCGGCAGCGGCAGATCTTAAAGTGACAGCAGCACTAATAAACCAGTTACTGATGTCTGTCATTAAAGTTAATCAAAGAACAAAAGTAACAGAGAAAATTGTAGCTTTAATAAGGATTCATCTATATTTAATTTAATATTTATGCAGTCAAAAAAGGTGTTAACGTGATAACGTTATTCAATTTCTGTATATGTCTAACAGGTAGGAAGGCCACAGGTAAATATGACATTTATCATAATGAGTTTATGTGAAGATTGTTTTAAGTTATTTTTTAAAAGCCTAATAAATGTTGAAATTGGTAGCTTTCAATTATACTGTAATGTTGAATGTCTATCATTAATGTTTTAAAAAAAATCTATTTCATAGAGACATCAGTAGCAGTATTAGTATGCAAGTATGTAATATATACTTCATTCTGACCCTCTGTCTGAAATGATCCGTTTTTAAGGGGTGGCTCCTTTAAGGCTTGATATGATGGGCTAACATCATTGCATAAGAAAACAGTATCAAAGCCCACTCGCTATTGCATGTAAGTGTTTTGAAAACATTTGCATATAAAACTGTCATTTACTGACAAAGCATTATGAAATCATTTACTTACGGTTTGTGATGCAGCTGCTGTCAGATCCAATATAGCTGACTGCTTCATCTAACAAAAGTTCCCTTTCAGTCAGTACACTACGAGTTACGTCAGTTACTGACGAAATGGGGGTTTCGCTTAGAAGCCAATCGCCTTTGAGCTCTACAAAACGAGCCAATGGCATGAAGATGCCATGGGTCTGCGGAATTTGCATAACGCAACCCCGCCCCACCGCGTGGGTATAAAGGCCGTTGCGTGGCAATCTCGCATTATGTTTCTGCTTCAGAGCCGAGTGTTACTGCCTGAGCGTTTTCTCTCTTCAAGACGAGTGTCTCTCCAGAGTGTTGGTGTTACGGCGCGTTCTAGCGAGTTCCGCATTCCTGTCTGATCTGTGCAGTGATCTAGCACAGCGTGTGTGTTCTCCCTAGGCGCTTCAGCATTTCTGCAGAGCAAAAACTCCTCTCTAAAAGAGCTGCACGCGGCACGTCTTTTTCAAGATGTCTCGCCCGTGCTCCGTTTCTGGGCATGATCGCTGTTTGGCGTGCTTAGGCCTCGTGCACGCCGAGCACGCGTTCATGGATGAGTCATGTTCCCACTGTTCCCATCGCAGTGTTGCGGTCAAGACTCCGTGATCTCCGTACTGGAGGGAGGGTCCCCTCTACCACACCCCAATCTATTCCCTCCACGAGTGGGGGGTGGTCAGGGTGGCTTGAGGGTGACGGTGTGGGCCAACCCGACGAATCCTCCTCGGGCCACACCCCCTTCTAGCACACTGCAACCTATGGTGTTGCCAGATGAGGGCGCAGGTGTTTCCCATCCTGGGTCCTGCGTTTCATTTCGCGAACCTGCGGAGGATGCTATGTCGATCGCCGCATCACAAGGTGGGCTGGATTCTTCCGGAGATGACGATTCGGCTGTGTTGCCTCCTTCGGGAGTTCCAGCATTGCCTGAGTCTGATCCAGAGCTCACAGCCATGCTTTCCCGGGCGGCCGAGGCTCTCGGGCTTGTGTGGAACCCTCCGCCATGTCCCGAGTGCTCTCAGCTAGATGATTGGTATCTGGGGGCGGCCCGTGCTGAAGGCGCCCGTCAGCCCCCAGTGCCCTTCTTCCCGGAAGTGCATGAAGAGGTGTCGAAGTCGTGGAAGTCTCCATTGACTTTTCGCGATCGTTCAGCAGCCACTTCTGCCTTCACTGCCCTCGACGGCGGCACGGTGAAAGGGTACACTGGGGTTCCCCCTGTTGAGCGCTCTGTTGCGATGCAACTGTGTCCGCAGAGCGCTGCGACATGGCGTGGTGACCCAAAGCACCCGTCCAAGGCCTGTAGGTTTACATCTACTTTGGTGGCGAAGACCTACAGAGCTGCGGGCCAGGCCGAGTCCGCCCTGCATGTGAAGACCCCACGAAATGCCCAATCGGGTCCATGCTTTCCTTCCTCCAAGAAGGGTTGGAGCGAAGGCTGTCTCCCTCCACCCTGAAGGTCTATGTGGCCACGATTTCGGCTCACCATGACCTGGTGGACTCAAAAACGGTAGGTCAGCACGACCTGGTCAGCAGGTTCCTTAGAGGGGCGAGGAGATTAAATCCTCCTCACCTTCCTCAAATACCCTCTTGGGATCTTGCAGTGGTTTTATCTGCCCTGCAGAAAGCTCCCTTTAAGCCTCTGCAGTCTGTGGAGCTGAAGTTCCTTTCAATGAAAGTGGCACTCTTGATTGCTCTGGCTTCCATCAAGAGGGTAGGGGACCTGCAGGCATTTTCGGTTGACGAAGCATGCCTGGAATTCAGGCCGGCTAATTCTCACGTGATCCTGAGACCCCGGCCTGGATACGTGCCCAAGGTTCCCACCACTCCCTTTAGGGATCAGGTGGTGAACCTGCAAGCGCTGCCTGGGGAGGAGGCAGACCCAGCCTTGGCACTGCTCTGTCCAGTACGCGCCCTTTGCGCTTACGTAGACCGGACGCAGTGTTTCAGGACCTCAGACCAGCTCTTTGTCTGTTACGGAGGGCAGCAGAAAGGGAAGGCTCTCTCCAAGCAGAGGTTGTCTCACTACGTAGCTTACGTAGATCAGGTGGTGAACCTGCAAGCGCTGCCTGGGGAGGAGGCAGACCCAGCCTTGGCACTGCTCTGTCCAGTACGCGCCCTTTGCGCTTACGTAGACCGGACGCAGTGTTTCAGGACCTCAGACCAGCTCTTTGTCTGTTACGGAGGGCAGCAGAAAGGGAAGGCTCTCTCCAAGCAGAGGTTGTCTCACTTGATAGTGGACGCCATTGTCCTGGCATATCAGGTTCAGGGCATGCCATGCCCCCTCGGGGTTAGAGCACACTCCACTAGGAGTGTTGCTTCCTCTTGGGCTTTAGCGCATGGTGCCTCGCTGACAGACATTTGTAGAGCTGCAGGCTGGGCAACACCCAACACATTCGCAAGATTTTATAATCTCCGAGTGGAGCCTGTGTCCTCTCGTGTACTCGCCCCAAGTGGCCAGTAACTGTACAGGCTCAGGTGTCTTCGCTTGCTGCGCCATTCCACTCCACGGACTGGATGCGTGCGCATTTTCTCTCAGGTGAGCTTCCCAGTAAGCCCTGAGCTCCTCCAGCACTGCTGATGTCAACACCAGAGTGCATGCCCGCTTGGTGCCTCCGTGTGCATGGTTCCCCCGTTGGGCAACCCCCACATGTGTATTTCCACGGTAAGTCTCTCTGAGCACGTGTCTTCCCTTGGCAAGACACCTTGCCACACCTGGGGTTGAAAAATTTTCCACCTGCGGCTGGATACCCCAGAGTGCTCCATATGCAGTCCCTACGGGGGTCATATGTGTATTCTTAAGTCCTCCCTTCGGGCAGGCATTGTGTTGCATTTCTCCACGTGGGATATGCTTCCCAGTGTACCTTGGTATCGGCGTTGAGCCTAGCCCCTCGTTCGTGCTAAGACTCACGGCAGGGAGCTTTGGTCAGCGCAGGATGCTGGAAGACAGCCGTCGTGGCGAGATTGTATTGGGACCCCCATTTCGTCAGTAACTGACGTAACTCGTAGTGTACTGACTGAAAGGGAACTTCTCGGTTACGTATGTAACCCTCATTCCCTGAAGGAAGGGAACGGAGACGTTACGTCCCCATGCCACTTCCGCTGTACCGCTGGAACGACCGGACGCTCATGCCTCGGCTCTTCAGCAGGTAACATAATGCGAGATTGCCACGCAACGCACTTTAAACCCACGCGGTGGGGCGGGGTTGCGTTATGCAAATTCCGCAGACCCATGGCATCTTCATGCCATTGGCTCGTTTTGTAGAGCTCAAAGGTGATTGGCTTCTAAGCGAAACCCCCATTTCGTCAGTAACTGATGTAACGTCTCCGTTCCCTTCCTTCAGGGAACGAGGGTTACATACGTAACCGAGACGTTTCTTTGCAAACTTGTCCATTTGTCCTGTTGTCACAGACTCAAGTGTGTGGAATATTTCAGAAACTGTATGCAGTAATGGGTTCTATTTGCTTTTGATGTGACTGACTGCCAGTGGGCGGGCCCTATGGTGCAATGATGTAAAACTATTTGTCGATGTCTTGCTCTGGAGGCAGGCATATGCAAAAGTATTTGCCTGTGTGATGTCACAAATCCCACAATATCAAAACAAGCCGTTTTTGGAGCTTGATTAAATAAATGCTTTGTTTATAATGAGGAGGACTTTTAAGCTATGAAACTTGCAGGATGTTTTAATGGTACAAGACCTCTTATATATCAAAAGATATAAAAGGAAAATTTTGTTTCTCTTGTCATGACCCCTTTAATTTTTTTGTGAAACCTTTGCATTGTTTAAGCTGTAAAGTTGTTCTCACCATTTTTATAGTTTGTTTAGGGGATAAGGCGTTCGGTTGTCATAGCAAAGAAGTTGTAAAAGTGGATATGACTTTACATAGAAAACATCAGAAAGTGATTTAAGTAGCTCTGTAAAAGTAACTCAAATAGTAACTATTGTTTAAGTAGCTCAGACAGTAGAGCATGGTGCTAGCAACAGCAAGGTCTTATAAAGGTTTGATTTCCAGGAAATGCATGAACTGATAAAATGTCTGGTAAAACGTAAGTGTAAATGATTTGTTTACATAGGGGAAAACTATTGAAACAGTGAGGATTTCAACATTGAAAGTAGATTTTGCGATGTTGCGATAGTCTTTTCTTCCCTATTATCACATATATCTGAGTGAAAATCTGAGTGAAACAGCTTTTCGAACAAAAAATAAATGCAGGGCAGAAATTGATTTTGTCCATGGGGAATAGAGTGCTGCAGGGATGACGTCAAAACCCTGAAGATTAATACGCCAGTGGTTCCCTCGAGATTTTCCTATGGGCTTTTATAATGGGGTTTTTCAGTTTATGGCACTGTTTACACCTGGTATTAAGATTTGGTATAAAGTTTTGGTTGATCTGATAACAAGTGTACGACAAGTGTATGGGGTCTAACACGTTTTGAGCTTGTCCACTTTCGACCTCTTCCAGAGATAGTCGAAAACGCATCGGACTGGATTGCATTCGTAGTGTAAACGCTCATGCGGTCGAATGCATTCAAACAGCCACAAAAGACCGTCTTCTCTCCACCTACTGACCTAATGCATAAACATTATGGGAAGCGCACTAGCCAAACAGGATTTAAACTTTGTCGGCTGGAGACCCAAGTTTGGTTTGAAGACAAAATACTTACCAAGCACAATGTTCTCTCACCATTCCTGATTTCAAACACACACTCACAGCGTTCAGCGTGATCTTGTGGCCGTCAGAACAGAAACGAAAGCTGCTGCTCTCCGTGTGTTTTTTCCGTCGTCTTCGGCGCGTTCATATGGAAATTGCGTGAGCTTATTTCAATTAGACTGAAAGATCTGAAAAAGCCCATACATTTGCCCGCCCATAGACCCTCCCCTCGAAGAAATCAGGACAGAAGTGGTTGAAAGTGGACAAAAGAGACGGATTAAAACACCAGGTGTAAACGGGAATGTGTCTGCCTCGTCTACTTGTGATCCGATTGACCAAAACGCATCTTAATACCAGGTGTAAACATGGCCTATGAGAGAAATAAGATCTGTGATAAACATAACTTGACGATACTTTGACGTTTTTGTTCTACAACATAAATTAAACACACCCAACGCAAATTTGTGAGTGTGTGCAGTTTATTAATTATTGTCAAGTTATGTTTACCACAAGACCTTATTTTATTTATAAACTGAAAAACCCCATAGGAAAATCTCAAGGGAACCACTGGTGAATTTGTCATCATCCCTGCAGCGCACTATTCATTGGATGGGTGGATGGTTGTGGTTTGCTATTGGTGGAGCTGATGTGACTGACAGGTTGTCCCGCTCTCGCGCCAGTAAACACATCATCAGAGAAGAGATGTCGCTGCAAGAGGGAGGCGAAGTTATTTTGATGAAAGATTATGAGGGCGCATGAATAAAAAAAACAATAATGATGTGCACGGATAAATCATTTATAATAAATACTGCAATATTCCATAAAAATAATAATAGTAAATTTTGATTTCATGGTGACCCATTTACTTCCATTATGAAAAATCATTGCTGAACTGCAAAGATCAAGGTATCTCAGATAAACCTCAACAATCCATGCCATGCAATAAAAAAAATCAAGTGCTGAAACCAAAAAAATGCTCCCTAATGCTCACTCCAAGCCCATTCCTGAAGCCCACAGCCGTTGCCAAACAGCACAACGTGTCTGCGGCTGTAGCGCGGGAATGTTTGCTCAAGTAATCGTCTGTAGCTGCTTCTCAGCTCAGCGAGGTTTGTTTGCACCCTTGATTCAGTTTGAGCGCTACACTGGCTGTCTGCAACCCATATCAACAGCTAGCAACTACGACTGAATCATCTCTCTAACAATGAAGTAACAAAGCACAAAAGAAGGCCATTAATAAAATTATATTACAGACTTTCTTGAACATCACAAGATTTCTATTCCTAAGATATTCAGTGAAGCAGACAAATCATGCTGTGCATGTTGTAGACTAATAAACCAGAAACAGGAACAGCAAATTGCTTGTGTTCTCTCAGATCTGCAACAAATTAGTGCTTTCCGAAGTAGCTGAAAACGAATCCGGGATAAAGCTTGCGCAACAGTGAGAAACTACAAACGCTGTATTGTTTATTTGGCAGATGCTTTACGGGGAAGGTGGGTTAAGCTGTACTTATTGCAAGGGGAAGAATCCACCATCTGCTTTTGCATGAATATGACAAAGATCACGCAATATATTCACAAACGATCAAATTTTGATCTCAAATATGTAGTTGAAGTATCCTACACTCTTAAAAAAATAAAGGGTTGGGTTCCCAAAAGAACCTTTCGGTGAAAAAACATTTTTTTCTTAGTGTGAAGATTATTTAACCATGCTCGCGTGTCAGTCAAAAATGACCGTTTTTTTATTATTATTATTATTTCAATGAAGTGATTGACTATATTTTAGTTTGATAATGTTTTTTATTTAATATTTTGTATTTTTAGGGGATTGTATTGTACTAAATTATATTTATGCAGTAGTTATTATCCATTTATTCACATTTTTAGCATGGACCTGAAAATGAAATTTCCAACTTGAATGCTTTGGAGCACAGACTTCAGTTTGGTCTCTTTTTAAAGACGACATTTAAAAAAAAAAGTTAACTTGAAAAAAGTTATAAAATGTTATATTTATTGTTATGAAAAATGCACAAAAATACCATTTTCAATTACTATATGAAATAGATATATATTTTCCAAAACACACTTTAGTCTAAAACTGTGAGAAAATCAAAGCCATATATCTAAACAAGTTGTGTTCCAAATTTTAGGATATATTTCAAAATATATATTTGATATTTCCATTAATTTCCAATGCGCTTATTTCTGACCGCGAACAGTACGAGTTAACCTTTTCCTTTTAACCTTTTCAAATCATGTCCATGATTTATTTGTGTGTGTATTCACACAGCAAGTGCCAAAACCTTTACCAAGTTTCGTTCCATTCCGATGAAGTCAAAAAATTTTTTAAAAAGTGTGTTTCGGTCAAAAATGAAAAAATGACCCAACAGCCCCAGAGGGTTAAATAATCTTTTTCCACTACAAAGAATGTATAAAGTGCAATGGATAGGATCTGTTGAGCTTAAAGGTTCTTCATTGAATCCTAAATGCTAATTAAGAACTTTTATTTGTAAGAGTGTATCAAATAAACAAACACATTGATGATGATGAATAAAACACAGCAATTGTATGTGCTGAGAAATGCTGCAAGATCTAAACTACCTGTACAGACAGAAGCAATCAGTGACTTTTCATAATTAATGTTCAGCCAGTGCCAAGTTCATTAAACAAGAGTCTCTGAAGAGAGAAGGAGAGGAGTTCGCAATCATCGGTGGTCTTTGTGAAGCTGCCAGATCACAAGTGGAGGTCACACCTGCATAAAAGTGCCATTAACAATGAGGCAAGGTGCAATCAACCTGATTTGAACAGGACAGGACAAATGTTCAATTGGCATTCAGGTCATGATTCTACAGATTTTTCTGTTTATCACCTGAGAGGAAGATACTCTCCACAATGGACTGCTATTTCAGAGCAACCCTCTCTCCAGGTCATGTCTGTCCACAGTACAGACAAACATGTACTATGGTAACCACAGTGTCTACCAAAATACTGAAGTTACTATAGTTACAGGTACAACAACATATATACCACTACTGTATAGTACATTTACAAACTTCTCATATACGTATATTTGCCATTGTATAGAATTTCTTTTTGTAGTGAAAGTGCTACTAAGGTAACTTGTTTCAAAGAGCAAATGCTACTTAAAGACTGAACAAAAAGCTCCTGAAAGTTTCATACACTGTATTAGTACAATAATTGCAATACACTTAACAGGTAACTGTGCTTACCATGGCAAGTCCTTGTAAGGGTGATAATTTAGTTGCATTTAAAATGAAAGGTTTTCTATATGCAACAATTTGTGCCTCTGCATCAGCAATAAAATAATCTCTAATCATTAGTTACATAATACAATTTTTTGCTGAATTTTTGGTCCTCAGCTGGATTCCATTTTCTCATAAGAATTCACAAAAGGGAGATAAGATAGGATATAGTGTTTAATAGTGTTTTTTTTTTTTTTTTTAGTCTAGGAGCATTTTGGCCAGTCTCACCTCAGAAGTCTTTTGATTATTAATGCCAGTTCTATAGCTGGGATGAAAGACAAAGAAACAATGTCATAACATTTTCTCAGTTTTTACATAAACTGTAGTGTTGACTGCATTAATCGAGCTCAACAATTCACTCCTATTACCCTGGCTATTGTTAAGAAGAAGAAAAAAACTGTTCTTGTATTATTTTATTGATTTAGTAGGCTATTTAGTCAAAAAACTAGCTAGCCCCTGAGACAGATTCATTTAGGTTGCATATGTAAATCTGCATTATATTTATTTTATACATTTGATCTAGTTTATTCTAATGTTTATCTAAACACCCCTTCCGATCACCATTTGCAAAAAAAAAAAAAAAGAAAAGAAAAAGTGCTCTATTCGTGGAAAGTGGCATATTACTTATTTATGGAACATATTTTTTGCTGAATTTGTGGTTGTCAGCTTCTCATAGTTAGAGTGAACATTTTAGACGTCACATTTGAATGCACAATTATTAAACAGACATTCGTCTTACCTTGTATGTGCTGATTAACTACATTCTCCAGTCGATCCAGTCGCTCTATAATCCGCAGAGTTTCTCCTTTCCTGTCGCCTTCCAACTTTTTGGCTGGGACAGGCTTCGGCACTTTGATGTACACATTAGCGATGTAATTAGTCACCCATCCGACGTACAAAAGACACACTATGTTGGTCATGCCACTTAGTATCACACACGTAGACACCAAAGTTTTGGTTCTCCTGGTGCAAGCCATTCCGACATCCCTCCATATAGAGTCCGAGACACAGCGGACAAGTGCGCCTGTCCTCAACTCTGTGTGCGCTCCGATGGAGAATCACGCGCTAGTTCGGTCCTCGCGCCTGACGCAAACACTACAGTCCGTGCTTCATTCTGCCACAGATTCCAACGACTTGAAATGTGCAACTATCGTCTTGTTCCAACACGACTCGCCGCGTCCTCCATCTGCAGCGGTATAGAAAGGAGAGTGAAGGTGCGCGAGTGTGTGTGTGATTTGATCCTGAGCCTGTTGACCAATGAGATGAGCTGTAATCTATGGGACCAATTGCACAATGATCCACTAACAGTAAGGAGGTGCTTTATGAAGACAAAAACTCCCAATGTTTCATAAAAAATGTATACACAGTAAGCTATATGGTTCCACTTTATATTTACTATGTAGGCTACTACTAAAATTTAAATTAATCATTTCACACAATGCACTTATTGTGCAGCTACATGCATGTTTTTACACTATATTTAAAAAATGCTTGCATGTAATTATGGCTGTAATTAATTTCAGTAATTACATCCATAATTACGCTGTTGACCCTTCCTTTACACCTTTCCAACAAACCTCTCCCAACCTGTATCCCACCTCAGTATAAGCAAAAGTGTTTTGCAATATCAACACAATAAGTAGGCTACATTGTGCCTAAAAAAATATGCAAGTACAGTTGTATATAAGCTGTATATATATATATATATATATATATATATATATATATATATATATATATATATTATTATTATTATTATTATTATTATTATTATTACTACTACTACTACTACTTCTTATATACATACGGTATACATACAGCTAAATAACAAACAGTGTTAAATACCAACACTGTGTTCAAATGTTGTGGCGTGTGTGTGTGTGTGTGTGTGTGTGTGTGTGAGTTAGATCACGTTATCTGCCAACGGCAGCACGGAGCGCAAGTTAAGCAAACATTTCTTCAAGCCTGAATGTACATCAGAGGGCATGTTGAAAAATACAGTACAACTTACAATCATAAAGTGGTTATAAAAAGTCTACACACCCCTGCTAAAACTGTTTGGTTTTTTGATGTAAAAAAGAAAGAAAGAAAGAAAGAAAGAAAGAAAGAAAGAAAGAAAGATCGATAAATAAAATACTTTTGCACCCTTAATATAGGCTACTAGTAGTAGTAGTAGTAGTAGTAGTACCAGTAATCTGGTGGATTTTGTAGGCAGGTTAAGACTGGATTTAGATTTTTTTTAAACGTACTGTAAATGAATACCAATGCTTTATGTTTAATAAAAATATAATAATAATAATAATAATAATAATAATAATAATAATTGCATGAATATTTAAATATGTTCCCTTTCACAGGTAGATTAAGACTGGATTTAGATTTTTAAAAATATACTGTAAAAGAATAATATTTTTATGTTTTAAAAGCTATTAAAATTATGACAATATGACAATATTTTTTTGGTGAGTTTATAATGTAATACATTTCTCATGATGTAAAAATTATTACATTATGTTATGTCTTGAGAAAATTTTGTTACAATAATAATGTAATATTTATATTATATATATATATATATATATATATATATATATATATACCTATATCAGGCATAACATTATGACTTTATGATTAACATTATGATTGTGTTGGTCCCCCTTTTGCTGCCAAAACAGCCCTGACTCATCGAGGCATGGACTCCACTAGACCCCTGAAGGTGTGCTGTGGTATCTGTCACCAAGATGTTAGCAGCAGATCCTTTAAGTCCTGTAAGTTGTGAGGTGGGGCCTCCATGGATTGGAATTGTTTGTTTAGCACATCCCACAGATGTTCGGTTGGATTGAGATCTGGGGAATCTGGAGGCCAAGTCAACACCTCAAACTCGTTGTTGTGCTCCTCAAACCATTCCTGAACCATTTTTGCTTTGTGGCGGGGCTCATTATCCTGCTGAAAGAGGCCACAGCCACCAGGGAATACCGTTTCCATGAAAGGGTGTACATGGTCTGCAACAATACTTAGGTAGGTGGTATGTGTCAAAGTAACATCCACATGGATGGCAGGACCCAAGGTTTCCCAGCAGAACATTTCCCAAAGCATCACACTGCCTAGTAGTTCTTCCCATAGTGCATCCTGGTGCCATGTGTTCCCCAGGTAAGTGACGCACACGCACCCGGCCATCCACGTGATGTAAAAGAAAACGTGATTCATCAGACCAGGCCACCTTCTTCCATTGCTCCGTGGTCCAGTTCTGATGCTCACATGCCCACTGTTGGTGCTTTCGGCGGTGGATAGGGGTCAGCATGGGCACCATGACTGGTCTGCGGCTATGCAGCCCCATACACAACAAACTGCGATGCACTGTGTATTCTGTCACCTTTCTATCAGAACCAGCATTAACTTCTTGAGCAATATGAGCTACAGTAGGCCAGTCTTCGCTCCCCACGTGCATCAATGAGCCTTGGCCGCCCATGACCCTGTCGCCAGTTCACCACTGTTCCTTCCTTGGACCACTTTTGATAGATACTGACCGTTGCAGACCGGGAACACCCCACAAGAGCTGCAGTTTTGGAGATGCTCTGACCCAGTCGTCTAGCCATCACAATTTGGGCCTTGTCAAACTTTACGCTTGCCCATTTTTCCTGCTTCTAACACATCAACTTTGAGGACAAAATGTTCATTTGCTGCCTAATATATCCCACCCACTAACATCCTCACGTGATGAAGAGATAATCAGTGTTATTCACTGCACCTGTCAGTGGTCATAATATTATGCCTGATCGGTGTATATACAGTGGGGAGAACAAGTATTTGATACACTGCCGATTTTTCAGGTTTGCCCACTTACAAAGCATGTAGAAGTCTATAATTTTTATCATAGGTACTCTTCAACTGTGAGTGACGGAATCTAAAACAAAAATCCAGAAAATCACATTGTATGATTTTTAACTAATTAATTTGCATTTTATTGCATGACATAAGTATTTGATACATCAGAAAAGCAGAACTTAATATTTGGTACAGAAACCTTTGTTTGCAATTACAGAGGTCATACGTTTCCTGTAGTTCTTGACCAGGTTTGCACACACTGCAGCAGGGATTTTGGCCCACTCCTCCATACAGACCTTCTCCAGATCCTTCAGGTTTCGGGGCTGTCGCTGGGCAATACGGACTTTCAGCTCCCTCCAAAGATTTTCTATTGGGTTCAGGTCTGGAGACTGGCTAGGCCACTCCAGGACCTTGAGATGCTTCTTACGGAGCCACTCCTTAGTTGCCCTGGCTGTGTGTTTCGGGTCGTTGTCATGCTGGAAGATCCAGCCACGACCCATCTTCAATGCTCTTACTGAGGGAAGGAGGTTGTTGGCCAAGATCTCGCGATACATGGCCCCATCCATCCTCCCCTCAATACGGTGCAGCCGTCCTGTCCCCTTTGCAGAAAAGCATCCCCAAAGAATGATGTTTCCACCTCCATGCTTCACGGTTGGGATGGTGTTCTTGGGGTTGTACTCATCCTTCTTCTTCCTCCAAACACGGCGAGTGGAGTTTAGACCAAAAAGCTCTATTTTTGTCTCATCAGACCACATGACCTTCTCCCATTCCTCCTCTGGATCATCCAGATGGTCATTGGCAAACTTCAGAAGGGCCTGGACATGTGCTGGCTTGAGCAAGTAGGAAAAGGTAAGTAGGAAAACCTGCAAAATCGGCAGTGTATCAAATACTTGTTCTCCCCACTGTATATAGAAAATGAGAAAATGAGAAAGCAAAATAAATTATGTTTCTTAACCCTTTTTTACATTTTAAATAATTCAAATAGGGACAGGGAAGTGAACAGGGAAATCAACATTATCATCACCCTCCTGATTACAGACGTTGTAAGATAAAGAATTTAAATAATTTGCATGTGAGGAACATATTGAGGTTAATCTAAGTGAGGTACATAAATGTAAATATAGCGGGCCTTCCGGAAGTGCATTTAGTCCAGCATCACTTGTCACTATTTGTATCACTCCAGTTGTCCATAAATATTTTCATTTGAATGAATGGTTATTAAAGTCATTCTTAGGTTACACTTTATTTTAAGGTGTCCGTGTTACAGTGAAATTATACATTTAAGTACTGAGTAAAAATAATTAAATACATATACTTACTATAGGGTTAGGGTTTGGAATAGGGGTTGGTTTGTGGGTTAGTTACATGTAATTATTCATAATTTATAGTTATTACTATAGTAAATGCATGTAACGTGTAACAAGGACACTGTAAAATAAAGTGTTACTAAAAGCCCTTAGTTTTTTTAGTCTTGTGTTCATCGTCGTTAATGGTAACTGTGCTTCTGTGTTCTGTTCGGTGCTTGTCCTTGA
The DNA here is from genome assembly GCA_039654105.1 of Coreius guichenoti. Classification (NCBI taxonomy): domain Eukaryota; kingdom Metazoa; phylum Chordata; class Actinopteri; order Cypriniformes; family Gobionidae; genus Coreius; species Coreius guichenoti. Next base: position 5,784,200 of record CM077168.1, read on the forward strand.
TCATTTATTCTGCTGCTTTTGTCTTCTTCAGATTTAAACTACACGGCATTGTAACATCTGTGCACCAGTGGCTGGGACTGTGACTCTTTCAGCAGGTTACATCATTACTCCAGCAGGTGGCGATAAGTGCATCATGAGTGAGTCACTGAATCATTCACTCTTCATCGGTTCATTAAAATCGGTTCATTTTTCAGGAATGAAACAACACTAAGGATGACATAATAATTTGATTACTACAATAAATTCCCAAATTTTAATAAACAATAAATGTTGTTGGTATTCCAGCAAAATTGCAAGTGTCCATGTTTTAGGCTGTAACAACAGCAGTCTTTATGCTTGACATTAATTTACAGTTTAAGAACAAGCTGAAGATTTCTTGTAGACTTTGTTGTAGCTGATAAATATATGAATATTATATTAACGCTTGAGACACATATCACAAAAAAGTGTTACTTACATAAAAACATTGCACAACAGAGGGAACATAATCATATAACAAACAGGATTCTGGCACTTAGGAAGTGTTGGGTTGGAGGAAATCATTATTTGTACAAGAAGCCAAGTTCATACAGTGCACACTTGTAAGCAACAATATACATAATTGTCTGTATAGAAGCCATTAGCATTAGCTTTTTCTTTAGACCTTGTCCATATTTATGGGGTAACACTTTAGTTTAGAGTCCAATTCTCACTATTAACTAGTTGCTTATTAGCATGCATATTACTAGGATATTGACTGTTTATAAAGCACATATTAATTCTGCATGACCATATTCTACATCCCTTAATCCTACACAATACCTAAACTTAACAACTACCTTATTAACTATTAATAAGCAGTAATTAGGAGTTTATTGAGGCAAAAGTCATAGTTAGTATTTATTTAGTGAGAATTGGACCATAAACTGAATTGTGACCATTTATGGGTACAATTTTGTCATATTATTTAGATTTGAGAATTACATTTTCCATGCTTCCATTCTTGTTTTGACAGAATTATGAATGTGGCCAAAGCTCTCAGCAGAAGCAAAACATGTGCAGGAGGCATAAAGCAATAAAGACCCCTCATAAACCTGTATTTTATGTCCACCCAATGGGTACAATCTCAGGAAACTCACAAAGAAACAATATGGATGTTATCTCATTATATAAATCCCATACACACATGTGAGCAAATAATGTTTGATTCAACTGGGACATGAATAGTGGTGCCTGTGCCACAAATAGCTTCAAATGAATGAAAGCATAGGCAATTCAACATTTACTATATCATTGTAAGTAACTGAAAAAAGCTAACTTGACCTCTAAATAGCAACAACAAGAAATGTATGAAGAATTGATTTACATCTATATATAAGCCAGTTCTAGTTGCATAGTACACTTCCACTTTTACACAAATCCACTTTTGTGGTGCGACCCAAGCTTCACAGCACTAAACCGAATGTTGCTTTTACGATCAATGTTTTAATCAGCAGTCAACAGATGGAGTGTTTCACAGAGGGCCTGCTGCGGCCCAGGATCTCTACTCTATAAATCAATCAGTAAAACGTTATTCCTTCTTTAAAAAAAAAAAAGAAATATACTGAAAGCATATTAGAAGAGCCATGCAAACAGTTTGACTTTTTTGTTTAAAACTGCTGTGGAAAAGTTTTCAATTTCAGGAAAAGTTGATTTAAAAGTATATATTAGATTTTCATAAATATTCTCTTGTAAAGCTTTTCTTAAAATTGAATCGTTGGATGGGTGTGGTTTTTCGTGAGTTTAATATTAAGTTTTATAATGAGTTGAATATTAAATTAATTAAGAGTTTAATATTATATCCAAAATATTAAGGCAAAGGAACATGAAAATGAACTGCATTCAATCTGTTCATCATATAAAGCGATCGTGTCTCTTCAGAAAATTTGGACTAAACCGCTCAATTCATATGGATTAGTTTTACGATCTCTTTATGAACTTTCAAAGTGGTAGTTGCGTAGCTGTCAATGGAGGAACAGAAAGCTCTCAGATTTCATCAAAAAAAAATTTAATTTGTGTTCCGAAGATGAACAAAAGTCTTACAGGTTTGTAACGACATGAGGGTGAGTAAATGATGACAGAAATTTCATTTTTGGGTGAACTATCCCTTTAGTATTTATTGTAATGCCAAGGCTTTTAATACTTCAAGCTTAAACCAAGTTAAACCAAAATATAGTGACAGCAGAACTAATCCTCATTTCATCAGTCCAATGTTTTTCAAAGTACAACATAACAGAAGGTTCTTCTATCTTTGTAAATGCATTGCCACAACAGTTTTTTTTAAGTGTGGTTACTAGGGTGTTCAGGTGGTTTCTATGCTGTTAAATGTAAGAATATGCACTTATTACATAAAGGAAGTATTTATATCTGATGTGACCCTTATACTTTCGTTTGTGTAACCCATCGTTTCAGGCTGATTTAGTCATATAAATAACATTTCTAACCTGAATAAAAACCAGTTTAAATGTTACCACATATACATTTTAGTTTACCTGACTACACATTTAGTGTAGGTGTTTGTAAGGGAGTTCGGGTTGGTGTCAGGTGAATTTTCCTAGCAAGTCAATAGAATCCACCGCCAAGTCTATGTGATATTCTCGTCTCTAGATCTGGCTCAGGTTCCTCCTTCAATGTAAGCAGGATTTGCTTTTTTCAGGCTGATGTTTTATCATCAGCCTGGTGAAAATTGCCTGATCACCTATAAAAACAGTATCCGTAGAACAAACTGTGCAGGTGTAACGTATGTAGGCCAGTAAGAGCTGTGCATGTAAACTTCACTCCCCTGGCTTCAAGAGGCACGCTGGCGACAGACTCTAGAGGCTGCTGTCTTTAGTGTCCTTGTTAGCGCGCTCGCCTTCCACGCCGCAGCAACCCCGGTTCGAATCCCACTCGGCATGGGCTGAGTAGGACCGGTTACGTTTGGTGTCAGATGGGAGTGAGGTTTAGGGGGGTGAGTGTAACGGACGTAGGCCAGTAAGAGCAGTGTGTGTAAACTTCACTCCCTTGCCCTCAAGAGGTGCGCTAGCAAACTGCGTTCTTTAGCGTCCTTGTTAGCGCACCGGCCTTACATGATGGAGACCCCGGATCAAATCCCGCTTGGAGCGGGTTGAGTAAGACTAGATACATTTGAAGCCGTGACCCAGATGGGAGTGAGGTTTAAGGGGGTGATGTAGGCCAGTAAGAGGAGTGTGTGTAAACCTCATTCCCCTGCCCTCAAGAGGCGCGACTGCGGACTTTAGCATCCTTGTTAGCGCCCGCCTCCCACGCCACAGCAAATTCCGGTTTGAATCCAGCTCGGAGCGGGTCGAGTAGGACTTTTACATTTGGTGTCAGATAGGAGTGAGGTTTAGGGGGGTGAGTGTAACGGACGTAGGCCAGTAAGAGTAGTGTGTGTAAACCTCACTCCCCTGACCTCAAGAACCGCGCTAGCGACTGACGCTAACGGCTGCGGTCTTTAGCGTCCTTGTTAAGGCACCCGCCTCTCACGCCACAGCAACCCCGGGTTGAGAAGGACTAGTTACATTTGGTGCCGTGACCCAGATGGGAGTGAGGTTTAGGGGGGTGAGTGTAACAGACGTAGGCCAGTAGCAGTGTGTGTAAACCTCACTCCCCTGCCCTCAAGAGGCGCGACTGCGGACTTTAGCATCCTTGTTAGCGCCCGCCTCCCACGCCACAGCAAATTCCGGTTTGAATCCAGCTCGGAGTGGGTCGAGTAGGACTTTTACATTTGGTGTCAGATGGGAGTGAGGTTTAGGGGGGTGAGTGTAACAGACGTAGGCCAGTAAGACTAGTGTGTGTAAACCTCACTCCCCTGACCTCAAGAACCACGCTAGCGACTGACACTAACGGCTGCGGTCTTTAGCGTCCTTGTTAAGGCACCCGCCTCTCACGCCACAGCAACCCCGGGTTGAGAAGGACTAGTTACATTTGGTGCCGTGACCCAGTTGGGAGTGAGGTTTAGGGGGGTGAGTGTAACGGACGTAGGCCAGTAGCAGTGTGTGTAAACCTCACTCCCCTGACATCAAGAGGCACATTAGTGACTGACGCTAGCGGCTGCGGTCTTTAGTGTCCATGTTAACGCACCCGCCTCCAAAGCCACAGCAACGCCGGTTCGAATCCCGCTCGGAGCGGGTCGAGTAGGACCGGTTACACAGGACAAGTAACACATTGAGCAATAGCAATACTAGTGACACTTAGCATACACCCCTAATGATTATGAAAAGTAATTTTTTTTAAAGCCAGAGAGAACAATGTTTTCATAAAAGCTCTTTCTGACTTTGACTGTGGCAGAAACATTGCAGTCTGATTCAGAATGACACTGATCTCCCCCTTCTTTGTGTTGTAGCTGATATGTGACACTCTGCAGCAGTAAATGCGTGTTGGCATTTTCCCCACCGCAGGGGAACAAGCATCAGGCCTTGTCTACAGCCTTGAAGTGGGTGGCGCAAAAGATTGATGCCAGTAAATGTGCTGTGATGTACAGAATACTACTGAAATATAAGTACCAAACCCTAAAGGGGGTCAGAGACTCACCAGTGCTTCATTATTTATACTATTTAACTCAACATGTCAGTTCAGTGCTCTTTCATGCATGTGTATGAAAAATTTAAGTGTGAAAATGAAGCAAGCTAGATAGTATACATTCATTTTGGTCATGTTCAGCTACTGTATTTACAGTTAGGAACATACAGCTGCCACTTAGTTATGAGCCAAAAACATTCATTTGAGGCTGAGTTTGTAAAATAATCTAGTGTACTTTTCTCAGACAGGTTGTGATAAGAGTTTAGCATACTGTTACTGAAGATCATGCCTTTGTCTGATTTCTGTATTATTCATTCAGATTTCACATCACATTTTAAATCATATTCAAATAGGAATCAAGCTGTTCCTGTAGATGATGTGGTTTCATCATTTACTCACCCTCATATTGTTCCAAACTCATGTTTTTCTTTCTTCCGTGCAACATAAAAGAAGATATTTGAAGACTCTTTTGGCTGTTTTGTCCATACTATAACAGTTAATGGGGATATCAGGTAATCCATACAACTCTTCAGTGTTCTAGCAACCCAATCATTTTGTATGATGGGCAGAGTTGAACTGAAATTCTCAAAAGAAATAAAAACATTGACCTACTCATGTACAGCCATGCCCATATCGAATATGACATAACACGCTAGAACCAAGGACGTTTGACGTCATTAACGTGCCACTATTTTGGACTCAACGTGCCACTTTAAGTCAGTTTAATGTCATTTAAGTTGAAATGACTTAAACATCCAAGTTGATTGTACTTTTTTTACAGTATGTGAAATCTTTGTATTTTCACAGCAGCACAGTAGACTTTCATTGTAAATGCATTACGTACACATTAAACCCAGAACATTCCCTTTATCCAGTTTATCCAGTAGGAGATCCAAATAGCAACTATTCTAAATGCTTGTTATTGGTTATTCCTTATCGACAAAACTTGAAACTTGAGGATCCCATTTAAGCAAACATTACACCACACCCTTATTTAAAGTTGGACAGGATCACTTGTCATTACTGTATTTCCTTTTGTTTAATTGAACTCCAAGCATAATATCTGTTTTCACAGTGCCAGCTTCCTGTCACCACAAGCTCCTCCTGTAAGGCAGAAACTGAAACTCGAGCACAATGTGCAGCGGAGGGTTTCCCTGTGAGCCGAGCCATTCTAATCTCATTTGAGAGACACTGGTAGGTTTATGGGCCCTTCTTCATCATAACCCTCACACAAAGGTAACGGCACTGAGGCCAGAAATATGATGAATGCCAGAGTAAAATGAAAAATGTGGAGCTACAGAGGGGAAAAGAAGAGACGTAAAAAAAAAGAGTTGCCGCAGCAGGCTGGTTAAGTTCTCTGTGCGGAATTAAATAAGCCTAATTATGACAAATCTTCCCTCTGCCACTGTGCTTAAGAATTATGAGCATATGTATTTATAGCATGACTGGCCTCTTACCATCTTTCTCTCGAGGGTGCCCACAATCCCTCATTCTCTACCAACCTCATTGATTTAAAGGGATAGTCCACCTATTTACATTATTTACTCATCATCATGTTGTCCAAACCCGCATGAGTTTCTTATATACAAAAGTTTTTTTTTGACATTTCCATTTAATTATAATAAATAAAGGACAATATTTACATTACGTGGTTCAAGTGACACAATTCCGATTTTTTCCTCCCATGTGGCACAGATCAGATATGACTCACGAATGTGAAAGCAGGAAAAAAGCACATGGATTCTGATATTTTCAGATCAGTTTCAGGACTCATTCATATGTGGAAATAAATCTGATATGAATTGGATACGGGCATTTGCATCTGCCGTGTAAGCGGACAGACCAATGCGAGTCGTATATCATTGAAAAAGCGATGTGGCGAATCACAGCGATTACAGCAGCGTTCATTGCTACATTCGCCCTAGTCTCAGCCTCTGACGTCACACCCACGGACCGCTGGCTGAATGTCTGATGCATATGGCACACTTGAACTGGAAACACTTCAGGAATCTGATTGGTTGAATTGTAGAATTCTGAGACGTGTGTGTCACGTTCTTTAACAGTCCACCTGGAAGCAAAGACGCTGTGATGCCAAACCCCTTCATGGAAGAAGAACACTGTTGTGTTTACAACTGTGACAGTGAGCGCTTATCTATGGAAGCTTGTTTCCGCCACAGAATAAAACATTTGAAAAGATAATTGCGACTTTTTATCTCACAATTCTGACTCTATATCATGCAATTCTGACTTTATAACTCGCAATTCTGACTTCTTTTCTCTGAATTGTTAGATATAAAATCGCAATTGCGAGTTATAAAGTCCAGTTCTGACATTGCCACCAACCCTTGCCATCCCCGGCCCACCCCTATAGGCACATAGAGTAAAATGAAATTCTGAAAATCAAAATACACAGACACTAATTTGGAATATTCAATTTCATTTTTTATTCCGAAACATAAACTCTTATTGAACAATCTAGCACTTCTTCTTGCTTTACTCCTTCTTCTTTCCTCAATTTCCCTCATTCTGCAAATTAATACAGAGTTGAATAGTTTAGCAAAACTGTATCATAACGGAGTGCAAATAGTTCACTCTGCCCCTTTCCACAATGTCTTGTTTATATGCTGCAATATTTCTCACCCACTCTGGAGTTGCCAGAAAATGTAGAATGTTTATGGGTCCATCAGTGCCCTGCGCTACTTAAATCATCTTCAGCAGTCTATTTGCGTCGATTTACATGATAAAAAAGGACCTCCTTAAAAATAGCAAAACCGGCTGTTGATCAGCCAAGCCCACTCACCAGTTTCTCGCCTTTCATAGCTTAAGATATGGTAACGTGGGATTGCGTTAACAAAACGTTACAATGAGAAAATCGAGGACACGGATATGGAGAAAAAAGTTATGAGAAGTAATGCTTGATGCAATGCTAGCTAACCAACAGCAAGCAAAGTCAAGGGCAATATTTCTAGACGTTAACCATAGTAAATCCATGGGCATGCACCATTTGAAAATAATGCAGTTTGTCACTCACTTTCATTTAAATGCTTCTCGGTGGGATCAGTGAAAAAGCTGGGACTACTGACACATTACTGAGAGAGAGAGAGGCTCTCCGAGTCAGAGCGGTACCGGTATGTTCTGAGGTCAGAAAGCTGCTAGCCTCAAACTAGCACAAGCCCTAATCTAGCATTAACAACAACATTGGAAAAGCGGTAGCATAGGGTATACTTTAATATTAGTCAAACTTTTTCTGTGTAGCTACAGCCATCCATAATTTGATCTGCTAGCTAGCACTAGGTCTTTTACAGGCGAACTTGATGTAGCTAAAACGTAATGATATGTAGGTTACACACACACACACACACACACACACAACATATTACCTACCCAATTGAAATAGGCCTAGTTGAAATGTTTAATAAATTACAGTAGTAATTTATATATATAGTAGATTATATAACATTATAAACCAAAAATATCCTTACCTCCAGTGATCTCACCAGTTGCCAGTAAGACGGGAAGGCGCGGTGCCGAACTCTGGTCTCAGGGAGAAATTTGTTGCAGTGGCAGATACCATAGACAGTAAAAGATACACAGCAAGAAGAAACACTAGTGGTTCACGCTTGCGCGCATACTGCTGTTTTGGCGCGCAGTGTTCTGATTTGCTTATTTCCTATTTACTTGTTTGGTGGAGGCAATCCAGAATTACTGTTGGTGAAATTATAACCAGACCCTTTCAGACATATAAAAAACTCTTCGGATCGGCATGATTCACACAAGTCACCCAAACTGACGTGAAAAAAGCGGGAGGGGCCGAAAAGCGCTCTGTTTGCATCCCTGTTATATCTCACAATTCTGACTTTATATCTCGCAACTGCGTGTTATAAAGTCGGAATTGCATGTTATAAAGTCAGAATTGCGTGATATAAAGTCAGAATTGCGAGATATAAAGTCAGAATTGCATGTTATAAAGTCAGAATTATGTGATATAAAGTCAGAATTGCGTGATATAAAGTCAAAATTGCAAGATATAAAGTCAGAATTGCGTGATATAAAGTCAGAATTCTGAGATATAAAGTCAGAATTGTGTGATATAGTCAGAATTGCGAGCTATAAAGTCAGAATTGTGAGATATAAACTCGCAATTGCGACTTTATATCGTGCAATTCAGAAAAATGTCAGAATTGTGAGATAAAAAGTTGCAATTACCTTTTTTATTTTTTTATTCTGTGACGGAAACAAGCTTCCATACAGGATCAACTATGTAGTAAAGTATCTAAGGTTCGCGGCACAGACTCTTTAAAATACGTCCAAGAGTTTTACACACCAGTCTGTTATTGTAGGGACATCGAGGTTACATTTTCACACCTAAACATGACGTGGAACAAAACGATCTGTGATTGGTTGCTTTGGCCGTCAGTCAGACGGCCTCTGGGCGGTCCTTGGCCAATGAAAGCTGCTATGGAGTCCAGACCTTCTGCCGTCAGTCTGAAGGTCTGGCTACACAAGACTACATTCACCCAGGCTGCAACAAGGGCTGTCCTCTTTTTTTCTCCGCCTTAAGTAAAAATGTTTTGCTGACCTTTAAAGATGGTGTGGAAAGCAAAAGCTTGTATTATTTTTTCATCTGCATCCACTGCAAATTGTGCTGTTTTTACTTCCTTTTCGGCTTAAAGGAACACGCCACTATTTTTGAAAATAGGCTCATTTTCCAACTCCCCTAGAGTTAAACAGTTACCGTTTGCGAATCCATTCGGCCGATCTCTGGGTCTGGCGGTAGCACTTTTAGCATAGCTTAGCATAGATCATTGAATCTGATTAGACCGTTAGCATCTCGCTCAAAAAAATGACCAAAGAGTTTCGATATTTTTCCTATTTAAAAATTGACTCTTCTGTAGTTACATCGTATACTAAGACCGACGGAAAATGAAAAGTTGCGATTTTCTAGGCCGATATGGCTAGGAACTATACTGTCATTCCTGCGTAATAATCAAGGAACTTTGCTGTCGTACCATGGGTGCAGCAGGCGCCATGATATTACGCAGCGTCTGAAAATAGTCCCCAGCTAGATAACTTCCAACGTGACCGGCACTAAGTTTGTGTAGTTGCAGAGTTGCAGCCGGCAAATTAGGTAGTGTATTTACCTGTGCGATTAGCCATGGTTCTGTGTGTTGTAAATGTTCGAATCTGCTCTCCTTCTCCCTTCTGCCCCAGTCTGTTCAGCCACACTTTCTTGCCTTTCACATTCCAAAAGCTCATTTTCAGTGTATCCGGTTCAGGATCTGCACCAAAGTAAATACAAACCCGATTCCAAAAAAGTTGGGACACTGTACAAATTGTGAATAAAAACAGAATGCAATGATGTGGAAGTTTCAAATTTCAATATTTTATTCAGAATACAACATAGATGACATATCAAATGTTTAAACTGAGAAAATGTATCATTTTAAGGGAAAAATAAGTTGATTTTAAATTTCATGGCATCAACACATCTCAAAAAAGTTGGGACAAGGCCATGTTTACCACTGTGTGGCATCCCCTCTTCTTTTTATAACAGTCTGCAAACGTCTGGGGACTGAGGAGACAAGTTGTTCAAGTTTAGGAATAGGAATGTTGTCCCATTCTTGTCTAATACAGGCTTCTAGTTGCTCAACTGTCTTAGGTCTTCTTTGTCGCATCTTCCTCTTTATGATGCGCCAAATGTTTTCTATGGGTGAAAGATCTGGACTGCAGGCTGGCCATTTCAGTACCCGGATCCTTCTTCTACGCAGCCATGATGTTGTAATTGATGCAGTATGTGGTCTGGCATTGTCATGTTGGAAAATGCAAGGTCTTCCCTGAAAGAGACGACGTCTGGATGGGAGCATATGTTGTTCTAGAAGTTGGATATACCTTTCAGCATTGATGGTGCCTTTCCAGATGTGTAAGCTGCCCAGTAAGGGCAGTAAGCTGAACTGAGCGCTGATAACAGCTTGGGTTGTTCTTGTCCTCTTTAGTCCGGATGACATGGCGTCCCAGTTTTCCAAAAAGAACTTCAAATCTTGATTCGTCTGACCACAGAACAGTTTTCCACTTTGCCACAGTCCATTTTAAATGAGCCTTGGCCCAGAGAAAACGCCTGCGCTTCTGGATCATGTTTAGATATGGCTTCTTTTTTGACCTATAGAGTTTTAGCCGGCAATGGCGAATGGCACGGTGGATTGTGTTCACCGACAATGTTTTCTGGAAGTATTCCTGAGCCCATGTTGTGATTTCCATTACAGTAGCATTCCTGTATGTGATGCAGTGCCGTCTAAGGGCCCGAAGATCACGGGCATCCAGTATGGTTTTCCGGCCTTGACCCTTACGCACAGAGATTGTTCCAGATTCTCTGAATCTTTGGATGATATTATGCACTGTAGATGATGATAACTTCAAACTCTTTGCAATTTTTCTCTGAGAAACTCCTTTCTGATATTGCTCCACTATTTTTCGCCGCAGCATTGGGGGAATTGGTGATCCTCTGCCCATCTTGACTTCTGAGAGACACTGCCACTCTGAGAGGCTCTTTTTATACCCAATCATGTTGCCAATTGACCTAATAAGTTGAAAATTGGTCCTCCAGCTGTTCCTTATACAGTATGTACATTTAACTTTTCCGGCCTCTTATTGCTACCTGTCCCAACTTTTTTGGAATGTGTAGCTCTCATGAAATCCAAAATGACCATGAAATCCACTTTCAACATTTGATATGTTATCTATATTCTATTGTGAATAAAATATAAGTTTATGAGATTTGTAAATTATTGCATTCCTTTTTTATTCACAATTTGTACAGTGTCCCAACTTTTTTGGAATCGGGTTTGTATCTTCTGCATCGTCTCTCACAAATGTCTCCATGGTTACAAGGCACTCTCCCTGTGCAAGCAGGTTGTCACGTTGGTTATGTTGACAGAAGTTAGCCTATTTTCAGGCGATGCGTAATATCATGGCGCCTGCTGCACCCATGGTACGACAGCAAAGTTCCTTGATTATTACGCAAGAATGAGAGTATAGTTCCTAGTCATATCGGCCTAGAAAATTGCAACTTTTCATTTTTCTGTCGGACTTAGTACACAGTGTAACTACAGAAGAGTCAGGTTTTAAATAGGAAAAATATCGAAACTCTTTGGTCATTTTTTTGAGCGAGATGCTAACGGTCTAATCAGATTCAATGATCTATGCTAAGCTATGCTAAAAGTGCTACCGCCAGACCCGGAGATTGGCTGAATGGATTCGAAAACGGTAAAACTCAACTGTTTAACTCTAGGGGAGTTGGAAAATGAGCCTATTTTCAAAAATAGTGGCGTGTTCCTTTAAGCCTTTCCGGGTCATTACGTCTATCTTATGTTGTTTCGCCAAGTAGGAAATCCAGATATCGGCTATGGGTCACTTTTAAAAGAAGATGTAAGCTGGTAGTCAAAAAAAATAAAATGAAATAATAATATATATATATACAACTTTTATTCCCATAGAGATCAATATTAGGGGGATTTTCAGGCAGTAGTTACTTACATTTTGGTCTGTTCCTGACATAAAGCTATGGCTTCAGAGTACTTCAGAGTACTGTATCGTAAAACAAACATGTTATAGATATAAATGTTTTCTTGTAGATCTACTGGTGGAGCATGCACTGGAAAAATTCATGTTAACCAAGAAAAAATGTGATGCATTAATTAATAAACATCTACATTAATTGATTTTATTTGAGATAAAAATATTAATGTACATCTCTGAATCAACATAAATACATTAGGTTACACCAAAAACTATACATCAGGTAGAAACAGCTCCTTAAGTTACTTTTTTACAGTTTGTTACTAGCAGTGGCAAGGACAAGGATTCAACACAAATGTTCCTTCACGTTCAATATCAGTGCATTAAATGCATCATGAAATATTGTAGTCCAGTGAATCCCAACTTTTTGACTCAAAGGTCCTTCACTGTTCAACACAACATAAGCTGTGTCTCATTTTGAAGGCTACGTCCTCTGAAGGTTGCATTTGTCAGCGGCATACGTCATACGCTTTCAAGGATGCCTTATTTCAGAAGAGCAACTCTGGAATGTAATGGTTACTTTACTGAAATGAGGCAGCCTCAATGATGTATGTGGCCGACAAATGCGACCTCCGGAGAACACAGCCTTCAAAATGAAACACAGACATAAGCCCTATTCAGACGGTAATTGTTTCTCATGTGGACGTCGGTAAAAAATAAATTTGCATGCCACCTCAGTGATAAAACTTGTGCATTCGGATGGCGATTTATTCACAGTGGAGGAGTGAGGTTTGTGATCCTATAAACCTGGGAACGTGCTGCTCACGTGGTCAGTCGCATGTTTGTCTGCTGTAAATAAAATGTCATATGCTTGGAATAATAAGAATAAATTCATATTTGATTTAATAATAGAAAAATAATATCCTAATTATTATTTAATTATTAAATTCTCCTATTTAAAAAATAGAAAGATATAGACGTGTTTTTTTGTCTTGTATTTTATCTCAAAATGATGGATGTCATTTTAAAAATGTGGAAATGAGCGGAAATAAGTTAATACATTTACAAGAAATATTGTTCTTGTAAATACTTTCCAGCATTTCAGTAATAAAAGTGTAGGCTAGATCTTTAAAATGCATTCCAATAACCGCGAAGCGCAACCGTACGGTGCTCCGCAGTGGTCAAAAAGGATATAAACAGTGAATTTTGAAGTGATCTCTTCTTGAAAACTCAGAGATGTGGATTCAGACGGCAATTAAATAACCACACAACCTTGGCGTTTGTCAAAAAACAGTATCGGCCGGGGATCTTTACGCGGGTGGTGGGAGAAAAACACTGACATTCTGGATTCAGACGGCAATAAAATCAGCGACTAGCCCCTGTAAATGATTAAAATACCTTACGACCCAATGAGAAACAATTACCATCCAAATAGGGCTGTAGTCTATATATGTATTTCTGCTGTACTTACAAAAACACTGCTGGTTTTCAAACAGTATGTATTAACAGAAACTAGGAATAAAATATACAGTGCATCCGGAAAGTATTAACAGCGTTTCACTTTTTCCACATTTTGTTATGTTACAGCCTTATTCCAATATGGATTAAATTCTTTATTTTTTTCCTCATTTCTACAAACAATACCCCATAATGACAATGTGAAAGAAGTTTGTTTGAAATCTTTGCAAATTTATTAAAAATAAAAAACGAAAAAATCACATGTACATAAGTATTCACAGCCTTTGCCATGACGCTCAAAATTGAGCTCAGGTGCATCCTGTTTCCACTGATCATCCTTGAGATGTTTCTACAACTTGATTGGAGTCCACCTGTGGTAAATTCAATGGATTGGACATGATTTGGAAAGGCACACACCTGTCTATATAAGGTCCCACAGTTAACAGTGCATGTCAGAGCACAAACCAAGCCATGAAGTTCAAGGAATTGTCTGTAGACCTCTGAGACAGGATTGTATCAAGGCACAGATCTGGAGAACAGAAAAATTTCTGCAGCATTAAAGGTCCCAATGAGCACAGTGGCCTCCATCATCCGTAAATGGAAGAAGTTTGGAACCACCAGGACTCTTCCTAGAGCTGGCCACCCGGCCAAACTGAGCGATCGGGGGAGAAGGGCCTTAGTCAGGGAGGTGACCAAGAACCTGATGGTCACTCTGACAGAGCTCCAGCCTTTCTCTGTGGAGAAAGGACAACCTTCCAGAAGAACAAGCATCTCTGCAGCACTCCACCAATCAGGCCTGTATGGTAGAGTGGCCAGACGGAAGCCACTCCTCAGTAAAAGGCCGCCTGGAGTTTGCCAAAAGGCACCTGAAGGACTCTCAGACCACCAGAAACAAAGTTCTCTGGTCTGATGAAACTCTTTGGCCTGAATGGCAAGCGTCATGTCTGGAGTATACCAGGCACCGCTCATTACCTGACCAATACCATCCCTACAGTGATGCATGGTGGTGGCAGCATCATGCTGTGGGGATGTTTTTCAGCGGCAGGAACTGGGAGACTAGTCAAGATCGAGGGAAAGATGAATGCAGCAATGTACAGAGACATCCTTGATGAAAACCTGCTCCAGAGCCTTCTGGACCTCAGACTGGGGCGAAGGTTCCTCTTCCAACAGGACAACGACCCTAAGCACACAGCCAAGATAACAAAGGAGTGGCTAAGGGACAACTTTGTGAATGTCCTTGAGTGGCCCAGCAAGAGCTCAGACTTGAACCCGATTGAACATCTCTGGAGAGATCTGAAAATGGCTGTGCACCCACGCTCCCCATCCAACCTGATGGAGCTTGAGAGGTCCTGCAAAGAAGAATGGGAGAAAAATAGATGTTCCAAGCTTGTAGCATCATACTCAAAAAGACTTGAGGCTGTAATTGGTGCCAAAGGTTCTTCAACAAAGTATTGAGCAAAGGCTGTGAATACTTATGTACGTGATTTTTTTCGTTTTTTATTTTTCATAAATTTGCAAAGACTTCAAACAAACTTCTTTCACGTTGTCATTATGGGGTATTGTTTGTAGAATTGAGGGAAAAAATAATGAATTTGATCCATTTTGGAATAAGGCTGTAAGATAACAAAATGTGGAAAAAGTGAAGCTGTGAATATGCACTGTATTAATTGACTAAAATTCATTGAAGTCCAGAAGTTTTAAGAAGGGGTGAAGACATATAATTTTGGTTTGAGTCTTAATTTTGATTGTTTATCATTTTAATTTAGATTAGAGTTAGATTAATAGATTAAGGTTGTGTTCACACTTGTAGTTCGGTTCGCTTGGTTCGTTTGGTCCGTTTGGTGTTGACATTTAGTCCTGGTCCGTTTAACGTTCACATTGGCATTTTAACACCAAACCTGAAGGCCCTGTTTACACCTGGTATTAAGATGCGTTTTGGTCGATCAGATCACAAGTAGATGAGGGAGACACATTCCCGTTTACACCTGGTGTTTTAATTCGTCTCTTTTGTCCACTTCTGTCCACTTCTTTTCAACCACTTCTGTCCTGATTTCTTCAAGGGGAGGGTCTATGGACGGGTAAATGTATGGCCTTTTTTTTTCAGATCTTTTGATCTAATGGACGAAAGCTCACGCAATTTACATATGAACGCGCCCGGAGACGACTGAAAAACACTAAGAGCATCAGCTTTCGTTTCTGCTCTGATCAGAAGACCAGCCGAACGCTGTGAGTGTGTGTTAGAAATTAGGAATGGAGAGAGCACATTGGTATGTTTTTTGTCTTCAAAGCAAACTTGAGTCTCCAGCCGACGAAGTTTAAATCCTGTCTGCCTAGCGCGCTTCCCGTAATGTTTATGCATTAGGTCAGTAGGCAGAGAGAAGACGGTCTTTTGTGGCTGTTTGAACACATTCGACCACAGGAGCGTATACACTATGAAAGCAATCCGGTCGAATATGTTTTCGACAACCTCTGGAAGTGGTCGAAAGTAGACAAGTTCGAAATGTTTTACACCCCTTTAACACCTGTATTTAGCGTCGTCCACTTGTGATCCGGTCGACCAAAACGCATCTTAATACCAGGTGTAAACAGTGCCTTTGGAGGACCTAAAGGCATAGGGATACGTTCACAACCGCACCAGCGTTTGTTTTAATCCAACCAAACATGCCAAGTGTGAACACATCCTAATACTAATTTATTAATTGAAATACTTTTAAGTCACCCTGAACCCCCCTGGGAGGTTTGAGAACCACTGCTGTAGTCTCTTTTGATGTTGAATTTTGGATGTAAAAGTACAAAGAGGGACAGGCTTAGGGGTTATGCTAATGCATGGCTGGCTTTTTATCTTATTCAGTCTCACCTGTATTTGAGAAAATTAAAGTCTGGATTGGAAACTTCACCTTGAAACTTCAGTAGTTTGTACCAGCATATGTGTTTTTCCCCTTTTCATTGATATAAGTGTTATTTTGTTATCATTTTTTATTGTATTTTAACCTAAAGTCTTGTTATTGATTATAACTCACAGACATCCACTACCTAGATATAACAAATCACTACAATAATGAAACTTTATATATGAACTAGTGACTTCAGTCCTTGGAGTGACGAGAAAATCTATGGCTATGGTTGTCTGAAGAGAAATAAAGTGTCTGCCCCGCTCTCCAGCCCCCCTCTCAACGCGACCTCCACTTTCAGGAAGACAAATGTCCACCGGCCTTATCAGTCCGTCCATCTCGATTTCTCTCTCAGCAGCGTGTGGGAGAATGACTCAGACTAGTTGATCGATGCAAGCCAGGTCAATCTATTCCTCGCGGCAAGATGGCTCACCCGCCGCACCGGCTCACTGATTTACACTGCGGGGGAGGCAACTGGGGGCACGGTAGGGATGTGATGCCAAACAGCAGTTTATTTTAAGTAAAATGATTGATGTGCTATATAATGATAAATGTCTAACAGTTATTGCGAATATGGGTATTAGCAGATTTTATTAAATTAATGCATTTATTTAATGACGTTTGAAGCTGTTCTGGTTAATTTTGTGCAACCTCAGGATGAGGCTTAAATCTCTTGGGGTTATTTTCTGATGAAGATATCTTTTGGGGATGCCAGTCATGACAGAATTTAATAATTTAGAGAGATTATTGCTACAAGTGGCTGCCAAATGATTCATGTCCAGAGATTAATTTAAAAATAATCAGGTTTTTGCTCAAGTGCACTTCAGTGAATATGTGAATGTCAAATTTTACACCACAGGGGGGAAAAAAGAAAGAAATAACTGGTATCTGTCGGCTTATGATTTTTCATTGGGAATTAAGACGCATAGTAATGCGTCCAAATCTTCTGAAAAACTTTATTTTAAAACTTTGCTAAAAAATATACTGCTTTATGAAATCCAGAGTCTTAAATAAAATATATTGCTCAAGTTAGCTAATTCTTTCTCAAAGAAAAATTTTAATTTATTTATTTATTTATTTATTTATTTATTTATTTATTTATTTATTTATTTATTTATTTATTATTCACTGCTTTATCAGCAAGACATAACACAGGCTCAAAGAAAGAAAGAAAGAAAAAAACAGATGGCAAAACTTCACAAGCCCCTACCGATCACTTTGTGGACTGAAAATGAAATTGTGTCCAGTGTCTTTCTCTTTCTCTCTCTCTTGTCTGGAAATGCTAAGCCAGATGGCCATTACTTTCTAATGCCTCATGGGTGTGTGCCGAAAGAAGTCAGAAACCCTCGTGTGCCACATGATCATTGTAATTTGATAGGCCCCAGTGCAATATTCTGGATGAGTGTGTTGTGTGTTTTGAACGCTGTTTAGTCTTTTTATATTGGCTTATAGTGTACTTTGCAGTTTTTCATAAAGGGTCACTGTATGTCAATTATGATGGATGTGGCAATCATGGTTTGGATCTTTCTGGATTTAAGACATCATAAATCACACAAAATATACTTTGATGAAACCAATATCAAAAGGGTTTTATTCAGCCTACGCATATAACTGTCAGTTTCAAGCTCATTTTTAATCAATATTACAGATACATAATTGGCAGGACTTTGCTCCACTAACAAAAATTACTAAAGCATAATGGTTATATAATGTTTTGTATGTAAATAAGAAGTTCTGACACTTTGTTGCATTGGGAAAAAGTCACAAGGATCAATATTGGTATTTATAGATGATAAAGAACAGACAGTTTAAAGCAAATTATCTGTGGAAGGTACAGCTTGTTTGGACTGACCAAACTGAGACATGTAAAGGTGAGATTTTTGCCACAGCAAACACGTTTATACACAATATTGCCAAAAGTATTGGGACACCCCTCCAAATCATTGAATTCAGGTGTTCCAATCATGGTCACATGGTCACAGGTGTATCAAGCATCTAGGAAAGAATGGGTCGCTCTCAGGAGCATAGTGAATTCAAGCGTGGTACTGTGATAGATTGCACCGGTGCAATAAGTCCCTTCGTGAAATTTCCTCACTACTAAATATTCCACGGTCAACTGTTAGTGATATTATAACAAAGTGGAAGCAATTGGGAACAACAGCAACTCAGCCACGAAATGGTAGGCCACGTGAAATCACAGAGCGGGGTCAGCGCATGCTGAGGCGCACAGTGCGCAGAAGTCGCCAACTTTCTGTAGAGTCAATAGCTATAGACCTCCAAACTTCGTGTGGCCTTCATATTAGCTCAAGAACAGTGCGTAGAGAGCTTCATGGAATGGGTTTCAATGGCCGAGCAGCTGCATCCAAACCTTACATCACCAAGTGCAATGCAAAGCGTCGGATGCAGTGGTGTAAAGCACGCCACCACTGGACTCTAGAGCAGTGGAGACGTGTTCTCTGGAGTGACCAATCACGCTTCTCTGTCTGGCAATCCGATGGACGAGTCTGGGTTTGGCGGTTGCCAGGAGAACGGTACTTGCCTGACTACATTGTGCCAAGTGTAAAGTTTGGTGGAGGGGGGATTATGGTGTGGGGTTGTTTTTCAGAGGTTGGGCTTGGCCCCTTAGTTCCAGTGAAAGGAACTCTTAATGCTTCAGCATACTAAGACATTTTGGACAATTTCATGCTCCCAATTTTGTGGGAACAGTTTGGGGATGGCCCCTTCCTGTTCCAACATGACTGCGCACCAGTGCACAAAGCAAGGTCCATAAAGACATGGATGAGCGAGTTTGGTGTGGAGGAACTTGACTGGCCTGCAGAGTCCTGACCTCAACCTGACAGAACACCTTTGGGATGAATTAGAGCGGAGACATCAGACCAACATCAGTGCCTGACCTACCCTAGTGAAAAAAAAGTATGCTAAGTATACTTGCAGCCAGACTAATTATCAGTATACTTTAAGTATATTAATGATTAGTTAACTTGAAGTGTGCTATTTTGGAACAACTAATATTGTACTAAGTATATTTTAGTTGTAATTAAGTTTTAATAAAGCATAGCTTTAAGTGTATTTAGTGTACTTTTATGTGCTAAATTGGAACAACTTCAAGTATACTTAGTACACTTTAAGTATATGCCTGTGTAGGGACTACTTCCATGCTTGATTAGTGATATTAAAGTGTACTTTATTTGTATTATAAGTATACTTAGTATACTTAGTATACTGCAGAAAGTCCTGAACAACAGCATCTGTTAACAGAATATACAAGAGATAAGGTCAGACTGCATGTTCATACAACTTTTTATTCACGTTTTCATTACTTACTTGTCTTACTTATTATTACTTACCTACAAACAGCAGGACTTATTTTCTCCAGTTGTTTTCGGGATCGCGTAACGTTAGGCCATTTTATTCCGAGCCGGTTATCGTCACCATCAAGGTCAGGCTGCGATGTCACTTGATTGAACTGGTCTGAATTCCCAAGAATGAGCGATGTACTTTCCGCTTTCAATGTTTTATTAAATAAATAATGTATGGCGACATTAGCCTGACAAGCCAGACCCACATCAAGATATTGGGTCTGGGAACACACCATTGGCAGGGCTCAATCCGAGGGGCGGGATAAACGGTTGTCTTTCAAATTCCCTCTGCACACAATAGGATAGCGCTACAACCAACCAGAGCACTGAAGAAGGTGAAGCGGAGCTAGTTGATAGATTAAACTTTTGCCGTATCCGGCAAATCTTCCTTTTTTAAGAATGACTTCAGTGCCGTTCTTTGTTCTTTTCTCAAAGAAAAGCTTAACTCCAAGTCCAAAGCCGATTCGAAAGACTGCTGTTCGCCAGCTTCTTTGTTTTCGAAATAGCATGCGGAACCATCGCAACTCTGCCGTCATTACGTTAAGCCCGCCCACCGACTCTATACACAATGTGATTGGCCTGACTAGAGTTTGGTTTTTCAAGCTTGCAATCCAACGGAGAGTTGCTAGACGACCCTGGCTGCAAATTACATTTGCTGCCGCTAGGGTGCGTCTAGATTTCTAGGCTACGGCGACATTGCACTTCACCTGCAAACCTCCCGTGAGTGAGCGAGGGAGAGTCAGACAAGTACCGTCAGCAGCTCTGCCTCTGATTGGCTGCAGGCAGTGAGCAACAAAATCTGATTGGTCACAGACCAAGTTGAAGAGACATTTGAATTCCGATAAGACTCAACTACTCAACTCATATTTTCTTGCGTGTATCTGTATTTTAAGTGTGCTGTTGGTTTAATATAGATTTGTGTGTACGATTCTTCTCTGCCAGTGTAAACTTATTAAACATATTTACACTTAAATGACAACTACAGTTGGGCTTGTACACTGCATATATTAAGAAATGGGCTTTTAATGCATTAGTCATACATTTTAACACTTTCTGAAAGTAATATACAATAAAGTACTGAATACAATTTTAAAGTGTTAAAAGTTAGTATTATGAAAATATGATGTTACTATACTTTTTATATATTTAAAGATGGTAAAAAAAATGTGTTAGTATATTTACTGAACAAAATTATAAATGCAACACTTTTGTTTTTGCCCCCATTTTTCATAAGCTGAACACAAAGATCTAAGACTTTTTCTATGTACACAAAAGGCCTATTTCTCTCAAATATTGTTCACAAATCTGTCTAAATCTGTGTTAGTGAGCACTTCTCCTTTGCCGAGATAATCCATCCACCTCACAGGTGTGGCATATCAAGATGTTGATTAGACAGCATGATTATTGCACAGGTGTGCCTTAGGCTGGCCACAATAAAAGGCCACTCTAAAATGTGCAGTTTTACTGTATTGGGGGGGTGG
Source organism: Coreius guichenoti (assembly GCA_039654105.1). NCBI lineage: Eukaryota > Metazoa > Chordata > Actinopteri > Cypriniformes > Gobionidae > Coreius > Coreius guichenoti. Next base: position 5,805,440 of record CM077168.1, read on the forward strand.
GGGTCCGAAAACCAGTCAGTATCTACCACCATTTGCCTCACACAGTGCAACACATCTCCTTCGCATAGAGTTGATCAAGTTGTTGATTGTGGCCTGTGGAATGTTGGTCCACTCCTCTTCAATGGCTGTGCGAAGTTGCTGGATATTGGCAGGAACTGAAACACACTGTCGTATACGCCGATCCAGAGCATCCCAAACATGCTCAATGGGTGACATGTCCGGTGAGTATGCTGGCCATGCAAGAACTGGGATGTTTTCAGCTTCCAGGAATTGTGTACAGATCCTTGCAACATGGGGCCGTGCATTATCATGCTGCACCATGAGGTGATGGTCGTTGATGAATGGCACAACAATGGGCCTCAGGATCTCGTCACGGTGTCTCTGTGCAAAATGCCATCAATAAAATGCACCTGTGTTCGTTGTCTATAACATACGCCTGCCCATACCATAACCCCACCATGGGCCACTCGATCCACAACGTTGACATCAGCAAACCGCTCACCCACACAACGCCATACACACTGTCTGCCATCTGCCCTGTACAGTGAAAACCGGGATTCATCCGTGAAGAGAACACCTCTCCAAAGTGCCAGACGCCATCGAATGTGAGCATTTGCCCACTCAAGTCGGTTACGACGACGAACTGCAGTCAGGTCGAGACCCCGATGAGGACGACGAGCATGCAGATGAGCTTCCCTGAGACGGTTTCTGACAGTTTGTGCAGAAATTCTTTGGTTATGCAAACCGATTGTTGCAGCAGCTGTCCGGGTGGCTGGTCTCAGATGGTCTTGGAGGTGAAGATGCTGGATGTGGAGGTCCTGGGCTGGTGTGGTTACATGTGGTCTGCGGTTGTGAGGCCGGTTGGATGTACCGCCCAATTCTCTGAAACACCTTTGGAGACGGCTTATGGTAGAGAAATGAACATGCAGTTCACGGGAAACAGCTCTGGTGGACATTCCTGCAGTCAGCATGCCAATTGCACGCTCCCTCAAAACTTGCAACATCTGTGGCATTGTGCTGTGTGATAAAACTGCACATTTTAGAGTGGCCTTTTATTGTGGCCAGCCTAAGGCACACCTGTGCAATAATCATGCTGTCTAATCAGCATCTTGATATGCCACACCTGTGAGGTGGATGGATTATCTCGGCAAAGGAGATGTGCTCACTAACACAGATTTAGACTTTTTTTTCCCACCAGGGCTCACAAATGCGTTTCTAGAAGAATGGTCAAAAATTCCCATAAACTCACTCCTAAACCTTGTGGAAAGCCTTCCCAGAAGAGTTGAAGCTGTTATAGCTGCAAAGGGTGGGCTCCATATTAAACCCTACGGATTAAGAATGGGATGTCATTAAAGCTAATGTGCATGTAAAGGCAGGCGTCCCAAAACTGTTGGCAATATAGTATACAGTGGGGAGAACAAGTATTTGATACACTGCCGATTTTGAAGGTTTGCCCACTTACAAAGCATGTAAAAGTCTGTAATTTTTATCATAGGTACTCTTCAACTGTGAGTGACGGAATCTAAAACAGAAATCCAGAAAATCACATTGTATGATTTTTAAGTAATTAATTTGCATTTTATTGCATGACATAAGTATTTGATATATCAGAAAAGCAGAACTTAATATTTGGTACAGAAACCTTTGTTTGCAATTACAGAGATCATACGTTTCCTGTAGTTTTTGACCAGGTTTGCACACACTGCAGCAGGGATTTTGGCCCACTCCTCCATACAGACCATCTCCAGATCCTTCAGGTTTCGGGGCTGTCGCTGGGCAATACGGACTTTCAGCTCCCTCCAAAGATTTTCTATTGGGTTCAGGTCTGGAGACTGGCTAGGCCACTCCAGGACCTTAAGATGCTTCTTACGGAGCCACTCCTTAGTTGCCCTGGCTGTGTGTTTCGGGTCGTTGTCATGCTGGAAGACCCAGCCACGACCCATCTTCAATGCTCTTACTGAGGGAAGGAGGTTGTTGGCCAAGATCTCACGATACATGGCCCCATCCATCCTCCCCTCAATACGGTGCAGTCGTCCTGTCCCCTTTGCAGAAAAGCATCCCCAAAGAATGATGTTTCCACCTCCATGCTTCACGGTTGGGATGGTGTTCTTGGGGTTGTACTCATCCTTCTTCTTCCTCCAAACACGGCGAGTGGAGTTTAGACCAAAAAGCTCTATTTTTGTCTCATCAGACCACATGACCTTCTCCCATTCCTCCTCTGGATCATCCAGATAGTCATTGGCAAACTTCAGACGGGCCTGGACATGTGCTGGCTTGAGCAGGGGGACCTTGTGTGCGCTGCAGGATTTTAATCCATGACGGCGTAGTGTGTTACTAATGGTTTTCTTTGAGACTGTGGTCCCAGCTTTCTTCAGATCATTGACCAGGTCCTGCCGTGTAGTTCTGGGCTGATCCCTCACCTTCCTCATGATCATTGATGCCCCACGAGGTGAGATCTTGCATGGTGCCCCAGACCGAGGGAGATTGACCATCATCTTGAACTTCTTCCATTTTCTAATAATTGCGCCAGCAGTTGTTGCCTTCTCACCAAGCTGCTTGCCTATTGTCCTGTAGCCCATCCCAGCCTTGTGCAGGTCTACAATTTTATCCCTGATGTCCTTACACAGCTCTCTGGTCTTGGCCATTGTGGAGAGGTTGGAGTCTGTTTGATTGAGTGTGTGGACAGGTGTCTTTTATACAGGTAACGAGTTCAAACAGGTGCAGTTAATACAGGTAATGAGTGGAGAACAGGAGGGCTTCTTAAAGAAAAACTAACAGGTCTGTGAGAGCCGGAATTCTTACTGGTTGGTAGGTGATCAAATACTTATGTCATGCAATAAAATGCAAATTAATTATTTAAAAATCATACAATGTGATTTTCTGGATTTTTGTTTTAGATTCCGTCTCTCACAGTTGAAGTGTACCTATGATAAAAATTACAGACCTCTACATGCTTTGTAAGTAGGAAAACCTGCAAAATCGGCAGTGTATCAAATACTTGTTCTCCCCACTGTATCTACAATACAATACAACTTAAAGGTTCAGTGTGTAAATGTGTGTAGCGGCATCTAGCGGTGATGTTGCGAATTGCAACTGCCCACCACTCACCTCTCCCTTTCGAAACACATAGAGAAGCTAGACACGGAAGGCCGACACAGGACAGCAGAGAGTAGCTAGCGCTCTGTAGAGCAGTTTGTCGTTTAGAAACATGGCGGCGCAAAAACTTCACTGTAAGGGGACCCGTGGTGTATGTAGATAGAAATGGCTCATTCTAAGGTAATAGAAACATAACAGTTCATTATGTAAGGTCTTTATAGACCACTGAAAACATAGTTATGTATATTATATTGCATTTCTGTCAATAGATCCTCTTAAATATTACACACTGGACCTTTAATTATCAAATGCAAAATATTGTTTTTTAAGTTGGCTCAAAATCTCAGGGAATATTCCTTGCCTTAAGTATGATAGCAAATTTGAATCTTGCTTTACTTACAATTTGACATGCAGCTAAATTAATTGCAGAATTTTATGAGGGATATGAGAAGCTATTTTATTGCCTGTAGAATTAATCTAAAAAAATAAAATAAAATAAAATAAAAACACTTCAGCTTTAAATGCATGGCCTTCACAAGGCTAAATATTAATTATATATAACTTGCACACACAAATTAAGTTATGATTTAATGAAAGAACTATAAATTCATGAGTTTTTAAATTCATGAGTTGATAAACATTTCACAGAATGCATGTCCTCTCTTGTCTAGTGAGAATAAATGCTAATGGTTTTTTAATCTGGCCACTGTCTCCCTCTTAACTGGGATATCCTAAGTATGTCTGTAACACTGATATTTTTATGGCTGTGCACCAAGTTTCTGTGGACCCATCAGAATAAACATGGTGATGGGATGGGCCACACCACAGTGAAGGGTGTATTACAGGAAACAGTTTGCTTTTCCTTTCCCCTCATTGAAATTGCCTGATGCTTAAATATTCACTGAGAGGATGGAAGAGAGAGGGCAGACAGATTAATGCATAGCCTATCTCATCCATCACAGTAATCTCATTTGTGTTCTGAGTTATGTCAAGTGTACATGTACAGTATTATACGTTTGGATGAATGCTGAAATGTATAGTATCAATGTATTGAGCAGCATATGCAACAGGAATGTATATATAACTTGTATATAAACATTCTGCTACCTTATTTTGTCTTTATTTTCTTCATAAATAGCATCAGTCAGGGCTTGACATTAACACCCGCCAATCCGCCATATGCGGGTGGATTTCAGCAGTGGCGTGTAACACAGTCACTCCCACTAGCCACTTTGGCGGGTTGAATTTTATTGTAGTCTTCTCAAAAGGCATCTGTTAAAATAAATAATCACACGCGAGTCTGTTGATCTTATGAATGCAATGTCTAATAATCAGAGGTGTTTAGATTAGTCATAGCTGAAACACCAGAGTTTTGTTCAGAACGCGCTCTCACTATAAACAACAAAGCAGAGATGTAGGTGCGATGTACGTATGAGATTCATTCATCATACAGTGATTGACTGTTTTTGTTCTATTTCAGCAGTGAAAATAGTCTCAAACATAGATCACAGCAGAACCATAGCGCATCTGATGTGACTGGCATAAAGTTCGATATTCGCGCATTTAGGGACCGTCTCTAAAGTTACGTACGACATTGGTATACACGTTTCTAACTTCAATAGCATTTGAAGAGAATGACTTACAGTCATAAAACCAGCTGTAAAGTGTTCATCTAGGTGTCAGGTATAATGCACACCTTTTAGCTTTTTGATATTTAATAAAATAAACTGTCAAATCACATGAAAATATGGATATGTATTTCACTAGGCTACTGTATCATACACAAAATATGCTAGATTTAAATATGCCATAGCTAATAGAACACTGATGAGAATATTGCTTGAGAGTAAATTATATTTACACCAAAAAAATCTTTTTTTTTTTCAGACAAGCAACTGTTGGTGTTTCTCTGATTAAGGAGCTTTAAACAAAACCTTATCAGAGCTAAATAGGACTATTTGATGACCTGTCATGTTATGCATTTCATGTACACTTGATTTGGGTGTGTACAGTGGTCATTTATATATAGCCAACAACAAATTTCCCAACAACAAAATGTTGGCCAGTGAAAATGCTGAGTGGCTAGTAACTTTAGAAAACCACTAGCCACAGTGGCTGGTGAGCAAAAAAGTTAATGTCAAGCCCTGCATACAGTACATCATATTTCATCTCAAACATGCTCTTCACTGACACTATTGGTAAACAAGTACACTAACCTAAAAAAAAAATAATCAGAATTGCAAGATAAAAAGGCACAATTATCTTTTTTATTCCGTGGCGGAAACAAGCTTCCAAATGAAAATAGTGTGGTAGCCATAATTATACACCGATCAGGCATAACATTGTGACCACCTTCCTAATATTCCTGAATCATTTTTGCTTTGTGTCAGGGCGCATTATCCTGCTGAAAGAGGCCACAGCCACCAGGGAATGCTGTTTCCATGAAAGGGTGTACATGATCTGCAACAATGCTTAGGTAGGTGGTACGTGTCAAAGTAACATCCACATGGATGGCAGGACCCAAGGTTTCCCAGCAGAACATTGGCCAAAGCATCACATTGCTTCCGCCGGCTTGCCGTCTTCCCATAGTGCATCCTGGTGCCATGTGTTCCCCAGGGTAAGCGATGCACACGCCACCTTCTTCCATTGCTCCGTAGTCCAGTTCTAATGCTTTCGGCGGTGGACAGGGGTCAGCATGGGCACCCTGACTGGTCTGCGGCTATGCAGCCCCATACGCAACAAACTGCGATGCACTGTTTATTCTGACACCTTTCTATCACAACCAGCATTAACTTCTTGAGCAATTTGAGCTACAGTAGCTTGTCAAACTCGCTCAAATCCTTACGCTTGCCCATTTTTCCTGCTTTTAACACATCAACTTTAAGGACAAAATGTTCGCTTGTTGCCTAATGTATCCCACCCACTAACAGGTGCCGTGATGAAGCAATAATCAATTTTATTCACTTCATAATGTTATGCCTGATTGGTGTATATTTTAAATGTGTATAATAAATATTAAAATATGATTATTTCACTCCTTGTTTGGAATATCATAGTTTTAAACTATGGTAATAATGTAAATTTTTATAAATAATGTAATTCTTTTTTTTTTACATAATTTGTAAAATACAAAACAATTATACTAATATTTATAAAATGATGGACTTGGTTTAAACAATAAAATGTATACAAAGAGAGCTTTTAAAGTGTTTCCAAGACAGTTATAAGAGCAATAACAAACGCGGAAATCTTTCATTTTTTTAATAAAAAAAGCAACCCCTGAAACATAAAAGTGCCTAAAGTTGAAGAAATACCTACAAATCCTTTGACACAAATTGCTGAAAAATTTGGTACCCTCTCACAATCCCCTAAAGGAACTGTCACTTATTTACCATTATAAGGAAAAATTAGATAAATACATTAAAGAAATAAATGTGGTGATGTTAAACATTTAATTAATCTAATTTATTATAAATACAAAGAAAACAATAATACCAGTAACCTACAATAATACCTATTATTAATGCAATATTCCACAAGCCTAGATCTCTGTTTTGGTTGCAGTCAATAAAATGATATTGTACATATCACTTTCTATACAAACACAAACACATGGTAGAACCTCACTTTACATACACATGCTAACATTGCTTTCATGGCTTTTTTTCATGTCTATTCTGAGATGTCACACCTAATAGTATAGGAAGTATATAGACGTGACAAGAGCAGTCTTTAAATGAGCCTTGTGCGCATTATAGGAAATCCTCACGAGAGCCATCAGAGGTTGTGCTAAACATTTCATGCTAATGGATTCATGGAGGATCACTGTCTGGAGGATCTTAGCAGAGCAGAAACAGATGCTGACTGTATGTTGTGGGATTACAGAACAGGCATGAGGCAGACTTTACTAAATCATTTCAAATCCGCCCTAACACCTTTAAAGAGATTTGTGAGGCAGCCGTAAGGGCTAAGAAGGTCCATAAGTGTTTAGTGTTGGTCTTTGAGGACACACAGATACATTGTAAAAAGCTGAAACTGTGAAGTTGTGTTGACCGATCAAACAGGGAATGTTCTCAGAACATTGGATAACATTCTGGCAAGGTTATGAACCAAAGTTGTTGTTTTTTTTCAGTAGCGTAAACAGAACGTTCTTTCAAAGTTATGTGGTATTTTCTCAAAACATTAGCACAAAAGCATTATTTATACACCATTCATGGAATGTTTTTTTTCCTTTAGTTGGACGTTCATCTAATGTTTTTTAAATGTTACTTGTTACTTTTGAATGTTCTCTGAACATTCTGAAACATTTCCATAATGTTTGCAACATGATAGAATGGAATGTTCCTGTAACATTTGCATAACCACCAGCTGTGCGAGTAAACCTCACTTCCCTGGCCTCAAGACGCGTGCTAGTGACTGATGATAAAGATTGCAGTCTTCATCAATGTAAACCCTCCAGTTCAACTTGCCCCGCTCTGAGCAGGATTCACGCCAATGTTTCGGGCATGCCCACCTCCCATGCCTGAAACATTGGCTTGAATCCTGCTCGGAGCGGGGCGAGTTGAACTGGAGGGATTACACTGGTGCCGTGACCCGGATGGGAGTGAGGTTTAGGGGGGTGAGTGTAACGGAGGCCAGCTAGTAAGAGCTGTGCGGGTAAACACTACTTCCCTTGGCCTCAAGAGGCACACTAGCATCTGAGGCTAGAGGTTGCATCCTTGTTAGCACGCCCGCCTCCCAAGTCAGAAACACCTGTTTGAATACCGCTCGGAGCAGGGCGAGTAGAACTGGAGGGTTTACATTGGTGCCGTGACCCGGATGGGAGGGAGGTTTGGGGGGTGAATGTAATGGAGGCCAGCTAGTAAGAGCAGTGCGGGTAAACCTCATTTCCATGGCCTCAAGAGGCTTACTAGCATCTGACATTAGAGGCTGCGTACTTGTTAGCACGCACGCATCCCATGCAAGAATCCCGCTCGGAGCGGGGCGAGTAGAACCCGAGGGGGGGTATTGCTGCTGTGACCCGGATGGGAGTGAGGTTTAGGGGGTGAATGTAATAGAGAGCTGTGAGGGTAAACTCTACTTCCCTGGCCTCAAGAGGCTTACTAGCATCTGACATTAGAGGCTGCGTCTTTGTTAGCGTGGCCCCCTCCCATTCCAGAAACACCGGTTCAAATCCCACTTGGAGCGGGGCGAGTAGAACTGGAGGGTTTACATTGGTGACGTGACCCGGATGGGAGTGAGGTTTGGGGGGGGGGTGAATGTAGTGTAGGCCAGCTAGTAAGAGCTGTGAGGGTAAACTCTACTTCCCTGGCCTCAAAAGGTCAACTAGCATCTAATGCTAGAGGCTGCGTCCTTGTTAGCACACCTGCCTCCCATGCCAGAAACACCCGTTCGAATCCCGCTCGGAGCAGGGCGAGTAGAACCAGAGGGGTTGCATTGGTGCCGTGGCCCGGATGGGTGTGAGGTTTAGGGGGTGAGTGTAACAGAGGCCAGCTAGTAAGAGCTGTAGGAGTAAACCTCATTACCCTGGCCTCAAGAGGTCTGCTAGAGGCTGCAGGAACACTGGTTCAAATCCCGCTCGGAACAATGCGAGTAGTACCGTAGGGGTTACATTTTTTTTGTTAGCTGAGGAAACTGTGCAGCAGGATCTGTTTCTATGTGTTCTGACCATTTAGATGTATTTGTTTGGTTCAGACTTGATTCAGTCATATTAAATAATATTTTTGAAAAACTGAGGCAGTGTTTCTCAACTGGTTTTGCTCAAAGAACCAAGACTTAACTAGTTAGCATGGCTCTGTTAGTCCCTGCTGGTAGTTGTTGTATCTACACAATCTAGCAGCCAGAAGCTTCTTTATCCACCGATGTTCTTAGAAAAAGTGGATGTGTATTATAATTTTATATATAATATTAGATGCAACATTATAGATAAAAATATATATTTTGAAATATTTTAAAGAAAATAATAGGAATTGGGAGTAGGTAGCATGCTCGTCTAATTGTATAACAATTCAAGGAAATATAAAGGCCGCTCATCTCACTCCTGTGACAATTCCTCTGACATCCTATTATATATTATTAACTTTATTAATTAAGTAGTCTAGGGGGGATTTAAAGCTCAAGCCATATCTCATGCTGAAGCTCTCCATCACGGAGATCAACCCAAATCTGTTTACCTTCATCTCACTGAGGGATTATATGAATATGTGAACTTGACAAGTGCATAATAAAACATAATATTAAACATAATTAACAGCATAGTTGCAAACCTTTGAGAGCAAGCCAATTATTTATGCATTTATATTCTGCTGCCCATAAAGGATTCATTTGAATCTTAAATAAAATAAATAAATATAATAATAAAATAAGATGGATGAAATGCATATTAAACACACAAAAAATGTGACAAAGTCAAATCTGTCTAACCACATAAAATTGTATATATAATTAAAAAGAGCTATATTTACAACAGTTGCCATGCATATTAAATGCCCCCAGTCTAAAAACGTGCCTGTTTTCTGGCATTTACGTAGGCATTTAAATATTATGATGGATAAGAAGGATTTAGCTGTGAGCCCCCTTAATAATCAGCGCACCTGTCATACTGCTCTGTAACCTCTGTTTCTGTGGAAACCCAGACATTATCTTATGAGAAAATCAGTGAGTCGTACATTAGCATCCTTTTGTTACACTTCTTGGGAGATCACAAACAAACAGATGTGTTGATTGCAAGGATTTACAATAAATCCAGATCTGTGTGAAATAACATCATGGTTTTGATGTCTCGAATGAATATAAGCAGAATATATGAGCAGAATGATCTGTGATGTCACAGGAAATTTGGTATGTAACAGGATTAATAAGATTCTGGAGGTAGAGGTGTTGCCTGTATTGTGATGTAGTGGCTCTAGAGTCAGACAACGATATACGCAAGGGAAATGATTATTTATTCTGGTTTCTTTTTCATGCAGTCTTCGATGTTGCCACTTAATGCAATTGTGACTGATTACTAAATTATATTTCACTGTGTAAATGCTTCCCCTGAAGCATGTCGAGCCACCATTATAATATCTGCAATTTTGTTATGTTTTAATGCATTATACTTTCTAAAGGTGTAACAATGAATAGATAAGTACTGTATGTATTATAACTGAGGTTACAGTTATTTATGAGACCATGCAATGCATTATAAGATGCATTACAAAGCATAATTAATGCATTAAAAATACTTTTATAATGCATTATATACAGGCTTTAAGTTAAGTTTTACAGAAATGTCCTTAAATCACCATTGTGAAATGCTTTATATTTTCATTATTTAACAACTTTTCTATATTCAGTGTTGCTTTTGTATGATACAGACTCTGACGAATATTTCTCCATAATTACCCCTATGACGATGAGGATGTGAAAAGGCTGTATATTTCAGTCATGGCATAAAATGAAAAGTATGAATATGTATAGTGAATGAAATTCAATGGCATTTTCCAGAAACAGTCTTTCAAAGAATAAATACACGGTAATGCTTATCAACTATAAGACTGCTTGAAAGAGGAAGTGACCGTCAAAAAGAGGTGAGTTGTGCAGCTCAATTAAATTCCCTTCAGATTGAAAGCCCATCATACACTTAGATATGAAAGGCTTAGTCAGTAGTCTTGGCTATTCCTTCAGGATGAGTTAATAAACTGACTGCGCTGAGTCACTGAGGGTTTGTGCTCAGTTCAACTTTTAAAGACTCAAATATTTTATGACAACAACCACCTAAATCAATATTGAAACATTATGCAAACTCAGAGGATGAGGGAGAGTAGAATCTATATGCAGTGAGTTTATTAATCAAAAGCAGAAAAATATGCACAAAACACTAGGGAAACAAGGAACACAAGGAATACGAGGAGCAAAACTGAGAACAGCAATGAGACAGCAGTACATAACCGTGATAACATAAGCCGCGTTTCCACCGCAGGAACTTTCCCCAGGAACTTGGGACTTTGGGATGTACTCAGTGTGTTTCGACCGCAGGGACCAGGGTCTAAATGAAGTTCCGGGTAAAAAAATTCCCTTTTAAAAAGTCCCTGCTTGCAAGGTAGTACTTTTTCAAAGTTCAGGAACTTTTGGGGGTGGGGCTTGGGCGCTGAACATGCTGATTGGTTGAGTTCATGCAGAATTTTGATTGGTTGACTCCACGCAGCATTTTATTTCAACCACCATTTTTAAAAGTCTGTTGTAGTGCAGCAAGAGTTGTTTGTGATTCGAATCAACAATGGAGTTTAAAAAATACAACCGAAGGACCGACGACAAGGTTCAGGCTTTATTAAGTTTATATGCGGGAACTGGAAAGTTCCACACAGTCCTACGTCACTTATCTTCACGGTACTTCAGACTGAGATGGAAACGCAGACAGCAACAGGTCTGGGGGAAAAAAGGTTCCTGGGGGAAAAAAGGTTTGTGTTCCGTGTAACTTCGTGTTTTTTGCGCACAGACAAAAACTTTGTCAAAACAATCCTCATTCACACGGATCCCCAAAACTGACCAAAAACGCTGTATACTGCTGCCAAGCCAGTAGTTGGCGATGTCACTTTGTAAAGAAACAGTATGCGCCTATAGACTGAACACATAATACGCATGCGTTGTCACCGTTTTCACAAATTGGCATTTTTGTAGTTTACACAGTTTTCAAAAACTTGCAATTTGAAACACATTTTCAAACGTTTGCGTTTTCAGGCCCACAAAACGTTTCAGGTTACATATGTAACCATGGTTCCCTGAGAGGGAACGAGACGCTGCGTCAAGCGCTGCGGGAACGCCTCTGCGTGATTGCGTCATGAAGCACTTGTGAAACCAGTCCAATGGCGTGCCGGGACGACATAGGCGGGTGACGTCATTGACCAGGAAACTATAAAGCACCCCTGAACCAAACAGTGTCAGCTTCTGATAGGTCGATGCAAGTCGGTCACAGGCATGCCAGGAGTATGGCAAAGCGACGCAGCGTCTCGTTCCCTCTCAGGGAACCATGTTTACATACGTAACCTGAGACGTTCCCTTTCAAGGGAACTCGCGCTGGGTCAAGCGCTGAGGGAACCCAATACCCACGCTGCCATAATCCCAAGTGCATGTATGTGTGAAATCGCAGCGCACACTATGTTACAAGCACTCGAGACCCCGGAGTCGAAGCCACATCCAGCTTATAAAATCTGACGAAGGTGTGCGGTGAGGATCAACCCGCCGCATCATATACTTCCTGAAGAGAAACTCCTGATAGCAAAGCTGTAGAAGCAGCCATACTCTGAGTTGAATGGGCTCGGACCCTTAATGGTGAGGGCTGACCGGCCGACTCATAAGCGATCGAAATAGCCTCAACTATCCACTTCCTTAGCATCTGTTTAGATGCAGGCTTCCCTTTACTCAGGGACCCAAAACACATGAACAACTGATCAGTCTTACGCCACAGGGCAGCTCTGTGGACCTAAGCATCTAGTGCGCTCACTGGCCAGAGCAGATTTAATTTCTCCTGGTCTGGGTTTTGAAAAGGAGGCAGAGAAAAGGCCTGCAGCATTATGGGACCCATCATGATCGCCCCCAGCCGGTGAGGGATGCATCCGTCGTTAGTATCAAGCGATGACAAGGAGCTCCCAGCACCGGTCCATGGGACAGGAACCAAGGATCCTTCCACATAACCAAGGCACGAAGGCATCGCCTTCAGGGAGAACCCCTTGGTTTTGAGCCACCACTGCAAGGGTCTCATGTACAGCAGGCCAAAAGGTATCACGTTGGACGCTGCTGCCATCAAACCCAGTAGTCTCTGAAACTGTTTTACAGTGAGTGACTGGCCTAGCTTCACCTTGCTTACGGCTTCGAGGATCGATTTTACCCGAGCGGGCGCTAGATGAGCCCTCATAGTCTTTGAATCCCACACTACACCTAGAAAGGTGGTACTCTGAAATGGAGATAACACACTTTTCTTTTAGCCTTAGCCTCAACACTTTCATGTGAGCGAGAACAGCATCTCGATGCTGAACCACCAGTTGTTTCGATTGTGCCAATATGAGCCAATTGTCTATATAGTTCAGAACACGGATGCCCTGGAGTCTCAGAGGAGCCAGAGCTTCATCCACGCACTTCGTGAATGTGCGGGGAGATAATGCTAGGCCGAACGGAAGAACCTGATATTGGTATGCTTCGCCCCCGAAAGCAAACCTGAGGAACATCCTGTGTTGAGGAAGGATGGAGACATGGAAATATGCGTCTTTTAAATCTATTGTGACACACCAGTCCTCAGACCTGATCTGACACACGATCTGTTTCAGAGTGAGCATCTTGAACTGTAGTTTCTTGATAGCGCGATTTAACTGACACAGATCTAGAATGGGACGCAGCCCTCCATCCTTCTTCGGAACTATAAAGTACCGGCTGTAAAACCCTGACTCTCTGCTGTAGGGAGGGACCCTCTCTATAGCCTCTTTTCGCAAGAGAGTCTGTACTTCTTGTTCCATAACCAGAGCCTGCTCGGGGTTGACCACTGTGGGTACCACCCCGCTGAATTTGGGTGGGTGTGACCCGAACTGAATTCTGTACCCGTTTTCTACTGTCTGCAGGACCCAATCAGAGATATTTGGCAGAAGTTTCCACGCTGCCAGAAAATCCACTAAGGGAACCAGCCTCTCGAGTATGGCCTCTGGTGTTTGTCGAGCGGTCAGCTCAGTGTCCTGAAACGGTGCACCGGCAGGGAGCAACTGAACTGACCCCTCTTGAGCCCTCCTTGGAGGGCGTGAGCTTCCCCATGCCGCTACGTTTCCGGCCGGACATGGAGACGTATGCTCGCTGAGGACCGCTGCGCCCTGAAGCACACGAAGTGGCAGGGTTGGCAGAATGGCCCCCTGATGGCACCGAGAGGAGACGGGTACCGTGTGATGAGGTGAGCACCGACTCCCCTCGGAGGGGACTGCCATCAGAAGCCTGACACCTTTGGCGTCAGGACTTCTTTGCCGAAGCCTTCCTGGAAATAATAACAGTCCTCAGATCTGTTTTACCTCGGGAAGACTTCGGCTGTGAGCGCTGCCCTGATCCCCAGTCTCTCTGTGGAGGAGCTCGGGCGGCAACGCTCTCTTTTTGCTGCGCTCTATACGAGGAGGACGCACTCGGCTGGGGCTGCTCCCGCCCAGCAGCCCCAGAGACATGAGATTTGCGTGGGAGGAGCTTTTGAAACGCTGCTACTTGTTTTTTAGCTTCCTGGAAACTCTCTACGACTGTATTGACTGAGTCGTCGAAGAGGCCAGCAGGGGAGATAGGAGCATCTAACAGAAATTTTTTATCTCTTTCTTTTATCTGTGATAGATTTAGCCACAGATGCCTCTCCGTGGCCACCAGGGCTGCCATAGAACGGCCCATGGATTTGGCCGTCTCCTTGGTGGCCCGAAGAGACAAATCAGCGGCTCTCCTAATCTCCGCGATCGTTTCGCGTCCCACTTCCTCAAACTCATCATCAATGTCTTTCAGCAGGTCAGCCTGATAAGCTTGCAGCACCACCATAGTGTGTAAACAAGCGGCTGCCTGACCTGCTGCCGAGTATGCCCTACCCACTAAAGCTGATGTTGCCCTTACTGGTTTAGTGGGTAGCTGCGGGGCTTTCAGCGACGATGCAGACTCGGGAGAGAGATAGCTCGCAAGCGTCTCTTTTACCTGAGGCACCGCCGCATAACCGTGCTGTTTCAGTCCCATTATATTTGAATATGATGTTGTTGTGGGACTGAACACTCTATATGACGCCGGTCTTTTCCATGATCTCACCACCTCGGTGTGGAGATCAGGAAAAAACGGCAAGCCCCGCTTTGGAGGTTGTGATCTAGATGGAAGAAAGCGTTCGTCTAATTTACTTATTTGACGAACCTCCTGCTTTTCGGCTGGCCAATCTATTTTTAATCTGGCTACAGCATGAGTCACAACCTCCATAAGCTCCTCGTGAGCGTGTGTATGAGGAGGCAAATCCTCATCAATATTATCTAGGCTTACAACATCCAGTTCCTCGGAACTGGAATGCTGCTGCACCTGCGCTTCAGCGCCAGCAGAAGAAATCGCAGAGCGTGCTTCTGACTCACGATCTGAAACGCTGGATCTAGCAGGTAAGGGCAGAGAAAGGGCATCGCCCGTCTCTAACCCCGCTACTACATCCATTTGCGAACCCCAGGACGCAAGCCTTCGCTGTGCCTCGGCAGCAGTGGGACCTAAGCCCTGAGGAACGCGTGCCGAAGCGCCCTCCTCGAAGAGCGCTCGGCGGGACATGAGCATTTTCATTGCTACAGTGGGAGAACAAGTATTTGATACACTGACGATTTTGCAGGTTTGCCCACTTACAAAGCATGTAGAAGTCTGTCATTTTTATCATAGGTACACTTCAACTGTGAGAGGCGGAATCTAAAATCCAGAAAATCACATTGTATGATTTTTAAATTATTAATTTGCATTTTATTGCATGACATAAGTATATGATCACCTACCAACCAGTAAGAATTCTGGCTCTCACAGACCTGTTAGTTTTTCTTTAAGAAGCCCTCCTGTTCTCCACTCATTACCTGTATTAACTGCACCTGTTTGAACTCGTTACCTGTATAAAAGACACCTGTCCACACACTCAATCAAACAGACTCCAACCTCTCCACAATGGCCAAGACCAGAGAGCTGTGTAAGGACATCAGGGATAAAATTGTAGAACTGCACAAGGCTGGGATGGGCTACAGGACAATAGGCAAGCAGCTTGGTGAGAAGGCAACAACTGTTGGCACAATTATTAGAAAATGGAAGAAGTTCAAGATGACGGTCAATCTCCCTCTGTCTGGGGAACCATGCTAGATCTCACCTCATGGGGCATCAATGATCATGAGGAAGGTGAGGGATCAGCTCAGAACTACACGGCAGGACCTGGTGACCATCTGGATGATCCAGAGGAGGAATGGGAGAAGGTCATGTGGTCTGATGAGACAAAAATAGAGCTTTTTGGTCTAAACTCCACTCGCCGTGTTTGGAGGAAGAAGAAAGATGAGTACAACCCCAAGAACACCATCCCATCCATGAAGCATGGAGGTGGAAACATCATTCTTTGGGGATGCTTTTCTGCAATGGGGACAGGACGACTGTACCGTATTGAGGGGAGGATGGATGAGGCCATGTATCGCGAGATCTTGGCCAACAATCTCCTTCCCTCAGTAAGAGGATTGAAGATGGGTCGTGGCTGGGTCTTCCAGCATGACAACGACCCGAAACACACAGCCAGGGCAACTAAGGAGTGGCTCCGTAAGAAGCATCTCAAGGTCCTGGAGTGGCCTAGCCAGACTCCAGACCTGAACCCAATAGAAAATCTTTGGAGGGAGCTGAAAGTCCGTATTGCCCAGCGACAGCCCCGAAACCTGAAGGATCTGGAAAAGGTCTGTATGGAAGAGTGGGCCAAAATCCCTGCTGCAGTGTGTGCAAACCTGGTCAAGAACTACAGGAAACGTATGATCTCTGTAATTGCAAACAAAGGTTTCTGTACCAAATATTAAGTTCTGCTTTTCTGATGTATCAAATACTTATGTCATGCAATAAAATGCAAATTAATTACTTAAAAATCATACAATGTGATTTTCTGGATTTTTGTTTTAGATTCCGTCACTCATAGTTGAAGAGTACCTATGATAAAAATTACAGACTTCTACATGCTTTGTAAGTGGGCAAACCTGCAAAATTGGCAGTGTATCAAATAATGTTCTCCCCACTGTAACTTCTCACAATGCTCACAATCAGCCCCTTCAAGGGCTGCTTGAGCATGCTCCAGTCCCAAACAAACAACACAGAGCAAATGCATGTCACCACCCGTAAGATAACGAGGGCAAGGAGGCACACACTGTCTGAACTGCTTATTCGCCATTATATATATTTTTTTTTTTTAGAGAGACACACACACACTTTTTGACAAACGATTTCAACACAGAGCGCTTGTGAAGACACAGAAGCTGACACTGTTTGGTTCAGGGGTGCTTTATAGTTTCCCAGTCAATGACGTCACCCGTCCCGGCACGCCATTGGACTGATTTCACAAGTGCTTCATGACGCAATCACGCAGAGGCGTTCATGCAGTGGCGTTCATGCAGTGGCGTTCCCGCAGCGCTTGACGCAGCGCGAGTTCCCTTAAAAGGGAACTCCATTGTCGTGTAAATAAATGGAACAAATTTTTCTGTTTTTGGTGTAAACACCCCCTCAAAATCACAAAACAAAAGCACAGGGAACACAAATAAAACAAAGAACCTTTGACAAATATACTGCTTAGATGAAGACCCAAGGCTTCCACTCTAATGCTAAGTTATGGATGTGTTTTGATACTCACAATGTAAACAGTCCAGAGTAAATGTGTTCAAGTATCCATCTGTCTTCAGGTTATGGCTTTCTGTGAGAACTGGTCTCAAGAGCACAATAGATTCCACTGTGACATGGGGAATGTGAAAAATTCAGTCAAACTTCAGTCACCATTTACTATGTAATATGCACTAGATCAGGGGTGCCCAATCCTGTTCCTGGAGATATAACTACTTGCAGAGTTCAGATCCAACCCTGATCCAGCACACCAGTCTGTAATTATCAAGTGCTGCTGAAGATTAATTAGCTGCTTCAGTTGTGTTTGATCAGGGCTGTAGGAAGGTAGATCTCCAGGGACAGAATTGGGCACCCCTGCACTAGATGGATGTGCTTGACCGTTGCGCTCACATCTCGTGTCTTTCCCAACATCTCATACATGATACAGCGTTCCAAAAACGCAGCGATCAAGTTAAGGTCACCATGAAATCAAAATTGACTATTCTTATTTTTATGGAATATTGTAGTATTTATTATAAATGATTTATCTGTGCACATCATTTTTTTTTTTCATGTACCCTTGTAATGTTTATTCAAAATAACCTCCCCTCTTGCAGTGACATCTCTTCTCTTTTCTGATGATGTGTTTACTGGCGTGAAGGCGGGGCAACCTGTCACTCACATGAGATCGACCAATAGCAAACCACAGCCATTCAATCAATTCCCAATGGACAAAATCAAGTCACGCCCTTTCTTATTCCAGAAGCCGTTTCACTCAGATATAAGTCACAATAAAAGAAGTTTGACTTTTAAAAAACATGTCTCTAGACCTTTGTTTTCATTCTACAACCCTGTGTCTCGTGTTTATAAGTGCAAAAATGCGTTCTGTCTAAACAGAGTGTAGCAGTGCCCGCCCACTTTTTGGTTCCAAAAGTATTTGTCACATTCATTTTTTTCCCCCATTGGGATGTAAAAAAAGTATTTGTTAAAGAATTATGTCCCGTTCACACCAAGAACAATAACTATATTAGCGTCCACATCAATGATAACATTCTATTTATTATAAGCATGCAATGCGGTTATGTCATCTGTTGCTTTAAATGCTGGAGCTTCTTAAAGTCAAGTGGATTCTGATGTTTTTATTACTCATCAGCTGGAAAAAATAGTTCTGAAAGTGATTACAACCATATCATTTATCTATGTCTTAATGGTGTGGACTCCCTTGTGGAATTAGAATGATTATTAAACCTTTATAGTTATATATTGTTATCATCCTTGGTGTGAATGGGCCTTTATAAGCTGTGTTGAATCACAGCACAACAAACTTTGATTTTGAAAAAAAAAAAATCTGACAAAAAGACAATGGTACACGACTGTGTACTTAACAGCTTTAATGATGGAAAGTACTACAATCCCATGAAGCATTTGACATGATATAAATTAAGAACCATAAAGAAATATACAACTATTGATTTAAAGATTTATAGATATAAAACAATATATTGTATGTTTATTGCAAAATATGCATATACAAATATTTTAATAGTTTGAGAGTGTAGGGAGATTGGCTCGATTACATAATACGCAGTACTATTGTAGTGTGTGGGGACTAAAGAGTTCCTTTGGTGGGATTTTCTTGATGAGATTCTCTGATTGGTGGAGATTTCTTTACAGAATCATGGGTAATGTAGTTTTCGCATCTGTCAGTCACTACTACGTTATGTCGACTGACAAATGGGGACTCACTTGGGAGCGCCAATCTCACTAGGATTCCTGTTGTTAAACATGATTATTTAAAAAAAAATAAGTTGAAATAATGTGGGAAGATGGCTTCAACTAAAAAATATACCATTGATTAAAGGCACAATATGTACGTTTTCGCCGCCAGAGGTCGCATTTTCAAAACAATAACAAAGGCGAAGCTTGATAATGCTATGAAGGAGCGAAGGGAGATGTGGTTTTCACCATCCAGAGATGTATGGAATTCACGAATCATGTTCATGGATGAGGTAATTAATTAGTTTTTGTATTACCTGTATGTTTGATCACACTATTTTATGTCATTGTAATGAATTAGCTGAAAGGAATGTGAAATGTAATGCAATATTAGCCTGTTACCGATATGTGACTATTTGTCAAATGATTTTGTGGGATAGTGTAAATTTTAACGAACCCACAGTATTTGCAAGTAATGGCCAAATATTTTTGTGCAACACATATTGTATTTAATATCACTGCCATTGGTCACCAGACTTGATAAAAAGTGTTACTGAAGTACAGACAAAGTGCAATATAACTATGTGTAATTTCATCAGCATAACCCACACAGAATCATGTACAATTACAAACACTTGAAAGTTTTTCAAGTGAATCTACCTATGCATTATCAGCTGTCACGTCATATCTGTATCTTCAAACATACCTATTAAAATCATCTGTACATGACTATTACTTGTACAATAAATAATATATATTTGCTTACCTGTCTGTTAAAACACATGCGAGAGCGCAGTCTCTGTCAAGTCCAAGTTTGTCGTGAAGTTCTCTCCATCATGAAAACTCCACACCGATATTGATCCTTGTTTTATTTCTCCGTTTGTCCCAAAGCCTGTTCGCCTAAGTTGATATGTTTACGTTTTTGGGGATTTTCTGTGCTCGCCAATAATCGTGATCCATGATAACTGAACGACACAGCAGCGCTGTATAACCACCACTTCCACATTTGTCCAAGTGTGTTGCCATGGTTTCTACAAGTGGAAACCGAGGATATCGTGGATATTATGTCATTGATAGGCGACAATGACAAGGGACGAGCCATTATTTCAAATTGGAATTTCTCTGGATTTACAAATCCTTGGGAACTTTTGGGATAATGTAAGTACACAACTGCATGAAATATATCATACTGTGTGAGCAAGTGGCCAAATACACTCCTTCAGAATTCGTATACGTTTTGGAAAGTTTTTTTCGAGTATGGCCCTGTATGACGTCATAAAGGGCGGAATTCCTTGTATGGGCACTTCTCCCGGATGAGCGTGTGCGCACATCAACCAAGGCGAGAGCAAGAGCACGCCCATCAACGAGCTTCGTTCGGGTTACGGGAGCCGTCGGCAGCGCTGTCATTTTGTTTTTAGACCACGAAATCAACAATGTCACCAAAGAAGTGTGTTTTTGGATGTGAGGGAAAGATAACCTTGTTCAGCTTCCCAAATAACCCAGCGTTAAGGGAAAAGTACATAGGTTGTTTTTCTGGAGCAGAAACGGAGTTCTCCATGTGTGTTTGTTTGTTCCCAGCATTTCGGTGATGAATGTTTTATAAACAAGGCTCAGTTCGACGCTGGATTTGCAGATCGTTTAAAACTGAAAGATTGAACGGTCCCAGTGACAAAAGGTCCCGGTCATGAGTCGAAACGGCAGGCTGTAAGTGAAACTGCATCAAATGTCTGTATTTTGTTGGCAATCGAAAAGTTATCCAGGGATAATGCGATGATGTATTGTGTGTGTGTGTTTGTGACTCTTTAGCTCTGCCCACTGCACGTCTGCACGAGCTCGGCTGTTTTCGGAAAGAATCGGTACAGCGTATCTGTGTTTTATAAATCTGTACTACTCTATAGGTACTCAAGATTAACATGAGACGCTCACAGTAGGTCTGTAGGTCTGGGATTTTTCCTTCTGGAAGACTGTTGCACGCTATGGCCCCAAAAGGAGCTATTTTGAAGAATGCTGACACAGTTGCATTCCATATAATGAACCATACAATCACTACCAGATGACAGCAAGACGGTCATACAGGTTTTGGAGGGTGATTAAATAATGACATAACTTTTGTGTAAACTGCTTTGATGAATTTCAGAAAATTCCTGACAAGTCCAGAGTCTCTCCGTTCCAGATACTGTAACTAATGCTATAACTTTGACCTGTAAATGATCCTTCTGTTCATGCTGACTAATGCGTCTATGTAACTGGATCCTTTCCCGACCCAGTAAAAAGACAAAAAAAGGCAGAATCCTGATCCCTCGATAACCAGATCTCTATTTAACTTTAGCAGACTAAGGTGAATCAAATTAAAGGCAAAGGCTATCAAATAATGACTTAATGACTTAATAATGACTTCCTTAAGTTGGATGGAACAGTACACCATGATGCTCAGGAGTAGTAGTAGTAGGTTACAGAAAAGAAAATCAAGTGGCAGGTACCAGAGTTCTGACTCTCTGTACTTTAATAATGCAGTCCTACCCTTGGACACCCTGAATTATTAAGACCTGAAGAATGACCTTCCAAAGGCTTGAATATTGTTTTACTTCGCTATGTGACCAAAAGTATTGCCATCTCTAGCTTTAGTTTAAATACAAGGTTCCCATATGCACCAGGAATATTTCCAGGCACGTAATACTACATTTGTAAATCTCCTGAGCTGTGTGCACATGGGTGGTTGCTTCAATTTTCGGTAGCACTTTATTTTCGATGGTCCACTTTAGGTTAGAAAAGTAAAAAGAAACAAAAGTACAACCGGACAACAATGAATGAATGAATGCATTTACAAGTCGAACAATGTACAATAGGGTACAATGGGGCCAAAGGCGCACCGGGGTAAAAGGCTCCTTTGATTTTATTCTCCACTAGATGGCACAAAAACTTGCCTCAGCACTTTCCAAAACATCCACTTTTCAAGATGCACGTGGAAATTTGGCTGATCCCTGACGCGATCGCAGGAAGCAGCGCAAAGTTGATTCTGAGCTAAATTTATCTAATATTTAATATATTTTTTTAAATGTTATAGATTTAAGGAGCAAATGAGAATCGATAAAATTGTCTATATTTTAAGACAAATGTCTTATTAATGATTTTCAATTTGTTCAAGGTAAATATGTAAAAGTATGGTATTTGGGGTTAAAGGCATATGTGCTGTTGGGGCGAAAAGCACAATAATTAACATAATAATAAATATCTGGCTGACTTTTAAATTTGTTGACATGACATGGTTAGATTCAGATGGGAAATATCATATATTAAGTTGGGTGTCCACCTTAGAGATAATCACCATGTTTATAATGAAATAATCATGTTTAAAATATGATATTAATCATATCATATAATAAAATAATATATTTATTGTTACTAATGTAATACTATATTAAATTATTATGGGATCTCAGTCAATGCTTTCAGAATCTTTACTTTTTAAAACAATTTTGTTTCCGTTTTTTTCAAATGACTATATTTATTGAACAAAAAATTATAATTTTATTTATCAAAATATACAGAAAATAGTACAAATGTTGCTAAAGTGAAAGCTCTGAACAATATTACTTAGACATTATTAAAAACATATTACTTTAGATAAAGTATTTGTATCAATACTGTAAAAAAATGCCAGGAATTTACAGGATTAAAGAGTATTATTTTGCAATAAATTACTGTATTTAGAAATTTACAGTGAAATTAATGCATGCTGGGTCATTTTCTTACGAATTACTGTTAATCAACAGCAAAATGATGCTGACATCACAGTAATTTACTGCTCTTGTTTTACTGTGAATTCACATGATAAAGTTGTCTTTAACCATGCCACTGTAGGAAATTATATTGTTTAGTACTGTAATTGTTTTGAAGTCACCATAATGGTGATCAGTGTTACATTAGCTTGGGATCTTGGACCTTGTATATTCATATTCAAATTTCTGATCTAGCCAAGTCAGAAGTGTGACAAATGAAAACATTTATTAAAACAATTACAAGCTAGAATAAAAAATAAGCTAATTGGCTGATTTTAAGTTAGTCAAACTATACTATTAGCGTTATTTCAACATAAAGATTTACCAATATCTTATTTCAAATTCATAATTGTTTGCAGATGGATATTTCACAATAGTAAAGCAGCTGCTGAGATTTATCTTTCAACACAAGATTTTTTTTTCTATCACCTAATGATGCACATCAATACTCGACATACAAAACACAACAATGGTGACACTCAACAAATAATAAAAAAGACAAATTCTGAACATTACAAAATAAACCAACAACACAAACTGCTAAAAGTGAACCAAAAATAAGTTCAGTAGCACAGATAAAACCAACAAGAATCAAGAAACTCCACAGCATAATCTATACATGCCGCACTGCATGCTGGGTACCTTCATATGCACTGTAGAAATACAGTATGATATTGTAGATTTTACAAGAAATTTCCAAGAGTGCAGTTTAGATACAAGAGAAGTCCTACTGTGGAATTACTCTGAAAGTCATGCAATTATTGACCTGGAATGTACTGTAATTTCACACTAAAATGTTTAACAGTGTGCCTTTTGCCTCATGCTAATGAGCCGTGTGTGGGGTAAAAGGTTTTTTATTTCATGCAAAATCTGTTGCTCCATCAATGTTCAATAAAAACATACTTTTTTTTTTTTTTTTCTGCAATCATACATTATGGATGTAGTGAAAAGCACATTTTTCTTAAGGTGTGCCTTTAGACCCTGATCAGTTAGACAGGAATCATCGTTTCATAGCTGTACAAGCAAACAGATTGCCTCGCATTGTTCAGTTTAATTTGGGATTCAAGTCAAAACCTGCAGCGGTGATGAAAGGATGAGAGCACTTTTGATATGAGCAGTGCAAACTGAGGTCACCAAACAATATAGCTCAGAAGAAAGTCATGATCCTCCTGGGGACAGGAAATTGAGTCCTAAATAGAGAAGACGTCTTTATGGCACTTGTGGTGTCACAAAGAGATGTCAAATAGGCAGTTAGTATGAGATGGGTGAACGGAGCCACTTTAATGAACTAATTCAAAATTGATTTGATTCTGGACATTTACACAACAAATCATTTTGGTATTTTGTTGTAGTCACTACTTTTGGGTTCTGGAACAAAACCACTATGCAAAATGACCAGGGTTTAATCCACTTGGTGTAATGAATTATTAAAAAAAGGAATTGGTCCGTGTATCATCTTATAATTTCATTTCCTATTTGGAATGGAATAACGAGAAAAGATGAGACGGCTTGTTTATTGGTTTTTTTTTTTTTTTTTTAGATTAATGCACGGAATATGAGATTTCGGCTAGATTTCTAATTTTTCGTTTGTGGTTTACAAATCGGTTTATGGCTTCGATATTTCATTTGCACATATGGACGCACGTTTTGATAGTTTATTTTCCAATTTGTAAAACATGAAAATACAACAACAATAAAATAGTACAATAATAAAAAATAAAAAAAACTCGCGTATATTAAACTTTTATTAAAAAAACGAATAGGCTAAGACGGATGACATAAAATAGCTACCCGCATTATAACAAATAAATAAAAGATATTTGGAAATTCCCCTGTAAAACGAATGCTCAGTTTGTGGTATTATTTGATTGAAAACAACAACAACAATAAAACAAAGACAAACTCTTATATTAAACAAAGAACATTTTTTTTTTTATTATTAACAAAAGTCATCTTGTGCTAGCCTCCGCTATCGTCCTGTCAATCATCTTGCTCGCGGCTATGATGTTACAGTAAAATTTAAATTCACCATCATCGGTACCCACCCTCAGCTGATTTGCATGACAGTATTTGCAATGACCATCCCTTGTCCAAAACTGAGCGTATTGTAAAGAAAAGTTATGACTGCTGCGTGTTTACACTTGACTGAACGTTGGTCTGTGCTGTCTAGCAGCTTCACAGATTTAACTCCGCACAGTTAAATAAAACAGGCTGGGTGCTGATTAATATTTCATATTTTTTTCTGTGAAACGCGTTAAGCTGCACAGAAGAAAGCCCGACCTAGGACCTGCCCTGTACAGTTTAAGAAGCGGTAGCCTACTGCTATAGAGGACTATTATTCTGTTGAACAGACCTGGGGAACGACAGATGACGTCACATGCTCAGATTTGCTTGACCAATCGGCGGAAAGGGGCGTCTCATGACCGCCCCAATGTGGAAAACGAATTTTGAAGTCATTTATCCGTTTTTTTACCCGTGAACCAAAAAACGAAAAATCAAGCCGAAATCTCGTGTTTTTTTGTTTTGTTTGTTTTTTTTAAACAAAAAAAAACTAATAAAGGCGCCGTTGTTTTCGTTTCTGCTTATTTCATTTCAAATTGGAAAACAAACTATCAAAACGTCCGTCCACATGTGCAAATGAAATATCGAAGCCATAAACCGATTTGTAAACCACAAACGAAAAATGAGAAATCTAGCCGAAATCTCATTTTCCGTGCATTAATCTAAACAAAAAAAACGAATAAACAAGCCGTCTTATCTTTTCTCGTTATTCCATTCCAAATAGGAAATGAAATGATCAGATGATACACGGACCGGAATTGAAAGCAATTCGGTTTTTTAGTGATTTCACTGACTTGACTAATTCCGAGTTCACACTGCACGATTTTAGCCCCGATTTTGACTTGCTGACAGGTTTTGCGAAATCGCAGACAAATGCCCGAAATCATAGGCAAATGGGTGCTCCTTCACGCGAGTGACAATCACGCAGTCTGAATTATCAAAGACGCGATCAGACAGAATCGCAGACGAGTCGCCGACGCCGTGAGATATTTGGCATGCTAAATATCTGGACCTGTCGGAGATTCAAAATCCTGCTGTGTGAAATGTCTTCTGAGTTCTGACTGAAAATAACACGGGCGATGACCTACAGCCAATGAGAGAGCAAGATATAGGGCAGCGGGAAGTTCGGGGAGGAGTTATAGACCAGAATATCATTATTACACATAAGCTTTACAATTATATCAAACAGAAACAAAGCACAAACATTTGCTTGACCAGCTGCAACAGCAGCACATTGCAAAATTATTTATTTACCTTCAACTCTCTTTGCAGAACACAATCCTTGCTCTCCGCATCTCCCCAACCATTTCCTCCTATAATCTTTTTTTTTCTCCTTTTTGCTGCAAATCAGCGCACAGACAATTTGGATCGCAAGATTTTTGCGGGCTAAACTTTTTTCAATAACAATTCCAGTCTTGCGCGGCAGCGTTCTTCTTCCACACACATCTCGCGGACATCCTGTAGAATTCAACCAATCAGATGACGACTTTGAAACTCCTGAAGTGTTTCCAGATAAGTGTGCCTTATACATCAGATGTTTAGCCAACGGTCTGAGGCTGAGACTATGCAATGTGAAACCCCCTGTCGCCGATCCATCGCCGATCCAATCCCCAGATTGTCATGCAGTGTGAAAAGAGCAGTGATCCGACGAGTTTGAAAATCGTGCAGTGTGAACTCGGTATAACTTGACCTCAAAGCTGTGATGAACTCATCATTTTCTGTGACATTATTACTTGAACCTAATTATACACTAGTACTGTTAATGTTACCTAAATACCTACTAGTACATTGTAATTGTGAATGAGATTACTCTGACAGAAATCACTAATTAATCACTCATGAAAAGCTGTCCTGAATAAGTCCTATTAGGGCAACAATTTGAGAAAATATTTTTCTTTCTTTCTTTCTTTTTATTTAAATAAAAAAATTGGAGCCCCAGAGTTCGATATTTTTGTTCTTATGGGGTTCTGGAAATCTTCAGCGCTTGCTGTGGCTAGAATAGACTAGCTAGCTAACTTTATAGCTAGAATAAATCAGTGAGTGATGGAAAGCAGCAGGAGTGTGTTTTATTGGAAATTGTTATGACATTTTAAGAGTACTGGCATGTCATCCTAAAAAAGTGAATAAAATCATCCCCCCTGCTTGATGTTTGACTGATTTGTGACATTGAAATCTTCATGTTTCTGCTGTCAATCAAACAGTGAGATCTGCCAGTCAAAGCATGAGTGCATCTGTCTTTAGAAAAGGTTAAGTGACTATAAATTATTAATGTGTTTCAGTCGGCCCAAATGTGCTGGAGATGGGAAGTGAAGTCCATCTTTAAATGCTTGTAGAGTATGATCTGCTTCGTCATCATCCATTAGCAATACAAATGTGATTTCAGCCAATGCACTACACTGGGAGCGAAGCTGTAAACTATACTGTCTTTTTACGTAAAAAACACTGGATTAAATTTCAAGGCGACCTCTTGAAGGCCACAAGGCTAAGATGTAATTTGTTTTAGCCAGAAATGTGGAGGCTTGTGGACCCTTGTGGAGGCTGCTGAGATCAAGAAGATCCTTTATTAATTATTTTTTTCAGAGTAGCTACTTTTAAATGGCCGTCAATGGAGAAAAATCTTTTTGTTTTCTATTTTAAAATGTAATTTATTCCTGTGATGCAAAACCTGTGATTTTCAGCTTCATTACTCCAGTCTTCAGTGTCACATGATCCTTCAGAAATCATTCTAATATGCTGATTTGCTGCTTAATTATTATTATATATATATATATATATATACTGTATATATATATATATATATATATATATAAATTATTATTGGCGCTAAATTATTTTTATTATTTCTAAATTATGTGTTGAAAAACCATGATAAATTTTTTTCAGGATTCTTTGAAGTTCAAAAGAACAGCATTTATTTGAAAAAAAAAATTTTTTGTGACATTATAAATGTCTTTACTGTCCTTTTGATCAATTTAATGCATCCTTGACTAATAAAAGTATTCATTTCTTTAAAAATAAAATCGACTTACCCCAAACTTTTGAATACAGTGTATCATTGTTACCCTAAAAATATTAAGCAGTAAAATTTAGCGACATATTAGAATGATTTCTGAAGGATTATGTGACACTGAAGACTGGAGTAATGATGCTGAAAATTCAGCTTTGATCACAGGAATAAATTACATTTTAAACTAGAAAACATTTATTCTACATTGCAATAATATTTCCCAATATTACTGTTTTTATTGTATTTTTGATCAAATAAATGCAGCCTTTGTGGGCATAAGAGACTTCTTTCAAACACATAAGACAAAATCTTAATTATTCCACATTTTTGACTGGTAGTGTATATACTGACAAAAATATATATTGACATAAAATAAAGCATTTGTGTAAATTAAAGATGTTTAGGGTAAATATAAAATCAACAGTACAGTATTTCACATTTCTACAAAATGTCAAAGTGTCTGCTGTCAAATTCCTCTGGCCTTTTTTTGGTCCTTCCGACCACAGAGTTAAATAAAATACAGCATCAGCTGACTTCGCCAACCTTGTGAGTGCCCTTTGTGCTTTAAAGGTCTCCTGAGCCTTATCTGAGAGATTCTCTTATACATCACTAAGATGTGATTTGCACTTCAAAGCACCAGGGAAAGAAAATGAGAGAAGGAGTCAGAGAACCTCCCAGACTGGGATCTTATTTAATTAAATCAGAAGAAAAGGGAAATCAATTGGAATGAAAGGCCTCTTTCCATGCAATCACAGCCCCGTTGGGCACAGAGGCATATGCGGTTTGGCGTCTTGTGCTTCACTCATTAAGGATTGCAGTGATACTTTAATGAGCTTGTGCATCTCTCTGCACAGTTCAATGCAGCAATCTACACTCATAAAGACAACTATTCTCCCAGTAGTATCTACCAGTAGAAGCTATTTCTAATAGATTTTGACCAGATTTCCTGATAACATTACAAAATGTAATGTAACGAATGTAACCATTGTTTCCTGAGAAGGGAACAAGCCGCTGGGTCGCTTAACGACACTTTGGGGAACACCTCCAGCATGACAGCGTCTGAAGCATGTGTGAATAGTCCAGTTCTGATTGGCATTACGTCGTCACATAGTGTGTGACGCACACCACGGAAGCTACAAAGGGAAGCCGCCACACAATAGTGTCAGCTTCTAATAGGCTGAAGGAAGCCGCGCTCAGGAATTCAGGAGGTGTGGCAAAGGGATGCAGTGTCTCATTCCCTTCTCAGGAAACAATGGTTACATTTGTAACCTGAGACGTTCCCTTTCAAGGGAACTTGCGCGGCGTCATATAACGACACTTTGGGGGAGCGAAATACCCACTGCGCCTCACAGACATTATTTGGCACCTTGGGCAACCCGGTCTAGGGTAGAGAATGGCTTTAGCTATCCCAGGAGCGAACTCCAAATAGGAAGGAGAGACAGACAGGGCTTGTAAGTCCACAACTCTCTTAAGGGACGTTATTGCCAGTAAGAAAGCCACCTTTAGTGTAAAGAACTTCTCTGACACAGACTCAATGGGTTTGAAGGGTGCTAGGGTAACCCTTCCAGAACCACAGCCAGGTTCCAAGTTGGGACCCTGGCATGAGTGGCAGGTCTCATTCTCATAGCACCATGAAGGAAACGAACAACCAAGTGGTGTCTCCCCAACAGTCCACCGATTAACGGTGCATGGAAGGCAGCTATGGCCACCACGTAAACCTTAAGTGTGGATGGGGAAAGACACCCAGAGAAACGATCTTGAAGGAACTCCAGCACTGAAGCCACTGGCAGCAGCTCCACAGGACCAAGAGCGGCGAGGGATAAACCTATTGAATGCTGCTGATTGACGTTTTGCCTCCTAAAAAACCTCTTGACGAGCTTGGGCCTTCTCCTTGGTGGCGCAGAGAGACAGGTCCGTGGCCCGATGTAGCTCTTTAATGTCATTGGGCCCGACCCCCTTGCCTTCAGCAAGGTCCCTTAACAAGTCTGCTTAGTATGCCTGCATGATGGCCATGGTATGCAAGGACGCATCAGCATGAATAGCCGCCATATATGCCTTGCCCACCAAACCCGAAGTTGTGCATGGCTTGGTGGGCAGTGTTGGGGGCTTTCAGGGATGACACAGCATTGGGGGAGAAATGCCAAAGTCTCTTCCTATAGCTGTTCTCTTTCAAGCCCATGATGTTGGAGTACACGTTCACTGACTGGCTCAATAAACGATAAGAGAATGGCTTCTTCCACAATCTCGATAACTCCACATGGAGATTGTGAAAGAAATACAAACCCCGAAAGTGAGGTTGTGCTAGGCTAGACAGAAAGCGTTCATCTAATTTGCTTTTTCATTTTGCTTTCTGCTTTTCTGGTGGCCACTCGATGTTAAGTTTGGCCACAGCACAAGTCACAACCTCAACCAGCATAAGCAGAGGAGGAGGGTGGTGAGTCCTCAATCACCTTCGCCTCTATGCTGAGAGCTTCACATTCCTCAGAACTGGAAAGGTCGAGCATTGGGCTCTCGCTTGGGGTGGAAGAAGCCCCAGAGCGGGCCTCCGTATCCCGAATGCAAGAGCTGGAACCAGCAGATGAAGGCAGAGAAAGGGTCGAAGCCGTCTCCA
This sequence comes from Coreius guichenoti, assembly GCA_039654105.1. Classification (NCBI taxonomy): domain Eukaryota; kingdom Metazoa; phylum Chordata; class Actinopteri; order Cypriniformes; family Gobionidae; genus Coreius; species Coreius guichenoti. The sequence goes on from CM077168.1 coordinate 5,836,029, forward strand.
CCTCCTCTGCAAGCTCCACTTGCTAACCCCAGAATTTAAGACAGCGTGCTGCCTCGGTAGATACGGGTCCCGAACCGCAAGGAACGCAAGCCTGTGTGCCGGCTTCCCTTTGTAGCTTCTGTTGTGTGCCGTCACACACTACATCACGACGCAATGCCAATCAGGATTGGACTAGTTTCACACGTGCTTCAGACTCTGTCACGCTGGACTGTCATGCCTACAGTGTCATCATACTGCACAGTGCAAGTTTCCTCGAAAGGGAACACACTCTTAAAGTCACCAGAAAATCAAAATGGACAATTCTTGTTTTTTATGAAATATTGCAGTATTTATTATAAATTATTTATCTGTTCACATTACTTTTTTTTAATTCATGTGCCCTCCTTTACTGGCCCGAGGGCAGGACAAACTGTCACACACATTAGAGTGCAACAGTTGGGTTCTAGAAGTAAAAAAAATTTTTTAACGATATTAGATTTTAGATTTTTAACGATAAGTAAAAGTTTGTAATGTTCTGATTCACCTCGTAGCTGGTTGGCTTGGTTCATGGCTTATAATGCTTTAAAGAAACCTTTTTTGAAATCCCATATGGGAAAGGAATGGAAAAAAATACTTCTGGAACCACTCTATACCACAACAGTCCAACCAATTCTCCATGGACAAAATTAAGTCCACCATAAAGATTCATTTAATTTGCATGTATTGGACTTACATCTTCAAGCTCTTATTAATTTATGAACATTTTATGTACTATATTTTTTGAAGCTCAGTCCCCTTGAATGGAAAAGAATGTTCAGAACCATCCTTCAGAAATTCACCATTGTGTTCCACGTGAAGAAAGTAAGTCATGCAGGTTTGGAAAAACATGAAGGCAAGTAAAAAATGACAGAATATTCTTGTTTTGGTGAACTATCCCTTTACAAAAACAATCACTCCCTTGTGTGAAAGGGTCTCACAAGGTATGAAGAGGATTAAGGTTGTGTGAAAGTTCTGGGCATTTGGAAATTCTGACAGGTGCATTACAAATATTTTTTTTACAGAACCAATCAGGTGTGCTTGCTGTATAATACTGTTGTATCTTCAGGGATGAGGATGCACAACCACCACCCTGTTGTTTGTTCACTGAATCAGATGTCTTCATTCGTCAAAAAAATATCATGAGTTCTAAGCCATTAAAGGTCTGGATCAATGTAGCACATGTTGTTTGGGGATTGTCACAGAATGAATGATGTTCAGACAGGTTAATAACTCTCTTTCCGGAAGCCACGCTTCATCAAGGAACATAATGTTAACAGAATACCAAATGAAGTCACTGCTTTCCAACATTACGAGCCATGTTCGTCATTCGTGCTTCTTGGCTGGACCTAAAGAAAACACCATTAGCCAATGAATCAGCAAGCAGTCAGTCTCATCTGTCAGCTGCAGCTTAAGCCCTCAAGCCAAGAGCAGATCTGTCTTTTCCATTTTCCTGTGACATTTGCAGGCTGGGTAAAACAACTTAGACACCTCAGTTAAACCCCCACCCTCTCAAGACCAAGATCAGACAAGCAACCAAGTCGAAAAATAGCACCCAGGGGGATTATCACAGGTACAACCATGTGAACACACTCAAGATGCACAAAGACCAAAGAAATTATGTGATTTGAATATCAAGGCTCAAGATATTCGTGTCTTCAATGGTCTAGTGCAATTTGGCTCCAGCAGTGAAATTATTTCCTCAACATGACTTCAAGTGGCATTAAAGGGGACCTATTATGCCCCTTTTTACACGGTGTACCTAGAATGCATCTGTAAAGTTTCAGCTCAAAATACCCCACGGATCATTTATTACACCATGTTGTAAATGCCCATTTTTAATTGGAATGAAAAACATGCTGTTTTTGTGCATGTATCTTTAAATGCAAATGAGCTGCTGCTCCCCACCCCTATGGCAAGCCATTTTGATTTTTATTCATTCCCAGGATATGAATTCTTGATATCAACAATTCAATTTTCACTAGTTAGAATGCTAATTCTTGATATCAACAATTCAATTTCAACTAGTAAAAACTCTAAATCTTGATATCAGTAATTGTATTTTCACTAGTGAAATGTCACCATAGGCAAATTCAATTGTTGATATCAGGAATTGAATTGCTACTAGTAAAAATGTTCTAAATTAAACTGTTAATATCAAGAATTATAATTTTAACTAGTGAAAATGTAATTGTTGATATCAAGAATTCATATCCTGTGAATGAATAAAAGTCAAAAAGGCTTGCCATACACCCCGCTTTCCAGAAGAGGGCGGAGCCTTTACAGCTTGTGCCTCGGATACTCTGCTAAAAACTAAAACATCTGTTTGGTTTTGATTAACATCTCTATCGCGGTCACGCTCACGTAACATTGCAGTTCTTCATCATCATGAACGTTTATTATCTGCACGCGTTTTAAAGCCATATCAGTCTAAACTTATGTGGTTTTCTGAGCGCACACACCCGAAGCACGCGCACAGAAAGCTGGATGTCAGACGGCGCGTCCCGCGAGTATTAAACTAAGTTCTCTTAAACTGTCAAATACACACAACGTTATGTCAAAAACACACAAAGTTCACATAAACACAGTCAGTTATGTCTGTGAATGTAAACTGCAAGTAAAGAAATTGCATGTGTATATTAGATCTGTGTATTAAAGTGAAAGCAGCGTAATATACAGTACCTACTGCTGTATATGCTGTTAATATGAATCAAACAACAAAAGAAAAGCAGAAAATCACTCACTGCTCTTGACTGAATGAACTGTAGTAGCTTTAATAAGAACACATTTCTTACTTGAATGCTGCTGTTAAATGCTCTGGCGAGGAGATAAACATGGCGGACTGTGTACAGCTACAGGTCTATGCTAATAGAGCAGTCTGTCAGCAGTTGTGGGCGGGGCCTAAGCATATGTGATATCACACTGCTAGAATCTGCAAATGGCTTATTCTGAGACCCTGCTTATGATTTATGGGGATTACAATTTTTACCATTATAGGGTGGTTGTGTACACACACTGTCGACACACATTTATGTTCAAACACCATGTAAAAGTGAATTTCGCTTAATAGGTCCCCTTTAAGTTTAATAAACAAGCCAGTAGGTGGCGGCAAATGAATAAATCCCTCAACCGATTAGTTCAAAAACCAATCATTCAGGAGCTAAACAAACGGTGTTGTGTTGCTCCATGCAGCGATTACTGTTGGCTTCTTTTGGAACTCTTTTTGTTGGTAAAGCAATAATAGACAACTACCTGACAATATTGTGCCTAAAATGTAAGTTACTCATTAACTTCTTGTTTATTGAACTGTTGTATAACAGCAATCAGGCTATTGTGCTGTTTCCGAATATCAATGGCTATAAGCGGCTAAATTATATTCGGAAGAACAGCTCTATCAAGCTAAACTCTGAATGACTTATAGATATTTTAAAGAAGCCACTAACCTGATAAACTTAGACAAATCCAGTGATTAGTTCTTCCTCGCAGATGCTCAAATTTTCTTTGGTTGACAAAAGTCTGTCGAGTGCCGACTCGCTGGAAGTTGATCAATCTGACTGACCATGTTGGAAAAAGAGTTCATTTAATTGTAGCCTATTGAATCTACAAATTTATAAATCAAAAACTAAAATAAGCACACTTAAGTACAGTTTTAAAAAGTGCACTTTGTAATAATGTTGTTAACGTTTTACTTTAAAGTACATTTGAAATCGTATAATTTACTAATATTTTGTCATGCACCTACACTTATTTTGATGTGTTGACTAACAGCTCTAATAAAGCAAATGTAGGTACTGAATTATAAGTTTAACTTTAGTGTATTACATTTAAAGTTAAGATATTTTAAATGTACTAGATTGCAACTTCCTCATTACAAGTATGTACTTACAAATATATTTCAATACATGACATGTAGCCTACATGTTTCAATAGAAATTACATATTTATTTTACCAGAAATGCTTGTCAGTACATTCGGCAGTACACTTTATAATAGAAGTAATTATGAAATTACATTCAAATATGTACTTAAGTCCTACTTAAGTGGGACAAAAATCACTCTTAAGTTCAACTAATTGTATTTGATATGAATTTAAACTTTAATACACCTTCATTTTATTGTAAATAACATGAAGTTGAACATCAAAAGGTCAGGGAGCGGACTGTGGATGGTCCATCATGGGCATCTCAGGCTGAGAAATCATGAATGTTATTGATTATTCAATTCTGAATGATTGTCCCTTTTGGATCGGCATGATTTACTGAAAGGCGGTATTTTTCACTCTTGGTTGGTCAATATTTCAGGATGCACTGGACATGAAAACTTCTAAAGCCTTTTCATCTGGACTGAGCCCTGATTTTTATAATTTTAGTCCAGCTACTCAAGTAGTAATCCAGAGCCTCATTTTTCTCTGTTATGAAAAGGTTTGAAAGTGCAGCTCTGTTCATTATCTTGCACTATTCTTCTGCTCAAGTAATAGACCAATTAAAACTCCAAGTGCTCTCTGCAATTTAGTCTTTTTACAGCTAAAATTGGGGTCAGGCTGTTACCGTGTGACCATTTCATGGTCATTGGCTCTGCTGCTGGCTGCAGACACCTTTGTGAAGCGGATGGACAGCAGAAGATTTAATTCCCTTCTGGAACCGTCATGGTAACAGGGTTTTACGTGACTAATTTGAAATCACGAAGTGGAGACAATAACGTGGAAAACATGTTTTTACTTTCAAATGCATGTGATTGGCCATTCATGTAATGCAGAAAATGTTTTCTTTCTCTTTTCAACATGTTTTGTTGTTGTTTTTTTAGAATACATATCTGGATCATTAAATTTGTTTTGTTTTTTTGCTCAAAAAAGTATTTCCTGCATATCAGGAAAATTACAAAAATAAACATAACAGAAAAGGGGGAAAATATGAAAATGCTTCTTTAAGTTGCATAAAATTCATAAAATAAATAAAAAAATCCCATGTGGAAAACGATAGCACACTCTGTGTAAGCATTTGTAAACAGGAAGGAAAGGCAACAATATAGAGAGATTAAAAGTTTAACTTTTAATTGGCCTGCAAATTTCAACAAAATGTTCATGAAAAGTCTAGAGAACCCCTATCTCGTGTTGGTTTATTTGTTTTTTCTTATTATACCTGCATTTTTAAAAGAATATTAAAAATGTTTGCAGCATCAGTAAAAGCTTAGTTTTTGCCATATTAAGACTTAGTTTCACAAACAGGGCTTAGATTAAGCCAGGATTAGGCCTTAGTTCAATCAGGACATTTAAGTAGCTTTTATAAACGTGCCTTAGAAAACATTACTGGTGTGCATCTTGAGACAAAACAATGGCACTAACATATTTTATGATGTATCAGTGCAAGTTGCTTTCAGTTAAAACAGCTCAAACATGCATTTTAGTCTGGGACTAGCTTAAAGGTGTAATTTAAGTGCAACACCTCACACAGTTCACAACGCTTACGCTACGTCCGACGTCATCGACATGCCAGTTACGTTTTCTTTGTAAGTTGAATACGGAAAGCTAGATCTTTTACTTTATAACGTGTTAGATACGGATATTTTTCTCACAAAAATTCATCGATTCACTTCAGAAGGCCTTTATTAACACCCCGGTGCCATGTGGATTACTTTTATAATGGATGGATACACTTTTTTTTGGGCTTCAAATTTTGGGCTGCTATTTACTGCCATTATAATGCTTGGAAGAGCCAGGACATTTTTCAATATAACTCCAATTGTATTCATCTGAAAGAAGAAAGTCATATACACCTAGGATGGCTTGAGGGTGAGTAAATCATGGGGTAATTTTAATTTTTGGGTGAACTATCCCTTTAAGTCGGTGGATAAATTGTGCAAATTCAGTATCGCTGTAAATTATATGCTGGTTTGACCTGTCACAAAGCAGCCCTCTGGTGAAGATGAAAGGTCAACACAGCCATCTATCCAGACCGGCTGAGAGCAGTGTGACATGCCTCATGTTGTTGTCAGAGTCCACACCTGCTGAGAGACACTGAGCTTCAGGCTAAACTGGACACTGGAAGAGTTTTACAGGGCAGATCTCTGATTGAGCTGACAAAACCGATCAGCTGAAGTGTCCAGTGAGCTTCAGAGTAGAGGTCAGTCCAGGGTCAGGGGACTGTCAGAACAGGAACTGGATCTTATGATCTGCAAGGGACCTTAGGGTAGATGGCTTATTTAGTTTGACATGAATGAAAACAAGGCTGTGAGGGATAGACATACAGTCTGTTCAGTGGGTTGTAGCATACTGCCGTGTACCTTGTCTATCTTTCAACCACTGGAAAAATGCATCTAAAAAAACATTCCAGTTTATTTACACAATGTTTTTTATTTCTGGGTTATAATATTATTTGATCTGCTGTTTTGAATTAATATGTTTACCATTTGTGGTAAAAATGTTTTAATGTAAATGTGTACCTAACTGAATTTAAACTAGACTTAAATCTAATTAACGGGATAGTTCACCCAAAAATGTTACTTAGCTATCTAAATGGGGACATTATTGTTTTTATATACAGATAATTGTACATTTTAAAACCTAACCCTGACCCACACTCTAAACCTACCCATCATAGAAAACTTTCTGTATTTTTACATTTTTAATAAAACCTAAATTACTTTATTTTTATACCAGTTTTACAAATGAGGATGTCCCCTGTCATCTCCGCCGGTTTCAAAACATGTCTCTGTTATATCCTATTGTTATTCTGCTCGTCCGGCACTTTGCAACAACACAGTCTTGTTTCTGCAGCGTCTTTCAGCATGTTTCCTATAACAACGTCAGACGTTTACGTTTTCCGTGGCATGAGAAAGTCACATAAACCACGCGAAATCCGATCAGAGCGGTTAGACTGAAATTGATTTCCAGAAATGCGATTTAAATAGGATTTCAAACCACATATGAATGTAGCTCGAAACGGATGTGTAAATGATTTTTGGCTGTTCAGACTTGCTAAATCTGATCGGATTTCATTCGGATATGCACAAAAATCGGATTTGGAATGACAGTCTGAACCTAGCCTTAGAGGTTTTAGAATGTGCCCCACTGCAGTTACACCTGTCAAGGTTAATCTAGAGGAATACAAATATCTAGTTGAGTCCTGAAACTCTAGATGACACAGGCTGATAGGTCCTATACATGCAGTCTGCAAGCAATCACATCATTTACTACATGGCACAAGCTGAATGGTCTTTGCTGATTCTTCAGCCAATGAGATTTCTTGCTCAACATTTAAATAGTCTGGTTCAGTGTCTGCTATAGGCTAGTCCTGCAACGCAGGTTTCCTCTGAACCCATCCACCTCCCCCAGCTCCACCTGTCTAGATCTGCTATGGGATTTTATTGCTATTCATCTTACATGCTCACAGCAGCATTTCCGTGTATCTATTGACAGTTGCAAGTCTATTTTTGCGCTGCAGCAGCAGCATAACTTTGTCATATTCATTAACATGCCAGAACTACTTTGGGAGTTGTCATGACTGAAATAAAATTCTAATGAAAAAGTGTAAAGTCTTTGAAAAGCTGAACTGCTTTTATAAAACAAAACTCACTTTTCAATGTTTTTTCTCATTTGTTACAGCAGATATTTCTCTCTGCAGCTTTGTTTTTAGAGCTTTTTAACCACTGGGCTATACAAGACAGCTTGAGGAAGGCATCATTAACCTGAGCTCGCACTGCCAATGGTCAATGACTGATTATACCAGAGGCAGCAGCCAGAATCGATATTCAGATCCTGAATGTAAAATCAGCATTTGTGTGAAAATAGGCCTTCTCTGTCCATGACTTTGGCTTTGTAACACTCCAGTGGTCTATGGTCTTCTGAAATGAGGAGGCAAAGTAAGTGTTTTATCTATGAACAAGCAAGAGATACTACAATAATTTGATGACGGATAAGGATTTAATATTTGAAGAAAAAATAAATAAAAACTTTCTATACTTTTTAGAGTGTTGTGTATGTAATGCAATGACCTGTACTCATTTTAACCATTTTTTGGTGAATCAGATCTTTTTACCCATGAAAATGTCATTCCTGGGTAATGGTAATGAATTTTGAAATTAATTACATTTCTACCAGTTTACTGATATCCATAATTGGAGCTCAGCAAACAATTAGTACTCGGAAAACTACATTTTAATCACAATTAATATAATCAGTTTGGGATTTCATATAGATATGGGCTCATTTTTGGCTGCTGATAACTCAAAATTCTGAACCAAATCGAGAACAAAAAAGCTGAAAAATGTTTAAAAATGTTTTCCAATAAAGTAAATAAGACTTGTTTTATACTTAACAACAACAACAACAACAAAAAAAATGTAATCTAACACACAAATATGGGTTAAATTAATTGCCTGTGTCATTGTTAGTATACTAACATACTGTTAGACGGAAGGACATTCTGCAATATTTTTCAGGATTACCATAAAAACCATCCTCATATACACTTTTCAAAGTAATATATTCATTTCAAGATGTAACATTAACATGGCGTTAATTTAAACGTAGCCTTTGTAAAAAATTGTAAATGACTAGTATTTTCCAAGTCGACTAGTTGGCTAGTCTCGCTCATCCCTAATAATAACTACAACTTAGCTATTATCACTGTGAGGTAATCTTTTAGATCAAATAGATTGTTTTTTTTTTATATAAATACATTGTAAATGTTTTATTAGTGTTATCCAAAAGGACAGTGGAGGAGGACAAGAGGAGGGTCTTCTTTTTGATACAATATTATGTCACATGACATACCAAAATGCGTTATGGTCCAAGATGGTCATTGATGTCTGTTATCCAGGAATGACATTAGAGAAATCACAATTTGGAGACAAGTCTTTCTGTCATAAAAATGTAAATAATCTTAGTATTGTCACTATATTTGTAGGTATCATTGAAAACATCAATACAATTATGGCCAAGTAGATTTTAAATACTTTTATTCATATTTTTTACTTTTTTGTCATATTTTTGTATTCAGATTTTAAACCGGGACATTTACCCGGAATGACATTTTGGGACTTTTGAGCTCAACAGTTCCTTAAAGATGAATTATTTATAATGAATACTCACATGAGTAATTATAAGAGGGGGAAGTCGAGTCATTTAATTTAGTGTATTTAAAAAGGACAGGGATGAAACTTTCTAGTGTGCATGTGTCGAGCGTTCATGTTATCAAATGGAGTATACTTTGAAAGGCAATGCGTTCAACTGTGTGCATACATTAAAGGGGTCCTATAATGCCCCTTTTTACAAGATGGAAAATATCCCCAGAGTGTGTATGTGAAGTTTTAGCTCAAAATACCCCACATATCATTTTTTATAGCATGTTAAAATTGTCACTTTTTGAGAATGAGCAAAAACGCGCCGTTTTTGTGTGTCCCTTTAAATGCAAATGAGCTGCTGCTTCCGGACCCCTTTCAAGAAGAGGGTGGAGCTTCAAGAGCTCATGTTCGCAGCTCACACACTGAAAATATCAGAAACTGTTCAGCCTTTTATGTTCAAACCGGAGTCGTACAATGATGGAGTGACTCAAGAAGAAGTGACAACATGTAGAATGCAACATGACGTTTCTGAATGGTTAGTTGATGAATTTATGTAGCTGATGAGGAGTTAACTCTCTTCAAGTCATTGATCAGCATATTCTGTTATGATAATCTATAAATCGCTCGTGTGGGAACTGTTGTAAGATGCACAGAGCCAGAGAATATCTGCTGCATGAAGGTAGAACAGGTATAGTTTAGTTTAATTACGGTTGTAACTTATATTGTCATCTTGCTTTTATGACATGCTATTGCATTTGTGTTATGTACTGTATTGCAATAAATGTGAAAAGACGGATGCGACAGCTTTAACAGACTCCCAAATGTGCTCTACTACAACAACTCTTCCTCTTCTCAACATGAGCTTTGTTGTGTGTTCCCGGGGGCGGGGTTTATGCAATTTTAGGGTTCGTAATGTCACTAACCCGTGAATAAGCTCATTGTAGTCCCTACCAGCCATTTGTTGTAGTCCTTAAAAAGCAATTTCTTTAAAAGTAAATATCTCCCTTTGCTTTGAACTTTGAGCATCGTAACTTTGCAGATGTTGTTTATGCTCAAACAGCAACATTACACACTAACTAAAGTTAAAAAGTGAAATCATAATCAAACACCCCTTTAAAATTATACTTCTGTCTTTAGTGGTGAGGATTTTTCAGTTACTATTTCTGTAGACTGCACCATTACGCCAGTAGATGGCGACAAGACTGTCTTTTGTGAGTTTATCATTGAAACATTCACTCATACGATTTGTTCAGAAACACTGATTGAATCAAGAATTAAACACCTCTGTGTTGCTCTGAGACACTCAACAGTTGATTTTGCTTTGACTTTTTTTGAAGCCAAAGGAGCTTATGTCTTAAGATTTAAGTTACTCTTGTCTGTTGAAGTCAATACCGCACTCACATTTGTACAAGTTCTGAATATCAGCTGTGATTACCTGCAGTAGATGCTGATGTTACTAAAACTACAACAAAATCAGGTCCACTGTTTGCAAATAGCATTTAAAGATGGTTTTGTGGTGTGCAAGCAGATGCAGACGAGCATATTGTGCTTAAGGATACAAAAGGTTCCAACTACTGCAGAGCTTTCCAGTTTAAGTATGTTCAGTAAAGACTTGACTGTCAATCTCTGCCCTCTTTCCAGCTCAATATGTGGTCTGATTACAGAGTTAATGGCATGCCAAAGTGGAGACTCAAGACTCATTACACAAGACGGGATGTTACATCTGGGAAAATGGAGGTGCCGAATGGTATTTTCCACAGCTCTCAGTGCGTTATGGGTCCTAGATTACTTTGACATTGGAATGAAATGAACAAGTGGTAATAATTCAAGGTCAGTAAGATTTAACTTAAGTATTTATGACTTAATGAAACTAATTTGCTGGTTATTTATCAAAATGATGTGGGCTGATGAATTGGCACTGATTGTGCCACAATTAGAAATAAAGAACAAATAGTGTGCATAGTTGTTGCAACCTTATTTACTAATGTGCTTCTTGGCAGACATATTCACTGCAGCCTGTGGTATAACCACTGTTTAGCTATCATCATGGATCTATTTGGCTTAATAGACCTTCCATTAGGCAGGCTGGTGACATCAAGCCAGTGTTGAGTCATTCTCAAAGCCATGAAGTACCTATATGTAGAGCACTAAGCAGAGAAAGGAAAATTATGTATGTTTGAAATGACAATGGGATGAGAAAATAATGACAGAATGTTCATTTTGCAATGAACTAATAATTTAAAAAGGTATGTTTTTCCAGATTTACTTATCTTACTCATATAAAACCGATGTACTTTCATTTATATCGAACCTGCATTAACTTCTTGAGCAATTTGAGCTACAGTAGCTCGTCTGTTTGATCAGACCACACGGGCCAGTCTTTGCTCCCCACGTGCATCAATGAGCCATGACCCTGTCGCCGGTTCACCACTGTTCCCTCCTTGGACCACTTTTGATAGATACTGACCACTGCAGACCGGGAACACCCCACAAGACCTGCAGTTTTGGAGATGCTCTGAGCCAGTCGTCTAGCCATCACAATTTGACCCTTGTCAAACTCGCTCAAATCCTTACGCTTGCCCATTTTTCCTGCTTCTTACACATCAACTTTGAGGACAAAATGTTTACTTGCTGCCTAATATATCCCACCCACTAACAGGCGCCGTGATGAAGAGATAATCAGTGTTATTCATTTCACCTGTCATAATGTTATGCCTGATCGATCGGTGTATATATATATATATATATATATATATATATATATATATTATAAAGCAAGAACCAATACCAATATTCTTTTCACAATCTTTTTACACCCAACCCAAACTTTTTTTTTCAAACAGTGTAACATCTGGTTATAAATGCTTCTTTCTCCATTGACAACCATTAAAAATTAGCTATGTATTCTGACAAAATGTATTGTTTTGCAAGCAACATATATATTGTATTTCATTATATTTCAATATATTATTCATTTTATTCACAGATTCATTTAGAAGCATGGAGACTCTTCAATCCAGTCAATTCCCAATAGATGAAATCAATTTTTGCCCTACAGCTTTTTCTTTGCATGAATATTGGATCTTAGGTAAAATGATTACAAACAGCATTTCAGGTTGATTTTCATAGCTAGGCTCATGAATTCTGAACCAGAATATCTGAGGAATATCAATTGAGTGCTGCCTTGCAAGCACTACCATTTCATATTTTAACTAAGAACAATATGTTTTACTGCTAACATAAAGCTATTTAAACAAGTCAAAAAATATAATACTTACACCCAAGTATTAAATGAGTTTGTGAGCCGTTTTATGATCTTATCAGATGATTTCAGAAAGGACAGAGGTGCTGATAATGCTCAGGGTGCCACCAGTGTCAGGATCCATTACTGTTCCATGTGACAAGCCGTAAAAGGGCTTGAATGAATTTAAACTCTTTTAAGTGAATATATGATATGAATATATATGAAAGATACTGTGATCTTTAAACTTATTGCGGTTGTTGCTCTCAAATATTTATTTTAAGACTTAGATCACAAAATAACCCCTGCATTTCTCGCATCTTGATACCAATTAAAAGCAAATGCACAACAGATGTTCATATATTGTGTCAGTTACACTGACAGTGAGTAGTTGTGTTTATTTTTTTATTTTCATATTTTTAACAACTATAAACACGAAAAGCAATTACACTGAAAGAACAATAGCTTGAGTTATTAAGCCCTAATTTTGTCTGATATTGTACTTTTATACAAAGGCATCTGAAATGGCAAATGTGGTATTAAGAAATGGAGGCCCTTATTTTTTGTCACTTATTTTTCTCTTCTAAAGTTGGCAACCCAATGCACCACAACAGAAGATAGGTGCAATTCCAGGGTTACGAACGTGACATTTAAAGAGAAAGGATGAAATGTTACACCTCAGAGAAAGTACTCGATACCAGTATATTGAACCATTTGTATGTATAATCCTAAACCCCTGAAGGTAGAGTCCAGACATTAAAAAACATTACTTTTTTTGAGAACATCACATTTTGTTTCAGCTATTCTTTGTAGGGAACTGCACAATTCTGAAAACATAATAGCCAGGTGAAAATGGGGTGAAATAGCGTGAAATTGCAAGCACATTAAACCTCACAAGAATCGGAAATGGGCTAATTTCTCATAGACTGGAGACCACAGACATATTTTGAGCTGTCGCGATCGTTTTTCCAGTAAAACATCTTTGGTGCGGCACATCAAGCCTTTTGGCCAATCAGAATAAAGATAATGGCATTGGGTTTTTTTTGCAGTACTACAACAATTCTGAGGTAAGTTTGCTGTCAACGATGCAATGCTTTTTAACTAACGTAACCTTAGGTAACTAGTTGCTTCAGTAATGTTAACTTGCCAAATCAAGTTACTTATAAGTCAAGTAAATGTGTCGTGATACATTTTTCTACAGTGACCAGGAGGGGACATGTTCAGTTCAGTTCACTTAGTTTTGTCATCGCCAAGGCATATTAACTTGTGGGAACGTGATTTTTGTCAAGGTAACGATATCCTTACATTGTGGCCAGGCGACTGAGGGAATGACATCTATTTCTCTTAGATTCAACAACTGCTAAAAGAATTATTTTAACCAAAGTCAAGGGACAAGTGCCCAACTAAAGGGAACACTAATCACCATAATGGTGAGATATCATTGATTTTATTTGCATTTGATTTCATCTAAGGCTGTGTGGCTGTAAGTCAGTTGTAGTTGTTGTGTTACTGCTCATCTTTCCTCTTTTTCTGTTCTTGTTGTTCCTCTTATCTTCAGTGATTAACCGCAGGTGTCATCACTAATGGTCATCATCAATTGTATAGTGAATCTACTTTATTTCACTAACTGCAACACTGCTTCAGTGTTACTTTTGCTCTCTATAGATTGGGACCATATGAAAACTGAGCAGTGTTCTTCTAAAACGGAGGATTTTACTGTGTACAAGTAACATTTAACCTGCAACATGCATTTTTCTTTAATTTTTTTTTTTTTTTTTTAATGAATTGGAAAATTGTCTCGGTCTTTATTTAACTATGAGCACACACTAAGAAATGTGATATGTAACACATCCTTGACTTGTGTTGTCATACCAGCACTCAAAAGACAACATATGCTGGTCCAGAACACCAACAATCCCAAGCTGGTCCCAGCGTGCAAAACATACCGTATGCTGGATTTTTATCAATAATTTTATCAATAAATTAAGCAAATGTTGTCTTTTCCATTTATTTTCTTGTCAGAGTGCACCAGAATGTTTCATATACATGTTAATATCACAAAAAAAGTTATTATCTACAGGGATTTAATACGTAAACATGTCACCTTTTTCACCTCTTGTGAGTTTGCAGGTATGGATATGGATGTCACATCTCTTCATTGCAAAAATGACACATTACATTGGATGTGAAATTATATAAAATGCTTTATAACAGATAGTTCCTGTCCTCTAATTTGATTGGCTGAACAGCGTTCCACAGGGCAGTAATCCTTTTAATTGAGCCATTTACATTTTCAAGGTCTGTACATGTATTGAACAAAGCCAGTTTCTCTTTGAATGGTCGAAATGACGACAGCAGCTTTGCATGGCTCAAATGCACAGGATATTGTCCAGAAGAATGTCTTTCATCCTTCTGCACAGATAGATTTTTATCAAGTTCATCTCCATCTCGAGAAAGTGTATTCAACCACTGCTTTGCTGAATGGCAGTGCCAACAGTGAAAGAGCAGAATATGCGATCATAATAAATATCTGAGTCGTTTCACTTCAGTCCAGAGCTGCTCAGCTGTGTTTTCCCATGCAAGTGTGTCCAGGACAAGGCTCAACAATAAGGAATTTATTTTCTGCTTGCCCAGTCAGGCCAGTTTTTACAATTTACAATTACAATTTCAATTTCAACTGCTTCTTTGGCCATTCTTACTTTTGAGCCATGCAGGGCTCTCTACTGCTGATCAAGCTTTCCAAAGTCTTCTGTGTATATATGATGCTAGCTGATGTTTTTTCCTACTTGAGCACCAGTGTGGGAAGAGAATATAGTCACTGCATACTGGTGGGAAGACGCTCGTTATTTGCCTAACGAATTCAAGCAAGGTTTGACATTCTCTGCAGCTGATATAGGGAGATTTGCATCTCTAGCTAGAACTGGATGCCATAGGTGGCCATGTCAAAGTCATTAATCTGTGGCGATCATTGCTATGGGTAGATTTTTCTTCAACTCTTTGTAATTGGCTCAGTTCATGGAAAAGCTTGCATGGGTTTGTTCTTTCCATCTTGTTTACTCTATTTGCCACTTGAACAATGGGCCGCAGCTTGATTGGATCTGAGTATATCTGAAATAGGATCTCCGCACTGTAGTTTCGATCCTTATCCCTTAGCTGGAAATGTAATCTCATCTCTTCATATTAGTCAAGCACACCATTGAGACACACACTGACAGCTAACCATCTGATGTCAAAGTTGGAGGGTTTTAATGGTGCTTCTCCAGCATTAATCACTGCATTAGTAGCTGACTAATGAAGGGTCAGCAGAATGAGGATCCATTTGCAGCTTTTATTAATAACAATCGTAGTTGTACAAACAGGGTCGATGAACAGCAGACAGGGTAATGGAGACAAGACAGTAATCAGAGAAGTAAGGCAGGCGTGGGGTCGAGGCAAGCGGCAGGCAGTAAACAATAGTCCATGAAACAATGCAATGGGTCAGAGGAAGGCAGCAATAATCCACACGAGAGAAAACACAGTAATCCAACAAGAGAAAATAGAACGCTCAGAAATGTCAGCCGAGGCAAAAACAAGACTTCACGAAGTGTGTGTGAAATGGCCTCTTAAATAGTTCAGGTAATGAGGTGCAGCTGGGCTCGTGATCAGAGCCAGGCACAGGGCTTCTGGGAAATGGAGTGTGTGAGTGAAAGTCAGTATTCCGGTGATGGCGACCTCTGGTGACAACCGGGGGGGAACCACAGAGGCCGGATTCATTACAGAGCCCCCTCCCTGTGAACTGCTCCTGACACGAGAAGGCTGATGGCACCGAGGTCTTCCACGAGGACGAGGGGCAGGTCTATCCAGATGGGTCAGGTGAAAGTCTGTAGTTAGAGTGGAGTCTAGAAAATCCTTAGCAGCGACCCAAGACCTCTCCTCCGGTCCATACCCCTCCCAGTCTACAAGGTACTGTAGAATTCCACCTCGGCGCCTGGAGTCCAGGATCTCTTTGACCTGATAAGCCTCCTCGCCGGGTCCGGGCCTCTTCTAGGTTGTCCGCCCCTCTCAGAGCACCAGCGGCCTTGAGCAGAGAAACATGGAAAGTGGGTGAGATACGGGTACTGGGGTGGTAAAGCCAAACGGTAAGAAACAGGAGTTATTTGTTTAATGATTTTGAAGGGACCCACGTACCTGGGACTGAGTTTGTGGCAGGGTAGTCTTAACCGGAGGTCTCTGGTGGAAAGCCAGACCCATGACCCTGGGGTGAACTCTGAACTGGGACGTCTATGGCGATCAGCTTGATCTTTTAGTCTCCTGACAGCAAGTTGGAGGTGATTGTGAGCCTCATTCCAGGGGGCTTCACTTCTTCTGAGCCAGTCGTTGATGGTGGGTAAGTCTGAGGGTTCACCTGACCATGGGAAGAGGAGTATCTGAAAACCAAGCACACACTGAAAGGGGGTGAGACCAGTGGATGGCTTGCGTAGGGAATTTTGTGCATACTCGGCCCAGAATAGAAACCTACTCCAGTCTGTCTGATTACGATGACAATAGGATCTTAGATACCAGATAACTTCTTGATTAAGACGTTCCGTCTGACCGTTGGATTCTGGGTGGTAACCTGAGGTGAGACTGATGTTAACATTTAGACAGGAGAAGAAGGCTGACCAGAGTCGGGAGGCCAGAACGGAGAGAAGGCCACCAGAACTTGTTAGAAATGAGTTGAGTGCTTGCAGTTATTCCTGGATGTCCAGAGCTGGGTAGATCATGAACCTGTTGGATGACTCGGTCTCTTAAAGAGAGAGGGACAAAGATCCTGACGCCGGGACATTCGGCTGGGAAAGGGTTGGTACCCTGAGTCTCTGTGATCTCGGTCATAATGTCCCACTGAACTGGTGCAACAATGAGGGTGGGAGGTAGGAGGGAACTGGGCTTGATTGACTGCTATGTGGGTTCAAACTGATGAGAAAGTGCATCGGCTTTGGTGTTCTTGGTGCCTGGATGGTAAGTCACAGTGAACTGGAACCGAGTGAAAAACAGAGCCCACCTGGCCTGTCTGTGGTTGAGTTGTTTGGCTGAGCGAAGATATTCAAGGTTGCGATGATCAGTGAGGTATTTGGCTCCCTCTAGCCAATGCCGCCACTCCTCGAAAGCTGTTTTCATTGCAAGAAGTTTGCGGTTCCCCACATCATGATTCTGTTCTGCTTGATTGAATTTGCAGAAGAAATAAGCACAGGGGAAGAGTTTGGACTGATTACCATGACGTTGCGAGAGGATAGCTCCAACTCCAGTGCTTGAAGCATCAATCTCAACCGTGAACTCATGTTCAGGATCAGGGTTATGTAATATGGGTGCTGTGGAGAAACGTTCTTTCAGATGATTGAAAGCCCTGTCGGCTTCTGGAGACCAAGTTAGACGACCTTTCCCTCCCTTGGTCATTGAAGTAAGAGGGGCTGCGATGGAGCTGAAGTTACGAATGAATCGTCTGTAAAAGTTAGCGAAACCAAGAAATCTCTGCATCTCTTTGATGGTTGTGGGACGAGGCCAGTTTAAGACAGCTTGCACTTTACGATCATCCATAGCTACTCCATCAGGACTGACCACATAGCCTAGGAATGTTGTGGAAGTTTGATGAAACTCACATTTTTCCACCTTGGCAAATAGGCGATGGGAGATTAGACATTGGAGAACTGCCCTGGCATGCTTAATGTGTTCTTCAAAAGAGTTGGAGTAGACCAAAATGTCATCCATGTATACTATGACCCATCTGCCAAGCATGTCACAGAATACATCATTGATAAAAGCTTGGAAGACAGAGGGACTGTTGACCAGCCCGAAGGGGATAACCCGATACACGTAGTGCCCACATGTGGTAGAGAAGGCTGTCTTCCACTCCTCCCCCTCCCTAATGCGGATCAGATTGTAGGCATTGCGTAGGTCAAGTTTGGTGAACCATTTAGCTGAACGGAGCTGTTCGAGTGCAGGGGGTACTAGAGGAAGGGGGTATTGGAATTTGACCGTGATGTCATTAAGACATCTATAATCGATACATGGCCGAAGATTTCCATCCTTTTTCTTTACGAAGAAAAACCTAGCAGAGGCTGGGGATGTTGATGGAACTATGAAACCTTTGGCCAATTCCTCTTCAATATAAGCTTTCATAGCTTCGGTCTCAGGTTGAGATAAGGGAAATATTCTGCCTTTAGGTGGTGTGGTACCCGGAAGGAGATCTATGGCACAGTCACTGGGTCGGTGAGGGGGTAACTGGGTTGCCTTGTGTTTACTAAAAGCTTCAGTTAAGTCAGCATACCAAGAAGGAAGGTCAACAGGATGATTGGAATCTACCTTCTCGGTGGTGGTTTCAAGGGACGTGGGTTTGGAATCTTGGAGACATTGAGAGAAGCATTTGGGTGACCAGCGAGTGACTTGACCCTCTGTCCAGGAGATCTGTGGTTCGTGGAGCTGGAGCCATGGGAGTCTGAGGATGATTGGGTTATAGGGTGCTTGGATGAAGTAGAAGCGGATGGTCTCAGTGTGCATGATGCCGATAGTCAGTTGGACGTCAGTGGTCATGTATTGAATCTGTCCAGTGCCTAGTGGTCTCCCATCTAATGCTGCCACTGCCAGGGAAGATTCACAAGGAACAAGGGGAAAGTTATGAGTTTTTGCAAAGCTGGTATCAATGAAATTTCCAGCGGCTCCAGAGTCAATTAGAGCCATCGTCTCAATGTCATACTGGTTGAGAGTTAGTTTAACTGGTACTTTTAGACATTTGGAGGAATGAAGAGATTCACTCACCGCAGTGGAAGTGTGTTGTTTGGGTCTTGTTGGACAGGACACCCTCATGTGACCTGGCTGACCACAATAAAGACAGAGATTCCTCTGAAAACGACGATCTCTCTCCTGAGAGGAAAGACGAGTATGTCCCACTTGCATGGGTTCATGTTCTTGAGAAGGTGAGCTGAATGATTGGTGAGACACCTCTCTGTTAGGTCACCTAGACCGGATCAGATTGTCAATGCGCACGGTGAGATCTATGAGTTGATCCAAGGTTTTGCCCTCATCCCTAGTTCAGACTGCAGATCCATGTTAAAAGCTCCGCGAAAGTGCAGTTTGAGAGCATCAGACCATCCAGTCTGAGCTGCAAGTGTGCAGAATGTGAGAGCGAACTCAGCAGCAGAAGATCTCCCTTGACGAAGTGAAAGAATCTGTTCGCCAGCTCCCTCTGCTCCTCTGGTTACGTCAAATACCTCAAGGAAACGTCGCAGGAAATCCTCAAAAGAAGGAAAGACGGGCCGATTGAGATCCCACACAGCAGTAGCCCAATCCAATGCTTTATTGGTGAGTAGAGAACAAACAAAGGCTCTCTTCGGTGGGACACAAGGGTTGCTGAGAAACAAACAATGAGCATTGTAAGAAGTAAGAAGCCTCTACATTTACCTTGTGTACCATCAAACTTACCAGGGTAAGCTAGGCAAGGACTTGTCGTACTTCCTAATGAGGGCAGAACATTGAGTCCGGTGCAGTCATATATCCTTCTCAGCTATTTCACTGACAAGTTCTCCTAAATGATCCAGGGTCAAAACACTTGAATATCAAGCAATGTGTGCTGCCATTTTTGGCTTGACTATCCGTATACACTGTAAACACTAATGCTCAAAATAATTAATTGGTTTGAGTAGGGTAAACTTAAATTAAACAAACTAATTCAATTAAATTTAGAACTTTTTCTTTTGAGTTCACCAACCTGACACATTTTAAGTAACCTGAATTGTTTCATTGTTTTGAGTTCTATAAACTTGTTACTTTTAATTTAGACAAACTTAAATTTAACTGAAACTGGGCTGGGATTTCTATTTCCCAGCATGCTTTGCCATGACACTCGAAAGGGAGACTAAAGGCTAAAATTAAATGTTATATAATGATTTTTGTGCAAGAATATTGTAAGTGGGAGATTAAGTGGTGTTTAATGTTTTGGTATGCTAATTTAGAAGAGTTTTGTTTATGTTGGGTTTTTTCGGTGGTTACCATCATGGTGACAAGTGAAGCATGAGCTTGGTTTGAGAACAGATATATGTTAAATGTTCTAAATTGGTGTACTCATTCAGCAATTGCTATCCTATGCTGATGCTCAAAGCATTATGTTACCAATGATCAAGTTAGCATTTACTGAATTAGCTAGTTAAAGCTAACCAGGTTTCCACTACTAAAAATATTTAAGTTGAGATTACATGATAATTTTAAATTAAATATATGAATTATCTTACTCAAATATTTAAAATTAAGAGCAATTAAAACATATACAAAATAAAAATCTGCCAGTTCTGCTTTCTTGAGCTTTTCTTAACTTAAAAATTCTGATGTAACTGATTACCTTCAATTTTTTTTTTTTCAGCTTTGCCAGCTTATTTGGGTTTACAGTGTAGACTGGTCAATTTTCACTGTGATTTCAGAAAGTATGTATTCAACTGATTCCAACAGGCTGCATTTTTTTTTTTTTTTTTTTGTAATAATACTAGGCTAATAATAATAATACAAATGTAAATGTAATAAATAAATAATAAACAAATAACTTTTAAATAAAAATAAAATAAAGCACTTGTTAAAGTCTCTCATGGAACGCTCGGTTTTTATGGGCGTGCCACACTGAAGACTTGGAAGTAAATGCCCAGTGCTATGATTGGATAAGCTTTGCATATTATAATGAGCTTCGGCTCCCCCGTGAGTACACGTGAGGAATTGTTTTGAAAGTGTGTGGGAAAACGGCAACCGGAATGATTCGCCCACAGGGCTCGCAAAATGTCTTTATCAAACAAACACAATGATTTATCTCTCATCCACCCGCAATTAATTGGAATGTTATTTTTTATTACTTGGCCCGCCCGATCGGTGGATATAACCGCGAACGGTGCATCACTAATACACACACACACGCACACACGCACGCACAAGCCTCACTGCAGAGTCAGACAAATTAGCATGATCAAAACTTCCGCGATTGTATTTTTCCTTCAAATATCAAGTCAAGAGAGTGAACAACGCACATAAAGAAAGGAATGTTATTTCACTATTTAAGATAGCCCATCGCCAGGCCGGTGATACGTTTTGTTAGCCTGTCTGGAAAACACATAGCCCCGGGACGTTGGGCTTTGTGAGCCCTGGCCCATACATGTCCGAGTCTGATCACGAATCGCAGCACAATGAACCAACAACACCTCAAATAAAGGTTTCTCCAGCCTGTGACAGCGTGCTAAGTTATGTTCTGTTAGACACGTACACATAATCAATAGATATCAAACGATCTGTAACAATGCAATACACACATCACATATAAAAAACATTTTTTACTCACATAAGTGTGTTGCTTCATTCATTCATGTAATCTCATCCTGTCTGCAAATCCAGTCCCTTGTTTACAAACGAATCCGTGGTGAAATGAAGGAACAAACGCGCAATGTCTTACCCACGTGAGCTGGATATTCATTAAAAATAAAGTTCATCCATACTTCATAATATTGGAATCCGAATGAAGCTTATGCAGCATGTTTATTGCTTGGAAGTTCGATCCGGTTTAGCTCCACGTACGCCTATGTTATTTATCTATAACATGCCATGCACAAATCGGTGGGCGGGGCTACAGAATCAGGCGTTCGTCTTCTTCGGTTAAGGCGGTGTTTCACCACATTCCCAGATCAAGCGTTTGCTGAGCCAGCTGTCAATAAAAGCTTTTCTTTGATTAACATTCAAGGAACAAGGAGGTTTTCAGCTCTGAAACTTACAGGATATTCTTATATTACCATGACCTTTTATATTTTAAAAGCTCAAGGGAAAGTTGATTTCTCAATTCATGACCCCTTTTAAAAACGATCTCAGGTACTGCAAGTAAATATTTTCTGAAAAAAAGCTTGTGAATCCCTGCTTTAGGCCATATTTTGACCTCTTACCAGAAGGCATGGTGACTTATGCCAAGCACTCACTACAAAACTGAAGCTTGTCAGTTTGTGCATATTTCAAGACTCTTGAGACCTATTAGATTTGTCACTTCATCCGTTTATATAGCTATCTGATTTGTTAAAGCTGTTCTATTTACATTTGGCCACATAAATGTGTCTCTGCAAGCCGAATATAAATGTTACATATATGCACTTAATTTTATTTATTATCAGATCAAAGACTGCAATAGGACAGAGAGCATCAGCAGCACTTGTAAGAGAATTTAGCATCCACCACTTTTAATGAAGAGGACAATGTGTTGAGCCCCAGGATGCAATGCTGAATGTTGTTTCTGCTTGCTGAAGAAAGACACTCATCTCCTGTGGGCCCTATCTGTGGAGATGCTTGTTGTAATAGTGCTGTGGTATTTGGCTACTGGGAGCCGGTATAACACTCTCTCACATCTTTATTTTTTTACAGTTTTTTTTACAGTTTGGAGGAGTAAAATTTACATACAGTGCATTCGGAAAGTATTCACAGCGTTTCACTTTTTCCACATTTTGTTATGTTACAGCCTTATTCCAATATGGATAAATTCTTTATTTTTTTCCTCATTTCTACAAACAATACCCCATAATGGCAATGTGAAAGAAGTTTGTTTTAAATCTTTGCAAATTTATTAAAAATAAAAAACGAAAAAATCACGTGTACATAAGTATTCACAGCCTTTGCCATGACACTCAAAATTGAGCTCAGGTGCATCCTGTTTCCACTGATCATCCTTGAGATGTTTCTACAACTTGATTGGAGTCCACCTGTGGTAAATTCAGTTGATTGGACATGATTTGGAAAGGCACACACCTGTCTATATATTGTCCCACAGTTAACAGTGCATGTCAGAGCACAAACCAAGCCATGAAGTTCAAGGAATTGTCTGTAGACCTCCGAGACAGGATTGTATCGAGGCACAGATCTGGGGAAGGGTACAGAAAAAATTCTGCAGGATTGAAGGTCCCAATGAGCACAGTGGCCTCCATCATCCATAAATGGAAGAAGTTTGGAACCACCAGGACTCTCCCTAGAGCTGGCCACCCGGCCAAACTGAGTGATCGGGGGAGAAGGGCCTTAGTCAGGGAGGTGACCAAGAAGCCGACGGTCACTCTGATAGAGCTCCAGCGTTTCTCTGTGGAGAAAGGACAACCTTCCAGAAGAACAACCATCTCTGCAGCACTCCACCAATCAGGCCTGTATGGTAGAGTGTCCAGACGGAAGCCACTCCTCAATAAAAGGCCGCCTGGAGTTTGCCAAAAGTCACCTGAAGGACTCTCAGACCACCAGAAACAAAATTCTCTGGTCTGATGAAACTCTTTGGCCTGAATGGCAAGCGTCATGTCTGGAGGATACCAGGCACCGCTCATCACCTGGCCAATACCATCCCTACAGTGATGCATGGTGGTGGCAGCATCATGCTGTGGGGATGTTTTTCAGCAGCAGGAACTGGGAGACTAGTCAAGATCGAGGGAAAGATGAATGCAGCAATGTACAGAGACATCCTTGATGAAAACCTGCTCCAGAGCGGTCTGGACCTCAGACTGGGGCGAAGGTTCCTCTTCCAACAGGACAACAACCCTAAGCACACACCCAAGATAACAAAGGAGTGGCTAAGGGACAACTTTGTGAATGTCCTTGAGCAAGAGCCCAGACTTGAACCCGAATGAACATCTCTGGAGAGATCTGAAAATGGCTGTGCACTGACGCTCCCCATTCATCCTGATGGAGCTTGAGAGGTCCTGCAAAGAAGAATGGGAGAAACTGCCCAAAAATAGATGTGCCTAGCTTGTAGCATCATACTCAAAAAGACTTGAGGCTGTAATTGGTGCCAAAGGTTCTTCAACAAAGTATTGAGCAAAGGCTGTGAATACTTATGTACATGTGATTTTTTTCATTTTTTATTTTTCATAAATTTGCAAAGATTTCAAACAAACTTCTTTCACGTTGTCATTATGGGGTATTGTTTGTAGAATTGAGGGAAAAAATAATGAATTTGATCCATTTTGGAATAAGGCTGTAAGATGTGGAAAAAGTGAAGCGCTGTGAATACTTTCCGGATGCACTGTATGTGGCTTTGAACAACCATATGCATTTGCACTTGTCCAGTTGCATCTGAAATGCTTCTCAAACCTCCTCCTGAAGTGATTTTGTGTTTTGAATGCAATCCACCTCGATTATGTTTTGGAGGGCAATTACACCTGGGGCCACATACAATCAGATTTGATCCTAAATACCTCATGTCCTGATCAATTGCTCCTGTCTGCCTCCTGTTTGTCCTGCTGACTGCTGTGCTCGCGTGTGCTTTGCTTGCTTTTGAATCTTTATTTGATATCATTCCCTGTTGTTTACACTGCTAAATATAATTTACCCATCACCATATATTGTCTAATATTGCCTACCACATTAAATCTGACACCGCTAGCTTTTAATCTAAATCACTATCACGCGTTAGCATTTCGCTAGCCTGTTAGCTTGCCATCTCTGCACTCGGGTCTCTTGTTTTCTGAGTTCATTAAACAACTGTGGTGAGTTGGATTAGTACATAGACTCCATCAAACAACTGTGGTATGTTGGATTAATCAACAAATACGGTAAGCCATGTCTTCTTCTCCTGTCATTGTCACTTGCACTGCATGTTTCATGTTTAGTATATCCGTTGGCGAACAGGGCTTCACATGTGATAAATGTAAGGAGATAGTCAGGCTGACGGAAAAGATTTCAGAATTAGAGACACGCATCCAGACTTTATTTGAGAGTAATGAGAATGTAACAGCTTTAGACACTGCTTTGGATGCGAATAGCTTAGTGAACTCTGTACATTGTTCGGTTCCGGCTGTAGAGCCCGTGCAGCAGGGCAACTGGGTGACGGTGAGACGGCATAGTCGCGGATCAAAAAACCACTCTTCCATTCCGATTAGAACATCAAACAGGTTCTCCCCACTCAGTGATGCGCCCACTGAGAATCCTGTTGAAAGTGCCCTAGTTATTGCTGATTCTATTACACGGAACATGAAAATAGAGACACCAGCCACCATAGTCACATGTTTACCGGGAGCCAGAGCGCCTGACATCAAAGCAAATATAAAAGTGCTGGCTAATGCTAATCGTAAATTCTCTAAGATTATTATTCACGTCGGCACAAATGATGTTCGACTTCGCCAGTCGGAGATCACCAAAATGAACATTAAAGAGGCGTGTAAACTCGCAAGTACGATGGCAGATGACGTTTTTTGCTCTGGTCCCCTCCCCGTTAAAAGGAGTGATGAGATACTTAGCAGACTATCTCCACTCAATGGCTGGTTGTCTAAGTGGTGTCCGCAAAATAACATAGGGTTCATAGACAATTGGAAAAGCTTTCGGGGCAGACCTGACCTGTTGAAAAAAGATGGTATTCATCCTTCCTGGGATGGTGCCGCTCTTCTCTCTAGTAATTTGGCACATAGTCTTAGAGCTAAACATTGACTAACTGGGGCCCAGGTCAGGAAGCAGACGGACTGGCTTACCCGACCGCCTGCTAGCTGTCTCACGTCACAGAAGTCAGATAAATCCCAGCACATAGAGACTCTTTCACCTAGATATTATCACATAAAGACTGTGTCTGTTCCACGAATTAGTAAATACAAAAAACCATCAAAACCATTCAACGGTAAAAATTTAATTGATGTCCAACAAATAAACAACAGATATAATACAGATGATCAAATGATAAAGCTCGGGCTGCTGAATATTCGATCCCTTTCCTCAAAAGTGCTTATTGTTAATGATATGATTACAGATCATAACCTAGATGTGCTGTGTTTGACAGAAACCTGGCTAAAACCTGACGATTACATTACTTTAAATGAGTCCACCCCCCAAGACTATTATTATAAACACGAGCCGCGTCTGAAAGGTAAAGGGGGAGGTGTTGCTGTAATTTACAAACCCGATTCCAAAAAAGTTGGGACACTGCACAAATTGTGAATAAAAAAGGAATGCAATAATTTACAAATCTCATAAACTTATATTTTATTCACAATAGAATATAGATAACATATCAAATGTTGAAAGTGAGACATTTTGAAATGTCATGCCAAATATTGGCTACACATTCCAAAAAAGTTGGGACAGGTAGCAATAAGAGGCCAGAAAAGTTAAATGTACATATAAGGAACAGCTGGAGGACCAATTTGCAACTTATTAGGTCAATTGGCAACATGATTGGGTATAAAAAGAGCCTCTCAGAGTGGCAGTGTCTCTCAGAAGTCAAGATGGGCAGAGGATCACCAATTCCCCCAATGCTGCGGCGAAAAATAGTGGAGCAATATCAGAAAGGAGTTTCTCAGAGAAAAATTGCAAAGAGTTTGAAGTTATCATCATCTACAGTGCATAATATCATCCAAAGATTCAGAGAATCTGGAACAATCTCTGTGCGTAAGGGTCAAGGCCGGAAAACCATACTGGATGCCCGTGATCTTCGGGCCCTTAGACGGCACTGCATCACATACAGGAATGCTACTGTAATGGAAATCACAACATGGGCTCAGGAATACTTCCAGAAAACATTGTCGGTGAACACAATCCACCGTGCCATTCGCCGTTGCCGGCTAAAACTCTATAGGTCAAAAAAGAAGCCATATCTAAACATGATCCAGAAGTGCAGGCGTTTTCTCTGGGCCAAGGCTCATTTAAAATGGACTGTGGCAAAGTGGAAAACTGTTCTGTGGTCAGACGAATCAAAATTTGAAGTTCTTTTTGGAAAACTGGGACACCATGTCATCCGGACTAAAGAGGACAAGGACAACCCAAGTTGTTATCAGCGCTCAGTTCAGAAGCCTGCATCTCTAATGGTATGGGGTTGCATGAGTGCGTGTGGCATGGGCAGCTTACACATCTGGAAAGGCACCATCAATGCTGAAAGGTATATCCAACTTCTAGAACAACATATGCTCCCATCCAGACGTCGTCTCTTTCAGGGAAGACCTTGCATTTTCCAACATGACAATGCCAGACCACATACCGCATCAATTACAACATCATGGCTGCGTAGAAGGATCCGGGTACCAAAATGGCCAGCCTGCAGTCCAGATCTTTCACCCATAGAAAACATTTGGCGCATCATAAAGAGGAAGATGCGACAAAGAAGACCTAAGACAGTTGAGCAACTAGAAGCCTGTATTAGACAAGAATGGGACAACATTCCTATTCCTAAACTTGAGCAACTTGTCTCCTCAGTCCCCAGACGTTTGCAGACTGTTATAAAAAGAAGAGGGGATGCCACACAGCGGTAGACATGGCCTTGTCCCAACTTTTTTGAAATGTGTTGATGCCATGAAATTTAAAATCAACTTATTTTTCCCTTAAAATGGTACATTTTCTCAGTTTAAACATTTGATATGTCATCTATGTTGTATTCCGAATAAAATATTGAAATTTTAAACTTCCACATCATTGCATTCTGTTTTTATTCACAATTTCTACAGTGTCCCAACTTTTTTGGAATCGGGTTTGTATAATAATATCTTCGGTATTACTCAGAAGTCTAGTTTCAAATATAATTCCTTTGAAGTTTTGGTGCTTTATGTAACGTTATGTAGTGAAATTGATAAATCCCGTTTGACATTTGTGCTGGCTACTGTATACAGGCCACCAGGGCACCATACAGACTTTACCAGAGAATTTGCTGATTTTCTATCAGAGTTAGTACTGGCTGCAGATAAAGTCCTAATTGTTGGTGATTTTAATATCCATGTAGACAATGAAAAAGACGCATTGGGATTGGCATTTAGAGACATTCTAAACTCTATTGGAGTAAGGCAACACGTGTCAGGACCCACTCATCGCCGTAATCATACGTTAGACCTAATACTGTCACATGGAATAAATGTTGATACCATTGAAATTCTGCAGCAGAGCGATGACATCTCAGATCATTACCTAGTATCATGTACACTTAATTTAGCAAAGGCTGCAAAGCCGTCCCCTCGCTTCAAATATGGCAGGACTATCACTGCTGCGACTAAAGATTTCTTTGTAAATAATCTTCCTCATCAGTTTCATCTCCTCAGCATCCCAGATAGCCTAGAGGAACTCGATGTTGCAACAGAAACTATTGACTCTCTCTTTTCCAGCACTTTAGACACAGTTGCTCCCCGGCGCTTAAAGAAGATTAAAGAAAATAGTCCAACGCCGTGGTACAACGAGCACAACCGGGCCCTTGAAACAGCAGCCAGAAAAATGGAGCGCAGCTGGAAGAAAACAAAACTAGAAGTTTTTCGCATTTCATGGAAAGAGAGCATGATTGCATACAGAAAGGCCCTAAAGACTGCTAGATCTGCTTATTTCTCGACTCTCTTAGAAGAAAACAAACACAACCCTAGGTATTTATTCGATACAGTGGCTAAATTAACCAAAGATAAAGCTTCACCTTCTGATGTTTGTAAACAGCACAGCAGTAATGACTTTATGAACTTCTTTACTTGTAAGATTGATAATATTAGGAAAAAAATTATAACCATGCAGCCGTCTACTACAGTATCACATCAGACAGTGCATTGTAGTGTCACTGAGGAAAAATGACATTCATTCACTGCCATAGGAGAAGAAGAATTGGCTAAACTCGTTAAATCATCAAAATCAACAACATGTATGCTCGACCCCATACCGACTAAACTACTAAAAGAGATGCTTCCAGAGGTCATAGATCCTCTTCTTAATATCATTAATTCATCCTTGACATTAGGATATGTACCGAAAACTTTTAAGTTGGCTATTATTAAACCACTTATTAAAAAAACGCAACTTGATCCTACAGAATTAGTCAATTACAGGCCAATCTCAAATCTACCCTTTCTGTCAAAAATACTAGAAAAGGCAGTGTCCTCACAATTATGCTCCTTTTTAGAAAGAAATAGTATCTGTGAGGATTTCCAGTCAGGATTTAGACCGTATCATAGTACTGAGACTGCTCTCATTAGAGTTACAAATGATTTACTCTTATCATCCGATCGTGGTTGTATCTCTCTGTTAGTGTTACTCGATCTTAGCACTGCATTCGATTCTATCGACCACAACATTCTTTTGAATAGACTCGAAAATTATGTTGGCATTAGTGGAATTTCATTGGTATAGTTTAAATCATACTTATCTGACCATTATCAGTTTGTAGCAGTAAATGAAGAGATGTCACACCGAACACAAGTTCAGTATGGAGTACCGCAGGGCTCAGTGCTAGGACCGTTGCTTTTCACCCTGTACATGCTACCACTGGGAGATATTATTAGGAAGCATGGCGTTAATTTTCATTGTTATGCTGACGATACTCAGCTCTATATTTCTTCACGCCCTGACGAAACTTACCAATTCACAAGATTAACAGAATGCATAGCTGATATAAAAAATTGGATGACTAGTAATTTCCTGCAACTTAATTCAGAAAAAACTGAATTTTTAATCATTGGACAAAAAAGTAGTAGTAACCTAGAATACTGTCTAACACTCGATGGCTGCTCTGTCAAGTCCTCGTCGTCAGTTAGGAACCTGGGTGTGCTCTTTGATACCAATCTCTCATTTGAAAGCCACGTTTCTAGCATCTGTAAAACTGCATTCTACCATCTTACAAATATATCTAAATTACGGCACATGCTTTTAATGCAAAATGCTGAACAGTTAGTTCATGTGTTCATGACCTCAAGGCTAGATTATTGTAATGCTCTACTGGGTGGTTGCCCTGCTCGCTTAATAAATAAACTGCAGCTGGTCCAAAACGCAGCAGCTAGAGTTCTTACTAGAACCAGGAAGTATGACCATATTAGCCCGGTTGTGGCAACACTGCATTGGCTCCCTATTAAACATTGTATACATTTTAAAATCTTCCTGATTACAAAGCACTAAATGGTTTAGCTCCCCAGTACTTGAGCGAGCTCTTAACGCATTATACTCCATCACATCTATTGCGGTCTCAAAATTCTGGCCAGTTGATAATACCTAGAATATCAAAATCAACTGCAGGCGGTCGATCCTTTTCCTATTTAGCACCTAAACTCTGGAACAGTCTTCCTAGCATTGTTCGGGAAGCAGACACACTCTGTCAGTTTAAATCTAGACTAAAAACACATCTCTTTACTATGGCATACACATAAAACATTTTTAATTTCTATTATTCAAATCAGTTAAATGATTGTTTTAGGCTGCATTAACTAGGTCAGCCGGAACCGGGAACACTTCCAATGACACCTGATGTACTCGTTACACCATAAGAAGAATGGCATCTACACTAATGTTAGTCTCTCTGTTTATCCCGAGGTTTACTGCAGTCGGCCGGATCCGGGCCGTATCCAGACCAGATGGTGGACCTTAGCCTGGACATGACGACCATATCCCTGAAGTGTCTGTAGAGGCCGTGTCAATTAAACTCCCCCCTGTAAATGCTGCATCGACACGACATCCTCATTAAACCCGTCCCCGGCGTGACGACTCCAATCTTTCGAATAATCCTACGAATATCTATTGATCTAATATGACTTCTGACCTGTAATGTTGCCAGAATCATAATCATACACTATTTGTTCGTCGGCCAGAGGAGAACTGGCACCCCGACTGAGCCTGGTTTCTCCCAAGGTTTTTTTCTCCATTCTGGCCCTGAAGGAGTTTTGGTTCCTTGCCACCGTCGCCTTTGGCTTTTGGCTTGCTCAGTTGGGGACACTTAAATTTCAACTATATTACTGATCTGCCCGCATTGACACTATATGATAATTGAAATGAGCTGGATGACATCACCGCTTTCACCAGAGCAGCTGTACAGCCGAATCAAATTCCGTTGCATTATTTTCCTGTTACCACTGTGAACTTTTTGGCTCCAAATATACGAGTAATTCAGTCTATTCAACATTGTTTATGAAAGTGTAAAGATAAATAGCCACATCACCCTGTAGCCCAAGACTGGTTGTCCCACTGAAGCTAATTAGGGTTGAGCCTGGTCAGTACCTGGATGGGAGACCTCCTGGGAAAGGTTGGTGTTAGTGGTCTGTAAGGGACCTAATGCCTCAGTGGAGGGACACTATACTGTAACAAGCACCGCCCTTTGGATGAAACGTTAAACCAAGGTCCTCACTCTCTGTTTTTTATTAAAAATCCTATGGCACTTCTCATAAAGAGTCGGGGTGTAACCCCGGTGTCCTGTCCAGATTCACTCCATTGTCCTTCTAATAATCCCCATCCATTGAATTGGCTCTATCACGCTCTCTCCTCTCCACCTGCACTGGCGCCGTTGTTCTGTGGCTGCAGGCGTATCATCCAGGTGAATGCTGTACACTGGTGGTGGGTGAGGAGAGACCCTTCATATGATTGTAAAGTGCTTTGGGTGTACAATAGTACATAATTCATTCATTCGTTCATTCAAATAGACAATCACAATATGCATTAAGTATGCACAAATGAGCAACATTTTAACTTCACTGAAATTAATTCATTTCTATGAATAATTTCCTGAAAATAATAATAATACATACCTATATACACGTTGTACAGAAACCAGACCATGCCTACCATACATGAAGTTCAGGAGAAACACGTTCAAATGATCCATCCAATCAACACGTCATTCCAATCAGCAATTAACCCGTCTATCCAGCATTAGAGGAAGCATATATATATATATATATATATATATATACTGTATATATACACTATATTGCCAAAAGTTTTTGGACACCTGCCTTTACATGCACAAGAGCTTTAATGACCTCCCATTCTTAATCCGTAGGGTTTAATATGGAGTTGGCCCACCCTTTGTGGGAAGGCTTTCTACAAGTTTTAGGAGTGTGTTTATGGGAGATTTTGCCCATTCTTCTAGAATCGCATTTGTGAGGTCAGGCACTGATGTTGGACGAGAAGGCCTGGCTCACAGTCCCCGCTCTAATTCATCCCAAAGGTGTTCTATCGGGTTGAGGTGGAGGCCAGTCAAGTTCCTCCACACCAAACTCGCTCATCCATGTCTTTATGGACTTTGCTTTGTGCACTGGTGTGCAGTCATGTTGGAACAGAAAGGGGCCATCCCCAAACTGTTCCCACAAAGTTGGGAGCATGAAATTGTCCAAAATGTCTTGGTATGCTGAAACATTAAGAATTACTTTCACTGGAACTAAGGGGCCAAGCCCAACCCCTGAAAAACAACCCCACACCACAATCCCCCCTCCACCAAACTGTACACTTGGCACAATGCAGTCAGGCAAGTACCGTTCTCCTGGCAACCGGCAAACCCAGACTCGTAATATCACTAACAGTTGACCGTAGATTATTTAGTAGTGAGGAAATTTCACAAATGGACTTATTGCACAGGTGGCAACCTATCACGGTACAATGCTTGAATTCACTGAGCTCCTGAGAGTGACCCATTCTTTCTCAAATGTTTGTAGAAGCGTCTGCATGCCTAGGTGCTTGATTTTATACACCTTTGGCCATGGAAGTGATTGGAACACCTGAATTCAATGATTTGTAGGGGTGTCCCAATACTTTTGGCAATATAGTATATATATATATATATGGAGTCGACTCACCTATGTTCCTCAACAGTTTTCTGCATCCCTCCACCACCCGACTCCTCACTGGTTCCTATCTCAGCCAGGAATACGTGGGGAGTACTCTGGGTTCGGGCCAAAATACCGAGCTCGGAGCCCTCTCCTCGGACAGCACGCCAAATACCCATACTCCTTTATTCTATCTGATGATTTGTAAGTGTGAACTCATGAAATATATTTTACGAGAGTGAGCTTGAATGTCCTTGCCTATTGATGAGTGCCGTACTTCTTCTGAAACATAAGGAACCTTTTTGTGCATATCAATGTTTTATAAATTGTTCATAGTAACATTTCGGAAACTCGTACATTCAAATTTAGGATTGTTATACACATCTTTAAAATAAGGCCCTTGGTCTTTTCATGATCGTGTAGCTAAATAGATCCATAGTTCTTTGTTTTCCATCATGTGGTGCACAGCTGTTCCATTCTACCTACAACAATAATAAATTATCTGTAATTTTACAGTTTTTCTGGCCACTTGGTTGGCAGTGTCCTCCTGGCAATGTGACATTGGCCCTGTCCCATATGGAACCCAAAAGTTCTTAATTTGCGTTCCAAAGATGAACAAATGTCTTGCGGGTTTGGACCGACATGAGGGTAAGTAATTAATGACAGAATTTTCATTTTTGGGTGAACTAACCCTTTAAGTGTGCCATTTGGGACAGGGCCATTGGCCCTGATCCCATTTCTTCCTCCATTTCATTTCCTGTCTCCTCTCTGACTGATTGTCCTTGCTGGAGCGTTCATGCCGATCCACTGTTGACCTCACTGAAGAGCGTCATTGACGTCCTGGTGGATTAAGTGCAGTGTTAGGAATAAATAAGTGGAAGATAATAAAGGACAGAGAGCTGCTCATTACCCACAACTAGACTGAAGTTTCAGTATGGGCCACCGTGGGTCACTAGCTATGTTTCCATCCAAAGTTGTGAATTTAACTTATGTGCAAAATTGCTGTTTGGGAACGCAGTCGTGTAAGACAGTCCTGGGAGGTAATTATAACCACTTTGATGACAGACTTTGCTCAGGTATTTCAGATGCTATGCAAAAAGATC
The DNA here is from genome assembly GCA_039654105.1 of Coreius guichenoti. Lineage (NCBI taxonomy): Eukaryota > Metazoa > Chordata > Actinopteri > Cypriniformes > Gobionidae > Coreius > Coreius guichenoti. The sequence goes on from CM077168.1 coordinate 5,869,910, forward strand.
GGCCGACTGATTAAATGCCATCCCATCACGCAGTCACATGATTTGATTTTTTTTATGCGTCAAGGAATTTATTCAGTAAATGTGTTTCCATCATCGGATAAAAAAGTTGGTGTTTCCACCCAGCAGTTTTTTATGCGATATCCTAAAATGCGCATAAAAATAGGTGGATGGAAACACTGTTCATCAAAAATTTTATGTTAATGCAGTGCATGCTTAATGAAACCATGACATGGGGGCATATGACCTCTTGAAAAGACATGACAGGTTGATTACGGACAGACACACATTTGATGCGTTGAAATGTTTCATACTCAGGATGTCTTTAAGTAATTTTCCATCCATATTTGTAGATGACTTTGATGATGGGTGTCATAATGACATGAGCTGGGGCATGAGAGGACATTACACTGAGATAAAAGAGCAATAAAAAAAGTCTTCTTTTGTTTATTATTACCTAAAATTATCCTGAAAGTATCTAAATGAAGAATAGCTCCAGCATCTTTTCACCTACTCTCTAATTCTTTCTGCTTTCCACAGTCTAGAATGCAGACAAGTTTCTTAATGAGGGTGTTTGCTGACTTAGTATAACGTGTGAGTCTTTACTTTTATCTATTCAGATACCCAGTTTTCATTATGAAACCATACTGTGTTGATGACCTCAAAATGAACTGAAGAGGGAGAAATGGTGTCCTTTAGATCAAAAAACTGTCACATCCTACAAACTCAAAAGACTGCTTTCCCTTTTTAAATGTTTCAGTGGAGTCTGTCTTTACCCAGCAAGCAATTTTGCGTTTAAAAGATGTCTAATAGCTGTCCCAACACAGCCCTGACGTCTTGGCTAAAACAAGGTAAAATCTGAGCTGTCAGTGAAAATTTAATAGACGTCTAACCATAGCCCAAGAATAGACTAGTCATCAACACATAGAACATGTCAAAGAAACCAAACACCTTGTAATCACTGTTGACTTTGCATACATGATGGAATATCATACATCTCGCAAGTTATTTTGGCAAAAACGACATGTAAACAAATTCAAGGTTATTTTGGCTAGAAGTGGGTTACTCATAGCTGGACTAGGTCTATAGTTAACCAAAATGGTGAAATGATGTTAATGTCCAATAAATGCATACTTTCACTCATAAAACAAATAATTTCCCTGCCAAAAATAATACTTAAACAATATTTAAATATGCCTAGTTTAAACTAATTGACTATACTGTTTAAAACTTTTTAGTTTTGATTATAAGTTCTGAAAGTTCACACTTTTAATTTCAATTGAATGCTGCACATTTATTCTGAATTTATAATATGTACAATTTAAAGATTACTTATGTGTCAATTGTCAATTGTCAAAAACAGACTAAAATATATTAGGGCCGTGAGCGCATGGTCTGAACCGCATGGCGCAGGTGAACTTAGGGCGTGTCCAAATCCACTTTTGCTAGTTTAACGACAGAAAAAATGGTCGGCGCACCAGACACATGGTCCAAAAGGGTTGTACCTAGTCTCTTAATGATGGGTGTGTTTTTGGCGTAACGTGCAAAAAATACTGCGCTATTAACTTTAGACCAGATTTTTGTTGGTCAATGGCGCAGTCGTTTTCAGTTGCCTCAAAATAGCAACGCGCCAACAATGCGTCCGAATACACCTCGTTTTCAGACCAGCACGCCCATGGGTGAACAGATGGGCGCGAGTGCATTTGCTATTTAAACAACGTGGTGCTGGACGTGAAAATGATAACTGCGTCAGGCTGGAACTAGCAAAAAACACTTGCGTTGTGCCTGGCTTCGCATTGTGTCGGGTGTATGATAGGGCCTTTAATGTTGTATCCTTTCATGTGGTTTTTGGCTGCTTGTATTGTTATGAACCTATAGCTATTGTCTAGCTCTGTCTTTTTATGCTGAGCATGTTTACAATCTATTGAGCAGCATCTTTGACCATCTCAGCTAACAGGGAACATTCTTAGAACTTTGGGTAATGTTCAAAAGTTCTTCCAGTAACGTTAATAGAACGTTCTTTCAAAGTTATCTGGTCTTTAATAATGTTCTCAAAATGATAGCACAAAAATGTTATTTATACATCATTCATGGAATTTTAGTTAAATGTCATACTTGTTTCAGAATGATCAGAGAACATTCAAAAGTAAAATTCCTGTAATGTTTGCAGAATTATAAAATGGAACATTCAATTTTTGGCCCAATTGTGTGGTGTCATTACGATTATTTTACTGCTCCCGATCGCATTGGAGCCCGCACGATCCCAAATTGTAAATCTAACTCCACCAAACGCTCCCTCGGCAGCACTTGATGTTGCAGGCTCACATACCTGGTCAGACACACCTTGTGGTTCCGGGGCCTAAATTCAATCTGTTCATCATATAAAGCGATTGTGTCTCTTCAGCAAATGTGGGCTAAACCGCTCAATTCATATGGATTAGTTTTACGATCTCTTTATGAACTTTTTGAAGCGTCAAAGTGGTAGTTGTGTAGCTGCCAATGGAGGGACAGAAAGCTCTCAGATTTCATCAAAAAGATCTTCATTTGTGTTCCGAAGATGAACGAAAGTCTTACGGGTTTGGAACGACATGAGGGTGAGTAATTAATGACTTTTGTGTGAACTATCCATTTAAGTTTTTTTTTAGAATTTAATCAAGCCCTAACATAATTCAAAACCTCATATTTATTAATGAACTTATGTATGAAATGTTATCTTGTCTTTTACAAATGTGATTATACTGACTTTTATATATAGCTTCTGCGACTTATATTAACATTTGCGACTTGCTCGATCATTTTGAATCACTTTTTTTTGTGATTTTTAAGTAAAAAATCTCTGCTCAGTTTCTAGTGATAATATTATGTTTCTGCTCCATTGCTGAAATATAATAATTTAAATACTTCAGTGCATAAACCTTAAAATGTGTTTCTGGGTCATAGTGACTCAAAATAATTGAGCAGGTCACATTTCTTTCCTCTATAAAAATTGTTTTGTATCTTTGAATGAAACATTGTGTAGCAAGGCAGGCCAATGCCTGTTTTACAAAGATTTTTTTCCCCCTCAATATGCTTTATATTCTTTACTGGTTTCCATGGTGATGTTTTTACTGTGCTTTAGCTTAATGACAGACAATTACTATTCTAGAAGGGAACTGACATATCAAGCAAAAGTTTAATATTGGTGTTGCATAACTCTTGATTTGAACTCTCTTTAAACTTGGTTTCCTTTAATGAAGTAAAGAACAGACACAGGTCTTTACGTACTGTAGTATGAATACACACTTTTGACTGCTCATCCATACAAGGCCGTAACCATGTCTTAGACATTGGGGGGGACCAAAGTTTGTGTGGGGAAGGGGGGGGGGATTAAATTATTAAAGGATTAAAAGGGATTTAAAGGTAGGGTAAGTGTTACTTCAAAAATGCTTTAGTAAAAGTGTCTCGGGCCGAGTACCAAAACAAACTTGTAGCCAATCAGCAGTAAGGGGCGTGTCTAATAATGACGGGGAGACGAGATCGCTCAGTGCACGTCATTATTCAAAAGACACGACACACAGGACGGACATTAGCCGAGCGATGACAGAAAGAGAGAGATGGCAGATAAAAAACAAATGTGGAAAATGTCTATGGAACAAAAGAAGGCTTACAATCAGGCAAGAAGTATCAGCTTTCCAGCACTGGAGAGAACTCAAGGAGCGCTAAGGCCTGCAATCAGACACCTGGAACGTCTAAACCTCCTCCACTGTCTGTTTCAAGAAAAGTGTGTCCGAAAAGTAAGATAATATACTCCTAATATATGTTTGTTTCCTTTGGTTCCTCTTTTCGTGATCAATATAACCCTCTAATCTTGTCATAATTGTAATATGTTCATGCTCATGCTATCGAGTTGTTCATGAGAACTGCGTTTGTGTTTTTGGGATGGAAGGGATGACTTTTTCATTGAACATTCGACCTGGATTACCATAGTAACACACATTGCTTTCACTTATTGATGATATCATACCCTCGGCCGACTGGCACAGCAGATTTTGCCATAGTCGTTGCCTGCGTTGCGTACGTATGTGTGGGCCAGAGCTATCAAAATAGGGGCGAGACCCTTTTGGGGTAGGGGCGTGTTTGTTTTGGTGATTTGAAATATCAACATCGGTTACCAGAAAGCACTTACCCCACCTTTAAGAAAATAAAGAAAAATTAAGAACGGTAAAAGTTCCAGTTCTACTGTTGTTATGAAGTAAACTATTTGCAAATAATATATTTTTTTCGTCTGCCTAATATGTAAAAATGCAAAACGTTTCTTGTCACGTCAAATTTAGTTGTGATGTTTAGATGTCAAATTTTCCATTCGTAAAACAGTTGTCAAATATTAAATGTTTAACTACTTACATCTTACAACGCACTCTTTCACTGCTATAACTACAGTGTCGCGTTGGAATTCGCACTAACAGTAAGCCCCGCCTTCTTTGGTTTGATTGGTCATCTCACTCATTCTGACAGACAGGTGCTGTTAGACCGCTGAGGCAGACCAACCTAAATATGTAACATTTTACTTTTGTCATCCTAGCAACAAACTGAGCGGTGTGTAATGGAGTACAGCAGAGCAGCATCAAGAATATTAAATATTGAAGAAATTTGGCCATTTCTAATTATTCCCCCTCAATGTCTATGGTGGTTGCGGCCCTGTATACCATCTTAGGGAATTTCTCAAACATTTCCACTCAGAGTATATGTTAAAGAGCAGCAAAAAAATTTAGCCGATAAGAAAAATATTTGATTGGGTAGGGTTTTAGAGAGAATGCATGAATTTGATTAGAGTGTCTAATTTATTGACCATGTTTGGCAGAAAAACATCTGAAATTTCATAATGTTTCTTTTACCTATCATTGTAGAACACTCATCTCCTGCATGTTAACTCTTTCTCCCACCATTGACGGAATTTTCCGACTTTCTGTGTTTTCGCATAGTGTAGGGGGCGCTATTACACATCATCTGAAGCACACAGGCAAAAAAAGGAGCAGAAACAAGCAATAAAAGCATTACTTATGCACATTTTAGGCTTTAACAAAAAAGACTTTTTGTTCAAAAAAATGAGGAAAGAGTTCACCTCTACTGACCTACATATTTAGGTAATTAGCAGAGGTTTTTCGTCCAAAGCCGCTAGTGGTACTCTTACTGCATTGACAGTCCTGCTAGGTTTAAGTGTCTTTTGCTTTAGGTGATAAAAAGTGGAAACTCAGCAGCTCCTCTCTGACTGCGCTGATTTAGAGTTGTAGGCTCTTACTGGGCTGTGTGTAGGACTGTGGGGCCTTAGATGAGATCATACACATGTCCCCTACTGATATAAAAATTGTCATAAAAAGATCTCAGTATTGGAAGTAATGATCTGGTCATTTACACTCTTAGAAGAAAAGGTTCTATATAGGTTCTGTCAGGTGCTTCATTTATAGAACCTTTCAAATTCATTAAAATTGAGTCAAGAACCCTGGGGTTCTATATAGAATCCCACTGAACTTTTTTTTTCCTATGTAAAAGTTTATTTCTTAAGGGGATATTTGTCACAGATCAGCCAGGCTCTCTCACTTCCACCACACAGCGATCCCTGTCACCAGAATACTGATCACCCGCACCTGTCATCAATCACCTCATCAGCAGAGCACTATATATTCACACAGCTCACCTTCAGTCCTTGTCTGGCCTTGCACTAGGAAAGACTCACTTACCTGATCTCCTTGGTTTTCCCAGAGTGTGTTCCTGTCTCCTTGCGACTTCATCCCAGAGTGTCATCCTGGCTGCTGAGGTATCCATTTCTCCATCTCCATACTTCCTCTGTAAGACAACCATCAAGACTGTTATTCATCTACCATCTCTCACCATGATACAAGTGCATCTGCTACACCCCATTCTCTGCCCTGTGTTCCCAAATAAAGTGTGTGTTTAGATCTTCACTAACCTTGTCCAGTGTGTATATCCTGACAATATTAGTGGATGCATAAACATTTTAAGATTTTTACGATGACCAAAAAAAGTTAAAAATTAGAATGCTGAGGTAAGATGACAAACCCCTCAGAATTGGGGCAAACGTCTGCCAGTGGCATGTTGCTCATCTTGCGTCTAAATCATTTAATTTAATAATTATTATAATACATGTACGAGTTATTTAATAATTGCATATACAGTTCAAACATCATTATACATAACCCTTTGAGTGGAATCAATGTGAGAATTCAATGTGAATTCATATCATAGTTCATAATTCATATTGCGGAATTAATCATGAATTACAGTAGATATACATGTTAATAAAGCATGTATAACACACTGAGTAACTATTACTATATGTTTAAATAATATGTATTAAATAGTTTTCATTTAAATAGTTTATTAATCATTTGCTTTCTAAATGATCTTATGAATCATTGACAACTCCTAAATAACTGGTTTGTAAATAATGTAATACTTAATTTAAAAATGATAAATTGATCATTAATAAAGTATGAAAAAGCATGTATAGCTGTATTTATAAACTGCTTATTAATGCTTTATAAATGATGAATTGACTATTTACTAATGCCTAACTAATGATTCATAGCATGCAGTTATTATAAAGTGTTACCCATATTGCTATTATGCCATTGCATTACAAATATAAGCCTTTATACTGTATAGAATTATATAATATAATTGAGTTATCTCATCTCATTGACTAGGATTCTGGTATTTGATTTGTCTGTAATTATTCAGTTCATTTGACATTTTTTACATTTATGCATTTAACAGACACTCAAATAGTGGAACATAAGCAATTTGTCACAGAGCCAACAATATTCATAATATATGATGCCATTTATTAGAAAGCTAGATCAGAAAACAAGGTTATTTTACCCAAGAAGCTGACAAGATTTTTTGATTTGCAATAACAACTTAATTATAAAAACTTCCCATTTAGTTCCCTAGAACTAAAGAACTAGACGGAATGATGCATCATCATTGTGTTCATTCAAAACTCAACTGAAAATATTACAATTAAGCAGTAAATGCACACACAAATCTTTCACTCCCTATTATAACAGAATCATGAATCATCATATAAAAAAAATATATTTATATGAAAAATATCTATATATGGAATATAAATAAATACACCGATCATTCCTAATATTGTGTTGGTCCCCCTTTTGCTGCCAAAACAGCCCTGACTCATCGAGGCATGGACTCCACTAGACCCCTGAAGGTGTGCTGTGGTATCTGGCACCAAGATAGCAGCAGATCCTTTAAGTCCTGTAAGTTGTGAGGTGGGGCCTCCATGGATCGGACTTGTTTGTTCAGCACATCCCACAGATGCTCGATTGGATTGAGATCTGGGAAATTTGGAGGCCAAGTCAACACCTCAAATTCGTTGTTGTGCTCCTCAAACCATTCTTGAACCATTTTTGCTTTGTGGCAGGACGCATTATCCTGCTGAAAGAGGCCACAGCAAGCAAGGAATACCGTTTCCATGAAAGGGTGTACATGGTCTGCAACAATGCTTAGGTAGGTGGTATGTGTCAAAGTAACATCCACATGGATGGCAGGACCCAAGGTTTCCCAGCAGAACATTGCCCAAAGCATCACACTGCCTCCTAGTGCATCCTGGTGCCATGTCTTCCCCAGGTAAGCGACGCACACGCACCCGGCCATCCACGGGATGTAAAAGAAAACGTGATTCATCAGACCAGGCCACCTTCTTCCATTGCTCCATGGTCCAGTTCTGATGCTCACGTGCCCACTGTTGGCGCTTTCGGTGGTGGACAGGGGTCAGCATGGGCATCCTGACTGGTCTGCAGCTATGCAGCCCCATACACAACAAACTGCGATGCACTGTGTATTCTGACACCTTTCTATCAGAACCAGCATTAACTTATTGAGCAATTTGAGATACAGTAGCTCGTCTGTTTGATCGGACCACACGGGCCAGCCTTCGCTCCCCATGTGCATCAATGGGCCTTGCCAGTTCACCACTGTTCCTTCCTTGGACCACTTTTGATAGATACTGACCACTGCAGACCGGGAACACCCCACAAGAGCTGCAGTTTTGGAGATGCCCTGACCCAGTCATCTAGCATCACAATTTGGCCCTTCTCAAATCTTACACTTGCCCATTTTTCCTGCTTCTGACACATCAACTTTGAGGACAAAATATTCACTTGCTGCCTAATATATCCCACCCACTAACAGGTGCCGTGATGAAGAGATAATCAGTGTTATTCACTTCACCTGTCATAATGTTATGCCTGATCAGTGTACATCAATTTAATAAATAATTAGATCATGGTACAGTCTTATATCTGTAGTCGCTTCCGTACAGTACATTTCAGTCAAAATCTTTGTCAGAGAAAGGTTTATTAAATCCTAAAACCAGAAAAGAAGAAAAAGCAGTAGAAAATTCTCTGATGTAATAACTGCTCCACCTCTTCATGAATCCTAATGAATAATTCCTTCTCTATTGTCTGCAATTCTCTCTTTCCTTAATTTACATCCTGGTAATAATAGAGAGCACATCTCTTTTCAAGACTCTCAGGTCTTATTATTAAAAGACCACCAAAGATTTTTAGCCTATGTTAGGGTTTTGTCCCTTGTACAGAGAAAATGAACAGACCCTGTGAGGCATAACATTTTCATTTCCACCTTACATTCTAATTCTTTATCCTAATTGCAGCAGATGATTCATCTGTTAAAATGCTGTGCTTTTTCATTTGCTGCTGGCTCACTCGTTATATGAACCATCACTATCCCAATATTCCAGCATACTGAGCGCATGAAAGGGCAAATACGGCTATTTTTAAAGAATTGCTTATATGCAGTTAATTATGACGGAGTGGCTGTGTGTTTTCAGCCTTATCTATATGTGCCTTCTCAATGTATTTCTAAGGGCACTTAAAGGCTTGTGCAAGTCTGTCGATTGCCAGATCGAACTTGTTTAGAGTGACAGCCTGAGAGGAAGGTTAACATGAGAACATATTGTGCTGAGGAGGAAGAGTGAGTCACTGCAGAGAAGATAGTAAGTTTTTTTTTCATGACTAAGCAGAAGTATCAAAGAAATGTTCTTCCAATCTGATACTCCTCAGAGCAGATGGCACTTTATGTGCAGTTGCTGGGGAAAGATGACATTGGCAGATTTGCATCATCTAGTATTAGTACTGGGACCAACACTCCAACTGAAAGGCTACCATCATCCACAGAGGTCAGAGATTAATTACTTCCTGAAGAACTGTGATAATAAATCATCTTAACTGGATATACTGCCAAAAGACATTTATTAAATATCTTTTGAGCAGCGAAAAAGGTTTGTCCAGTGAACAATTAAATTAGGGAAAACTTTTGCAATTAGTTTGTATGAGACAAAAACAAGTTCATTTAACAAAACTATATGCTCTACTCAGGTCATTTTGAACTGAAATTAATTTTCTTATCATTTTTAAGTAGGGGTGTGCACGAATAGACGAATATATTCGATCTGTAATTAATATTCGAAAAATAAAAACACTATTCGAATTTTACTACGTTGCTTTGCTGGCCGTAAATGCAGTGAATCCATGATAAATCCCTCTAAAACTCGCAGTTATAACAAAATCCACTGGGTGGCGCTGTGGAGCGGGTTAATAAGTTGATTGTATTTGATCACATAGATGTTTGGAATTACTTAGATGAAAATTGAAAATGATCTTGCAAAATGGAGTTACTTTTGATAAAATGAAATTATAGTTATCATAATATCACGACCCCAATGAGAAATCACATGAAATCCAAACACCAGGCGAATGAGGAAAGACAGCTGTCCATCACTGCATTCACGAGTGCTATGATAGCAAAATGACCTCGAGACAAATGTTTCCTTTAATTTTCATCAAGGGTTTAAGAACAGAAAACACAAAGTGCTGTTAGAAACTTCACTTAACACCGTTATCTTTCTGCAACGTCTGTCAGCGGAGAGCGTTTTCTCACCCGAGAATAATCATCCACATGATATTATTGTTTTTCTCAACATGAAAATGTGAAACAATATAAACACGATAACCATATCGACTCGTGTGTATATGTACGTTCTGCACGAGCTGGCGCAGTCTGCTTTATTAGCGTTTTTTTCTGCTCGCGCTGCTTGAGCTTATAATGCTTTTGTTCTTTAGGCCTATATTTTTTGTTTACACATGTTGTTTGATGTTTTAAACTGAACGAAAACCTTAAGATATGATGTAAGTTTGTTGTGTATATTGCCTAATCGTAAGCTTGTTCAGAAATGGTGACAAAAACTTGATGAATAAAAAAAAAAACATCTTTCTCATTTTTTCAAAATAACGTCATTTAAATAAACGAATATTCGATTTTTATGAGCCCAAATATTCGAATACAATATTTTGGAAAAATGCCCATCCCTATTTTTAAGACCTTAGGACTTTTGTCGCACTTGAACTTGGAATACACACAAAAAAATGGTTTCACTTTATTTTAATGGTCCCTTTAACACACATTCTGTTGACTATAAGTAACGTTGCACCTACATGTCTACTAACTCTCATTAGAGTGTTAGTAGAGTATTAGTAGACTGGTAGGGTTCGGGTTAGAATAAGTTGACATGTAGTTGCAAAGTTACTTAGTAAGCAGAATGTCTGTTGGAGGAGCATCACAATAAAGAGTTAGCAGATATTAAGCAGACAGTCTACTAATACTCTAATGAGAGTTAATTGACATGTAGTTTCAAAGTTACTTATAGTCAACAGAATGTTCAAAAGGGACCATCAAAACACAGTGTTACCAAAAATTTTGACTGGTTTCAGCGAGTTTATGTGGTTGTAATAAAATACTAAAAAATCCTTCCCTCGCGGGTCAATTTGACCCCCATTTGAATTAATTAATAATGGGGTATTTTTTTTTTTCAATTTCTCAAAAAAAAAAAAATCTGGCACAATCCAGAACAAATACACAAGCAAATGAAGGCGTGAGACTATAGAACATTCCCAATGCAGAACACACTCACATGCATACACGCATGTACACACACACCTAGGAATTCACATGAACACATGTTACGTTAGTGAAGCGGTCGCAATGAGCGTGCAGTGCGTTAGTGAAGAGGTCGCAATGAGCGTGTTATGTTAGTGAAGCGGTTACAATGAGCATGTTACGTTAGTGAAGCAGTCACAATGAGCGTGTGTTACATTAGTGAAGAGATCGCAATGAGTGTGTGTTACGTTAGTGAAGCGGTCGCAATGAGCGTGTGTTACGTTAGTGAAGCAGTCACAATGAGCGTGCGTTATGTTAGTGAAGCGGTGACAATGAACACGTGTTACGTTAGTGAAGAGGTCACAATGAGCGTGCATTACGTTAGTGAAGCGGTCGCAATGAGCGTGTTATGTTAGTGAAGCGGTTACAATGAGCATGTTACGTTAGTGAAGCGGTCACAATGAGCGTGTGTTACATTAGTGAAGAGATCGCAATGAGTGTTTGTGTTACGTTAGTGAAGCGGTCGCAATGAGCGTGTGTTACGTTAGTGAAGCAGTCACAATGAGCGTGCGTTATGTTAGTGAAGCGGTGACAATGAACACGTGTTACGTTAGTGAAGAGGTCACAATGAGCGTGCATTACGTTAGTGAAGCGGTCGCAATGAGCGTGTTATGTTAGTGAAGCGGTTACAATGAGCATGTTACGTTAGTGAAGCGGTCACAATGAGCGTGTGTTACATTAGTGAAGAGATCGCAATGAGTGTGTGTTACGTTAGTGAAGCGGTCGCAATGAGCGTGTGTTACGTTAGTAAAGAGGTCGCAATGAACACGAGTTACGTTAGTGAAGAGGTCGCAATGAACACGTGTTACGTTAGTGAAGAGGTCACAATGAGCGTGCGTTATGTTAGTGAAGCGGTGACAATGAACACGTGTTACGTTAGTGAAGAGGTCACAATGAGCGTGCATTACGTTAGTGAAGAGGTCACAATGAGCGTGTTACGTTAGTGAAGCAGTCGCAATGAACACGTGTTACGTTAGTGAAGAGGTCACAATGACCATGTGTTACGTTAGTGAAGCCGTCACAATGAGCGTGCGTTACGTTAGTGAAGCGGTCGCAATGAGCGTGCGTTACGTTAGTGAAACGGTCGCAATGAACGTGCATTACGTTAGTGAAGAGGTCGCAATGAGCGTGTGTTACGTTAGTGAAGAGATCGCAATGAGCGTGTGTTACGTTAGTGAAGAGGTCACAATGAGCGTGCATTACGTTAGTGAAGAGGTCACAATGAGCGTGTTACGTTAGTGAAGCAGTCGCAATGAACACGTGTTACGTTAGTGAAGAGGTCACAATGACCATGTGTTACGTTAGTGAAGCCGTCACAATGAGCGTGCGTTACGTTAGTGAAGCGGTCGCAATGAGCGTGCGTTACATTAGTGAAACGGTCGCAATGAGCGTGTGTTACGTTAGTGAAGAGATCGCAATGAGCGTGTGTTACGTTAGTGAAGAGGTCACAATGAGCGTGCATTACGTTAGTGAAGCGGTCGCAATGAGCGTGCGTTACGTTAGTGAAGAGGTCGCAATGAGCGTGTGTTACGTTAGTGAAGAGGTCGCAATGAGCGTGCGTTACGTTAGTTAAGCCGTCACAATGAGCGTGCGTTACGTTAGTGAAGCGGTCGCAATGAGCGTGCGTTACGTTAGTGAAGAGGTCGCAATGAGCGTGTGTTACGTTAGTGAAGAGATCGCAATGAGCGTGTGTTACGTTAGTGAAGAGGTCGCAATGAGCGTGCGTTACGTTAGTGAAGCCGTCACAATGAGCGTGCGTTACGTTAGTGAAGCGGTCGCAATGAGCGTGCGTTACGTTAGTGAAGAGGTCGCAATGAGCGTGTGTTACGTTAGTGAAGAGATCGCAATGAGCGTGTGTTACGTTAGTGAAGAGGTCACAATGAGCGTGCATTACGTTAGTGAAGAGGTCACAATGAGCGTGTGTTACGTTAGTGAAGAGGTCACAATGAGCGTGCATTACGTTAGTGAAGAGATCGCAATGAGCGTGTGTTACGTTAGTGAAGAGGTCACAATGAGCGTGCATTACGTTAGTGAAGCGGTCGCAATGAGCGTGCGTTACGTTAGTGAAGAGGTCGCAATGAGCGTGCGTTACGTTAGTGAAGAGGTCGCAATGAGCGTGCGTTACGTTAGTGAAGCCGTCACAATGAGCGTGCGTTACGTTAGTGAAGCGGTCGCAATGAGCGTGCGTTACGTTAGTGAAGAGGTCGCAATGAGCGTGTGTTACGTTAGTGAAGAGATCGCAATGAGCGTGTGTTACGTTAGTGAAGAGGTCACAATGAGCGTGCATTACGTTAGTGAAGAGGTCACAATGAGCGTGCGTTACGTTAGTGAAGAGGTCGCAATGAGCGTGTGTTACGTTAGTGAAGAGATCGCAATGAGCGTGTGTTACGTTAGTGAAGAGGTCACAATGAGCGTGCATTACGTTAGTGAAGAGGTCACAATGAGCGTGTTACGTTAGTGAAGCAGTCGCAATGAACACGTGTTACGTTAGTGAAGAGGTCACAATGAGCATGTGTTACGTTAGTGAAGCGGTCACAATGAGCGTGCGTTACGTTAGTGAAACGGTCGCAATGAACGTGCATTACGTTAGTGAAGAGGTCGCAATGAGCGTGTGTTATGTTAGTGAAGAGATCGCAATGAGCGTGTGTTACGTTAGTGAAGAGGTCACAATGAGCGTGCATTACGTTAGTGAAGAGGTCACAATGAGCGTGTTACGTTAGTGAAGCAGTCGCAATGAACACGTGTTACGTTAGTGAAGAGGTCACAATGAGCATGTGTTACGTTAGTGAAGCGGTCACAATGAGCGTGCGTTACGTTAGTGAAGCGGTCACAATGAACATGCGTTATGTTAGTGAAGCGGTCGCAATGAACAAGTGTTACGTTAGTGAAGAGGTCGCAATGAACGTGCGTTACGTTAGTGAAGAGGTCACAATGAACACGTGTTACGTTAGTGAAGCGGTCGCAATGAGCGTGCGTTACGTTAGTGAAACGGTCGCAATGAACGTGCATTACGTTAGTGAAGAGGTCGCAATGAGCGTGTGTTACGTTAGTGAAGAGATCGCAATGAGCGTGCGTTATGTTAGTGAAGCGGTGACAATGAACACGTGTTACGTTAGTGAAGAGGTCACAATGAGCGTGCATTACGTTAGTGAAGCGGGCACAATGAGCGTGTGTTACGTTAGTGAAGCGGGCACAATGAGCGTGTGTTACGTTAGTGAAGCGGTCACAATGAGTGTGTGTTACGTTAGTGAAGAGGTCACAATGAGCGTGTGTTACGTTAGTGAAGCGGTCACAATAAGCATGTGTTACGTTAGTGAAGAGGTCACAATGAGCGTGTGTTACGTTAGTGAAGCGGTCGCAATGAACACGTGTTACGTTAGTGAAGAGGTCACAATGAGCGTGTGTTACGTTAGTGAAGCGGTCACAATAAGCGTGTGTTACGTTAGTGAAGAGGTCACAATGAGCGTGTGTTACGTTAGTGAAGTGGTCGCAATGAACACGTGTTACGTTAGTGAAGAGGTCACAATGAGCGTGCGTTACGTTAGTGAAGCGGTCGCAATGAACGTGCGTTACGTTAGTGAAGCGGTCGCAATGAACACGTGTTACGTTAGTGAAGAGGTCGCAATGAACGTGCGTTACGTTAGTGAAGAGGTCACAATGAACACGTGTAACGTTAGTGAAGCGGTCGCAATGAGCGTGCGTTACGTTAGTGAAACGGTCGCAATGAACGTGTATTACGTTAGTGAAGAGGTCGCAATGAGCGTGTGTTACGTTAGTGAAGAGATCGCAATGAGCGTGTTACGTTAGCGGTCACAATGAGCGTGCGTTATGTTAGTGAAGCGGTGACAATGAACACGTGTTACGTTAGTGAAGAGGTCACAATGAGCGTGCATTACGTTAGTGAAGCGGGCACAATGAGCGTGTGTTACGTTAGTGAAGCGGTCACAATGAGTGTGTGTTACGTTAGTGAAGAGGTCACAATTAGCGTGTGTTACGTTAGTGAAGCGGTCACAGTGAGTGTGTGTTACGTTAGTGAAGAGGTCACAATGAGCGTGTGTTACGTTAGTGAAGCGGTCACAATGAGCGTGCGTTACGTTAGTGAAGCGGTCACAATGAGCGTGCGTTACATTAGTGAAGAGGTCGCAATGAGCGTGCGTTACGTTAGTGAAGCGGTCGCAATGAACGTGCGTTACGTTAGTGAAGCGGTCGCAATGAACGTGCGTTACGTTAGTGAAGCGGTCGCAATGAGCGTGCGTTACATTAGTGAAGCGGTCGCAATGAGCGTGCGTTACGTTAGTGAAGCGGTCGCAATGAGCATGCGTTACGTTAGTGAAGCGGTCGCAATGAGCGTGCGTTACGTTAGTGAAGCGGTCGCAATGAACACGTGTTACGTTAGTGAAGCGGTCACAATGAACGTGTGTTACGTTAGTGAAGCGGTCGCAATGAGCGTGTTACGTTAGAGAAGCGGTCACAATGAGCGTGCGTTACGTTAGTGAAGCGGTCACAATGAGCGTGCGTTACGTTAGTGAAGCGGTCGCAATGAGCGTGCGTTACGTTAGTGAAGCGGTCACAATGAGTGTGTGTTACGTTAGTGAACCGGTCACAATGAGTGTGTGTTACGTTAGTGAACCGGTCGCAACGAGCGTGCGTTACCTTAGTGAAGCGGTCGCAATGAGCGTGCGTTGCGTTAGTGAAGCGGTCGCAATGAGCGTGCGTTACGTTAGTGAAGCGGTCGCAATGAGCGTGTGTTATGTTAGTAAACCGGTCGCAATGAGCGTGAGTTACGTAAGTGAATCGGTCGTAATGAACGTGCGTTACATTAGTGAAGCGGTCGCAATGAGCGTGCGTTACGTTAGTGAAGCGGTCACAATGAACACGTGTTACGTTAGTGAAGAGGTCACAATGAGCGTGCATTACGTTAGTGAAGTGGTCACAATGAGCGTGTTACGTTAGTGAAGCGGTCACAATGAGTGTGCGTTACGTTAGTGAAGCGGTCGCACTGAGCGTGCGTTACGTTAGTGAAGCGGTCACAATGAGCGTGTTACGTTAGTGAAGCGGTCGCAATGAGCGTGTGTTACGTTAGTGAAGCGGTCACAATGAGCGTGCTTTATGTTAGTGAAGCGGTCACAATGAGCGTGTGTTACGTTAGTGAAGCGGTCGCAATGAGCGTGTGTTACGTTAGTGAAGCGGTCGCACTGAGCGTGTTACGTTAGTGAAGCGGTCGCACTGAGCGTGCGTTACGTTAGTGAAGCGGTCACAATGAGCGTGTTACGTTAGTGAAGCGGTCACAATGAGCGTTACGTTAGTGAAGAGGTCGCAATGAGTGTGCGTTACGTTAGTGAAGAAGTCACAATGAACGTGCATTACGTTAGTGAAGCGGGCACAATGAGAGTGTGTTACGTTAGTGAAGCGGTCACAATGAGCATGTTACGTTAGTGAAGAGGTCACAATGAGCGTGTGTTACGTTAGTGAAGCGGTCACAATGAGCGTGTTACGTTAGTGAAGCGGTCGCACTGAGCGTGCGTTACGTTAGTGAAGCGGTCACAATGAGCGTGTTACATTAGTGAAGCGGTCACAATGAGCGTTACGTTAGTGAAGAGGTCGCAATGAGTGTGCGTTACGTTAGTGAAGAAGTCACAATGAACGTGCGTTACGTTAGTGAAGAGGTCACAATGAGCGTGTGTTACGTTAGTGAAGCGGGCACAATGAGAGTGTGTTGCATTAGTGAAGCGGTCACAATGAGCGTGTGTTACGTTAGTGAAGCGGTCGCAATGAGTGTGCGTTACGTTAGTGAAGCGGTCGCAATGAGTGTGCGTTACGTTAGTGAAGAGGTCGCAATGAACACGTGTTACGTTAGTGAAGCGGTCGCAATGAGCGTGTGCGTTACGTTAGTGAAGCGGTCGTAATGAACGTGCGTTACGTTAGTAAAGCGGTCGTAATGAACGTGCGTTACGTTAGTGAAGCGGTCGCAATGAGCGTGCGTTACGTTAGTGAAGCGGTCGCAATGAACACGTGTTACGTTAGTGAAGAGGTCACAATGAGCGTGCATTACGTTAGTGAAGCGGTCGCAATGAGTGAGCGTGTTACGTTAGTGAAGAGGTCGCAATGAGTGTGCGTTACGTTAGTGAAGAAGTCACAATGAACGTGCGTTACGTTAGTGAAGAGGTCACAATGAACGTGCATTACGTTAGTGAAGCGGTCGCAATGAGTGTGCGTTACGTTAGTGAAGAGGTCGCAATGAGTGTGCGTTACGTTAGTGAAGAGGTCACAATGAACGTGCGTTACGTTAGTGAAGAGGTCACAATGAGCGTGCGTTACGTTAGTGAAGCGGGCACAATGAGAGTGTGTTGCGTTAGTGAAGCGGTCACAATGAGCGTGTGTTACGTTAGTGAAGCGGTCTCAATGAGCGTGTGTTACGTTAGTGAAGCGGTCGCAATGAACACGTGTTACGTTAGTGAAGAGGTCACAATTAGCGTGTGTTATATTAGTGAAGCGGTCGCAATGAGCGTGTGTTACGTTAGTGAAGCGGTCGCAATGAACACGTGTTACGTTAGTGAAGAGTTCACAATTAGCGTGCGTTACGTTAGTGAAGAGGTCGCAATGAGTGTGCGTTACGTTAGTGAAGCGGTCACAATGAGTGTGCGTTACGTTAGTGAAGCGGTCGCAATGAGCGTGTGTTACGTTAGTGAAGCGGTCGCAATGAACACGTGTTACGTTAGTGAAGAGGTCACAATTAGCGTGTGTTACATTAGTGAAGCGGTCGCAATGAGTGTGCGTTACGTTAGTGAAGAGGTCGCAATGAGCGTGCGTTACGTTAGTGAAGCGGTCGCAATGAACGTGCGTTACATTAGTGAAGCAGTCGCAATGAACGTGCATTACTTTAGTGAAGCGGTCGCAATGAGCGTGCGTTACGTTAGTGAAGCGGTCGCAATGAGCGTGCGTTACGTTAGTGAAGAGGTCGCAATGAGCGTGCGTTACGTTAGCGAAGAGGTCGCAATGAGCGTGCGTTACGTTATTGAAGCGGTCGCAATGAGTGTGCGTTACGTTAGTGAAGCGGTCACAATAAGTGTGCGTTACGTTATTGAAGCGGTCGCAATGAGTGTGCGTTACGTTAGTGAAGCGGTCGCAATGAGTGTGCGTTACGTTAGTGAAGCAGGCATAATGAACGTGCGTTACGTTAGTGAAGCGGTCACAATGAGCGTGTTACGTTAGTGAAGCGGTCGCACTGAGCGTGCGTTACGTTAGTGAAGCGGTCACAATGAGCGTGTTACATTAGTGAAGCGGTCACAATGAGCGTTACGTTAGTGAAGAGGTCGCAATGAGTGTGCGTTACGTTAGTGAAGAAGTCACAATGAACGTGCGTTACGTTAGTGAAGAGGTCACAATGAGCGTGTGTTACGTTAGTGAAGCGGGCACAATGAGAGTGTGTTGCATTAGTGAAGCGGTCACAATGAGCGTGTGTTACGTTAGTGAAGCGGTCGCAATGAGTGTGCGTTACGTTAGTGAAGCGGTCGCAATGAGTGTGCGTTACGTTAGTGAAGAGGTCGCAATGAACACGTGTTACGTTAGTGAAGCGGTCGCAATGAGCGTGTGCGTTACGTTAGTGAAGCGGTCGTAATGAACGTGCGTTACGTTAGTAAAGCGGTCGTAATGAACGTGCGTTACGTTAGTGAAGCGGTCGCAATGAGCGTGCGTTACGTTAGTGAAGCGGTCGCAATGAACACGTGTTACGTTAGTGAAGAGGTCACAATGAGCGTGCATTACGTTAGTGAAGCGGTCGCAATGAGTGAGCGTGTTACGTTAGTGAAGAGGTCGCAATGAGTGTGCGTTACGTTAGTGAAGAAGTCACAATGAACGTGCGTTACGTTAGTGAAGAGGTCACAATGAACGTGCATTACGTTAGTGAAGCGGTCGCAATGAGTGTGCGTTACGTTAGTGAAGAGGTCGCAATGAGTGTGCGTTACGTTAGTGAAGAGGTCACAATGAACGTGCGTTACGTTAGTGAAGAGGTCACAATGAGCGTGCGTTACGTTAGTGAAGCGGGCACAATGAGAGTGTGTTGCGTTAGTGAAGCGGTCACAATGAGCGTGTGTTACGTTAGTGAAGCGGTCTCAATGAGCGTGTGTTACGTTAGTGAAGCGGTCGCAATGAACACGTGTTACGTTAGTGAAGAGGTCACAATTAGCGTGTGTTATATTAGTGAAGCGGTCGCAATGAGCGTGTGTTACGTTAGTGAAGCGGTCGCAATGAACACGTGTTACGTTAGTGAAGAGTTCACAATTAGCGTGCGTTACGTTAGTGAAGAGGTCGCAATGAGTGTGCGTTACGTTAGTGAAGCGGTCACAATGAGTGTGCGTTACGTTAGTGAAGCGGTCGCAATGAGCGTGTGTTACGTTAGTGAAGCGGTCGCAATGAACACGTGTTACGTTAGTGAAGAGGTCACAATTAGCGTGTGTTACATTAGTGAAGCGGTCGCAATGAGTGTGCGTTACGTTAGTGAAGAGGTCGCAATGAGCGTGCGTTACGTTAGTGAAGCGGTCGCAATGAACGTGCGTTACATTAGTGAAGCAGTCGCAATGAACGTGCATTACTTTAGTGAAGCGGTCGCAATGAGCGTGCGTTACGTTAGTGAAGCGGTCGCAATGAGCGTGCGTTACGTTAGTGAAGAGGTCGCAATGAGCGTGCGTTACGTTAGCGAAGAGGTCGCAATGAGCGTGCGTTACGTTATTGAAGCGGTCGCAATGAGTGTGCGTTACGTTAGTGAAGCGGTCACAATAAGTGTGTGTTACGTTATTGAAGCGGTCGCAATGAGTGTGCGTTACGTTAGTGAAGCGGTCGCAATGAGTGTGCGTTACGTTAGTGAAGCAGGCATAATGAACGTGCGTTACGTTAGTGAAGCGGAGCCCATGTTACATTAGTGAAGCAGAGCGTGTGTTACTTTAGTGAAGCGGTCACAATGAGCATGTGTTACATTAGTGAAGCAGAGCGTGTGTTACGTTAGTGAAGCAATCACAATGAACGTGTGTTACATTAGTGAAGCGGTCACAATGAACGTGCGTTACATTAGTGAAGCAGAGCGTGTGTTACATTAGTGAAGCAGAGCGTGTGTTACGTTAGTGAAGCAATCACAATGAACGTGTGTTACATTAGTGAAGCGGTCACAATGAACGTGCGTTACATTAGTGAAGAGGTCGCAATGAACGTGCGTTACGTTAGTGAAGCGGCCACAATGAACGTGCATTACGTTAGTGAAGCGGTCGCAATGAACGTGCGTTACGTTAGTGAAGCGGTCACAATGAACGTGTCTTACATTAGTTAAGCGGTCACAATGAACGTGCGTTATGTTAGTGAAGCGGTCGCAATGAACGTGCATCACGTTAGTGAAGCGGTCACAATGAACGTGCGTTACGTTAGTGAAGCGGTCGCAATGAATGTGCGTTACGTTAGTGAAGAGGTCGCAATAAGCGTGCGTTATGTTAGTGAAGCGGCCGCAATGAGCATGCGTTACGTTAGTGAAGCAGGCGCAATGAACGTGCGTTACGTTAGTGAAGCGGAGCCCATGTTACATTAGTGAAGCAGAGCGTGTGTTACATTAGTGAAGCAATCACAATGAGCGTGTGTTACGTTAGTGAAGATTAATGCACACCAGTGTTCAAAATTATACTATACCTCTGCTTTCAGTTGGATTCTTGGCCCCTTTAATGGAAATGATATGTCTGCAGCACATCTTATAATGGAGGTATGGTTAAGTGTGTGGGAAAACAAGTCTTGTTTATCACAATTATCCATTTGTCTTTAAAAAGTAATATACACAAATATTCATATATTTAACTCATTTTATAAGGAAAACATGCCATATTCAATTTAAATGAACATTCTTTGTTTGTGTGTGTGTGTGTGTGTGTGTGTGTGTGTGTGTGTGTGTGTGTGTGTGTGTGTGTTTATTTGTGCGTTTTTCCCAGCAAACAACTGAATGAAAGAAGCTAGAACTGCTGTTTTTAGGCACAGGTTAATACTTTCAGTGCTACAACTGAATTTTTCATTGTTTTCAGAATTGTTATATTATCATCATTGTTGGTAATGAAAGACTAAAGGGCACAAAAATGTCTGTCATTCTCTGTCTGACGATTCCACAATGATTTCTATGGCCATGCAGAGGACTGCCTCCTAAGGTTAAATAACACTGCTGTTTCTACAGAGTTTCAGATGGCCAGCATGATTTTATGATCTTTCACACATAACAGGACAATTAGATCCTGCTGAAGTCAAAATGCCCAAAGATGGGTGTCAAAAACCCATACATAAAGTTTATAACTTTTCACATAATCTGTCAAATCCTATTACCCTCCACTGTAGCATGCAATAAATAGAGATACCCCGGGCCAGCTAATACTTCCTGCTTCCACAGAGAGGGAAAAACGCTGTCAAGTCTGCTCTCCAGGCTTATTACATAAGGCCAAATCTGTTTTGTGTATTTGTTCCACTAAAATGACAATGTGATTCTTCAAGCCGACTCTGAATGTCACAAGAAAGACATAATTCATCATAAATGTAGAACAAAGAGGAACTAAATAACACTTAAATGCCATGCAGCACCAATGCTGATGTGATGCAATGCTGATGCCATTAATTGCTCTCTGTAGCAATCTCTGAATTTTTTAAGGTATTTAGGTATTCTATGTTACATAAAGATGCAGTTTAACAGAATACATGGAGAATTATGCATTTTCCACATCCTAAATGATATATTATCCTCCCTCTGTGACTTTAAGATTTAGTCATGAACAGAATATGGCTTAATCAACCATCTGTCTTGATTCATGTGGCTCTGGAAATGCTGGATGGTGTGTCAAGTTAATGAGACTCAGCAAAAGCAGAGAACTTATACAAGAAAGGAAGTGAGAGTGACAGCTACACAGAGAGATAAGATCAGGATAACGGAGCATATCAGCATGTAGTTAGAGGTCTGTCTTCAATACTTACTCATTTTCGAGAGTCGATTGGCCTACAGAGAGCTGATCTTGACTCACGGCTTCAGGACTGCAGGATTAGAGGAATGAGAATGACCGCAGATCCAGGGAGACACTGATCTCAAGTGGAGCCACAAGGTTAACGATGTTGAGGGGATGTTTACCAGAAACTTCATCAGTTCTCCAAAATAAAAGATGTCGAATGATGCCACTGATACCTTCTTTCTCTTTTTCTTCACTCTACTGGTCAAAAGTTTGGAATATAATTACAAATTTTTAAAATATGTTTTTGGAAGAAGCCTCTTATGCTTACCAAGGCTGCATTTATTTGAACAAAAACACAGTAAAAACAGTAATATTTCAACACTATTATTTTATCAGTACTTATTATTTTATCAGTATTAATGTGGTTGTATCTCTTTATTTATCTGATAATTTAAAAGTTTAAAAATGTACAAAAATGTTTGTAATTTATTCCTGTGATGGCAAAGCTGAAAGCCATTATTCCAATCTTAAGTGTCACATGATCCTTCAGAAATTATCAATGATGAAAACAGTTGTGCTACTTAATATTTTTGTGGAAGTCGTGATACACTACCATTAAAAATTTGAGTAAGTAAGAAAAAACGATAAGTATATTACTTACAGTAAAGACATTTATATTGTTACAAAAGATTTCTATTACAAATAAATGCTATCTACGGAGCCCTTGGTTGACATGCAAGAAAAAAAAAAGTAAACTGTGCATACGATTTACTATTTCGTTCCCTCGATCTGCTAAATCGTCCACACGATTTACTAATCCGTTCCCTCGATTTATAAATCGTGCGCACGATTTAGCCTACTTTATTTTTCCTGCATGTCATGTACGAGGCTCCACATGGCACCAGGATGCACTATGGGAAAAAGGCAAGCCGGCGGAGGCAGTGTGATGCTTTGGGAAATGTTCTGCTGGGAAACCTTGGGTCCTGCCATCCATGTGGATGTTACTTTGACACGTACCACCTACCTAAGCATTGTTGCAAACCATGTACACCCTTTCATGGAAACGGTATTCCCTGGTGGCTCTTTGCTAAATGACACTTCCAATATCTTTAGTTGTTGATAACTTTAGTTGTAATTTAGTCGTTTCAACTAACGATGAAAAGGAAACTAGATTCAAAAGACATTATAGGCTAAGCCAAAATTTCACACTATAAAGACAAGCCTGTAAAACCTGCAAAACCAGTTGAGACTTTTTTCCTTATTTTTGCATGCTCTCTTTCTCTCTTGTTCTCTCTCTCTTTATAATATACATACACTCACCTAAAGGATTATTAGGAACACCATACTAATACTGTGTTTGACCCCCTTTCGCCTTCAGAACTGCCTTAATTCTACGTGGCATTGATTCAACAAGGTGCTGAAAGCATTCTTTAGAAATGTTGGCCCATATTGATAGGATAGCATCTTGCAGTTGATGGAGATTTGTGGGATGCACATCCAGGGCACGAAGCTCCCGTTCCACCACATCCCAAAGATGCTCTATTGGGTTGAGATCTGGTGACTGTGGGGGCCATTTTAGTACAGTGAACTCAT
The DNA here is from genome assembly GCA_039654105.1 of Coreius guichenoti. Classification (NCBI taxonomy): domain Eukaryota; kingdom Metazoa; phylum Chordata; class Actinopteri; order Cypriniformes; family Gobionidae; genus Coreius; species Coreius guichenoti. The sequence continues at coordinate 5,893,489 of CM077168.1, forward strand.
TGTCATGTTCAAGAAACCAGTTTGAAATGATTCGAGCTTTGTGACATGGTGCATTATCCTGCTGGAAGTAGCCATCAGAGGATGGGTACATGGTGGTCATAAAGGGATGGACATGGTCAGAAACAATGCTCAGGTAGGCCGTGGCATTTAAACGATGCCCAATTGGCACTAAGGGGCCTAAAGTGTGCCAAGAAAACATCCCCCACACCATTACACCACCACCACCAGCCTGCACAGTGGTAACAAGGCATGATGGATCCATGTTCTCATTCTGTTTACGCCAAATTCTGACTCTACCATCTGAATGTCTCAACAGAAATCGAGACTCATCAGACCAGGCAACATTTTTCCAGTCTTCAACTGTCCAATTTTGGTGAGCTCGTGCAAATTGTAGCCTCTTTTTCCTATTTGTAGTGGAGATGAGTGGTACCCGGTGGGGTCTTCTGCTGTTGTAGCCCATCCGCCTCAAGGTTGTGCGTGTTGTGGCTTCACAAATGCTTTGCTGCATACCTCGGTTGTAACGAGTGGTTATTTCAGTCAAAGTTGCTCTTCTATCAGCTTGAATCAGTCGGCCCATTCTCCTCTGACCTGTAGCATCAACGAGGCATTTTCGCCCACAGGACTGCCGCATACTGGATGTTTTTCCCTTTTCACACCATTCTTTGTAAACTCTAGAAATGGTTGTGCGTGAAAATCCCAGTAACTGAGCAGATTGTGAAATACTCAGACCGGCCCGTCTGGCACCAACAACCATGCCACGCTCAAAATTGCTTAAATCACCTTTCTTTCCCATTCTGACATTCAGTTTGGAGTTCAGGAGATTGTCTTGACCAGGACCACACCCCTAAATGCATTGAAGCAACTGCCATGTGATTGGTTGATTAGATATTTGCATTAATGAGAAATTGAACAGGTGTTCCTAATAATCCTTTAGGTGAGTGTATATACTTTTTTTTTTTTAAATTACTAAAAATCATCTGTTTCCTCTATTTTCTCCTCAAAGTGCACTGCTTAATTTATATGTAAAAACACCAATATTTCCTTTAATGGGAGAATGTCCACAAAGCCCTAGAGACACTCCTCTTTAGAGGGTATCACTGTCGAGAAAGAAAAAACAAGTTCTGTATATGACAGAGACAAAAGTGAAACTTTGCTGGATTGTAACTGACTCAATCACGTACAAGGTGAGTTTAACATTTTTTCTCATACGATCTGTATGTAAATGTAAGTAAAGAATAATTGTGTCATAGTGAAATCAGGTGAAAAGTGTGATCTTAATCTCAACGACTTCATTTTAGCAAACAGAGCAGGTGGATTTTATCTTTCATGCAGTTGTGAATAAGAAACATTTTATTTAAATACTTTATGTTTAAAGTGTGTCTTGCGCTCTCTTGGTACCTTGCTTGTTTCTTCTTCTGTACTTAGTTAATATATTAAAACCAGTGATGATTTATCCTTTTAAAATGGTAATAATTTGGTTGTCCTTAAGATTTCAAGCAGTAAACACACAAGTGGACTGGCCATTATCACCTGTGGGAAGGTTAAACTCTCTCTTTTCTATCTACTCAGATTTGCAGGATGTCTGTGACAATGTCTCAGGGTGAAGGAGTGAGAGTGATCACCATCACCTCAAACCCCAACAGCAAATGGCCGATACTGTGTCAGATCCTGGGCACTTTGTGTTACAGCATGTGAAAGCAAAGATGACGAACGTCTATACAGCGCTTGGGGTGAGATAGATGCTGAAACTGACATTACAACTAAAGCCTGAAACACACTGCACAACCGTTGCCTAGATTTTTGAACATTCGAGCCGATTTTAGAGCGCATACAGTATTGTTTTCATTTGTTGCAACGAGGCAAGTTTCTGCGTTAGTTTGCTGAAAGTCTGGTAGTGTCACGTGTGAGCCTATGCTTATTTAAATTGACATTTTTTAAACTTTTGAGGTTAGGATTTAGAAATACTAAAGAAATTAGAAATACTGAATGATATTTAAGCTGTGATTAACTAAAAATCTAGTTTCTGTCTGTTCTTTTCTCAAAGCTTTCTTATGGCTTGAAAATGGTGTAAGTTTTGAAATATCAGTTTCAAAATCATTCTGGTACATGGCACACTGACTTTTAATAAGGCGAATGACTTCTGTTTCTTCTTGTCGTAAGTGAATTAAGCTGCAGGCACACTTGACTTTGAGATATTGCAATGAAGGGGATATAATGTGGTTGAATTATTGTTCAGTGTAATGCAATAAAAAGTAATGTTGTAATGTAACATTTTGAGAGTGTGTGTATAAATGACATGTTCTCTTGTTCCATAGTTTGTGCAGATTGCAGAAGGAATCCTCTATATTTTCACAGAGAATTTATTTACAAGACCTACATATGACAATGTGATATTTGATGCTTCATTTTGGATTGGTGTTGTGGTAAGTATTATACCTCATTCTGATTCTTATTGTGTTTCTAAATTGTTGTAAATCGAGTGAGTCCATTCACAAAGTTAATCTGAATAAATAATTAGAGTATTGATGACACAAAGTTCACATTTTGATGATTTTTATTTTAGAATGATGGGAAGTTGGTTGGCTCAATACTTGTCTGAACTTGTTTCGATGGACAAATTTTAAGCATTTCTTTGTTTTTTCCTTATAGTTCCTTGTGGTTGGAATCGTGTCTTTTGTTGCAGCTCAGTTTCCCAATTCATTTCTTGTAAGTCTTTAACAGTCATCGCATACAGTAGTTCAGACATTTCTGGTTTGGTAAGTTTTTTTTTAAGATGTCATCTCGTGTTTTGTGTATTACAGCTGCTCATCGCTGTGGGGCTGAACATAGTCAGCTTTGTTCTGGCTGTGATTGGCCTAGCACTGTATTCATGTATAGTTCTGGACCGCGATTATAGGAATACGGTAATTATTCTTTGTTTTCTTTAAAAGGTTTAGGACGAGGGTCTCAAATGAATGACCATTGAGGCACTTTTCAAATAATTTCAATTTATTTTTCAATTGCTTATACATAAATGTCTCAAAAACCATTTTTCATTTTCTTTATGCTTTATTTGAGATTATATATATATATATATATATATATATACAGTGGGGAGAACAAGTATTTCATACACTGCCGATTTTGCAGGTTTGCCCACTTACAAAGCATGTAGAGGTCTGTAATTTTTACCATAGGTACACTTCAACTGTGAGAGACGACATCTAAAACAAAAATCCAGAAAATCACATTGTATGATTTTTAAATAATTAATTTGCATTTTATTGCATGACATAAGTATTTGATCACCTACCAACCAGTAAGAATTCCGGCTCTCACAGACCAGTTAGTTTTTCTTTAAGAAGCCCTCCTGTTCTCCACTCATTACCTGTATTAACTGCACCTGTTTGAACCCGTTATCTGTATAAAAGACACCTGTCCACACACTCAATCAAACAGACTCCAACCTCTCCACAATGGCCAAGACCAGAGAGCTGTGTAAGGACATCAGGGATAAAATTGTAGACCTGCACAAGGGTGGGATGGGCTACAGGACAATAGGCAAGCAGCTTGGTGAGAAGGCGCAATTATTAGAAAATGGAAGAAGTTCAAGATGACGGTCAATCTCCCTCGGTCTGGGGCACCATGCAAGATCTCACCTCGTGGGGCATCAATGATCATGAGGAAGCTGAGGGATCAACCTAGAACTACATGGCAGGACCTGGTCAATGACCTGAAGAGAGCTGGGACCACAGTCTCAAAGAAAACCATTAGTAACACACTACGCCGTCATGGATTAAAATCCTGCAGCGCACGCAAGGTCCCCCTGCTCAAGCCAGACCCAGACCCGTCTGAAGTTTGCCAATGACCATCTGGATGATCCAGAGGAGGAATGGGAGAAGGTCATGTGGTCTGAGGAGACAAAAATAGAGCTTTTTGGTATAAACTCCACTCGCCGTGTTTGGAGGAAGAAGAAGGATGAGTACAACCCCAAGAACACCATCCCAACCGTGAAGCATGGAGGTGGAAACATCATTCTTTGGGGATGCTTTTCTGCAAAGGGGACAGGACGACTGCACCGTATTGAGGGGAGGATGGATGGGGCCATGTATCGCGAGATCTTGGCCAACAACCTCCTTCCCTCAGTAAGAGCATGGAAGATGGGTCGTGGCTGGGTCTTCCAGCATGACAACGACCCGAAACACACAGCCAGGGCAACTAAGGAGTGGCTCTGTAAGAAGCATCTCAAGGTCCTGGAGTGGCCTAGCCAGTCTCCAGACCTAAACCCAATAGAAAATCTTTGGAGGGAGCTGAAAGTCTGTATTGCCCAGCGACAGCCCCGAAACCTGAAGGATCTGGAGAAGGTCTGTATGGAGGAGTGGGCCAAAATCCCTGCTGCAGTGTGTGCAAACCTGTTCAAGAACTACAGGAAACATATGATCTCTGTAATTGCAAACAAAGGTTTCTGTACCAAATGTTAAGTTCTGCTTTTCTGATGTATCAAATACTTATGTCATGCAATAAAATGCAAATTAATTACTTAAAAATCATACAATGTGATTTTCTGGATTTTTGTTTTAGATTCCGTCTCTCACAGTTGAAGTGTACCTATGATAAAAATTACAGACTTCTACATGCTTTGTAAGTGGGCAAACCTGCAAAATCGGCAGTGTATCAAATACTTGTTCTCCCCACTGTATATGTGAAAAAATTAAAAAGTTTTTTTTTTTTTTTTTATTTTAGTTGTGAATTATATGGATTATATAATTTGGTTATCAGGTGTCCTTTTGAAGTCTCCAAATGTCTTTTTTAGAGAGACACCCAAATTTACCTTGAAAAAAGCTTGCAGAAAATACAGTTTTGTCAAAATCTTCCTCAAATTCTCGTCTTAATACTTTTTCTTGTCTTAATAATTTGCTTTCAAATTGCTTTTATTCCATGACATACTGATTTTTCCCATCTCTAGATGATAAGAGGGGCACTGGATGTCACTATGATAATTGTTTCAGTCCTTCAGATTTGTGTGACCCTCAGTTTCTCTCTCTTGGCTGTGAAATCGTTCGATACGAATGTTAGTGCAAAGGTGCAGTATTATCACTACAATTAAAACAGACAAACTACAGAGATCATGGCAATTTCAGAAAGCTGATCAGTGTATTAATCTTTCTTTTTGGTTTTGCAGTCTGTGGAGGACCCTCAATTTTACAAGCCACTTAAAGAAGAGGTCACTGTCAGTCATGTGCGTTAGAAAGACCTCGTAAAAAGTGAAATATACAATGTTAATTGAACTAACATTGTTATGTACAAGTACAGTTAATAGCAAATATCCTCTGTCTGCAGCACTACAATCATCATGATAATTGTTTATTCTTGCTGTTTATTATTTTTTCTTTACCTTAAACTTTTGTTACATTTTACAAAATATGGTACTTTTATAACATTCAGTTTCGTTTTCATGGACTTTGTATGTGCCTGTTTCCCTGAGCCTTAGTTCCTGTTTCCTTTTTTCCTGTATCCAGTTTGTTTCTATAGTTACTGATTTGGTTTCCTTGTTACTGATTATGTTAACCTGTCCCTTGTTCAGTTCTTGTTATCTTTTGCATATATAAATATATAGCCCTGTGTTTTCGGTACTGGTTTGTCGGTTATTGTCTTTATGTTGCTTGGGCAGATGTTATGTTGTTTTTTTTTTGCCTTTTGGATGTACCTTCTTGCTTTTGTTTTGTTAAATAAAGTATAAAATCTGCACATATACCCTTATCTCCTCATCCTTGCCTGCCTGAATGTGACAGAATTACCGAACACAAATAATGGATCTAGCAGCTGTCCACCTCCTCATTCCTCCCCCAGGATGACACCAGTGAGTTTTTAGACCTCACCCATCAGAACCACTATCCTGACTGCTTGTTAATCTTTTTTTAACAATCAACTTAATAATTTAAAACAGAAAATCCCCTTTCCTGTAAATGGTCCTTGAGGGAGATTTACAGATTTCTTCGAGCTGGTGCTCATCACGAGTAGATCCTCTTTCACTGTGGGTGGACTGGAGTAGGACTGTGATTGCCACTTCCCAGAGTCTGCCACTGACACCGAGCCGGAGCCCATGCCACCCGGATCCATCCCGGGGTTAGATCCTGTAGCCAAGTACATCCCAGAGCCCAAGCCAGGCCAGTCGCTATGTCTGTCCCAGAGGGAGTATTTATTCAGTTCAACATCATGGCATGCAGTCCCATCCATTCCTCCACACCTGAGGTAGATTTGTCCCAACTAGTCCCATTAGACTAGCTGGTTCTTCCTCCACTGGTTACGCCCAGCCTCCTAGTTCTTTTGTCTCCGCTGGTCCCCTCCAGTTCATAGCTCCTTTGTCTAAACTGGTCCCGTCCAGCCTCCTAGTTCCTTCGTCTCTGCTGGTCCTATCCAGCCTCCTAGCTCCTTTGTCTCCACTGGTTTCACCTTACTTCCTGGCTCCTCCTCCTAAGGTGTGGTCTTCTCACGGAGGAGCACCGGGAGGATAAAAGGAGGAGCGACGACAGTGAAGGCCGAAAGAGGACCAGGCCCTTCCTCCTACACTGGTTCCGCCCAGCTCACTGGTTCCGTCCGGCTCCCTGGCTCTGCCTCCTCCACTGGTTCCATCTGGTTCCCTAGCTCTGCCTCCTCCACTGGTTCAGCCCATTCACCTGGCTCCATGTCATCTTCCCGATTTGCCATCTCTCCTCAGCCCTCCGGTCATCTGGCCAGCCCATCCACCCATGGTTATAGGACCCAAGACCCTAGCCCAGGCCTCACGACCATATGGCTTCACTACGGTCTTCCGATCCCATCGCTCCCCCTCACCCCTTTGACCTGTTGGCTTCACCATGGTTTGTCGCTCCCTGGGCTTCGACGTGGTCTGTCAATCCTCCAGCTCCACCGGGCTCCCTTGTCCCTCTGGCTGCGCTTTGGTCCATCTTCACTCAGCCACGAACTTCTGGGGATCTGGCTGTGCCTTTGCCCTCCACTGGGTTTCTCCTTCTCTTCAGGTCCCACTGGCTCCACCTCATTCTTCCTTGCCCCCAGCTCTGCCTTGGTCCTCCGAGCCTACGGTGTAACCCTGGTTCTCTATCTGTTCATCTCTATCCCTCCGTCCTTGGTCTCCAGCCCATCTGACTCCACCTCGGTCTTCTATTCCCATAGCTCTGCCCTGGTCCACACCTTTAAAGGTTCCACCAAGGATTGTCAGCCCTCCGCCGTCCACTGTCTCTCGTGTTTGGGCGTTCAGCACGCTGAGGCGGCTTTCGTGGATGACTCATGTTCCCATTGCGGGAACATGGCCATCGCAGTACTACAGTCTAGACTCGAATACCTCAGACGGGGTGGAGTCCCATTGCGCATCCCCCGATCTAGTGGCCCTCCTGCTGCAAAGCAGAGGGCTGCTACTTTGGCTGATGCCTTTGGTGGAGACCTGAGGGTTACTGTGAGGGCACTCCCGCCGGGTCAACAGGCTCCTCGGGCCCCTCCCCCCTCCACTGCGCCGGTGGAGCTTCCGGAAGAGCAGCCTGGTCCTTCCCACGAGAGACCGTCTGTTACTTTCGGGGCTCCGGCTGAGGACATGGTCTCGATAGCTGCATCGGGGGACGAGCTAATGGACTCCGGAGATGAGGATTCGGCTGCGCTGCCCCCTTCTGGTGTGGTAGCGTTGCCCGAGTCCGATCCGGAGCTCACGGCTATGCTTGCCCGGGCCGCCGCCAGTGTTGGGCTCGAGTGGAACCCTCCACCGTGTCCCGAACCCTCGCGGCTGGATGATTGGTATCTCGGGACGGCCCGCGCTGGTTCTCAGCGCCCCGCCCCAGTACCTTTCTTTCCGGAGGTGCATCAGGAGCTCACGAAGTCGTGGATAGCGCCTTACAACGCTAGAAATCGATCGACTGACTCCTCCGTCCTCACTACCCTCGATGGTGGCGCAGCTAAGGGTTACGTGGAGATCCCCCCAGTCGAGCGGTCAGTAGCGATGCAACTGTGTCCGAAGACCGCTACTGACTGGCGCGGAAATCCGCGTCTCCCCTCCCGGGCGTGTAAGTTCTCGTCCGCACTAACGGGCAAGGCTTACACAGCCTGTGGAGAAGCTGCGTCATCTTTGCATGCCATGGCGCTCCTGCAGGTCTATCAGGCCAAAGCGCTCAAGGAACTGCACGAGGGTAGTTCCGACCCAGGGGTTATGCAGGAACTGCGTACCGCGACGGACCCAACCCGTCCAGGGTCCCGCAAAGTCCGCCGGCAAGCACAAGGGCAAGCGGCCCTGAGACGGGCAGCCCAGGGAGAAAAGGAGCTGCTCCAGGGGAGGTGGTGTCCGCACCCCTCCTCCCCCCGGAGGAGGACCGGGGGAAGAATGTCACCACTGGTCGTCGCAACATCCTGCCGCTGGCTCTCCGGAGTCCAGCGGTACCCACATTCTCAATAAAAGAGCAGTTTCCTCCCTCCCTGGGCCCCAAGAGGGCCAGGTTGGCAGTGTGCGACACCCCCGGGCCTCGCCACTCCTTTCCTCCCCTCTCCCCGTCGCCAGGGGGCAGCAGTATGGGCACCGAGGACGCCCCCGGGCCTCCTCACCCACACTCTGCCCCACCCTGGAGTACTCAGACAACACTCCGGGCCGCCTCCGGGCCTCCCGAGTCGGGTCTGTGTACACTTCGCTGCCCCACCCCTGGTACGTCTGTGGTGCCGTTGGTCCCGCTTGTTCGGTCTCTGGGAGCCTGGCTAGGTCTCGCTGGCTCATCCGTACTATCAGACTCGGCTACGCGATTCAGTTCGCGCTCCGGCCGCCCAAGTACAGGGGCATCCTCTTCACCACCGTGCGGAGCTGCGATGCCCATGTCTTACGGTCGGAGATCGATGTCCTGCTGGCGAAGGACGCGATCGAGCCGGTTCCTCCTGCCGATATGAGGTCGGGGTTCTATAGCCCCTACTTCATTGTACCCAAGAAAGGGGGTGGGTTAAGACCAATCTTGGACCTGCGCATTCTGAATCGGGCCCTGCACAAGCTCCCGTTCAAAATGTTAACGCAGAAACGCATTTTCGAATGCATCCGTCCCCGAGATTGGTTCGCAGCGATCGACCTGAAGGACGCGTACTTTCATGTCTCCATTCTCCCTCGACACAGACCGTTCCTATGCTTTGCGTTCGAGGGGAGGGCATATCAGTACAAAGTCTTGCCCTTCGGGCTGTCCCTGTCGCCTCGCGTCTTCACGAAAGTCGCGGAGGCAGCCATTGTTCCGCTCAGAGAACGCGGCGTTCGGATTCTCAACTATCTCGACGACTGGCTCATATTGGCCCAGTCCCGGGATCAGTTGTGCGAACACAGGGACCTGGTGCTCCGTCACCTCAGCCTGTTGGGCCTTCGGGTCAACCGAGAGAAGAGCAAACTCTGTCCCTCACAGAGGATCTCTTATCTCGGTATGGAGCTGGATTCGGTCAACCGGACAGCGCGCCTCACAGAGGAGCGAGTCCGGTCAGTGTTGAACTGCTTGAATACGTTCAAAGGCAGGACAGCGGTCCCACTGAAATATTTTCAGAGGCTCCTGGGGCATATGGCATCTGCAGCCGCGGTAACGCCGCTCGGATTGCTTCATATGAGACCGCTTCAACGCTGGCTTCACGACCGAGTCCCGAGATGGGCGTGGCAGAGCGGCAAGTACCGGGTCTCAGTTACTCCTTACTGTCGCCAAACCTTCAACCCCTGGGTGGACCCTTCGTTTCTACGGGCGGGAGTGTCCTTAGATCAGGTGTCCAGGCATGCTGTGGTCTTCACGGATGCCTCATCCACGGGCTGGGGGGCCACGTACAACGGGCACACAGTTTCGGGTCTGTGGACGGGGCCCCAACTGCGTTGGCACATCAATTGCCTAGAGTTATTGGCAGTACGTCTCGCCCTGGGTCGCCTCAAAAAGCCGCTACAGGGCAAGCACGTGCTGGTCCGTACGGACATCAACCGTCAGGGTGGTCTACGTTCCTGTTGCATGGTCCAACTCGCCCGCCATCTCCTCCTGTGGAGTCAGAAGCGTCTGAGGTCGCTTCGGGCCATTCACATCCCAGGTGCGCTGAACCAGACAGCCGACAAGCTCTCTCGTCAGTCAACACCTCCGGGAGAGTGGCGACTCCACCCCCGGAGTGTCCAGCTGATATGGGACCTCTTCGGAGCCGCGCAGGTAGACCTGTTTGCCTCTCCGGACTCGACCCATTGCCAGTTGTACTATTCCCTGACCGGGGGCACCCTCGGCACGGATGCACTGGCGCACAGCTGGCCCCGGGACCTACGCAAATATGCGTTTCCCCCAGTGAGCCTTCTTGCACAGACACTGTGCAAGATCAGGGAGGACGAGGAGCAGGTCTTGTTAGTTGCGCCCTACTGGCCCAACCGGACCTGGTTCTCCGAACTCACACTCCTCGCGACAGCCCCTCCCTGGCCGATCCCCCTGAGGAAGGACCTGCTTTCTCAGGGGCGGGGCACTCTATGGCAAACTCCATGTCTGGTCCCTGGACGGGACGCGGAGGTTCTAGGTGGCCTGCCTCAAGCAGTGGTAGACACCATCACTTCTGCTAGAGCCCCCTCTACGAGGCGCCTCTACACGTTGAAGTGGAACCTGTTCGCTGAGTGGTGTTCTTCCCGCCGGGAAGACCCCCGAAGGTGTTCGGTTAATGTCGTGCTTTCTTTCCTGCAGGATGGGCTGGAGCGAAGGCTGTCTCCCTCCACCCTCAAAGTGTACGTCGCCGCAATAGCGGCGTATCACGATGCAGTGGAAGGTAAGTCCTTAGGGAAGCACGACTTAATCGTCAGGTTCCTCAGAGGTGCGAGGAGACTGAATCCTCCTCGTCCAACCTCGATACCCTCTTGGGACCTAGCCCTGGTGCTCAGAGCACTTCAGGGTCCTCCCTTTGAGCCTTTGCAGTCTGCAGAGTTAAACATCCTGTCCATGAAGACAGTGCTCCTGACTGCATTGGCCTCAATCAAGAGGGTAGGGGACCTGCATGCACTTTCGGTCAACGAATCGTGCCTAGAATTCGGGCCGGCCAACTCTCACGTTGTCCTGAGACCCCGGCCTGTATATGTGCCCAAGGTTCCTACCACTCCCTTCCGGGATCAGGTGGTGAACCTGCAAGCGCTGCCTTCGGAGGAGGCAGACCCAGCCCTAGCTTTGCTCTGTCCCGTCCGCGCCCTTCTCGCCTACGTGGACCGAACTCAAAGCTTTAGAACCTCAGAGCAGCTCTTCGTCTGTTACGGAGGCCAGCAGAAGGGGAAGGCTGTCTCCAAGCAGAGGTTAGCCCACTGGATAGTGGATGCTATTGTCTTGGCTTACCAGTCCCAAGATGTGCCTTGCCCGTTCGGGGTGCGAGCGCACTCCACAAGGAGTGTAGCTTCCTCCTGGGCGCTGGCCCAAGGCGCCTCGCTGACAGATATATGTAGAGCTGCGGGCTGGGCGACACCTAACACGTTCGCTAGATTCTATAGCCTCCGTGTAGAGCCGGTATCTTCCCGCATCCTCGCCCCCAGTGGCCAGTAGCGCTAAGTGCCCGTTCTAGTGTCGGCTTGCAACGCCACTCCCGCCCTCTGGGCCGGATACGTGCGTCTATTATCTCCAGTTGTGTTCCCAGGCTGGGTGCCATATGTAGCGGTTCCCTAACGGCAACCCCATATGTGTATTCTCCACGGTACCAGCTACCCTACTTGGCTAGCCCCGTGTCTTTCCCTTGACAGAGCCCGCTCTGTCGTCTCTGGTGGTGTTCTTTCCCCCCTGGGATCAGGTTGGATCCACCCCAGAGACTGCCATATGTAGTACTACCCTGATAGGTTAGTCCTTATGTGTATTCCGCCACCTCTCCTTCCTCTGAAGGACGTGGCTCCGCAGCGTACCATCTCCACGAGACGGGCACGCTTTCCCAGCGTTATCCAATAGTCACACTGAGTGGGTCTTGCAGGAACAGCAGTGACTGACCTTCCCTGCCCGGAGCCCTGACTCCCACTCCAACATAGGTGTGGTCCAGTGAGCTCAGGCAGGGCGCTGGAAGGGCCAGCATCCCTGGCGTGTTGGTAGGGATCCCAATTCGTCGGTCAGTTCCGACGTACGTCGAACGTGACCGACTGAAAGGGAACGTCTCGGTTACGTATGTAACCCTCGTTCCCTGAAGGAGGGAACGGAGACGTACGTCCCGTCGCCAGGTGCTGTGCTTCAGCTGAAGGCCCGAGTCACTCGTCCCGGCTCCTCAGTTGAAAAGCGATATGCGGTGCTTCCACTTCCGTATTTATACCCGCGATGCGGGGCGGGTCGTGGAATGCGTCAACCGCATGCCAATCTTCATTGGCTCGTTTATAACACTCGAAGTAGATTGGTCTCTGAAAATAGATCCCAATTCGTCGGTCAGTTCCGACGTACGTCTCCGTTCCCTCCTTCAGGGAACGAGGGTTACATACGTAACCGAGACGTTACAATTATTCATGATGCAATACAACGCATTACAAGGCATAATTAATGCATCAAAAATAATTTTATAATGCATTATACATAAAGGCTTTAAGTAAAGTGTTACCTTCTGTTCTTTTGAACCTTTTATTCATCAAAAAAATCCTAATAAAATTTATCATGATTTCCACAAATATTAAACAGCAACATGTTTCCAACATTAACCTCTGGTTTCACAGACCAGGCTTAAGATAGTCCCAGATTAAATGCATGTTTGAGCTGTTTTAACTGAAAGCAGCTTGCACTGATATATCTTAAAATATGTCAGTGCCATTGTTTGTCTCAAGATGCACACCAGTAATGTTTTTTAATTAAAGGTACACTAGGTAACTTTTTTTGTTCAGAATTTACAAAATTTATATAATGAACGAGTACATAATGAATCCATCTTCCAACCCGTGTTTTTGTCCTGAGTCATACAGTACACCTAATAACTTAATGTTTACAAATCAGACTATTTTAGACCGAGAGGGACGACAACCTCTGCGGAGTAGCCCAGTACCTGCATGACCCGTCATATACGTAAACCGAGAGAAGTAGTGTAATATCATTAAGGTATAAATACCTTTTTAATTGATTATTAAATTATTTAATTAAGGTTTATACATAGTTTCCATGACAGAGTTCAAGATACATTTTTTCATTACTACTGGAACTGCCAGTTTGCTACGTTTCAAATTATTATATAACAGCAAGCACAAACTATGCAAAAGTGGCAGCCCTTCCGGCGCACTCAGTGTCCGAATTCACTCAATTGTTTTCATTCACTCCTTCAAGTTGACTATATTAGTGGAGTAATGTAGGGCATAGTGAATGAGGGTATAGCAAACGATTTTGAACACAGCCCCCTACAGTCATTTACTTTCATTCTCGTAACTTCCTTCTTCTCTCGTGAGATTGCGGGTTGCTAGTATGTTTGGACAAACAACATTCCTCTTTCAGTTTTTGGGAAATCAAAAGGAGTGTCTCTGTCGAGAAAGAAAAAACAAGTTCTGTATTTGCCAGAGATAAAGAGTGTGAAACTTTGCTGAATTGAAACTGACTTAATCACGTACAAGGTGAGTTTAACACTGTCTTTTTCATACGATCTGTAAAACTTACACGCTATTGTAAATGTAGATAAAGATTATTAATTGTGTCATTGTGAAATCAGGTAAAAAGTTTGAATCAAATCTTGGTAATCTAATTTCAGCAAACACATTGCAGGTGGAATTTTCAAACTTTGTTCTCCCTAAAAGAAAATTTCAATCTGTTAATATTTGTTAATGCATTGTGAACTAACATGAACATTTTTATTAACAAAGGTTTGCTCATTGTTAATGTTAGTTAATGAATAAACAAATGAGACCTTGTTGTAAAGTGTTACCAAAACGTTTTTGCCTTGCATGTTTCTTCTCCAGACCATCATATAATACTTACTTATTTATTACTTTATTCTGGTTCTCGAATCTGATTGGTTGAGAGCCTTTTCCAGTCATGCGATATTCTACCATTATCACCATTTGTATCACTCTGCTTCTAGCATTTCTCACAGTGTCATGGTGGATGATCAAACCCACCTTAATTGTACAAATACTAGGCTACTGCTGTGTCATGGAATGTAGTTTTTCCAGTCCTTCAGGAGATTTTGCCGCTGGCTTTTAGATAGCCACCACTGGGCACTGGGCAATAAAGCTAGAGATGAACGGTATTTTTAAATGTATTAAATATCATATCTGTGTCCTCTTATGTCAGATTTTTACATTTAACCAATCAATTCAATCAGAATAAGAAGACACTGTATGGCTATTACCAATTAAATAAAGTCAGTATCAACAAAATCCATCTTTGTATTTACACTTACTGTTTAATGCAGCTCAGATGCGGCATACATGGATTTACACTGCTCTTGCATAATCAGTGTTGGTGTAATGCATTACTAACTAATTCATTAATTACTGTAATTGAATTACTTTTCCTTCAAAAAGTAAATTAAGGAATTACTCTTAATTACTTTGTAATTTAATTACAGTTACTGTACTTCTGATTCTGATTCCATTAAATACTATATAGACTACAACAACTGTATACAAAACAAATTTTACATCTTATGTTAAAATGTAATGTAACCTTCTCCCTTTAAATACCTTGGTCAGTTCAAGAATAATTTATGCATTTTTTTTATATTATTTATTTGAAAGAATTAAAAGAGCAGCTTCATGTCTATCTTTATATTGTTCAACTGGAGGAGGTTGATATGGGATTTAGAAAGTACTTAGTAATAAGTAATGGAATGGTTTTTAGAAAGAGAGTAAATAGTAAAGTAATCTAATTACACTGTTAAAGATGTAATTAGTAGCTAGTAATTCATTAAATAATTTGCTACTTTAAAAAAAATGTATAATAGGCTACTTTTTAAATATGAAACTAAAACCGCCAGTAGGTGGCGACAAGCCACTGTATTAAATGAGTTGAATTCTTCATTCAACCGATACGTTCAAAAAACGACTGTATTTATGAATTGGTAGCTTAAATAAATAATTAACTCATCTGATTAGTTCAAAAACGCTGATACTTTGAGGAATAAATCACATTGTTGCTCGGAGACTCATTGGTTCTGCTGTTTGTTCTGTTTTCTTTGACAGCAAAAACAGAATGTGTCTATGAAAGTTACTCAGTAACTTTTTTTTTTTGTTGTTGTCACCGTTGTCACGGTGCAGATGTTCGGACAGCACTGTTGCTTGTGTGATAATTCGTATATCATAGATTTATGTTATAAATATAAAGAACAGGAACTCGTTAGCCTAAATAGATTTTTTCTGATGACATTTCTGCCCCGCTATGGCAGTAAGATGGGGAGAGCGCTCAAAACCCTTCAGATCGCATAGTTTAGTGGAAAAATAACAGAAACGATGCGTGGACATGAGAAAAGAGAACCGTCTAGACGCGGCTCTCTGTGCGCGCAAGTTTTTACGCATCTTTTCGCGAAACGGTTTAAAATCATTTGAATGCTTAAACTGAAAAAAAGAGACTTAAATTAGGCTTTCTAGTTTCTAAATAACAAGCAGATTTTTTGATGGCAAGCAACCGAAAACCACGATCTCTCTCAAATCTGGAGCTGAAATATTGAAATTGGTTATCTGGCGTGGGGCCAGGGTGGCCCAAGCTTCTGATTGGGTGGGCCAGGTCCACCCTGGCCCCCAGTGGAGCCGGGCCTGATTTGGCTATTCATAGTTTTCAGTCACGTGACTGTCGCGGAGCCTTGGAGGGCAAAACCGCCATAGAACTGCAGCACAAGCCTGTCAAATTTCCATCTTAAAACAAAAATATGTAAACAAGATGCACGTTTTGAGCACTTATGATCCACATACAGCACCTGCTGCAGTATATCACTAAAAACAGCGGGACGTTTTTAAAACGCTTAACGTGAAAAACGCTATAGGGTTGCACCAATAAGGATTCAATTAAGCAAAGTTTAACGCTAATCTAGGATTTCTTGATATGGGTTTTATTTTAAATCGAGTTGTTGCACCACTTAATTTTAAACAGATTAATTACGCAGTAAAACCGTTAGAATTATAGAGCTGATCAAACAGCAGACGGAGGGTGAACTGACGACAGGCTAAAGAATCCTTATTTGTGCAACCCACCCTTAAAGTGCCATAATGTACTAACACAGTGATATTAAAAGATCAAATTCAGTTTACACCTTTTTGATGATGCGTACTATATACAGGCGAGCAGATGAGCCAAGAATATGAACGCAACGTGTTTTCTTTATAATGGGTTTCGATGGGGAAAAACACTTAACGAGAAACCTTGTCTTGCATTCATATTCGGTGTTCATCTGCTTACCTGTACAAAGTATGCACCATCAATAAGGTATATATTGAATTTGGTAATTTAATATCACTGTCTTACTGCATTAATACTGACTACAAACCTGGTAAAAATGACTGGCGGGCAATGGAGGAAAGCCTTGTTTTGCCCTCCAGGTGGGCGTTCCTATAAGCGTGTGACGTCACGTGAAAACTATGAATAAATCGGCAGTGCGCAAATAATATTGCATGTCATTCTTCATGATTTGTGAATTCGGGTGACGTAGTCTTCCGGTTTCTTAATTTTTAAAGTCTGTTTCCAATAAAGTTTAGCCTGATTTGTGAAAACTTTCACAATCGCATTTTATCGCGTTTCAGTGTTTCTCACTGCTCTTTTTCTTGTGTAATAATGACAAACAGGCTGTGCCAATTAATATTTCAAAATACATGTTTGGTTAGTTTACCGTTCCTTGAGTCCTTAACTTTACTATTCCGATTTATGAAAGGTTTCACAGTACAATTTTTCTCAGTTAACCCTTTCCTGAGTCCTTAACTTTACTATTCTGATTTTTGAATTCTTTTACTGTACAATTTTGATGTTAACCCTTAATTGAGTTCTTCACTTAACTATTTCCGATTTGTGAAAGGTTTCACAGTAGAGTTTTTCTCAGTTAACCCTTTCCTGAGTCCTTAACTTCACTATTCTGATTTGTGAACTCTTACAGTACAATTATGATCAGTTAACCCTTAACTGAGTCCTTAACTTCACTATTCTGATTTGTGAAAGGTTTCACAGTACAGTTTTGGTCAATTAGCCCTTCCCTGAGTGCTTAACTTTACTATTCCGATTTGTGAAATCTTTCACCGTACAGTTTTGGCCATTTAATCCTTCCCTGAGTGTTTATATAATAATTGTGATCAAACTATTCAAATATAGTTATATATAACCACTTTTGTTATAATTTGGCTGAACCTGAAATGGGTCATACCATTGACATTTCCAGTGAAGCTGAAGTAAATACACTAGAAAACCCCTCTCATTCAAGGAGGTGCATTTATTGTATGGATGGAGAAAGAGCATAAGTGTTTAAAACACATATGCACAGTTCAGCTGAATGATAAAGTTTATCCTCTGTAACTTTAACTTATAGCTGTTAAACTGAATTTACGAAGCAAACTGTTTTTTGAAATACTGTACACTGTGCACTGTCCACTGTGAACTTATGGATATAAACTGCCTCTGTAACACCAGGGCAGGCAGGATACATGCAGCAAGGCAGAGGGTATTGGCTAAATATTGCCAAGTTTAATTAAATGAAAAGGGCAAAACCAAAGTTACAAGCAACAGCGACTCAGAACAGGCGAACAACAGGCGAAGGTCATACACAAACACACAATCTAAATGTTAACTGAGTACAGGGCGGAGGCAGACAGTGAAATCCAAGGAACAGGCAGAAAATCAAAAGAACCAGGACACAGGAGAAACAGGATACTATGGCTTAGAATTGCAGTGACACAAACAAGACTTAGCGATAAATTACTGAATTGACCAGGCTTATAAAGGGTGAGCTAAACAAGGTGATGACACACAGGTGAAAGAAATCAGGGATAATGAGTCCGGGCAATGGGTTATGGGAGATGTAGTGTATGAGGGAATGAAAATAGTCTCTGATGGGACGAGACTCTGGAATGGCGGCCATGGCGGGACGAGACTCTGGAATGGCGGCCATGACGGGACGAGACTCTGGAATGGTGGCCATGACGGGACGAGACTCTGGTGGCCATGACGGGACGAGACTCTGGAATGGTGGCCATCTTGGCTGAAGACGCTGGACTGGCGGCCATTTTGGCTGAAGACTCAGGCAGAAAATCAAAAAAAACTATGGGTTATGGGAGATGTAGTCTATGAGGGAATGACAATAGTCTCTAATGGAGTGCCCCCTGGTGGCTCTCAAGAGCACTCCAGCTGGTGATCGTAACAGTGCTCAAATGTGAACTATTGCGAGAATACTTTAGGTACACTTTAAATATCTTGCATTTAAAGACTGAGTTTATACAGTGATCATACTATCCTTACTAATATTGATATTAAAACACATTTTAGGCATTATATTAAGAAATGTGCAATAATCACAATGCACCAAGGCCATTATCACCTGTGGGAAGGTTAAACTCTCTCTTTTCTATCTACTCAGATTTGCAGGATGTCTGTGACAATGTCTCAGGGTGAAGGAGTGAGAGTGATCACCATCGCCTCAAACCCCAACAGCAAATGGCCGATACTGTGTCAGATCCTGGGCACTTTGTGTTACAGTCCAGTGTGTGCCGTATCACAGCATGTGAAAGCAAAGATGATGGGCATCTTTACGGCACTTGGGGTGAGACTCTGAAACAGACATTACAACTAAAGGCTGAAATACACTACATGACTTTAGGCTAGATTTCATCATATAAAGTTAAAGCAATCGAGTCTCTTCAGAAAATTTGGACTAAACCACTCAATTCATATGGACTAGTTTTACAATCTCTTTATGAACTTTTTGGAGCGTCAAAGTGGTAGTTGCGCAGCTGTCTATGGAGGGACAGAAAGACCCTCGAGAAAGAAACACGTTTGATATTTTGAGCCAGTTTTAGAACACACATTGCTTTCATTTGTCATGCATCTCTTACCAACGAGGTGCATGTTTCTGCGCGAGTTTGTTGTTTTCGGAACGATGTGACAATCTGGTAGTGTATGATATTCGGTCGTTTAGTGTTTGATGCAAAGTTGTGCTCTGTAACCATTTACAAAGTCAGCAAGAGTGTGATGCCTAGAGTTTTAAATTCTTTTCAGATTTGAAGTCATGTAGTGTGTTCCAGCCATGACTATTTATTATATGACGATTAACTGACTGAAATATTTGCAACAAATAAATGTAAGTAAAGTAAATGGAGTTTTTAAACATGACAAACATAGATTTTATATTTCAACACTGAAGTGCAAGTAATTAAACTGTATAACAGTTTCCACACACTTTATGGACTTAATATTATATATGTTAAAAATATGTTATTTACTTATTTACTTATTGTAAATGCAAATGGTGTTTTCACTTTTTGAGTAAAATTTCATACTTGGTGAGCTTCAATGATAATAGAAAGAAAATATATAAACAATGGATTTGGAGCAAGA
Organism: Coreius guichenoti; assembly: GCA_039654105.1. Classification (NCBI taxonomy): domain Eukaryota; kingdom Metazoa; phylum Chordata; class Actinopteri; order Cypriniformes; family Gobionidae; genus Coreius; species Coreius guichenoti. The sequence continues at coordinate 5,912,925 of CM077168.1, forward strand.
ACTAGACTTTGAGACATTGCAATGAAGGGGATAACGTGATTATTGGACAATGCAATGCAAAAAAAAATTAATGATGTAAGTTTTGAGATTCATCACAATACAAACTGGTGTATAAATTACATTGTTCTCTCATTCCATAGATTGTGCAGATTATAGTAGGAATCCTCAATATCATAACTGGGATTTTATTTTCAAGCTTTGGGATACACGATCACATTATGATGTCTGATGCTCCATTTTGGCTTGGCGGTGTGGTAAGAATTATGCCTCATTCTGATTATTGTGTTTCTAAATTGAAAAATTAGTGAGTCCATTCACAAAGTTAATCAGGATTAATTTAGGATGTTGTTGACATGAAGTTCACATTTTGATTATTTTCAGGATGATGGAAAGTTGGCTGATTTGCAATACTGTAATTCATCATAAGCATGTCTTTGCTTTTTTGTTTTAGTTCCTTGTAGTTGGAATCGTGTCTATTGTTGCAGCTCAGTTTCCCAGCAGTTTTATGGTAGGTCTTTAACAGTCACATATAGTATTTTACATTCAGACATCTCTGATTTGCAGAGGTTTGTTAAAGATGTCATCTCATTGTGATTTGTGTATTACAGGGTCTCATCGCTGTGGTGCTGAATAAAGTCAGTGCTGTTCTGGCTATGATAGGCCTAGCACTGTATTCATGGGACTTGATGAGCCTTCACAGGACTGGAGTTCTGTACTATGAGTATATGAACTATGATATGGTAATTATACTTTATTTTATTTAAAAGGTTATAATTGGTTTTCTTTTTTCATTTATAATTCCAAGTCAAACACAGACTCTCAAGTTTTAATAGTTTATACCAAAGTCGCTATAAGGCAAGGCATTTCACTTCATGGCCATCTTTGAAACGCCTCTCAGGCAGCTATTTCAGTCATGCCAGTACAGCTGCTATCTCTTTGAATGGGGAAACATCAACTTCTCCAAAGCTGTTCACCAAGCTTACGATTAAATTTCATATTTGAAAACACCAATGAAATCTGACAACAACCGTCTCATAAATTTTGATGCTCACGTGCCCACTGTTGGTGCTTTCGGCGGTGGACGGGTCAGCATGGGCACCCTGACTGGTCTGCAGCAATGCAGCCCCATACGCAACAAACTGCGATACACTGTGTATTCTGACACCTTTCTATCAGAACCAGCATTTTGATCAGAAATTTTAGCTACGGTAGCTTGTCTGTTTGATCAGACTACACAGGCCAGCCTTCGCTCCCCACGTGCATCAATGAGCCTTGGCCGCCCATGACCCTGTCGCCGGTTCACCACTGTTCCTTCCTTGGACTACTTTTGATAGATACTGACCACTGCAGACCGGGAACACCCCACAAGAGCTGCAGTTTTGGAGATGCTCTGACCCAGTCGTCTAGCCATCACAATTTGGCCCTTGTCAAACTCGCTCAAATCCTTACGCTTGCCTGTTTTTCCTGCTTCTAACACATTAACTTTGAGGACAAAATGTTCACTTGCTGCCTAATATATCCTACCCACTAACAGGTGCCGTGATGAAGAGATAATCAGAGTTATTCACTTCACCTGTCAGTGGTCATAATGTTATGCCTGATCGGTATATATATACACATATATACACACACATATATTATATAAATACTTTTATGTTAGATGCGATTAATCACGATTAATCAATTGACAGCCTTAATTATTACTGATATATTTTAATTTCTTAATTAATTGTGATTATTTTATTGATAGCGATAGTTTTTAACAGTAGGAAAAAATAAACATGAATATTTATGTGGGGGGGGAGCAGAAAAGTTATAAAATAAATTATTATTATTATTATATGTTTTACTTTTTGTTGATTTTTTTTTTCTCATTTCAGGTTTATACATCTAACATTAGCCTAGATAAAGAGAGATACACTATCACTTAATACAAATTAAATATCTCCCAGATTTCCAAGTTGCTTTGGCTTCTGTACAGTGACTGATCTTTCCTATCTTTAGATGATCCGTGAAGGAGTGGATGCCGCTATGATGATCTTTTCAGCCCTTCAGCTCTGTGTGACCCTCAGTTTCTCTGTCTTGACTTTGAAAGAATTGTTTGAAACGGTTGTGAGTGCAAAGGTGCAGTATTATCATTACAATTAAAACAGACAAACTGCGGTGATCATGGTGATTTCACAAAGATGATCAGTGTATTAATCTTTTCTTTTCCTTTTGTTGCAGTCTGTGGAGGACCTTCACTTTTACAAGCCACTCAAAGAAGAGGTCACTGTCAGTCATGTATGTTAGAAAAGGCAACTAGTGTTGTTATACATGTACAAATTTTCTCTCATGTAGAATAGCAAAAATTAAATTTTGCAACAGACCTTGGAGCTGCTTTTTGAAATCAATGACTATAAAATAAAACTTTGAATTTTGATGCATTTATAAAGTTATGTTTAGTTAAAATCTCTGTCTTCATGTCTCATAACTGACCTTGGACAAAGCTTCTTTCAAAGGTGTTCTCAGCACCAGACCTGGAACATTCTGGGTTGCATGGTTTGAACAAACCAGTTTGAACAAACAACAGTCATGTCAGCTGGCATAAATGGCAATAAAACAAACCAATGATGTGGAACGTTTACTAGTGGCATCCACGCACTTTATGAAACAAAGGCTGAGCAAATAAACACCATTATTGAGTAGGCCTATTTATTCTGCACTGAGAGTTTTACTCATTCCCAAAGGATTTTGAATGAACTGTTGCCACAAAGCATGTTTGAGAGAAATGTCATGGGTTATTAATATTTTCAGTTTAATACAAAGCACAACAAAATTTGATATTACTGTATTCTAATCTAATAAAGTTATAAATGCAAAATGTATTGTGACAAGATTGAAATAACCTAGCACTTTAGCTTTAACAATGATAAATTACTATTACTATGTACACTTTTGGACAGCCAATTTATCTGAAAAACCGACTTTAAAGAAAGTAATGTATTATTTGTATTTGGCCCCTGTATATTGATGTCCCTGTCACAAACTGGACAAATCAATTGGTAAATGTGTGGTGAACTTCTGAAATTATGAGGAAGGTTATTTTTAGGACACCATTTATCCTATACTATTAACAATGCTATAACATTATAAATGTCCATATTAACATACATTATATTGCCAAAAGTTTTGGGACGTCTGCCTTTACTTGCACATGAACTTTAATGACATCCCATTCTTAATCCGTAGGGTTTAATATGGAGTTGGCCCACCCTTTGCAGCTATAACAGCTTCAGATCTTCTGGGAAGGCTTTCCACAAGGTTTAGGAGTGTTTACGGGAATGTTTGACCATTCTTCTAGAAAGCGCATTTGTGAGGTCAGGCACTGATGTTGGACGAGAAGGCCTGGCTCGCAGTCTCCGCTCTAATTCATCCCAAAGGTGTTCTGTCAGGTTGAGGTCAGGACTCTGCAGGCCAGTCAAGTTCCTACACACCAAACTCGCTCATCCATGTCTTTATGGACCTTGCTTTGTGCACTGGTGTGCAGTCATGTTGGAACAGGAAGGGGCCATCCCCAAACTGTTCCCACAAAGATGTGAGCATGAAATTGTCCAAAATGTCTTGGTATGCTGAAGCATTAAGAATTACTTTCACTGTAACTAAGGGGCCAAGCCCAACCCCTGAAAAACAACCCCACACCATAATCCTCCCTCCACCAAACTTTACACTTGGCACAATGCAGTCAGGCAAGTACCGTTCTCCTGGCAACCCCCAAACCCAGACTCGTCCATCAGATTGCCAGACAGAGAAGCGTGATTGGTCACTCCAGAAAACACGTCTCCACTGCTCTAGAGTCCGTGCTTTACACCACTGCATCCGACGCTTTGCATTGCACTTGGTGATGTAAGGCTTGGATGCAGCTGCTCGGCCATTGAAACCCATTCCATGAAGCTCTCTGCGCACTGTTCTTGAGCTAATCCGAAGGCCACATGAAGTTTGGAGATCTGTAGCTATTGACTCTGCTGAAAGTTGGCGACTTCTGCGCACTGTGCACCTCAGCATGCGCTGACCCCACTGTGTGATTTTACGTGGCCTACCACTTCGTGGCTGAGTTGCTGTTGTTCCCAATTCCCACTTTGTTATAATATCACTAACAGTTGACCGTGGAATATTTAGTAGTGAGGAAATTTCACGAATGGACTTATTGCACAGGTGACAACCTATCACAGTACCACCCTTGAATTCACTGAGCTCTTGAGAGTGACCCATTCTTTCACAAATGTTTGTAGAAGCGTCTGCATGCCTAGGTGCTTGATTTTATATACCTGTGGCCATGGAAGTGATTGGAACACCTGAATTCAAAGATTTGATGGGGTGTTGCAATACTTTTGGCAATATAGTGTAAGTTTATAGTGTAACACTGATCAATAATAATCAAATCCTCTATAAACACTGCAAATGTAATGATGATCGCAGGCACTGAGGTGCAACTTTCATTATATGCCTCCTCTCACCCGGCATGATTTATGTATTTTGACTGTATTTCGCCCCCTCACATTCACATGTGGCCAAAACTCAACGGTGAGTTACTAAGATCATTGTGAATGGTGGACACTGCCTGCCAATGTCATGCTCAGATGTAAATTGAATGTCTAAATGAAACTAAATTATATCTAGTGAATAGATTTTCTCCATGCTACTTTCTTCAAGTGAGGCAAAAGAGATGCTGGCTCTCTCAAAACCTTTAACAGCTCATTTCATGATATGGATTATATTCTGTTTTATCTAGTAATCTGTAATACTCCCTATTATAGAAGAAAAGGTTATATATAGAACCTTAAAGCGTTCTGTCTTCATGTATAGAACCTTTTAAGTTTCACATCAAGGGATAATTTTATGGATTTTGTTTTAATGAATTTAGTTTTATATATGTATTTTTTATTTGTATATATTTTAGGGTATTTCACTGCTGTGGTTTGCCTAAAAACAAACAGTCTTGCAATTCTGGGCTATTGCGGCGGAGCCATTATTTATTTTCATAAAAGCAACTGTTATCATCTTTCCTCACATGCTGCAGGATCAAAACAGCACAAAGTTGCACAAAAAAATTCAATTCTAAGTTTTCAGTCTGTATGTTTCGACCATATAGCTAGAATTAAAATGAATGGATGCCTCACAAAATCATGACACAAAACTGGAACTCGACACCATTGAAGTACCAAAATAGAGGTCTGTATGTTTTGTGCACAATATGAAGCCTTCTGAAGCAATATAGCTTTGTATGAGGAAATTTTGTTATTCACTGAAAATGTTCCTCCAGCTTTCAAATGGCATTCTTCATTCTGCATATTTGAATGCTCAATTGTAACACATTCAAGAACATGGCACTGGGCTTCAATGATGTCAAACCTGGCTCACTCTTTTTCAATGTGTTTCAAAACAGTTTTGAATGCTTCGGAAACGGGAAGATTTTTAGTGTAATAAATGTGCATGTGCTTCAAAAGACTTGGACTATATGGATTCATTTTATACTACTTTCATGGTAATTTCAGATGTGGTTATCTAACTGTTCTGGTATGGAAAAGTGAAAATTTCTTCAAATTTCTTCTTTTGTGCTTCACAGGAAAAAAATGGAGAGTGAGTAAATCATTTTTGGGTGAACTATATTCCACATAAGGAGAAAATCTTACGTTTGGATGCTAGTATGGACTAGTTTTATGATCCTTCTATGGTACTGAAAGCATCAGTCCTCATAAATAAGTCCTGAAGGATAAAGATCATTTTAACAGCTCAGTGCTAAGCAGAGCACAGAGACACAGGAGTGGCTGCGTCTCACTCACATTCTGGTGTAATTGCCACATCTTACCCGTGTGAAAACTTCTATTGTATTAGAAATGTAGGTAAAAGATAGGTAAAAAAAAATATATATATATATATATATATATATATATATATATAGAATAAAATGTAATTAACAAGTTAAATCAGGTTTTATTTATGTTAATATTACACCTACTATATATACAGTGGGGAAAACAAGTATTTGATACACTGCTGATTTTAATTTAGACTGCAATGATATTTTAATATTCTTTGTTTACCTACAAATTGTCATTGGTGTAACTCTCAAAATATATAATTTTTTTAAATTATATATTCTTGTTTTAGCAAGAGTAAAAGTAGAAACAATAAAAAGAAAGTAAGTAAAGAGAAACAAGATATTTTTCACTGTTCCCTGTGATTTTATAATTCATACATCAGAGAGTTAAAATGGGGAAAAGAATTGTCCTGAGCAATGGGACATAGTGTGCACTTCTCAGCACAATTCAACAAGCTCAAGAGTGTGGTGTGAGTTCTGTTGGAAAAAGCAAACATTTTTTATTATGCCAAGAATTAAAGCTTTACTAGTGCTTCGCTCCTGTGCTGAAGAAACTGTAGTGTGAAAAGACTCATCATTGTAATAGTTTTTTCACAATGCCAAATACGAAATGGGAGGATTTCTACTCTCCAAATGCCAAAGTGCTTTTCTGTCCTTTAGTAGACAGTACAACAGAAACAGAAAAATATGTTCAAAATATTATTAGCATTAAGAAAAAGCAGTGCTGGGGAAAATTACTGTTAAAAGCATTGTAAAAAATGGTCGTGATTTTAACGGTAAAAGACTGTAAAAATGCTTTGATTCATCATGTGACTCTCATCACCACTGTGATTGGTGGTTGTCAGTATATGTCAAAGGTACATAACAGATATTAGTATTTCAATAGGTTGGTAATTTAACATTATGTCAGTTGATGAAATACGGTTATTTACTGTAAATTTAACTTAAATCTGCAAAACCTAAAATGTTGCTACCGTATTTTTTACGGTAAAGTTTTGGCAACCACAGCTGACGTTTTTTTACCGTAAATTTTACGGGGATTTCTTTTACAGTGCACGTTACTTTTGCAATACTTTTTTGCCTGAAAATTCTGTCAATGGTGGAGAAAGAGTAAATTATTGTAGGTTTGGGTAAGAGTATGCATTTTTCTGTTTTTATTCATTTTGAGGAATACTGAATCTGTTTTGTGCAAGTGAGATGAGTAAATGCCTGCTCACATTTAGTCTAAAACTACAATAACCATCATGTTTACACACAACGCCTCTGAACCTTACTCCTTATTTCTCTCAACATGGGGACAGGAGAGCTGTCAGTCTATAAATGGGAAAACAAAGTAACTTGCATTACTTATTTGAAAAAGTAACTAGATATTTTGTTGTAAATTTAAAAGTAATTCGTTACTTTACTAGTTACTTGAAAAAAGTAATCTGATTATGTAAATGCCTAGTTCTGTCATGAAACTCTAGATGGCACAGGCTGAAGGGCAGCTGATGATATTCACAGTGTTAACTACTTGGCACAGGCTGATTGCTTCATGTCACATCTGCAGCCAATGAGCTTGCTGCTCAACATTTAAATGGCTGGTTAGTGGTTACCATTCACTATAGCAGTTTGCAGCGCTCTTTCAGAGTTGGTCTAAAACCCTCCAGCAGTGTGTCGTGTATGTATTGGCAGTAGCAAGTTCCCATACTTGCTCTGCAGCAGCAGCAATAATCTGCAACAACAGCAAAAATCAGCAGCGTAGCAGATCTATTCCGCCAAGACCAAATACATTAACATTGTCATATCCATTTCCATGCAAAAAAATCTTCCAAGAGTCGTCATGATAGAACTCGCGTTACTTGTAAAGCGTTACCCCCCAACACTGGTAAAAAGCATGCTATATGTAAATGCTACCAGACTTATGACTATGTTTGTTTGTAAAAGAGTTTTTTAAAAACCGTATTTTACATTTTAACTACATTTCTAATACAATAGAAGTTTTCACACGGGTAAGATGTGGAAATTACACCAGAATGTGAGTGAGACGCAGCCACTCCTGTGTCTCTGTGCTCTGCTTAGCACTGAGCTGTTAAAATGATCTTTATCCTTCAGGACTTATTTATGAGGACTGATGCTTTCAGTACCATAGAAGGATCATAAAACTAGTCCATACTAGCATCCAAACTAAGATTTTCTCCTTATGTGGAATATAGTTCACCCAAAAATGATTTACTCACTCTCCCTTTTTTTCCTGTGAAGCACAAAAGAAGAAATTTGAAGAAATTTTCACTTTTCCATACCAGAACAGTTAGATAACCACATCTGAAATTACCATAAAAGTAGTATAAAATGAATCCATATAGTCCAAGTCTTTTGAAGCACATGCACATTTATTACACTAAAAATCTTCCCGTTTCCGAAGCATTCAAAACTGTTTTGAAACACATTGAAAAAGAGTGAGCCAGGTTTGACATCATTGAAGCCCAGTGCCATGTTCTTGAATGTGTTACAATTGAGCATTCAAATATGCAGAATGAAGAATGCCATTTGAGAGCTGGAGGAACATTTTCAGTGAATAACAAAATTTCCTCATACAAAGCTATATTGCTTCCGAAGGCTTCATATTGTGCACAAAACATACAGACCTCTATTTTGGTACTTCAATGATGTTTCTGACCTTTTTTTGAAGCTTTGTATGGAGATGAGCTGCATACGATTCTCTAAATAACGGATGATGATAAATACATTTTATTTTTGGGTAAAATTGGAGTGTCTTTTCTCAAATTTCTGGTAGTATGCCATTTTATTCCTGTGCATATGCAAATGTAAGTCAAATGGCTTTTAATGACAATATGTTGCACATTAATTGCATATTAGCCTACTGTATCATCTTTAAAAAAAAAAGCATTCAGCAATGCTAACTCTTTTGATGTTGTGTGATTTGCTCCTAGAGAGCTGGAGCAGAGCCAAATCCTCATGGAGGAACATAAGAAGGGGAAACATGCTGTGCACCGTGAATCTCAAAGACTGAACGAAACAGTGCACTTCCACGTATCACGCGAGTCTGGGTAAAACATGCTGATTTCTCACATATATTCAGCGGTTCACAGCTTAATGCTGTGAAAGTTTTGCAACAAAACCAGCATTATCCCCAAAGCTGACTATAAGAAAATTACAAGCCCTTGGAATAGGGAGGTATTCAGATAAGTAGCTATTTATGTTCTGAGAATTATGACTGTTGCTTTGAGATAACGTCAGACTATTGAGTACAGAGCTGTTCAGCGAGTGGCCATGAATAAATGGCCCATTTAATTATTATATGTAATAAATTCATATAATTATAATGGTAACACTTTACAATACGGGTGCATTAATATGCATTCATTCATGCTCTAGTATTAACTAATAGTGTAAATGAATGTGTTAATTACCACAATGGGTCGAAGCCATGGATTTCAACTTCTAGCCGTCTGTAACCGGGATGCTACTGTGCCAGACGACCTGGTGCATATTCTCTAGTGCCTTGTTGTTCATGGCTCAGGAATATTTTTGGGGTTACACTTTATTTCGATGGTCTGCTTTCGACATTCTACTAACTATAAGTAACTTTGCAACTGCATGTCAACTAACTCTTATTAGAATATTAGTAGACTGTTAGGGTTAGTAGAATAAGTTGATATGTGTTTGTGTAATTGGTCCTACTATATCCGCTCTGAGCGGGATTCGAACCGGAGTCTCCGGCATGGGAGGCGGACGCACTAACAGGGAAGCTAAAGACCACAGCCTCTAGTGCGCCTCTTGAGGCCAGGGGAGTGAGATTTACACGCACAGCTCTTACTGGCCTACATCAGTTACACTCACCCCACTAAACCTCACTCCCATCCGGGTCACGGCACCAAATGCAACCGGTCTTACTCAACCCGTTCAGAGCAGGGTTCGAACCAAGGTCTTTGGTGTGGGAGGAAGGCGCGCTAACAAGCACGCTAAAGGCCGCAGCCGCTAGCATCAGTTGCTAGCGCACCTCTTGAGATCAGGAGAGTGAGGTTTACACACACAGCTCTTACTGGCCTACGTTACACTCTCTTACCTCACTCCCATCCGAGTATTCACGTAAATTACATAAATTTATGTTTAAAGGTGCAATATGTAAGATTTTTGCAGTAAAATATCCAAAAACCACTAGGCCAGTGTTATATATTTTGTTTAGTTGGTGCTTACAATATCCCAAATGTTTCCAACTATTTGTAAATCGTGAGAAAATTGCGATTTTAACCAAGGAACCGGGACGTCATATCCGCGTTACCCTCGGTTTTCGCTTTTACTGCCGTAGAAACCATGGCAACAGACGTGGACAACTGCGTAACATCTAGCCATTGTAGTTTCGTTCAAACATGACCATGGCAAGCAGACTTTGGAACAAAATGAGAAATCAAAAGAGGACCAGTATCGACGAGGCGTTTTTGAGATGGCGAGAGCTTCGCAACAAACTTCGACTTGACAGAGATGCTGTTCTTGCATGTGCTTTATTAGACAGGTGAGCAAATGTACATAAAACGAATCAATGTTATGTAGCTCAACACGATGAAATATTAGACTATCATCAGTATGATGTATCTTATACTGCTAATCTCACACAGCCAACAAACTAACACACAGAATAACATTATAACTTTCAACACACTCAAATGCAGTTTAGATGGTGTAGACCAAGTGAAACAGCATTGTGTTTCCTCACAATTTTAATTGGTCAAATAAACTGACCTGTATGAGTAGTAATTGAGCACTTGCGTGTAGTTCGGTTAAATGAAATGTACTCATTTCTTTATATCCCCTGGGACTCGTGTGTGGCGCTGATATTTGTCTCTTATTAGTAATCGCGCCCTGCTTCATACCACAGTCATGTTAAAAAACATGAATGCATTCACTCATTCATAAACATTATTAGATCCATCAGCATGATGACAAGTTCCATGATTCCACACTCATTCACTGTCATCAATCTACGCCTTTGTTATTGTTTTGAAGAGGTTAGCGACCCCTAGCGGCGAAAAAATACATAGTGTAGCTTTAAAATTCCTTGTGCTGTGTATAAGCTATTATGCAAAAAAATTATACCATTGTAAAAACAAATACACTGACTGAGCAAACATTTAGGTGAGATAATAAAAAAAAATTAAAAAAAATAAAAATAAAAAACTGTGTCTAAAAATGACCCTCCCCAACACACCCCTGAAATAAAAAAGTGTAAATCTGGTTGTTTTAACCAAGATTATGCTGCAAGATTTTTTTTTTTAAATTAAGTTCCCTGGTATAGGCTAACCTGCAATTTTGCAAATTCCCAGTTTATTCCTATTAATTCCCATATATTCTCGTTAATTCCCATGGAAAGTTTCCACCCTTGAAAATTCCTGGGATTTTGCAACCCTAGTAGTAATCAACACATTAATTTACACTATTAGTAATACTAGATGTTTAGGGATGTTTATATATGTTTATATTAATCCACGATGACACATTTTAATTAATAGCAATTCATATATCTTAATCTATTAATAAGATACACTCTTTATTAGTTGCTGATGTAGTAATCATTTAAGAATCATTTAAGAGTTCTTCATAAATCATACAAGATTATCTGTGCATTATTTAAGCATGAATTAATTCATATTAGTCCAAAGGTATTGTAAAGTGATACCATTATAATACCTTTGGACTAATATGAATTAATTCATGCTTAAATAATGCACAGATAATCTTGTATGACTTATGAAGAACTCTTAAATGATTCTTAAATGATTAGTGGTCTCTTAATTTTTTCCAGAGCTGTATGTTGAGAGGTAGGCTTAACTGAACATAATTTCAAGCTGATGGGCAGAAAAAAAAACTATTATATGACGTTACACCACATTGCAAAGCGCTGAATGGTCATTTGAGTGGCCTTGAGTGTATATGGATTTTAAGGGAAACAGAAAATGTGGGTGATGTATTAGGACAGTTGAAGAATGATTTAGTATTTCAGCCATATTTATTAACCTCTACTTCAGTAAATGTCACAGCTTCCCGCTTCCCATGTGTCATGTGAAATATGCGGTAGCTGTTTCTTTGTGGTTTTCTGAGGTACTTTCTCACTATTCTGGGAAAAACTACATACATACACAGCTACTTGTGGGCAGTCTGGTCCTGTGATTTAAATTATAACAGGAGCATTGAACAAGAGTTAAAGGAAATGTAGCTTTTTCTAGTTTCAGTAAATCTTGGCAGTCTATTATAGTGTCTATTACATATATACAGTGCTTCTTTTTCACATTAAAATCCATTTAAATGCCACTGAGGAGAGCAGAGGACTGCATTTGGCTTTTGAGCTCACATATATTATTTATCCTTGTAAAATTGATCTCAAGTTCACTCTTCTGAGTTTCTGGTAGCCTGTTATTACATTTTTCTGTTAGTTTGGTATGCTTGCTAAAATATTTGAAACTTTAATTTAATTCTAAGGGATGCATAATAATGTAAGAGAATAAAATGGGAGGGAAATAAATGTATAAACGGTCTGTATAAACATTTCTTTTTTTGTGTGCACTAAAACGTTATCTTTTAAAGTTTTCTTCCGTGTAACAAAGTTTTCATATGGATAGCATTAGCGGTCTCACATAATGCTGACTGATATTCAACATTTGATTTTACATGTATGGTATACACTAATGTTCAAATGTTTAAGGTCAATAAGATTTTTTAAAGAAAGTAATATTTTGTTTAGCAAGCATGTATTAAATTGATTAAAAGAGACAGTAAAGACTTTTGAATTGTTACAGCAAAAGATTTGTTTCAGATAAATGCTGTTCTTTAAAAAAGTCTTTAAAAAAATTTATAATGTTTTCCAAAATAGCAGCACAACTGTTTTCAACATTGATGATATTAAATAATGTTTCTTGAGCATCAAATCAGCATATAAGAATGATTTCTGAAGGATCATGTGACACTGAAGACTGGAGCAATGATGCTGAAACAGGAATACATTTTATTTTTTAAATATATTAAAATAGAAAATGATTATTTAACACTTTAATAATATTTTACAATATTACTGTTTTTATTGTCTTAAACAAATGCAGCCTTGGTGAGCATAATGTAGCTATAGTAGGCCTAACTGTTATCCATGTATTTTTGAAAGACGTAAAAGGGGAGGAAACGGTCATGGAGAGGGCAGGACATTCTGAGAATGAGGAAGAAGAAGGGTGTAAGGTGGAACAGAAAGCAAATATTACAGTACAGACCTGTGCATGATATCTGCACCTTATTTTCTATCATCTAGCTGTGGCCATTTATCCCACTTTTCAGAATCAAGTGCAGCAGATTTTGAATGCTTTGTTTGCACTTACCGTTTACTTTGGCAGTTGCTCAATAAAAGCCATTAAAGATTGACGGATGTTTTTCTTTTGCCTGGCAATCCGGATGGGCTTCAGTGCAATAGCGATTAGAAATGTCTCAGCCTGTTGTTGCTCATCAACATTCTCTAGTTGTATTGGAGTGTTTATATACTCAAAACTGCCTTACTTACAGATACTGTGTAGTATAATGCAAAAGGAAAAAAAATACCAGGTGTTTTTCCATCATCCAAGTCCATATGCAACAGCTAGGCTACTGTGGATGTATCTTACCCCACATTTGCCTCTCTGAAAGGTTCTAAAGTGGTTCTTTTTTCATTTTTTCGCATCTTCTCATTGGCCATATTTACTGTAAACCTACAGGATAGTATTCCTGCTTAAAGACAGTGAACACACAATTTGAACTATTTTGCAATTTGACTTATCTCACAGATACAGTGGGGAGAACAAGTATTTGATACACTGCCGATTTTGCAGGTTTTCCTACTTACAAAGCATGTAGAGGTCTGTAATTTTTATCATAGGTACACTTCAACTGTGAGAGACGGAATCTAAAACAAAAATCCAGAAAATCACATTGTATGATTTTTAAATAATTAATTTGCATTTTATTGCATGACATAAGTATTTGATCACCTACCAACCAGTAAGAATTCCGGCTCTCACAGACCTGTTAGTTTTTCTTAAAGAAGCCCTCCTGTTCTCCACTCATTACCTGTATAAAAGACACCTGTCCACACACTCAATCAAACAGACTCCAACCTCTCCACAATGGCCAAGACCAGAGAGCTGTGTAAGGACATCAGGGATAAAATTGTAGACCTGCACAAGGCTGGGATGAGCTACAGGACAATAGGCAAGCAGCTTGGTGAGAAGGCAACAACTGTTGGCGCAATTATTAGAAAATGGAAGAAGTTCAAGATTACGGTCAATCTCCCTCGGTCTGGGGCATCATGCAAGATCTCACCTCGTGGGGCATCAATGATCATGAGGAAGGTGAGGGATCAGCCCAGAACTACACGGCAGGACCTGGTCAATGACCTGAAGAGAGCTGGGACCACAGTCTCAAAGAAAACCATTAGTAACACACTACGCCGTCATGGATTAAAATCCTGCAGCGCACGCAAGGTCCCCCTGCTCAAGCCAGCGCATGTCCAGGCCCGTCTGAAGTTTGCCAATGACCATCTGGATGATCCAGAGGAGGAATGGGAGAAGGTCATGTGGTCTGATGAGACAAAAATAGAGCTTTTTGGTCTAAACTCCACTCGCCGTGTTTGGAGGAAGAAGAAGGATGAGTACAACCCCAAGAACACCATCCCAACCGTGAAGCATGGAGGTGGAAACATCATTCTTTGGGGAAGCTTTTCTGCAAAGGGGACAGGACGACTGCACCGTATTGAGGGGAGGATGGATGGGGCCATGTATCGCGAGATCTTGGCCAACAACCTCCTTCCCTCAGTAAGAGCATTGAAGATGGGTCGTGGCTGGGTCTTCCAGCATGACAACGACCTGAAACACACAGCCAGGGCAACTAAGGAGTGGCTCTGTAAGAAGCATCTCAAGGTCCTGGAGTGGCCTAGCCAGTCTCCAGACCTGAACCCAATAGAAAATCTTTGGAGGGAGCTGAAAGTCCGTATTGCCCAGCGACAGCCCCGAAACCTGAAGGATCTGGAGAAGGTCTGTATGGAGGAGTGGGCCAAAATCCCTGCTGCAGTGTGTGCAAACCTGGTCAAGAACTACAGGAAGCGTATGATCTCTGTAATTGCAAACAAAGGTTTCTGTACCAAATATTAATTCTGCTTTTCTGATGTATCAAATACTTATGTCATGCAATAAAATGCAAATTAATTACTTAAAAATCATACAATGTGATTTTCTGGATTTTTGTTTTAGATTCCGTCACTCACAGTTGAAGAGTACCTATGATAAAAATTACAGACCTCTACATGCTTTGTAAGTGGGCAAACCTGCAAAATCGGCAGTGTATCAAATACTTGTTCTCCCCACTGTAGATACTCTGAAGACTCAAATCGACAAACATTATGACTTAGGGTAGGTTTATACAACAATGATGTACTAAAGTTTTTCCTTTGCGTACAGACGACAACATTGTCAAAACGATCCCCGTTCACACAGATCCGAGAAAACTATTAAAAATGCTGTATTCTGCTGTCAGGCCAGTAGATGGCGATGTCACTTTATAAAGAAACACTACGCGCCTGTAATACTCATGCCCATAATGTCACCATTTTCATGTTTTTGTAGTTTACATGCAGACAATAACGGTCAACTTGCACTGAAACGTGTTTTCAAAAGTTTGCGTTTTCAGGCCCCCAAAAACGCTTTTGTCGTGTAAATGAACGGCCAAAACGCATAAAAAGTTTTCCGTATTTAGTTGAAAACAGTGTCCTGTAAACAGCCCCTTATTCAAGAGATCAAGAAGGATTTCTGATGTGGCCCAAAATCACCTTTTTAAAGGGGATTCAGACCAGAAGTCGCGTTAGACGGACAGGGTCGTAAAATGATTTATGAATGATTCATGTCATCATGAATGTTTGTCCAATAGTCGCAATAAGCTTTGTGCTTTACTACTTTTGATATGAAACAAAGTATTAACTTTTGAATTCTGTCCATTTTATCACAAAATTCAAACAATAAATACCGTTTTGGCGCTCATTAACGTGGCGCGAGAGATCACTGTAGCTCCTCAGTTCAAGCGAAGAGAGTGAACCCTTCCTCTTTACTATGTTACAGGTAAGCAATAAGGTATGAGAGGCTGTGCTGTATATTGAATAAGCCACGGCTGAAGGGCGTTGTTAGGCACGACACGAAGTGGAGTGATACAGCACTAGCCTCGGGTACCTTATTGCTTTTATAAAACGGTTACCACACATTACTAAACTATTAAAGCCAAAAAATATGTATCAATGCAACTTTCATGAAGTAAAATCACTAAAAGCTTTCCTTCCGCTGGAAAAAATAATCCCTGACCATGAACAGCAACAGAAATTACATTATTACACCATCAGATGGCGGCAAAGACTGTCTTTATGAGTGAGTCAGTCAGTAGCGAAGACTTTTATATTGAGACTGAAACTTGTTTGACTAGAGCTGTAGTGTTTGTAACAATCATTTTGTAAATAACACCATTTACAGCCCGCAGATTCATTCATACCCTGTAACTACATGGAATAACAAGCACCACTTATGCCGAGCTCACACTGCCCGATTTTAGCCCCGATTTTGACATCATTTAGTACATCATTGTTGAATTCCTTTGCAAAGAGGCAAATCAGAGTCATTTTGTGGCTGGAAAAATAATAATTTTCATTTGTAATGCCATTACCCACTAGGTGCCTGTATGGCTCTTTAATAAATATACATGTAGGCCTATCTAGTGTAATTGCTCAAAAAAGTATTGCAGATCATTACTGCTTACTTATTTTTAGGTTTTCCATTTGAATAAATATTTAGACATGATCAAACACTAGATAACTAGATACTTATATAAGCACACACAAGTGAATATAATTTAACTCAAGAAAAGTTTAACATGGTGCTAAAAAGGCAAACTTATTTTTCTTTATATGTACAGTAGGATATAAACATATGAATTGATACTGAATCAAGATCTAAATCAATATTTGTGCCAATCACCTCACTCACCCCCCAAAAAATCTCACTCCAACCTGAACTTAAAAGTTGGCAACCCTGTATCTGGACCTGTCAGCGATTCAAAATCCTGCTGTGTGAAATGTGTTCTGACTGATTATTCCAAGATACAGGGCAGCAGGAAGTTCAGGGAAGAGTTATAGAACAGAATATCATTATTTTAATAGATGTATTTACAATTATATCAAACAGAAACAAAGCACAAACATTTGCTTGACCAGCTGCAACAGCAGCACATTGCAAAATTATTTATTTACCTCCAACTCTCTTTGCAGAACACAATCCTTGCTCCCCGCGTCTCCCCAACCATTTCCTCCGCCATAATCGTTTTTCTTTTTTCTCCTTTTCGCTGCAAATCAGTGCAAAGACAATTTGGATCGCAAGCTTTCTGCAGTCTATATTTTTAATAACAATTCCAGTCTCGCGCGAGAACTCCAGTCTGACACACATGTGATCTCGCGTTGTTTCTTTGTCACTTCTCGCGTGTGTTTGCTTGTGAAACGTAGTTTGCGGACCGGACAGAGTTGTCGGCGATTCTTCCTCTTGTACAGTCATGCAATGTGAACCCCCCTGACGCCGATCCATCGTGCAGTGTGAACACAGCAGCGACTGAATGCTACCACAGATTGTCATGCAGTGTGAAAAGAGCAGTGATCCGACGAGTTTGAAAATCATGCAGTGTGAACTCGGCATTACCCTGTAACTACACGGATAATTACCCCTTAATTAAAAATACTTACAGTATATAAGTAGTATTTTATTTATTCCCCAAATATTAGCCTACATATTGTTCCCTTAAACCTACACATACTTACTTTATACAAACCCGATTCCAAAAAAGTTGGGACACTACAAATTGTGAATAAAAAAGGAATGCAATAATTTACAAATCTCATAAACTTATATTTTATTCACAATAGAATATAGATAGCATATAAAATGTTGAAAGTGAGACATTTTTGAAATGTCATGCCAAATATTGGCTCATTTTGGATTTCATGAGAGCTACACATTCCAAAAAAGTTGGGACAGGTAGCAATAAGAGGCCGGAAAAGTTAAATGTACATATAAGGAACAGCTGGAGGACCAATTTGCAACTTATTAGGTCAATTGGCAACACGATTGGGTATAAAAAGAGCCTCTCAGAGTGGCAGTGTCTCTCAGAAGTCAAGATGGGCAGAGGATCACCAATTCCCCCAATGCTGCGGCGAAAAATAGTGGAGCAATATCAGAAAGGAGTTTCTCAGAGCAAAATTGCAAAGAGTTTGAAGTTATCATCATCTACAGTGCATAATATCATCCAAAGATTCAGAGAATCTGGAACAATCTCTGTGCGTAAGGGTCAAGGCCGGAAAACCATACTGGATGCCCGTGATCTTCGGGCCCTTAGACGGCACTGCATCACATACAGGAATGCTACTGTAATGGAAATCACAACATGGGCTCAGGAATACTTCCAGAAAACATTGTCGGTGAACACAATCCACCGTGCCATTCACCGTTGCCGGCTAAAACTCTATAGGTCAAAAAAGAAGCCATATCTAAACATGATCCAGAAGCGCAGGTGTTTTCTCTGGGCCAAGGCTCATTTAAAATGGACTGTGGCAAAGTGGAAAACTGTTCTGTGGTCAGACGAATCAAAATTTAAAGTTCTTTTTGGAAAACTGGGACGCCATGTCATCCGGACTAAAGAGGACAAGGACAACCCAAGTTGTTATCAGCGCTCAGTTCAGAAGCCTGCATCTCTGATGGTATGGGGTTGCATGAGTGCGTGTGGCATGGGCAGCTTACACATCTGGAAAGGCACCATCAATGCTGAAAGGTATATCCAAGTTCTAGAACAACATATGCTCCCATCCAGACGTCGTCTCTTTCAGGGAAGACCTTGCATTTTCCAACATGACAATGCCAGACCACATACTGCATCAATTACAACATCATGGCTGCGTAGAAGAAGGATCCGGGTACTGAAATGGCCAGCCTGCAGTCCAGATCTTTCACCCATAGAAAACATTTGGCGCATCATAAAGAGGAAGATGCGACAAAGAAGACCTAAGACAGTTGAGCAACTAGAAGCCTGTATTAGACAAGAATGGGACAACATTCCTATTCCTAAACTTGAGCAACTTGTCTCCTCAGTCTCCAGACGTTTGCAGACTGTTATAAAAAGAAGAGGGGATGCCACACAGTGCTAAACATGGACTTGTCCCAACTTTTTTGAGATGTGTTGATGCCATGAAATTTAAAATCAACTTATTTTTCCCTTAAAATGATACATTTTCTCAGTTTAAACATTTGATATGTCATTTATGTTGTATTCTGAATAAAATATTGAAATTTGAAACTTCCACATCATTGCATTCTGTTTTTATTCACAATTTGTACAGTGTCCCAACTTTTTTGGAATCGGGTTTTTAGTTACACTATAATTACCGAAAGTTACGCTGTAAATTCACTTTACTTACACAGTACTTTCCGGGCTGTAATCTAAAGCGTTACCAAGATATGTTGAAAGATACAGTCCAACATACCGAAATTCGTATCATGTCTCTCATGTAATCGCTCAATCAGTGTTTCAACTGCAGAAAGATGTCAATAAATGCCCTAGCAACCATCCAAAACAGCCTAGCAACTGCATAGCAATTCCCTCGCAACCAGACACATGAATTTTGCATTTTACATTTAGCTTTGAAATCACGCCTCTCTTGTGTACAATCTTGTGAACATCCCTTAGATGTATCAGATGTTATTCTATTAAAAAAAGTCATCAAATGTTCACTTATGCCCTGTGTCAATGAAATGAGCAACCTATTGTGGCAGTGTCTGAAATAAAACAAAACCCTTAAGGCCTTTTAACATTATATAAAGAGCCTTTGATCAACACAGAAAAAAAGTTTGTAGAGTGAGGGCTGCACTTATGCCTCACTGCTTTTATTACAGTGCTTATTCAAGTGTGTTTCTCTCCAACATCCTCTTAACTTCAGCGTTCATATTGGATGACACACATGGATGCCACAAATAATTAAGACTGGAGTGTTTTTGATGCTTTTGGAGTGCCATGCACATGCTATCTATAAGTTGAGCCAGACTCTTTCATCTCATTGCTATGTGCTACTGTCTCTTGATATATGAAAGTAATGTTTTTTAAAGCAAGGTTGTGGCCTCTGATATATTGCCGTTCGTGACACTGAATTCAATCTTGCTTTGTGAGGTTTCACATTATAGAGGTGGTTCTGCATCCAGCCAGGGACAAATGTTCATGTGGCCAGTAAAAACTGATGTTTTCACACCAAGTTGTTTGAAATATTGTGGGTAATCCAGGTAATGACAGACAGTATTAAGAATAAAGTGTATTCATTTTTTATACCAAACTTTTGAATGTGGTATAAAAAATTACAGCTATTATTTTGTATTGTGGACTATACACTGATCAGGCATAACATTATGACAGGTGAAGTGAATAACACTGATTATCTTTTCATCACGGCATCTGTTAGTGGGTGGGATATATTAGGCAAGAAGATTTTGTCCTCAAAGTTGATGTGTTAGAAGCAGAAAAAATGGGCAAGCGTAAGGATTTGAGCGAGTTTGACAAGGGCCAAATTGTGATGGCTAGACGACTTGGTCAGAGCATCTCCAAAACTGCAGCTCTTGTGGGGTGTTCCCGGTCTGCAGTGGTCAGTATCTATCAAAAGTGGTCCAAGGAAGGAACAGTGGTGAACCGGCGACAGAGTCATGGGCGGCCAAGGCTCATTGATGCACGTGGGGAGTGAAGGCTGGCCCGTGTGGTCCGAACAAATAGACGAGCTACTGTAGCTCAAATTGCTCAAGGAGTTAATGCTGGATCTGATAGAAAGGTGTCAGAATACACAGTGCATCACAGTTTGTTGCGTATGGGGCTGCATAGACCCAGACCAGTCAGGGTGCTGCTGGGAAACCTTGGGTCCTGCCATCCATGTGGATGTTACTTTGACACATACCACCTACCTAAGCATTGTTGCAGACCATGTACACCCTTTCATGGAAACGGTATTCCCTGCTGGCTGTGGCCTCTTTCAGCAGGATAATGCGTCCTGCCACAAAGCAAAAATGGTTCAGGAATGGTTTGAGGAGCACAACGAGTTTGAGGTGTTGACTTAGCCTTTCAAATTCCTCAGATCTCAATCCAATCGAGCATCTGTGGGATGTGCTGAACAAACAAGTCCGATCCATGGAGGCCCCACATCGCAACTTACAGGACTTAAAGGATCTGCTGCTAACATCTTGGTGCCAATTACCACAGCACAACTTCAGGGGCCTAGTGGAGTCCATGCCTCGACGGTTCAGGGCTGTTTTGGCAGCAAAGGGGGGACCAACACAATATTAGGAAGGTGTTCATAATGTTATACCTGATCGGTGTATGTTTTGCATCTATTTCACTCACCAGTGGTGGATCATGGATTCAAAGCAGGAATAAAAGATTGGATTTTAAAATCAATGGTCAATAATGATTTAGCTTTACGCCCCTTTTTAGAGTGGGGTGTTTAGTTAATCTGTGTAAGGGAAACTAGTGAAGACAGCTCGACTTTGGTCCAAGTTTAATTTTGTTTTGTCCAACTACTTGACCTTGACTAAAAGAAGACTCAGACTTTGCACGTCAGCACAGCTTCATATGAGCCACAGCATGAGCCAGTAATCCGCTGTAGAGACAAGCCAGAGAATAAGCTCCATCACTCACCTCCATACCCATTTCCTGGCACAAAAACCTCTGCACTGATTGCAGTTGTATGTATGGATGTTGATTCTGTACTCATTTATGGCTTTGCAGTAGCTGGAAATTGAAGCGGCACATGAGGCCCTTGGGGGCACCTCAGACACAGTGTGATCTCTTTACAAAATGAATCAATTGAAGCCTAGTTGCCTGCTTGCTTTAACAAATAGCTCTGAACAATAAAGGGATATTTGCCTTTGCATCCACTGAATATATTAATTTGAGATTCTTTTTTCTCTGCTCCTGCTGAACAATGAAATGGAACATAAATTACTTATCATTCAAATTTGAGGACTTTTTCAAGGGCAGATTGTAATTGTAGGTTTACAGGCTGTCGTGAAGGGCATGCCTTGAATAGAAACGCTTTCCAAATAGTCCCGTTTACTGGAGACATAGTTTTCAATTGAATACTGAAGTTGTTTAGCGTTAGCACAAATGTTTAGCAGTTGTATTAAAAGTGAGGCATGTCATTTTTGCACCACTAGAATCAACAAATCGCAAAATACTGACTATTTTAAAGCAGCTTTCATCAGCAATCCCCCTGTCTGCTATTGGTAAAAAAAAAAACAGAAATCCCCGCCCTAAACTCACGTCATTGGTTGAGCTTATGTTGCTATGCTGGGCAAACAGATCACTGTTTTGATACACAGACTCTCACAGTTTTTTCACAAATGGAATTGAATGTGCATCCTTAGAAACGCTTTGAACATCTTAGAAAGTCAGTGGAGAAAGGCATATAGTTCATCATAAAATCATAATAATAATAATAATAATTTGTTACATTTATATAGCGCTTTTCTGGGTACTCAAAGTCTGGGTAATTCACCCGCTATATTGCTAAATGTACCAGAAAAATATACCAGGATAACGTGGCTTCTCTTGAGACTCCCCGGCTTCAGAGAATAGTTAATGATATGCTAAAGCCCGCCCACACGTTGACGTGATTGGCTACAAGGTAGTTTGTGATGTCAGAAACACCAGCGATTCCAAACCGTGTGAGTCTTTGGTTCACTGCAGTTTTAAGGAGAAAATACTCAGCAATGGTGTTGACTTATCAATTTGCACATGGTTTGTCTTAAAGCATATTAAAAACACCACATAAACATATAAACAACATGAAAAACATGATTTTTTTTTTTACCACAGGGTGTCTTTAATATATTTTATATGTACCAAAACGTCGTCATTATTCATTACAAATATATGTAAATGCATGACACAAGTTTCAATAGAAAATACATTAAAGTATATTTCAGTTTATCATAAATGCTTGTCATTAAATTCAATAGACACTTTAACCATATTTCAAAGATAATATAAAAGTGATTATGAAATTGCATATAAATATGAAGTCTTACTTAAGTGGGTCAAAAAAGCACTCTAATGTTCAACTAACTGAATTTAATATACATTTAAACTATAATACATTTAGTTTGTTTGTAAATAAAATGAAATTAAATGCCCTAAAGCATTACATTTAGTTTGCACTCAAGTATTCT
The DNA here is from genome assembly GCA_039654105.1 of Coreius guichenoti. Taxonomy (NCBI): domain Eukaryota; kingdom Metazoa; phylum Chordata; class Actinopteri; order Cypriniformes; family Gobionidae; genus Coreius; species Coreius guichenoti. The sequence continues at coordinate 5,936,073 of CM077168.1, forward strand.
TTTAAAGTATATTATTTCTGTAATTAGTACTAAAATTAGTAATATAGTAATTAGTATTAAAAATATGCTAAAGTGCACTTTTTCACAAGAGAATTTTGAATACTTAAAAAAAAATAATGTAATAAAATTATGAATTTATTTATAATGTGTATATATAAGTATATAATGCAGCTCACTTAAGTGGGTCGAGAAAGCATACGGTTAAGTGTCTGAAAACATTACACTCAGTTCACACTTAAGTACATAACTATATTATTTCCGTAATAAGTATGCTTTTTTATAAGTATGCTAAAGAAAAGGAAAGGCACTTAATGGAAAATGTATGCAGGTAAAATTCTAAAAATGAATCAAACTCAAATCAGTATTTCATATCCACATATTTATTCATTTAGTAAGTTTATTTGCAGTAATGACTGGCTGACTTTACATTATCCCTTATATTAACCTGAGACATATTTTAACATTAAATTAAACACTTTTTATTTTATTAACTTAAAGGGGCTTTATGTAGGATGGACACCCAGTGGTTGAACTAGGTATTGCAATCCAAATTCAAAATATTGGAGCGGGTTTTTTTCACCCGGCCCCCTCCTCCTCAGTCTTGAAGCACACGCAGGTTGCCAGATTGACGACATTAGCAGGAACGAGCGCACCTGTCCGTATTTTTCTGTCACGGTTGTTACCGATGTGATAAACAGCCATGACCCGTCTGCACCTCCGCACTAGTCGGCCACTCTCTCGAATACACGCTGTCTTAACAACCAGGTACCACGAAACAGTGTAAATGCAAGTACTGTCTGAATGTTGAATTTACTTAAAATATTCCTACTAGTAGCCAGGATACATTAGCTAACTGACTTTGGCTAATTACTTACCTGTCAAGGAGAAAATGAGCCATCTCAGCATTCGTTTTGAAGCCTTTGTCTGCTTTAAGTTGTCTCCATCTCTCAAACTCATCTCCAATATTTATACGGCTTTTATTATAACATTTATCATACAGTTTTTTTGGATGGAAGCCGAGGTTTTTTAGGACAGGAATGTTCGCTCTCTGACTCGGACCCCTTTCGTTTGGCAGCTTCCATGACTGGACTAAACTGAAATGCAATCCAAAATCCAATTGGATAAACTAACAGTGGGCATGTTACACAGACCAAAACAAAGACACGGAACGCACATTTTCACAGGAGAATAATTGACTATAGCATTATTTTTCAGATAAACAAGTATGTTAATTTAGCATGTTTCTTAAATATCTGCAAACATATTATGGTATTTTTATGCTTTAGTAGAGTCAGAAACTTACATAGAGCACCTTTAATGCTCCCTAAGAATCACCCATACAACCACAAATTCTAAGCCTTATTGAAATATCTCCTATACAAACAGATCCACCTGAATTCGCATCATGAGCGAGAGGAAATGAAATGTCTCATGAGATTACAGCTTCCCAAGAGTGTTTCCCTTCAAGAAACATTGAACTTCCTGCCATTTTATCACGACTGTCGCACAGCAGCCCAACCCGACCTGACACACTAAACGTCTAAGAAAATGAATTGTTTTGCATTTTTATGCTTTATTATACAGTGAGATACAGCGTGCCCCTCACATTACACCTTCATCTTCAGCTTCAGCAGTCTTCAGCTGTCAGCCGCTGTGCACACAGCTTTATGAGAGGGTGTTGAATTGATGCTGTGGCTTGAGCACGTAACTGCATTCTTCAGTGAGGTTTGCACATGCTTTGTCTTTCAACAAGTCTTTCAGCAAAACCTCACAAAAAGTACATTTCTGTCCTTATATGTCCAACCCGATCTTTATAAAGCTTCTAACACAAATAAATATCCATAATAAAAGAAATATCAAATTAAAAAAATACAAATAAAAATCTCCAGTTCAATTTTACTTACACAAAGATGTTTAGAGAGAAAGTAATCAAATAATGTTCAAGCACTGACATGCATGAAGACAGAAACAATGAGAAGACCTTGACACCTTTTTGTCTGTGATGTTTCATGTTGCGTTTATCCGTTTGCAGATCAATGCCAGTTCTTGTGAAATAAAATATTTCTGCACTAGACTGGCCATGAAAAAACTCAAACTATTGATTTAACAATAGGCCTACAGGGAACGTTTAATGAATATTTTGTGTGTGTTTGACTAATAAATTTTGCATTGGACTTGGTTGTTATTAACAACTAAAGGACATCTGGATTAACAACTGGATTAGACTATTATAAAAACAATGTATGGCCAAATACTGTATGCAGATATTTTCAATTACATACAAGATCTTCTTCAGTTGTCTGAGTCTTTTGTCTGTTTAAATCATGTCTGGCCCACAAAATGATAACAAACAGGATGGATGAATAAACACATTTTGAAATGTTCTCCGTCTTTATCTGCCGATTGACTTGTGGGGCTTAACACACTCCTGCCTCAGCAAGAAACGTAATTATTTTTCCATTAAATTTGTGCAAGATAAGAGTGGTGTGATTTATGTTTGACAGCGCAGCAGGGAATAACTAAAGAATGGGGCATGAAAAATCTTTTCACTACAAGTACAGAAAAGTATGGAAATATCTACCTGCAAAAATTGGAATAAAAAGAATATAGCACAAACAAGAACAAGTTACTTCATGCATTCTTCAATAATCTTGGCATCAGTTGGCTAAAAATAAATGCAATCAAGGCTTGGAAAAGTTAGGTTATTTTAAAGGGGTCATGAACTGCATTATTGTATTATTTCATAATGTTTCCTGGGGTGCACTTATAATGTTAGTGTGATTTCTACATCAAAAATTGTCATAATTTAGAAATACACTGAACAAAATTATAAACGCAACACTTTTGTTTTTGCCCCCATTTTTCATGAGCTGAACTCAAAGATCTAAGACTTTTTCTATGTACACAAAAGGCCTATTTCTCTCAAATATTGTTCACAAATCTATCTAAATCTGTGTTAGTGAGCACTTCTCCTTTGCCGAGATAATCCATCCACCTCACAGGTGTGGCATATCAAGATGTTGATTAGACAGCATGATTATTGCACAGGTGTTCCTTAGGCTGGCCACAATAAAAGGCCACTCTAAAATGTGCAGTTTTATCACACAGCACAATGCCACAGATGTCGCAAGTTTTGAGGGAGCGTGCAATTGGCATGCTGACTGCAGGAATGTCCACCAGAGCTGTTGCCCGTGAACTGCATGTTCATTTCTCTACCATAAGCCGTCTCCAAAGGGGTTTCAGAGAATTTGGCAGTACATCCAACCGCGTGTAACCACACCAGCCCAGGACCTCCACATTCAGCATCTTCACCTCCAAGATCGTCTGAGACCAGCCACCCGGACAGCTGCTGCAACAATCGGTTTGTATAACCAAAGAATTTCTGCACAAACTGTCAGAAACCGTCTCAGGGAAGCTCATCTGCATGCTCGTCGTCCTCATCGGGGTCTCGACCTGACTGCAGTTCGTCGTCGTAACCGACTTGACTGGGCAAATGCTCACATTCGATGGCGTCTGGCACTTTGGAGAGGTGTTCTCTTCACGGATGAATCCCGGTTTTCACTGTACAGGGCAGATGGCAGACAGCGTGTATGGTGTCGTGTGGGTGAGCGGTTTGCTGATGTCAACGTTGTGGATCAAATGGCCCATGGTGGCGGAGGGGTTATGGTATGGGCAGGCGTATGTTATGGACAACGAACACAGGTGCATTTTATTGATGGCATTTTGAATGCACAGAGATACCGTGACGAGATCCTGAGGCCCATTGTTGTGCCATTCATCCACGACCATCACCTCATGTTGCAGCATGATAATGCACGGCCCCATGTTGCAAGGATCTGTGCACAATTCCTGAAAGCTGAAAACATCCCAGTTCTACAGTGTCACCCATTGAGCATGTTTGGGATGCTCTGGATCGGCGTATACGACAGCGTGTTCCAGTTCCTGCCAATATCCAGCAACTTCGCACAGCCATTGAAGAGGAGTGGACCAACATTCCACAGGCCGCAATCAACAACTTGATCAACTCTATGCGAAGGAGATGTGTTGCACTGCGTGAGGCAAATGGTGGTCACACCAGATACTGACTGGTTTAAATAACAGATTATTTTCATTCTACTAAGAGAAACAATGTGAAGTTGACCGTTTAGTCACTGGTTTGATTTACTGACAATAAACGGTTTTGAGACAAAAACATCTGACTGTAGGCCGACATGAATCATTTCATATCAGAAATCACTGGTGATCTTTTGGTTAGACACGTACACATAATCCGTACATATCAAAGATATGTAACAAAGCAATAGTGACACTCCGCCATCAAAATGATACGTTTAATTATTCCAGCTGCTGTGAGAAAAGGCTCTCTTTTATGAGAATATGCACTCTTTAGGTACAAAGGTGTACCTTTTGAAAAGGTTCCGCACCAGTGACAGCTTTTGTACCTTTTTATCTGAGAGTGTACTTTACCAAAATATATTTGTCGCAATACAAATACAAACACAAACACAGATGTTAATTATACCAGGGAAAAGGGGTGGTCAGTGCCTGCTGGCACAGCACATGCTGATTAGATGGCACACATGTCCTCCTGGCTTACCCTGATTCATATCCACTGAATTATTTTTCGCTTTGTGACAGCGCTGAATGGAATCAGAGTGTCTTTTACTTCAAAAGATGTAATGACAGCTCAGTGAACCGATCATCCAAATGCCTGAATCTCCTTTGCATATTTGAATATTGAAATGAAGCATCAGCACCACATGCAATAACAGCTCAAAATGGAGGCGGGCAGAACGTTTTTTAAGGCAGACGGTGTCATTTTTTTCTTTCCAGTAGGAATATTACAGCTCTCTGGATCTGTCATGCTGCTGTCTTTCACAGAGGGTGTGGGGAATGTCATCCATCACAAGGATCATTTCATGCCCCAGACCTTTATCAGAGTAGATTTGCATTTAAGGTGGAGTTTTTATGCACTGACATTAAGCTCACATGATGGATGATAGGCCAAACAAAGCCTGAACTTTAGTCCTCAATCATACAGCTGCAGGTAATGATTCCAAATATCTACACACTCACATTTAATGATACAAATGTTGATGTTTACCACCCAGCCAGCCAAATTTAATATTGCAAACAATATCCTTAGATTATTTATCACTGTGGTATTACATATTACAGATCAGCAGGAAGCTTCCCAAAGATTCTTGATAAAATATTCCTTCTGTGAACTATATCTGAAGGCAACTTTATCATGCACTTAATACTCAGATAATGGAAGACTGAAGACATGTTTCCATATGTTTTTCACTGCTGCGCGGCAAAGATCTTTACATTTCAGAGCAAATCAACCAGAACATTTGAAGAATAGTTTAAAATTGTTTTAAAACAGTCCAAAATGAAATAATGCCAATATTTACTCACGTTAATGTTGATTCAAGCCCATATGACTTTCTTCCATGGAACACAAATTTAGATGTTTATCTAAATGTTCCGGCTGCTCTTTTCCTTACAATAACGAGCTGTCAAGCCCCGGAAAATGTTTAAAAATGTTTCAACAATGTTTTAGGTCGCAGACCCAACCTCGACCTCCTGGTTCTGCATTTATCATGCTTCAATCTGAGATGTAAAAGTATCTGTAGGACTCTTGCTATCTTGTCCATGTGAATCAGATGCACAGAAGCCATCAGGCAGAGCTCTATGATGGTCTTTGTTTGGTTTTTACACTGAGAACCACTTACCTCAAAGGTAATTATGATGGGTTTTAGGGGATAGAGAAAGTTACAATACATGAAAAAAGTGAAAATCAGTGTGGAACAGTAAATTGCTCTCTGTGGGCAAAAGCAGTAGTCTACATTAAATTCAGTCTGGCACTACTCTCACTGAAACTTGATGAGTCCAATTTGGAGTCCAAATGGACACAACATGCTGGGCCAGCCACAATAAATAATCTGAAAATAAAATCAATTGGTAGCGTAGAGACCTTTCTGACAAGAGTCATTAAAAGGATTTTCTATATAAAAAGTCGCTATCTGTGCTTTACTCAAAAACTCCATGGTTTTCATATTCACTGTAGTTTATTAGTTTATATATATATATATATATATATATTTATTAAGGCATATTATATTATAATAATATGAATAGAATATTTATCCATTTCTACTAGAAATAAAAATATATAATGATAACATTTTGCCAAAAGTATTGGGACACCCCTCCAAATCATTGAATTCAGGTGTTCCAATCACTTCTATGGTCACAGGTGAATAAAATCAAGCACGAGGCATGCAGACGCTTCTACAAACGTTTGTGAAAGAATGGGTCGCTCTCAGGAGCTCAGTGAATTCAAGCGTGGTAAACCTGTGCAATAAGTCCATTTCGTGAAATTTCCTCACTCCTAAATATTCCACGATCAACTGTTAGTGGTATTATAACAAAGTGGAAGCAATTGGGAACAACAGCAACTCAGCCACGAAGTGGTAGGCCACGTAAAAACACAGAGTGGGGTCAGCGCATGCTGAGGTGCACAGTGCGCAGAAGTCGCCAACTTTCAGCAGAGTCAATAGCTACAGACCTCCAAACTTTGTGTGGCCTTCAGATTAGCTCAAGAACAGTGCGCAGAGAGCTTCATGGAATGGGTTTCAATGGCCGAGCAGCTGCATCCAAGCCTTACATCAGCAAGTGCAATGCAAAGCGTCGGATGCAGTGGTGTAAAGCACTGCTACTGGACTCTAGAGCAGTGGAGACGTGTTCTCTGGAGTGACCAATCACACTTCTCTGTCTGGCAATCTGATGGACGAGTCTGGGTTTGGCGGTTGCCAGGAGAACGGTACTTGCCTGACTGCATTGTGCCAAGTATAAAGTTTGTGGAGGGGGGATTATGGTGTGGGGTTGTTTTTCAGGGGTTGGGCTTGGCCCCTTAGTTCCAGTGAAAGGAACTCTTAATGCTTCAGCATACCAAGACATTTTGGACAATTTCATGCAGTTTGGGGATGGCCCCTTCCTGTTCCAACATCACTGCACACCAGTGCACAAAGCAAGGTCCATAAAGACATGGATGAGCGAGTTTGGTGTGGAGGAACTTGACTGGCCTGCACAGAGTCCTGACCTCAACCCGATAGAACACCTTTGTTCTAAACACTCTTTTAGCTGTGTTTTGTATGTTTTTCGCGGCATTCACGCTGAAAACCAATGCTGCCAATCAGTCTTTTTGCCACTCAGCGGGCGTAACCACAGTCACTCCGGCCGATGGTGACGTCACGTGCATACCCTCTATATGTTTGAGTTTGCTAACATTGTGTTGGCTGACATATTTTGGTGGGCGGGGTTTTAGAGAGGTGTACTTGACAGGCTGGGTGGTCTAATTCAGCAGCCAAGTCTAGTGAAAGTTTGTCTTATATCTCACAACTCAGACTTTTGCTGCGTTCGCGCCATGTCGTAATTCCCATAATTTTGAGATGACAACATGTGACATTCTACTTGGAGTTGGAATTATGTGTTTCTATGGCAGCACTATCAGTGCCTAAATAAATCTGCAGTGGGCATGTGGTACAAGTAGGAGCTCTCAGAAAATTCCCAGTTTACAAGTTGCAATTACAAGCTGCACAAGGACATGAACGCTGTTTACAATTTGGAAAACATTTTACGCACCTATTATAATGTGAGATAAAAAGTCAAAATTATCTTCTTTTTTTCTGTGGGGAAACTTCCATAATAATATCACAAAATAAGGAAAATATATATCATATTTAGGACTATATAGTTTTTATCTCACAATCGTCCTGAACATTCTTTCTCTTATGTTTCAACAGAGAGCATGGCTCAGTAATCTATGCTTTCTAACAGTTAGCATTTATAAAGTGCTCTTGACAGTCAAGTATGGCGACTGCCAGCACTGGTGAGCAATTCACACAGCTAACCACCTCAAGTGTTTAAGTGAACACATACCTTGAATTTGTGTGAGAGGCATGTAATGAAATCCAGGTCCTTGAAATGGAAAACAACAGCTTTGATGAAATCAGTTATGTCTCCTGAAGAGCTGGTTTGGAGACAAGCACCCATTAATGGCATTGGCAGCTTTGCTAGCGTTGGTGGAGGTGATCTATGAGACTTAAGAGCTGCACAGGCCTCATTTATATATAGCTGTAGTGGATCTGAGGCATCATGGGGACCCAGGGTAAGTGTCTCAATGCAGTTTTTTCTCCATGTCAAACCCTTGACCAAACAACATTAGGTCTGGTTCATATTACAGCTTTTTGTGGCTAAGAACCATCTCCAAGTAGCATTGGAGCATTTGGTTGCATTTTATTTATACATTATTGCAATCCATGGCCATTCTTTTTTTTTTTTCATAAGTCAAGAATTATTATTTAATATAAGACAAAATGCAACCCAATTTACAAAGAAACAACAAATGTAAAAAAAACTATATATATATTAAGATTTGTTTCTACACACTCAGATTTACTAACAGCTTGCGCCAACGTAACCCTCTTTTGCTGTTAAAAAACTACTGTCAGGATTTACTAAAGACACGCAGTGATAAATTATCACTGAAAAGGCGTTGAGAGGGTTATTTTTGCGGCTGACTTTATTGCATATGCATTTGTAGGAGTTTCCCTTTCAGACGCAAAATTTATGGGAGGAGAGTATTTAAATGAATCATGCAAGGTGATTTACTAAGGTTTGTGCTCGTCAATTTACTGGTGTTTGCTCCATTATTTACCGCCCAAAAAAAGCACATCTTAAACCAGATGCTAACTGGTAGATTGCGTTGGTCATTATGGAAATGATCCAGCTGCGTCTGCCAATTTATATTTTGCGTGTCATCAGTAGATCACGCGCAGAACTTTCCACTCCCATTGGCTTTTTTTTGGGAATTGCGCTCTCACGCTAATTTGCCCTGTTAGGGAAAGACAGTTTAGGACCCAAGACCAGTTGTGAAGAATGAAGACCAAGAGTCAGGAGTGCAATTAATTAAAGAAAAATTTACTGAAGAATAGTTTGCAGCTTCATCAGCAGAAGCCAGCTTCAGGTCTCACAAGGAGTTCGTAGGCCACGCTCTCCCTCTACCAGTTTTTCGTACATACAATTTCTCAACAGTTATACTCTTTTCAAGGTCTAGCTACATCATTACTGAATGTTGAATGATTCTTGTTGGCTGAGAGAAAATAGACAGACATGGTCAGTTAATCAGATGCATGTCTCCATAGATCACTTGTTGATGCTTTCACCCCGGAATTAGGCACGTAATGACCTTCCAGGTCTGGAGCAGGCGCCAGCTTGTCCAGAACAACATGCCCGTTGTACACCTCTAATACTGATCTGCAATACAGAACCCTAGCGCACATACACAGACACAGACACACAGGCTTCTCTGAGGTTGGAGTTGATTGAGCTCCAGCTCTGACCAGAAAGTTTCCCAAAACATACTGATAACATGTGCTTTCTCTCAGTAAGAGGTACAGACAATATTCAGTTTCTTTAGTGTTTCAATAAAAGGAAATAATATAAAATGAAAGACAAATCCATATTTCATCTCTGGAAGCCGGGCTAAGTGAGTAAGCACTGTTACTGCACTCCTGGCATGGGCCAGACCCTCAGTCACTCCTCAGAGACCAAATACGAACTTTAGAAAACATATATGAAGAAACAATAAACAATCAGTGGTTCTATTGATTAAGTAATATCATAACTGGAAAGAATCATTAAAAAATCATTATAATAATATAGGAGGATAAATATTGATTAAGGCATTGATTATAAATTTAATTAGGATACATTATGAACACTGACAGGTGAAGTGAATAACACTGATTATCTCTTCATCACGGCATCTGTTAGTGGGTGGGATATATTAGGCAGCAAGTGAACATTTTGTCCTCAAAGCTGATGTGTTAGAAGCAGGACAAATGGGCAAGCGTAAGGATTTGAGCGAGTTTGACAAGGGCCAAATTGTGATGGCTAGACGACTGGGTCAGAGCATCTCCAAAACTGCAGCTTTTGTGGGGTGTTCCCGGTCTGCAGTGGTCAGTATCTATCAAAAGTGGTCCAAGGAAGGAACAGTGGTGAACCGGCGACAGGGTCATGGGCGGCCAAGGCTCATTGATGCACGTGGGGAGCGAAGTCTGGCCCGTGTGGTCCGATCAAATAGACACTACTGTAGCTCAAATTGCTCAAGAAGTTAATGCTGATTCTGATAGAAAGGTGTCAGAATACACAGTGCATTGCAGTTTGTTGCGTATGGGGCTGTATAGCCGCAGACCAGTCATGATGCCCATGCTGACCCCTTTCGACCGCAGAAAGCGCCAACAGTGGGCACGTGAGCATGAGAACTGGACCACGGAGCAATGGAAGAAGGTGGCCTGGTCTGATGAATCACGTTTTCTGTTACATCACGTGGATGGCCGGGTGTGTGTGTGTGGCTTACCTAGGGAACACATGGCACCAGGATGCACTATGGGAAGAAGGCAAGCCGGCGGAGGCAGTGTGATGCTTTGGGCAATGTTTGCTGGGAAACCTTGGGTCCTACCATCCATGTGGATGTTACTTTTACATGTACCACCTACCTAAGCATTGTTGCAGACCATGTACACCCTTTCATGGAAACGGTATTCCCTAGTGGCTGTGGCCTCTTTCAGCAGGATAATGCGCCCTGCCACAAAGCAAAAATGGTTCAGGAATGGTTTGAGGAGCACAACAACGAGTTTGAGGTGTTGACTTGGCCTCCAAATTCCTCAGATCTCAATCCAATCGAGCATCTGTGGGATGTGCTGAACAAAAAAGTCCAATCCATGGAGGCCCCACCTCGCAACTTACTGGACTTAAAGGATCTGCTTCTAACATCTTGGTGCCAGACACCACAGCACACCTTCAGGGGTCTAGTGGAGTCCATGCCTCGACGGGTCAGGGCTGTTTTGGCAGCAAAAGGAGGACCAACACAATATTAGGTCATAATGTTATGCCTGATCGGTGTATATAGGTATATTGAAGCGGCAGTGGATTTCAGAATCCACCCCTTCAGCCCTGTTTAGTAAATCTGGCCCTTAATGTTCTAAATAGAACCCTTGACTCCATTTTAAAGAACCCTTTATGCCAAAAAGGTTCTATATAAGGACAAATGTCTTAAATGAGTGCATAATATTTTCATGTTTAAGAGGTTATTTGATTTTTTTTTTTACTAAATTAATTACCGTAAAAATAAATCCATAAAATTATCCCATTATGGCAAGATTGGGAACCACTTATGCCCGGTACACATTGTATGATTGTATGACACTGGGCAGTCCCAGACTAAACATGGCCAATTGTGGTGATTTCTGTGGTCGTGGCTCCTCCTCGGTGGCCCTACGTCATACAGTGAGAGAGGTTCAAAGACTGCCGTTGTTACGATTTTGGAATTAAAGATAGCCTACAATAATTTTCTGAAGGTGTCAGAAATTTAGTATGATCATCTCACAGTGTTTGCTGCTACGATCTACATCTACTGACTGGCCAATAAAAATGCAACATGAAATGGCGTTTTGATCAATGCAACATGCCACTAAAACTTACCTTACTTACCTCAAGCTCCATTTACAAAATTGGTGTTCCAGGTTGGCCTCTTTTCCCTAGCCATGACCGCATCCATATTCTTCTCTTTCGCTTCCTCCTCTTTTTATCAGTGCACATAAAAACCACAATTCCCAAAGTGCGATTCATCTTGCTCTATTTATTTACCACTAGCACATGCTGATGACATTTTATTCTTCTATACTAACTTGTGTCGTAGCCTACGATTCAATAGGTGTCATCAACATACATTCTACATACATGTCGTACCCAAGTTTATCAGATCCATGTCGTACAGTGTGATTTGTAATGATCTTATAGGATTGCCGAAATCACACAGTCTGTAGCAGATATTTAAGTTTCTGTATATGAAGCATCTGACAGAACAGTTTAAGGTTCTATATAAAACCTTTTCTTCTAAGAGTGAATTTTAAATAAGCAAAGCTAGTATTATGAAAATAAACTGTATTTCTCTTACAGAATGTAGCATTCAACACTACACTGTCCCAGTCAAAGATATTTGGAACAACATCTGGAAGGACTCTGGAAGCTTAGACACACACAGACAAACACACACACACACACAAGTTGAATTATGATCTTTTTCATCCAGACCTAGTGATTCTGTCTGTTCTGGCCAAGGTCATAATTTTCAAGCAACATCTCATGACCATTTTAGTCTGTAACACAGAGATAAAATACGCAAAAATACACATACACATCCCACAGGAATGAAATAATGAATGCAATGAAAACAATTGTAAATGGCTGCACATGACTAAAACCATTTAGTAGTTAACCCACAGTCATATGCAACTCATAATACTACACCAGGGTCACTAAGAACGATGCAGCCAATCAAACATCTTCAATTGTACATGCAGGGTCACATGAGTGCAAATACACACATCATAAATGACTTCTATGATCTATGGATCCAAAACATAGATCCTGCATTCAGCTGCCTCTGGATACAACGATCAATGAGACCTAACTGAATTAAAATAAATGGAGATGGTGCAGTAATACACTGATTTACTGCCAATGCATGTCATGTTCGACATGACATATTTATTTTTGTAGATTTTTTTAAAGCACCATTATAGAGATTTACATTTTATATAATCTATAATATAAAAAAAGTCTTATGATTAATCAAATCCTGTGAAAATCAGCTGGAAAAGACTTCCTGCTACAAACCCCTCTTTCAATTCACTTTCTTGTGTTTATGGGTGGATTTTTGACCTTTACAACATGTTAAAGATACATCACAGAAATGAGAAACCACTGCTAATGCATCAATGTATTAATATCAATGTATGGATCCCTCATTTTTCCATGCTTCCTGCACCGAAGTTAGCAGAACAATTTATCCACCGCCACCCCTTCTGCCAGTGGAACGGCTGTCAGCTGCCCAGTGAGAAGCCAATGATGTGTGATCTTGACAGTGGTGAGGTCTGAACTCACACTCAGAAGTCTGATGCCCATGCTGTACAAATCAAATCTATCTGAAATAATGGGACTGGAGCTTTAAAAAGCACAGCACTTGCATATTGTTGCCCTATTGTTGGTTTGATTGCTTCTGTTGCTCTCCTCATTTGTAAGTCGCTTTAGATAAAAGCGTATGCTAAATAATTAAATGTAAAAAAGGATGCAAATAAAACTGGTCCATAAGTCTTCTGAAGCCATATGATACCAACGTAGGATTCGTAAACAAAATTCTTTTGATTCAATTTTTTTCAATGAATAAATTAATTTGGTAAAACTGAACTCACTGATTCACTTGCAGCAGTTAACAGCTCATGGGAGGGAAAGACTATCAGTGAACAATAACTTTTGAAGTTTTGTTTTGTTTCTCACACAAAGCTATCATAGGACTTTAGAGATTACCACACAAGTCATACCATTGTGAAAGGGAAGTGTGCTTAATTGTATTGAATTTGCACTTATAGTGTATTTTAAATCTTAAAAATGTATTGATTTTTGGCCACACTTTAGTTTAGGGTCCAATTCTCACTATTAGCTAATTATTAACTATGACTTTTGCCTCAATAAACTCCTAATTACTTATTAATATAGTAGTTTTAATAAGGTAATTAATAAGGTAGTTGTTAAGTTTAGGTATTGGGTAGGATTAAGGGATGTAGAATATGGTCATGCAGATATAATATTAATGAAATAAAAGGTCACTTAAAGCTGCAGTCATTAACTTTATTTGGTTAAAAATGATACCAGCCAGTGTTCAAAACGATCTCCTTACCTTAGCCCAATTCACAACAGTAAGCTTGTAATAATGTGTTCTAATTTTAGTGGTACTGGTAGGTTTTCGCGGGACATACAAGCTTCCGCTGTTCGTCTTTGCATCATTACATCACGTCTGTATACATAAAGAAGGAGTCCCAGCTAGTAGGCTATATCGTGTGTGTGGATGCTGCAGGTGGCGGATCATTTGTGGCCTCTTCTTACAACAGCTGGAATGTAATTAAACTTGTCATTTTGATGGCGGCTTGTAATCCAGAAAGTTCAAAATGACAATCATCAGTGAAAACTGGTGTGTTGATAGACAACCCACACATACACCTCAAAACATTAGATTCTTCCACGCTGAGGAGCCGTGCCAATGCACAACCCATGTAAAGAAGATAACTCCGCAAATAACTGCAATTTCAGGGTTCAAACAGTGTTGGCGACAAAGAGGTAAAACTTACAGACTGCAGCTTTAAAGAGAGTACACGTTCATGACTGTTTCTTGACACATCTTAAAGGGTTAGTTCACCCAAGAATGAATATGCTGTCATTAATTACTCACCCTCATGTCGTTCCAAACCCGTAAGACATTCATTCATCTTCGGAACACAAATGAAGATCTTTTTGGGGAAATCTGAGAGCTTTCTGTCCCCACATAGACAGCTACACAACTACCACTTTGACGCTTCAAAAAGAGATCGTAAAACGAATCCATATGAATTGAGAGGTTTAGTCCACATTTTATGAAGAGACTTGATCACTTTTTATGATGAACATAAACATTCATCAACATAAACAGAAGCTCAAGCATGTAGCTTGACGTGCGAGAACTTCAGCAAGAACCAATGAGGTTCATTCTCGTGTTACGCAGCACGTTTGAGCTTCTGAAGCAAAGCAATGCGTTTGTGTAAGAAAAATATCCATATTTAAAACTTTACAAACTGTAATCTTTAACTTCCGCTAACTGTCATACGTGCGTTCACGAGAGATTGGTTCACAGTTCCAGCGTATGACGTAGGACGCTCTGCTTAGCTTCAGAAGGCCTTTATTAAGCCCCCGGAGCCGTGTGGAGCAGTTTTATGATGGATAGATGCACTTTTATGGACTTCAAAACAGAAACAGCCATTCACTGCCATTATAAAGCTTGGAAGATCCAGGACATTTTTTAATATAACTCTGATTGTATTCATCTGAAAGAAGAATGTCATATACACCTAGGATGACTTGAGGGTGAGTAAATCATGGGCTAATTTTCATTTTTTCAAACTATCCCTTTAATATAAATTTAAACAATAATACATTTTCATTTAATTGTAAATAACATTCAATTAAGTGTCCGAAAACATTACATTCAGTTAACAATGAAGTATATTATTATGCTAAAATGCACTTCTTTTTCACAAGGGTATGGATCAATTATGAAACTTTGACATATTTTGAAGCTTGAAAGCTTTGGTCCCCATTCACCTCATGGAAAAAGCGACCAGACTGACAAAACACGAAACAGGGCAGTAGTTTGTTCTTTTTTCTGTCTCTAGATGAAATGGCATGAATCCAACAGGGAGAAGAATACTACAGTTCCGTCAAGGATATAAGTTGTTTTTTTTCATAAATATCCCAAAGATCCCTTCAAATTCAGCCGGTGCAGTGCACTCAAAATCTCTCTGCTGATAGTTTTGACACTTCATACATAACAAGCCACAAAAGAGCTCAGTGTAAAGTTTGAACCAGCCTTTCACAATTGATGCTGATGCATTCATGAAATTAAGCTTTGTACCCACTCAAGGCCACTCATTCAAAACGCCTGACGTCAATCTTGCCGTCACAAAATTAGATCAGAATGTGTTTGAACACTGAAAATACTTCAGTAAGATTCATGGAGCATACATAAAAGACAATAGAAGCAAAACTAACACTGATGAAAATGATCAGTGTGGTAATGACTGTTTAAGCAGTGAGTAGAAAAGTGTTACCAAGTAGCTTGTTTGGCACAAAAAAAAATCTAATTGCTGAAGAATCATATTTTAGAACATTCTTTAGAATCATACAGTATACATACATTCTTTCTCATAATACCCTTGCAAAACAAAGTACATTTTAGCATATTTAAAAACTAGTAAAAAAGCACTTTTTACAGAAATATATTTTAAAAGAATAGCATTGAGTGTGAACTAAATGTAATGTTTTGGACAATTATTTGAATGTTAATTGAAATAAAATAAAATAATAATTAAATTAAAATGTATTGCAGTTTGAATTTATATTAAATGCAATTAGCTGATCATTAGAGAGAACATTTAGTTTCATGGTAAACTAAAATATACTTTAACATCATTATTTAAACTTTTATGTATTTAAATATTTAAGTATTTTGTAATTATACATTAGTAATGACAAAGTTGTAATTGAGTACATTTAAATTATATATTATTGTAATAGTGAATAACACAGCACAGTCAAAACCATGTGCTTTAATATGTTAGTCATCACATCAAAATATGTTTACCTCTTTAAACCGCAAAAAAGAAAATTATTAAACTGTAATTATTTAAAATCTACTGGTAACACTTTACAATAAGGTCCCATTAGTTAACATTGATGCATTAACTAAAATTAACTAACATTACCAATGAGCAATACATGTGTTACAGTAAATCGTTGTCAACATTAGTTAATAAAACTGTTAATTTTTAGTTCATGTTAGCTCAGGTCCATTAAATAGTATATTAACAGATACAACTGTATTAGTAAACGTTAAAACGAAAATGAACTAAGATTAAGAAATGCTTTAGAAGTATGTTTTCATTGTCAGTTCATGTTTAGCTAATGTTAACAAGTGGAACCTTATTGTGAAGTGTAACCAATGTACTTTAATGTAAAACCTTTAGTTTGACATTACTACAAAGTGTACTTTTTAAAAGTGTACTTAAGTTTGTTAAGAAACATAGGCTGGTTTCACAGACAGGGCTTAGATTAAGCCAGGTTTAGGCCAGTTCAATTAGGACATTTAAGTAGCTTTTATAAATGTGCCTTAGAAAAAAAACATTACTGGTGTGCATCGAGACAAAACAATGGCACTGACATATTTTAAGATATATCAGTGCAAGTTGCTTTCAGTTAAATCAGCTCAAACATGCATTTTAGTCTGGGACTAGCTTAAGCCTTGTCTGTGAAACCGGGGGTATGTGATGAAAATGCACTTTCTTTAAGTACACTACAAGTGCACATTCAATAAAATTAGCACACTTCTTTATTGTATTTTTTATCACATGACCTGATTAGACCCACTATGCAGATGCAACCCAAAATATTTGCAAAACACATAAGAGCAAGGATACAATAAATGACGCCTCAGTATTCATTCCACAGCCTGCGCCGCTCAATCAATAGCAGCAGTTATGGCTTCAGCTGTAATATGTAGTCTGTACCAGTATTGATCCAGCACTGCTTCACAACCCATTGAGCATTGCTGTCTGGTGGCACACACTCTTGTGTCAGAGGTAACATTGGTGCTCTTTACTGAATGATGAAATGAATGCAAATGTTTGCACAGGTATTTTTGCATTATGTGCAACTTGGCAACTTCCCAACAATTATGTATCACACTGGCTCTGTGCAACTCCAAACTCACAAGCAAAAAAATGTTTTATGAGTTATTGTCCTCAGTAACACTTTGCATTGCGGTTAAAAAAGCAAAACTGCATGCTTTTCGCGGGAGAACATTGTTTGGTTGTGCTTCAGCTCTGCGTGACTGTGCGGATTAATATGGTTATCACTGCTCATAAAACATTCACTACTAGGCTTAAAGGGAAGCACAGAGGATAGAGCAAAACAAAACACCGGTCACGAATTAAAAGACTAAAACGAGAATTTTTACCGGAAGCCAGTGATTATAGTTTATAAAGTTATAAATATGGATATTTTTCTTACAAAAATGCTTTGCTTTGCTTCAGAAGGCCTTTATTAACCGTATGGATTACTTTTATGATGGATGGATGCGCTTTTTGGGGTTTCAAAAAATTTTTTACCATTCACTCCCATTATAAAGCTGGGAAGAGCCAGGATATTATTTCATATAACTCTGATTGTGTTTGGCTGAAAGAAGAAAGTCATATACACCTAGGATGGTTTGAGGCTGAGGAAATATATATTATGGGATAATTTTCATTTTTGGATGAACTAACCCTTTATGAGATATAACCCAAAAGGATCTCAAGCTGACTAGCTGAAGACGTTACTGTATCCATACCCATTAATAGACACGGTACTTCCTTGAAAATAAATTCCAGCACAGCATCACAACAACCATAATAATGAAATTACCCTTCACAATAGATAATGCTTTACAATGAACTCTGTTAGAGAGCTACATATGGCAAATTATGTTCAATAAAATACCGTACTCACCTGTTGAGTAATAAAAACGCCATCTCCGTGTCACTTTTACATTTACATAACATATTAAATCCCTCAGTTTTTGCCATCTCCGAAACATTAGCCACGCTTATGTTGATTCTTGTTTTATTACGAGCTCTGTTGCATTCTCTTTTTGCCAGCAGACTCTCCTCTGTTCGGTGTTTGTTTAAAACGGGTGATTTCCCAGAGGTTGGAGATTTAGCTGCTCGAATGTCAACCTTTCTCGCTCGTTGTTATGACTAACCTCTGCCACTCCCACACCAGACACACGTCAAAGTAGCCGGAGAAACTTTTCTCTAATTATGGATATGACGAGACACTCATGGTAGAGTGGCATATGTACGCAATTTCATGCAAAAACCATTGATTAAACCATTATCAATTTTGTTAATTTTGAACAAAAAAAGTTACATAGCGTAACTTTAATTTGTTTGTTCACTAAACGCAACATGTCTCACTCAACCAATAAATTCTTGTCAAGTCAACCACAGATTCAGCAAATTAGCATTTAGAAATGCAAGAAATTTTAATTGGTCGCCATTTCATATATGTCTCTTATATAAAGAGAACTTGGGAAATCTTACAAACAACAACATTATATTCAATAATTTTATACAAATGCACATAGAGCTCATCACTTAATACACAAACCTCAATCAATAAGCAAACATATTAGCTCATAACAGCACCAAAAACCACATATCAAATAAATAACAGTGATGGCAACATCAACAGCATAATAACAAATGCAGCAAACAGCAAAAGAATAAATTAGTCATGCAGCAATGCATGCTGGGAGCTCGCAAATCAGCAACATTATTCAACACAAGCTTGCTTGTTCAGACAGCTAGGAGCTGTGAAATATTGTTGGTCCAACGTGTGATTCGAAGTAATTAATTCCTTAGTATCTGTGATTCAATAAGCCCTGTACGCTCGATAAACCACACAGATAACTGAAGATGAGCTCATTTAGAGTATAAGTGCATATGCAGATGAGTGTCCGGTGTGTTTATCTCACAACAACCTATTGAGTCAATACGCTGTGAACCCTTGGCATACCAGAGTCAAAAATTGTTTGATGTTAATAGAAATTATTTTAAAAAATCAAATAGACTTGAATGCACTCCCTTAGTTCAGTATTTTTGAATATACTCTGTATATCCTTAGGGCCTACACTTAGGCTACTTATTACAGAAATAATATTTATACTTAAACGCAAATTGAATGCGATGTTTTTGGACACTTAATTTAATGTTATTTTCAATTAAATGACAATGCATTATAGTTTACATTTATATTAAATGCAACTGGTTACTTAAGTAGGACTTAAGTATATCTTTATATGAAATTAAAAAAATTGAGTGGTCCAAGACCCTAGGACTTTTGTCGCACTTGAACCATGAATGCAAAAAAAGTTTTGTGGTTTGGTGGTTGAAATTAAAAAAAGTAACAAATCCTTCCCTCACGAGTCAATTTGACCCACATAGGAATGAATGGAATGTGAGGAATGCTTCAGTACACATAGAAAAACCTAAAAATGCTCAAAATTCAAAATAAAAATGCTAAAACTACTATTTTATACTACATATTTTATAATGTCTACATGTGTATCTGAGTATATACTGAAGTGAAACTGACTTTAGGAACCAGCGGAACAGCTCATTTGCTCCATATATAAGGCCATCTTGTGGCAAGAGTCATGAAATATCATGTTACATTATCTTTTTTTTTCACAAGCGGTCGGCAAAGACACCCAACATAAGATATTTCGAGCTGAATTAAAAGGGTTTTGCATGAAATTGTGAGTTATTTTGAATTGAAGTTAAAAGAAATTTAAGAATGTGCTTAAATTACTATTTATGTATTGTTTATTGATACAATCTAGTAATTTAAAGGTAAATAAAATAAATAAATTGCATTAAAAAATAGAAAAAATATTATCAAAATGAAATAAAATAAGCTTTCTGGATAAAGAAAAAATTAAGTATAATTTTAGGGCTTCGGGTCATTTTGACCTGCGAGGGAAGGGTTTGTTACAAAGTGCGAGGGAAGGATGAGGGTTAATGTACAGTAATTTCTATTGAAACTTGTATATGTTATGTATTTAAAAATATTTGTATAATGATGAAGTTGCAATTTATTACATTTAAAATATATTAACTTTAAATTATGATCAAGAACTTGCTTTAGTATGTTAATCAACACATCGGTAATAAGTGTACTTTAAAGCATGACAAAATATTTTAAAGTGAAATTTTTACTTTGACATCATTACAAAGTGCACTTTTTAATAGTGTACTTAAGTGTGTTAAGAAACATAAGTGGACTGTCGTTAAGTAAACTTAACTGGCCTTTTATAAGTTTCATTAATATTAATATTAGCCTATATTATCTGCGAGTACACTTTTTTAAATGTATATATTTCGTACAATTAATCACACTTCTTTTCCACAAGGGTAGTCATCATGACTAATACAACATTTAGGTTATAGCAAATCACTATCTCAGGCCTGTGGGTCTGCTGGCATAGAGCTCAGTCTAATTTGCAAGGAAATTAATCATATGTGACAAAGCATAGGATTTAGTTTCTCACCCATACAGCTGAAGATAAATTACTCATAATGGCAAGCATTTGAAGTGAGTATAATTCATGTAAGCAGCAGTGAGAACAATTTATTATGTTTGTATAGGAGAGTAACAGATTTAATGCATAATTGTGTCCATAGTTTCTCCACTTAAGCGTGTTTCATTGGATCTGAGCTCTTTTGTCCTCTCCTGTGACACAAAACCAATAAACCCTTGTCTCTAATTGTATTTATGGGCTTGTAATAGCATTTTTCTGACTTGATTTAAAGGGAGGGTCACTTTGTAAGCAGCATTACAGAAAAAAAGGCCCATCTCACTGAATAGCTGCTATCAATCATCTCCTAAACTCTGAAAGAGCACAACATAAATGCAAAATTATACTCAAGATCTATTCAAACAGTTTCAGTGGGCCATGATTCATAAACATTACATTTAGATAAACAATGTGTTTTGATTGTCTTCAGCAGATGTGGATGATGGAGAATTTTATTCAAAAAGAATGACTTGACAATGACTTTTAAATCTTAAAATAAAAGATTGTTATTATCTGGACTGATTCAAATAAGAAAGAGCAGATACATAAGGAAGGAAAAACATTAAAAAGTCACTGACCCCATCTGCTGGTTAATGTTGATAGTACCTCAGTTCAGCTCAGCTCAGTCGCATCCAACATCATATAATATAGGCTATCGGGGTTGCCAGGTCTGCGCAACAAAACTAGTCCAATTGCTAGAACTTCAACTCGCAGGAAAAAATCATAACAACCTAAAAGTATCTAGGCTAATCAAACAACCATAGTTGGTTAAAGGCACAATATGTAAGATTTTTGGATTAAAATATCCAAAAACCACTAGAACAGTGTTATATTTTGTTGAATTGTGTACTTGCGTTATCCCAGATGTTACCAAGAATGTTTAAATCCAGAGAAATGAGCGATTTTAACCAGGACACGGACCGTGTCCGTGCGTCGTCTATCAATGACATCATACCCGCGTTACCCTCGATTTCCAGTTTTATTTTGTAGAAACCATGGAAACACCAAAGACACTTTAATGTATTATGTTTTATTAGACAAGGGAACAACTGTTTGGATACATCTATAGACAGAAAACTAATTATTGTTATATAGCTCAACATGTTTAGTCTTATTGTTTGAATCTCGTTTTCTTGATTTTCCGCGACTGCATGTTTTCACCATGCCTCAGAGAAAAATACTATTTTAACTATAATAATAATCAGATGCAGCTTTATTTTTAGTAACAGCAATACAGAATTTTTTCCATCATACAATATGTTTTCAAATTAATTGCATGCCATTTACCAACACAAGCCATCCAGCATTTATGAATATGATATTCTAATATCGATCTAGCTTACTGCAGTGTGCAACAATTGTCTCGGAGCGAATGCACAGAGTAATGTTATAACATCATTTTCAACACACTCAAATGTATCTAATATGATAAAACAGAGCTGCGTTACCCCACATATGCATGAGCAGAAGAAGCAGAATCGGCGACTGTGGCATACTAAAAGCTCCACTGCTGTCGCCATGTGTCACGCTCGTCTCTCATTAGCAATCGCTCCAGCGGCCTCGTTCAGCTCCCACAGCACTCGGCCCTGCTCTGCTATATGCTACAGTAACGTTAATAATCTCATCCATGAACATGATTTCTGCCCGAGTCCCGTCTGAATCTTTTCCACCGGCTGTGAGGTGAAGACGACAACTCCTACGATTCCGCACTCAATCTCAGCGTCATCAAGCTACACCTTTGTTTTGAATAGGCGACATCTAGCGGTGAAAAACTACATATTGTGCCTTTAAATAAGTTGGAGTCATCAAAGCAATTTAAATAAATGATTAAGTAGTGTGGCATGTGATGACCTAATTTTATCAACACTGTCAAATTAAAAGTTGAATATCTGAAAGCTAGCTTTTCCCTATGAACAGAAAGAAACCAGGTAAGTAGGCACTACACGTCTAGCTCCAGATGAAAATGACCTTATTGTAACACCAAGACTCTAGCATTAGTTTTAATAAAACCTCTGTTTTTGTAATAAAACCTACGTCTGTGTTAAGTTTATTAGAAGTAGCACTGAATGTGAATGTAGACTTATTTAGCAAGGGGATCATTATACTTTATGAGGAGACTATCATTATGCAATAGTGATCTCATTTAAGGAGGAAAATATGTGAATATATATGTGTATATATATATATATATATATATATATAACATCTGTGAGGATGTTTGGCAAGGCCTATCAGTAAGGAAATAAACCGTGGACAATCTCTGATTCAAATGATTTCCGCTGAGCTTCTGAATTCACTGTCCAGATCTTCCTATCTATAATTTCAGTCATTTAAATCATTGTCATTTATTAACTGCAGTGATTAGGGACATTGGACATTGTATTTAAGCTGTGTCGGCAATGATATGAACAATATAAATAAAAATAGAAGAGGAGTAAAATATTTCCTAAAATCATATAGCAGATAACAACAGATTAAAGAGGCGATTTCAAGATTAGAAGTTGCAGTGTATGTTTATGCACAATTTTTCTGATCTGATTTCAGATTCTGAAATTTATATTTATATGAACCTTAAACATTTTACATATTCGTACATGTGTGCATTAAATGTATTTCAAACAAAAGCTACCACGAGTATAATTGTTGTTTTTGCCTTGATGAGAGATAGGCCTATATCTAAAAAGAAAGCTGAAGTTTATATCAGAAGAGCTTTTTGTATCTCCTCCACTGACCAGTTTGTAAGATGTGCGATGTAAATAAACATATGGATGTTTGTAAGGCATAAAATGTACTTATATAAACATACACATCATGGTACTGTGCATGTGCGCTATAGGTATTTTTGAATCTGATTAAGAATATAGTCGGATTCAAGCATTTACATGCTTTATTTTCCCTGTTAAATTGATTATTTTTCGATTGAGGTGTTTATATGAAGGCTTTTCAGTCTGATTGAGCCATCAATGCGATTATAAATGGATTATTTGGGTGCATGTAAATGAAGCTAGAGAGAAAAAATTTGATATTTGCTGTATGGATGCTAACTGAATCCCATGACTGGTCTTTTTTGGCCCAGGAACATAGGGTGAACATCAGGTAAATAGGGCCATGGTGGCAAAAGTGGTCTAATTTACCTGAAGTCAGCCTAAATAAGTAATTTAGACACTGAAAAGAATTGGGACACACCTCTTAATTTTCAAATTCAGGTGTTTCAATCAGAAATTTACAAACATTTGTGGAAAAAATGGGTCATTCTGAAGAGCTCAGTGATTTCAATTGTGGTACTATGATAGGATGCCACCTTTGCAATATGTGCTAGGTATTCCACGGTCGACCTTAAGTGGTATTTTTGGGAAGTGGAAGCGTTTAGGAACAGCAGAAACTCAGTCACGAAGTGGAAGACCATGTAAAGTCACAGAGTTGGGTCACTGAGTGCTGAGGCACATGGTGCGTGAAAGTCGCCAAAGCTCTGCTGATTCCATAGCTGTAGATTTTCAAACTTCCACTGGCATTAATATCAGCACAAAAAATTTGCGTTGGGAACTTTATGGAATGGGTTTCCATGGTCGAGCACCTGCATGAAAGCCTCACATCACCATGAACAATGCCAAGCGTTGAATGAAGTGGTGTAAAGCACGCCGCCACTGGACTCTGGAGCAACTGTAAGGTTTGGGGGAGGAAAGGTAATGTATCGGGCTGTTTTTCAGGGTTTGGGCTTGGCCCATTACTTCCAGTGAATGGAAATCTTAATGCTTCAGCATACCAAGACATTTTGGACAATGCTATGCTTCCAACTTTGTGGGAACAGTTGGGGAAACCCAGATTCTGTTCCAGCATGACTGTGCCTCAGTGCACAAAGCAAGGTCTGTAAAGACATGGTTGGATGAGTTTGGTGTGTAAGAACTTGACTGGCCTGCACAGAGCCCTGACCTCAACCCCATCGAACACCTTTGGGATTGAACTGGACCGGAGATTGCGAGCCAGGGCTTCTCGTCTAACATCAGTGCCTGACCTCACAAATGCTCTACTGGATGAATGGGCAAAAAGTTCAACAGAAACACTCCAAAATCTCACGGAAAGCCTTCCCAGAAGAGTGGAAACTGTTATAGCTGAAAAGGGAGGAACAACTCCATATTAATGTCTGATGTATTTAGAATGTGCTGTCATTACACAGGGTTCCGACTTGTCCTGGAAAACCTTGAAAACCTGGAAAATTGATGATAAATTTTCCAGCCCTGGAAAACACATGGGAAATTAGAGAAAATGTAAAACGTCCTGGAAAAACTTGTTGTTGTACTGGAAAATTATTTTTTTTAAAGTTAAAAACAAAGAGTTTATCACTGGCCCAAAACAATTATCGTTGGTTGCAGAAACTTTTTATCTCACAATTCTAAAAAATGTTCTCGCAGTTGCGAGTTTACATAATTGTGATATAAAGTCAGAATTTCGTGATATAAACTCACAATTGTGAGTTATAAAGCCAGAATTGCGTGATATAAACTCGCAATTGTGAGTTATAAAGTCAGAATTGCGAGATATAAACTCACAATTGTGAGTTATAAATTCGGAATTGCGTGATATAAACTCGCAATTGTGAATTATAAAGTCAGAATTGCGTGATATAAACTCGCAGTTGTGAGTTATAAAGTCAAAATTGTCTTTTTATCTCGCAATTGCGAGATTATATCTTGCAATTCTTACTTCTTTTCTCAGAATTGTGAGATATGAACTCACAATTGTTATAAAGTCTAATTCTGAGGGAAAAAAGACTGACTTTTTGCGAGAAAATCGCAATTGCGAGAAAAAAATTCAGAATAGCAAGATAAAAAGTCACAATTACCTTTTTTATTCTGTGGCGGAAACAAGCTTCCTTAGTCATAATGTATGATTAAGAGCTCATATTAAAAACTGATTTTATAGTTAAGTCAATAAACTGGCAATAAACTGTACGCCTTTTAAAGACTTAGAGAGCAATATATTACTTTAGGGTGTGATCCTTGTCTTTTATTCTCGCTGTAGTAAAATTGAAAATGTCCTGGAAAATTCTTGGAAAATGATCGCTGAAAAAGAGTGGGAACCCTGTTATAGTCCCCGTTGGTGTAATGCTCAGGTGTCCCAATACTTAAAAAAAGTTAAAAGGTGTAGGTTCTGTAAACTGCAAAATAATATAGCCTAATAATAATGAATCTGGCTTTGTGTTAGGGGTTCCAAATGGCACCACAGTCTTCTTGGAGTCCACACTTGTCAGATCTGCTTCTGTGTCTTGCGCTCTGTGGGACTTTTATGTTGAAGTTTCTCTGTGCACAGTTTCTGTGTTCTTTCCTGTGTCCTTTTTTCTGTGGCCATGTTGTAGTTTTTTCCTTTTTCATTAGTCTGCTCCAGGTGTGTCAGTTTCCCTTGTTAAGCTTGTTTACCCCTCTGTTTAAATAGCCCTTGTATTCTCTGGTTCTTGGTCGGTTGTTGTTTGATATCATGCAGGTGTCTGCGGTTCCCCGTGTTTTCTTTGTTTTTTCTCAATGTTATTTTGTTCCTGATTTATGTTATGACTGTTAATTTTCATTAAAATCTCTCTGCATTTGGATCCCTCATCTCTGTCTGCCGTCTTTGAATTCCCCATTTTGTGACAGAACGACTGACCCTAAATGGATCCAGCGGGGAGATTAACGCGCCTCCGTCAAGGAGAGCACAGCACTGAGGACTATGTGCTGGAATTGATCAGGTTGGCTCGCTTGACTAATATGGATGAAGTATGCCTGATGATCTTCTTTCGGGGAGGATTATCAGAGCCGATCCATTCACACATGCCGCTATGGGACCCTGACTGGACGCTGGAATGCTACATGGGTCTTGCACTGCAGCTGAGCGGCTCAGTACTGACTGTGGGAGTCGATCCAGTAACCATCACGACAGAGTCTTCAGCCGTCATGGACGCCAAGTCAGAGTTTCCGGTAGAAATGATTGTTGCCGATGAAGACATTAGGGTGGTCCATAGGTATTTGAGACTGGCGTTGAGTCTGGAGGACACAGCGCTTTGTTCGGTGCGAGCAGCTGGTGTACCTGCGGTGGGGTCAAGCCTGGGGGTTTCAGCTAAGATGGTCGCCACGCCAGAGTCTCCAATAACGTCTTCAGAGTGTGCAGCACTGACCATTGTGGTCACGGCTATGTTGTGTGTGTGTGGGCAGCACACACATCGGTGCCAGTAGTCCCGACCAGAGTCCAGAGAGGACCTCCTTCCCCGACCAGAGTCCAGAGAGGACCTCCTTCCCCGACCAGAGTCCAGAGAGGACCTCCTTCCCCGACCAGAGTCCAGAGAGGACCTCCTTCCCCGACCAGAGTCCAGAGAGGACCTCCTTCCCCGACCAGAGTCCAGAGAGGACCTCCTTCCCCGACCAGAGTCCAGAGAGGACCTCCTTCCCCGACCAGAGTCCAGAGAGGACCTCCTTCCCCGACCAGAGTCCAGAGAGGACCTCCTTCCCCGACCAGAGTCCAGAGAGGACCTCCTTCCCCGACCAGAGTCCAGAGAGGACCTCCTTCCCCGACCAGAGTCCAGAGAGGACCTCCTTCCCCGACCAGAGTCCAGAGAGGACCTCCTTCCCCGACCAGAGTCCAGAGAGGACCTCCTTCCCCGACCAGAGTCCAGAGAGGACCTCCTTCCCCGACCAGAGTCCAGAGAGGACCTCCTTCCCCGACCAGAGTCCAGAGAGGACCTCCTTCCCCGACCAGAGTCCAGAGAGGACCTCCTTCCCCGACCAGAGTCCAGAGAGGACCTCCTTCCCCGACCAGAGTCCAGAGAGGACCTCCTTCCCCGACCAGAGTCCAGAGAGGACCTCCTTCCCCGACCAGAGTCCAGAGAGGACCTCCTTCCCCGACCAGAGTCCAGAGAGGACCTCCTTCCCCGACCAGAGTCCAGAGAGGACCTCCTTCCCCGACCAGAGTCCAGAGAGGACCTCCTTCCCCGACCAGAGTCCAGAGAGGACCTCCTTCCCCGACCAGAGTCCAGAGAGGACCTCCTTCCCCGACCAGAGTCCAGAGAGGACCTCCTTCCCCGACCAGAGTCCAGAGAGGACCTCCTTCCCCGACCAGAGTCCAGAGAGGACCTCCTTCCCCGACCAGAGTCCAGAGAGGACCTCCTTCCCCGACCAGAGTCCAGAGAGGACCTCCTTCCCCGACCAGAGTCCAGAGAGGACCTCCTTCCCCGACCAGAGTCCAGAGAGGACCTCCTTCCCCGACCAGAGTCCAGAGAGGACCTCCTTCCCCGACCAGAGTCCAGAGAGGACCTCCTTCCCCGACCAGAGTCCAGAGAGGACCTCCTTCCCCGACCAGAGTCCAGAGAGGACCTCCTTCCCCGACCAGAGTCCAGAGAGGACCTCCTTCCCCGACCAGAGTCCAGAGAGGACCTCCTTCCCCGACCAGAGTCCAGAGAGGACCTCCTTCCCCGACCAGAGTCCAGAGAGGACCTCCTTCCCCGACCAGAGTCCAGAGAGGACCTCCTTCCCCGACCAGAGTCCAGAGAGGACCTCCTTCCCCGACCAGAGTCCAGAGAGGACCTCCTTCCCCGACCAGAGTCCAGAGAGGACCTCCTTCCCCGACCAGAGTCCAGAGAGGACCTCCTTCCCCGACCAGAGTCCAGAGAGGACCTCCTTCCCCGACCAGAGTCCAGAGAGGACCTCCTTCCCCGACCAGAGTCCAGAGAGGACCTCCTTCCCCGACCAGAGTCCAGAGAGGACCTCCTTCCCCGACCAGAGTCCAGAGAGGACCTCCTTCCCCGACCAGAGTCCAGAGAGGACCTCCTTCCCCGACCAGAGTCCAGAGAGGACCTCCTTCCCCGACCAGAGTCCAGAGAGGACCTCCTTCCCCGACCAGAGTCCAGAGAGGACCTCCTTCCCCGACCAGAGTCCAGAGAGGACCTCCTTCCCCGACCAGAGTCCAGAGAGGACCTCCTTCCCCGACCAGAGTCCAGAGAGGACCTCCTTCCCCGAAATGTCAGATCTGCTTCTGTGTCTTGTGCTCTGTGGGACTTTTATGTTGAAGTTTCTCTGTGCATAGTTTCTGTGTTCTTTTCTGTGTCCTATTTCCTGTGGCCATTTTGTAGTTTTGTTATTTTTTTCCTTTTTTATTAGTCTGCTCCAGGTGTGTCAGTTTCCCTTGTTATGTTTGTTTAGCCCTCTGTTTAAATAGCCCTTGTATTCTCTGGTTTTCGGTTGTTTGATGTCATGCAGGTGTCTGCGGTTCCCCGTGTTTTTCTCAATGTTATTTTGTTCCTGATTTATTTTATGATTGTTTATTTTCATTAAAGTGCCCCAATTATGCTATTTTAAAGTTTCATAATTTTGTTTTGGAGGTCTCCAACAACAGGTTTACATGCATCAAAGGTCAAAACTGTTTCATTTTCTCATAATATACATTGCACATCACCACAATGTTCAAAGTTAGCCGGTTAGCCAGATACTTACACAATAAACACATTGTAGAGCACAGCGTCTTCTCGACATGCTATCCAGTATCCACTGCAGTGTTCAAGGTTTCCCTGGTCTCTGCGCGGCATGTGCACAATAAGTGGACGTGCAATATGCTAATGTTTCGTCGTGACGTCACAACGAAACGGCTTAGAACTCGTTTGAAAAACGATTTGTTTAATTGACTCAGAGTCGACTCTTACTTTTGAGAGACAATAACTTTATATACGCTGCACTTTCAGATTTAAAACTTTGCAGGATGTTTTCATTCACTTAGAACACACTACATGAAAGGTAATTTTCAAAAATCCATAATAGGGGCTCTTTAAAATCTCCCTGTATTTGGATCCCTCATCTCTGCCTGCCGTCTTTGATTCCCCCATTCCATGACAACACTTTCATAATGTAATGCTGCTTTGACTGTCAGGTAGAAACGACGAGAATACTTTTTTTTTTGTTTGTTTTTTTTGCGCAAAAACAAACAAAAATAACGACTTTATTCAACAATTTCGTTCTAGCCTGTGCGAGCCTCCTAAGCAGTTTACGTTGTAAACAGTGCACTGAGTGCAGCGCTTTTGAGTTCTTTGGCAGCCGATGCTGTTCACCTGAGCACCACAACGCATGCTTGTGATGATGACGCGGGAGCTGTACTGTATTTACAACATAAACTGCGTAGGAGACTGGCACAGGCTAGAACGAAATTGTTGAATAAAGTTATTTTTGTTTGTTTTTGCGCACAAAAAGTTTTCTCGTCGCTTCATAAAATTAAGGTTGAACCACTGAGTCACATAGACTATTTTAACAATGTTTTTACTACCTTTCTGGGCCTTGAAAGTGTTAATTATATTGCTGTCTATGGAAGGATCAGAGAGCTCTCGGATTTCATCAAAAGTATCTTAATTTGTGTTCCGAAGATGAACGAAGGTCTTACAGGTTTGGACTGACATAAGGGTGAGTAATTAATGACAGAATTTTCATTTTTGGCTGAACTAACCCTTTAAGTCCGCAAGACCACCAGACAGTGCAAAGGAAATGTGCTATTTGAATGTGAAAAAAGTACTGATATGCTTAACTTTTTGTCTGAGTAAACATGCAAATTATAGGATATGACTTGTTTCAATGGACACTGTGTTTAATGAATCAGTTAATGATTCAATGACTCGCTCAAAAGACACCTAGAGAGAAATCTGTTGACCAGAATATCCTGTTATAACATTTGATTAAAAAACACAAGGTCAAAAATAAATAAAAATGAAACATAGACATGGATGAATTGTTCACAACAAGATCTATAACATGCATTTAGAAATCAGAGTAAATTTTTATTTATGCCGACTTTAAAGTCGCCATGAAACAGAAGTTACGACAGTCTTTTCTTTACTATTGTAACGTATATATGAGGGATACGGCTTCTTGAACAAGAAAAAATGTAAGGTGGGACTTGTTTGGGACTTGGGAATTGTTGGATTATTGTGGTTTGAGATTGCTGTCATTTTATGTGAGTTACAGGTTGTTCGTGTGATACTAATGTGAAACCAGACTTCATTCGCCTCAACTGAAAGCATATTTACACTGTCTGAATCGTTCCCTATCCCCTATATACTGGACTATGTGCCATTCACCATGTAGAAAATAGTAAATGTGTGAACAAGTGATGCCACAGCTTCAGCGTCTATTTATAGGGTGCAGGACGATGTAGATTCTAGAGAGCATTTGATTGGACAGAAAATCTGATGAGAAGCTGAAGTACAGGGTGATGCCATCAAAATTATTGATCCATATTGGTGGAAGTGAGAGACTGTACATTTTGAATGCTTATATCTTCTAAATGCGAATTTTGTCACTGTTTTGGAACACACTACCTTAACAGTAAAGGTCCAGCGCTGGAAAGCTTTTATAATATTAACGCGGGTCTTAAAGCGCTTTCCTGATCATAACCCTTCATTTTCCAGTGATATTCTTAGAGAGTTTTTCTCTTTTGTAATGACTCTCAGGCATCTCTCTTTCAACAGTCTTTTTTTCTACAAATCTCCCTCTTGCTCGTTCTCTCTCCTCCATCGTCATATGCCCCCTAATGCTGATTGGCTACACGTTTGTTGTTGTGTCTGGTTCCGTCCGACCAATTTTCAAACAGCGTTTTTCAAATATCGCTTACCCCACCTTTAAAGGGATAGTTCACCCAAAAATGAAAATTATCCCATAATTTACTCACCCTCAAGCCATCCTAGGTGTATATGACATTCTTCTTTCAGACGAATACAATCGGCCCGCTTTCCATACTCAACTTACAAAGATAATGTAACGCCTCTCGCAGTCAAAACACTTACGCTATCGTCTGACGTCATCGTCGCGCCAGTTATGCTTTTTTCGTAAATTGAATACGGAAGGCGTTCTGCCGGAAGCTAGATATTTTACTTTATAACGTGTTAAATATTGATATTTTTCTTCGATTCGCTTCAGAAGGCCTTTATTAACCCCCCAGAGCCGTGTGGATTACTTTTATAATGGATGGATACACTTTTTTGGGCTTCAAATTTTGGGCTGCCATTTACTGCCATTATAATGCTTGGAAGAACCAGGACATTTTTTAATATAACTCAGATTGTATTCATCTGAAAGAAGAATGTCATATATACACCTAGGATGACTTGAGGGTGAGTAAATCATGGGCTAATTTTCATTTTTGGGTGAACTATCCTTTTAAGACTAACAACTTAAATTTTGATTTCATGGGGACTTTAAAGATTACGAAGGCACTGAATTAAAATAAAATATAATAAATAACAAATTAATAAAAAATAATGAGGTGCATGGATATATATAATTTATAATAAATACTGCAATATTCCATAAAAATAAGATTTGTCAATGTTGATTTCATGGTGACTTTAACGAAGTAAATGATTCAATGACTCGCTCAAAAGACTCGTCGCCACCTACTGGCGAAACGATAACCTGCAGGAAAAAGACCACTGAACGAATCTCAGCGGATCTTTTTGATGAGCGGGCTCGAGTCACCGAGGAGAATCAGAATCCCCACGACCACTTCTCGGCATCCTAATTTTTTTTTTTTTGTTGTCAAGTGTAGGTGCAGTGAAACTTGATGATGACGTGCCATCCAGCAAGTTTGACGCGTCCCGTGAATAAAGTTGCGGCTGTCCGTGACGTCAGACCACACAGTTCTCCTCCTCATACCGGTGCGGCCAGTTATCTCAAGGCGCACTGTTCTTTAACCATACTATTATTAACGTTTAAGTACAACTCGTTTCCTTTGCTCATTTTTTTCTTTTCCTTTTTGGTAACCCAACACCATCAAAGCTGAAGTTCTTTTAGAAAAGGTAAGATTATTCTGACTTACATTAGCCAGTGGGTTGCTGCTGTAAAATGGCTCCGATTTGCTCGCATTTTCTTCCTTTCTACCTTTACTAGACTATAACCGCTTCCAGTCAGTTATTCAGATGAACTGACCGCCGTTAAACCTAGAGTTTTAGCGCTGTGTGTGAGATACTGTGTGTTTATATGTTAATTGTTTGGCTATACCGACTCGCTTTATGATCGCTTATGAGAAAATGGCGTCTTGGTTATTAAATCAGCTGTTCTCGCGCACCACCCTGCCGGTAAACCTCACGTTTGACTTTAAACCGGCGTATATATTAACACCAAGTGATTCCCTATCAAACTTGATGCTTGGTTTTAGTCTCCATTTGTTTATTGAGCTGATTTCAAACGTTGGATGCTCAAATCGTGGCTGTTTTTTGTGTGTGTGATAATTAGCCTCAATGCTAATGGCACGAGAAGAGCTCCATGACAACAACCCAGTGTGATTTATTTAATTGTTTATCATCATCGTCGTCGTCATAAAATGTTAATGATTTTACTGCTCATATGCCAGCTTTATTAATTGAAATAAACACCATTATGATGCCACTCAAATGTGTTAAGTGATAAATCAAGGCTCTTTTGTGAAATCTGAGCTCATGGCAGAGGCCTTGTGCTTTGTTCAGATTTGATGGCAGTTCAGTTCTTTACATATTTATACGCATTGTCATTTTTCACAGTAACTGAGGAACCCTTTAATCTCTGATATGTTTATATATCTCTATATATTATATCTAATAAATGAAGTGGGTTTTTTTTTTCCCTCTCTTAGGCCGTGTTTCTACACCCCCACCCTTTCACTCTCATTCTTTTTGAGGATCTTTCATTGTCAAGCCGCCAAAGTGGAGAGTGTGATTGCAGAGGGGGGTGCTTCTCGTTTCAGGTACACATTTCACTTATTATACACTGTTTTTGATGGATCATATGCCATTTGAGAAGACCGTTAATTTAGCTAAGGTTAAATTAGTGAAGAGGTACATATTTGCAGCTTGAAGCTGATGGTCTGAATTAAGAACATGTACCTCATTCAGCTTCCTGAGGGTGTGTGGTATAAGGAGTTGCAATCATTTCAATTAAAATCTCAAAACACCAATTTTTACTTTTATAGTGCTTCTTCGGGCGGAGGAGGAGGTAGGGGTGCACCTCAGCACTATCCCAAGTCTGTCGGCAACAGGTACGTTTGAAGCAAGTATACTTGGTTTATTTGGAAGTTGTAGTGCTGTAGACGTTGTCATTTTTAAAATGCCGTTTTAGCAGTGCCTCAAATTATTAGAAAGAGAGGGGGAAAATACAGTGCTGAAATAAAAGAGGTATTATAAAATTTAAGATTTAAACAGTGTACTTTTATTTATTTTAAATGACACTTTCCAAAAGTGAAGCCAGCAGCTATTGTTTCACAAGCTGTCTGAAACCGCTCCCTATACACTATGTAGTGCACTCTATTGGGTGTCGACCATTTTGTAGTGGTGTCCGTGAACGATTCCCTACATTTGTTCACTGCTTTATTCCAACAATCCACTCTGATTTTGAGTGTAGCACACTCGCTGAAGCACTATTTCCCAAAATCCAATGCGGAGAGGACTGAGAGAGCTGGAGCAAGCGAGTTTAAACGAGAGATTACTTTACAGCGTTAACATTGATTTCACTTTAGTTCTAGTTTGTTTGTCTTTTTATCAATCATTACTTGAATAAAAATATAGAGACAATATATAGATGAATTTTAAAATTAAATTATATTAATACAGTAGAATTTTTTTTTTTTTTTTTTTTTATAGTAAAATATTATTTAGGCATTGCCTCAATTTAAAGTGTTCCACTAACATAACAGCCAGGTGTTTTAATAATTTGTGGCATTAACTCACACATTGAGATGATAATTTGGTGGATGATTGAAAAAAAAAAAAAACATTAATTAATCATAACATAATGATAACCGTCGCGGTACGACCATGTCATCTGTGTGCGTGAGTTTCTAACAAACTAAATGAACTTTATTAAAAAATAA
This sequence comes from Coreius guichenoti, assembly GCA_039654105.1. Classification (NCBI taxonomy): domain Eukaryota; kingdom Metazoa; phylum Chordata; class Actinopteri; order Cypriniformes; family Gobionidae; genus Coreius; species Coreius guichenoti. The sequence goes on from CM077168.1 coordinate 5,970,745, forward strand.
TAAATGCATGAAATGTGCACTTGTTAATGTTTATTTTTGTTTGCAGTTTTCTAATAGTATTTCATGATGATTATATTTTTATTTGGATAAAAAAAAAAAAAAAAAAAAAATAATAATAATAATAATAAAAAAAAAATGTATATGTGTATGGAAACTATTATAATCAGTGATGCTGTCTACACTGAATGTGATGCGACACAACAAATGTCACGCTTGGTCACGTCCAGCCTCAAACTGTTGCGGCACGGTGCAACTAATTGCCAAGGAAACAAATAATTTGTTTGGACAAATCATCACTGGTTATGCACAACACTTCTGTGTCTGAATAAAATGAATAAACTTTGAAAAGCTGTGCCGCTACATCAGTGACCATCATTACACCTGTGCTATTTACTGAGGATTTGTGGAAGTAAAAAGTCAAATTCGTTGACTCTGCTGAATAGTAGCCAGCAACGATTTAAAAATTGCACAAAACAATTTTACTGTAGTATTTTTTTTTTTTTTTTAATAGTTTGAAGCATAAATAAGATTTTAAAGAATTTTGAAGTCACCGTGAAATCAAGAATGACTCTCAGATATACGTCACATTAGGAAAGAAAAGATGATCAAACTTACGTTTCATGTTGACTTTAAAGTGTCCCAATTATGCTTTTTCAGATATTACCTTTTTATGTAGTGTGTAATATCACTGTTTGTGAATGTAAAAGGTCTTCAAAGTGTATGATAAACGAGTTGAGTTATTGTCTCCCCAAAAAATGTCGATTCTGAACTGCCTGAAGCACTTCGGATTTGTGCTTACATATTGACTAATAATAATTGATTTATTTTTATTATTATTATTATTATTATTATTATTATTATTGCTAGTATAATATTTAACAAAAGAAATATTACTATTACAGTAAAATTTTTCATTATTAAATAGAGTATTTAAGAATTATTATTTTAATAATAATAATAATAATAATAATAAAAAAATCTGTATCAATTTCTTAATTTTTGTGAGGTATGCAAAATCAAGAACGAGTTTTTATGAAATATGAGCCTCTTATGCATCCGCTGTGGGGAAAAATCTCCTGTACACTGGAGAAAAACATATGGATTGTCATATACATTTATTTAGAGAAGTATTAATTTTCCAAATGGGGTTTTTTTTTTTTTTTTTTTTACCCAAAATAGGATGGAGTGAGCACTGCTGGGCACTAAACACACTCATGTTTCATTCATGCTGGAGGCCAGAGGGCGCCCTTGAGCAGAAACGCCACATTTGCCTCAGAGAGAAGTAATATAATGACGTTTTCAGGAAATCCCTTATGTCAAGCTAGCGCTGTGTATCTGAGCAGAATAAAAATATAGAAACGCTTTGATTAAACATGAAGACAATAAACACACGATATATGGTGTATTTGAGTTCAAGACTACTTGGGTATTTTCATAACAAAGTATATTGCAGTGCTAATCGACATAGTCACTTAATCACTGTATAGAATACTATAAAATTCATCGTCTGCCTCATTCTGTGATAAGAAGCCACATCAGCTCACAAAAGGAAATATCAAACACTCGACTGACGATATTTTTTTTGATTTTTCAAACGCACATTAAAAGCGACTCAAACTCGCAGTGCTTTCAGACTGAGCAGCGTTTTCTACTGATCACAGAGCCACTCTTCACTAACACGCTGGGCATATATTTATTTAATTAAAATCGCAGCCTTTAGGCTTTCATAATCGCGCACAAGCCAAATCGCGATTGCAGTTCGATTCCGATTAATCATGCAGCCCTAATGCCCGCCTATGGTCTTCATGTAAAACCCTATGAATCCACTGTGCATGCACCCAAAGAATGAGGACTTGGGCTCAAATTGATATGATAAAAGCAATGCCATTTGTTACTGTTTGTATCTCTGTGTATACTGAGGAAGAGCTGAAATTCAAATATGGTCATTTGCACTATATTACCGACACGCACTGTAAGCAGTCGACCAATCGCAACAAGCTGGGCCATCTGACCAATCAGAGCAGAGGACACTCTCAGGGTTTAGAGAGACTGACTCCTTTATCAAACGTTTCAGACACTGAGAAAAGAGGTGATGCTGCAATGTGTATTATGAGAGAATTAAAGCGTTTTTTGACCTTGGATGCATGTAAACTAATGTAGGAGACCATCAAAACTAAAATAGCCTAATACGGGCACTTGTTAATTTAAATATAAGCCTTATTAGTATCTTGTGAGGTAAAGTGGTGTTGACCCCATGTGATAAAATATTAGTGAAGGCATTTCAGTGTCTTTTAATCATCTCAGGGTAGAATCCTTTCTGATTGGCACAAAGATATTTCATTGTTTTATTTCTGACATTAGTAAGTCACTGAAGCCTTTTCAAAACAATGATGGTGTGGCATTGTTTTTCTAGCGAGTTCCTGGGGAAAACCCCAGGGCCTAGCGTTCAGAGATGGGTTCCTTCACGAAGCACTAGACGAGATGTCAACTCCTCCAACGAAAAAGAACGACACGATGCAATCTTCAGAAAAGTGAGAGGGTAAGAAATGAATCGCTTCATTCACCACTGCAGAGATTCAGCAGCGTTTGTCCTGATTTACCTTTCAAGAACAATGTATTACACTATAGAAAGCAGAATACGCTCCCTAGCCCTACTGTAGACGTGTATAAAGACAAGCGTCTGGCATAGCAGAACATTTCATGTTAGATTTGCATATGCTTGGTTGCAAACATAAATGTATGTATGTAACTTTTTTTTTTTTAAATATTAAACTAGTTGCAACGAAAGATACTAAAGAACTGACCGTTTTGCTTCTGTGTCTTTCTAGCATACTTAATAAACTGACCCCTGAAAAGTTTGACAAGCTATGCCTTGAGCTCCTGAATGTGGGCGTAGATTCAAAGCTCGTCCTCAAAGGAATCATCTTGCTGGTGAGGATTTTGTTCATTATACATGTAGACTAGAGTCACAATACTAATACTGGCGAACAGTTTCACAGTACTCAATAACAACTTAAGTTTCACAGCAATATGCAGTAGCATTTGTTGTAGTAATAAACAGTTTATTACAGTAATCAATGCTAGACATTGTTTTATTACTAATTTAATTATTTTTGTTATTTAAAAGCAGCACTAAGTTATTTCTAAATTAAGTAAACATTGTTTTTTCCAAACAATTCAAGTAAACAGTCTGTAATAAAGAAACTAAGACCAGTCATTTATTTATATTAGTAGTAGTGTTGTCATGATACTGGAATTTCCAATTTTGATACAATACCTTGAAAAAATTTTCGGTACCACAGGGAAAGCTGCCATACAGATTATTTATCTCATAATTTTTTTTTATTAATTTGGGTAATTTTGTTGCAATAGCTTACACACAGCACAGGGAGGCTTTATTTAAATTTACAAAAAAGTCAGTAATAAAATAACAAATTGCAAACGATAGCACAAATAAATACAGTAGAATAAAGAGAAAAAATACGGCTTTAAGTTTTGGGTGGGTCTAACAGTAGTATTCAGGTAAGAAATAGGCTGCTACAGAAATAAATCAAATGTAAAATAACACTGGATGGTGTTTATTGTAAAAAATAAATACAACTTAATGCTTATAAAAGTTATAAGTTATTCAGTCAAGAGCAAGTCTAGTCTTTTATTCTTTGATTTAACATGAGTTTATGTACGGATCCAATATACTGTTACACAACATGCGTTTTCTCTCAACTGTTCCAAAACCGACTGTATTTACCTAAGTACTCGGCAAGACAGGCATTTCGACATAGTGTTGTATGTATTTGATCGTTTTAGCCATAGACCGTAAAAAAAATGGACGACGCGTCTTCACTACCTTCCACTGAAGAAAAATGAAACCGTCAACGTCCGTATATGGCGCTGACATCGTGTGCAGATTTGGGACAGTCTGCGCAGTAGAGAGCAGGAAGTAGAGCCGTGATATCAAAAGCCCGCCCACACTCTCGCAGATGCAGAACAATTCATTATGTTGGTGTGAAAAAAAACAGTTATGGAAATGTAGAAATTAAAGCTTAAGCTCCAATATCCTCCCGAAAATCCCGAAAAAAGTCCGTTAGTGCCTCAGTGACAACTTCACTCAGAGAAGCTGTCAATCATGACGTCACACCCCCTGTTTTTATAGCATCAAATAACTAAAATCAAACTTATTTAAAAAACAAACACTTGAAATGAAATCATCATCGTGATTAAAAACTGCCTAAAATGATAGAAGCCATCTTTGTGAAAAAAAATTGTAATTTGATTTAGTTTGTCTCGCGTCCATTAGGGATTAGTGAAACGCTTTGGCTTCAGTTTTCAATACGAGTGCGGCAGGCTTGGTTTTAGCACAGTAAGCCACAAAATAGAAGTCAATTTGGTACTCGAGCTGTTTGAGGGGCAGCTTTATGTGCGCACCTACTTATATAGATCAGTTTTGCGTGAGCTTTTGGTGTGAGCGCAAATTCTGTGGGAGTGACAAATTATGTGCAATATAAGCACTGGAGCAAGAGAGATGAGTGAGTGAGAGGAAGCGGGCGCGTGTCAATTCGCCATCGGAAAGAAAAGCAAGCGAGAACGCGCAGCTGGTACCGGTGTATTGATGCTGCAGAAAAGGAGTATTGGAACCGTTTCAGATATTTCAGTATCAATATTTTTGACCACTCTAATTAGTAGTATTAATATTAAGTTTAACATGGCAGGTCTGTTTGGCTGCATTTACATGGCAGGTTTAATTTTTTTTTATTTAACTTAGTTTATTTTATTATTTGAAGTTCCTTGCCTAAAGGACAAATGCTTTCAAATGATGTTGACTTCTATTGTTTGCTTCAACTAGATTGTAGACAAAGCCCTTGAAGAGCCGAAGTATAGTTCGCTATATGCTCAGCTATGTCTGCGTTTGGCAGAGGATGCTCCAAACTTTGACGGCCCATCAACAGAGATCCAATCATCACAAAAACAGAGCACTGTAAGAATGATTTCTATTCATTTTCAAAAAGTATCACAACACAGAGTGCTGTATTGGTACGTTTATTTCACTATTTCATCATGCTCCTACAGACATTCAGGAGACTTCTGATTTCCAAACTTCAAGATGAATTTGAAAACCGCACCAGAAACGTTGACAGTAAGTACTCTGGAAGTGCTAGCATTATTACTGCAGCTGTGCTAAATTGCCAGATATTTACTTATGATTTTATGTTATTTATCTTTTTAAGTCTATGATAAAAATGACAGCCCTCTCACCTCTGAGGAGGAGGAGCAGCGTGCCATTGCCAAGATCAAAATGCTGGGCAACATCAAATTCATTGGCGAACTTGGCAAACTCGATCTCATTCATGAGTCTATCCTTCATAAATGCATCAAAACAGTGAGTTATTCATAAATCCATTTCAATATTTTTGTTGGCTACTCAATTTCAATCTTAATGTTGTTACATATGAAAACCCTTATTAAAGCTTCTGGAAAAGAAGAAAAGAGTCCAACTTAAGGATATGGGGGAGGATTTGGAGTGCCTCTGTCAGATAATGAGAACTGTGGGGCCAAGACTAGATCATGAGAAAGCCAAGGTAAGCTGCTTTAAGACTGACAGGACTTTGAATACGTTAAGACGCAGTTGTATTTCCTAACACCCCTTTCTCTCGCAGTCTTTAATGGATCAGTACTTCGGCCGTATGCGATCCTTAATGAACAACAAGGACTTGCCTGCTAGGATTCGTTTCCTGCTTCAGGATACTGTGGAGTTGCGAGAGAACAACTGGGTGCCTCGGAAAGCTTTCATTGATAATGGACCTAAGACTATCAACCAGATCCGCCAGGATGCAGTAAAGGTGAGTTTAAGTAGCAATGTTGTTTTGAAACAACATGTAGTTCTATTCTAATTTCAGAGTTTTCTGAGACAATTTCATCTTCTGATTTTGAAGGAGAAAAATTCCCAATGCTGATATTGATCTGCTGGCTTAATGTTGTGTGGTTGGTTTTTTTTTCTTTTTTCTTTCTTTCTCTTCTTCCAGGATTTGGGTGTTTTTATTCCACCGATGACTCAAGGAATAAGAACTGACTTCTTTCAAGAAAGTCCTTTCTTGCCGACAAGAATAAAACCTGATCGAGAAACTCTTGGGGGATTAGCGGATATGTTTGGGCAGATGCCAGGTATGTCCTGAAGTGTGTTGACATTTCTGCGACAGGTGGTGCGTGACTGGATTTGCACTATGGTTCATTGCGAGCTTAATAACTCTGTTGTCTGGTTGTAGGCAGTGGGATTGGAACTGGCCCTGGGGTCATTCAGGACAGGTATTCACCCACCATGGGCCGCCGCACAAACCCTCTTTTCAACGGGCATGGTGGTCACATGGCCCCTGCACCCCAGCCTTTCATGAAATCCAACCAGGTAAATGCCAATCTACCAAAGAACTGATGTTTCAAGGCATCAAAATATTAGTGTGACCTAAGTGTCTTTTTCTTTTTTTAATCAAAGGGGCAGAATCCGCTTTTCCAGAACCAGACTCATTCATCTCAACAGCAAGCTCAGTCCAAGGATATGCCACCACGTTTCATTAAGAAAGGACAGCTGAATGCTGATGAGGTATTAATGATTTTCGTTTCAATTTTATATAGCTGTCAATAGCTATGTTTACATGGACACCTTTTGTTTCATTCCGATTGATGAATCCGAACATAGTGTTTACATGAACGCTAAATAAAGTGATTGGGTTGATGTGCTCGTTTTATGTCACAAGCTTCAAATCGTAATTTATTTTTTTTTGACATGCGCACTCTGCACGAATATACAGTTTTCCGCTGTTTGCGCATACTATTCTCCTACATTGCTTAATTTCTTTTTTTTAAAGAGCAGACTTAATATTTATCTATTTACAGTCCTAATTAGGAGACGACGAGCACAGCTTTGTGCTGTGCTGCTTATATTTATCAAGCAGTTTGAATGCCCCTTCCCACGCCCAAAACAGTGTGACTGTGTAGGAGTCAGAAACAAGGACTGGTGGGATGTTGTTCTGCTCCACTTCACAGACGATGAGTGGAAGGAGAATTTTACAATGACGCGACATTCGTTTGACACTTTATTTAGCAGCAGCAGCTCGTTCCACACGCCATGCGTCATTACAATGTCGAACCATTGATTGAGCAGTTACGTGACATTCTGATTCATGTTTGTCACGCTCTAACTAGTAATAGAGATGTTTTATAATTGACAGAATTTGAATGCTTAAACTTTGTAGCATTTCAAATGTACCAAGTCACAAAGCTGCTTCAAATTCTCGAATGGTAGGTGCGCTACAAATAATGTTCAGTGAAGTTTTGTTCACACATCAACTGAAAGCAGCATACACTACGGCCCTGTTTACACCTGGTATTAAGATGTTTTGGTCGATCGCAAGTGGTTTTGCTTTCAACCACTTCAAAGCAAAATTAGGTCTTCAGCCAAAGTTTAAATCCCGTCTGGCTAGCGCGCTTCCCATAATATTTACACATTACTTAGGTCAGTAGGTGGAGAAAAGACGGTCTTTTGTGGCTGTTTGAATGCATTTGACCACATGATCGTTTACACTATGAAAGCAATCCGGTCAAATGCGTTTAACTACCTCTGGAAGTGGTCGAAAGTGGACAAGCTTTTTACACCTGTATTTAGTGTCATCCACCTTGTGATCCGATCAACCAAACTGCATCTTAATACCAGCTGTAAACGGGGCCAAAAAGAGCTTGGTTCATCAAAATGGTTCATTAAAAAGAAACCGATATTGTCAACCCAGCACTTGTCCATGCAGCTGACGTTTACCTGTTGTAGTGTGTGTTCTTTATAGTCAGGGCTTTGTGATCTCTTATGATTGACTTAAATTTTTTTTTTTTTTTTTTTAATATTTCAGATTAGCTTGAGACCTGCTCAGTCATTCATCTTGAACAAAAACCAAATGCCAAAGTTGCAGCCGCAGATACCTACCATGATTCCTCCTAGTGCTCAACCTCCACGCACATCCACACCACCGCTGGGACAGGTAATAAGTACTACATTTCACATTGGAACGGGATGTCCTCTTTTCATTTTAAAGGTGCATTTAACCCTTTTGGTTGTTTGCAGCCACCGCAACTTGGCCTGAAAACCAACCCGCCTCCAATTCAGGAGAAGCCACAGAAGACGACTAAGAAGCCACCGCCTGCTGAGGAACTGCTTAAGATGACTGTATGTACCACTCAACATTTCATTAATGAAAACGGTTCACTGAAACCTTTGAGTGAGCTGTTCCTTAAATTTGTCTGTGTGCCTTGGCAGGAAACTGTTGTGACCACTTACCTGAGCAGCAAAAACATGAATGATGCAGTGAATGGGGTGCGAGAGATGAGGGCTCCCAAACACTTCCTGCCTGAGATGTTGAGTAAGATGATTATTTGCTCACTGGAGAACCCAGATGAGGACCGAGAGCATGTCAGCACTCTGATCAATATGCTCCGCATGGAGGGACTGGTCACAGGGGAGAACTTTATGCAGGTTTGTGTCTACACAATGAAATTTGCCTTCACTGCATCTTGACTTAAATTGGGACTCATTCTTTCCTTAAACGACATGTTTTTACAGGCTTTCCTCAATGTTCTGGACCAGTGTCCCAAGATCGAGTTGGATATTCCCTTGGTGAAATCTTACCTGGCTCAGTTTGCTGCCCGGGCAATCATTGCTGAACTTGTGAGCATGGCAGAGCTGGCCCACCCACTGGAGAATGGCACCCACTTCCCGCTTTTCCTCCTCTGCTTGCAGCAAATGGCCAAGCTGAAAGATCGGGAGTGGTTGACCGACCTGTTCCAACTGAGCAAGGTCAACATGCAGAAGATGCTGCCAGGTCGGTGCTTTTGTGTTCTCCCTGTATGGAAACACTTTACAATAAGGTCCCATTAGTTAATGCATTAACTAACAATGAAATTGCAGACCGTAAGTATTTATTGGTCTTTGTTCATTCTTAGTTCATGTCAGCTCAGGTCCATTTAAATACTAAAAATCAAAAGGTTTTATTTGTTAATAATGTGTTAGTACATTTTGAAATTAACCAACAATGAAAAATACTTCTAAAACTTTTATTAGTCTTAGGGGCTGTTTGCATGACACAGTTTTCAAAAAAAACTAAAACTTTTTATGCATTTTGGCCTTTATTTACACACAGTAGCATAGTGTTTCTTTACAAAGTGAACTACTGGCCTGGCATGAATACAGCGTTTGTAGTTTTCGCGGCTCCGTGTGAACGGGGATAGTTTTGACTACGTTGCCGTCTGTACATGAAAAACCCGAAGGAAAAACGTTTCCGTTTTTAGTACATCGTTGACTTGTAAATGTATCCTCAGTTCAGTTAACTATAGTTACCTAATGTTAACAAATAAAACCTTACTGTAAAGTGTTGCTGTCATTTGCATGAGTATCTTTCGGGGCAATTAGGTGCCCTTTTGAAAAGGATCAAGTCAACTTATTTAACATTTTAGTATGTAATGAAGCTTTCAGAAAGGTAACAGGGTTGACATTTTTAGTTTAATTTGACTTTGCTTAGGAGTAGGGATGTAACGATTCACTATATGAATTTCTCACAATTTTTTTTTTTTTTTTAAACAAAATGGGATTTGTCAAATTATAAAATGAAAGTGTCCTTTTGTTTCTCAGACAAAATTCTGCATATTTCTTTGTAAAATTTAAATATATATTTTGTCAAATAATAACTCAATTGAAATTTTAAAACAAATCCTCAAAGTCCCTTCAAGGAGATGTTCCAATGGTGTTTTCTTGGGAGGAGGCTTCTTCACCCTCATCCTGCACTGAGGAATAGCAGAAATAAAAAGACTAGGTAAAATTTAAGTACAACCGTGACAGGGGTTTCATTGTTATAAAGGCAAGATTTTAATTATATTTATCATTACACTTGCAAGAGTTAGAAAAACAACACATTTAGATAAATATGCCATAATCAACAAATTATTGAAGAAAAAAAATCCATGTACACATTTAGAGAAAGAGATAGTAAAATAAATACAACATCTGGTTCTGCAACAGCACAGCGTTCTCCTTCAGTCTGTGGAATACATCCTCACGCTGGTCTTTCTTGATGAGGAAGAGCCTGGAATCCATTTACTACGAAAACAGCCTTGTATCTTTCGCTGTGAAAACACTGATGCACCTTGTGATCTCTGTGGCAATCGCCCTAGACTCGGGCTGCAAATCCGCCGGTCAGTGTGGTTTGGCCAATTATCTTTTTACATGCAGACGGAGGTGACTGGAGCCTCTCACTGTGGTGATATTAGTCTTCGGGAAGTCAAAATGCCGCCACACCTCCGATTTGAATTAGTCAATGTAAACTACGTTCATCTTCCATATGAATGAACTGAAAACGTTCACTGATTTCACTCTTCTTCGCGCCAGTGTGCACGCACAGTCCGTAATGCTAGCTACAACTTGCTTGTTGCTATCGTGCCTGTAAAGCGAGGTCACAGACAGTATATGGTTTCAGCATCCCTGCTGTTTAAAACGTGTATCGCGATTCGTTTAAAATCTCAACCGACTTGAATCGTCACACATTTGTATCGATTTTCAGCCGGCTCCGAATGAATCGTTACATCCTTACTTAAAAGTTATAAAATGTTTATTAGAGAATCTAATGATTAGATTAGATTAGATATCTCTTCATATCATCTTTTCAGTTATCATGGTAACAGGGTTGACCTTAAGATCATCCTCCAACTTCAGCGTGGCACAGTCTAAAAAGACAGTGTGACAAGTCCTTAAGAGTCCACTTTATGAATGGATTAGTCGGTGGAAAAATGGAATAACAGGGTTGATAACGAAGTTATTTAACAAAAAAAGGGTAACACTTTAGAGTCCAATTCTCAGTATTAACTAGTTGCTCGTTAGCATACATATTACTAGGAAATTGGCTGTTTATTAGTACTTATAAAGCATGTATTAATGTCTTATTCTGCATGACCATATTCTACACCGTTTAATCCTACCCAATACCTAAATGTAAACTCCTAATTACTGCTTATTAATAGTTAGGTTGTTTGAGGCAAAAGTTAATAATCTAAAGTGTGACCAAAGTATGTTTTTGTGCGAATGTTTGTCTTTGTTTCCATATTTTATCAAAACGTGTATATTTGTCAATTACAAACTTTTAAAAAGAAAATTTGACAATTTGAAATCTGGGACTGTTGGATGGTAGATGCTCAACAAATAATGTTTGAAAATTTGTGCATCAACTGAAAATGGTATACACTAAAATATCTTGCTTCATCAAAATGAAGATTGATTAAAAATGAGAAACCGATATTGTCAGTCCAGCCTCAGCATCTGCACAGCTGACATTTAACAGTTAAAGCTTATTCATATTGTGTGCATGAAATAGACGCTGATGCAGTCTCAACCTGCCATCAGAGAAGTGCTAATTAAACATCGCCCTTTTCGGTCAATGATTTCAGCCCTCAAACTCTTTCGGCCAAAACCAAACATTTATTTTCACTGCATCACTAATGCCACACTACACGATATCAGTCAGATTTTGGCACAATCCTGTAGTCTGAACCTGGCATAACATCAACAAAGCTTTTCACTTTGTAATAAATAGAAATGGATTTTTTTTTTTTTTTTTTTTTTTTTGTATGGACTCATTACCCATATTCCTGTTTCTGCCTACAGAAATAGATCAAAACAAAGATCGCATGTTGGAGATTCTGGAGGGGAAGGGCCTGAGCTTCTTATTCCCTCTCATGAAGCTGGAGAAGGAGTTGCTGAAGCAGATCAAAGCAGATCCTGCCCCGCAAACCATCTACAAGTGGATCAAGGACAACATTTCTCTGAAGCTGCACACTGATAAGGGTTTCGTTAACATTCTGATGACCAGGTATGATGATGGACCTGCTGGCTGAAATGATTCTTGTAAAAGCACTTGAAGGTTTATTCGATGTACACTTGATTTAACTCCACAAATTCTTCTAGCTTTTTGCAGTACATCTTCCACGAGATGTATTCCACTGAAGGAGAAGACCAATTATCTTCACCTACGAAAGAGCAGCTTGACCAGGAAAAGCAGCTGCTACTTGCCTTCAAACCAGTGATGCAAAAATTCCTGCATGATCACGTGGACCTGCAAGTCAGTGCACTGTATGCATTGCAAGTCCACTGCAATGCCCATGCTTTTCCCAAAGGTATGTCTAAAAATGCTCCCACTCTCTTAGGGTGTGTTCACACTTGGCATGTTTGGTCCGATTAAAACAAACCCTGGTGCGTTTGCTCTGTTAGTGCGGTTAATTTGAGTAAGTGTGAACACTGACGTCTGAACCCTGGTGTGCACCAAACAAGAGGACCGAGACCGCTGAAAAGATGGGTCCCGATCTGCTTCCAAACAAACTGTGGTGCAGTGCGAATGAAATATGAACGCAACACGGACCAAAGACATGTAAACGAACCAAAAACGGGAAGATAACTCAAAAAAGGACAGAATGCTCTAGTTATACCTGTTTTTTCTCGTTATAGTCGCAGTGTTTCCCATCACAGTTCTGTGCAGGCGTCAGAACCGCATCTCCTCGCAGCAGATCTTCGTTTGTGTGTGTGACGGAGGGATTCCTGCCGCTGTTTTGACTCCTTTACACATTTTATAAACTCTTTACGAGTTCTTAGCTGGTCAAAATACTATCATATGCACATACAACGAGCACATTTAGCCCAGATCACAGCATTGTTTTGGATGTTCCGTCTCAAAATTGGCAATATGTCATAAAAGCAGACCAATCAGGTTGTGAACATAGGTGCTTCTAGGTTCAGTATCTTTAGGTTGGGTGGACTAAATGGGCTTTTGGATCCAAGAGAACCGAACTACAAGTGTGAACACACCCTTAGACAACCTGAAATAATAAGAATAATTTTCCCCCCCAGACCTGGAGGAATATCTATTTATCCATCTATCAGAGAATATCGTGCGTGCGTGCGTGCGTGCGTGCGTGCGTGCGTGCGTGCGTGCGTGCGTGCGTGCGTGCGTGCAAAAATTTATATAAAATGGAAAACTGTTTTATTTAAGATGGGGTTATTTATTTTTTTATAAAATATTTTTTATAATGAAGTAATAACTAAATTAATGAGAAATGTATTCCATAAAAGTATATCTCATAATAAAAGCAACACAATTATTTTTTATATATATATATATATAATTTTTTTTTTTTTTATTTATATTATATTATTTATTTTTTTTAGTTTGTTTTTAGTGTATGTTATGTGGTGTTTCTTTTCTTTTTAATGCAGAATGATTTGAAAGTCATGGCAATTCATTGGTCTAAAGGTGTGGGAACCATGGAGTTTGTTTACTGCGAGATTTGAAGTAATTAGAGGAAATGCTTATTTTCCTGTTTAATCGTCTCTTATCTCCTTAGGAATGTTACTGCGCTACTTTGTCAACTTTTATGATATGGAAATAATTGAAGAAGAGGCCTTCCTAGCATGGAAAGAAGATATTACCCAGGAGTTTCCAGGGAAAGGAAAAGCATTGTTTCAGGTAACGTGCACCACGATTATCCTATAGCAGTAAATGATGACACACACTTTCACACATTTTACATGATTTTGTTTTTCTTTCCTTGTTTAGGTGAACCAGTGGCTCACCTGGCTGGAGACGGCGGAAGAGGAAGAGTCTGAAGAGGAAGCTGACTAAAGAACCAGCCAAAGCCTTGATGTACTCGCCTGTCATCTCTCCCGTTTAGTTTCACAGTCTCCTCTTTCACCTGTATTAACAGCCGCACTGCTGTTTTCTGCAGTGTCAAGCCAACGTATTACTTCACGCTTCTCTTTGGCCTCATCGTTTAAAGCATGTAATGACTAGCGTCTGTTAAGAACCACCTCAGATAAATGGTATTAACAGCTTGAAACTGCATCGTTTACTTTTTATATTTTTTTGCTTTTAAAAATGTGTATTTGCAAGAGCCTTTTCTGCTGCTGTTCATTTCAGCACAAAACTATAGAAATGCACTTTTGCTCAGTGTCATATTTTGAGTTACTGCAATATTCACTTTTTGTTTGTTACAAAGAATCCTCAGTAATCATTGGTTACCATCAATGCTTTGTTCATACCTCACAGTAGTGGGCGATGTATGCTGTGTGTAATGGGGTGAAATGAAAACTCCCGGTCTGCAAGGTGCTTGAGTCTGTGAAAAATGGTTTACTTTCCAGTTGTTATATGATTGTAAAAAATTTTTTAATTTTTTTTTTTTTTTTTTTTCTCTCCCCCTTCCCTCCTGTTTCTTATAATAATGAACAAAGCCATGTGGGAGAGATGAAATTATGCGGCCTTTTTTATTTTTTTCGCTTCAACCCCTGTTCGTCCCCTCCACTACTTGTCAAGCTGATACTTGAATTTTTTTTTTTTCTTTACAGCATGTTCAGGGATTACCAAACACAGCCTGTTTAGATGCAACAATTTGATCCAAACAGAAGTGTACTTTTTTTAATGCATTTTAATTGGTAAAATAAAGATGAAACGAGATGAGAAATTTAGTATGGATGTTCAATTTTCAAATCACTGTTTTGCAACCTAACAATGTTTTCCCATGATGTCTATGGATATTATACATATTTATTAAATCATGAGGGGGAAGTGGAAGCTTTATCATTAGGTAGGACAACCAATGGTGACCCACTCGTGTGGCATCTAAACAGCAAATCATTGTACAAAGTGTTACTGTAAGGTGCAAGAGCTCAGAATGTTCAGTGTACCACTGTTGCTTTCAATAAAGTTACACACCAGCATTTATTTGGCCTTATTTTAATGTGCTTCAGGCATGAATATGTGGAACAATGAACTTTTGTCACCAACCTTGTGTTTAGTGAAGGTCAATCCTCCAGTTTAAAATGAAAAAATTTAAAAATATTTTTTTTTTTTTTCTGGATGAAAGTTTTGAAGACCAATTTCAACTTCTATTACGTTTATAACAGAAAACACTACTGGCTACACTTACAGGCCTCAATGTTCAGTTCCTATTTTTTTTGCACAAGTCCAGTGTTTCTGAACAGAGCTCCGCGTTTACCCGAATATCAACTGAGTTAATTGTCATTACTTGTGTAATTTGATAATGTATACTTTTCACAAATGTTTCTTTATTCAGGAATAAACAAACAAAACAAAAAAAACGATGCTTAGAGTCCCTAATCGGAAATGAAATGTAAGATGTTATGGTATGTTAAGTCAGAATATACTGTATTGGTATATGAGACGCCCCATAAATAATGCTTTATGTAATTTTTTTAAGATGTTAATTTTTATCTTGTTTTTCTGTAGTTCTTATGTAACTTTCTCATTCGTATTGTGCAATGCTTTCAATAGGTAGGCTATTATTGTATTATTGATGCCATGTTGGAAACATTTTCTAATAAAGTATGAGGAAAAAAGGCACACTGGCAGACTAATTGCATCTACTACTGTTCAAATATATATATTTTTTAAAAGAAATTAGTGCTTTTATTCAACAAGTATGCATTACATTGATTAAAAAAGTGATTAAAGACATTTATAATGTTCATTTGAACTTTTTATCAAAGAATCATGGTTTTCACAAAATATTAAGCAATGTATTAAGCAAATTCAGCATATTAGAATGATTTCTGAAGGATCATGTGACACTGAAGACTGGAGTAATGATGCTGAAATTTCATCTTTGCCGTCAAAGGAATTATTAATTACATTTTAAAATATATTAAAACAGAATAGTTACTTTAAATTTTAATATTTTTAAATACTGTTTTTGATCAAATAAATGCAGCCTTGGTGAGCATAAGTCAGAGAGAGAGAGGGGAGAAATAATGTATTTTTAAATTATTATTAGTATTTCACTCTAATGCTAAAACTCTGAAATAAAATTCCTTTATCATATTATAATACAAATTTAAATGTCACTGTCGAGGAGAAATATCATCTCCATATTTCTTCATTTTTATTTATTTTTTCGTAAATCACTATTGATCACCCATTACATCTATCTGTGGGTTTTTGCAAATATTTAACCAATAAAAAGTATTAAAAACAGCTTGTGGCTAAACCTCGTAACTCGCTCCTCAAACTGTCGTTAAACCTCAAACTCCACCCCCTCTAAAGTGGATGAAGTGACCGTTTCTGCTTGTTCGCAATGCAAAGGTAAATAAAGAACTGTTTGTTTGAATAAGTACATATTTTTTCTGTACTCAAGAAACACTATATATTATATAAAGGCTAATGTTTTATGTATTTGAAGAGCGGAGAAAGTGTTAGTCTAGCATTTGTCGTCGAGTCATAGCCAGTACTGTCTTAAACAGCCTGTGAGATTTTGACCAAATGATAGAAAAAAACGGAAGTCCCACCGCATATAGCTACAATACACTTCATAACCTGTAAATTGATTCAAACGTAACGCGTAATTTCCTTAGTCTATGTCATAATATGAGGTGCATCCGGCCGAGGTGAGGGCCAAATGTCCTCACGTATAGTAATAATATTTTATGACCACCAAATAGTGAGGACATTTTACTGGTTTATATAGGCTTATAAGTCGGCCAAAACATGTTTTTATTTAAATCCAATGTTTTGCACCAGTTTCTGTGAGGGTTGTGTTGGGTTAGGCCATATAAAATATCGTTAACCTGATATAAAATCAAGTCTATGCAATGTCCTCACTAATAAGAAACGTGTGTGTATAATTTGCTTATTCTTGTTGCAAATAGGCTAATGTACAAATTCAGAATCTGTAAAAGTTCCAAAAAGCTGCAATACTTCCAGAAAACAGAAAAATCTTTCAAAATACTTTTTATTCAAAGGCATTTCATATTGTACACCAACTCTGAATCACAGCGCGTGATTGTGCCTGAAGACTACAGAGCACAATATATGCTGTAATGCTCATCAAAAACATGTTAAAGAGACATTTCTCCCTCAAAAGACTGAACAGAAAACACGCTCATTTTGAAAAATAAAACAAAACAAAAAAACAAATCTGAGAAACATTATCCTGGATAACATTATCCTGGATGACATAACTGCGTACGCTATGATCTGAACATTACAAGAACAAAGGCTTTTTTTTTTTTCCCCCCAACAGACCGAACGGTCAGTAAATTCAGTCACTGTCGTCATCAGATCCTCTGTTGGAGGCTTCATTGTTGGACCCCTCGGGCTCAGAGTCGTTATCAGACCTCTGCGGAGAGCCCTCGTTCTCTGAGCCGCCCCGATCTGACGCGGCGGCCGGAGAGCCAGCCTGGGATTCATCGTCAGACCCTTCGGAGCGGCTCTTTTTGCTCTCGTTGTCCGACTGCTCAGAGTCGGATTGCTGCTGCGGTCTTCTCCTCTTCACCGGCCGATCACTGCCAGACTCATCCTCGTCTGAGTTTCCAGAGCGTCGGGGGCTGCCGGCCTCACTGCCTGATTGGTTCCGCTCCTCGTTGGAATCGCTGTCAGAAGCGATGCGTTTCCTGTGGCCTTCGTCATCATCTGAACCCGAGCCGCTGTGCCTGGCATTTCTGAACATAAAATCGACAATGTTAGGAAATAAATAAACTTCAAGTCGCGTTGAAACTGAAGTAATTTTTTTAGAATTTTTGTGACTATCTATAAGTCGCTGTGATTTTAAAGGGGTCCTTGATTATGATTTCACTTTTTTTTTTAACTGTAGTTAGTGTGTAATGTTGCTGTTTGAGCATAAACAACATCTGCAAAGTTACGATGCTCAAAGTTCAAAGCAAAGGGAGATATTTTCTTTTAAAGAAATAGCTTTTTAGGGACTACAACAAACGGCTGGTAGGGACTACAACAAGCTTCTTCCAGGTTGGTGACATCACGAACCCTAAAATGTACATAAACTCTGCCCCTGGGAACACACAACAAAGGTCATGTTGAGAAGAGGAAGAGTTGTTGTAGTAGAGCACATTTGAGAGTCTGCTCAAGCTATCGTAGTAGTCTTTTCACACTTATTGCAATACAGTACGTAACACAAATGCAATAGCATGTCATAAAAGCAAGATGACAACATAAGTTATAACCGTAATTAACCTAAACTATACCTGTTCTATCTCCACACAGCAGATATTATCTGGCTCTGTGCATCTTACAACAAGCGATTTATAGATTATCATAACAGAATATGCTAATCAAGAGAGTTAACTCCACATCAGCTACATAAATTCATCAACTAACCATTCAAAAAAGGTCATGTTGCATTCTACATGTTGTCACTTCTTCTTGAATCTCTCCATCATTGTCCGACTCCAGTTTTAACATAAAAGGCTGAACAGTTTCTGATATATTTTTAGTGCGTGTCTGCATGAGGTAATCAGAGCTGCTAACATGAGCTCTTGAAGCTCCTGAGCAGCAGCTCATTTGCATTTAAAGCAACAAACAAAAACAGACAAAAAGTGACAATTTTAACAAGCTATAAAAAATTATCTGTGGGGTATTATTTTACATCTTGTAAAAAGGGACATAATAGGACCCCTTTAATAAAAGGATAACTATAACGATAACTATTTTAGTTTCCACACCAACACACAATATTGTTCTGTTTATTATAAGCACGCACTGCAGTTTTGTCCTCTGCGTTTTAAATGCTCGAGCTCTTGAAGCAGGATGGATTCTGATTGGCTGTCAATGTTTTTATTGTTCATCAGCTGGAAAAAAAATAATTCTGAAAGTGATTACAATGATATCGTTTCTCTGTGCCGTTACCATAGTTTTGGTGTGGACTATTATATTAGAATGATTTTTGAACTATATCTTTATGGTTATTGTCATTGGTGTGAATGGGCCTTAAGATATGTTTCTGGATCAACGTATTTTGTCGATCCTGGAACAACATTCCAACCAGTCCGAAAAACGTAGTCCTAATCCTATCGCTACCACTAACCTTAACCCTAAATTCAGAGGGAAATGATAGGTGAATAACACTGATGTAGGAGCACCTAACCCTGGTGACAAACTGTAAACTTGTCTCTCAAATCTGATTGCAATGTTGTTCCAGAATCAATAAAGATCCAGGAACATGTACGTTTACCTGTGACGTACACCCGAGTGTAAAAGAAAGCAATGTAGGGAGGGGACTTGTTTCTATCTGTTGGCTGATGATTGGATTTTGAGATGTGGGCGTTGCACTCAAAAACGGATGCAGATGAACATGAGCTTGCAAGGGGCGGCAATTAAGCGGAAAAATAAATGATTGGAGAATTCCTGCATGTATCACTGGAGAGAAGTCTGTCATTTTCACCAGGAAGATGATCGGATGATACATACGAATTACAACAATTTTTTTATAGCCTGTCAGTGTCCTAGTAGCGGGACACATAACTTTATAATTGCTTTATAATTTTTGTACATATTTTGTACATTTTTTAACATTTTCAGTGGTGGACAAAGTATTTGTACTTCGTTACTGTAATTAAGTACATTTTTCAAGTATTTTTATTTTGGGAAACTTTTTTTTATTTTATTTCAAACTGAAGAAACTTCTGTGATAATATGAATATTTGTAACAGAAATACTGATACTGTGATGTTGAAAAGATGTGTGATTGTGAAGCTGTTTCATATCTATACATGACTGCTCTCTCTGGCTCAGCACAATTGTTTCAAAGGTTTAATAGACACAGGCGAATCGTTGTTATTAAGGAATTACATAACGTGGGTGTTTGAATCGAGATTGTGATCTTTTAACGATTAATCGTGCAGCTTTTTACAACCATTTAAGTTCAGATCTATGTGTGACAATTAACAGGTTAATTTATAAAACATATGCATGGATGAAATAGATAGGGTGGATTTTCAGTTCATGCACTTCAAGCAAACTCAAGTGACCATCTCTTACCTGTCTTCTGCTATTTTCAGGCCATCCTCATCGGAGGAGGAATCGGAGGATGAAATGATGGCCTTGGACTTGATCTTCCCTTTAAGAGATGGCGGCATGCGCTCCGGCTTGGACTTAAAAAAAGAAAAATGCAATTAAATCTACATCTCTAAATCCAGGTACAACTTGCATATTAACCACAGAGCATCGGTACCTTCTCAATCCTCTTGCGCTCTCTGGGTTTGCGCTGCTTTTTAGGCCTTGAGCCTCCTTCCTCATCATCTGAACCGGCTGGTCTGAGGAAGCAACAAGAGAAACACGCTGTAACTCAACCTGACCCAGCTTGAGTCTGTTTTTAACTACAATCACTAGGGTTTAGAAAATAATTCTATTTTATGATTTATAATACAAAAATCATAATTTACAAATATTTGATTTATTATTAAATTTATATAATTATTTATAGCTATTCAATTAGATGCAAAAACAAAGCAAAAAAATACAATTACAAGATCAACACTAGATCATATTTTGCACCTTTTAAAGCAAAAGAATTGCATTGCATATAATTTTATAATTAAATTTATAATGATTTAATTAGATGCAAAATCAAATAAATTAAATTTTAAGGTCAAAACCTAGTTAAGGATTTGAACCAAGTTTACAAGCTTGGTCATATTTTATTGCGCCTTTTATTACACTTTTTCGCCCTCATGTGAAACTTGATCGTACGGATTCCTATTGAAATTACTGGATTTAGCTCACGAAAAGGGATTTAGCAAGGGAAAATGTGACTGCATCTTTATACCGTTGTTAAAAAAAAAAATCATTCTGTAATTGCATCTTGATTTTCTGAATTGAATTTGTGAGCAACCCAAAAACCCACCCTTTATGTTCCAACAGGGTTATTAACTAAGAATAAAGAATAAAATTCAGACTGAAAGTATTAAAATAAAAGCCACTTCACAATATTAATAAAAACTATAAAAGGTAAAAGAATAATACTAAAATAACACTGCATGCCAGCACATGAACTCTCTATGAATTCTGTGGATCTGTTCTCATTAATGTGTACCTCCTTCTCCTCTTCCGGGGTTTCTTGTCTCCCTCCTCCCCTGCATCCTCAACTTCACTGCCACTCCCAACTTTCCTCTTCTTCTTTTTCTTGATTGGCAGGTCTTCATCAGAGTCATCATTGACAAAGTCATCAAAATCGCCTCCTTTTTTACGCTAATAATAATAATAAAAAAAAAAGAACATTTAAATACAAAAAAAAAAAAAAGTCTTTAAATTAATTTAAATTAATACCTAGATCCCAGCTTTCCAATTAAAGCTCACCCGTCCACTGCCTCCTTTCCTCTTCTCCTTTGCTGAATCTTTCATTCCCTCTGAGAAGCTGAGCAGGTTCTTGGTCTTCTCCACATACTGGGCTCTCTGCTCAAGGAGCTTCTTCTGCTCCTCAGCCTCTTTGTTCTTCCTGTCCTCCTGTTCTTTCAGCATTTGCTGCCGCAGTTGGTCTCTCTCCTGCTCCTGCTTAGCGCGGTGCTCCTTCTCCTCCTCATCTTGTTTACGAGCTCGGGCCACATGGTATTGAGCCTGGCTTAGCAAGTCAGAGCACTGCCTGTGAGAGAAAACATACACTTATACTGATCAGATCGCTGGAGATTCTGTCATTATTTATTCCCTCTCAAGTCATTCAAAAGCCTTCAAAAATCACAGACTAGATGACAAAAAAGAACAAATGAATAGAGGAATGAAGAATGGAAGGAAGGATCGAACTAAAAAAATGATGGCTGGAAGAAGGGAATGAAAGAAGGAAGTATTGAAGGGACAAATGAGCAATGGATGAAAGGAAGGCAGAACGAAAGTATGGAAGGAACAAACAAATGAACAATGGATAGAAGGAACAAATGAACAAAGGATGGATGGAAGGAAGGATGAAGGAACAAACAAACGAAGCAACGATGGGCAGAAAGAAGGCCGAAAGATGGCTGGAAGGAATGAACGAACGAAGGATGGACGGACAGATGGAACGAACAAAGGATGGAAGGGATAAATTAAAAGATGGATGGATGGATGAAATGAATGATGATGGATGAAGGAAGGAAGGAAGGAAGGGACAGATAAAGGCTGGTGGGAGGAAGGAAGGAAAAAAACAAAAGATGATGGATGGAAGCAAGGATAGAAGGAACGAACGAAAAAACGATGGATGGATGGATGGATGAATGGGACAAACGGACGAACAAATGATGGATGGAAGGAACGAACAAACGATGGATGGATGAATGAATGGGACAAACAAAGGATGGAAGGATGGATGGAGAGAAGGAAGGATGAAAGAACAAACAAAGGAATGATGAAGGAAGGAACAGACAAGCAAATGATGGATGGATGATGGAAGGAAGGATGTAAGGAACAAACAAGCAATTGAAGGAAGTAATGAATAAAAGATGGAAAGAAGGAACGATTGATGGATGGAGATATATATATATATATATATATAAACAAAATGAATATTAAGCATCAAATATTTTCAGACTAGCTGGGATTTTTGTTGTCAGGCAGTTCTTGGGAGTTGTCGGAGCACGTTTGTTTGGGTCATGCTGTAAGACGAAACTTTCAGAACAAAAGTAACATATCTAGAAAAAGCAGCCGTACCTGGCTTCACTTGCGGCCAGCGCTAGGTCAAATCTCATTTTGTCTCCAGCCTTACTGAGGTAGCTGAAGTACCTGTGAGAACAATAACAGAAAGTTATGAAAGAAGCATATGAGAGCCTCAGGCTATAGTGCGTCATAGGCTGGAGGTCGTGGAGTTCACGTACCTGTGAGCCAACTCCAGCTCTTTCACCGCACTCAATACAGCCTTCAGATTACTCTTCTCATCCTTCAGCACCAGCGTGGCCAACCTCTGCAGCACCAGCGCCACATTAAACATCAGCACAGTGTCACTGGGAGCCACGTGCCGAGCCTGAAAGAAAAAGAACCGCAAAAAGAAAAAGTTTAGGAAGTCAGAAGCATTTATAAATAGGACTACTAATAGATTAAAATAGTAGATCATTTTTAAATAAAATCTAAATAATGATTCATACCTTATACAATATTAATAAAAAAATAACCATAAAAATATTTTTGGGGAGCACTGATCTCATATTAATGCAATGAAAAACACCTTTAAAAATGTTTTTCTTTTCAAAATTGACATTCTGTTTTAATGCATTGGGTTCCTCTTTTAAATATAATTTTATATGCTATTCAGTAACTATTTACTGAATTATGCAACATATTAAATAACAATATAACCTTATTAAGCATAATAATATAGTGTATTTGGCATATAATTATATGAGAAAAGAAAAATTAAGAGTCACTGTAGTAAAGCAGAGATTCCCAAACTTTTTTCTTAGCTAAACTGCTTTTACCTAAAATATTTAATTTTAAACTAATATTTCAATATTTAAACAAAATGTGCATGTTCACAGTTCTCTGAAGTTGGTTAATGGTCACATGACATACAGGTAAACAAATTATTTGAATCTTTTTTGTTTTATTTTGATCGTTTTCAGGTTTGACTAAGTTTTTTGCTCACCAGCCACTGTAGCTAGTGGTTACTAGCCACTCAGCATTTTCACATCGATACCATGGGGGAAAACTGCCATACAGACATTTTTAATATTATCTCATAATTTGGCAGCAGGAATATTAGGCTGCTGTCACTTTAAGTCCTGACACACGGATCCATTATAATGTTACACATGCGTTTTCTTTCTCAACTGTTTACGTTCACTTAAAACAGAACTGACTGTGTTTACATGAATACTCGCCAAGAATGGCATTTTGACATTATGTTGTGTATTTGACTGTTTAAGTGCAATAAGCAGTGAAAAAGAACTCAATTTAGTACTGAGAGGCGGCTTCATGTGTGCGCACTTTGGGTTTGAGTAGAGCCCGACCGATTTTTCGGTCTGCTGATTTTATCGGCCGATATTAGCCTGTCGCAGATCGGCGTATATGCCGCAGATATGAACGCGCCCACGCGTCTCACAGCGCGTGAATATTCACACAAATTAAGTCAAAATGCCGGTCTTGACGAGTGTCATCGTAAACATAGTCGGTTATGTCTTAAGTGAACATAAACATGAAATTTGCCAGTCACCGCCAGCGTTTTTGGTCAAGTTTCATGGCACACAGAATATCTTGTTGTATGAATATCTGAACATGCAATATATCAAAAGAAAGAACACAGCCTCTGTTTTATTCTAGCTTCATGTATTCTTTTTTATCAACACTTGAATGTGGGTACGTTTCATGAAAAAAAGCAACATTTTGAGGAAAAAAAGCTGAGAAAATCACATTTTTAACAAAGACTAACTTGATACAGATGGGATTCAGATCGGTGATCAAAACACAGATGGAGTAACAGATCGAGTCCATCAACTCTCAAAGCTTCACAGTCCTGGGTCGACATTTCATTCAATAACATGGCCGTTTTGATTTATATGTTTAATGTTGATGATCGCGTCATTTTACATATGCGATCTCATATTTTACATATGAGATCGCTCGTTTCTGCTTCTTCTTCGCCTGTGTTTTGATCTGGAGATTCTGTACTCGTTCAGGAGATGTGTAATAGCGCCCCCTACCGTATAACAGTGAAAACATGGAAAGCAGGAAAATCTTGTCAATGGCAGGGAAGCATTTTCTCATAAAAGACGAGATAACAAAAGACAAAAAAAAAAAAAAAAATTCACTCACTGCTCTTGACTGAATAACTTTAATAAGGGTTAATCTATATTTATACTGTGAAGACTATGAAGTGATATTTTACATTTGATCACTATTTCTCTAGCCTACCTTAAAATATAGTTTAGACCTATGAACCTGAAAAAGAACTTTTTCATTTGTATGTTTGTTCTGTTCTAGGTCTGTTTATGTACAATGTATATTATGTATATACCGTATTCTATATACAGTACCAGTCAAAAGTTTAGACACCAATAGGAAAGTGTGTCCAAACTTAGTTTTGACTGGTACTGTCCTATAATATACACAAAGAATATCGGCCGATATATCGATATCTGACTTTTTTTACTCCCTAATATCGGCATCGGCCCCCAAAAACCCATATCGGTCGGGCTCTAGGTGTGAGCACAAAATCTGCGGAAATGAGTCAAATTATGCACAATACGCGCAATCCCACGCCGAAATTCAAGCCCTGTAACACCAACGATATTCATCCGGAGCAAATGAAACAAGTGAGTGAGGGGAGGGGATTTGTGTCACTCGCTGTCGGAGAGATGAGAGAGAAAGAAAGAGCAGCTGGTATCGTGTATCTAATCTGCAGAAAATGAGTATTGGAAGCATTTCAGATATTTCAGTATCGATATGTATTGAACAATCAAAATTTGACAACACTACATTGCATCTAGTTTATTATTTCAGATGCCTTTTTAAAAGACTACAATTGAAAAAAAAATTTTATATATAAAATTCAACCCGCCAAAGTTTGCTTTTCATAAACTTGCCAGTTTGGGAAACCCTGCAGTAAATAAAAGAAAATGTCAAGTTGCATTAAGATTTTCTCACCCTGAGAAGAGTCTGTTTGCAGTCCTGCAGCTTGCCACATTTGAAGAGCGCTCGGGCCAGATACAGCAACACCTCTGTGTTCTGATATTTGTAGAATTTCTTCAAGCAGTTTTCATACTGAAGAGAAAAACAGGCCGTGAGAACAGATCCAGAACAAAAACCTTCCTTTACTTCAGTTTTTTTAAACTCTCACCATCTGCACAGCACTGATGTACTGCTTCTGCTCCACATAGATGTGTGCCAGATTCAGCCAGACATCACTGATCTCTGCTGTGGCCTCTCTGACCTGGGCAAAGACATCACGTGCCTCTCGGAAATAACCCTTATGTGCCAACACAGCACCTGCGTCACAGAAGAAAGATGCTCACGTGCTGAATCAGTATGACGGGTAAACACAAGTAAGTTGGTTTATACTGCTAGTTACAGGTCTGGCCTTACAAGGCTAATTAAAAAGCAGATAAAGCACCTATGCCATTGGCAGCATATAGATTTTTGGCATCATTCCTCAGAACTTGTTTGTAGATCGCCAAAGCGCGATCCTGGTGCCGCTTTTCCTAGGGGACAAAAAATAAAAAGAGTAAATAAAACAGACAAATTCAGAAAAGACATGATGGTTTGTCAACTGAATAACGCTAGGCACCTTTTCTCTGTCTCTAGTGGGCTGATGCAGCGTCTGAAGCCACACGTTTCCCAGCGCCAGCATAGAGTAGGTGTCGTTCTGAGTTGAGGGCTGTTTAAGGATGCGTTCAAACTTCTTCTGGCCGGGACCCCACTCCTGTTTGGCCAAGTGTAGGTTACCAATCAGCGACCAGGCGTCAGGGTGGTCCTACCAAACACATTTTATTAATACATATCGGAATAAATCACCAAAAACTCAGCAAAAAAGCCCACACACTACAAGGCAGAAAAAAAGACAACAAAAAAGGAAACGTGAGAAGAAAAAAAAAAAAAAAAAAAACACAGCTTTAATGAGGAACGGCAAACATTTCAGTCACAACAGGACCTTTTTCAGTGCCTAATTACAATATATATATATAAAATGAATAATTATAATTAATAATAATAATCAACTGAGAATACAAATATGATACTAGATCTCAAACTCGAACCATACAGAATTTCTTTCTTTGTTTTAAGATACTCTTAGGCACTGAAGGTGGTCATGTTGTGACTGAAACGTTTGCTGGTCCTAAGTACAGCTGTGGTTTCACATTTGCTTTTTTTGTTGTTTTTTTCCACTCTTACAGTGTGCAGGCCTTTTTTGCAACTTTTTGCCCATTTAGATTAATACAGATCCAGAAGAATGACTATATATGTAGGCAAATGTATGGCGGCAAGAACTATCTACCTGATTGATCTGAAGGGCTTCTTTAAACCAGTCAGAAGCTTCGTAGAAATTTCCCTTGTCACGTGCCATCGCTCCAAGACGCAAGTAACCTGTTACAAATTCATATATGTCAAATGAACAGACTGTTTCCTGAAAAAAGCCACACAAAATGAATACTGTGACGATGCATACAGTCCACATAGTTGGGATGCTCTCTCAGGATGTTCTTGTAGAGTTTCTCAGCCTCGTGAAACTCGCACATGGCTTCATAGAGTCTGGCCAGGTTATAGGAGGTTGTGACAGAGATGGCGTTGTAGTAGTGCTCATCATGCTCGCCCTCAGCTTTTGCCCTCTCCAAAGAAGCCAGGAAGTATTTCTACAAAGAAATTGAGATGTGTGATTGACTTATTTAATGCATTCCTGATGCTTTTTTCCCCACAACCAAATTGTCCAAGACATTCCATTCCAGTAAAGTCAAATAATGTAATTTGGTTCTGAGGTAAATCAACAGCAGAACCAGAACATTCCTTTAAAGGTGAAGTATGTAAGATGTTAAAATACATTCTCTCAATCCAGTTTATCGTTCATTGACTACTATTAGTATGCTATTCATAGGTTTATCTCCCCCAAAAGCATAAACATCGAGCCTCCCAGGCACCATCAAAACATTGAGAGTGACCGTTAAGATTCGTCGATTTCTTTTCAGCTCAACCTATAACGAGAGTTTGGAGGCGTGGCTGCTGAAGCAGGCGGAGCCAGAGGGTGTTTAGCCAGTGAGGGACCATGACTGACACGTTATATAGGAAAAGAAGTTCAGCTTCGGTTATAGAAGTGCAAGACAAAATTCTACCTTCAAAGATTAAACAGGTCATGAACAAATCACGTCAAAGCGAACGTGGCATTGAGATGCAACTTGCTACAATGGACGCTTCAATACTCAAACAGTTGTGGCACGCCATGTCATAAAATGCGCTCGGTGCAGATACGTTGGATGGGTTTATATAAGAGAAACGCTCACATTCACTCTAGACAAAGTCTAATCAATTGCTTACTCATGACACATAGCAACACAGCTATAATATAATATGTTGGACCGTTTATTAAAAATAGCCTACTTTTACCAGCTGAGACATGCCTTCAAAAGCACCCCGTAAGAGCTGTTGTGGTGTTTTGAGTTGTGAGAGGCGCAACACGTGAATGAGGTGTTTGCAATGTTGTTGGAAAATATGCTTTATTTTTGTAATTCCATTAGGTGCCACTAGTGTCTCAGAAACTACATACTCCACCTTTAATTTGAGCCAAAAAGTTCTCTTTACCTTGGCCTCGCCGAGGTTTCCCAATCTGAAGTGTAAAGCCCCCAAATTATTGAGGATCTCAGGGGGAACATCAGCCTGGACCTTCTCCTGAAGGATGCGAGTGGCAGTGCCATATGCAGAAAGAGCACCCTGCAGGAAAGATGGGTGATTCACAGTGAGAGAGGTGTATGTTACACAAGTCAAAACACAGGCGCATGTAGAAATAGCACTGTTACCTGAATGTCCGTTTGTTCCAAAATTTGGGCGAGCTCGATCCAGGCTTCCACATCATCAGAATATTGTACTGTGACTTTTTTCAAATGTTCCTACAGAAGAAAAAAAAAAAAAAAAAAAAAAAAAAAAAAAAAAAAAAACTTATAATCTCTGAGATTCTTCTGAAAATCTTCTAATTCAGTTTTTGATATATATATATCATAAAGTCATACTTTAGCAATGTCTCTCTTCTCCTGGTCATCCGATGTGGCATAAAGTGACCCAAGGATTTTCATGGTTTCATAATTGTTGGGATATGCCTTCAGAACCTTTTCAAAGCACTGTGCAGCATTCTCCTTGTCTCTACGATACACGTACATCTGGCCCAGGCCAAAGAAGGGCAGTACAAAAGTAGATGATGCAAACTGAGTGGCCTGATAGTAGTACTGGAAGGCTTGGTCATAGTCCTCCTAAAAGCAAAGATGTGTGTTTATTACCATAGGTCTTAAGCCTGGTTTATACTTGCCGCGTCCGCACAAGCGCTAAGCTGTGCGCTGAAAAAATTACATCATCACGGTGTTGGGTGGTCGGCATTTTTTGTAACTTGCGGTGCGGAGCCAGGCGAAAGTATAAACAAGACTTTAGACATTACAGAACATTTCACTTGATTGACAGTCGATATAATTGGCCAGGGCTGCATTTCCGAAAAGCACTGTAAACCTAAGTTGATCAAACGCAGCCCAGATGGATTCATGTTTGGCCTAGGTCCACATTATCAGTCTTCAAATATTTCAAAGTAAATTTTTAATAATTATTACACTTAATACTTAAGTTTTTCTAAAACTGTATGTATGTATGTATGTATGCATGCATGCATGCAGGTATATATATATATATATATATAAAATGTCATGCCTATTTATTTATTTATCAATTTGCTATATAGCCATGTTATAAGTGAGATAATATACAGTCAGTTAATAGTGCAAAATAATTACCGTTCAATACAAGTGACAGCAGACCTCAACACTCCTGATAATCCTTTTGGTGTCAGTGTTGTTATTGTTAGATAAAACAAACTACTAAAAATTTGTTTTAGAAATGTTGCTTTGGCAACTACCTGAAATAAATGTATTAATACAAAATAATAAATAATATAAGTAATAAAAAAAAAAAATACCAGTCAAATAATAAAAGTATTAAAATAAAAAAAAGGTAAAAAATAAATAATTAATTAAAGCTATATAACCCTAAAACAAAAGCAATTAACAAAATTACTAAAACTATAATATAAAAAATATATATAAAAATAAAAGTCAATTCAAAATATCTGTTATATTTCTCATATACGAAATATATACCTAGACTGGGTAAACCCAGCCTGATCTGCCAGCGATTTGATTTCGCCCTGCAGCTCAGGCTGGAAACCTGTACATTAATTTATCCTGCTTCTGTTACACATTTGCGGGAACCAATCACAGACTGGCTTATCCATCTGGCGCGCTATTGGCGGGTTTAACAATGACGGATAGAGAAGCAATGGATCGATGCCCGTTGATCACGCCTCTTGTGGTCTGATTGGTTGAAGGACTATCCAATTGCGTACAGAGTCATTTGAATTATGCTCGTTGATCACGCCTCTTGTGCAGTAGAAAATAAACAGCAGACTCCCCAGATCAATGTTCAGTCTTAAAAGATTGAGCTTGGTCTGGTGATAGCCAGACAAATATATACCCATACTGATTATTTATTTCTCAAATGAAAGACGTCTCTTTCTTACCTGGACATGGAAGGAACGAGCTAACTGATAGCAGCTCTCTGCTTGCATAGCCTCCACCTCTGTGTTGTGAAAAGCATGAAGAGCCAGATGCTGCACTTTGCTGTAGTCCTGAAAAACACAAAGGACATATAAAGTACAAGATCTCCAATTCTAAACCGTAGATCACAAGAGGGATCTAGCTTTACCTTTTTGAAGAAGAAATGATTGGCGAGGTGATTGAGCACCATAGGATTGCTGGGGTCAATGGTGTAGGCTCTGGAAAGCAGCTGCACGCCGTTCTTGATGGAGTCGGCCTCTTTATTGTTGAGCTCCAGCACAGCCAAACCCACCAGTGCTCCCACACATTTGGAGTTGAGCTCCAGAGCTCTGCCAAACGCCAAGCGAGCTTTCTCTAGTTTATTGAGCTTGACAAAGCAGTGGCCCATGCCTAGTCTCACCTCGGCTGCAATAAGACAATTACACAGGAATGAGCTCTGTCAGTCTTGACCAGATAAAAGGTTAACCTGTTAACCAGCACTTTGGAAACAACATATGATATTACGGTCGCTAATAGAGCTGTCAAAATAATTTTAATAGTTATGTCTCCTCACATCCTTTGGCTAGCATTACAGAATATGATCACACTATCAGTTCCGCTCACCAGCTCTGTGAATCGAGAGAGAGCGGCCAACCGAGCATGGTCCACATCTAGGCCTATCCTATGATCAGCCGATCAAGACGTGTGTGTTTCAAGCTCGGTCTGGCTGCCTGTTTTTGATCCTGTCAGTAACATGCTTGTCGATTACGGCAGGTGCTTACTTAGTTTTCTTACTTATTGTGAAAATTAATGCACAAGATAAACTTAGTGGGAAAAACTAACTGACAGCTCTATTTCAAACAGACAGAGACTATATTACTATATGTACATTATATACAACACATTATATTAAAGGCACAGCTATTGTGACATTTATTATAATGGGTTCATGTGAAGACTGTTTTATGTTCACTTAAATTAAAAGTTGTTTTAATAATAATGATAATAATTTTTATGCCTATTAAATGTTAAAAATCACCAGAAATTGATACTTAGTAAAAAGTTTTAAAATATTTAAAATATACCGTTTATGTCATCTTTACATTAGTTAGATACAATATAAAAAAATTATTTATATTATATACACTCACCTAAAGGATTATTAGGAACACCATACTAATACTGTGTTTGACCCCCTTTCGCCTTCAGAACTGCCTTAATTCTACGTGGCACTGATTCAACAAGGTGCTGAAAGCATTCTTTAGAAATGTTGGCCCATATTGATAGGATAGCATCTTGCAGTTGATGGAGATTTGTGGGATGCACATCCAGGGCACGAAGCTCCCGTTCCACCACATCCCAAAGATGCTCTATTGGGTTGAGATCTGGTGACTGTGGGGGCCATTTTAGTACAGTGAACTCATTGTCATGTTCAAGAAACCAATTTGAAATGATTCGAGCTTTGTGACATGGTGCATTATCCTGCTGGAAGTAGCCATCAGAGGATGGGTACATGGTGGTCATAAAGGGATGGACATGGTCAGAAACAATGCTCAGGTAGGCCGTGGCATTTAAACGATGCCCAATTGGCACTAAGGGGCCTAAAGTGTGCCAAGAAAACATCCCCCACACCATTACACCACCACCACAAGCCTGCACAGTGGTAACAAGGCATGATGGATCCATGTTCTCATTCTGTTTACGCCAAATTCTGACTCTACCATCTGAATGTCTCAACAGAAATCGAGACTCATCAGACCAGGCAACATTTTTCCAGTCTTCAACTGTCCAATTTTGGTGAGCTCGTGCAAATTGTAGCCTCTTTTTCCTATTTGTAGTGGAGATGAGTGGTACCCGGTGGGGTCTTCTGCTGTTGTAGCCCATCCGCCTCAAGGTTGTGCGTGTTGTGGCTTCACAAATGCTTTGCTGCATACCTCGGTTGTAACGAGTGGTTATTTCAGTCAAAGTTGCTCTTCTATCAGCTTGAATCAGTCGGCCCATTCTCCTCTGACCTCTAGCATCAACAAGGCATTTTCGCCCACAGGACTGCCGCATACTGGATGTTTTTCCCTTTTCACACCATTCTTTGTAAACTCTAGAAATGGTTGTGCGTGAAAATCCCAGTAACTGAGCAGATTGTGAAATACTCAGACCGGCCCGTCTGGCACCAACAACCATGCCACGCTCAAAATTGCTTAAATCACCTTTCTTTCCATTCTGACATTCAGTTTGGAGTTCAGGAGATTGTCTTGACCAGGACCACACCCCTAAATGCATTGAAGCAACTGCCATGTGATTGGTTGATTAGATAATTGCATTCATGAGAAATTGAACAGGTGTTCCTAATAATCCTTTAGGTGAGTGTGTATATATATATATATATATATATATATTAGTGCTGTCAAATCGATTAATCGCATCCAAAATAAAATTATGTGTTTACATAATGTGTATACTGTGTATAATTATTATGTATATATAAATACACACTCATTCTTGTATACATTTAAGAAATTTTGCACGTATATACTGTATATATATTTATATAATATATAAATATAAAATATATAAATAACAAAAAAAACCCTTAAATATATACAAACATTTGTGTGTATTTAAATATAATATATATATATATATATATATATATATATATATATATACACACATAATTATACACAGTACACAGACATATATTATGTAAACACAAACTTTTATTTTGGATGCGATTAATCGATTTGACAGCATAAATATATATATATATACACACACACACACTTTAATGTTAGGTGTGATTAATTACAGAAAAATTTGATTAATTAGTTATCTTTTTATTTATTATTGAAGCTAAGCTTTTTATCTCTCAATTCATGTGTAATATGTAATCTAGGAAGGTTTTAAGGAAAGGATAATAGTATTTCCAACACATCTGGCAAACTCACCTGGGCAGCCAGGGTTAGTGCGAAGAGCTTTTTTGTAGTAGGCTAGAGCTCCCCTGTAATCCTTTTTGTTGAAGGAGATACATGCCTTACCTGTTGAAGGACATAAACATAAATAATCATTCATAAGACAACATCTATCAATAACCTTGAAACAGCGTTCACATGCAATTTAACTTCCATATTACTTATATATAATAATGCGATTAATGTGGATTGATAACCGCACAATAAGACCTGAAACATATAATACAGGATACCTAGACTTTTTGTGAGCGCTGCACATTCAAAGTCAAATCACAGCGCTCGTTGTGATTGTAATAATTAAGATTTTTTTTATGTATTTGAAAGAAGTCTCTTCTGATCACCAAGGCTTATCAAAATTACAGTAAAAACAGCAATACTGTGAAATACCATCACCATCACAAAAAACCAACAGAGACCTTAAGAAACATTTCTTGTTATTATCAATGTTGAAAACAGTTGGGCTGCTTAATGTGATTCATTTCTGAATCTGGATAATTTGATGAATAGAAAGTAAAAAAAAAAACAGCATTTATTAGAAATATAAATCTTTTGTAACATTATAAATAACTTTTGATGAATTTAATGCATCCTTGCTGAACAAAAGTTTTTTTTACTTACCCCAAAGTTTTAAATCATGGTTTCCTCAAAAATATTAAGCAACAAAAACTGTTTTAAACATTGATAATCATAAATGTTTCTTGAGCATCAAATCAGTATATTAGAATGATTTCTGAAGGATCATGTGCCACTGAAGACTGGAGTAATGATGCTGAAAATTCAGCTTTGAGAACAGGAATAAATTACATTTTAAGATATATTCAAATGGAAAATAGTTCTATTAAATTGTAATAACACTTCACACAATTACTATTTTTACTGTATTTTTGATCAAATATATGCAGCCTTGGTGAGAATAAGAGACCCAAACTTTTGCCCAATAGTGTACATGATTTATTTTGAGATTGTTTAGGTTTGTTTTGTACGGACATACAGTATTAATTTTATTTGTGCAGGTCTTAAAGTATGTAATGATCATGTGACTTTTACCCAGGAGTGCAGGGATGTTGTTTGTTGACTGGTTAAGAACAAACTGGAACTGAGCATCTGCTTGATCCATCTTATCTCCTTCCAGGAGACAAAAGCAAGCTCTTCCCAGCAGATGGTTCTGTGGAAATGAGAAATATCATAAGGCTGCTAATAATAAAAAATAACAGTGATTGCTACAATATGAATACTGGAAGCTTCATTTACCTGATCGTACATGATGATCTTGTCTGCCATGGTGTACAGAAGAGTGGACTGGTTGATGAGGTCCTTCTTTGCATCTTTGTTCTTCTCTTTTCGAGCCTGTTGGACATAATATGCAGCTAGTGTGTCCAAACACGTCATCTGGTCCTTCTCGTGGTCTCTGTAATCAAGGTTTCCATCAATGCGTGCCGCCTCCAGCAACTTGACAAAATCTTCTGTCTTGCCTTGTTTGTAGTACTCCAACTGAAAAACAAAGAAATAGTAGTGAGATTTTTGTGCGCCAGAAACCCTATTAAAATCACCATACGCAAGCGTGTCACTTACAGCGAGTGCAATCCATATGTGCAGCTGTGTGTGCTCCTGTTTGAGGATGCTGATGACTTCATCTCCTTCTGGAAGCTGATCGAAGTCAAGCTCAATAACCTGAGGAAGAAATAACATATGAACTCAGTGAGTGCGAACCATTACTGAGGAAAATAAAATCATATTCCACCAGTGAGTTTGGCTGAAACGGATAGTAGAGCTGCAATAAATAATAAAATAATAATAATAAAAATGTATATAATAATATCATATAATAAATATCAGTTCATGTTTTTGGTAAAAATTCCCCTGAGACTATTAAATGCCCCTGAGACATGTTACACAGCATTACAAATTAATAATAATGATGACAAATATGCAATGATATAATAATATAATTATGTCTAAAATTTAGTTCTGTCAAATCGATTAATTGCATCCCAAATAAAAGTTTGTGTTTAGTTACATAATATATGTGTGTACTGTGTATAATTATTATGTATATTTGAATACATACAAATGCATGTATATATTTAATAAAAATTGTGTTATATTTATAAATAAAATATGTATATATAATATAAATTATATAAATATATATATATACATACACAGTATATACATGCAAATATTTCTTAAATATATACATGTATGTGTGTGTATTTAAATAATTATATACAGTACACACATATTATGTAAACACAAACTTTTATTTTGGACGCGATTAATCGATTCGACAGCACTACAAATTATTATATAATCATATAATAAATATAATTTTTTGTTGTAAAAATGCCTATTAGTCATTTACTTTGGGAAAGGTCTATGGTATAATTTTTTGGAGAGAATTAAAAAGATTTATTTACAAAAAGAAGCGAAGATTGTTGTTAATTTTATAGAAGCCGGTGTGACATTAAGGTATTTCTGATTGGATGGTGATAAAAAATCTAGTATTTATATTTGATTGAATTATAATAATTGTGGAATGGAAAAAAATGCCTATGTTTGAACAATTTGAAATTTACATTAAAACGCATTTGGAAACAATATATAAACATAAAAACAGCAATACAAACTATGCAACTGTTTAACATGTACAATGTTTTTCTGTTGTACAACTAAGTTACAATTGTTGTTGTTTTTATGTATCCAGACATGTTTGGTAATATTATATGTACTATCTTTTTGGCTTGCTTTTAAATAAATAAAATTAAATACCACAAAATATATCATATAGACATAAACGTCAAAAGGAAAGGCTTAAAATATGCTTGAGGTTTCATGCCAGAACCATAAACTAAAGTATATTTCATCATTGTATAATGATTGTATAATTATGACTATGTAGCCCAAGACTCACGGAAGTACTTCTGTCATTCGCTATTGTTAGTTCATGAATTTTATGTAAACTTATCAAAAGCGCGTAAATGATAGCATGTTAGCAGATGATAGCTATCCATAGAGTTGTAATAAAACTACACTCAGCACCACACAGAGATAAAACGAGTCCAAACCTCATCTGTGTCCCGCAGGGGGATTTCAATGGATCCCCGAGACATGGTTGCGACTCAAGCCTAAACCCCAATATTGCAGGTTTTGGTTTGTACTTGTTCGTATCCAGCAGTGATCAGCAGCAGCAGCAGCAGCAGCCTCACACACTCACCAATTGAAGCTGAACAACAAAATACACTACACTTCCGGGTTAGCGGTCACACGCTTCAAAATAAAAGTCCTCGGAAACTCCTCCATCTTTGCATTAAACTAACAAAAACCCTTCAGTTTTAATAATCCTGCGCTGTGACAAATGCAAAATACAAATATAAGTCAAAGTAAATTAAAATATTTTTTTTTAATTGTTGAGTTGAATAGAGCATGTTACACAGCACGACAAATTGATAATAATACTAATAACAAATATACAACGATGGGATAATAATATAATTATATCTAAAATTATTATGTAATATTAAATACATAAATAATAATTATAACTTAAAAACATATTATTATTAATTATAATATTATATATAATATTACTACTGCTACAATAATGATAATATAACAAATATACAGCAATATGATAATAGTTATATAATGTTGTTGTTATTATATTTAGAAATTAGATTTTCTGACTAAATGCTGTTAATAATAATAATAATAATAATAATGTTAATGATAATAATAATGATAATAATACTAATAACAAATGTACAACGATATGATAATAATATAATTATATCTAAGATTATTCTCAATATCTATTAATTACTCAATAGATAAAAAATAATAATAATAAATATACAATGAAATGATCATGTATAATTATATATAAATTGTAATATAATATTATATAGATAAATAATAATAACCACAACAAAATATACAATGTGATTATAGTATAAATATATCTAAAATTATAATATTATATATAATATTACTAGTAGCACTACTGCTAATAATAACAACAAATATACAATGATGTGATAATAATATAATTATATCTCAAATGATTGTATAATATTTAATAGATAAAAAAAAAAAAAAATATATATATATATATACAATGAAATGATCATGTATAATTATATATAAATTGTAATATAATAATATATTGATAAATATGAATAACCACAACAAAATATACAATGTGATAATAGTATAAATATATCTAAAATTATAATATTATATATAATATTACTAGTAGCACTACTGCTAATAATAATACTAATAACAAATATACAACGATGTGATAATAATATAATTATATCTCAAGTGATTATATATTATTCAATAGATAAAAATTATAATAATATACAATGAAATTATAATGTGTATTTATCTATAAATTGTAATATAATATTATATATAAATAATAATAACCACAACAAAATATACAATGTCATAATAGTATAAATATATCTAAAATTATAATAGTATATATAATATTACTAGTAGTACTACTACTGCTAATAATAACAAATATACAATTAAATGATTTGTAATTATATATATATATATATATATATATATATATATATTATAGATAAATAATAATAACCACAACAAAATATACAATATGATAATAGTATAATTATATCTAAAATTATAATATTATATACAATATTACTAGTAGTACTGCTGCTGCTACTAATAATGATAATATACCAAATATACAGCAATACGATGATAGTTATATCTAAAATTATAATATAATATTATATAGATAACAGTCACAACAACAGCAATAATTATTATAGGAAATGAGATTTTCTGACTGAGAGAAATGCTTTGGATATGTTTAAAGAAATGGACAAAGACAATTAGTGGGTGGTGCTAATAGTGATGAGTGCTGGCCTTGAATCATTTGATATGGAAAACTGCCGAATGTTAATTAAAATGGTCCATTACAACATTGTTCTGTCCTGCTAGAAGCACACAGGCAGTGAATGGAGGGCGTTTGGGGGAGGTAGCCATGTCATCTGGTTTTGATGTGTGCCAGTGTGCGTCTATGATGAAACGAGGCCAAGGCTCTCTAAAGATCAGCTGTTGCTTTTACAAGCATTGAGATCTACAAGCAACAAGGATGTTTCAAATACACAACAGTGTGACTATATGTTTGATTGTGCACAGATCATCCATGCTGTTTTGAAAATGTCATTCTTGTGTCATCTAAAAGGATTACATTCAGCTAAAAAGGTATGAAATTGCATTTTGATAACGAGTATATATATTCATCGTTCTATTATTTCTGATGTCTCAGTTGTTGTCTTCATCAGTAAAACAATGAAACGGAAGAACATATTAGTTAATCTTCACTAGTTCTGGAAAATGTAAGTATGCTTCTAAATTAAATTAAGGGTATTGCGATACAGATATGATTGGAGTAATGATATCAGAAGAGTTTCTTTTCTCTGTTTGTCAGAGGTTATGGCCTCAGAGAAGCCAAATGGACATCAGGGTTCTTTAGAGGAAGACGTTGGGGCCCATCTGCCTTCCTTCAGGCTCATATCACAGAATCATGGCTGTCGTGGATGCAGCGTCCCAAGCCTTTCCATCGACTCCGGAACATATTCACTGGAGCCCTGCCATGTGCTTGAGAGCTGTGAAGGTGATCTGATGCTTTATTAGTATTAGTGTGCAGCTGTAATTACAGTCATCTTACCTGTGACTTCACATTGCTTTAGATTTTACATCAGAGAGGGCCCTGTGTGATTGTGCTGAAACAAATGGGTTTTCAGAGGAAGAACTCCTGAACATAACTTTTGAAGCATGTGACACTACTGGCAAAGGTAAGGCCTTCTCTTTCAACAGTGCTATACATGCAAACTTGCCCGACTTATACACTACATTTCAAAAGATTGGGTTAGGGTTAGGCTAATAAAAAAACAAAAAAAACAAACAATGAACGCTTATCAGGATCAACTAAACACTGGATTTTCAAAAGTAGGCCTATGTGAAGTTCATTGTGGTAGTAAACTTGCACAATGTTCTTGAATGAATTGCACGCCAGTCTGTTTCTGTGGGGACATCGGCTTTACATGTTCATGCCCCTAAACATAACGCTGAACAAAACGTTGCTTTACATGTCGGTTAGACGTCCTCTTGGGCAGGAAAGCAAATGAAAATGTACACATTAATATTTGAGTTACTTTAAAAAAAAAAAAAATAGTGCACGTTACTTTTCCGTTTAATTAAGTTAAAAAGAATCAATGAATTTGCTCAACTCCATGACACAGTCACTTAGACATGCACACTCATGCAAGCGCAGGGAACAGATAAAAAGTACAAAAGTAACAAAACACATTACTTTCAACTTTCAATAAAAAGAGTTGTACAGTAGGAAAATACTCCTTTGTATGGCATGCATAGTTCTAGGAAATATTCTAAGTCAGAATATAATAATATTCTAAGGCCTGGTTTCACAGACAAGGCTTAGATTAAGCCAGGGGCCAGTTGCATAAACATAGCCATCAGGTTAAGACTGTGACTTAAGTACTAGTATGACCAACTAGCAATTAGTCAAGGGACAATCAGTCTTACATTTTGGTTTCAAATTAGACCAATCTACATTTTTATGTAACTGACTTAAAACAGTTATGAACAGTCTTAAAGAAAAAAATGTGATGACTAACTTGTAGGACTAGTTTTAGCAGTTTATGCAACCGGCCCCAGGATTAGGCCTTAGTTCAATTAGGACATTTAAGTAGCCTTTATAAACATGCCTTAGAAAAAAAACATTACTGGTGTGCATCTTGAGACAAAACAATGACTCTGATATACACTATATTGCCAAAAGTATTGGGACACCCCTCCAAATCAATGAATTCAGGTGTTCCAATCACTTCCATGGCCAAAGGTGTATCAAATCAAGCACCTAGGCATGCAGACTGCTTCTACAAACATTTGTGACCCTGGACCACAAAACCAGTCATAAGGGTAAATTTTTTTATTACATTTATTAATTTTTTTTATTATTTGAATAAATAAGCTTTCCATTGACGTATTGTTTGTTAGGATAGGACAATATTTGTCCGAGACTATTTGAGAATCTGGAATCTGAGGGTGCAAAAAAATCTAAATATTGAGAAAATCGCCTTTAAAGTTGTCCAAATGAGTTGTCCAGGGCATATTACTAATAATAATACATTTTTTATATATTTACGGTAGGAAATTGACAAAATATCTTCATGGAACATGATCTTTTCTTAATATCCTAATGATTTTTGGCATAAAAGAAAAATGGATCATTTTGACCAATACAGTGTATTGTTGGCTATTTCCACAAATATGCCTGTGCAATTTATGACTGGTTTTGTGGTCCAGGGTCACATTTGTGAAAGAATGGGTCACTCTCAGGAGCTCAGTGAATTCAAGCGTGGTACCGTGATAGGTTGCCACATGTGCAATAAGTCCATTCGTGAAATTTCCTCACTACTAAATATTCCACGGTCAACTGTTAGTGATATTATAACAAAGTGGAAGCAATTGGGAACAACAGCAACTCAGCCACGAAGTGGTAGGCCACGTAAAATCACAGAGTGGGGTCAGCGCATGCTGAGGCGCACAGTGCGCAGAAGTCGCCAACTTTCTGCAGAGTCAATAGCTACAGACCTCCAAACTTTGTGTGGCCTTCAGATTAGCTCAAGAACAGTGCGCAGAGAGCTTCATGGAATGGGTTTCCATGGCCGAGCAGCTGCATCCAAGCCTTACATCACCAAGTGCAATGCAAAGCGTCGGATGCAGTGTTGTAAAGCACTGGTACTGGACTCTAGAGCAGTGGAGACGTGTTCTCTGGAGTGACCAATCACACTTCTCTGTCTGGCAATCTGATGGACGAGTTTCGGTTTTGCGGTTGCCAGGAGAACGGTACTTGCCTGACTGCATTGTGGCAAGTGTAGAGATTGGTGGAGGGGGGATTATGGTGTGGGGTTGTTTTCAGGGGTTGGGCCCTTAGTTCCAGTGAAAGGAACGCTTAATGCTTCAGCATTCCAAGACATTTTGGACAATTTCATTCTCCCAACTTTGTGGGAACAGTTTGAGGATGGCACTTCCTGTTCCAAGTGCACAAAGCAAGGTCCACAAAGCCAGGCCTTTTCGTCCAACATCAGTACCTGACCTCACAAATGCGCTTCTAGAAGAATGGTCAAAAATTCTCAAACACACTCCTAAACCTTGTGGAAAGCCTTCCCAGAAGAGTTGAAGCTGTTATAGCTGCAAAGGGTGGGCCAACTCCAT
The DNA here is from genome assembly GCA_039654105.1 of Coreius guichenoti. NCBI lineage: Eukaryota > Metazoa > Chordata > Actinopteri > Cypriniformes > Gobionidae > Coreius > Coreius guichenoti. The sequence continues at coordinate 6,012,040 of CM077168.1, forward strand.
ATTAAACCCTACGGATTAAGAATGGGATGTCATTAAAGTTCATGTGCATGTAAAGGCAGGCGTCCCAAAACTTTTGGCAATATAGTGTATTTTAAGATATATCAGTGCAAATTGCTTTCTGTTAAAACAGCTCAAACATACAATTTAGTCTGGGACTATGCTTAAAGGGATAGTTCACTCAAAAATGAAAATTATCTCAAAATTTACTCATCCTCAAGCCATCCTAGGTGTATATGACTTTCTTCTTTCAGCCAAACACAATTGGCGTTATATTAAAAAATATCCTGGCTCTTCCAAGCTTTATAATGGCAGTGAATGGTACCTTAGATTTTGAAGCCCAAAAAAGCGCATCCATCCATCATAAAAATAATCCATACGGCTCCAGGGGGTTAATAAAGGCCTTCTGAATGAAGCGGTGGGTTTTTGTAAGAAAAATATCGTCTCGGTTACGTATGTAACCCTCGTTCCCTGAAGGAGGGAACGGAGACGTACGTCGGAACTGACCGACGAATTGGGATCTATTTTCGGAGACCAATCTACTTTGAGTGTTAAAAAACGAGCCAATGAGGATTGGCATGCGGTTGACGCATTCCACGACCCGCCCCGCATCGCGGGTATAAATACGGAAGTGGAAGCACCGCATATCGCTTTTCAACTTCGGAGCCGAGACAAGTGACTCGGCCTTCAGCTGAAGCACAGCACCTGGCGACGGGACGTACGTCTCCGTTCCCTCCTTCAGGGAACGAGGGTTACATACGTAACCGAGAGGTTCCCTTTCAGTCGGTCACGTTCGACGTACGTCGGAACTGACCGACGAATTGGGATCCCTACCAACACGCCAGGGATGCTGGCCCTTCCAGCGCCCTGCCTGAGCTCGCTGGACCACACCTATGTTGGAGTGGGAGTCAGGGCTCCCGGCAGGGAAGGTCAGTCACTGCTGTTCCTGCAAGACCCACTCAGTGTGACTATTGGATAACGCTGGGAAAGCGTGCCCGTCTCGTGGAGATGGCCCGCTGCGGAGCCACGTCCTTCAGAGGAAGGAGAGGTGGTGAATACACATAAGGACTAACCTATCAGGGTAGTACTACATATGGCAGTCTCTGGGGTGGATCCAGCCTGGTCCCAGGGGGGAAAGAACACCACCAGAGACGACAGAGCGGGCTCTGTCAAGGGAAAGACACGGGGCTAGCCAAATAAGGTAGCTGGTACCGTGGAGAATACACATATGGGGTTGCCGTTAGGGAACCGCTACATATGGCACCCAGCCTACACACACGTTCCACAAGCATACGGGTGCAGGCCTGGCGTCAGACGGCCGCAACGTCTGACACCGAAGGGGTGACGGAGGAGCTCGACAGGGTTAGCCGTTTCCGGGGAACACAACTGGAGATAATAGACGCACGTATCCGGCCCAGAGGGCGGGAGTGGCGTTGCAAGCCGACACTAGAACGGGCACTTAGCGCTACTGGCCACTGGGGGCGAGGATGCGGGAAGATACCGGCTCTACACGGAGGCTATAGAATCTAGCGAACGTGTTAGGTGTCGCCCAGCCCGCAGCTCTACATATATCTGTCAGCAAGGCGCCTTGAGCCAGCGCCCAGGAGGAAGCTACACTCCTTGTGGAGTGCGCTCGCACCCTGAACGGGCAAGGCACGTCTTGGCACTGGTAAGCCAAGACGATAGCATCCACTATCCAGTGGGCTAACCTCTGCTTGGAGACAGCCTTTCCCTTCTGCTGGCCTCCGTAACAGACGAAGAGCTGTTCTGAGGTTCTAAAGCTTTGAGTTCGGTCCACGTAGGCACGGACGGCGCGGACGGGACAGAGCAAAGCTAGGGCTGGGTCTGCCTCCTCCGAGGGCAGCGCTTGCAGGTTCACCACCTGATCCCGGAAGGGAGTGGTAGGAACCTTGGGCACATATACAGGCCGGGGTCTCAGGACAACGTGAGAGTTGGCCGGCCCGAATTCTAGGCACGATTCGTTGACCGAAAGTGCATGCAGGTCCCCCACCCTCTTGATTGAGGCCAATGCAGTCAGGAGCGCTGTCTTCATGGACAGGATGTTTAACTCTGCAGACTGCAAAGGCTCAAAGGGCGGGCCCTGAAGTGCTCTGAGCACCAGGGCTAGGTCCCAAGAGGGTATCGAGGTTGGACGAGGAGGATTCAGTCTCCTCGCACCTCTGAGGAACCTGACGATTAAGTCGTGCTTTCCTAAGGACTTACCTTCCACTGCATCGTGATACGCCGCTATTGCGGCAACGTACACTTTGAGGGTGGAGGGAGACAGCCTTCGCTCCAGCCCATCCTGCAGGAAAGAAAGCACGACATTAACCGAACACCTTCGGGGGTCTTCCCGGCGGGAAGAGCACCACTCAACGAACAGGTTCCACTTCAACGTGTAGAGGCGCCTCGTAGAGGGGGCTCTAGCAGAAGTGATGGTGTCTACCACAGCTTGTGGTAGGCCACCTAGAACCTCCGCGTCCCGTCCAGGGACCAGACATGGAGTTTCCAGAGGTCTGGACGCGGGTGCCATAGAGTGCCCCGCCCCTGAGAAAGCAGGTCCTTCCTCAGGGGGATCGGCCAGGGAGGGGCTGTCGCGAGGAGTGTGAGTTCGGAGAACCAGGTCCGGTTGGGCCAGTAGGGCGCAACTAACAAGACCTGCTCCTCGTCCTCCCTGACCTTGCACAGTGTCTGTGCAAGAAGGCTCACTGGGGGAAACGCATATTTGCGTAGGTCCCGGGGCCAGCTGTGCACCAGTGCATCCGTGCCGAGGGTGCCCCCGGTCAGGGAATAGTACAACTGGCAATGGGTCGAGTCCGGAGAGGCAAACAGGTCTACCTGCGCGGCTCCGAAGAGGTCCCATATCAGCTGGACACTCCGGGGGTGGAGTCGCCACTCTCCCGGAGGTGTCGGCTGACGAGAGAGCTTGTCTGGTTCAGCGCACCTGGGATGTGAATGGCCCGAAGCGACCTCAGACGCTTCTGACTCCACAGGAGGAGATGGCGGGCGAGTTGGAGCATGCAACGGGAGCGTAGACCACCCTGACGGTTGATGTACGCAACGGCCGCAGTGCTGTCCGTACGGACCAGTACGTGCTTGCCCTGTAGTGGCTTTTTGAGGCGGCCCAGGGCGAGACGTACTGCCAATAACTCTAGGCAATTGATGTGCCAACACAGTTGGGGCCCCGTCCACAGACCCGAAACTGTGTGCCCGTTGTACGTGGCCCCCCAGCCCGTGGATGAGGCATCCGTGAAGACCACAGCATGCCTGGACACCTGTTCTAAGGGCACTCCCGCCCGTAGAAACGAAGGGTCCGCCCAGGGGTTGAAGGTTTGGCGACAGTAAGGAGTAACTGAGACCCGGTACTTGCCGCTCTGCCACGCCCATCTCGGGACTCGGTCGTGAAGCCAGCGACCGAGTCTCATATGAAGCGGTCTCATATGAAGCAATCCGAGCGGCGTTACCGCGGCTGCAGATGCCATATGCCCCAGGAGCCTCTGAAAATATTTCAGTGGGACCGCTGTCCTGCCTTTGAACATATTCAAGCAGTTCAACACTGACCGGACTCGCTCCTCTGTGAGGCGCGCTGTCCGGTTGACCGAATCAAGCTCCATACCGAGATAAGAGATCCTCTGTGTGGGACAGAGTTTGCTCTTCTCTCGGTTGACCCGAAGGCCCAACAGGCTGAGGTGACGGAGCACCAGGTCCCTGTGTTCGCACAACTGATCCCGGGACTGGGCCAATATGAGCCAGTCGTCGAGATAGTTGAGAATCCAAACGCCGCGTTCTCTGAGCGGAACAATGGCTGCCTCCGCGACTTTCGTGAAGACGCGAGGCGACAGGGACAGCCCGAAGGGCAAGACTTTGTACTGATATGCCCTCCCCTCGAACGCAAAGTGTAGGAACGGTCTGTGTCGAGGGAGAATGGAGACATGAAAGTACGCGTCCTTCAGGTCGATCGCTGCGAACCAATCTCGGGGACGGATGCATTCGAAAATGCGTTTCTGCGTTAACATTTTGAACGGGAGCTTGTGCAGGGCCCGATTCAGAATGCGCAGGTCCAAGATTGGTCTTAACCCACCACCTTTCTTGGGTACAATGAAGTAGGGGCTGTAAAACCCCGACCTCATATCGGCAGGAGGAACCGGCTCGATCGCGTCCTTCGCCAGCAGGACAGTACTGTCTGAGTACTCCAGGGTGGGGCAGAGTATGGGTGAGGAGGCCCGGAGGCGTCCTCGGTGCCCATACTGCTGCCCCCTGGCGAGGGGGAGAGGGGAGGAAAGGAGTGGCGAGGCCCGGGGGCGTCGCACACTGCCAACCTGGCCCTCTTGGGGCCCAGGGAGGGAAGAAACTGCTCTTTTATTGAGAATGTGGGTACCGCTGGACTCCGGAGAGCCAGCGGCAGGATGTTGGGATGACCAGTAGAGACATTCTCCCCCCGGTCCTCCTCCGGGGGGAGGAGGGGTGCGGACACCACCTCCCCTGGAGCAGCTCCTCTTCTCCCTGGGCTGCCCGTCTCAGGGCCGCTTGCCCTTGCGCTTGCCGGCGGACTTTGCGGGACCCTGGACGGGTTGGGCAGTACCCCTACGCCCGGCACCCTGCTTGCTAGGTGGAGGCTGCTGCTTAGGCTTAGCAGGGGCGGAGGCGGACGCAGGGGGACGCCCTCGGCGACGAGCAGGCGGAGGTGCTGCAGCCGGCGACTGGGTGGAGGCAGCAGCAGGTCGCCGGGGCAGGATGTTCTTAATTGCCTCCGTCTGCTTCTGGGCCACCGAGAACTGCTGGGCGAAGCTCTCGATGGCGTCGCCGAAGAGGCCGGCCTGGCAGACAGGGGCGTTGAGAAACCGTACCTTGTCGGTCTCACGCATATCCGCCAGGTTCAGCCACAGGTGGCGTTCCTGGACCACAAGTGTGGACATCGCCCGACCCAGGGAGCGTGCGGTGACTTTCGTCGCCCGGAGGGCGAGGTCCGTCGCGGTACGCAGTTCCTGCATAACCTCTGGGTCGGAACTACCCTCGTGCAGTTCCTTGAGCGCTTTGGCCTGGTAGACCTGCAGGAGCGCCATGGCATGCAAAGATGACGCAGCTTCTCCACAGGCTGTGTAAGCCTTGCCCGTTAGTGCGGACGAGAACTTATACGCCCGGGAGGGGAGACGCGGATTTCCGCGCCAGTCAGTAGCGGTCTTCGGACACAGTTGCATCGCTACTGACCGCTCGACTGGGGGGATCTCCACGTAACCCTTGGCTGCGCCACCATCAAGGGTAGTGAGGACGGAGGAGTCAGCCGATCGGTTTCTAGCGCTGTAAGGCGCTATCCACGATTTCGTGAGCTCCTGATGCACCTCCGGAAAGAAAGGTACTGGGGCGGGGCGCGGGCCGTCCCGAGATACCAATCGTCCAGCCGCGAGGGTTCGGGACACGGTGGAGGGTTCCACTCGAGCCCAACACTGGCGGCGGCCCGGGCAAGCATAGCCGTGAGCTCCGGATCAGACTCGGGCAGCGCTACCACACCAGAAGGGGGCAGCGCAGCCGAATCCTCATCTCCGGAGTCCATTAGCTCGTCCCCCGATGCGGCTATCGAGACCATGTCCTCAGCCGGAGCCCCGAAAGTAACAGGCGGTCTCCCGTGGGAAGGACCAGGCTGCTCTTCCGGAAGCTCCACCGGCGCAGTGGAGGGGGGAGGGGCCCGAGGAGCCTGTTGGCCCGGCGGGAGTGCCCTCACAGTAACCCTCAGGTCTCCACCAAAGGCATCAGCCAAAGTAGCAGCCCTCTGCTTCGCAGCAGGAGGGCCACTAGATCGGGGGATGCGCAATGGGACTCCACCCCGTCTGAGGTATTCGAGTCTAGACCGTAGTACTGCGATGGTCATGTTCCCGCAATGGGAACATGAGTCATCCACGAAAGCCGCCTCAGCGTGCTGAACGCCCAAACACGAGAGACAGCGATCGTGTCCGTCAGCTGGGGACAGATAACGACGGCATCCAGAAACACATGGTTTGAATGACATCTTGAAAAAGACGCAGGGTCAAATCGTGTTACTCTTTTAGAAGGAAAAAAACGCTCCAATCAGTGCCGAGGCACACAGGGGGATGACCGCGGCTCGCAGCGGTTCAGGGGTGCAAGCCCGCTGAGAGCACTCAACCCAGGAAGCTGTGAGAACAGCTGTTCTTTTTGCGATCTCCACTGACAGCGCCGTTACACCAACACGTGGACTGGAGTGATCCTCTTTGACTGCTTCGTAACACTCTTGTAGAGAACAAAGCACAGTTCGGCTCCGAAGTTGAAAGCGATATGCGGTGCTTCCACTTCCGTATTTATACCCGCGATGCGGGGCGGGTCGTGGAATGCGTCAACCGCATGCCAATCCTCATTGGCTCGTTTTTTAACACTCGAAGTAGATTGGTCTCCGAAAATAGATCCCAATTCGTCAGGGAACTGAAAGGGAACTATATTTATAACTTTGTAAGCTCAGGTGAGAGTAGACGCCTCTCACGGTTAAAAATAAAATAGACTTCTAATTCGTGTGTGTTAGAAGAAAAGTGTTTTGCTAGTGTTTTGGCGTTACCAGAAGCCAGTGATTATAGTTTATAAAGTTATAAATATGGATATTTTTCTTACAAAAATGCATCGCTTCGCTTCAGAAGGCCTTTATTAACCCCCTGGAGCCTGGATTACTTTTATGATGGATGAATGCGCTTTTTTGGGCTTCATTAAAAAGCTTAGAAGAGTCAGGCTATTCTTGGGTGAACTAACCCTTTAAGCCTCATCTGTGAAACCGGGATATATGTGTTTTTAAAAGAAAAGCAAGGTGTATGTTATATAGGCTATGTTGTTGGATGCATTACAGCGTTAAACAAAAAAGATCTTCTCAATAAAAAAACACCTCCAAGGCCTGAAAGAAATCGAGCAAAAGTATCGCAACACATTACTTTACATTAAAAGTAACTAGGTAACGTAATTAGTTACTTTTTAGGGAGTAACGCAATATTGTTATAAATTACTTTTAAAAGTAACTTTCCCCAACACTGATCAAAATTGACAGTGTGACAAAAGTTTCAAATAGATGCTCTTCTTTTCATCTTTCTATAAATAAAAGAATCCCCAAAAAAGTATCATGATTTACACAAAAATATTAAGCAGCACAACTGTTTTCAACAATGATAATAATAAGAAATGTTTCTTGAGCACCAAATCAGCATATTAGAATGATTTCTGAAGAATTATGTGACATCAGCTTTGCATCACAGGAATAACTTACATTTTAAAACAGAAAACAGCTATTTTAAATTGATTATTTAAAAAAGAAATCTTGCTGACTCCAAAACGGTAGTGTACATCTCTCTGTTACCTACAGGAGAGGTTCAGGCCTCCACCGTGGTGCAGTATCTCCAGGCCATGACGCTCCAAAGCTCCGGCCAGGACAAGTTGACCCATTTACGACACATGTTGGACCCAGAGAACCAGGACCCACCTGTTAGCAGGGACAGGTTTCATGCCACCATGAGAGAGTGGATCACCCAGTGCTGCCAAGATGGGTGAGCGATACGGACAAACACAATGTCAGGGCTGTGACTCTATGATGTGATATCGCTAACTTTAAGTGTACTAAACATTGAATTTCATGTACAGAACTCCTGAGGATAAAAATCAGGCAACGGGATCAGCCTTAAGAAAATTATCTAGTAAGTGAAAAACAGTGAACTCTTACACTACCATTTAAAAGCTTATTTTTTTAAATGTTTTTGAAAGACGTCTTCTATATGCTCACTAAGGCTGCATTTACAGTATTTGATCACTAAAACAGTAATATTGTGAAATATTGTGATAATTTTAAAGAACCGTTTTCTGTATTAATAATTTTTTATTAGCTGAATTTTCAGCATCATTACTCCAGTCTTCAGTGTCACATCATCCTTCAGGGTAACTTTAGTATAGGGAACGCTAGTAAGGTAGTTGTGGTTAAGTTTAGGTATTGGGTAGGATTAAGGGATGTAGAATATGTTCATGCAGAATAAAAAACAGCCAATATGCAAGCTAATAAGCAACAAAAAGTGTTACCGATCCTTCAGAAACTTATTATCAATGTTGAAAACAGTTTTTGCTGCTTAATATTTTAATGGTAACTATTATACACTGCATTCAAAAATTTGGGGTAAGTACGTTTTTTTTTAAAGAAATTAATACTTTTATTCAGCAAGGACACAAATTTATCAAAAGTGACAGTAAAGACATCTATAATCAGGGCTTGACATTCACTTTTTTGCTCAGCAGCCACTGTGGCTAGTGGTCTTTCAAAGTTATAGACACTCAGCATTTTCACTGGCCACAATTTTGATCGATACGATAGGGAAAAACTGCCATATAAATATTTTTAATATGATCTCATAATTTGGCAGCAGGTATATTATTTTTCTTAACTGTTAATGTTCACTTAAAACAGAACTGACTGTGTTTACGTGAATACTCGCCAGAACTGGCATTTTGACATTATTTTGTGTGTATTTGACTGTTTAAGTGCAATAAGCAGTGAAAAAGAACTCAATTTAGTACTGAGAGGCGCCTTCATGTGTGCGCACTTTGGGTGTGAGCACAAAATCTGCAGGAATGAGTAGACTTATGCACAATACGTGCAATCCCACGCTGAAATTCAAGCCCTGTAACAGCAACAGTATTTATCCAGAGCAAATGAAACGCCCGCATTTGGCAGATTGGCGGGTTTTAATGTCAAGCCCTGTCGATTTAGTGCATTCTTTGCTAAATAGATCTTTAAAAAAAAAATAAAAAAAAATCTTACTGACCCCAAACTTTTGAATGGTATGAGAGTTAATAAATATGTAACATTTGTAACTGTGACATTTTAAACTTTAGTATTAAACCAGTCTCATACTCTTCATAGGGACTGAATATCATCTTCCTTTAAATGAGGCCACGTTCACCGATGGAGCTGAATGCCATTGGTTAGTTCAGTCATTTCATTGCATCTATCTTTTTACCACATTTTAAAGCCACACTCATCGGGTTTTTACGAGCACCTGTGATTTCAGAAACAGTCTCTGATTCTGTTTGCTTTCAGTGAGTCTGGAGATTTGTCAGGTTTAGTGGCTGAGCTCAAGCATACGCAGCACAGGTTGAGTGAGCAGAACAGCAGCCTGCTGAGGAGCGTTTCTCAGTGTGAGGACACCATCCTACAGCTCAGTCTGGAGGTGTCAGAGCTGCACACCAAACTGGCCAGGTATCCACTGTAACATGCACCTCTCTTACCACAAAGCTATCTACTGTATGCATGCATAAAAATACCTGACAGATATCACCAACAGTATTGGGTAAGTTATTGTAAAAAAGTAATTACTAGCTACTACAGTAATTACATCTTCAACAGTGTAATAAGATTACTAATTACTCTATAAATGTATTGTATTACTTATTACGTTACTTTCTAAGTCCCATATCAACCTTGACCAGTTGAACAATACAAGGATAGACATGAAACTGCTCTTTTAATTCTTTCAAATAAAGAAAATAGAATTGCATAAATTATTCTTGATCTGAGTATTTAAAGGGAGGTTACATTAAAAACATTTAATTTTAATTTTAACATTAGACATTAAATTTTGATGTTAAATCCACTATTGTTCTATACAGTATTTAATGCAATTACATTAGAAGTAACTGTAATTAAACTACAGAAATTTAAGACTAATCCCTTACTTTACTTTTTCAAGAGAAAAGTAATTAAATTACAGTAATTAATTATTAGTAACAGGTGTGATTTCTCAGAAATATTCTCATGCTACGTTTCAATTCGCATACTATCTGTCCTAAATAGTATTCGAAATTAGAATTAGTGTGTCCCAAATCGTAGTATGTTGAAATGAGTATTCCAAAGATACCCGGAATAGTCTATTTTTTCCGGTTAGAATCCGAAGTGCGGATCCATGCACACTCTAATGGCTAATATTACCCACAAACCATTGCGCATTGGACGAGGATTCGATTAGAACTACAAACACGAATAAAAAGTATTAAAAACTACAAACGAGGATGTGCGAGTCCAACGGTTAAGTAGAGAGGTTTAGATAAGGGGGTTTGAGTGATTAATAATCTCTCCGAAATGGTAGGAAATTAAATTAAATTTAATTTAATTTTAAAAAGATGATTGACAGCATAGGTGGAGCGTGTGTAAGGCTGGGGAAGGCTTACTTGTATTTAATACTACTGAAAGTGTATGCTAGGGTCCGCTCGGCAGACGACGTGTTCCACACATGCGCAGTAGATCGGCGTGTAGACTTCCACACTTCCAATTTCACTCCACAAATTATTGCACATCTGGCTGTCTTTATATTTTTTTAACAATGGATTGTAGAGGTGCGGGTAGCGACGGAGAGAACTTCACACAGCTTCTCTTCAAATTCGAAGTCCATGTTGTTTTTCCAGCGCATGCGCAGTTGGTGCTTTTGTAGCCTAGTGACCGCGCATACTTGTCCACGGGGACGCGGTCACAAAAAATGGGAGGCGCGCTGATGTCCGCATAGAGCCTCCGCGTACACCCTCCGATGACGATTTTTACGTCACACGGACCCTAGCGCACTCGCAGACACTGAAAGTATAACACTAGCTTTAGCCTTCCCCTGGCCACGGGTCAAAAATGAACAGGGAACGCAATGGCCAATCAGAGGCGTTAAGATTAGTAATCTCTGAAACACCGGAGATTTGTTCAGTGCGCGAGCTGAACTCTGAATTATGACTGAATTCTGCACTCTCGCGAATACTCTCTCATCATAAACTGATACACATAAACAGATTTGGTGATTGTGCTCTTGAGAGTGTCGAAACTAATATATATAGGCTTTTATATTTACAACGTATTTTTGCACCGTTGAGCAATGTAGCCAATCACAAACATATCTGATGATTTCTTTAACTCAATGGCCAATCAGACGTGTTTAAGTTAGAGAATAAAAATAGTGAGCGTTTTTGTCCAGTGCAAAAAAATTGTTATAATTTAACTTGTAACAAAAACATGTAGACATTATGTAGGCTAAATAAGATATTCATCGTACAGTCAGCTTAATCGATTAGCAGAACTTTGTGAAATCGCAATGAAATAAGATGAGTGATATCTTAAGGGAGCACTTTTTTGCACGCTTTATAGGCAATAATCCAATCAGAATGTGAAGAAAACACTTATGTTTTGCTGCATTAGGTAAGGCAATGGTTAATCACGCATATGCTTGCCTGTTCATATTATAGTGGTTTGTGAACATAACCACTTTAATAACAGGAGCGTTTATACTGGGATGTAGGTTGAAGATGACATTCTATTTAAATGTGTTTTTAAGGAGGAATCACATCTAGCCTTACCCTAGAGTTGGTTCACCCTCCGCCTATGATTGACAGGGCAGTTTAAATGGTGACAGGATGCACATAACTAAGCAACAGAGCTGTCCATTAAAGACGCAAATATGACAAAGTAGTATGTCACAAAGCTTGCCTATTCTTCTGCTACACACTCAAAAGTATGTACTTTTTCTTAACAAAAACAGTACATACTTTTAGGGCATAGTATAGTAGGTCTCTTTGGCTATCTTCAGAACTTCTGTACGCAAAAAATCACGAAGGAAAAACTTTTCCTTTTTTAGCACATCGTTGTTGTCTAAACACTATAAAATATATCTTGAAATATATTGTTTTGACCTATTTTAATGTTTGTTTTGTTTTATTTTATATAGTTTTTATTCCATTTTAAGCCCTGGCCCCCTCTACATTGTCTATGTCTACATTGTACACAATCAAATCTGTCAATCAATAGTTTATGTCATCAATATAATTGATACAATATATTAAATAATAAATATAATATAATGTTTACATTTATTTTTTTTCTTGGTCAATGTCATCAGTGCGCAGCTGTTTGTGGTGAGAGCACGGTCCCTTTCAGAGGAGCTTGATGAAACCAGATGTGCACTGAGGGAGAGCCAGGACGCAGCCGCAAGAGCACAGGCCAGCAACTGTGCATTAGTATGAATCATCTATGCTGATGAAGCTTTTAATACTGATTTGGTTTTATAAATGACTATTCTTACACAATAACTTGACATTTGTCTTTTAGATAAAGGAAAGTGAATGCTTGAAAGCTCTAATCCAAATAACTGAAGAAAAGGTATTGACTTTGTCTTTGATAGGATGATATATTGTGAACCAGGGCCATTTCTAGCCTTTCACCAGTACAAACGAAACTGTCCGAATGAATCAAACTGAAACAAACAATTTCAGACCTTTTTGTAAACATGTTTATTTAACGATTAGATCAAAAGAGTGTAAATGGAAACCCATTTCCGCCACATAAGGGGAAAAAAAATCATGCTTTGGTAAATCCTAATTACATTAATGACATAAAAATCACAATTAGGACATAAAAAGTTATGGGAAAATGTACATAAAAAGAATTATGAAATTATTAAGTCATAATTATTAATTATGAGATAAAAAGTTGAAATTATGGCATATTGTCATAATTATGACATACTAAGTCAAAATTATTAGATAAAAAGTTAATTATTAAATCATAATCATATTAAAAAGTCAAAATTATGACACTAAGTAAATAATTTTAAACATATAATTATTATTATTGCCATAATTCATAAAAAGTTGAAAATATGAGATATAAGTCGAAATTGACAAAGTCATAAGTATAAATCTCAAAATTATGAGATTAAAAAAATGCAATTATGAGATAAAAAAAATCTAAATGATGACTTTTATGTCATAATTTCGATTTAGTATGTCAAAATTTTAACTTTTCATCTCTTAAATATGACTAAATATGTCATAGTTTTGACTTTTCAACTATAATTATGATTTACAAAAGCATGATTTTTTTTTCTTATGTGGAGAAATGTGCTAAATAAGAGATTCATTCATGAAATGTGACATGATTGCTGAAATATTATCAGGTATAATGATTCCCAGGTCAGTGTTCGGTAATCTCCATAAACAGTAATTTCTCAGTAATACTTTACTGGAAGACTGCAGTATTTTTGCCACAGTAAAATGGGCCTAGCGACATGCTTGTAATGTGAACTACTACTTCGGAATATATCTGTTATTTATTAAGTCACAATATCTTCCACAGAGTGAAAAATTAACCCTTGAGAAGAACCTTGCTGAAGATCGAATGAACAAACTTAGAAGAGAAAACTCTGAATTAAGGGTAAGAGAATACTCAAGTGTGCAGTTAGTTTACTAGCCACAGGGGGAGCTATATTAATACTATCTGATAATGTTTACAGGGAGAATTAGAAGAATCTCATATGGTACTGGCTGTGAAAAACAGGGACCTTACAAAGGTGATATTAAACTTGGTGATGATTGATTTTAGTGCTAGAAACAGTGTTGGGTACATTTGTGTACATTCTTTATGGCATTTGTTGTTTATTTCACATAGAAAAACATCCTGCTGGAAAAGCTGAAGGACACTCACTTTGAAAGTCACAAAATTATTGAGGTATTCTAATGTTGAGTCCATTGGGAACATGTAAAATGGTTTGACTATTCAGTAATGGTGTTCTGTTGTCTGCTAATGCATCTGAAGGGCCTGCAGTCAGAATTGATGAGACTACAAGAGCACTCACAGCAAGCACTCTTCAGGTAAACTCCACGGATGCACCTGTCTCCACGGATGCATCGGTCTGATGTTTCATTTGCAGGAAAATTCTATTGGTACTTGTGAAAAGCAGAAAAAATTAACCATTTTTTATCCTCTAAATCAGGGGTTTTCAAACTGGTGGCCGGTGAACCCCAGGGGGCCGCAAGGTAGTGACAGAAGGTCATTGCAAAAAAAAAAAAGATTAAAATAAATAAGTAAATAAATAAATTAGATTAAAATAAACAAATAAATAAATATAAAATGCGATTAAAATAAAAAAAAAGTATTAGTTACCTATTAAGTAGATTAAATTAGATTAAAATAAATAAATAAAATTTTGATTAAAATAAATAAACAAACAAAATAATACACTTAACAGTAATAATCAGTGATTAAAGGGATAGTTCACCAAAAAATTAAAATTCTGTCATTAATTACTCACCCTCATGTCGTTCCAAACCCGTAAGACGTTCGTTCATCTTCGGAACACAAATGAAGATCTTTTTGATGAAATCCAAGAGCTTTCTGTCCCCACATAGACAGCAACGTAATCACCACTTTCAAGCCCCAGAAAGGTAGTAAAGACATCGTTAAAATAGTCCATGGTTCAACTTTTTTTTATGAAGCGAGGAGAATATTTTTTGTGCGCAAAAAAAAACACATAAATAACAACATTATTCAACCATTTCTTCTCTTCCGTGTCAATCTCTAACACTGTTCACGTTGTAAACACAGTGCAGCGCTTTGGGTTCTACGTCAGAATGCTGGCTCAGTATTGGCCGAATAACAGAATTTTCATTTTTGGGTGAACTAACCCTTTAACTATAGCCACAAACTAGAGTGTGAATAAGTAACCAAGGGAACTAATATGAACAGGCAAACAGGAAAAGAGTAAACAGAGAGAAAACGAAACTAAAACAGTTTTAGTTTCCCCCGGGAAGGCGCATCCTCGGGCCATAAACAGTCCAAGGAGGGAGTGTGGGGGCTCTAGAGGAGGACGAGGGGCTGGCGAAGGGCAGGAAACCAGGGCAATGGTGTCATGACGGTGGGAGGAGCCAGGAGCAGGAGTAGCCAGGTGGGAACTCAGAGCAGAGGCAGGATGATAGCCCACGACGAGTCGATGGAGGGAGGAGCCATGGTGGAGATTTGGCTGTTGACTCCAGGGGGATGACCGACGGAGATAAGGCCAATGGGCGCAGACGGAGAGCAGATAGGACCGGGTGACACCGATTGTCCTAGTGGTGCAGCCACAGAGACGAGCGTCCGAGGTGGAGCCAGGGTGCCTGAGGATTGAGGCGAAGCCGGTGGGACTGAGGACCGAGGCGTAGGGGGAGGGAAGGCAGAACCAGACGGAGCTGAAGGGGTGGAGAGAAAGAGCTCAGCGGACGACTTGTAAGTCTGTGGCACAGGCAAGGTGATGTCTGACCAAGGCAGAGCCGGAGGGACAGGAGAGCCCAGCCGCAAGAACGATGGTATCTGGTGGAGCTGAGGAAGGGAGGAGCCAAGGCCGGCAGGTTGATGGACCGAGGTGGCGTGATCAGCGGCTAGAAGCAAAGCCGGGAGATCCTCATGCCTAGGCGAAGCTGGAGACTGGAAGGTCCAAGGCAGATCCACACAGAGTGGCGTTAGAGGAGAAGTTAAGGGGCTGAAGGGAACCAGCGAAGGCGGGGCTGAGGAACTGGCTGATATTGGAATAGAAGGCGGGAGAGGGAGGCTGGACGGGAACTCTGGGGACACAGGTGACTTTGAGCTGGGCGGAAATAGTGGGGATGGGAGAACCCTCTACTTCAAAATAGTTCCCAGAGGCACAACACATCCACAGTGGCAGGGGTGTGGGCGGGGCTTCCCCCCATACCCTCGAACTCCACAAGTAACCCCACAAGGATGGATGATGTATCCAGCTCACGCACCTGGTCAGACGTTTCGTGTGGCTTGGGCTCAGGCTCGGGGGCGATGGCTAGCTCTGTGCTCCTTTCACGATCTGGCTTGTGCATTGTAGATTTAATTAGTCCAAAATAATCACAACCATGCACATATACATCGACAATAACGGAACTAGGTAAACCCAGGGCTTAAATACAAAGAAACAAACAAAGGGAAGTCGATGAATACAGGTGAACAGAATCTACTAATCAGTGATTAACCATAGCAACAAACTAGAGTGTGAATGAGTTAGGGAACTAATATGAACAGGCAAACAGGAACAGAGCAAACAGAGAGAAAACTAAACTAAAACAGAACATACATGTTACAGCACATTACTATAGTAAAAAATATATATAATAATGGAACTTAATTGAAAGATGTATTCTAACTAATTTTACATTTATAATATTAATTTTCAGTGTATAAATAAGTGTATAGATAACTTTTAAATTTTAGAATGAGGGTCCCTCACACGAGGATGATCATTTTTGGGGGTCTGTGGCATCTTAAAAATTGAAAACCAATGCTCTAAATGACTGCTTTTGCAATCAAAATTTTCTCAGAAACATTAAATGTTTGATTGTGTTGCTACAACAGTAAATTTAGCTTCCATGTTTTGAGAGACAAAACATCCATCTAATTTTACTAGTCATTTTTCCCTGTGATAATAGTCAATAGAGTATTGAACATCTTTTTATTTGTGTGATGAAAAGTAACTAAATCATCTTACATAATAAGTGTATACATAGTTTTGTTCCATGGCTTTGTTTAAATGTTGTACTTTTTTGTAAAGGATTTTTTTAATCATTTTTGGCAGGTTAAATAAATACCACATCACCTCTCGTGGTCCACAGAGGACAGGTGTGACAAACCATCAGTCTCTGCACCATGAGATTCAGGAAGCTCAACCGGTAACAGTCCATTAGTTCATTCACATACAGTATAATGCTGGACCATCCGCTTAACCCTCTGATGCATGAATTATTACATTCCTGAACTCTTTTAAATTATGTATTTTTAAGTTACTCGTCTGTTCACCCTGGTGGATATCTTGCATTTATTGTTATATAATATAAAGTATCTCTTAAACCACTAAAATGCAACAATTGTTTTAAAAGATGTTAAATAACATACTATAATATGATCTTTCCCTAGAAAATACAAATTCTATAAGTTGCTGCGATGTTTAAAAGACTAAAGAAACCCTTGTGAAAAATAAGTGTGCTTAAAAGGTGCATTGTAGTGTACTTCAAATCTTAAGAATAGGCCTATATATATCTTTTAAAACTGTACTCACAGATAATATAATATTAATGAAATAAAAGGCCATTTAAAGAGAGTATCCTAAACTTGCATGAATATTTCTTAACACACTTAAGTACACCTTTAAAAAGAATACAATAGAAGTAATTATGAAAATTACAAATAAATGTACTTGAGTGAGGCAAAAAATCACTCTAAAGTGAAACATTACATTCAGTTCACACTTAAGTATATTCTTTTAAAATATATTGTTTATCTAATGATTACTCTTTTGAAAGTAACCTATATTAAAGTGTACTTCTTTTTCACAAGGGAAGGCTGCAATAAGTTTTGGACATTTTTTTCAATTTGCTCATCTCTCTTTCTGCAAGTTAAGTCTTTCCACCAGTAGGTGGCGATAAGTGACTGCATTTATGATCATACCCCTTTTATATAATCAGTAATTCATTCAGAAACTGAGCACTGAATTGATTCTATTTTGGCTCTGCTTCCAACAGTTCTTGTTGGTGGCCCAAATAATAGACTAAGGAACTGGGAATATGTCTTTGAAATGTAAGATATTTGACTTATTGTGTATTGAACTGTTGTTTAAAAGCAATATCACACCCATAATCGTGGTGTTGATCTGATTACCTAGTCGGCCATACTGAACTTTCAAACAGAATTGTCTGTGGTGGTTTTGATGCAGAATGACCTTGAATGGTTAAAAAGCCATTTGGTTTTAAACAATTTTTCATGTAGACACAAAATGGATGTGCCAGCTGTACAGTATGTGTCCTCATCTCATTTTCTTTCAGTCTCAGAATGTGCCCATGGAGTTGATTAGTGGCTCCCTCAGCCAGATCTTACCCACCGTCCCCCAGAGAGGAGACATTCAGAACCTCCAAAAGATCGAGCCTGTAGAGTTGTCCCATATACTGCATGCACAACTCTCAGAGACGGTGAGAAATATACACACAGCATCGACATAATAAACTGATGGAGTTTTCTCTCAAATGACTAATATAATAACAGATAATTTATTATTTAAGTTATAGTACAGTTTATTAATTTTATTATTCAAACCCACCAGAACTTTTTCTGGTTTTTGGGACTTAAAAATACTTTGTTTTTTTTGTGCAGTGAGAAAACCCACTATGGTGTACGTGTTTATTTAGTGTTAGTGACATTAAGAATACAATTACCTGTAATTATCATGCATAATTACTGAAATTGTGATCCTGTACGATATATAATTTGTGACACTGGTTATACTTTACATTTTAAGCTTTTACAATTTATTAATTGTAATTGTCATTTTCTCAATTATATCATTGTCCATTCTTTCTTGTAAGAAAGTCATTTTTTTTTTTTCAATTTAATATTATTTTTTACAGTAGAATTATCAGTGGTGTTGCATGGCTCACTCATGTTAAAAATTTGTGGAAAAATTGCAGAAATAAGACAAGAAAATACAAGCTCAGTGAATAATGCAGAGTTTGCTTGATTTACATATTTATACACACACACATATATATAATAAACATACTGTATATTATGTAAACAAAAACATTTATATTAGATGCGATTAATCACGATTAACTGTATAATATATATATATTATATATTTGATATACATTTATTTGATATATTAAAATGTTCACATACAGTAAAATAATATATTTATTAAATGTAATCTACTGGTGAAATCAGGTATTATGATATATCCAGATAAGGATATATATATATATCCTTATCTGGATATATCATAATATCTGATTTCAGCAGTAGATTACACTACTGTAGATTATATATATATATATAATTTTTTTTTTTTTTAATATATAATTATATTTATGTAATGGAGTGCATTTTTATTTAATTTAACTATTAAATTAATAGTTATATTAATAGGCATATTTTTAAAAAATCAAATACTAATAAAATGACATATGCACACAACTAAATGACTTAAATAAAATTAAAAAATAAAATTAAAAAATGTATAATATTAATAAAAACTACAAAATATTATTTCAATGATACTAGAACTCTGTAGTTGACCCCAAAAATGAACTGTTTTTCCAAACATGCAGTACTTTCTGTCATTGTATTATCTGCTTTTCAGGACAAAGTTGGCAACAGTGCAAGTGAGAAGTTACAAAGAATCTCTCTGCAGGACCAACAACAGCATGGAGGTTCTAGGTATCACCTAGTGACACTGTAAGGAATCATTTGCATTATTATCCTCTGCCGTCTTTTAACGTTGCTTTATGTTGCATGACATGTTGTCCATCTGCTTTCCAGTCTAAAAGAGCTGGAGCTTCTTAAAGCTCCGCTGGCAGTGCAAGGACAGCACAAGGCCAAGCGTCAGACACAGGAAGCCCACATTGCGGCCGCCATCACCTGGTGGAGGGGCCAGACTAAGGAGAGCAAGAAAAGCCAGACAGCCCAAGATCCACAAGAGGCTGTGGCGGACATGCAGAAACAGACCCAAAGTCTGGAGGTCGATCACACAAAAGCCCAGATGGAAGAGATTAAGCGTGGCGTGAAGGTGCTTCTCAAAGACCAGGGAACGAGCACAAAGGAAGATGCTCAGATTCAGTTTAGGGATGTGGCTGTGATCACTGATTCATCAGCAGAGCGTTGGGCCAAAGAAGACCTGCTGAAGTCCCTGAGGAAAGTGGAGGACATGGTGGCGCAGGCCTTACGGGCAGCCCATGTGCTTATGGGCAGCGAGAAGAGGGTGAAGGAGAGGATAGAGGCCATCAGCATGAGGGTGGAGAGAGCATTAAGCAGAGCTGAAACCACTGAGAGTAAACTCAATGCCCTGGAGGCCACGATCTCTGCTAACACACAGGTATGTGCTGACACAGAATTACTGGCACCAAATGCATTTATACTGCCAGTCAAAAGTTTGGAATAATACAGATTTTTTTAATCTTGATGATTCTCTTATGCTCACCACGGCTGCATTTATTTGATCAAAAATACAGTAAAAATAGTAATATTGTGAAATATTATTTAAAATAAGTTTTCTATTTTAATTTATTTAAAAATGTAATTTATTCCTGTGATGCAAAGCTGAATTTTCAGCATCATTACTCCAGTCTTCAGTGGCACATGATCCTTCAGAAATCATTCTAAAATCATTTCATATTATTATCAATGTTTTTGCTGCTTAATATTTTTGTGGAAACTGTCATATATTTTTTCAAGATTCTTTGATGAATATAGAAATTTCAAAAGAACATTGTTTATTTGAAATAGAAATCTTTTGCAACATTATGAATGTCTTTACTGTCACATTAAATATATATATATATATATATATAATTATTTATATATTTACTTTTGAATGTATCACAGCTTCCACAAAAATATTAGTCAGCAAAAACAGTTCCCTTTCAGTCGGTCACGTTCGCCGTACGTCGGACGTCACCGACGAATTGGGATCACTTCTGGGAGCCCCTATCAGCTTCGAGTGTATAGAGTACGGGCCAATGGCCATTGGCGTGCGAGATTTGCATCTCCCGCTCCGCCCCGTATAAAGCGGAAGCGGATGCCGCGCACATTTGTCATTCACTTCGGAGCCGAACGGCGTTGAAGAGCATAAGACTGTTCCTGCCTATCAAGCAGAGAGAGAGAAAGAGAACGAGAGAGAGAGATTGTTCAAAGGTGCTGGTGAGAAGGCACACTACAGCGCGACCGCGTGCACATCCTGGTTCGGAAAAACTGGTGTTTCCACAGCATTTCCTGTTGGTTCGGTGAGGGCGTTCCATACAGTGAGAGCAGACACAGGCTGCACTATCCCCTGTGATTCTGCCGCGGTTGTCCCTGGGTGCTTCAGCACTATTAAAAGAGCGATTTCCTCTAAAAGAGCAACACGGGTGTGACACTGCGTCTTTTTCAAGATGTCATTCCACCCGTGCGTTTCTGGATGCGGTCGTTCCCTGTCGCCAGCTGACGGTCACAATCATTGTCTCACGTGCCTGGGCATTCAGCACGCTGAGGCAGCTTTTGGGGATAGTTCATGTTCCCACTGCGGAAACATGACTATCTCGGCGCTTAGGTCGAGACTCGCCTACCTTCGGGAGGGTGGAGTCCCCTTACTTATGCCTCGATCTAGTGCTATTCCTGCGCAGCAGAATAGGCCTACTTCGACGAATAGCCAGGGTGACCTGAGGATCACGTTTAGGGCAAACCCGCCGAGCCAGCCTCCGCGGGCCCCTATTCCCTCTGAAGTGCCGCAGCCGGTAGAGTTTCCGGAGGAAACCGCTGGCCCCTCCCATGGGCGTCCAGTGGTGACCTTCGGGGCTCCAGCAGACGAACAGATGTCGATCGCTGCATCGGAGGGGGAGTTCCAGTCCTCGGAGGATGAAGACTCGGCTGCACTGCATGCACCGCCGAAAAGGTCGGGCTCGTGTGGAACCCTCCACCGTGTCCCGAGCCTTCTAGGTTGGATGACTGGTTTCTCGGGGCGGGTCGCGCTGGTTCTCAGCGTCCCGCCCCAGTGCCTTTCTTCCCGGAGGTGCATGAGGAGCTCACAAAGTCGTGGACGGCACCTTTTTCTGCCAGAAAAACCGGCCGAGTAGCTCCTCCCTCCTCACTACCCTCGACGGTGGGCCAGCCAAGGGGTACGTGGGAATCCCGCCGGTGGAACGGGCTGTCGCGATGCAACTGTGTCCGGTGTCCGCTTCCAACTGGCATGGTGACCCATTTCTCGATTCTCCCTCGACACAGACCGTTCCTACGCTTTGCGTTCGAGGGACGGGCATATCAGTACAGAGTCCTACCCTTCAGGCTGTCCCTGTCGCCCCGTGTCTTCACGAAACTCGCGGAGGCGGCCATTGCTCCCATGAGAGAGCGTGGTGTTCGCATCCTCAACTACCTCGACGACTGGCTGATCCTGGCTCAGTCGCGGGCGCAGTTGTGCGAACACAGGGACATGGTGCTCAGTCACCTCAGCCTGTTGGGACTTCGGGTCAACTGGGAAAAGAGCAAACTCTGCCCCGTGCAGAGGATCTCTTTTCTCGGTATGGAGCTGGACTCGGTCAATCTGACAGCGCAACTCACAGAGGAGCGCGTCCAGTCGGTGTTGAACTGCTTGAATTCGTTCAAATGCAGGACAGCGGTACCACTGAAACATTTTCAGAGGCTCCTGGGGCATATGGCATCCGCAGCCGCGGTGACGCCGCTCGGATTGCTTCATATGAGGCCGCTTCAACACTGGCTACACGACCGAGTCCCGAGATGGGCATGGCAGAGCGGCTCGTTCCGTGTCTCAGTAACACCGAAGTGCCGCCAAACCTTCAGTCCGTGGTCGGACCCTTCATTTCTACGGGCAGGAGTTCCCCTAGAACAAGTGTCCAGGCATGCTGTTGTCTCCACGGATGCCTCATCCACCGGCTGGGGGGCCACGTACAACGGGCTTGCAGTTTCAGGTCTGTGGACGGGGCCTCAACTGCAATGACATATCAATTGCCTCGAGTTGTTAGCAGTTCGTCTTGCGCTGGGCCGCCTCAAAGGGCAGCTACGAGGCAAGCACGTTCTGGTCCATACGGACAACACTGCGGCCGTTGCGTACATCAACAAACAGGGTGGTCTACGCTCCCGCCGCATGTCACAACTCGCCCGCCATCTCCTCCTCTGGAGTCAGAAGCATCTGAGGTCGCTTCGTGCCACCCACATTCCGGGCCTGCTCAATTGTGCAGCCGACGAGCTCTCACGACAGCAAGTGCTCCTGGGAGAGTGGAGACTCCATCCCCAGGTGGTCCAGCTGATCTGGAGTCGCTTCGGGACCGCACAGGTAGACCTGTTTGCCGCCCCGGACACGTCTCATTGCCAGTTGTTCTATTCCCTGACCGGGGGGACCCTCGGATCGGATGCGCTGGCACACAGCTGGCCCTAGGGCCTACGCAAATATGCGTTTCCCCCAGTGAGCCTTCTTGCGCAGACACTGTGCAAGGTCAGGGAGGATGAGGAGCAGGTCTTGTTAGTTGCGCCGTACTGGCCCAACCGGACCTGGTTCCCGGAACTAGTGCTCCTCGCGACAGCACCTCCTTGGCCCATTCCTCTGAGGAAGGACCTCCTGACTCAGAGACGGGGCACCCTATGGCACCCGCGTCCAGACCTCTGGAAACTCCATGTCTGGTCCCTGGACGGGACGCGGAGGTTCTAGGTAGCCTACCACAGACTGTGGTGGACACCATCACTTCCGCCAGAGCCCCCTCTACGAGGTGCCTCTATGCGTTGAAGTGGAACCTGTTTGTCGAGTGGTGTTCTTCTCAACGAGAAGACCCCCGAAGATGTTCAATCAGTTCTGTGCTTTCCTTCCTGCAAGAAGGGTTGGAGCGAAGGCTGTCTCCCTCCACCCTCAAAGTGTATGTTGCCGCTATCGCCGCAAATCACGACACGGTTGATGGTAAGTCCTTAGGGAAGCACGATCTGGTCGTCAGGTTCCTGAGGGGAGCGAGGAGATTAAATCCGCCTCGCCCTCACTCTATACTCTCTTGGGACTTATCTCTGGTGCTAACCACGCTGCAGAGGGCTCCCTTTGAACCTTTGCAGTCAGCGGAGTTAAAAATCCTGTCTTGGAAGACCCGTACGGCGGTCCCATATGTGTATTTCTCCACGGTACGGCTCCCTATGGCAGAGCTCGCTCTGCCGTCTCTGTGCGGTGTAGTCTCCCGCCGGCATTGGCCAGGGCCACCCCTGGGACTTCCGTATGTTGTACTGCCCACGGCCAGTCCATACGTCTATATTCCACATGATACCTCCCTACGGGTAGGATGTGGCTTCCGCAGCGGCCCCTCTGGGCACGCTTTCCCAGCGTTATCCAATACTCTGCTGAGTGGGTCTTGCGGAACAGCAGCAGTGACTCTCCCTGCGTGATTTCCCCGCCCCGAACAGACGGGGATCTGAGGGGCTTTCGCTGTGCGCTGGAAGTGGCAGTAACTGTGGCGTTTTCCATAGGGATCCCAATTCGTCGGTGACGTCCGACATACGTCGAACGTGACCGACTGAAAGGGAACGTCTCGGTAATGTATGTAACCCTCGTTCCCTGAAGGAGGGAACGGAGACGTACGTCCCGTCGCCACAGTTGCTGTACCATCACTGCATGGCCGAGTCACTAGTTCGGCTCCCCGAGTGAAAAACAAATGTGCGCGGCATCCGCTTCCGCTTTATACCCGCGATGCGGGGCGGAGCGCGAGATGCAAATCTCGCACGCCAATGGCCATTGGCCCGTTCTCTATACACTCGAAGCTGATAGGGGCTCCCAGAAGTGATCCCAATTCGTCGGTGACGTCCGACGTACGTCTCTGTTCCCTCCTTCAGGGAACGAGGGTTACATACGTAACCGAGACGTTTTCAACATTGATAATAAGTAATCTTTCATGAGCAGCAAATCAGCATATTAGAATGATTTCTGAAGGATCATGTGACACTGAGGACTGGAGTAATAATGCTGAAAATTCAGCTTTGCATCACAGGAATAAATTACATTTCATAATATATCCAAATAGAAAATTGTCTATTTCAAATTGTAATAATATTTCATAATATCACTGTTCTTACTGTATTTTTGATCAAATAAATGCCGCCTTAGTGAGCAGAAGAGACATTCCAAACATTTGAATGGTAGTGTATAAAGTATGTAACCTGCATACTACGGTTATAATTGATCTAACATGTGTTTTGTGTGTTATAGTTGATCTAACATGTTCTTTGTTTTGTTCTAGTCGTTATGTATGTCTCAATCTATGGCTAGTGGCATCCTGGATTGTAGCTCATCTGCCGTCACGTCCTTTTCCACACCAGAGCCTTTCACTCAGGAAAGCACCCTCACTCCATCTTCATCCAAAAACGGTATTGATTAAGTTATTTTAGTCATACTTTGTATGTTGTTGTTGCAGTTGTGACGTTGCAGAAATAGAAACCGTTTCTAAAGGGGCTTTCGCACCAGAGGAACGTTTTCATAGTTCCTATAACTATTGGCGGAAGTACCTGCTTTTTGGCGTGTTCGCACCGCAGGAACTGGGAACGATTTTAGCTATAAGGGGTTTTCCTAATTTAACAATCTGAGCGCATGATCTGAAGCACATGGCGCAGGTGCACTTAGGGCGTGTCCGAATCCACTTTTGCTAGTTTAACGACGGAAAAAACGGTGAGCGCGCACATGGTCTAAAAGGGTTGTCCCTAGTCTCTTAATGAGTCATGGGTGTGTTTTGGGCGTAACGTGCAATAAACCAATCAGAGTCTCATCTCCCATTCCCTTTAAAAGCCAGTTGCGCTTGCACCATGGCGGATTCGCTATTTACATGGCAGAATTTGCGTTTAAAAACAATATCACAGATAATTCATTTCATGATGAACACTGACTGGCAACAAACGGAAGTGCTACAATAATGATGATAATGATAACGCAATATTGTTATCCATTGTTTGGAAACAGCAAACTAACTAATAACAACTGTGTTGTTAACTAAAACTAAAACTATTAAAAATCACTGAAATAAAGGTGAAATAAAATATAATTATTAGATTAAATATTTAAACTTAAAGTCCCCTTGTAGTCAATAATTCTATCCCTTAAAACTCATCTTTGATCACCAAAATGACATATTTAAAAGTTTTTTTCTGGTGAATTTTTTTTATTCATGCCTTAAAATAGCTTGAATGTAACTCTACACCCTTGCTTCATTTAGTATACGTGGAGCCATGAATATGCAAATGAGCTCCGCCTCCACTCACTCACACGAGCTCCGAGATCCATTTGGTCAACCTGCCTGCAAGTCGATGTATCAGAATGGTAATGCGTTTTATGTATCGCTCTCTACAACGTCGGACACATAACGGTAATTAATATGATTAGCTTTTTGCTTGACTACGTTATCAAACAGCTAATAATGTGTTGCTAATGTCACACAAACCATGTTCCTATTCGCCATCTCAGAGTCAGACAGGTGCCTTCTAGAAATCAGCATCCTTAGAAACGCTTTGAACATCATAGAACGTCAGTGGAGAAAAACTTTATTTTCACCACAGGGGCTCTTTAAACTTAAACTAGAAATATTGTTTTGGCAACTAACTGAAATAAAATAAGTTTAAGTCGAATTAACGCTAAAAACAAACTAATAAAGTTGTCAAGCACATTCTGTTTTTTTTTTGGAAAACAGAAAGTATTCTTACATAGAAGAAGTGACACCCTTATCACCTAAGTACTTTATGAATTAATATCTTGTTAAAGTTTTTATTACATTTTTCATATTCATATAAAAGGTGTTACAGCATAGGATGTCTAAAAAAGAGAAGAACAAGCAACACAACAGGTCAACAGAAAAAAAAACATTAGTCCATTAGCATCAGATACTTTATGGATTATTATTATTCGTTTTATTGATCAGTATATACAGTGGGGAGAACAAGTATTTGATACACTGCCGATTTTGCAGGTTTGCCCACTTACAAAGCATGTAGAGGTCTGTAATTTTTATCATAGGTACTCTTCAACTGTGAGTGACGGAATCTAAAACAAAAATCCAGAAAATCACATTGTATGATTTTTAAGTAATTAATTTGCATTTTATTGCATGACATAAGTATTTGATACATCAGAAAAGCAGAACTTAATATTTGGTACAGAAACCTTTGTTTGCAATTACAGAGATCATACGTTTCCTGTAGTTCTTGACCAGGTTTGCACATACTGCAGCAGGGATTTTGGCCCACTCCTCCATACAGACCTTCTCCAGATCCTTCAGGTTTCGGGGCTGTCGCTGGGCAATACGGACTTTCAGCTCCCTCCAAAGATTTTCTATTGGGTTCAGGTCTGGAGACTGGCTAGGCCACTCCAGGACCTTGAGATGCTTCTTACAGAGCCACTCCTTAGTTGCCCTGGCTGTGTGTTTCGGGTCGTTGTCATGCTGGAAGACCCAGCCACGACCCATCTTCAATGCTCTTACTGAGGGCAGGAGGTTGTTGGCCAAGATCTCGCGATACATGGCTCCATCCATCCTCCCCTCAATACGGTGCAGTCGTCCTGTCCTCTTTGCAGAAAAGCATCCCCAAAGAATGATGTTTCCACCTCCATGCTTCACGGTTGGGATGGTGTTCTTGGGGTTGTATTCATCCTTCTTCTTCCTCCAAACACAGCGAGTGGAGTTTAGACCAAAAAGCTCTATTTTTGTCTCATCAGACTACATGACCTTCTCCCATTCCTCCTCTGGATCATCCAGATGGTCACTGGCAAACTTCAGACGGGCCTGGACATGCGCTGGCTTGAGCAGGGGGACCTTGCGTGCGCTGCAGGATTTTAATCCATGACGGCGTAGTGTGTTACTAATGGTTTTCTTTGAGACTGTGGTCCCAGCTTTCTTCAGGTCATTGACCAGGTCCTGCCATGTAGTTCTGGGCTGATCCCTCACCTTCCTCATGATCATTGATGCCCCACGAGGTGAGATCTTGCATGGTGCAAGACCGAGGGAGACTGACCGTCATCTTGAACTTCTTCCATTTTCTAATAATTGCGCCAACAGTTGTTGCCTTCTCACCAAGCTGCTTGCCTATTGTCCTGTAGCCCATCCCAGACTTGTGCAGGTCTAAAATTTTATCCCTGATGTCCTTACACAGCTCTCTGGTCTTGGCCATCGGAGGTTGGAGTCTGTTTGATTGAGTGTGTGGACAGGTGTCTTTTATACAGGTAACGAGTTCAAACAGGTGCAGTTAATACAGGTAATGAGTGGAGAACAGGAGGGCTTCTTAAAGAAAAACTAACAGGTCTGTGAGAGCCGGAATTCTTACTGGTTAGTAGGTGATCAAATACTTATGTCATGCAATAAAATGCAAATTAATTATTTAAAAATCGTACAATGTGATTTTCTGGATTTTTGTTTTAGATTCCGTCACTCACAGTTGAAGTGTACCTATGATAAAAATTACAGACCTCTACATGCTTTGTAAGTAGGAAAACCTGCAAAATCGGCAGTGTATCAAATACTTGTTCTCCCCACTGTATATTTAAGTGTACACAATGCATCTGTTTTTTAATGTAACTGAATGAGTTTTTCTTTATGTGCCGTATTATATGTGTGTTCTCTCATGGTGTAACCTCCTTCCTGCTGTGTCTGTAGGGAGCACTGTGGCTTTGGCCCAAGTGCAGATGCTGTTTAGAGTTGAAGGAAATAGAGATTCTCAGTTCACACATGTGATACAGGCCCTTAATCGTGTTTAATCAGTGTAGACTCTTTGTGGAATAGCAAGTTGCTGTGCTTATTTGCTCACTAAACAAAAGCAGATGTCTTTGTGAGTGTGTGTATATCCAGCCTTTTTCTCTCTGCTTATTTTGTGGATGACAAAAAGCGTTGCATTTGCTTATCAAATGAGTAGTCCAAAGCGAAGTGAAACAGATATGCTA
This sequence comes from Coreius guichenoti, assembly GCA_039654105.1. Taxonomy (NCBI): domain Eukaryota; kingdom Metazoa; phylum Chordata; class Actinopteri; order Cypriniformes; family Gobionidae; genus Coreius; species Coreius guichenoti. Next base: position 6,040,266 of record CM077168.1, read on the forward strand.
TAATACGAGTGACCACGCAGCCCGTCTGGCAGTCTCTCACATGCTTTGTGTTTTATGGCTGATGTCTATAACTGTTTCATGGAGATAACATTATGTGCAAGTAGTGTGTTTCAAAAACAATAGACTTAATCACACTCTCTCAGCAAATGAGCATAATTACATAAAATAATCTGCATAAAATTGTTTCGCTAAATCAAAGTCAAGAGTTATTGCAAACAGTGGTTCGACATTAAAAAGTATACACTACTGTTTAAATGTTTGTCTCTTCTGCATTTGTTTGATTAAAACTACAGTAAAAACAGTAATATTGTGAAATATTATTACAATTTAAACGAACTGTTTTCTATTGTAATATATTTTCAAATGTAATTTAGGCAACATTTTATTTTACAGTGTCCGTTACACGTTACATGTAGTTACTATAGTAATAACTATACATTATGCATAATTACATGTAACTAACCCTAAACCAAACTAAACCCTAATCCTAACCCTATAGTATGTGCTTGTAATTATTACTCAGTACTTAATGTATAATTACATTGTAACAAAGACACCTTAAAATAAAGTGTAACCGTAATTTATTCCTGTGATCAAAGCTGAATTTACAGCATCATTACTCCAGTCTTCAGTGTCACATGATCCTTCAGAAATCATTCTTATGTGCTGATTTGCTGCTCAAAAATCTTTTATTATTATTAAATAATGTTGTGCTTTAAAGTCCCCATGATAGAAAAATTGAAGTTTTTTAGCTTTTAGTATGAATATGTTAGCCTTACTGTTATCAATAAGCTAGTCTGCTCCAAAACAATGACAACATTTGCATTTAGAAGATATAAGCGTTCAAAACTTACAGTCTGTCACTTCCGCCAATATGGATCAGTGATTTTGATGACATCACGCCGCACTTCAGCTTCTCATCAGATTTTCTGTCCAATCAAATGCTCTCTAGAATCTGAAGCCCCGCCCCCTACAGTATAATAGATGCTGAAGCTGTGGCTAAAATCGGCCACTTGTTCACACATTTACTATTCTCTACATGGTGACTGGCACATAGTGCACTATATAGGGGATAGGGAACGAATCAGACAATGTAAATATGCCTTCCATTGGGGCGAATGAAGTCTGGATTCAAGTTAGTGTCACGCGAACCACCACAGTGCACAGTCCAGAGACACGATAGCACAGAGCGGATCATATGCGCAGATCGGCGCAGAACACAAAATATTAATGTGTATTAATGTGTATTAATTAGTCTTATTTGTGTTTGTTATATAAGTTGAACCCTCACATTCATTCTCTGTTCAGTCATGTTCACGTTAGGTGTGTTTCTCTGTCCTGGTATGGATAGTCTTGCCTGTGTGGATTTATTAAACTTCGTATTTGAATTATATTCATCTTCTGAGTCTTCGTCTGTCTGTCTGCCTGCTACACATCCCCTGTATTGTGACAGATATAAACTAAACGCTATTGGCTATTTTTAAAAAGGGGAGGAACTATTCGATATGTCCCGGCCTGTCTTCTTGTTTCAGTGGAAATTACGTCACCACATTAAATGATGCTGCGCGTTTCAAGGCACTTCAGTGGGCCTTTAATGAAGATTCATAAGAACAGCATTTATTTGAAATAGAAATCTTTTGTAACAATATTTTACTGTCATTTTTGGTCATTTCAATGAAAAAAAATTGAAATTGAAATTCTAAACCTGTATGAAATTTTTCAAGATAACTCATTTTGTACTCCACACAAGAAAGAAATTAATACAGGTCTGGAGCAACATGAGTAAAATAAATGTTTGATTATTGATCTATTAAACATGTACGTAAATATTTTAAAATGATTATATTTCAATATTATTGTGTCATCATGAACTTTTTATGCTTACTCTCTCAGAGGATGTTTGTGTGGTTTTATAACTTGCAAATGTTATATACAGTGAGGAGAACAAGTATTTGATACACTGCCGATTTTGCAGGTTTTCCTACTTACAAAGCATGTAGAGGTCTGTAATTTTTATCATAGGTACTCTTCAACTGTGAGAGACGGAATCTAAAACAAAAATCCAGAAAATCACATGTATGATTTTTAAATAATTAATTTGCATTTTATTGCATGACATAAGTATTTGATCACCTACTAACCAGTAATAATTCTGGCTCTCACAGACCTGTTAGTTTTTCTTTAAGAAGCCCTCCTGTTCTCCACTCATTACCTGTATTAACTGCACCTGTTTGAACTCGTTACCTGTATAAAAGACACCTGTCCACACACTCAATCAAACAGACTCCAACCTCTCCACAATGGCCAAGACCAGAGAGCTGTGTAAGGACATCAGGGATAAAATTGTAGACCTGCACAAGGCTGGGATGGGCTACAGGACAATAGGCAAGCAGCTTGGTGAGAAGGCAACAACTGTTGGCGCAATTATTAGAAAATGGAAGAAGTTCAAGATGACGGTCAATCTCCCTCGGTCTGGGGCACCATGCAAGATCTCACCTCGTGGGGCATCAATGATCATGAGGAAGGTGAGGGATCAGCCCAGAACTACACGGCAAGACCTGGTCAATGACCTGAAGAAAGCTGGGACCACAGTCTCAAAGAAAACCATTAGTAACACACTACGCCGTCATGGATTAAAATCCTGTAGCGCACACAAGGTCCCCCTGCTCAAGCCAGCGCATGTCCAGGCCCGTCTGAAGTTTGCCAGTGACCATCTGGATGATCCAGAGGAGGAAGGGGAGAAGGTCATGTGGTCTGATGAGACAAAAATAGAGCTTTTTGGTCTAAACTCCACTCGCTGTGTTTGGAGGAAGAAGAAGGATGAGTACAACCCCAAGAACACCATCCCAACCGTGAAGCATGGAGGTGGAAACATCATTCTTTGGGGATGCTTTTCTGCAAAGGGGACAGGACGACTGCACCGTATTGAGGGGAGGATGGATGGGGCCATGTATCGCAAGATCTTGGCCAACAACCTCCTTCCCTCAGTAAGAGCATTGAAGATGGGTCGTGGCTGGGTCTTCCAGCATGACAACGACCCGAAACACACAGCCAGGGCAACTAAGGAGTGGCTCCGTAAGAAGCATCTCAAGGTCCTGGAGTGGCCTAGCCAGTCTCCAGACCTGAACCCAATAGAAAATCTTTGGAGGGAGCTGAAAGTCCGTATTGCCCAGCGACAGCCCCGAAACCTGAAGGATCTGGAGAAGGTCTGAATGGAGGAGTGGGCCAAAATCCGTGCTGCAGTGTGTGCAAACCTGGTCAAGAACTACAGGAAACGTATGATCTCTGTAATTGGAAACAAAGGTTTCTGTACCAAATATTAAGTTCTGCTTTTCTGATGTATCAAATACTTATGTCATGCAATAAAATGTAAATTAATTATTTAAAAATCATACAATGTGATTTTCTGGATTTTTGTTTTAGATTCCGTCACTCACAGTTGAAGAGTACCTATGATAAAAATTACAGACCTCTACATGCTTTGTAAGTGGGCAAACCTGCAAAATCGGCAGTGTGTCAAATACTTGTTCTCCCCACTGTACTTGCAAAAGTTTTATAGCTGAGAGGCTCAATGCAAAACATTTACCAGATTATTTCACCATACAGAAAAGCTTGTTCCTCTGTGAGGACATTTGCATTTGGTGTTGCGTTCAGCTGTTGTGGTGTGGTTAAAAAAAGTTTTATGATCTTTAATGAAGTTCCTCTTTTTGCAAGGTCTTAGTTTTAGTTTCTTGGTCAGGTAATAAATAACTGCACATTGATGTTTATCCATTTCGCACTTTATCCAAAGCGACATTATACAATTAGATCAATTTGTGCATTACCAGCACAAGCAAAGTTGTCATGCATTGCTGTAGTCATTGTAATAGGAAATGTCAGCATATCAGATCTGTCTGGTTCTCATCTCAACACTGTACGTCAAAGATTCAAGCAGCGAAATCATTTTATCCTCACAATAAATAACACTGCTTTAAGTCCTCCAGCTTGTTTTCTTCTCCTGAAGCACTAAAAGTGGAGATGTCAGTGATTAATGTTGCAGTTGAAGGGGCTCGATTTTACCATTATCTGCCTTAAACCCAGGCAATGAGTTCTAAACATGGTTATTGCATTGATTGATGAGATGAAACCCTAATTTCTGAGCATAAATGATTATCGTTATTTGTAGAGCATCACTGAACCTTTTACGACTACTGCTGTCCAATTGATGCATGCTTCTAAAGGAAGTGAAACAATGAGTCTGTGCCTCGCCAAGTGCTTTCAACCAGAGGATCAAGCTCCTTATGTAAATGGTTGCCAGGTTATTGTTGCCCTTAGATATGGAGGCAGGGTGGGAGGGAGAGAGAGAGGCTGAAAGAAGTATTGAAAACTCTGCTGTCAATCAAGCACTACGCCTCCTTTGGTGCGTCATTCTGTTAGATGGCTGACTGTTTAATGTGCATTTTAACACTTGTGCATTTGCATGACAGACCCGTGACTTGCAAATAAGCCTGGCTGTCTCTTGCTGCTTTCAAACAGGTGGTTGGCTTCTGTACACACGAGCGGAGGACCACAGCAACAAGGTAAAAAGAAAAAAGCTCTTTATATTAATCATATTGTTTGTTTGTTTGTCATTATTGTCTTTTCAGTTTTGATGGTGGTGTTTTACGTTAAATCTTGAAGTATCTCCACAGAAGATTACTTGTCTTTTTTGTGTCATTAGTTGTGCTTGCTAAGGTAAACATTACTTTTACTATTGCTAATATTTAGGTTCAGGGGTTGTTTGTTAAACTTTGGTGTGTAACTCATTCCGCACATTTGTTCTATGGATAAATAATACCAAAATGCTGCCTAAAATCATGCTGATTATTGAAGATAGGTGTGCTTAAGGGTTAGTTCACCCAAAAATGAAAATTATCCCATAATTTATTCACTCTCAAGCCATCCGAGGTGTATATGACTTTCTTCTTTCAGCCAAACACAATCAAAGTTATATTAAAAAAATGTCCTGGCTCTTCCAAGCTTTATAATGGCAGTGAATGGTACCCTAGATTTTGAAGCCCAAAAAAGTGCATCCATCAATCATAAAAGTAATCCAGGCTCCAGGGGGTTAATAAAGGCCTTCTGAAGTGAAGTGATGCAGTTTTGTAAGAAAAATATCTATATTTATAACTATAATCACTGGCTTCCGGTAACGGCCGTACGCGAGTCTAGTTCCAGCGGAAGAGTGATCTCTGACCCGACACGTGACATATTGACGAACGCAGAAGCACAGAGGATAGAGCAAAACACCGGTCATGAATTAGAAGTCTAAAACAAGAATTTGTAAAGAGAAATGTGGTAGGAGCTTGAGTTTGTTGCCCAGCCCTATGTGTTTGAACCACGAGTGGCGTCTACTATCACCTAAGCTTACGCTACTCCTACATCCTACGTCATATGCCGGAACTGGACTCTCTTGTGCCGTTACCGAAAGCATTTACAGTTTATACACTTATTTATGGGTCTTTTTCTTACACAAACGCATCGCTTCAGAAGACCTTTATTATCATCACTTCAGAAGGCCTTTATTAACCCCCTGGAGCCATATGGATTACTTTTATGATGGATGGATGGATGGATGGATGGATGGATGCTTTTTTGGGCTTCGAAAAACAACATTCACTTCCATTATAAAGCGTGGAAGAGCCAGGATATTTTTTAATATAACGCTGATTGTGTTTGGCTGAAAGAAGCACCTAGGATGGCTTGAGGGTGAGAAAATTATGGGATCATTTTCATTTTTGGGTAAACTAACCCTTAAAAAAAAAAAAGTGTCAGAGCCTTATCTAGGGACCAAAATGTAATACAGGCCTATTTTGACTTGGACAAATTAGCAACCACCCAGAAATCCCTAGCAACCCCAAAGCATTGCTGTGGGAATAACTGAATGTTCTTCAGGGTTTACACTTTTAATACCAATGAATTACTTTTTTTACTTGAATTTTAGGTAGGGTAGTAGTTTAGGTAATAATTATGGGGATTTTTTTTTTTTTTTAACTAAGCAATATAAATTTCTACACAATGAAATAATATAGAGCTTGAGAATAACTAGAAAAATGTATATTCATAAATGTATATCCATGACCAGGGCCTAAAATTAACACTCGCCAAGCGCCAAATGTTAAAATTGACGGCAAATTGACGCCAAGTACAAAAAAATTAAAATTTACGTTTACGGCATATGAAACAGTGTCATTCGCCATTTGGCCGGTAACATTTTTATGAATTCTAACAATACAATGTTGTGAGAACATGCACTTGAACAAACATGTACGACGCTCAGGACAGTTAACGGGCCAGCATTGCATCATCACGAAAGTTTAAGCCTTACCAATTTAAATATTTAAATAAGTGCAAGAAGATGTGAAAGGGAATTACTCACACGCTGTGTGGGAAGTTTAAACATCCGAAGCATGTGCCCATAAAGCCACGTCTCAGACAGTGCATGAATGCTAAATTGAGCTCTCTTTTACATCTTCTTGCGCTTAAACAAACAAATTAACACAAAAATATGTCAAAAAATGCCCGTTACGGCGAGTATCCTAATATACCTGTTACTGTCTGTGTTTTTAATGTTAAAGGGGTGGTTGATTATGATTTCACTTTTTAAACTTTAGTTAGTGTGTAATGATGCTGTTTGAGCATAAACAATATCTGCAAAGTTATGATACTCAAAGCTCAAAGCAAAGGGAGATATTTTCTTTTAAAGAAATTGCTTTTTAAGGACTACAACAAACGGCTGGTAGGGACTACACAAGCTTCCTCCCGGGTTAGTGACATCACTAACCCTGAAATTTACATAAACCCTGCCCCCGGGAACACACAACAAAGAGGGTGAGATTATCATGACAGAATATGCTAATCAGTTACTTGAAGATATTAACTCCACACCAGCTACATAAATTCAATCAACTAACCATTCAGAAACGTCCTGTTGCATTCTACATGTTGTCACTTCTTCTTGAGTCTATCCATCATTGTCCAACTCTGGTTTGAAGATAAAAGGCTGAACAGTTTCATTGCCTGTCTGCATGAGGTGCTGCTAACTGGAGTTCTTGAAGCTCCGCCCCATGAGCAGCAGCTCATTTGCATTTAAAGGGACACACAAAAATGGTGTCCCTTTAAATGGCTGTGACAGATGTCTGCTTACGGCAGGGCAGTCGGAAACGGATGTCCCGTGTTGAGAGCCACACCTTCTGGCCAGGTTGGTAACGAGGAGTGGGACCCCTTCTGGCGTCAGCATGCCTCTTGTGTCTCCGGACTGCCTGCTGGAGATGGACATGAGCGGAGTCCCACACTCTCTCGCTCTGCTGGAAGCAGTGGTTGGTAGCCCAGGACACACTGGAATGGGGTGAGCCCGGTGGTGGTCTGCTGGAGGGAATTTTGGGCATACTCCGCCCAGGGTAGGAACTGGCTCCAGCTGTCCTGGTTCCGGTGGCAATATGACCTCAGGTATCTCCCGATTTCCTGGATCTTGCGCTCAGTTTGGCCGTTGGTTTGTGGGTGGTATCCCGAGGACAGGCTGACACTCCTAGGAGCTTGAAGGCGGCGTGCCACACTCTGGAAATGAACTGGGGTCCACGATCAGACATGATGTCTTCTGGAATACCGAAATGACGGAATACATTGTGGAACAAGGCTTTGGCGGCTTCAAACGCAGTGGGAAGACCCTTGAGGGGTATGAGTTAACAAACCTTGGAGAATCGGTCCACAATTACCAACACGCAGGTGAAGTTCTTTGATGGTGGCAAATCTGTCATTAAAATCAATTCCCAGGTGTGTCCACGGTCGGCAAAGTATCGGTAAGGGAACCAGTTTACCCTCAGGAAGCCTCCTAAGAGTGTTGGCAATGGCACAAACTGAGCACCCTCTGATGTAGCGGAAGACATCCTGATTCATGGAGGGCCACCAGTAGCGTTGCCGCAGGAGCGAGAGGGTACGTGAACTGCCTGGGTGTCCAGAGCCCGGAGAGGTGTGCGCTAAGTCCATGAGGGGATGGCGGAGATCCGGTGGAACAGAGATGCCCCTCAGGACCTCCCGGCGGAGTGGGTTCGGAGTGGTTAGCTTGGGCGATGTGTTGGTTGATGGACCACTGGATGGGGCTGACGATCATGGCTGGAGGGAGGACAGGTTCCGGATCGGAGCTCTCTGGATCGGGTTGATACAGATGGGATAAGGCGTCTGCCTTGCAATTCTTGGTTCCAGGATGGTAGGAGACAGTGAAGTTGAATGTAGTGAAGAAGAGGGCCCAACGGGCTTGGCGAGGGTTCAGTCTCTTTGCATCTCGGAGGTACTCCAGGTTACGGTGATCGGTAATCACTTCGAATTTATGGTTTGCTCCCTCCAGCCAGTGTCTCCACTCCTTCAAGGCTAACTTGATGGCCAGAAGCTCTCTGTTCCCGATGTCGTAATTTTGCTCCGCCGGGGATAGCTTTTTGGAGAAGGCACATGGATGGAGTCATGGTGGATCACCCTGCCGCTGTGACAATACCGCCCCGACCTCGGTGGATGAGACGTCGATGACGAACGGGAGGTCAGGGTTCGGATGAACCAGGATCGGAGCGGTGAGGAAAGCTTCTTGGAGCTGGTGGAAGGCATCTCGGGCAGATGGGGTCCAGATCAGAGACTTGGACCGGCCTTTGAGGAGCGAGGTGAGGGGTGAACTGATAAGACTGTAGTTGTGGATGAAGCAACGATAGAAATTTGCAAACCCCAGGAAACGTTGTAACTCTTTCACAGTAGTGGGTAATGGCCAGTTGCGGATGGTTTCCACCTTCCTCTGGTCCATTTGGATGCCGTGTTGGTATGCTCCGCCCAGGAACTGCACGGAGGTGGTATGGAACTCGCACTTCTCCAGCTTGAGGTATAGATGATGTTGAAGTAGCTTCTCGAGGACCTGGGAGACGTGTTGGCGATGTTCGGCCATGTTCCGGGAAAAAAAAAAAAAAAAAAAAAAAAAAAAATAAAAAAGAGGAGGTCATCTATGTAGACCACGACAAACCGGTGGAGGAACTCCCGGAACACCTCATTCATATAATTCTGAAACACGGAGGGAGAGTTACACAGGCCATACGGCATGACCCGATATTCAGTGTCCCAACGGTGTGATGAAGGCAGTTTTCCACTCGTCCCCCCGGCGTATACGAATGAGGTTATACGCACTCTGCAGGTTCAGCTTGGAGAAGATACGAGCTCCCCGTAGCTGCTCCAGAGCTGCCAGGACCAGAGGAAGGGGATAGCTGAATTTCACCATCTGGGAGTTCAGGTGACGGTAGTCGATGCACGGCCTCAAGCTTCCGTCCTTCTTGGCCACGAAGAAGAAGCTTGAAGTGGCAGGGGATGTCGATGGTCGGATAAAATGTTGTTTTAATGCCTCCTGAACGTACTCCTCCATGGCCTTCTGTTCCGGGATGGACAATGGGTAAACCCTACCCTTGGGTAGAGTAGCCCCAGGCAGCAGGTCAATAGCGCAGTCCCATGGCCGATGAGGTGGTAGTTGCATTGCCAACTGCTTGCTGAACACATCCTGGAACGCCCGGTATGCAGGAGGAATTTCCACGTTGAGGCTAGTTTCAGGACTTTCAAAGGAGGTTGAGAGGAGAGGAAGGACGTTGGGGGTCGGAAGAAGATTCTGATTGGAGATAGACAGTTCGTGAAACATTCGTCACTCCACTTGAGGATCTCACCCGTGTTCAACTGGATGTCCAGCTGGTGTTGTGTGAGCCAGGGGCATCCCAGGATGATGTCCGCGGTGGATCCTTCCAGCACCATGAATGTGATTTCCTCCGTGTGAAGACAGCCAATGTGGAGCGTCAGTGTGGGGGAGAAATGTCGAATGTGACCACAGCTCATCGGTTTTCCCTGGATAGTGTGGATGCGGAGATCCTGTTGGCAGCGTTTTCGACGTACATTCAGTTTCTGGAGAATCTGGGGGCTGATGAAGTTTTCTGCGGAGCCGGAATCGATGAGGGCTTGTGCTGAAACACAGACATGAGGGTTCAGGAGATGCACAGTGGTTCTGGTGAGAGATGCAATACGAGCAGGCAGTTGGATTGTACTCACCACGGGGCGTGGTGGTCGAATGGGACAGGCAGCGATGAAATGATCCTCTCCCCCACAGTACAAACAGAGATGTTGTTGAATTCTTCTGACGCTCCGCACGAGCCAGGCGATAGGAATCCACCTGCATAGCTTCTGGTGCTGGAAGGGTGACAGATGGCGTGGCGGGCAGAGGATTAACAGTGGGCGTATGGAGCGCACATGCTGAATAGCGCTGGGCCACTCGGATGGTCTTTTGGATTAAGTTCTCCAGCCCCATTGTATCATTGTACACGACCATTAACTGTTTAACGTGAGGATTCAAACCCTGGCGAAAGGCTGTTATTAGAGCTGGTTCATTCCAGCCACTAGTGTATGAAATCAGAGGGCATACATACTCACAGATTCATCACCTTGGTGGATATGAAAGAGTTGGTCGTGTACAGCGAGATCGGCGGTACATTGTCCGAACACCTCCCGGAAGTGATTGAAGGTGGCAATGGTGGCTGTTACGGGGGCGTTGGCTTCCCAGAGGGGCTGGGCCCATTGCAGCGCTCGTCCTGAGAGCAGGGAGATGACAAACGCCACTCGGGCACGCTCGGATGCGAAGAGCTGAGACTGGGCTTCCAGATAGAGCGAACACTGAAGGAGAAACCCACTGCAATCCTCCGCCGCACCGGAGAATGTCGCTGGTCGGGCCATGGGACTGACAGAGCCAGCTGGAGAAGCAGCAGCGGGTGTTGGGTGCAGGAGTGCTTGGCGAACAGCGTGCACAAGATCTGCTGGGACTGTAGGGGAAGTGCTCGTGGATGGCGGTTGTAGTGAGGATCGTACTGCGTCGACCAGGGTGGCAAACGGGTCCGGAGCACGATCTCCACCCGTGTCCGAGGCGCAATGCATGAGGTCTGGTCTTCTGTCAGGACATAGACAGAGGCAGAGGGGTAAGTGAACACAGAAGTTTATTGAAACAGAGACATGAACACAGGCAGATGATGGATGCAGGTGAGTAAAGAACAATCACTTTGCGACCAGTCACTTAGCTGAAGGATAACAGGTATTTCTGTTGCAGGTGAAGGGATCAACGAGGAACAAAGAACTGGAGACAGAAGACGGCAGGATGAGGACTCAGGAAACTCAGGTAAGTAGCGGGTAAGGAGTCCAGGTACGTATAGACAAGACCAGACAAAGATGTGAAGGGAGTGAGTGTTCTTATAGTGTCCTAGATGATGAAGTGCAGGTGCGGGTGATTAGTACTCAGGAGACTGTGAACGAGTGGGTGGAGCGTGGAGATCTGGTGACGATGCGTTGGTGTTGGTGGGTGTTGGCTGTGACTCCGTAACAATTACTGTCTTACTGAAATACTTCTGCTAATTAACTAAAACTGTGTCTGTTAATGCAGATTGTCTGTCGTTCTTACTACTTTGAGTAAAGATAAAGGATGGAGAAAGATTTGTTTTACAAACGTTTATGTTACATCATTCATCGTCATTCACATGAGTGCCCAGCTAACATATGCGCTGTTATTGATACAGTTCCTGCATGTGCACCGCAATAAATTAGAAATACACACATGGGTTTGTTGATGGACATACTCTTGTTAATGCATACGGTGAGGAATTACAGTTGCAACATCTCATAATGTATCTCAAAATGAGTAGCGTATAACTGAGAAACGCCCTGCTCAAGTCGTTCTTGCGATGGAGGTTCGGGTTGAATAACTAGTTCTTCCAATGTTTCATCATCGGACTCGCGCTCGGATTGATATGGTAAAATCGGAGGGATTTAGAGAGACTGATTCATCCGTCAAGTCGTTTGAGAATCATTGAAAAATGTGGTGATGTGCAATGTATGTTATGTGAAAATGAAACTGACCTTTCTTTTTGACCCTTGATGCATGTAAACCTGTTGTAGGAGACCTCCAAAACAAAATTAGGAACCTTTAAAATAGCATAATTGGGGAACTGGTAAATAAAATGCAAGACTTGCATTGAAGGAGGAACCTGAGTCGTATCTAGGGACCAAAATATAGAGATTTGTGTCTTGGGCCAATAAGCTACCATTTAGAAACCACTCGAACATCCTAGAAACCAGCCTGAGAACTTTAGCAACCACATAACAACACCCAGGCAGTCATCCACAACATTACAGCATGACGCATCAAAAGTTTGAAGACTTTACCTTTACTTTTACTTTATGGTAGCATAATGTATTCATATTTTCTGTAGCTTTGTCAAAGCACTGAGCCTATATACTGTATAGCTGGGTTAACCAGGCAGATGTCACACAGTATTTGCATATTCAGATAGTTACAAAACATCTTCATCACTTCCTCTGAAGTGGCATGTTTTTACTGAAGTTCAGATACTTCATGTTAAACTTGTGTGTGTCCATTAGGGGAAAGAATGTAGATTACTGTCATTAACAGGGTGCCGAAGACAAACCAGTTTCCTACTCATCCATTAAATTTTAGTAACTAAATCTAAATCAGAGAGAGGCAGAGGTCCAAAACATACAGGCTGAGAAGGACAGACTGATTCTTCAGCTGCAGCTCATTGGTGCATCAGGCAGAAACCGACGCGCGCACACACACACACACACACGGCAGTAGCAGCCCGGAGAAGCATGAGAAGGCTTCTCCTTAAATGGTCAAAGCTCCCAGGAGTCACAGGGAGGCTGATGCAGGGAAAAAAGTCAGGGAGAGGAAAAGAGAGAGGACGCTGACAAGGAGCTTTGAGGAAAAATATTAACAGCACAAATACAAAGAGCGCTTTGAAGGAAATAGTGTGCTGTTGAGAGAGCATCTTTCATCCTTGTTGGCCAATCAGGTAGAGTTTCAGCAAGTTTTTCTTTGCATGGATTGATTTGTTCTCTTGAGACAAGAGCTTGCGGCTGACACTTCCAGAGAGAAGCACTTTAAAGCACACAGCATGGTTTCCTGGGATGTGTGACATTATTTTGTGTATTAAAATGTGGAATCTGATGGCCTGAAATGCACTTTTACGATGTACAAATTGACACACATTCTGGTCATGTATACGGTGGGGTTCAAAAGTCTGAGACCATATTTAAAATCTGCCGTTCAATCATCATCTAATTTAAACATGGACATAAACAAAGTTTTAGATTCTGCACTATTTCTAGGTCATTAATCTAATAAGCATATTTGTGTATTTGTGATATTGATCATGTGACTCCAGACGGTCAGATGTTCTTGTTTCCACTGAAGCTCAAGCTGCTCTTTGGATGATTCTTAAATCATGCAGGACAACATCATCATATTTTACACAGACTTGTGGCGTTTATATCAGATTGCATGCTGCTGTCATTAAAGCTAAAAATAAACCGAATAGGACACTGAAAAAAATTGGTAACCTGAAATTAACAGTTATTTATACCTGATCTAACTGTTAAATTTAGTTTTGTTGATTTAACCCAATGTATTTATACGTTTACATGACAATGATGCACTAAAAATGTAAAAGTTTGCATTTTTTCCTTTGCATTTTTTGTGTACCATTCACACTGATCCACAAAACATATAAAAAGGCTGTATTCTGCTGCCAGGCCAGTAGTTGGCGATGTCACTTTATAAAGAAACACTACGCGCCTATAGATTGAACACGTGATACTCATGCGCATGGCGTCACCATTTTCACAAATTAGTTTTTGTAGTTTACGACGATAACGGTATCGTTTTCAAAAGTTTGCGTTTTCAGGCCCCAAAAACGCTGTTGTCGTGTAAATAAACGGCCAAAACACAAAAAGTTTTCGGTTTTTAGTTGAAAACGGTTTCGTGTAAACGGACCCTTAGGTTAATTCTTTGATGTAAAATATTTTTTTTCACCACACTTTAGATTAGAGTCCAATTCTCACAATTAACTATGACTTTTTCCTCAATAAACTCCTAATTACTACTTATTAATAGTTAGTAAGGTAGTCTGGTTACACTTTACTTTAAGGTGTCATTGTTACAGTCTAATAATATATTTAAGTACTGAGTAATATTAATTACTCAGCATGTACTAACTATAAGGTTAGGGTAGGATTAGGGTTTGGTTGAGGGTTAGTTGCATGTAATTATGCATAATTTACTGTTATTACTATGGTAAGTACATGTAACGTGTAACACTGTAAAATAAAGTGTTACCGGTAGTTGTTAAGTTTAGGTATTAGTAGGATTAAGGGATGTAGAATATGATCATGCAGAATAAGGCATTAATATGTGCTTTATACATACTAATAAACAGCCAATATTCTAGTAATATGCATGATAATAAGCAACTAGTTAATAGTGAGAATTGGACCCTAAACTAAAGTGCAACCTTTTTTTATTTGAATAAAGTCTATTATTTATGTTACCACATTTAACATTTTCTTCAGTGTACAATGTTTTAGAATTTGTGACTTTTTCATTCAAATTTTTACTTAAATTGTTATGCTGATAATATAGTTTAAAGGGGGAAAATGTATATTTAATCAAAAAAGAAAATCCAAAATGTATTTTCACTAGTGGTCCAATACTTTTCTACCCCATTGTACTCGTCATCATCTTTCTCAAAAGATTTTGTGAAAATGGCCTTTATCAGTCCATGCTTTTCTTTTGTGCACCAAAAAAATGAAGAAATCTAGTTTCCCCAGTTCGATGATGTTCATGGCAGGTTTTTGGTGATGCTCACCTGAATCGCCTGTTTCTGACTGTATAGCAACCACTTCCTCTTTCACGCAACCAAACTTTCAGCAAATCTGGCTCACTGTATCTGTCTTACATAACCGGTGAAGGAATGGGGGGGGTTGGGTGGGTTGGGGGGGCAGAACATGCACTTTTCTCATGCAGCCGCGTCAGAGCTTTTGCCATGAGGTAACGCTGAGGTCATCAGGGACCCGGAGGGACCTGCCACTGAGATGGCCTTCCATCCTCCTCAAAATTTATAAGAGTTGAGCTCTTAGTGGTGACAGTCAAAGGCCAATTAAAAATAGAACCAGTCAGTGAGAAGAGAGCCTTCACTGACCACAGAGAGAGAGAGAAAGCTCACAAATAGACTCATAGCCAGCAGGAAATAATCAGGGTGATTCGATTACACTGCAATATTCATCTACATGTCATGCTCAGCGGGGGAACGGGCTGCAGGACTCCTGCTGTCTCGCCTCCCTGTATGACTGATGGATCACTGAAATCATTTAGAGTGCCCTGCCATCTCATTATCCTAACATGCATATATCAAAACTATTCTTTTTTTAGATTCTTGTAATAGTCTTGGTCATTATGATATTGTTTAAGAGGTGAAAGCAAGGCTGATATTGAATCTGACCCTCTAGACACAGGTGTTTTTGAAAGAAGTCTCTTATGCTCACCAAGGCTGCATATATTTGATCAAACAGTAATATTGTGAAATATTATTACAATACAAAAAAATGTATGCGCTGAACTGAGTCGGATAAATGTTTTATCCAATAACAAAACATGCGCATAAACTACGATGAAAATACATTTACAGAATAAATTCCTCAATGTGCATCAAAAAAGACATGTGACTTCACTGTGGGGGGCGGCATAACTGGACCAACCAGCAGACCGATCTCGTTGCACAGCATCTAAAATGCTGTTTTAGTTGTTCTGAAATGCCTGAACAAAGTCTGTTGTCAAAGTGGTTCGGTATAATTACCTCCCAGAACTGTCTTACACGACTGCGTCCCCAAACAGTCAAGTCAAGTCAAACAGATTGTTTCAAAGCAGCTTTACAGTGATAACAGAAAAATAATGCAACAAAGTTTGTTTCGGCTGTACAGCAGATCTAGAAGAAAATAGTGTCATAGTCAAGCTTAAGTAAGCTCAGTGATGGAGGCAGATCAATAATATTGTTGAATATTTAGTGTCCCCAACTAAGCAAGCCAAAAGCCAAAGGTGAACAAGGAACCAAAACTCCATCAGGTGACAGAATGGAGAAAAAACCCTTGGGAGAAACCAGGCTCAGTTGGGGTGCCAGTTATCCTCTGGCCAACGAACAAACAGTGTATGATTATGATTCAGGCAGCATTACAGGTCAGAAGTCAAACTGGATCAGAACATTCAGAGTATTTATCCAGTACCATCTGGTTGAAGATCGGATTCATCATGCCGGTATGGAGACGGGTTTGTTGAGGATCAGTGCCACTGGCTGTCATGTCGCAGTCTCTTCTGACACTTCAGGGCTGCGTTGTGGTCGTGTCTCGGCGCAAGTCCACATCTTATCTGGATACGGCCCGGATCCGGCTGGCTACATCATGCGTTGTGATCGTGTCTAGGCACAGGTCCACCATCTGATCTGGATATAGCAAGGATCCGGCTGACTACAGTAAACCTCGTTATAAACAGAGAGACTAATATTAGCGTGGATGCCCTTCTTCTTATGATGTAACGAGTACATCGGGTGTTACAGGAAGTGTTCCCGGTTCCAGCAGACCTAGTTAATGCAGCCTAACAATCATTTAAATTATGTTTTATTAACAAAGTTCGGGAGGAGCACGTTCAGATAATTAACACGAGTGGAGAGCATTCAGCCAATCAACGATAAGAGGTATATATAAACAGCAGTCTTACCTCTGTTCGTTGACAGTTTATC
Source organism: Coreius guichenoti (assembly GCA_039654105.1). NCBI lineage: Eukaryota > Metazoa > Chordata > Actinopteri > Cypriniformes > Gobionidae > Coreius > Coreius guichenoti. Next base: position 6,056,918 of record CM077168.1, read on the forward strand.
AGCATCCCTCCACCACCCCTTTTCCACACTTCTAGTTCTAACCACTTCTGTACATGGGGGGAGTACTCTGGGCCCAAATTCCGAGCTCTGAGCCCTCCCCCCGGACAGCACGCCAAATACGCATAAAGCTTTACTCCCTTTAATTATATGTAAGTGTGAACTCGTGAACTGATAGAAATTGATAATGTTCTATGTGTATGCCAGGTTAAAGAGATGTGTTTTTGGTCTAGATTTAAACTGACAGAGTGTGTCTGCTTTCCGAACAGTGCTAGGAAGACTGTTCCAGAGTTTAGGTGCTAAATAGGAAAAGGATCGACCGCCTGCATTTGATTTTGATATTCTAGGTATTATCAACTGGCCAGAATTTTGAGACTGCAATAGACGTGAAGGACTAAATTGCGCTAAGAGCTTGCTCAAGTACTGGGGAGCTAAACCATTTAGTGCTTTGTAAGTAATAAGCAAGATTTTAAAATGTGTATGATGTTTAATAGGGAGCCAGTGCAGTGTTGACAGAACTGGGCTAATATGGTCATACTTCCTGGTTCTAGTAAGAACTCGAGCTGCTGCGTTTTGGACGGCTGGAGTTTGTTTATTAAGCGTGTAGGGCAACCACCCAGTAGAGCATTACAATAATCTAGCCTTGAGGTCATGAACACATGAACTAACTGTTCAGCATTTTGCATTGAGAGCATATGTCGTAATTTTTTAATGGTAGGGTAAAAATAGAATTGGTCAAATTTAGTGGAGAGTGAAAGTAGTTATTGGTGAGAGAGGAATCAGAGACATTGCAGGCTGGACTTGAACCTGCATAACCCACATGAGCACCGGAGCTCAACATGCCTGGAGCATGATGTGCAAGATGCTTATTTTATTGCTCAAAGTTTGCTATTTCATAAGAGACATAATGAATTTTTTATTTTCTTATATATTAACAGTAAGGGTAATTCGTAGTTATTTACAGTAAGGGTATAGAGCTACAAAATGAATTTTAATGGCACAAGACTTGATTGGATTCAGTTTACATTGAAATCTTTGAGTTTTTGTTGCAGACTTAATATTGGCAAATCTAAGTATATTTGAGACTTTATTGAGATCTTTGCTGAAACGCTATAGGAGACACACGTGAGATTAATGGGTTATTTTCTCAGGAGAAAATCTCAAGAGCAGAAATTTAAAAAAAAAAATGTCTCCATTCAATCTCATTGCTATATTAAAGAAACATTTGAGAACTCATTTGGGATTTCTCTTTTCCTATGAATATGAAAATTGGAAAAGGTGACTGTGTGCTTTTGAAAACGTGTCTCTTGTGAAGTATGTTTCATCGCAAAACATGATTCATACATTACCATCAAAATCAAGCCAATATAAATCATTGTGGTGCAAGTCCTGTTTAGAGTGTGGAAAAGATTGTTTTGATATTGTGCATTTAAAACCGTTATCTCTTCCTCTCAGAACTAAGGAACACTCTCTTATTTTAGTCAAAGTGTTAGGGAAATCCTTTTGATATCATCACTTTTAATTGCCAATGATATTTTGAATGGACTTTTCTGATAAGATAATAACACACAGAGCACAACAGAACAAAGGAAAGATTCTTGAATTTCATCTGGCATAAAATCATCACTGAATATGTCTATATTGTGTTTTTTTCTTTTCGTTAAGGTCAGCAAAAACCCAGCTGCAACCCTCCTAGTTCAGGACCCTGGTTCAGCATCTGAGCTTTGGCTGAAACGCACTGTCAGTGTTTGTTCTGGGCCCTTATCTGCAGGTAATATCTGAATGCCATTAGAATGTTCTGTCCTAACTGTGTTTGGCTGTATTGCTCAGAGGTTGCTCTTTCATAGCTCAGGTGTTCTCAGTTATTATTCAAAGACGTATTAAGTTTGCCTCAGATGTTCCATCTGAAATAATAAATGTGACTATTGTTGGCATACAGAAAGAGTAGAGAGCTGTTTGGCCTGGAATCTGATGTTTGAGTTCATATTGAGATTTCTGACTTTTGGTGTCTTTGCAAAATTGACCACAGTTTGAGACAGTTGATTTCTTGTAAATTGTAGAGCAGGCATATTCAAATGGCGGGCCCTGGACCCTGGCTTGGTTCCAACCGGAACCAACTTTATCAGCATTTTTACTGTTTCTAGTTAAAGTGAGCAGCGCATCAAAACAACGGAGCGGTTCACATCACAAGTACACAGGGTCGTTTATGGTAATGATCCTGCGGCTCTTTATCCTCTAATATATTTATATAGAGCCAAACATGACTTTCCGTGCCGTGCGTGTTGCTTCTCTCTCCCGCTTCTCTCTCCTGCTAAAGCACCACATTAAGATCTGCATTATTAACTGGTTATTTTAACAACAGTAGCAGAAACACAGTGAGCAAAATAGATTGATACTTTCGCTAAAACACTGCAGAAAATGAGAATGCAGCAAATAGATTTTTTTATCTTTCACACATACAGTATATGACTCTGACCGTTCAAACAAGGTTTGTGAAAAGACGTTTTTTTCAACTACATTTAGCATTAGGCCTATTGATCAGCATGTTAAGGCCATTTCAAAATAAATATGTGTTACAATTGGGGAAATTATTTATAGATTGCAGGGAAAGACAACATAAACTTTGAAATTACTAGTTAACTAGTTTTGTGCTCATAACAAGATCATTTTATGATCATTTTATTATGTAGTACATTGTTTTTTTGTTTTTAGTAGATACTTATTTTAAGCAAAATATAAAAATGGTCTAGATTTAGGAGGAAAACCCTGAAGCCCCATACAGCATCTGTCACATGGACTTCTGTCTTACAAATGTATCTAAATGTACAAATAATAATAAATTAAAACATCTGATCTTACCTTTTAATATTCATGTCTAATTGGGCTGATGAAATAGTTTATTTTGTATTGAAAAAATTTTTTGCTCTGAGGGCCCAATATCCTCATTTTTGGTGACTATCTTGACTGTTTAGAATTTTTTTTCTTCTTTTACAAAGCACAACTGGTGCCCAGATGGAAATTTATAGCTATTGAAATATATTATCCGGACCTCCGCTGGGAAGGAAATATAGAGACCGGACCTCTTGGAACTTTTAATTGAATACCGCTGTTCTAGAGGCAACAAATGTCTTCTTCACATTAGAAAAGATTTGGTCTCTATTTAATCTGATTGCTCTCTAGGAAAAATAAGTTAATCAGACCTAATTGAGGTATTTGAGACATCTCTTTGTCTGCTTAACAGTATTGGTTCCTCTCCATCAGGTCTTCCATCTGTGGGAGCGATTGGCCTACAGAATCCTGCTTTACTCTGTACTAAGAGCTCCTTGCCGGAACTGTCAGCTTGTGAAGAGCCCACGCCACACAACAGACAGGAGAATGTAGCTGGGTCAGTGTTTACATTCCTCTACTTCTTACAGGACAAGGCTTGTGTGTGTTTATGTAAAATCCTCACACAAAGATGATCCAGCGTGAGGTGAGACTGTGCAGGAACCAGAGTTTATACTGTCACCCACCGTGGCCCCAATGAATTACTTTGACTCCCAACTTTTAGTGTGAACCGAAAACCCCAAGGACACACTCTTCTTGGGTAATGCAATAGGAAATGTCTCTTTCCACTTTTATTTCACTGTATTTATACAAATATTTAGGGACCAGGATAAATATATTTGAATATGTTAATCTTGCACCAAGTTTATATAAAAATAAGGGGGAAAATTGTGTTGAAAATTTGATATCAACAACATGAAGAGCATTAAACATTACATTACATCAGTAATGGTTTTGGTGAAGGAAGTAGGAAGTTCCTAAGTTGATGAAAAGGTAATAATTTATTATTAATAATAAATTAAAGTAATAATTAATTAAAACAAAAATGTAAAATAGTTTTGTATTTATTTATTTTTTAAAATTATTAAATAGTTTATGCTGTGTGGCCTGTCAGTTTTCTATGTAATTATATCCTTTACAAACATACATAAGCAATAGGAAGTTTTAGTTTTAAGAAAGGAAAATTTAAAAGATAAAAAAGAAGAATTAGGGAGAATCAGTGATTTAAGAATAATTTACTGCCATTTTGTGAATATCAAGTAATCATGTAATCAATAAAAATGTAACTGTAGTCTGATTTTGAGTATTTTAAAATGTAATTTAATCAAATTAAAAGTATTTAAAGGCACAATATGTTAGATTTTTGGATTAAAATATCCAAAAACCACTAGAACAGTGTTCTATATTTTGTTGACTTGTGTACTTAAATTATCCCAGATGTTTCCAAGAATGTTTAAATCCAGAGAAATAAGCGTTTTTAACACCGTGTCCGTGTGTCGCCTGTCAGTGACATTACCTGCCTTACCCTCCATTTACGGTTTAATTTTGTAGAAACCATGGAAACACCAAAGGCACTTTAATATATTATATGTTTTATTAGACAAGGGAACAACTGTTTGGATACATTTATAGACAGAAAACTAATTATTGTACAGTAATACAGCATTTTCTCCCTCATACAATATGTTTTAAAATTAATTGCATGCCATTTAGCAACACAAGCCATCCAGCATTTATTAATATGATATTCTAATATTGATCTAGCCTACTGCAGTGTGCAACAAGTGTCTCATAGTAATTTTATAACATGATTTTCAACACACTCAAATGTATGTAATATGATAAAACAGAGCTGCGTTACCCCACATGTGCATGAGCGGAAGAAGCAGAAGCGGCGACTGTGGCATACTAAAAGCTCCACTGCTGTCGCCATGTGTCACGCTCGTCTCTCATTAGCAATCGCTCCAGCGGCCTCGTTCAGCTCCCACAGCACTCGGCCCTGCTCTGCTATATGCTACAGTAACGTTAATAATCTCATCCATGAACACAATTTCTGCCCGAGTCCCATCTGAATCTTTTCCAAAGGCTGTGAGGTGAAGATGACATCTTCCATGAATCTGCGCTCAATCTCGGCGTCATCAAGCTATGCCTTTGTTTTGAATAAGTGACATCTAGCGGCGAAAAATTACATAGTGTGGCTTTAATCTTTGAAATCTCACTGCGTAATCCAGATTACATATAATCAATTACTACCCAGCACTGGCACCAGAACACCTCAATGCGAATTTTGCATTTTCTAAAACACCACCAAGCAATCTCTCAGGACACCATAATAACTAACTAGCAACAAACAAGACACCCTAGTAACCACTGAGCATCCTAGTTAAAAAGCACCTTACGGTATCCCAAAGCAACTGCATAGCAATACCCTGGCGATGTCCTGCAAACGCCTAATATCATTGTGCTAGGTTCGGTATGGGCAGATACCACTCACATTTTCTTTCATAAGTAATATATTATTGTGTTGTGTTGTTCTGGATTGAATTGGTTATATTCTCTCAAGTGACTTTTGTTTATTGCTTTTCTATAGTTTAGACTGGCCAGCAAGCAGTGACGGCTTCTTCCCAGAGTCAGAGGCCAGTGGGAGCACCGTAGCCACAAACAAGGAAGTGTGCAGGAGTCCGAATAAAGAAGAGGCTGGATGTCAAGGAACTGAGCTACAAAACAGCAGAGGACAAACAGAGAGTTCTGGGAGGTGCCAAAAATCAGACTGTAGTGCTAGAACAGAGGCCTTAAAAATTTTGAACCAAGGACTGTCTTCCAAGTCAGTGGACAATTGGGATAACCAAGGATTCAGTTTATCAGGGGAAAACCAAGTAGAGGATACTGGGAGGTGTCAAGAGGGAACTGAGGAGTCAGATTGCACTGGGAGGAGTCAAGAGGAATCTGAGTACAGTGGAAAGAGTCAAGCAAGGACAGGGAACAGTGAGACTCAAGAGGAACCCAAAACAAGTGACCAAGCCGCTGATCTCACTGACACTCCAGGGGTGAGTTATATCAATTATTATCAAACACTTTGTTGACTGATTCAGTGTCTCAATCTTAATCAAGACTTACGATCACCTGGCAGGCAATTAAACATTCAAAAAGAATCGGAAAAAGACCCTAAACCATTTTTAAAGACCAGAATCGTTTCTATCGCCATTTTAATGCGTGTTTTGGGATATTGTATAAAAAATGCTGAATGAAAACAGCAAGATGCAATTTAAAAAACACACTTGGTTGATGCAGATAAAAAACAATTTCAAATTCTGAATAATTAGTTTAGAGAAGACTAACCCCTTTCACACAGTAATCCCATAAAATTACCAGAATGACTTTCCTGGTAAATACACAAATATTCTGTTTACACAAGCAACAGCATTCTGGCTTTTTACTGTTAAGAGACCATTCACACATCAGCACTAAAACAGCTGTAAATTTTGTGAAGTCAGTCATCGGAAATTCGTTCATTCGCCCGCGCCAGGAGAGGCACTTTAGTTCCCTTTCAGTCGGTCACGTTCGACGTACGTCGGAGGTGTTGGACGAATTTGGATCACTTCTGGGTGCCCCTATCAGCTTCGAGTGTATAGAGAACGGGCCAATGGCCATTGGCGTGCAAGATTTGCATCTCACGCTCCGCTCCGCAGCGTGGGTATAAATAAGGAAGCGGATGCAGCGCACATTTGTCCTTCACTTCGGAGCCGAACAGGTGTCGATGAAGACTGTTCCTGCAAAGCAGAGAGAAGAGAGAGAACAAGAGATAGGAGAAGCTTGGAGGGCTGAGAGTGAAGGCACGACAGCGACGATCGCGATCTCACACTGTGAGAAAAAACAGCTGTTTTCACAGCATTTTCTGTGGGTTCGGTGTGGGCGTTCCCCCCCAAAAAAAATCTCCCTGTGTTTTGCCGCGGTCGTTTTCCTGTGTGCTTCAGCACATTAAAAGAGCTTTTCCCTAAAAGAGTACATGGGTGTGACACTGCGTCTTTTTCAAGATGTCATTCCACCCGTGCGTTTCTGGATGCAGTCGTTCCCTGTCACCAGCTGACGGTCACAATCATTGTCTAACGTGTTTGGGCATTCAGCACGCTGAGGCAGCGTTTGTGGATAGTTCATGTTCCCACTGCGGGAACATGACTATCTCGGCGTTGAGGTCGAGACTCACCTACCTTCGGGAAGACAGAGTCCCCTTGCCTATGCCCCGATCTAGAGCTATTCCTGCTGGACAGCAGAATAGAGCTACTTCGGCGAATAGCCAGGGTGACCTGAGGATCACGGTTAGGGCTACACCGCCGAGGCAAACTCCATGGGCCCCTAATTCCTCTGAAGCGCCGCAGCCGGTTGAGTTACCAAAAGAGCGCGCTGGCCCCTCCCATGGGCGTCCAGTTGTGACTTTCGGGGCTCCAGCAGATGACAGCATGTCGATCGCTGCATCAGAGGGGGAGCTTCAGTCTTCTGGGGATGAAGACTCGGCTGCGTTGCCTCCCTCTGGGAGAGTGGCGTTGCCCAAGACGGACCCAGGGTTGACAGCTATGCTTGCCCGGGCCGCCAAAAAGGTCGGGCTCGTGTGGAACCCTCCACCATGTCCCGAGCCTTCTAGGTTGTACGATTGGTTTCTCGGGGCGGCCCGCGCCTGTGCCTTTCTTCCAGGAAGTGCATGAAGAGCTCACTAGGTCGTGGATGGCACCTTTTTCTGCCAGAAACTGGCCTAGTGGCTCTTCACTCCTCACTACCCTCGATGGCGGGCCAGCCAAGGGTTACGTGGAGATCCCGCCGGTGGAACGGGCCGTCGCGATCCACGTCACCCATCCAAGGCCTGTAAGTTCACGTTCAGTCTAACGGGCAAGGCTTACAGAGCTTGTGGACAGGCTGCTTCCGCCCTGCATGCCATGGTGTTGCTCCAGGTGCACCAGGCCCAGGCACTCTTGGACATGCACGAGGGTAGACCTGACCCAGAGCTCCTCCGGGAGCTCTGACGGACCTTGCTCTCCGGGCGACGAAAGTCACCGCTCGTGCAGTCGGGCAGGTGATGTCCACTATGGTGGTCCAGGAGTGACATCTCTGGCTCAACCTGGCGGATATGAGGGAGTTCCTGGACTCCCCCATTTCCCAGGTTGGGCTATTTGGCGACGTGGTCGAGAGCTTTGCCCAGCAGTTCTCGGCTGGGCAACGGAGCAGACGGAGGCCATCAAACACATCCTGCCCCGGCGGGCCGCTGTTGCCTCCACCCACCCGCCGGCTTCAGTTCCTCCGCCTGCTCGTCGCCGAGGGTGTCCACCTGCCGCCGCCCCCACTCCCACTAAAGCCCAGCAGCAGCCTCCACCCGGGCAACAGCATGGAGCCGGCCGCAGGAAGGCCGCCCAGCCTGCTCAGGCTGCCGCCAAGCCAGGTGGCAAGCAGTAGAACAAATTACCCTCAGACGGGCCACCCAGAGATGGAGGGGACAGCTCTTCGGGAGGTGGTGTCCGCACCGCTCCCTCTCCCGGAGGAGGGCCGGGAGAGAATCTTTTGTTTGAGTTCAATTTGTACAAATTCTACTGGCCTTCGTACCCAAAACTTCAAAAAAAGAGCTGTTTCCAATATCTCTGGGTGCCAAAAGAGTGCGCTTGGCAGTGTACGACGCTACAATGCCTTGTCACCCTCAGGTGCCTCTCCCATCGCCAGCGGGGAGCGCTGGCTTTGCCCAGGATGCACTCAAGAGGTCTACTCACACCCGTGCGCCCCATCAGTGGAAACAGGTAAGTGCTGCACTGCACACTCAGACCCCACTTCGGGCCGCTATGCCGTCCAAGTCGGGTCCCTGCATGCCGCCTCGCTGCCCCACTGCGTGTACATCTGTGGTGCCATTGGTCCCGCTTGCTCGGTTCACTGGGAGCCTGGCTAGCGCTCCCCAGCCCGTCTCGCTGGCTCATCCGTACTATCAGACTCGGCTATGCGATTCAGTTCGCTCGGCGGCCCCCCAAATTCAGGGGCATCCACTTCACCTCCGTGTCCCTGTCGCCCCTTGTCTTTATGAAGGTCGCGGAGGCGGCCATTGCTCCCATGAGAGAGCGTGGTGTTCGCATTCTCAACTACCTCGACGACTGGCTGATTCTAGCCCAGTCGAGAGAGCAGTTGTGCGAACACAGGGACATGGTGCTCAGTCACCTCAGCCAGTTGGGACTTCGGGTCAACTGGGAAAAGAGCAAACTCTCCCCCGTGCAGAGGATCTCTTTTCTCGGTATGGAGCTGGACTCTGTCAATCTGACAGCGTGCCTCACAGAGGAGCGCGTCCAGTCGTTGTTGAATTGCTTAAATTCATTCAAACGCAGAAGAGCTGTCTCACTGAAACATTTTCAGAGGCTCCTGGGGCATATGGCATCCGCAGCCGCAGTAACGCCGCTCGGATTGCTCCATATGAGGCCACTTCAACACTGGCTACACGACCGTGTCCCGAGATGGGCGTGGAAGAGCGGTTCCTTCCGTGTAACAATAACACCGAATCACTGACCCTTCGTTTCTACGGGCAGGTGTTCCCCTAGAACAAGTGTCCAGGCATGCTGTGGTCTCCACAGATGCCTCTACCTCCGGCTGGGGGGGCCACGTACAACGGGCTTGCAGTTTCGGGTCTATGGACAGGGCCTCAACTGCAATGGCACATCAACTGTCTCGAGTTGTTAGCAGTACGTCTTGCGCTGGGCCGCCTCAAGGGGCCGCTACGAGGCAAGCACGTTCTGGTCCGTACGGACAGCACTGCGACCGTTGCGTACATCAACAAACAGGGTGGTCTACGCTCCCGTCGCATGTCACAACTTGCCCGCCATCTTCTCCTCTGGAGTCAGAAGCATCTGAGGTCGCTTCGCGCCACTCACATTCCGGGCCTGCTTAATCGTGCAGCCGACGAGCTCTCACGACAGCCAGTGCTCCCGGGAGAGTGGAGACTCCATCTCCAAGTGGTCCAGCTGATCTGGAGACGCTTCGGGACCGCACAGGTAGATCTGTTTGCAGCCCTGGACACATCGCACTGCCAGTTATTTTACTTCCTGACTGAGGGGACCCTCTGCACGGATGCGCTGGCACACAGCTGGCCCCGGGGCCTACGCAAGTATGCGTTTCCCCCAGTGAGCCTTCTAGCACAGACTCTGTGCAAAGTCAGGGAGGACGAGGAGCAGGTTTTGTTAGTTGCGCCGTACTGGCCCAACCGGTTCCCGGAACTAGTGTTCCTCGTGACAGCACCTCCTTGGCCCATTCTTCTGAGGAAGGACCTTCTGACCCTATGGCACCCACGTCCAGACCTCTGGAAACTCCATGTCTGCTCCCTGGACGGGACGTGGAGGTTCTAGGTGGCCTATCACAGGCTGTGGTAGACACCATCACTTCTGCTAGAGCACCCTCTACGAGGCGTCTCTATGCTTTTAAGTGGATCCTGTTCGTCGAGTGGTGCTCTTCTGTGCTTTCCTTCCTGCAAGATGGGTTGGAGTGAAGGCTGTCTCCCTTCACCCTCAAAGTGTATGTTGCCGCTATCACCGCACATCGTGATGTAGTTGATGGTAAGTCTTTGGGGAAGTACGACCTGATCGTCAGGTTCCTGAGGGGAGCGAGGAGACTAAATCTGCCTCGCTCTCACTCTATACCCTCTTGGGACTTGTCTCTGGTGCTAACGGCACTGCAGAGAGCGCCCTTTGAACCATTGCAGTCAGCAGAGTTGAAAATCTTGTCTTGAAAGACAGTGCTCCTGACTGCATTGGCTTCTGTTAAGAGGGTAGGGGACCTGCAAGCATTTTCGGTCGCCGAATCGTGCCTGGAGGCCCGGATATGTGCCCAAGGTTCCCACCACTCCCTTCTGGGACCAGGTGGTGAGCTTGCAAGTGCTGCCCTTGGAGGAGGCAGACCCAGCCCTGTTTTCTCTGTCCTGTCTGCGTTCTGCGGGTATACGTGGACAGAACTCAAAGCTTCAGGACCTCAGAACAGCTCTTCATCTGTTACAGAGGCCAGCAGAAGGGAAAGGCTGTCTCTAAGCAGAGGATGGCCCACTGGATAGTGGATGCCATCGCCTTGGCGTACCAAACCCAAGGTGTGCCTTGCCCGCTCAGGTTGAGAGCCCACTCCACTAGGAGTGTTGCCTCTTCCTGGGTGCTGGCGCATGGCGCCTCTCTGACAGATATATGTAGAGCTGCGGGCTGGGCGACACCTAACACGTTCGCTAGATTCTATAGCCTCCGTGTAGAGCCGGTTTCTTCCCGTGTGCTCGCTTCAACCAGCCAGTAACACCGAAGTGCCCGTTCTAAGTGTCAGCTTGCTGCGCCATTCCCCTCCTCATGGACCGGATAAGTGCACTTTATTGCTCCAGCAAGTTCCCCAGCTATGCGAACCCTGTTGAGTTCCTCCACCACCATACGGCTGTCAGATGTGGCGGAGCATCTGACGCCAGGCCCAGTAGCATAAGCGCACCCCAGTGCTGCGCCCCCTGCTGAGCTAGATGCCATATGTTGTGACCCCTACGGCGGTCCCATATGTGTATTCTTCCACGGTACGTCTCCCTACGGCGAGCCTGTGTCTTTCCCTTGGCAGAGTCCGCTCTGCCGTCTCTGTGCGGTGTAGTCTCCCGCCTAGGTCGGCCGGGGCCACCCTGGGACATTCGTATGTTGTACTGCCCGGATGGCCAGTCCATATGTGTATCTTCCACATGATACCTCCCTACGGGTAGGATGTGGACTCCGCAGCGTCCCCTCGGGGCACGCTTTCCCAGCGTTATCCAATACTTTGCTGAGTGGGTCTTGCGGAACAGCCGCAGTGACTCTCTTTGCATGACTCTCCAAACAGACGGGGGTCTGAGGGGCTTACGCGGGGCGCTGAAAGTGGCAACAGCCGTGGTGTTTTCCATAGGGTTCCCAATTCGTCGGTGACGGCCGACGTACGTCGAACGTGACCGACTGAAAGGGAACGTTTCGGTTACGTATGTAACCCTCGTTCCTTGAAGGAGGGAACTGAGACGTACATCCCGTTGCCACGGTTGCTATACCATAACTGCATGGGCGAGTCACTAGTTAGGCTCCTCAGTGAAAAACAAATGTGCGCTGCATCCGCGTCCTTATTTATACCCGCGCTGCGGGGCGGAGCGCGAGATGCAAATCTCTCTATACACTTGAAGCTGATAGGGGCTCCCAGAAGTGATCCCAATTCGTCTGTGACGTCCGACGTACGTCTCCATTCCCTCCTTCAGGGAATGAGGGTTACATACGTAACCGAGACATTTTACTATCTGTTCAATTTGACAACATTTCTGATGTCTGAGTGACAGGCATGAGGGGATAATCCAACAGAACGCATTTTTGCTCTTAAAAACATGAGACTGGATGAATGGAAAAGAAGGCTGGGTCTCGAGCACGACATGCTGAAAAAGCTGTGAGACGTGGCACAATGGTCAAATATGTCCATCTAGCTCATATTTACATAGAAAAACTATTAAAAGTAACGGAGCATACTGTAAACAGTGCGGAGTAATCACGTCATCTCCATAGGAACTTTATGATTGGCCCGAAGCAGACTTTCTGACTTTGTACGGGCTCATACCAGTAATCTTCATTCCCTTTCAGTCAGTACACTACGAGTTACGTCAGTTACTGACGAAATGGGGGTTTCGCTTAGAAGCCAGTCGCCTTTGAGCTCTACAAAACGAGCCAATGGCATGAAGATGCCATGGGTCTGCGGAATTTGCATAACGCAACCCCGCCCCACCGTGTGGGTATAAAGGGGCGTTGCGTGGCAATCTCGCATTGTTTCTGCTTCAGAGCCGAGTGTTACTGCCTGAGCGTTTTCTCTCTTCAAGACGAGTGTCTCTCCAGAGTGTTGGTGTTACGGCGTGTTCTAGCGAGTTCCGCATTCCTGTCTGATCTGTGCAGTAATCTAGCACAGCGTGTGTGTTCTCCCTGGGCGCTTCAGCATTTCTGCAGAGCAAAAACTCCTCTCTAAAAGAGCTGCACGCGGCACGTCTTTTTCAAGATGTCTCGCCCGTGCTCCGTTTCTGGGTGCGGTCGGCTGGTTCCTCCGTTTGATGGGCATGATCGCTGTTTGGCGTGCTTGGGCCTCGTGCACGCCGAGTGCGCGTTCATGGATGAGTCATGTTCCCACTGCGGGAACATGGCCATCACAGTGTTGCGGTCAAGACTCCATGATCTCTGTACTGGAGGGAGGGTCCCCTCTACCACACCACAATCTATTCCCTCCACGAGAGGGAATACTTTGGCTGGTGGTCAGGGTGACTTGAGGGTGATGGTGTGGGCCAACCCGATGAATCCTCCTCAGGCCACACCCCCTTCTAGCACACTGCAACCTGTAGTGTTGCCAGATGAGGGCGCAGGTGTTTCCCGTCTTGAGCCCTGCGTTTCATTTGGCGCACCGGCGGAGGATACTATGTCGATCACCGCATCACAAGGTGGGCTGGATTCCTCCAGAGATGACGATTCGGCTGTGTTGCCTCCTTCGGGAGTTCCAGCATTGCCCGAGTCTGATCCAGAGCTTACAGCCATGCTTTCCCGGGCAGCCGAGGCTTTTGGGCTTGTGTGGAACCCTCCGCCATGTCCCGAGCGCTCTCGGCTAGATGATTGATATCTGGGGCGGCCCGTGCCGAAGGCGCCTGTGCCCTTCTCCCCGGAAGTGCATGAAGAGGTGTCAAAGTCATGGAAGTCTCCCTTGACTTTTCGCGATCGTTCGGCAGCCACTTCCGCCTTCACTGCCATCGACGGTGGCGCGGTAAAAGGGTACACTGGGGTTCCCCCTGTTGAGCGCTCTGTTGCGATGCAACTGTGTCCGCAGAGCGCTGCGACATGGCGTGGTGACCCAAAGCACCCATCCAAGGTCTGTAGGTTTACGTCTACTTTGGTGGCAAAGACCTACAGAGCTGCGGGCCAGGCCGCGTCCGCCCTGCATGTGATGGCCACCTTTCAGGTCTACCAGGCCAAGGTGCTCAGAGACATGCACAAGGGCAATGCTGACCCCGCATTAATGCAGGAGCTGCAGGCGGCCACTGACCTCGCTCTACGAGCGACGAAGGTGACCGCTCGCTTTCTCGGTCAGTTGATGTTCAATTCTGTGGTCCAGGAGCAGCACTTATGGCTCAACCTGGCTGATATGGGAGAATCTGAGCGAACCCGTTTCCTCAATTCTCCCATTTCCCAGTATGGGCTATTCGGCGGGGCGGTCCAGGACTTTGCCCAACAGTTCTCGACCGCTCAGAAACAGACTGAGGTGATCAAACATATTCTGCCCTCCTGCAGCTCCCGCCCCTCCCGCTCAGCCCCAGCAGCAGCCTTCACCCGGGCCGAGGCGTGGAGGACGCTGCAGGAAGGCAGCCCCGCTTGTCCCAGCCCCACAGCCTGCTAAACGGCAGTCTAAGCGGCGGTCCTGAGACGGGTGGCTCGGAGGTGAACTCTGTTCTTTCCCAGGAGATGGTAACAGGGTCACTCCTTCCCCCGGTGGAGGGCCGGGGGAGAATCCTTGGTTTTCCCCTTCCGCACCCTATTTAGGGTTAAAGAAAGAACTTTCACCTCCGAGCCTCAAGAGGGCGCGGCTGGCAGTGTGCGACGCCAAGCAGCCTCGCCACTATCAGCCCCCTCTGTCGCCAGCCCCCTGGCAGATGAGACCCCCGTGGAATGTTGGTCCTTCCCTGGTCTCCTCTGTCAGGGCGCGGAATTCGACCCCGCCCACACCTCGGGACGCTCCCATGCCTCCCATGTCTGGGCCAGTCATTCCGCCTCGCTGCCCCATCGGGGGTACGCCTGTGGTTCGCATGACCCCGCTGGTACAGTTTCTGGGAGCCTGGCTAGCGCTTCCCAATCTGTCCAGCTAGCTCGCTCGCACCATCAGGTTCGGCTATGCGATTCAGTTTGCACGGTCTCCTCCCCGCTTTCGGGAGTCCGCTATACCATGGTGGGTGGCAGTGCCCCTGTCATGCGTGCGGAGGTCGCCACCCTACTGGCGAAGGGTGCGGTCGAGATCGTCCCTCCAGCCGAGATGGAGTCCGGCTTCTACAGCCCTTACTTCATTGTACCCAAGAAAACCGGTGGGTTATGGCCAATCCTGGACCTGCGCATCTTGAACCGATCCCTTCACAGGCTTCCATTCAAGATGTTGACAGCCAAACGCATTTTCGAATACGTTCGTCCCTTGGATTGGTTTGCAGCGATCGACCTGAAGGACGCGTACTTTCATGTCTCCATTCTTCCTCGATACAGACCGTTTCTACGGTTTGCCTTCGAGGGGCAAGCATATCAGTACACAGTTTTCCCATTCGGGCTAGCCCTGTCCCCTCGCGTCTTTACGAAGGTCGTCGAGGCAGCCCTTGTGCCGCTCAGGCAACACGGGGTTTGCATCCTGAACTATCTCGACGACTGGCTGATTCTAGGCCACTCTCGGGATCAGGTTTGCGAACACAGGGACCTGGTGCTTCAGCACCTCGCCCGTCTGGGCCTTCGGGTCAACTGGGAAAAGAGCAAACTCTCCCCAGTGCAGAAGATCTCTTTTCTCGGTATGGAAATCGACTCGGTCGCCATGTAGCGCAGCTTACGAGCGAGTGCGCGCAGTCACTGCTAACTTGTCTTCGCCAGTTAGAGGGCAAGAGTGCGGTTCCACTGAAATATTTTCAGAGGCTCCTGGGGCATATGGCACCCGCAGCCGCGGTAACGCCGCTCGGTTTGCTTCATATGAGACCAGTTTTCTACGGGCAGGTGTTCCCCTAGAACGAGTTTCCAGGCATGTTGTTGTATCAACAGATGCCTCTGCCACGGGCTGGCGTGCCATGTGCAATGGACATGCTGCCGCGGGCTCCTGGAGAGGACCCCAGCGCCTATGGCATGTCAATTGCCTCGAGTTGCTGGCCGTACGTCTTGACCTGCACCTCTTCCGAGCCCTGCTCAAGGACAAGCACATACTGGTCCGTTCAGACAGCACAGCGACAGTAGCGTACATCAACCGACAAGGTGGTCTACGCTCCCGCCGGATGTCGCAACTCTCCCGCCATCTCCTCCAATGGAGTCAGAAGCATCTGAGGTCGCTTCATGCCGTTCACATCCCGGGAGAACTGAATTGTGCAGCCGACGAGCTGTCACGTTTTCAGCCGCTTCCGGGGGAATGGAGACTCCATCCCCAGACGGTTCAGCTGATTTGGGAACAGTTCGGCGACGCACAGATAGATCTGTTTGCCTCCCACGACTCTTTCCATTGCCGCTGGTATTACTCCCTGACCGAGGGGACCCTTGGCATGGATGCACTAGCGCACAGCTGGCCGCGGGGCCCACGCAAGTATGCGTTTCCCCCAGTGAGTCTTCTCGCACAGGTTTTGTGCAAGATCAGGGAGGACAGGGAGCAGGTCCTTTTGGTCGCCCCATATTGGCCCAGCCGGACCTGGTTCTCAGAACTCGTACTCCTTGCGACAGCCCCTTCCTGGTCGATCCCTCTGAGGAAGGACCTCCTTAGATAACATATCAAACCTACACGTGTGGGACCTTGACGGGACGCGGTAGGTTTGAGTACCCTGCCACCTCAGGTGGCGGCTACCATCACTTCCGCTAGGGCCTTGTCCACGAGACAGGCCTATGCGTTGAAGTGGAACCTCTTCGTCACCTGGTGCTCTTCTCGCCGAGAAGACCCCACGAAATGCCCGATCGGTTCCGTGCTTTCCTTCCTCCAAGAATGGTTGGAGCGAAGGCTGTCTCCCTCCACCCTGAAGGTCTATGTGGCCACGATTTCGGCTCACCATGACCTGGTGGACTCAAAAACGGTAGGACAGCACGACCTGGTCAGCAGGTTCCTTAGAGGGGCGAGGAGATTAAATCCTCCTCGCCCTCCTCAAATACCCTCTTGGGATCTTGCAGTGGTTTTATCTGCCCTGCAGAAAGCTCCCTTTGAGCCCCTGCAGTCTGTGGAGCTGAAGTTCCTTTCAATGAAAGTGGCGCTCTTGATTGCCTTGGCTTCTATCAAGAGGGTAGGGGACCTGCAGGCATTTTCGGTTGACGAAGCGTGCCTGGAATTCGGGCCGGCTAATTCTCACATGATCCTGAGACCCCGGCCTGGATACGTGCCCAAGGTTCCCACCACTCCTTTCAGGGATCAGGTGGTGAACCTGCAAGCGCTGCCTGTGGAGGAGGCAGACCCGGCCTTGGCACTGCTCTGTCCAGTACGCGCCCTTCGCGCTTACGTAGACCGGACGCAGTGTTTCGGGACCTCAGACCAGCTCTTTGTCTGTTACGGAGGGCAGCAGAAAGGGAACGCTCTCTCCAAGCGGAGGTTGTCTCCCTGGATAGTGGACGCCATTGTCCTGGCATATCAGGTTCAGGGCATGTCATGCCCCATCAGGGTTAGAGCACACTCCACTAGGAGTGTTGCTTCCTCTTGGGCTTTAGCGCATGGCGCCTCGCTGACAGACATTTGTAGAGCTGCAGGCTGGGCGACACCCAACACATTCGCAAGATTTTATAATCTCCGAGTGGAGCCTGTGTCCTCTCGTGTACTCGCCCCAAGTGGCCAGTAACTGGACAGGCTCAGGTGTCTTCGCTTGCTGCGCCATTCCACTCCACGGACTGGATGCGTGCGCATTTTCTCTCAGGTGAGCTTCCCAGTAAGCCCTGAGCTCCTCCAGCACTGTTGATGTCGACACCAGAGTGCATGCCCGCTTGGTCAGCACTCGTGTTCAGCTAGGTGCCTCCGTGTGCATGGTTCCCCCGTTGGGCAACCCCCACATGTGTATTTCCACGGTAAGTCTCTCTGAGCACGTGTCTTCCCTTGGCAAGACACCTTGCCACACCTGGGGTTGAAAAATTTCCACCTGCGGCTGGATACCCTAGAGTGCTCCATATGCAGTCCCTACGGGGGTCATATGTGTATTCTTAAGTCCTCCCTTCGGGCAGGCATTGTGTTGCATTTCTCCACGTGGGATATGCTTCCCAGTGTACCTTGGTATCGGCGTTGAGCCTAGCCCCTCGTTCGTGCTAAGACTCACGGCAGGGAGCTCTGGTCACCTGTAATTTACTGTTAATATTACAACTTCTCATACCTGTAAATTGCCAGAACCGATACTGGTATCCACTTTTCCGAATCCACTTTTGCTAGTTTAACGTCGGAAAAAATGGTTGGTCCAAAAGGGTTGTACCTATTCTCTTAATGAGACATGTGTGTGTTTTGGGCGTAACGTGCAATAAACCAGTCAGAGCCTCATCTCCCATTCCCTTTAAAAGCCAGTTGGCGGATTTATGCTATTTACTGAACGCTTCTCCAGAGAGAAATACTTTTATTTTTAATATTTAAAAATGTTTGTGTGCTGCTGTCCATCCCTGTGTGTAATAAGCAGAGTGTACGCGTGTTGTACACCCACCTATAGGTGCATATTACTAACACGCCCTTTAAATAACACAAAAAATACTGCGCTTTTGACTTTAGACCAGGTTTTTGTTGGTCAATGGCGCAGTCGTTTTCAGTTGCCTCAAAATAGCAACGCGCCAACAATGCGCCTGAATGCACCTCGTTTTCAGACCAGCACGCCCATGGGTGAACATGCGTGAGTGCAATTGCTATTTAAACAACGTGATGCTGTAACTGTGTCTGAAACTAGCAAAAAACACTTGCGTCGCGCCTGGCGTCGCATTGCGCCGGGTGTATGATAGGGCCCTATATGTGTGAAAGGGGCTTATATAAACTGACAAATATCTTTGCATAGCATCTGAAATACAAACCCGATTCCAAAAAAGTTGGGACACTGTACAAATTGTGAATAAAAACAGAATGCAATGATGTGGAAGTTTCAAATTTCAATATTTTATTCAGAACACAACATAGATGACATATCAAATGTTTAAACTGAGAAAATGTATCATTTTAAGGGAAAAATAAGTTGATTTTAAATTTCATGGCATCAACACATCTCAAAAAAGTTGGGACAAGGCCATGTTTACCACTCTGTGGCATCCCCTCTTCTTTTTATAACTTTTTAGTCTGCAAACGTCTGGGGACTGAGGAGACAAGTTGCTCAAGTTTAGGAATAGGAATGTTGTCCCATTCTTGTCTAATACAGGCTTCTAGTTGTTCAACTGTCTTAGGTCTTCTTTGTTGCATCTTCCTCTTTATGATGCGTCAAATGTTTTCTATGGGTGAAAGATCTGGACTGCAGGCTGGCCATTTCAGTACCCGGATCCTTCTTCTACACAGCCATGATGTTGTAATTGATGCAGTATGTGGTCTGGCATTGTCATGTTGGAAAATGCAAGGTCTTCCCTGAAAGAGACGACGTCTGGATGGGAGCATATGTTGTTCTAGAACTTGGATATACCTTTCAGCATTGATGGTGCCTTTCAAGATGTGTAAGCTGCCCATGCCACACGCACTCATGCAACCCCATACCATCAGAGATGCAGGCTTCTGAACTGAGCGCTGATAACAACTTGGGTTGTCCTTGTCCTCTTTAGTCCGGATGACATGGCGTCCCAGTTTTCCAAAAAGAACTTCAAATTTTGATTCGTCTGACCACAGAACAGTTTTCCACTTCCACAGTCCATTTTTTTTAAATGAGCCTTGGCCCAGAGAAAACGCCTGTGCTTCTCGATCATGTTTAGATATGGCTTCTTTTTTGACCTATAGAGTTTTAGCCGGCAACGGCGAATGGCACGGTGGATTGTGTTCACCGACAATGTTTTCTGGAAGTATTCCTGAGCCCATGTTGTGATTTCCATTACAGTAGCATTCCTGTATGTGATGCAGTGCCGTCTAAGGGCCCGAAGATCACGGGCATCCAGTATGGTTTTCCGGCCTTGACCCTTACGCACAGAGATTGTTCCAGATTCTCTGAATCTTTGGATGATATTATGCACTGTAGATGATGATAACTTCAAACTCTTTGCAATTTTTCTCTGAGAAACTCCTTTCTGATATTGCTCCACTATTTTTCGCCGCAGCATTGGGGGAATTGGTGATCCTCTGCCCATCTTGACTTCTGAGAGACACTGCCACTCTGAGAGGCTCTTTTTATACCCAATCATGTTGCCAATTGACCTAATAAGTTGCAAATTGGTCCTCCAGCTGTTCCTTATATGTACATTTAACTTTTCCGGCCTCTTATCGCTACCTGTCCCAACTTTTTTGGAATGTGTAGCTCTCATGAAATCCAAAATGAGCCAATATTTGGCATGACATTTCAAAATGTCTTACTTTCAACATTTGATATGTTATCTATATTCTATTGTGAATAAAATATAAGTTTATGAGATTTGTAAATTATTGCATTCTTTTTTATTCACAATTTGTACAGTGTCCCAACTTTTTTGGAATCGGGTTTGTATTGCTCTAGTTGTTTCCGAATTCAAAGAATTTATTATACTGAACAAACAAATTTCCCTTTATATTCTGCATCATTCTCTTGAACCCACTGGATGGAAACACTGTTTTATCAGAAATGGCTTTTGCAAAATTCTGATTGTTCATATAAATAAAATCAGCAACCTTGGTGGAAACCTGTCCATTTCGACTTTGGTGTGGGATCCTTTGACTTGACCCAGAAAGTAACCAACACCCTAGCAACCACCTAGAACTATCTAGCATCCACACAGCAACTTTCTCAGAACACCTTAGCAACTGCATAGCAAGACCCTGGCAACCATAGCATTGTGTCGGTGAGTTTTGTACAGGCACCACTCACATTTTCTTCAGAAAATATAAAAACTAACTGATAATGTAGATACAGTGGCTTTTCCAGCCATTATTTCATTAGTCACTAATGCGATTCCAATGTTACGGAGATGTGTGGGATGAGTGATGCAGGGTTTATTTGTGCTTATTACTAATGAAGAGTCTATTTTCCTCTCTACAATCATAATGACTTAAATGTGAATTCTCTGCCTTTCACAACATGTAAACACTGTACAGTTTCTCTTCCCTTATAAGACATTCACTAAAATAGCATTTGTCTCTGAAATTGTCTCCTATTTTGTTTGGGTGTACAGGAAGCCAAAGATAGCTTTGGTTGCGTTTAGATGAGATGAGAATGGATTGAAACGAATATGGAATGCATTCCTTTGGGAGAATGAAGGAGTCTCCTTTCTCCTCGATCTGTATCTTGAGACCAAGCTGTGTTTATACAACAACTCGACAGACAAATGGCGTTATACAATTGAAACTGCAAGCCCCATTATGATTTGCTGCATTAATGACTCATGCATATTTTTAGACGTGTGTGTATGGTAGAGATAAGATGTTAGGGGTAATATAGGCAAGTACTCCACTGTTGATGTTGTTCACACATTTTTTCGTCTCTTGATGATCAACCTTTTAGATGCTCTTTTTGGCACTGGTCATCACTGTAGGAGTATTTTTGTACTCTGTATGAGATGCCATCAGTAACTGTTACTTTGCTCAAGGGAAACATTTCCTCTTGAACCTGTATGGGAGGCAGGAACATAAGATAGGGCTTTCTGATAGGACAAATGCCAGTGGGGGAAACATGCATACATTTTGCTATGAAGATAGACAGTTTTACATTGTGGGTAAGAGGTTCCTTTTCAAACAACCAAAATGTGTGCATATATGTAGGCTATATTATTTTTATAATGTAAAAAACCACTTCACGAGTTCACACTTACATCAAATTAAATAGAGTAAAGATTATGCGTATTTGGCGTGCTGTCCGGGGGAGGGCTCCGGGCTCGGAATTTTGGCCCGAACCCAGAGTATCCCCCCCGTGATAGAGATAGTCTAGAACTAGACTGCATTGTATTATGGATTGTGTTGACGTAAGAGTTTATTAAAGCAAAGTGAGGAGATGGGGTGGTGGAGGGATGCTAAAATAAAAACTGTCAACGAAAGAAGGTAAATCTGCTGTATATATACACCTCTTATCGTTGATTAAATTGATTAGCTTAATGTGCTCCACTCGTTTAATTAGGTTTAATTATCTGAACGTGCTCCACTTGTGTTTAATTAGGTTTAATTATCTGAACGTGCTCCTCCCAAAATTTGTTAATAAAACATCACATTGTTAGACGTAGTTATACTGCTATTATTTGGTGTTCTCTTGGTGTTACAGGTATTCACCAATATGAGTTGTTGAAGGGGTGAAATTAAAATAAGAAGTATTTTTGATTTTTAATGCTTGTTCTGTCTTATTTTAAATCATTTTAAGGCCCTGTTTAAAGTCCTTCTGGTTGAGAACCACTGATTTAGTGAACATGTTGGCCTATAGCATATAATGCCAAATATACAGTGCCCATCCACTAATATTGGCGCCCCTGGT
This sequence comes from Coreius guichenoti, assembly GCA_039654105.1. Taxonomy (NCBI): domain Eukaryota; kingdom Metazoa; phylum Chordata; class Actinopteri; order Cypriniformes; family Gobionidae; genus Coreius; species Coreius guichenoti. Next base: position 6,079,029 of record CM077168.1, read on the forward strand.
AAATATGAGCAAAGGCGGCTGTGAAAATAAATCTGCATTGTTTATCCTTTTGATCTTTCATTCAAAAAATTCACAAAATTCTAGCCTTTCATTGAAGTAAAACAATTGAAAGTGGGGGGAAACTCACATTATAAAATAAATGTTTTTTTCGTGATGTTGGCTGTAAGAAAATAGCTAAAGCGTTGAAAATCCCCATTTCCACCATCAGGGAAATAATTAAGAAGCTCCAATCAACTAAAGATGTTACAAATCTGCCTGAAAGAGGACGTGTGTCTATATCGTCCTAATGCACGGTGAGGAGGAGATTTTGAGTGGACAAAGACAGCTGGACAGATGGAGAATTGCAGAGAGTAGTTGAGTCTTAGGGTCAGAAAGCCTAAAAAAATGGTTAAATGCACCGCTGGATCTTTAATGTTGTGGGCCTATTTTTTTGCTGGAGGTCCTGGACATCTTGTTCAGACACATGGTATCATGGATTCTAGCAAATACCAACAGATAAAAAATTAAAACCTGACGGCCCCTGCTAGAAATCTTATATTGGGCCGTGGTTGGATCTTCCATCCGAATCATAACAAAAATGTGTCACTGAGCACAAACTGGCCATCCAAGTTCCCTGACCTGAACCCTATAGAAAATGAGTGGGGTGAACTGAAGAGAAGAAGCACCAACATGGATCTGGAAATCTGAAGGATCTGAAGAGATTCTGTATGGAGGAATGGTCTCTGATCTCTTGTCAGGTGTTCTCCAAACTCATTAGGCATTATAGAAGAAGACTCAGAGCTGTTATCTTGGCAAAAGGTGGTTGCAATAATTGGGTGCCAATATTTGTGGCCAACGTGAATTAGAGTTTTACTTCAATAAAGGTTAGAATTTTGTGCAGTTTTTGAATGAAATATCAAAAGGATAAACAATGCAGATTTATTTTTACAGCCGCCTTTGCTTATATTTACCAAAGGTGCCAATATTAGTGGAGTGCACTGTATATAATACAGTTTAAACACAGCAAATGAGAGGTACACATGAAATGAACACTCATTTTATGTATTTTTTATTCAATAATCACATCAAAAATTCAACAGAACTAGGTTGTTTTCCATTTAAAATGCTAGATTATCAGAATGGTCATTCGTTTAATCAGGCTAAGCTGTCTTTCACTATTTCATTGTATTCAATGAGGTACCTTGGAGTTCAGAATGAATATGGCAATCGTTCAGTACCATGATATTACCATCAATGTACCATGGTACTGCCACAGACAGTACTGTTTTGTAAGAGACTATATAATGATGTTTTATGTGTTATGTTGTGGTGTGTGTCTGTACAGGACCAAGAGGACCCATCTGCTGTATGTCAGTTCACACACTCACAGGGCGAGCAAACATCATTAAAGAGAACTCATAGTTTCGTGACAGAGTCTGTCACCCCTTTTATCTTTCCACACACACGCTCTCGGCCCCCTCTCACCCCTGCCATGCCCACCCTGCCTGAGGAAGAGGAAGACTCCCCAGAGGAGCTCGACAGTACATCCAGTTCACCCTCCACAGTGAGTCAAACTATATTTTCTCATCTCAGGTCCAGATCGGGCTTGTTTAAAGTCTAAAGATATGTAGTAATGGCACTTCTGGGAAGATAGACAGACATTTTGGTTGAATCTTGACTTTTGGTCAAAATGTGACCTGGTGGGTGGTGCATGGATTCTGATATATTGTGTGGGCACATTATGTTGACGACCCAAGATGGAATCCAGCTAACTTGCTGGAGAATCCATTTAATCTATGTTCACACCAACACGAATGTTCGGCATTTGTCTATTCAGATCAATGCGGAAAAAACAGCATTTTGCGGAAAACTTGTCATGGATAAGAAAGGAAGCCTAACAGTATTTGCATGTTTTCTGCATTACAAGAAGGCTGGTTCCAGATACTTCCTGTGCTATTCACTATCACTTAGCAAAATAGTCTTTTCGTTAATGCCACCAAGTCGTAGTTTTACACTATATTGCCAAAAGTTTTGGGACGCCTGCCTTTACATGCACATGAACTTTAATGACATCCCATTCTTAATCCATAGGGTTTAATATGGAGTTGGGCCACCCTTTGCAGCTATAACAGCTTTAACTCTTCTGGGAAGGCTTTCCACAAGGTTTAGGAGTGTGTTTTTGTGATTTTTGACCATTCTTCTAGAAGCGCATTTGTGAGGTCAGGCACTGATGTTGGACGAGAAGGCCTGGCTCGCAGTCTCCGCTCTAATTCATCCCAAAGGTGTTCTATCGGGTTGAGGTCAGGACTCTGCAGGCCAGTCAAGTTCCTCCACACCAAACTCGCTCATCCATGTCTTTATGGACCTTGCTTTGTGCACTTGGAACAGGGGCCATGCCCAAACTGTTCCCACAAAGTTGGGAGCATGAAATTGTCCAAAATGTCTTGGTATGCTGAAGCATTAAGAGTTCCTTTCACTGGGACTAAGGGGCCAAGCCCAACCCCTGAAAAACAACCCCACCCCATAATCCCCCCTCCACCAAACTTTACACTTGGCACAATGTAGTCAGGCAAGTACTGTTTCTTCTGGCAACCGCCAAACCCAGACTCGTCCATCGGATTGCCAGACAGAGAAGCGTGATTCGTCACTCCAGAGAACACGTCTCCACCGCTTTAGAGTCCAATGGCGGCATGCTTTACAGCACTGCATCCAACGCTTTGCATTGTAATTGGTGATGTAAGGCTTGGATGCAGCTACTTGGCTGCCCAACCCATTCCATTAAACTCTTTACGCACTGTTCTTGAGCTAATCTGAAGGCCACACAAAGTTTGGAGGTCTATAGCTATTGACTCTGCAGAAAGTTGCCGACTTCTGCGCACAGTGCGCCTCAGCATGCGCTGACCCCGCTCTGTGTTTTTTCGTGGCTGAGTTACTGTTGTTCCCAATTGCTTCCACTTTGCTACCACTAACAGTTGACCGTGGAATATTTAGTAGTGAGGAAATTTCATGAAGGGACTTATTGCACAGGTGGCAACCTATCACAGTACCACACTTGAATTCACTGAGCTCCTGAGAGCGCCCCATTCTTTCACAAATGTCTGCATGCCTAGGTGCTTGGTTTTATTCACCTTTTTTCCATGGAAGTGATTGGAACACCTGAATTCAATGATTTGGAGGGGTGTCCCAATACTTTTGGCAATATAGTGTATATAACAGCTGTGTCTCTGGGCATGTGACTACAAGTGTGAATCTTAAGGCCATGACACACCAAGCCGGCCAACGCCTGGTCGTCGTTGAGTATCTGTCAGACCAGTTTTTGTGGTGTTTCGCACCATCTGCGGCTGCTTGGGCACAGTTGAGTTGGTGTCAGTCAGTTGGTGAGAAAGATCACTCTGATTGGCTGAATCAAAATTGATGTGATAAAAGCAAGCAAACGACAAAGTCAAGAAGGCACACAGAGAAGGCTCTTCACAGATATTCATCTTACCTGAGAGTTCCAATACACAAATATTTTCATAATGACATGACTGTCTGAAATGAAGAAAGTGAAGACCATCTGATCAACATGATTCATATTCAGAATGGTAAGCAAGTGCTGCATTGTTTATGTTTTGTATATCCGCAGTCCTAGTTTCGGTTTTCTTTTTTTTTAATTGACGGATATAGACTACTGCCACGTACTGGTATAGACAGTTATTTCCTCTCACGCAGGTGCAGAACGTATCTGCTCGTTTTCTGTTGGCTTTAGTCATTGCAGTATTCAAGTGCAATTTTCCAGGCGAGGAGCAGACGAGGCAAGGCAACAACACAATCAGCTTTCGTCACTGCTTGTTCTGTGATGTCGATTTGTTGTGTCGCAGACTTTATTGGTTGGCCAGGTTTATTCACAGTGCGATGAAAAGAGATTAGGACACCTCTCTGTAAAAAATTCTGTCGCATTTATGGCATGCAAATATTAGTTTTGATCTGAACAGACCAATATACAGCTCTGGAAAAAATTAAGAGACCACTTAACATTGATTTCTCAATGTTAAGTGGTCTCTTAATTTTTTCCAAAACCAAAGATTTACGGTACAGATCTTTTGGTTCTGCTCACATTTGTAATGAATGAATGCAGCATTGTTTTAACCATTGCACATGTGGAACTTCTGTGTGTGCAGAACATAATTTGAAACCCTGAAAATACTATTTATGTCAGTATACTTTGATGTCACAAACACATTTTAAAAATAATGGAGTGAGCTGCGGCGAAAAAAAAGTGCACAATCCAAGTTATCCCCTTACTGCACAACCCCATTTTGGCAAGTGTGGCATAAATGACATACCCTAAATAAAAAGGTTGCTGCTCATAAGTCATTCTGAATAGACACATAACTAACATATATTTAGAAAGCTGACACTTGGGAGTTTACAGTTCAAAAATTACTGGTCCCACTTTATATTAAGTGTCTTTAACTACTAACCTTTAATGCACTAACCTTTAATCTAATCATTTAATGCAATGCACTTATTGCATACTGTACATGTTTTTGCATTGTACTTGTATTTAAAAATGCCTACATGTAATTACAGCTGTGATACATTTCTGTAATTACATCTATAATTACAGTGTTGACCCTTCCTTTAACCCACCCTTTAACCTATACCACCAAACCTGTCCCTAACCCTATACCACCTCAATAACAGCAAAAGTGTTTTGCAATACAACATGAACACATTAAGTACATTACATAACAATTATTTTTATGTAAGTATGTAAGTACATAGAGTTTAAAGACACCAAATATAAAGTGTGCCCACTCTTTCCGACTTCAAACACGTGCACTAACCACTAACCTGGTTTATCTGAGGAGGAAGAAAATGAGTGTAATCTTTTCCTGAAAGACAACATTCCATTCTCAATTAGGATTGAAATATTATCAGTACCCTAATGCCACAGCATGGGTATTTAAAATCCTACTGGTTTGAAAATGTCACGTTACGCAGTTACGAATGTATCTGTCATGGCCTGTGAGTGAGAAGAACTATTGCTCCACTGAAGACAAGCTTCAGGACACAAGCAGGATTTACTGTTCTGTTTTCCTTTTGGATACCACAGACTGTTTGAACATCAAAGCCTGTCAGGGGTTGTTGTTTCATTATAGCCATTATGTTATTCTTGAGTGAGTTCAATCCACTCATGCAGTGACTCTTAAAAGGTTGGGACTCAGATAAGACCACTCTTTAAAATCATATTACACTTCAGTAATCTAATCCCAGAATAAAGGCCAAACAAATAAAGCTTCCACTCTTTACCGAATGACAGCAAAGATTTTAGCTCTGCACGATCGTTCTTGTGTATGAAAGTATAATAGCACTTGATGTTACATGCCATGTTGTAAATCTCTAATTGAAGAGGGTTTTTTTCACACAGAGAATTAAACTTTTATAATAGAAAGATTCTTTAACTATGGACAGATTGCAGTCCTGCAGTGAAAATATTTTTTACATACACTATATCGCCAAAAGTTTTGGGACGTCTGCCTTTACGTGCACATGAACTTTAATGACATCCCATTCTTAATCCGTAGGGTTTAAAATGGAGTTAATATGGTGCCCACCATTTGCAGCTATAACAGCTTCAACTCTTCTGAAGGCCACACGAAGTTTGGAGGTCTGTAGCTATTGACTCTGCAGAAAGTTGGCGACTTCTGCGCACTGTGCACCTCAGCATGCGCTGACCCCACTCTGTGATTTTACGTGGCCTACCACTTCGTGGCTGAGTTGCTGTTGTTCCCAATTGCTTCCACTTTGTTATAATACCACTAACAGTTGACCGTGGAATATTTAGTAGTGAGGAAATTTCGTGAATGGACGCTTGAATTCGCTTTGCAGGGGTTAAAGTTGAGCTGCTGCTGCTGCTGCACAGTACAGTTGGAATATTTTGCATGCTTCCTCAGGACTGAATCACAGTTTGCTCTTAATTTCTCTTCTTTTTTCACTACGAAACTTAATTGTCTTGTTTTACTGTAAAATTACCATTAAAAGTAGATCATTTTTTTGTGAAGCATAGAATATTCAGACGATAAACAAAATTATGAACTTGTAAACTTCCGGCGAGATTCTGAAGTGTGCATTCGATGGACGCTTTACTATCCCATGAGGCCACGAGAGAGGATTTATGAATGACAGTGAAGCGACAAACCTGACGCTGGTAGGTCACGTGACAGTAACAACATGGCGAATGTAGTACGTTCGAATTTCATCCATACTCCCCACATTCAAACAATATAGAACATAGTTTTTAACGGTCGCAAAGTAAATTCAAATTCAAATGAAGTACCTACTCAGACAGTATGCTATTTCAGATGCATCGATGTTGAAATTCTGGATAATTAAAACTAGAAAATGATTTGAAATCATAATGAATTTTTAACATAGACAGAAACAATTAAATATTGATTATTAAATATATCCAATATCGGCCTCAACTGATAAATAAATAAAAAAATAAATTAAAAAAACACTGATATTAGCCAGTAACCAATATAGTTACAATATTTTGCACTGTGTTTCTCAAGTTTCTTATGTTCAAGGTTTTGTCACTTTTACAGAGATACAGTGGTCAGAATTATTGGCACCCCTGGTAAATATGATCAAATATGGCTGTAAAAAATAAATCTGCATTGTTTATCCTTTTGATCTTTTATTAAAAAAATCCACAAAAATCTAACCTTTCATTGAAGTAAAAGAATCGAAAGTGGGGGGTAAATCACGTTATGAAATAAATGCTTTTCTCCAAAACACATTGGCCACAATTATTGGCACCCTTTTATTAAATACTTTTTGCAACCTCCTTTTGCCAAGATAACAGCTCTGAGTCTTCTTCTATAACGCCTGATGAGTTTGGAGAACACCTGACAAGAGATCAGAGACCATTCCTCCATACAGAATCTCTCCAGATCCTTCAGATTCCCAGCTCCATGTTGGTGCTTCTTCTCTTCAGTTCACCCCACTCATTTTCTATAGGGTTCAGGTCAGGGGACTGGGACGGTCATGGCAGAAGCTTCGTTTTGTGTTCAGTGACACATTTGTGTGTTGATTTTGATGTTTGTTTTGGATTGTTGTCCTGATGGAAGATCCAACCACGGCCCGTTATAAGATTTCTAGCAGAGGCCGTCAGGTTTTGATTTTTTATCTGTTGGTATTTGCTAGAATCCATTATACCATGTATCTGAACAAGATGTCCAGGACCTCCAGCAAAAAAATAGGCCCACAACATTAAAGATCCAGTGGTATTTTTAACCGTGGGCATGGGGTACTTTCTATCCCTGTTTGCACCAAACCCATCTGGTGGATTTGCTGCCAAAAAGCTCTTTTTATAGTTTCATCTGACCACAGAACCAGGTCCCTTTTGAATTTCTAGTCGTGTCTGACGACTGAATATGCTGGAGTTTGTTTCTGGATGAGCAAGAAGGATTTTTCTTGAATCCCTCCCAAACAACATGAGGTGATGTAGGGGTTGTTTGATTTTTTTTTTTTTTTTAGGCTTTCTGACCCCAAGACTCAACTAATGTCTGCGATTCTCCATCTGTGATCCTTGGAGAGTCTTTGTCCACTCAAACTTTCCTCCTCACCGTGCATTAAGACAATATAGACACACGTCCTCTTCCAGGCAGATTCGTAACATCTTTAGTTGATTGGAGCTTCTTAATTATTGCCCTGATGGTGGAAGTGGGGATTTTCAATGCTTTAGCTATTTTCCTACAGCCACTTTCTATTTTGTGAAGCTCAACAATCTTTTGCTGCACATCAGAACTATATTCTTTGGCTTTACTCATTGTGATGAATGATTAAGGGAATTTGGCCTTTGTGTTTCCTCATATTTATACTCCTGTGGAACAAGACATCATAGCTGGACAATTTCATGTTCCTAGTCACCCTGGTGTGCTAAAAAATGTAAATATTAATGGGAATATACTTCAGGGATATTTTACTCATAAAAAATTCTAGGGGTGCCAATAATTGTGGCTAATGTGTTTTGGAGAAAAACATTTATTTCATAATGTGATTTACCCCCCACTTTCAATTCTTTTACTTCAATGAAAAGTTAGATTTTTGTGAATTTTTGGAATAAAAGATCAAAAGGATAAACAATGCAGATTTATTTTTTACAGCCATATTTGATCATATTTACCAGGGGTGCCAATAATTCTGACCACCACTGTACGTTTCTGTTTTCATTACACCAGTGAGTTAACCCTCCTATATTGCATTCAGATCCATTCTGACCTGGAAGAGTTAAATACATTTTTTTTGTTGTTGTTTTTTTTAGAGCCCGACTGATCTGTCTGCCGATTTTATCACAGATATATCGGCATTGGCATATATGCCGCAGATGTGCCACCGATATGAACGCGCGCCCAAGCATACCCACGCGTCTCACAGCACGTAAATATTCACACAAAATTATGTCAAAATGCTTGTCTTGTCGAGTATCATTGTAAACATAGTCGGTTATGTCTTAAGTGAGCATAAACATGAAATTTGACACTTGCCAGTCACCACCAGCGTTTTTTGGTCATTTTCACAAGTTTCATGGCCCACGGGATATCTTGTGTGAATATCTGAACATTCAATATATCAAATATTTTTATCAACACTTGAATGTGGGTAAGTTTCATGAAAAAAAGCAACATTTTGAGCAAAAAGCTGAGAAAATTGTGTTTTTGTCAAAGACTACATACAGATTGGATTCATAACGATGATCAAAACACAGATGAAGTAGATCAAGTCCATCAACACTCCTAAAGCTTCACAGTCCTGTAGCTCGTCCTGGGTCGACATTTCATTCAATAACATGGCATTTTGATTTACTGTATATGCTGTTTAATGTTGATGATCGTGTTATTTTACATATGCATCTGCTTATACAGTATGAGATCGCTCGTTTCTGCTTCTTCTTCTTCTTCTTCTTCTTCTTTGGGTTTTAACGGCAGCTTGCATCCTTGACGTTGCATTACTGCCATCTTCTCGTTCTAGTTATTTCCCATATACTTTAGTCATCATATTCTTGTCATTAGTCCCGTTTTAGTCCTACTGCAGTCCATTATATTTTTTACTCCATGTCCTGTTAGTCCTATTTTTTCTATGTCTTTTATTATAACTATCCTCTGTAATTCATATTTTGAACAATTAATAAGCACATGTTCTACAGTCTCAGGTATTTGGCACTGGTCACAAAACCCAGTAGGATGTTTCCCCATTATATGAAGAGTGCTATTTAATTTAATATGCCCTATTCTTAATCTGGTTACAATAGTCTCTTCTCTCCTGTTTCCTCCCTTATTTTCCACAGTGCCAACTCTTTTTTTAATTGAGTATAAATGTCTTCCTTTTAGTTCTTGGTCCCACCTTTGTTGCCATTCTTTAATCATTTTTCCCCACACTATACTCTTTCCTTCTGATCTTGAAAGGCTGATGACTGCTTCTATACTCCCTTTTTGCAGTGCTTTCTTAGCTATTTTGTCTACTTTTTCATTTCCTATAATACCCATATGTGCTGGGACCCACATAAATATATAACGTCATCACCTTTATTCTTTATTTTTTAATAGATATACATAATATCATAAAAAACCTCCTGATGATTCTTAACCATACCGGTCTTGAGACTCTGCAGTACAGAGACAGAGTCGCTGCAAATTAAAGTTCTGTTTAACTTAGTGCATTCTATCCATTCTAATGCCATCAAAATGGCAAACAGCTCAACAGCATATACACTTAAGTGATCTGATGTTCTCCTGCTCATCTCACTCTTCTGCCTGGGAACTACAATTGCAGCACCTGTAACTCCTGTTATCGGGTCTTTAGATCCATCTGTAAAAACTTGCTTAAAATGAATGTATTTTTAGTTCACATGTCTATAAAATTCACTCACCAAATCAACTTGATTGTTTACCATTTTGGTCTGTAATACCTTTAAATCCACTACTGGAGTGTCAAACTTCCACATAGGGATACTGGGCCATACCACAGTTTTACAAAACTCCTTTCCATATACTCCCAGGTCACGTGCAGCATCATCTCCTGTCCAACCAAAACTATTTTTCCCCCCGCTCGTTTCTGCTTCTTCTTCGCCTGTGTTTTGATCTGGAGATTCTGTACTCGTTCAGGAGATGTGTAATAGCGCCCCCTACCGTATAACAGTGAAAACATGGAAAGCTGGAAAATCTCGTCAATGGCAGGGAAGCGTTTTCTCATTAAAGAAGAATACAGTGAAGACTATAAAGTGATATTTTACATTTGATTACTATTTCTGTAGCCTACCTGAAAATCTAGTTTAGACCTATGAAAAAGAATTGTTTTTCATTTGTATGTTTGTTCTGTTGTATTTATGTACAATGTACTATGTATATTATGTACTGTATTATATATACAGTACCAGTCAAAAATTTGGACACATCAATGGGAAAGTGTGTCCAAACTTTTGGCTGGTACTGTACTATAATATAGGCCTACACATAAATAATATCGGCCGATATATCAATATCGGACTTTTTTACCCCTAATATCGGTATCGGCATCAGTCCCCAAAAACCCATATCGGTCGGGCTCTAGTTTTTTTTACAGTAAATACACTTTTTTAATGCGAAGAAGAAACTTTGCTGGTGTGTTAATATATTTTGTTGTTGTTGTTGTTGTTCAAAAAAAAAAGTATAACCATATATAACCATTTAAACTAAATTGTTACACCTTTTGTGTCCGTGAACTGTGGCTTTACACATGAAATTGCTTGTTTTTTGTTTGTTTGTTTTTACATCTATTAGTTAGATTTGTCTCAAATTATTTCTGTAAAATACATTTAGCCTCTTTTCTACACTCACACACACATTTTTGTTTTGTTAGAAAAAGAATATGTAGGTTTCATAAATTTAGAAATTGTGAGTTATAAGTTTCAAATCTTCAAAGAGTTCATACTGGTAATTCTCATATTACATGTTCTTATAAATTGCATCACACTGGTTTTTGCCATAGTTCTTGAAAAATTTGACATTTCAAAGAATCTTTCAATGTTTTTAATTAATAAAAAGGGGGTATATGAAGTAATAGCATGGTAAAAACATCATTCAAAACGTTAAAAAAAATTTATTCACTAATTAATGAGAAGTTACTGATTAGATACAATATGGTTTTAGTTGAAAAATATCAAGTTATGACTGTTTTATAAGCTTATGTTCCACCAGGTCTAGACCCGGGGTCACAAAAAGTCTATACAGTTTTTTTAATGCATTCGGACAGGAACAGGGAGGATTACATTTTAGCTTAATGGGAACATTCTCAAACTCTTCTTAAATTAACAATATACACTCACCTAAAGGATTATTAGGAACACCATACTAATACTGTGTTTGACCCCCTTTCGCCTTCAGAACTGCCTTAATTCTATGTGGCATTGATTCAACAAGGTGCTGAAAGCATTCTTTAGAAATGTTGGCCCATATTGATAGGATAGCATCTTGCAGTTGATGGAGATTTGTGGGATGCACATCCAGGGCACGAAGCTCCCATTCCACCACATCCCAAAGATGCTCTATTGGGTTGAGATCTGGTGACTGTGGGGGCCATTTTAGTACAGTGAACTCATTGTCATGTTCAAGAAACCAATTTGAAATGATTCGAGCTTTGTGACATGGTGCATTATCCTGCTGGAAGTAGCCATCAGAGGATGGGTACATGGTGGTCATAAAGGGATGGACATGGTCAGAAACAATGCTCAGGTAGGCCGTGGCATTTAAACGATGCCCAATTGGCACTAAGGGGCCTAAAGTGTGCCAAGAAAACATCCCCCACACCATTACACCACCACCACCAGCCTGCACAGTGGTAACAAGGCATGATGGATCCATGTTCTCATTCTGTTTACGCCAAATTCTGACTCTACCATCTGAATGTCTCAACAGAAATCGAGACTCATCAGACCAGGCAACATTTTTCCAGTCTTCAACTGGCCAATTTTGGTGAGCTCGTGCAAATTGTAGCCTCTTTTTCCTATTTGTAGTGGAGATGAGTGGTACCCGGTGGGGTCTTCTGCTGTTGTAGCCCATCCGCCTCAAGGTTGTGCGTGTTGTGGCTTCACAAATGCTTTGCTGCATACCTCGGTTGTAACGAGTGGTTATTTCAGTCAAAGTTGCTCTTCTATCAGCTTGAATCAGTCGGCCCATTCTCCTCTGACCTCTAGCATCAACAAGGCATTTTCGCCCACAGGACTGCCGCATACTGGATGTTTTTCCCTTTTCACACCATTCTTTGTAAACTCTAGAAATGGTTGTGCGTGAAAATCCCAGTAACTGAGCAGATTGTGAAATACTCAGACCGGCCCGTCTGGCACCAACAACCATGCCACGCTCAAAATTGCTTAAATCACCTTTCTTTCCCATTCTGACATTCAGTTTGGAGTTCAGAAGATTGTCTTGACCAGGACCACACCCCTAAATGCATTGAAGCAACTGCCATGTGATTGGTTGATTAGATAATTGCATTAATGAGAAATTGAACAGGTGTTCCTAATAATCCTTTAGGTGAGTGTATTTCTGAATGTGAACATTTAGCAAAAAATTTTGAACTCTGAAAAGAAAAAGTGTTCCTTTTTAAAAATGTAAAACCCTCACCGCTCTCCAAGAATGTGAGAAAAAAAAAATTACAGTGAAGCAACCTTGTGTTTTTTTGCAGTACGCTCCAGTTGAAAGCAAGATAGTAAATGTAAGCATGACTCCGCCAGCTATTGTGCTTCCAAGACAAGTCAGCAAGCAGGAGTCTTGTCCTTTGGAGAAAGCAAGGTATTGATGTCGGAGACCCATTACAGGATTCCTTAAAATCTCTTTGATTTATCAGCCTTTAAACAGCAGTTTTAGTAATTTAATCAGTGTAAAAAGCTGTTAAAAGAAGTCACTGTTTGTACTTGTACTGAATGTTAACTTTTTCAGTGTTGGTATAATGTGATTTTAATCTGTGCGTGTCAGACCACACAGCCCTAGGCCTCGTCTCTCCCGAAACTCTGCATCATCGTGTCCGATCACCACAGTGGGTATGTTCAACTATACATGTAAAGATACTGTTTTAGATATTTTGTAGTATTTAGAGATAATTGTTTTCATATGGCATAATATGCAATGTAAAAATAGTCATGTAATGTAACTTAATGGGCCAGATTTACTAAACAGGGCAAATTAGCGTGAGAGCGCAATTACAAAAAAGCGCAGAAGGGAGTGGACAGTTCTGTGTGTGATCTACTGACGACACTCAAATTAAAGAACACAGACAGAGCCGGATCATTTCCATAATGACCAGCGCAATCTATCAGCCGCAAAAATAACCCTTTCCACGCCTTTTCAGCGATAATTTTTCACTGCGTGTCTTTAGTAAATCCAAAAGAGGGTTTGCGCTGGCGCAAGCTGTTAGTAAATCTAGCCCTATGTGTTTAAATTTGATTAATTCTTATATTATACATTATGGATGGCTGCAATAGAAGGAAGCGTACAAAATAACTCAAATGCTTCCACTTTGATTTCTATTTACGTTGTTTCTCCCTTGAGATGAGTTGGCGGGGTGGTGTGTTTTACAGCTGTGCTTAGGTTGTGTGTGCTCATTTGTGTTTGAGATGATGATGGACACGTGATAGACCTGGTGAAGGATCAACTTCCTGACCTGCAGTTATCTGAAGAGGACCGTCAGAAGAATCTGGAGCTGCTCGAGGAGGCCAAGAAAGTCAGCGATCGCTTCCTGCAGCGCAGGGGCCGACGCTCCACCTGTAGCCTTTCTGACTCCCCCACAGGTACAACATGATTACACCCCGAGTAAGGACAGCACTTCTCAAACTGGGGGCCATAGAGGGCCTTTCAATTTAAACTTAATTTAAAGGCGCAGTAAGCGATTTCTGAGAAACGCTGTTGATATTTAAAATGACCAAACCAAACACGCCCCTGTCCTAAAGGATCACATCACAATCTTGATAGCTCTGCCCCCAAATTCACGAACACGCTATAGAGGGTATGCATCGACGTCACTTTCCCGCTGGAACACACAGCAGGACTGAGTGGCAAAAGAGCCTGCTGCCTGACTGTCTTTAATAGCGGAAATGCGAGTAAAACAAACGATTATCAGTTTAAACTAAAGGATGGACTCAATATAGTGTTCCTTACAACTTACCAAAGATCCAATGATCCATGAATATTGACATGCAGCCAGGAGTCATGTTTCCTGACATTTATATGAGTCTGATATAAATACAATATAGGTAGGTCTAAATCCGGGTGATCACTTATATCAATGTTATATACAGTGGGGAGAACAAGTATTTGATACACTGCCGATTTTGCAGGTTTGCCCACTTACAAAGCATGTAGAAGTCTGTAATTTTTATCATAGGTACTCTTCAACTGTGAGTGACAGAATCTAAAACAAAAATCCAGAAAATCACATTGTATAATTTTTAAGTAATTAATTTGCATTTTATTGCATGACATAAGTATTTGATACATCAGAAAAGCAGAACTTAATATTTGGTACAGAAACCTTTGTTTGCAATTACAGAGATCATACGTTTCCTGAAGTTCTTGACCAGGTTTGCACACACTGCAGCAGGGATTTTGGCCTACTCCTCCATACAGACCTTCTCCAGATCCTTCAGGTTTCGGGGCTGTCGCTGGGCAATACGGACTTTCAGCTCCCTCCAAAGATTTTCTATTGGGTTCAGATCTGGAGACTGGCTAGGCCACTCCAGGACCTTGAGATGCTTCTAACGGAGCCACTCCTTAGTTGCCCTGGCTGTGTGTTTCGGGTCGTTGTCAAGCTGGAAGACCCAGCCACGACCCATCTTCAATGCTCTTACTGAGGGAAGGAGGTTGTTGGCCAAGATCTCGCGATACATGGCCCCATCCATCTTCCCCTTAATACGGTGCAGTCGTCCTGTCCCCTTTGCAGAAAAGCATCCCCAAAGAATGATGTTTCCACCTCCATGCTTCACGGTTGGGATGGTGTTCTTGGGGTTGTACTCATCCTTCTTCTTCCTCCAAACACGGCGAGTGGAGTTTAGATCAAAAAGCTCTTTTTTTGTCTCATCAGACCATATGACCTTCTCCCATTCCTCCTCTGGATCATCCAGATGGTCATTGGCAAACTTCAGACGGGCCTGGACATGCGCTGGCTTGAGCAGGGGGACCTTGCATGCGCTGCAGGATTTTAATCCATGACGGCGTAGTGTGTTACTAATGGTTTTCTTTGAGACTGTGGTCCCAGCTCTCTTCAAGTCATTGACCAGGTCCTGCCGTGTAGTTCTGGGATGATCCCTCACCTTCCTCATGATCATTGATGGCCCACGAGGTGAGATCTTGCATGATGCCCCAGACCGAGGGAGATTGACCGTCATCTTGAACTTCTTCCATTTTCTAATAATTGCGCCAACAGTTGTTGCCTTCTCACCAAGCTGCTTGCCTGTTGTCCTGTAGCCCATCCTAGCCTTGTGCAGGTCTACAATTTTATCCCTGATGTCCTTACACAGCTCTCTGGTCTTGGCCATTGTGGAGAGGTTGGAGTCTGGTTGATTGAGTGTGTGGACAGGTGTCTTTTATACAGGTAACGAGTTCAAACAGGTGCAGTTAATACAGGTAATGAGTGGAGAACAGGAGGCCTTCTTAAAGAAAAACTAACAGGTCTGTGAGAGCCGGAATTCTTACTGGTTGGTAGGTGATCAAATACTTATGTCATGCAATAAAATGCAAATTAATTATTTAAAAATCATACAATGTGATTTTCTGGAGTTTTGTTTTAGATTCTGTCTCTCACAGTTGAAGTGTAGCTATGATAAAAATTACAGACCTCTACATGCTTTGTAAGTAGGAAAACCTGCAAAATCGGCAGTGTATCAAATACTTGTTCTCCCCACTGTATATAAAAAATGAAGAACACGTCTTCCAAGTGGTGAATGTTTTTGTTGCAATCTTGAAATGTTTATTTCAGAAGCAGCTTGTTTATTTTCAGCTTTTGCGATTTCCCTGCTTATCAGACTTTAACATCATGTCCGCATGTCCTCAAATGTCTTGAGCACCAGCCAAAATTCCTCCTTTATCCTGCACACCGCTACAGCATATTCACAGGTCGATAAGAGATAAAGCAAAGTAATATCCAAACTTTGTCCAAAAATGGCTAATGTTGTCTTTGGGTTACAGCTCTCTCCCCGAACCCAACGCCATGCTCCTCCCCCAGACCATCCAGAAGCAGTTCTCTCTCCGCACCCTCACAACTAGGTACCATTCTGTGCTTTCTGTCACGTTTGCCTGCAGAATTCCTTTCCATGGTTGATCTAAGCTAAATGGTTTTGTTTGCTCCACCAGGTCCCGAGGTCACCGCAACTCCTCCAGCAAGTCCCTCCATAACTCAGGTGAGCGTCACTTCTAATTCCCTTCTGTATATCATTGATATTGTGTCCCCTTGGCGATAATAAATATTTCATTGTTTTTGTTTGTGCATGTGGTCAGCATCTGGAGGTACCGTCTACCCATGAACAAGAGGATACAAGTAATCCGGATCAGGAGGTTTGTGAAACTAATGTTATTCCTTCTGCTCTTCTTACTTGAATCTTCCTTCTTCAGTGTTTCAGGTATAAAACCATTAGCAAACGTGTGAATTTTCAATAAAGTCTACATATCATTCTTTTTTCCTTTTATTGTAACCAACGATGTTAGTCAAGTCCCAGTTTACTTCATCGTGACTTTTTTCTTTCTAATGCAGTCTAAAGTAGTCATTTTTGTACATGTGAAATGAGTAACAACGTTTTACTGCATTTACTCATAAAATCTGCAATATATTGAGTTGAAATGTATTGCACAAAAAAACAGTTCAAACTGACTTTTTCACCAAAATGATTCCATTGTGAAAAAGTATACATTAGCATATTTTTAAAAGAGTAACTTATTCCGAAATAATATTAAGTGTGAACTGAATGTAATTGTAACAGCCCTGCTGAAAAATCCAGCATTGCTGGTCACAAGCATAAGGTATGTTTTGCACGCTGGGACCAGCATGGGATGTTGGTGTGCTGGGTTACCCAGCATAAGGTAATTTTGCAGGCTGGGACCAGCTTGGGATGCTGGTGTGCTGCTGGACCAGCATATGTTGTCTTTTGGGTGCTGGTATGATCCCAGCAAGACCACAACAAAACTTGCGTATGTGTTACATATCATGTTCCTTAGTGTGTGTTTGTAGTTAAAGACCAAGACATTTTTGATAAATTATTCAATAAAGAAAGACGCATATTACTGGTTACATGTTTACACAGTAAAATCCCCAGTGTTAAACAAACACTGCTCAGTTTTCATATGGTCCCAATCTATAGAGAGCAAAAGTAACAATGAAGCAGTGTTGCAGTTGATTCACTCTACACATGACTGAGCATTAGTGATGACACCTACAGTTAACAAGCAGAATCACTGAAGATAAGAGAAATAACAAGAACAGACAAAAAGAGCAGAAACACAACTACTACAACTGACTTACAGCCACACAGCCTTAGATGAAATCAACTGCAAATAAAATCAATATTTCATCAGAGGATGATTAAACAACTCCAAAAACAGCATTACTATATTCACTTATTACAAACCAGTTTGGCTTTATTTCTTTCATATGGTACATGTACAAATGTTGTTGAAGCCCTTTAGTTTGGCACTTGGCCATTGACTTTGGTTGAATTAATTTTCTTTCAGCAATTGTTGAAACTTCATGCTATCACTATTTTCAACAATATTTTTCCTGACTGCACTGACATACCTTTTACTGGAATGTGCACTTTTTGGAATCAGTGACTGACAGCTGGATTTTGAAATATGTGACTTCCCAAAAAATATGAAAGTCTTTAAAAAACAGCAACTTTCAGTTTTGAACATTCATTATCAAGTTATTAACTGTCCCATTGAAAGAGCTCTTCTCATAATCCCTGTTAACAAACTGCTTATGATTATGCTTTTATTAGGCATTTTCTTGGTTTTCATATCTCTAAATGTTTTTGTTACGCAATGTACACAGGCTCTTTTTGACTGATTTTAACTTATTTGTGCACTGATCTTTTGAAACAAGAGACCATTGATGCTTTGAAATGTTTTACCAGTTTACCAGTGATTTTGATTAATAATGTAATCATAGCTAAAACAATTTCCATTCTACTGTCAGCAGAGGGAGCAAAATAAATTACAAAGTTATAACCATATAATTCAATAAATCATATGTTTTAGCAAAAACAGTGCTTGTCCCCAAAACAGTGCTTGCATACAGACAGCTGGTCTACTCACACTCAACCCCGCAAGACCATGCTGGTGAACCAGCAACGTGTTGCTTGAGAACAGCATGAATATGCTGGTCCACCAGCTAGACCAGCACTATAACAGCATGAACCAGCATGGACCTGAATGGAATCCATGCTGGTTTATGCTGGATTTTTCAGCAGGGTAGTATGGGGAAGAAGGAAGTGGGAACCGGCTAATCTTTAACATGAATTTTAATGACAAAATAAAATTCCAAACTGAAAATAAAACGTCCTGCAGCCACTTTTCAGCTGACATGAACACAAAAGAAACAACAACATAAATGCCACACATCTGTGGCATGCACTTCATGCACTTGTTTTTTCTTTAATCATTAAATTCATTCTTTTGTTTTTGTTCTTCCTCAGACCTTCACAAGGCTAGTAGAGTGGATGCCTAGCGACAAGAGAAAGGTGTCCTCTGGAACTTTAACCCCGCGTTATGCCACCGCTGTACCAGCCAGAGATCCCGCTGCGGTTCAGAAGGAGATGCCAGACCATCATGGAGCAGTGGACAAGGGGAAGAACTCTGAACACACAGCCCAGAAAAAGGAGGAGACTCCTGGCCGTGGTGTCAGTCAACCTCCAGCCACAGGGGTCGCCAAACCCGTCCCCCGACCACCCACACAGCAAGCCCCGTGCACGGCCGAAATCAAAACAATAGGGGCCTTCCCACCTCTGATGAGAGCCGTCTCCTGGGACACGGTGGGCTCCATGAACATAAGGAATACTGCTCCCAAAGGAGAGGAGAGTCTGTCCTTCCCTGACAAATCAAGGGAGTCTCTGTTTACTTCCTCTGGGTACAAGGACTTCCCTGTGCCACCTGGGACTGTTCAAAAACTGTCCAAATTGCGTGAGGTAATCCTTTGTTGTCTTTGGCCAACCTGATAACCATGCTGTTTCAATAGTTTAATGTTCCTTAATGTTATGGCTTTCTCTGAGATTTTAGGCCAGTTGGCAGAGTAAAGGGAATGTCCCTGATTTAGCGAAATCACTATTTAAAATTTGGTTTATCGTTTTCATTCCTCTTCTAGGAGCACAAACTGGTGCGTAACCAGAGCATCTACAGCACAAAGCTTCCTGACCTGAGTGAAACAGCCGAGCAGGAACGAGGTGTGATCATCTTGAGTCAGTCTGTGCATAAGCTTATTGCAGCTTATTTTTAGGGGCCAACCACAGAAGGTGCGTAGGCACCTATTGTAATCATTAGTGTTCCTATGATTATTCTTCTTCTTCCACTCTGGAAGTCTATGGCAGCCTATAGAATCGCTTGTGGGAAAGTACACAGATAAAGGACAGTCTGAACTGTCACCATAGCAAATTTGGAGTCTCTAACACAATCGCTCTACCGCCACCAGCTGTCCAAAGGTTCACTCACCTTTATGCTAATAACTTTATAATAACTTAATAACTAACAAAATTGTTTCTCTTATTCCTTGGCTCAAGACGATTCGATTGCATGAAAATTTGACGAAAATTTGATAAAAAATGTAACCAGATCATCTTCAGACCATGCCGACAAAAGTTATGAAGTCGATTTGTCAAACTGTTCTCGAATAACGTGTGAACGAATGCGACGATGAGCACGGCAAAACGAATGTGAGGCTATATCTCTGCAACGCTTTAGCGTATTCTGACCAAACTTGGTGAGTGTTATGACAACCATGACCTGAGGGTACCTTCACAGTTTTGGCGCAGTGCCACCTAGTGGTCAGGAGATATGGAAAAATGTATGTGTAACTTCTGGACGGTTTGGCCAAAAATCACAAAACTGGTCTCTTTAGATTTGATGCAGCATGCCAAGTCGAACGATAGCCAATTTTCCCATATCAGCCATTTTTAATTGTTTCGTAAAATGCTTTATTTTAAGAACACATTGGTGTATCGTTATGTGTCTTCGGCACCATGCCCTGAAGGTACTCAAAAGGTTTCGGGCCAGAGCCAACTTGTGGTCAAAAGTTATAATGAAATTTCCAAAACTGCTAATAACTTTTGATTAAATTAGCCTATTGTTATGAAACTGGTCTTAATAGATTCCTTGGGTCATGCTGAGAACATAGATACAAATTTTGCCATAGTCGGCAAAACATCCTGTCCACCATTTTGATTTCCGTTTAAAACCTACTTTTCAAACTTCTAGACCGTTGTTCTGATTTTCACCAAAATTGAATCGTATCATCTTCAGACCATGCCGGCAAAAAGTAATGGATTTCGTGTCGATAGATGAAACCTTTTTGTATACCGCATCAACAAATTTGATGGCATGATGCCAAAGTGTCTCTGAGGCTGTATCTCTGCAATGCCTTGACACATACACCAAACTTAGCATGAGTCATTGTCACCTTACTTTGACTACTCCACATCAGTTTGGTCACAGCGCCACCTATTGGTCGAAAGTGATATTCCATTAAATCATATTAATAGTGACTACATTTATGATTTTTGGTTGCAGCTATATTTGTATATATTGTTGGTTTAAAGGGATAGTTCACCCAAAAATGAAAATACTGTTCATGCCTTCATGTAATTCCAGATCTGTATGACTTTCTTTATTCTTCTTTGCAATACACAATATAAGATATTTTGAAGAATGTTGGGGCCCAGACAACATTTCATTGTATGGACAAATAAAAGCCAGACTTATTTTCAAAATATCTACATTTGTGCTCCACAAAAGAAAGTAAGTTATACATTTGGAAAGACATAAGGGTGAGTAAATCATGCAGGAATTTTCTTTTTTTTTTTTTTCTCTACAACTGAAATATAAAAAATGAATAGAAAATGAAAAGACAAAATTACATAACAAAATGTTAAAATACAAAAGTAAAACTACATCAAAATAAAAATAAAAGCTATAATAGTAAATCAATGATACTAAAATAACTTTGCTTCTACTCAAGTTCAGCTCTTTCGACAGCATATATGGCACTCTGTCTGTCTATTACCAAAGACAATAATTTTGATTCATCCCTCAGTTTGTAAAAACAAACGGATTTAAAAGCAGAAATATACAGGATTTGTTTTTTTATTTTTTTATTTTTTAAGGCAATTATATTGATTGTTTAGATTGTTGTCTTCTGTTTTAGGCAGATGAATTATTCTGGTTATGTGGTTATGTGTTTTTCTGGCATCTCACATGCATCATGCAGAAGTTAGGGTTTAGTTGAAAAATTCAATTATATTAAACTAGTAATTGATTTTATCTCATAGTTTAATGTGAACACAATGTTTGTGAAGTCTTGATCATACTTTGTATATTTTATGTAACATTTTTCCTGTTTTTACAAACAGAGGGACTATTCAACATTATTTTCTATGCTGTTTCACAAATGCTGTCAGTAGAGCTTAAAGGGATAGTTCACCCAAAAATGAAAATTCTGTCATCATTTACTCACCCTCAAGTTGTTCTAAACCTGTATGAGTTTCTTTGTTCTGTTGAACAGAAAAAAAGATATTTTGAAGAATGTTGTTAACCAAACAGTTGCTGGACCCCATTGACTTCCATACTATGAGAAAAATACTATGGAATCAATGGACTGGGTTACTGACATTCTTCAAAATATCTTCTTTTGTGTTCAACAGAACAAAGAAACTTATACAGGTTTGGAACAACTTGAGGGTGAGTAAATAATGACAATTTTTATTTTTAGGTGAACTATCCATTTTACTGTTTTGAACCCAGAACACGGGGCAGTGATGTCACTCGCTTTTTATGGGATTTAATGTGTCACTTTTTGCGGTTTAATTTCACAGACACTAGTCTATATCTCAACTTGATTTAAGTGTACTGACCTGCTTTTTATTTATTCATCAAAAAATTGAAATTCCGTGTTATACAGTAAATTCCTTTTTTATGACTGGATTCTGTCCGTGTTTTCTGCATCGCAGAAATCATAGGGCCCTATAGTTTCTATGCAATGCTTGCCGTCCTGCCCGGGCTAAAATATTCATAATATAAACAAGTCAAGTCAAGTCACCTTTATTTATATAGCGCTTTTTACAATGCCGATTGTTTCAAAGCAGCTTCACAGTGTTAAACAGGAAAATAATGCAACAGAATTTGATTCGGCTGTACAGCCGCTCTGGTGAAAACGGTGATGTCATCCAGCTCATTTCAATTATCATATAGTGTCAATGCGGGCAGATCAGTAATATAGTTGAATATTTAGTGTCCCCAACTGAGCAAGCCAAGCCAAAGCCAAAGGGTATATTAAGTATAAACACTTAATATAGGTGTACCGTAGTGATTCAGGATAAGACAAAAACATGGTTTGGCAGATGGATTCATTATGTACTCGCTAATTATATCAATTCTGTAAATTTTGAACATAAAAAGTAACGTAGTGTACCTTTAAATATGCTGTGTTAAATCTTAGTAATTGGTTCATCTCTCAGGTCCCCCCTCTCCACTCACAAGCTCTCCCAGTGAAGAGGAGGCCAAAGAGAAACCTGACGCCATGCCCAACATTTCAGATGTCATGCTACGCAAGCTCAAACTGCACAGAGGTTTACCTGGCTGGTACGCTCATAAATCCATCATTTGAACATAGAAATATCAGTTACCTACTAATAATACCCCCCCAAAAAACCTTACAACCATAACATTTTCTCTCTTTTCTTCTGTTCCCCTCTTTTTTTGTTGCAGCGCACCCCCGCTCTCAGAGAAGGAAGTTGAGGTGTGTATATTCTTGAGTTTCATTTGTATATAATTGTTTTTAGATTTTTTTTTTATTTTAAAAATGTCTTTATGACAATGAGATTATTCAACAATTTTTAGTCGTATTTGACCCTTGTTAGTTTTGGACTAAATGAAAATACAGTCCAGGGGTGCAGGAGTCATTATGTTTTCATAACTGCATGCACTAGTTCATTGTGTTGTCCACAATGAGGCTGTTTTGATTTGTAAGTGAAGGCCATGGCTGAGCCTGGCTTAGGACATGGCAATTTGATGGGTTTTAGTGAGTTCCTGTCCCCTGTGAGGAAACTAACATGCCTTTGTGAATACAATCTGCTCCCAGGATGACGCTAGTGAGGGTCAAGGGCTGGACGTACTTTCCTCTCTAATATTCAGACAATACTGGCTGTACTGCTGCCGCACTCTTTGATCCTAACTTTGAAGTTCCCATGATATCGCTGCTTTCCTTAGTCCTGCTCCAGTTCTCAAAAGCACAACCTAATGTAAAGTCAAATTGTTCATCTGTCGAGTGTATTAAACCCTACAACTGTGACAAATCAAATGTACACTACCATTCAAAAAAGTATGGTCTGTACAGTATTTTTTTATACTACTTTTCAGCAAGGACATATTAAATTGATCAAAAGTTTCCACAGAAATATTAAATTGAACAGAAATGTTTCTTGAGCAGCAAATAAGCATATTAGAATTATTTCTGAGGGCTTATTGATTTGAAAACTGATGGATCAGTTGATGCAAGTGTTTTCACAGTGAATTGATGCATTTTGTCTCTTAATGGCCATGTTTGCTGTCTTCTATCTGCAGAACGCCTTTGTGCAGCTGTCCCTGGCATTCCGCAATGACAATTACACGCTGGAGTCACGACTGAAACAGGCGGAAAGAGAGCGCTTGCTGACTGAGGAAAACACGGAGAAGGAACTGGAAGAGTTTAAAGGCAGTCTCAAGGTCAGACCTGAATGCAAACAGCCCACATAAACACACATGTTGGGAATAAACTGGAATATAGCTTGAATTTTTTTTTTTGTCTGCTGTCTGCTGCCCAGAGCACCGTGTCATTGTGGCAGAATGTTGAGCAGCGTGAGTTTTACCAGCAACTCTTAGAAACGATCGCCGTATTACATCGCCTGACAAACCGCCTCTCCAGCAGGGCTGAAATGGTGGGAGCCGTGCGGCAGGTGAGAAGCTCATCATTGCAGCGTCATAACTTCCTGTGAACTTCTAAAGCTGCGGTCACATAGTGTAGCGATGAAGCACAGCTCACACAAGAAGTCACTTTCAAGCCAAGCAGCTTTTTGTTGGTCAAAGCGGCGAGTTCACGTGACCAACTGAACCTGATGCAGAATCTGAGTGGGGAACTTTTTTACCCTCAAGATGTGTTCACTTTAACGAAATTTTGCATGCAAAAACAGGTCCATTGTCAATAGCATAGAGATATTTGAAGTTCTGCTCACTTAGTAGGCACTTTCAATCCAAGCAGCTGCACTGACCAACATGAACACGAGAAAAATCTCCTTGGGGAACTTTTTCAAGCTTACGCGAAACTATCGAATCCACAGATTCCTATTGAAATGACTGGATTTCGCCCACGAGCAACAGTAAATGTGACCTCACCTTCACGCGAAACTCCCTATCACGTACTGTAGATTCCTACTGAAATTACAGGATTTTGCCCTCAAAATTTGCCAAACAATGGTAAAATCCAGTTATTTCAATATGAATCCACGTGATCAGGAGTATTCCCTGTTGAAAAAAACAGCATATGCTGGTTAGGTATGTTTTGAAGCATGGCAGCTTGTTTGAGCTGGTTTATGCTGGTCCTTAGTTGGTCATGAGCTGGTTTAAGCTGGTTCTGTGCTGAAGCTAGTTGCTCAGGACCAGCTTAGGACCAGCACTTGACCATCTTAAACCAGCTCATGAACCAACTAAGGACCAGCATAAACCAGCTCAAACCAGCTGCCATGCTTCAAAACATACCTAACCAGGTTTCAACAGGGTTGTGTGAAGGTGTGGTCACATTTACCATTGCTCAATTTCGTGGATAAAATCCAGTCATTCCAGTAGGGATCCACACGACTGGGGCTATGTCTTCATTACCGGATACATTTTAAAACGGCGTTTTCGTTTCAAAACTATCTCCGTCCACGCTATAGTTTTCAAGCGTTTTCCAAAAGTTTCTCATCCAGACTGAAATGTTGGAAAACGCTAAATTCACCTTACTGTGTATGCATGAAACCTCATAAAAGCTCACTGAGATGATACAGACGGAACAGACATAATAAAGTTCTCACGCAAATCTTTTGGCAGGATCTATTTAGCAAAATATCTCAGCATTCACTGAAGCGTCCGGGTCGCACTCACTCACCTTTATATGTTTGGTCTAAAACGCAACTGCCCTCATGTTTTGCCGCAGGACAGAAATTGCGAGTACATTTTCTGTCATCTTTGCAGGACTGTGATATGAAGAGTGTACAAAGTAACATATTTTAGCAACTTTGCGAAAGTGAATAGCACATAACAGGCACAATAGCGGTATAAACATACATATCTATAGGTTCAATATGCATCTCATGACTAAACATGCATCATCATTTTCAAATACCTTAGTTTTCACAGTCCATACTACAACGCAATTAACTACAATTTATCCACTTAAGCGTTTTCAAAAAGCTCTGTTTTCGCAGGACAAAAACACCGTCTTAGTGTGGACGGAAGGCCAGAACGGAGAGAAAAAGATGCATTTTTCAAAATGAAAACATGTTAGTCTGGATAAGGCCTGGGAGTTTCGCATGAGGGCCAAAAAGTTCTCCACACAGATTACACTCATGTTCTAGTTGGTCGCACAATTTCACTGCATTGACTGCTTGGTTTGAAAATGACTTCTGTGTGAACCATGCTTCATACATCACTACACTATTGACAATGGACCTTTTTTGCACAAGAGATTTTGCAGAAATTTCCCTTCAGGGTCTCTCTCGGCCCCGCATTTCAAGTGCTCTTCATGTTTTCATGAGAAAACTATCCTTTGTCTTGGTGGAGTAGAGGGGGCACTAGATGGGAATGTTTATTTTCTGGCAGATAAGAGATGTTTGTGATAGATTTAGCTAAGTGTCATGCTTGCCCTTAGGTTAATGTGCAAGCTAAAGTAAACCAAAGACTCAGCGGTATGTCTGTTGCTAGTGGTGACACTATTAGGCCCTGCATGGGTTCACTGCAAGTATCATTACCTTAACTTACCATGCCTTGCTCTTACATCCCATAACTTAATAGTGACTGATGATACAAATATTTTTGAGGGTGTTGCGGATGCCTTAGAATGGTCTTATTAACACCCTCGATACTCATTACATTAATAAATGCATTTTAAGTCTACTTTTGCATAGTAGGTGCCAGTTAAGTAACCTGACAGTCATACTGGCCTAAAATGAGTATGTGACACGGATTAAATATTTGACTGATAATTTACTTAACGTCATTTAAGACATGACCCTGAATTAACATCATTGCTGGTCCAGCAACAACCAGAGACCTAGCAACTTCTACAGTATATCCTTTTTTGGGAGATAACCATTTTATTTTAAGAATATTATCCTGTATGGAAGCTTGTTTCTGCCATGGAATAAAAAGTAACATAGGTAATTGTAACTGTTTACCTCACAATTCAGATTTTTTTTTAATTACATTTGCGATTTTTATATCTCGCAATTCTGACTTTGGGCCAGATTTACTAACAGCTTGCGCCAGCGCAAACCCTCTTTTGGCGTTAAAAAACTACTGTCAGGATTTACTAAGGACACGCAGTGAAAGGTTCTGAAAAGGTGTGGATAGGGTTATTTTTGCGGCTGATCTGATTGCATATGCATTTGTAGGAGTTTCCCTTCAGACGCAAAATTTAAAGAAAAGTATTTAAATTAATCATGCAAGGTGATTTACTAAGGTTTGTGCTCGTCAGTTTACTGGTGTTTGTGCCATTATTTACTGCCCAAAAAAAGCATGTCTTAAACCAGACGTTAATTTGCGCTGCTCTTGGTAGATTGTGTTGGTCATTATGGAAATGATCCGGCTGCGTCTGTGTTCTTTCATTTGAGCGCCGTCAGTAGATCACACACAGAACTTTCCACTCACATCTGCGCTTTTTTGGAATTGCGCTCTCACACTAATTTGCCGTTTAGTAAATCTGGCCCATTATTTCTTGCTATTGCAAGATTATATCTCGCAATTCTGAGGAAAAAAAGTCTGAATTCTGAAATAAAGTCACAGTTACCTTTTTTATTTTTTGACTAAAAAACCCAGTGTTCTACAGATGCACAGTACACAGTGGATTGTGCGTATGATAATGTGCCCTTGGTTTGGCCATGGCAGGAGAAGAGAATGAACAAGGCCACTGAGGTTATGATGCAGTATGTGGAGAATCTGAAGAGGACGTATGAGAAGGACCATGCTGAGCTGATGGAGTTCAAGAAGCTCGCCAACCAAAACTCCAACCGCTGCTATGGGGGTTCAATAGACACTGGAGGTAAAACAGCTTTGAAGCCATCATCCAGGACTTCAAAACCACAGTTGTTTTCCCCCCAAAACATGCCTGTTCATGTTTCATATTTCACTTATGCATTTCATACAGATGATGGTGTTCCACGTACATCAAGATCCATGTCTCTGCAAATGGGAAAGGTAGGCAGAAGTCTGTTCCTAAAGAATTCAAAAAAAAGTTTCTTCCAACTAAAACAGGAAGTTTTTTTAATGATCAATAGCTTTTAGTTTACAATTAGATTTGCTTGCTAGTCAGATTAAGGCAGTATTAGGAAGAACATTTTCATTGGACACAAATTTGGATATGCCTCAAAGTACAAGATGACACTTGTTAATGGTGAGACTGTAAGTCATGTAGGAGGACTTGCATTACATTTTAAATAAGTACACTGCCGTAAAAATGTAATTGCTGAACCAAAGGTGCTGCAAACAACCATTAAAAATCCTTTGTTTTTAATCATGTACCAATAACATCAGTAATGTAGATCAGAGAGGGAGAGAATGTGAGTAAAAGTGTTCATATAATGAAGTATTTCGTTTCAGAGAGTGTGTCTTTGTCTCTCTTAAGGCTTTGCCCAGACGGAGAGTCAGTGTAGCTGTAGTTCCCAAGTTTAATCTACTCAACATCCCCGGGCAGACACCGGCCGCCGCTGGCCCTAACATTGCACCCGGTGCACTTCCTGTGGTGGTGAGTCATATCTCAAGTGCACTGCCTTGTCAGCTGTTATGTTGTAGCCTGTCAGCAGACACGTGTAATTAATGATGCTTTATCTTTAAGTTTCCTACATGTGGCATATTATCAAGGTGACCATTTGAGGCCAAAGCCATTCATCAAAATGAGACCTTCAGGATTTCTTACTTGATTGTATTCTGCTTTTGTTTTAAGTGTGAGGCAAACACCATTAAGAATGGCAGTTCGTCAGACCCTACACAACAAGATGTGCCTGACAAACCGTAAGTCACTGCCTTTCTCGACTTTGCCGCCACATTCCCCATAAACTGTGTACATGATCATGCATTCATCAAGTTATGCTTTGGAACTGTACTGTACTCATAGACAACCTAGGTCACCTCAGTTCCCATTCAGTCGGTCACTTCTGACGCCACGTCGGAGACCCGCAAATAGGAATCTCGCTAGCGAGAGCCAATCTACTTTAAATGTAACTAAACGAGCCAATGGACATTGGCATGCAATGATTGCACCAGCTGCTCATGCCACGCAGCGTGTGCAGCTTTTTGCTTCGGAGCAGAGTGGTGGATGGTTCGTCCTGAAATCACTCTCTACAAAGCAGTGCAACTGACTGAGCCAGTCGGTGTTGCTGTGTCGGCACAGCAGCGGGTCGCGTGATACTTGTACTATACTTGTGTCTCTCTGTTTTGTTTGTAAGAGCAAACACAAAGGCTGTTCTCACAGCTGGTTCAGTGCGCTAGGTGGAGAGCACTAAAAGGCCGTTCTTACAGCTGGTAAGAGAGCCCCTTCTTGTGAGAGAGCGCACGTCAGGCTGCACTACTTCCCTGACTGTTTCGACCGACCGTTCCCCCTGCGTGCTTCAGCACCAAGGAGAGCGTCCTTCTAAAAGAGCTACACAGATAGAGCCAGGCCTCCTCACTCGGGGAATCAGGTAAGTGTTGCACAGCACGCTCACACCCCGCTGTGGGCCGCCTCCACGAAACATCCGCCCCAGCCTGGTACCTGCATTCCACCTCGCTGCCCCAGGGTGGGTACGCCGGTGGTCCCTTTGGTCCCGCTTGTATGGTCTCTGCGAGCCTGGCTAGCGCTCCCCAGTCTGTCTCGCTGGCTCACTCGGACCATCAGACTCGGCTATGCGATTCAGTTCGGCCGGCATCCCCCCAGGTTCATGGGCGTCCGCTTCACTCCAGTGAACGCCACAGATGCCCATGTCCTGCGTGCGGAGATCGCAGTCCTACTGGCGAAGGACGCGATAGAGCCGGTCCCTCCAGCCAATATGAAGACAGGGTTTTACAGCCCGTACTTCATTGTACCCAAGAAAACCGGTGGGTTTTGAGCTCCCGTCGTATGTCGCAACTCGTCCGCCATCTCTTCCTCTGGAGTCAGAAGTGTCTGAGGTCGCTTTGGGCCATTCATGTCCCCGGTGTGCTCAACCGTGTGGCCAACGAGCTATCACAAGCTGTGCTCCCGGGAGAATGGCGACTCCACCCCCAGGTGGTCCAGCTGATCTGGAGACAGTTTGGGGAGGCGCAGGTCGACCTGTTTGCCTCCCCAAAAACGTCCCACTGCCGGTGGTTTTATTCGCGGATGCACTCGCGCGCAGCTGGCCCCGGGGCCTGCACAAATATGCGTTTCCCCCAGTGAGCCTACTTGCACAAACCCTGTGCAAAGTCAGGGAGGACGAGGAGCAGGTCCTGTTGGTGGCGCCGTACTGGCCCAACCGGACTTGGTTCCCAGAGCTAATGCTCCTCGCAACAGCCCCTCCCTGGCAGATTCCTCTGAGGAAGGACCTTCTGACTCAGAGACGGGGCACCCTGTGGCACCCGCGTCCAGACCTCTGGAAACTTTCTAGGTGGTTCTAGGTGACTTACCCCAAGAGGTAGTTAACACCATCACTTCGGAATGAGCACCGTCTACGAGACAGGCTTATGCCTTGAAGTGGAACCTGTTCGTCGAGTGGTGTTCTTCTCACCCGAAGATGTTCGATTGTGTCTGTGCTTTCCTTCCTGCAGCAAGGGTTGGAGCGTAGGCTTTCTCCCTTCACCCTCAAGGTCTATGTTGCTGCAATATCTGCTTATCACGACCATGTGGAAGGTAAGACGGTTGGGAAGCACAACCTGGTCATCAGGTTCCTCAGGGGGGCGAGACGGTTAAATCCTCCTCGACCTCCCTTTGTACCCTCTTGGGATCTTGCTCTGGTGCTCCGAGCACTTCAGAATGCCCCATTCGGGCATCTGCAGTCAGCAGAGCTAAAGATTCTGTCTAATTGCTGCTGGCTGCACTGGCCTCTATCAAGAGGGTAGGGGACCTGCAGGCATTTTCGGTCGACAAATCGTGCCTAGAGTTCGGGCCGGGTGACACCCACGTGGTACTGAGACCCCGGCCTGGCTATGTGCCCAAGGTTCCTACCACTCCCTTCAGGGACCAGGTGGTGAACCTGCAAGCACTGCCCCCGGAGGAGGCAGACCCAGCCCTGGCTTTGCTCTGTCCCGTCCACGCTCTGCGGCTGTACGTGGATAGAACGCAAAGCTTCAGGACCTCAGGTCAGCTCTTTGTCTGTCACGGAGGTCAGCAGAAGGGAAAGGCTGTCTCCAAGCAGAGGATGGCCCACTGGATAGTGGATGCCATCACCTTGGCTTACCAAGCACAAGGTGTTCCCTGTCCGCTCAGGGTGCGAGCACACTCTACTAGAAGTGTTGCAGCCTCCTGGACACTGGCACGTGGCGCCTCGCTGTCAGATATCTGTAGAGCTGCGGGCTGGGCGACACCCAACACGTTCACTAGATTCTATAGCCTACGTGTAGAGCCGATTTCCTCCTGTGTTTTCACCTCAAACGGGTAGAAGCACTGAGAGGCCCTGGCTCTTGTCGGCTTGCTGCTCCCTGAAAGTGGCGCTTATATTCTCCAGAAGCAAACTCTGTCGAGTCCTCCATCACCCTCGGTGCCGGACGTGGCGGAGCGTCTGGCATCAGGCCCTTTGCCGCTGAATCCTTGAGAACCGGTACTGGGCTGGGGTTATATGAGTGACCCTGCGGGGATCCCATATATTTTTCCACGGTCGCCCCTAAACGGAAGCCCGTGTCTTTCCCTTGGGAGAGGTTTTCCCTAGGTTTCTCATTTGTACTGCATCTGTACTACAAGTGAACTTATAAGTATACTAGTAGTTTACTATTTTAATACAAGTAGTACATTTTTTAGTTTATGAAAGTACACTTTGAAGTGTACTCTCAGTAAACTACTAGTTTAGTAGTTTATACTGCAAATATTCTTGTAAGTTTTATTTAAGTGAACATAACATTATACTTATAGTTTACTATTTATATATTATTTTTGCACTTTCAGTATACTACTGTTTAAATGTAGATATTATTTATCTGTACTTGAAATATACCTTTAACTGTACTTTAACTAATTTTAAAAACGTTTTATTATAGCTTCATGCATCCTTTTTTATCAACACTTGAATGTGGGTAAGTTTCATAAAGAAAGGCAACATTTTAAACAAAAAGCTGAAAAAAACGCATTTTTGTCAAAGACTACGCCTTGATCAGATTCAGAACGATGATCAAAACATAGATGGAGTAGATAGTCCATCAGCACCCCAAAGCATGCTGTTTAATGTTTGATGATCGCTTTATTTTACGTTTGCGTGAGCAATCTTCTATCACTTGTTTCAGCTTCTTCTTCTCCTGTATTTTGATCCGGAGATTCTGTACTAGAAAATGTGTCATAGCGTCCTCTACCGTATAACAGTGAAAACATGGATAGCTGGAAAATTCAGGGAAAGAGTAAAGTAGATTTTAAGTAAATTCCTATGTAAACTACCAGTGGACTAGCCTACTCAAAAATTCAGATACGCAGAATTAGGAACATATCTGTTTTATATCAATATTCTAATCAATATTTTCAAACAATGTAAGTTTAATAAGACTGTATGTAAAACTATGTAAAAAAGTATATTTAATAGGCTGCTCAATCAAACAATTAAACACAATTACAAGCCAAGTATACTTTGAATACTTAATTATACTTTTAAGTATATCTCAATCAAAATATTGAGTACAAGTATAAGCCAAATATACATAGATTTTTGTCAGTATAAATCAAGTATACTTAAGTGCAATTTTAAGTATATTTCTGAGAAGTATATAAAAAGTAGACAAAGTATACTCTCTTATTTTTAGTTTAAAAGAAGTATACTAACAGAACACTTGAATAAACTTCTTTTTCGTAAGGGTAAAGAAGCTTATTTACCTATTAAAAATAAAGGTTCCTTCAAAAAGAACCAATGAGGTTCATTCTCGTGTTACACAGCACGTTTGAGCTTCCGCAGGAACCAATGAGGTTCATTCTCGTGTTACACAGCACGTTTGAGCTTCTGCAAGAACCAATGAGGTTCATTCTCGTGTTACACAGCACGTTTGAGCTTCCGCAGGAACCAATGAGGTTCATTCTCGTGTTACGCAGCACGTTTGAGCTTCTGCAAGAACCAATGAGGTTCATTCTCGTGTTACACAGCACATTTGAGCTTCAGCAAGAACCAATGAGGTTCATTCTCGTGTTACGCAGCACATTTGAGCTTCCGCAGGAACCAATGAGGTTCATTCTTGTGTTACACAGCACGTTTGAGCTTCTGCAAGAACCAATGAGGTTTGCTCTCGCGTGTCAAGAGCTTCTGAGCTTCTGTCTGTGTTCGCTGATCAATGTTTAAATGTAAACAAAAGCCTAAATTAAATCTGTTCATCATATAAAGCGATTGAGTCATTTTCTTCAGAAAATTTTTACTAAACCGCTCAATTCATATGGATTAGTTTTAAAGAACCTTTTGTGCAATGGAAATAAAGGTTCTTTATTGGCATCAATGGTTCCATGAAGAACCTTTAATTTCCATAGAACCTTTCCATTGCACAAAAGGTACTTTATAGTGGAAAAAGGTTCTTCAGATTATACAAATGTTCTCCACACTAAGAAAAAAAAAATGGTTCTTTTAAGAAATGTTCACTGAAAGGTTCTTTTGGAGAACCACATTTGCTGGTTCAATGGCATTGCTGTGAAAACCCCCTTTTGGAACCTTTATTTTTAAGAGTGGATCCATGGAACCGCAGATGCCAATAAAGAATGCAATGCAAATAAAAGATTATAACTTACCAAACCTTCTCATTTTTCTCTATGTGCTTAAAATAGCACACAAGAATCCCACAAAAGTCCCCTCTGCAGTCAATTTTACATCCTATTTTGTGATTGAATCTAAACATTTGGACAGGAATGTTTGACTAAAAGCAGTCATCAGTGTCCGACCATATTGTTTTAGTAAGAAAAGGCAAAGTGCTCGTCACCGTACTGTCATATCCAAATGCCGGGTTTTAACTCAAAGACAGACAGACAATAACAATCTGTTAACATGCATGCTATATTTTAAACCGAGTGCTGTTTAAAGACCTCCCAAAGGACATGTTTAAACTTTTCATGTCACACCTTTGTCAGAGCTGCAGTGGTATGTGTGCCATGTACCTTTCAGTGGCATTTAAGAATCTCCTTTAGGGCAGAGGTTATTTTTGTTATTATCTGTGGTTATGGTCTGAGAGAGCTGTTGTTCGCACACATCTGCGTAATGGCAATTTTTTTTATTGCTCCATCTCTGTCTCTCCTTTCCTATGTGAAACAAAGCAGTGGAAACCCTCTGACGGAGCAGGAAAGTGAAGCAACGCCAACCAAAGTTGTCTGCAGTCCAGAGAAGATTACAGAAGAGATCAAAGCCAAGATTGAAGAAGAAGCGTATAATAAAGGGTAACACCCATGGAACTACTGAATGCTTAAATTGTGCATAATTGCAAAACATTCTCTGGAAACAGTGCCATTTCCGTTCCATATAGTGGAACCGAAACAACATTTATGGGAACGTTCATGTCAGATTTTGTTGCTGATTTGAGATATGTTATTTAATTGTGAGTTCGGCAAGCAGTTTTTGAGATTCAGGTTTCCCCCATTCAAATAGATAGGACTTGGCCTTGGATGCTGAGTGAACAGACTTTCCTTGAAAGGGACTTTGGTATTAATAGACTGTTAGGTTATGGTTAAGGTTAGTGGAATAAGTTGACATTTAGTTACTTATAGTCAGTAGAATGTCTGTAGGAGGAGCATCAAAATAAAGTCTTGAAGTTTCCCAAAATTCAGACAAAAATAAGTCAACAAATGTTTTACCTTTAAAAGGGTGATTTTTACACCATATCCCTAGTCCTAAATATGTTGGGTTTCACTTTATTTTAATGGTCCCTTTAACACATTCTGCTGACTATAAGTAACATTGCACCTACATGTCTACTAACTCATTAGAGTGTTAGTAGAGTATTAGTAGACTGGTAGGGTTAGGGTTAGTAGAATAAGCTGGCATGTATTTACAAAGTTACTTATAGTCAGTAGAATGTCTGTTGGAGGAACATCACAATAAAGAGTTAGCAGATATTAAGCAGACAGTCTACTAATACTCTAATGAGAGTAAGCTGACATGTAGTTGCAAAGTTACTTACAGTCAACAGAATGTTCAAAAGGGACCATCAAAATAAAGTGTTACCATAGGTTGCTACAGCTTTATTATAGCACTACATTATTTCAACCCTGTTTCAGTAAGTTTGGAATTCATGAACTGTAGGCTACTTAAAATTTGAATAGACATCTGAGTTTTGGTTTGCTTTATAATGACTCATACACTGAATGTTACAGATGCAAAAAAACGTCAGCTTTATTAGACAGCAAGCAAATATTGGACCGCACCACATTACAGTCGTTCTTGTGCTTTATCCCAAGAATTATCATTTTTCTGAAAAAAACAAAAACAATTCTCATATGAGAGTTGAACTATTGAGCTTAATGAGGCAAACATACACTAGTGTTAACCAGCCAGTGTTCAAAACGATCTCCTTACCTTAGCACGATTCACAACAGTAAGCTTGTAATAATGTGTTATAATTTGAGTGGTACTGGTGGGTTTCCGCAGGAAATTCGAGCATGTCGCCGTTCATCTTTGTGTCATTACGTCACGTCTGTATACATAAAGAAGGAGTCCGGCTAGTAGTAGTATCGTGTGTGTGGATGCTGCAGGTGGCGGATCATTTATAGCCTTTTCTCACAGCAGCTGGAATAATTAAACGTATCATTTTGATGGTGGATTGTAATCCAGAAAGATCCAAAGGACAATCATCAGTGACAACTGGAGATTCACCCACAGTCAAAAACAAAAGATTAGACTGTACGGAAATTGAAATCTACAGGTAAATCTGGCCCTTGATGTTATATGAGCTAAGCGGTCGTTAGATTTAATCACCGTAGGTAGCGCGATTTATTGTAATGCTTTTTTTCTCAGCTGGTCAGAACAAAAGTGGCAGGCATGTTTGTTACTTGTTCAGATGACATTTTCTGGTGAAAATTCTTGTTTTGGTCATACTCCAAGACGCAGAATCTGTGATTCTGAAGTACAGTATCCACAGCGGTGCGGTGACTGACAGCCACACATACTCCTCAAAACATTAGATTCATCCGCGCTGAGGAGCCGCGCCGATGCACAACCCACGTAAAGATGATAATTCTGCAAATAACTGCAATTACAGGTTTCAAACAGAGATGGCGACAAAGAGGCAAAACTTATGGACTGCAGCTTTAATGTGTCCTTGCTGAATAAAATGATTAATTTCTATAAAAAAAAAATTAAAAAATCCGTAATTACAACTTAGAGTAATGTACTTCTGTTTTACTTCTGTCATTCTTTTAAATGTGAATAAACCATAATTTTTAAAGGGGTAAATGTCAGGATTAAACAAAGACAAATTCTGCATATTCTCAGAAGATTCATAGAGCATTTTGGGGAAAAAACTCACATACACCACAAAAGCATATTTTGATTTCAATAAAAGCTAAATGGCACGGCATGCTGCATAAATGTTTGCTGAAAATGATCTCATTTAAGCTTTACAAAACAAAATAAGTTTCTACAGTACATGAATGAATCTACTGTATTATAATGAACTTCACTGTAGATACCAAGAAGGACTGAAGAGATGTAAAGAACTTCAGGAGCTGAAGGAGGAGGAAGAGAAAGCAGAAGAGAAGCAGGAGTCTGAAGAGGAAACTACAGGAAATGCTGAAAAAGACAGGAAGTCTAATAGGTCATTCTGACTTCAAAGTGTTTGGCTGTCACATCATTTTCAACAACTCTCTAGTCATGTTGCTTTTGTGCTTTATTTCAGCAGGTTTGAGGAGGCATTAGAGTTCGTTGACCGGATATGCCCAAAATTCTTCCGACGGAATCGGGTGCTTTGGATTGTCCTCACCCTGTTCTTTGCTTCATTCATATTGGTCAATGTCATAAACTTCTTCAGTAGCCGCTACAGTGACAGCGGAGACACGTCTGCGGAGAAGTCCGCCATTCCAGGCAAGAAGAAGTTTTTTGGACTGAATGTAGGGTCGAAGACACCTGCCCCAGAATGACACAGCTCATGTTGTTTCTACGAGTCTTTCACACTGCATTTAGTGAATAGCAGAACTACCTGTTATTGTTTAGGGACCAAGTGTGCTTAGATGACAAATCAGATGTGCATTGAGAACTTATATTACTTGAGGTTGGGAAAGTTATCGCGGAGAAACGTTTTATGCGACTAATGTCACATTTGATATACGATTATACCACTCAAACCTTATGATTAAACTTCTCAGGTTTTGTGAAATATATATTTGAAATATTAACTACGATATTTAATACAGAATTTGGTATAGTTGTCTATGTTGTTTATTTGAATTGACATTCCAAGGTAGATCCTGAAGTGCAATATTTTGCGACTGGTAGTTGACGGTTGTGTGTGGGCTTGTGCCTTCACTGATTTTAATAGTTCAGAATTTTTCACAACTTTGAAGAGCACTTTTAACTAGCATGAACGAATTCATATTTGCACATGTGTGCTTGTGTTTACTGTTGTGCCACTTCACCTTGTAATAAAGGTGCTTGAAAATCACACGTGCTTGTTTCGAGAGTACATGCTCCAATATTTCACAATACAGTAAATAGGGGAATTTAATAAAAAAATGCATAAAGTAAGTCATAATTACAACATAAAACATTTAAATTATGAGATAAAACGTCATAATTATGCCAGTGATGTACAATCAAACTTTTTATCTCATAATTTTGACTTTTTATGTCGCATTTATGACATAATTATGATTTACCAAAGCATGATTTGTTTGTTCTTATGTGGTACAAAATGGCTTCCATGATCAGTTTATCTCATCATTTCGACTTTTTATGTCATAATTATGACTTCTACTCACTTAAAGGTGTTTGAAAACCAGACGTGGTTGTCTCTAGAGTACATGTGCTATTTATTGCTCCAATGTTTGAAAATTATGTTTTCACATATGCTAATGGAAATGAAATATCATCTACATAATTTAAATATGTAGCTGAAAAGTAAGTGCCATTTAAACGTTACAGTGCAACAATATTAATGGTTAAAAATGAGTTATTTTCTTTGTCCAAAATATTGAAAATTCTTTTCTGTTTATTGTGGTAAAATATTGTCAGGTTCTTTCCAGAAAAATTATTTGCTCATTTGTTCCAAGTCACTTCCTGGCAGTGAGATGATGATGCTGTATGAGTGTGTGTGTGTGTGTGTGTGTGTTGGAGAGATGTTTTGCCGGAAGTGGGATAGAGCTGTGTCTGCGTTATATCACAGGAAGTTAGATGGACATCAGCCCGTTAATAAGCAAGCACAAGGGAACGGGAGGAAATTGTCCATTTGAGAGACCAAAGCCGAACAAACAACTCAAGAGGTCACAGAGATCTAAACTCATCGTCTTCATAAACAACAATCAATTCAGAGCTACTTGACAGGGTATATATCATAGACTTGCTTTCCCACAAACACACTTCTTCAGATTGATAAATGTCACATATATAAAGAGTCACTGAAAATATAAAAGCGTTTTGTCACTCAACCTAATGTTGCAATATTACTGAACAGGTCTCTATTGGGTAACACCAATAAAAATAAAAACAGTTCATACAGATCAAGTTTTTCATATCTAAATGAGCAGTCACAACAAATGTACAGTATGTGTAATTATTTCCCATATGACAGTACATTTCTTTAATCTCATGTTTTCCTCATAGATTGCTAAATAGAGACGTTTGCTCTTCTCCTGCTTCTCAAATTATTGTGTCAAGAAAAAGACCCCAGTAATTTCACATACATCTCTAGAGTTTTAGAACAAATGTCTCACACTCTGCCATGATACCAAAAGTCAGAAATATCCAAATGTCCCTATTTCTGCCATCGTAAATATTGCATAAAAAGTCAAAATTATAAGATACTAAGTCATAATTATAAATCTAAATTACGAGAGAGAAAAAATTGGCTTATGTCATAATTTAGATTGTCATAATTATGACATTTTAACTAAATTAATTTTAATATCATAACTAGGACTTATCTCATAATTTTGACTTTTTGACATAATTATGACTTTTACTAAATATCTCTTAATTTCAGCTTTTTGTAATAATTTTGACTTTTCATCTCATAATTGTTTACATCTATGTCATAATGACTTAGTATCTCAATTTCGACTTATGTCATAACTATGACTTTGTATCTCAAAATTTAGACATTTTTATGTCATAATTTTGACTTTTACTTAGTATCTCATAATTTTGACTTTTTGGCATAATTATGACTTTTACTTAATATCTCTTAATTTCAGCTTTTTGTAATAATTATGACTTTGTATCTCATAATTTGGACTTTTTGTCATAATTATGACTTTTTATCTCATAATTTTGACTTCTTATATCATAATTATGACTTTTGATCTCATAGTTTCAACTGTTTTTATCATAATTGTGATTTTATTTCTTATGTCATGAAAATTGTTTTCCATATTGATTGAACAGGGAGTTTAGAAAAATATCTGAGACAAAGTTGGGTTACACTTTATTTTAAGGTGTCCTTGTTACAGTGTAATTATACATTTTAATTCTGAGTAATATTAATTAACCACATGCACCACTATGCGATTAGGAATAGGGTTTGGTTGAGGGTCAGTTGCATGTAATTATGCATCATTTACTGTTATTACTACAGTAAGTACATGTAACAAGGCCACTGTAAAATAAAGTGTATGATATTGAAATGCCTGGAACATTTTCCTCCGGTTTATGGATTTCCTGCCGTAAGTTACGGAATTCTACCACACTTGCCACGACACAAAGGATGGAAAGGTTTGACTGTGCGCTGCAGTGCGTCAGCAGGTCTTCAGTCATCACTGGGTGTTTTCATGGTGAAAACATTCTCGCCTTGGCCTGAAGCAGACTCCTGAAGAGCACGCTCCCTCATCAGAGATGCCAGCGCACCTCCTGTTTCCTCTTCCCCACTGCGGCGGATGGTCATGACACTTTGTACGGGTCATTTATGCAATAACCGCCCCTCTACGCACAGGCCGCCCCCCTGGGGAGTTTAGCCTCACTATAACCTCTCGGCTTGGCACTCAGGACACATCCCTGATCACACTTTGCTCAGAAATTCAGAGTGAGAAGACTTCACCACCATGGCAAGAGTCCGGATGATGATGATGATGATGATAACGCATTTCAATAGTTTTTTCATGTCTAGTCTAACTTTTGACATCCATTTGGTGAAAGGTAAGGGCATTTATTCATCTTAATTATATTGGATGCATACTCTTTCTTTATATTGAGTGCCTAGATTATATGGAATGACTTTATAAATGACTCAGAACCCAAATGTTGAAAATTTGGTGATTTTACAACTTTTGACTCACCTTTAACAGATTGTTACACAAAATGGTTGTTAACTAACTGCATTCTATTTCATTTTTCCTCCTCTAACGGACAGTGCACCCTAAACAAGCCGTCTCCGGTGTGACTGAAGTCTCCATTGGAAATAAATATGCCTTGAATGCATCGGCAGCCAGAGATCTCTGCGAGCATCTTGGTCTGAATATTGCAAGCAAAGCGCAGGTGGCAGAGGCCCAGAAACACGGTCTGGAGACATGCAGGTACAAACTGTGCAGTGCTGGACCACTATATATAATAACACATTCATTTATCAATTTAATCAACATTCTTCTTTTTACATCTCAGGTTCGGGTGGATAGACGAGCAAATAGCTGTTGTTCCCCGAGTTCAGGTTAAAGCGAGCTGTGGCAGTGGCAAGACTGGGGTCGTCGTGTGGCGTGCGGATCCCAGAAAAGAATTTGATGTGTTTTGCTTCAATTCAACAGGTAAAATATTTGACATGACTGTGAATTATTGTTAGGGTTACGGATTCATGATTGGCAATCACACATAATTTTGTTCTTAACTTCTTCAAGTTCCCATGAAATCAAAAGTTTTTTGGCTTTTAATATGAATATGTTAGTCTTACTGTTATCTATAAGCTAGTGTGCTCCAAAACAGTGACAAAATTCACATTTTGAAGATATAAGCATTCAAAACTTAGTCTCTCACTCTCACTCTCATTTTGATGACATCACTCTGCCCGTCAGCTTCTCATCAGATTTTCATCAGTGTAAATATGCTTTCCATTGGGGCGAATGAAGTCTGGTTTTCACATTATTGTAATTTCCATCTAAACTGGTTATATTTCTCAAGCCTAGTAGTGACATTCATCCGCACCGTCACAGAGCCGAAGCACAACCAAAACAATGTTCTTCCGCAAAATGCATGCAGTTTTGTTTTTTAACCGCTAGAGGGATAATGTTACACACTGTACCTTTAATTAATTTTTCATATTCCGCTTGCACGTGATAGTTATTTGCATTAAAACCGGCTTAATCCTCTCCATTTAAAGGCTGATCCCTTGCATTCACATCAAGATGCTCAAGTAAAGCAAAGTGTGCCATTTTCAAAACCAATTAAAACACAATTAACACTTTTATATGCGTGAGTATTATTTGATTTATTAATTATTGCTCAGAAATAATTCATACTTTTGTGAAGTCACTAGTTAGACACTAGTTATGTTTTTAAAAACTGTCTTTTTAAAATTTCTAGCTTGCATGCATGTGGGTTCAGTTGGTGCAATATTTCAGAGCAAATTTAGAATTTGAATCGAATTTTAATGCAAACTTAATGACAAATCATTAAGGTTCATACACAGATTTTCTGCACAAAGATGTGTGTGAATGCATGGGTCCCATTGATTGTACAGTAAATTAATAAAAACAAGCCAATACGTTTTATGTACTCCTTTCCAAGTTTGTCATTTCGCAGAAAAATAAAAATGCTAATTCATACTTTTGTAGTCAGTTAGTTATTTTATTGCCAATTGCCGTGTTTTTAAAAATGTCTAGTTTTTAAGGCCACTGACTGTGATTTTTTTTGCGTCCATGTGGTTTCATTTCATTTTTAGAGCAAATTTAGAATTAAATTTGAATGTAAATGTGATGATGAATCATTAAGGTTCATACACAGATTTTACGCAGAAATATGTGCATACGTGTGATTAGTGAATGAGTCCCATTTATTGCAAATTTGCATTGATGTCCAACTTTCTGATACACATTTTGGTAACACTTTAGTTTAGGGTTCAATTCTCACTATTAACTAGTTGCTTATTATCATGCATATTACTAGGATATTGGCTGTTTATTAGTACTTATAAAGCACATATTAATGCCTTATTCTGCATGGCCATATTCTACATCCCTTAATCCTACCCAATACCTAAACTTAACAACTACCGCATTAACTATTAATAAGCAGTAATTAGGAGTTTACTGAGGCAAAAGTCATAGTTAATAGTTAATAGTGAGAATTGGACCCTAATCTAAAGTGTGACCCACATTTTTTGTATGTACTCCTTTCCAAGTTTGTGAGTCATTGGGCAAATTGTTAGTGTGCCAAGGAAATAGGAAATTCTGGATGTGACATCATCACAGATTGGTTTCCTATGAGGGCCAGGGATGTGGTAAAACGGAAGGCAGCGAATGGGATGAATTGGCAAATGCCCGATTAAGGCAAATGTAACCACTGAGATACGCTTGAATTTGTTATGTAACAAGCCTGAATTGGTTCTGTTTGCAGATTTTGAGGCACAAAACCAGGCTGCCACAACCATACACCAAAGGACAACAAGAAAGCCACTCACAACACATGCTTTTCCCACTGCTCAAGCTAGAGTTCATCTGAGGAAAACCCCATCATCTAAACAACCTTCCTCATCGCCTCC
This sequence comes from Coreius guichenoti, assembly GCA_039654105.1. Lineage (NCBI taxonomy): Eukaryota > Metazoa > Chordata > Actinopteri > Cypriniformes > Gobionidae > Coreius > Coreius guichenoti. The sequence goes on from CM077168.1 coordinate 6,121,493, forward strand.
GCTCAGTTCCCTTTCTTCATCGGTTCCTTCTTCACTCTCTCACAGTCCCTCCGGTAACCACATGGATGATAAAGGGGAACATCTACCCATGAGCGGCACCACAATGGATGGTAAACTCCTGCTGTTTTCATTATATGAGCATATGACAGAAGTTATTGTTCAGTTAAAGTCGGCATGAAATCAACATTGACCCTATTTATTTTGTTAGTGCACATTACTAGTCTTGTGGTAAACAATCCATGCAAGTTAAAAAAAATTCTGGTAACACTTTATTTTACGGTTCAATTCTCACTATTAACTAGTTGCTTATTATCATGCATATTACTAGGATATTGGCTGTTTATTAGTACTTATAAAGCACATATTAATGCCTTATTCTGCATGATCATATTCTACATCCCTTAATCCTACTAATACCTAAACTTAACAACTACCCTAACTATTAACAAGCAGTAATTAGGAGTTTATTGAGGTAAAAGTTGTAGTTAATAGTGAATATGTGTTCCCCATACTAAAGTGTCACCAAAATTCTTTATTCAAAATCTGAAAATGTACTTCCCCTCCACAATGGCCTTCCTTCTCTGATGATGTCAGTTTGACGGCCTGGGTAGAACTTCCCTTCCAACTGTCGATCTGCCGTGAGCTTTGACAATGAGCTGAATGGAACGCCTTCTTTTCTAGATCCAATCAGTTCCCAGAGGGAAAAAACAAGACATGCCCTCAGTTTTTCTCACTCAATATTCCGTTTCACTTAGAAAATATGTCACAATACTGAAAGCGGTCGCAACTTTTGGTTCACACAGACTCTAAAGTCGGTATGAAATGGAAGTTGCAATAGTCTATTGTTGCAATAGTCCCTATTGTGATGTATATTCGAGTGAAAAGTAGGGCGGGACTTGATTTTGTCCATCAGGAGTTGATTGGATCATTAAGGAAGGGAAGTTATTTTGATTAAAGATTATGAGGGCATATATATATATATTGTTGCTGAGAACAGTGTTCAGACATAATGACTTCCTTTTATCAGCTATTGCTTTTGGATATAGATTTAGACATGATCAAACACACCATAATGCTTATTTACATTCCCTTCCATTTGTAACATACTGTACATACAAATATTGTCTATTTTGTATATTGTCTATTTTTATATATTTTTATTATCTGTGTCTATTATTTTTATTATCTTTTCGTTGTCAATTCTGTCTGTGCTGTGAATATTATATATATATATATATATATATAAAATTATGTAAGTAAACACAAAATAAAAAAAAAATAAGAATTGTCGATTTTGATTTCATGGTGACTTTAAACACAAAAGCTGTCTTGTATTTACTGTTTTCTCTTTTCTTATTTGCAGCTGTTCCAGCTGCCTTACTGATCACAGTCACCTTTGCAGTCATGCTTACTGTATTTATAGCACTGTACTATTTCAAAACGTAAGTTCTTCAATTTTAACTTTATCCAAATGTTTTCAAATATAAAGTTAAAGCTGCAGTCTGTAACTTTTTTTGGTTAAAAATGATCCAAAATCAATTTTTGAGCAAGTACATAACCAGCCAGTGTTCAAAACGATCTCCTTACCTTAGCCTGATTCACAACAGTAAGCTTACAATAATGTGTTATAATTTGAGTGGTACTGGTGGGTTTTCGCGGGAAATTCAAGCTTCCGCCGTTCATCTTTGCGTCATTACGTCACGTCTGTACACATAAAGAAGGACTCCGGCTAGTAGTAGTATCGCGTGTGTGGATGCTGCAGGTGGCGGATCATTTATAGCCTTTTCTTACAGCAGCTGGAATAATTAAACGTATCATTTTGATGGTGGATTGAAATCCAGAAAGATCCAAAGGACAATCATCAGTGACAACTGGAGATTCACCCACAGTCAAAAACAAAAGATTAGACTGTACGGAAATTGAAATCTACAGGTAACGCTAATACACACTAAATACACGTAGTCACGCAATGCTGATGTTGTTAATATTAACAATTTGAGAACAAAGTATAACAATAATAATAATAATTCGCACAGTTTTATGTGATGTGAGCTAAGCGGTAGTTAGATTTAATCACCGTAGGTAGCGCGATTTATTGTAGTGCTTTTTTTTTCTCAGTTGGTCAGAACAAAAGTGGCAGACATGTTTGTTACTTGTTCAGATGACATTTTCTGGTGAAAATTCTTGTTTTGGTCATACTCCAAGACGCAGAATCTGTGATTCTGAAGTACAGTATCCACAGCGGTGCGGTGACTGACAGCCACACATACTCCTCAAAACATTAGATTCATCCGCGCTGAGGAGCCGCGCCGACGCACAACCCACGTAAAGATGATAATTCTGCAAATAACTGCAATTACAGGTTTCAAACAGAGATGGCGACAAAGAGGCAAAACTTACAGTCAGCTTTAAGTTCCAAACTTCAGAGCAAATACCTGGAATTCCAGAGACAATTTTTAATTAAAGACTATTTCATTTATTGAAAAGTTTAAATCGTGAGATTAAACATGTTTTTTAATCATGTCCATTTACAGATGATATTCAGTCATATCAGTAGCCTAATAAAAATAGCAAATTTCTACAATGAAATTGGTATCCAAAACGATCCCAGTCTTGGCTGCCATATGAGTTCTGACATGTTTCTACAGGAACAGACCCTGCAGGACGCAGTGTGACGGCGAGCAGCAGAAGGAGTACATCGAGACGGAGGTTCGGGAGCACTGTAGTAAGAAAGACCTGCAGAAACCACAGGACGAGCATGTGGAGGAGAACGAGGAAGAAAACAACAGCAGCGATTCTACAGACCAGCACTGACCTTTCTGCCTGTGTATTTATCAGGACATCATGTGATGTGATGGCTGAGACTTAAGTATTTGTGTGTGTCATGATGTTGTAGTTTTGTAATGAAGAACAAAATGGACAATGGACATTTAATTCAAATGAATTGTTCTAAAAGTTATGTATTTTATGTAAGATATGTATATACACTACAAAAGTTTAAAATAATAGATTTTTTAATGTCTTTGAAAGATGTCTATTCTCATCAAGGCTTTATTTGATAAAAAATACAGTAAAAACATCAATGTTGTCAAATATTATTACAATTTGAAATAACTGTTTTCTATTGTAATATATTTTAAAATGTAATTTATTCCTGATGGAAGGATGAGAATATGTGTGTGTATATATATAAATATATATATATTCTCATTCATATAATGGAAAAAACATTACATGGAAAGTAGAACATAAATGGAAAGCACACACAAAATACAAGATAAATTATTTACTAAATTTTTCAGCCATTTATAAAATTGAAACATAAAAGGAAAAAAATATATATATGCATATTGATCTTACTAAGTTAATTCAAGGAATACATATGCTGGCCTCAGAAAACAAACTACAGGCACTGCATCAAATAAAACAAAATGTTTCACACATTAAAAAATATTCTCAAAAGAAATTCATTCAAACAGTGCATTATGTTTCCCTTTTTAACATTATTTGCTGCATTAATTAAAATGGGCAACCATGTGTGATGTTTTTTAAAGTTTTTTTTTTTTTTTTTTTTTAATTTAAAGGTACACTATGTAACTTTTGGGCCTCTAGTGGTTAAAAAAAAAAAAACTGAACATTGTTTTGGTTGTGCTTCGACTTTGTGACAGTGCAGATGAATGACCCTTCACAATAGATAATGCTTGACAATGAACTCCGAAAGCTACACTTTATCTGTTCAATAAAATACCGTACTCACCTGTTGAGTAATAAAAACACCATCTCCGTGTCGCGTTTACAACATTTCAAATCCCTCAGTTCTCGCCATCTCTGAAAAGCCAAGCTAATGTTGATTCTTGTTTAATTATGAGCTTTGTCACGTTCTCTTTTTGCCAGCAGACTCTCCTCTGTTCAGCATTTGTTTAAAACGGGTGATTTCCCAGAGGTTGGAGATTTAGCTGCTCCATGTCAACTTTGTTGTGACAACAAACCTATGCCACTCCCACACCATACACACGTCAAAGTAGCCGGAGAAACTTTTCTCTATTTATGGATATAACGAGACACTCACAGGCGAGTGACGTGACGTTTCATGCGAAAAACATCCTGCCTGGTCTAACAGAGGTCTATATAAACAGAGGCTTACCATAGTGAATCAGTCAGGGCTTGACATTAACACCCACTAACCCGCCAAATGCCGGTGTATTTCAGCAGTAGTGTGTAATGCAGTCACTTCTACTAGCCACTTTGGCGGGTTGAATTTTATATATAATATATACATTTTTCAATTGTAGTCTTTCAAAAAGGCATCTAAAATAATAAACTAAGTGCAATGTAATGTTTTCAAAATATTGATTTTTCAATATATAGCGATACTGACATATCTGAAACGCTTCCAATACTCATCTTCCGTAGAATAGACACGGAGTACCAGCTGTGCTTTCTCTCATCTTTCCAACAGCAAGTGACACACAAACCCTCCTCCCCTCACTCACTCGTTTCATTTGCTCCGGATGAATATTGTTGGTGTTACAGGGCTTGAATTTCGGCGTGGGATTGGGCATATTGTGCATCATTTTATTCATTCCCACAGATTTTGTGCTCACACCCAAAGTGCGTGCACATAAAGCCTCCTCTCAGTACTAAATTTAGTTCTTTTCCACTTAAACAGTCAAATCCACACAAAATATGTCAAAATGCCATTCTTGGCGAGTATTCACGTAAACACAGTCAGTTCTGTTTTAAGTGAACGTAAACAGTTGAGAAAGAAAACGCATGTGTAACAGTATAATGGATCTGTGCGTCAGGTCTTAAAGTGACAGCAGCCTAATATTCCTGCTGCCAAATTATGAGATAATATTAAAAATATCTATATGGCAGTTTTTTACCATGGTATCAATGCCAAAATTGTGGCCAGTGAAAATGCTGAGTGGCTAACTTTGAAATACCACTAGCCACAGTGGCTGGTGAGCAAAAAAGTTAATGTCAAGCCCTGGATAAGGGTAAGACAAAAACACGTTTTGGAAGAACGACTGATGATGTATTGACTCATGATTTAAATTTTGATCATTCTTAAGAAAAAAAAGCTACATAGTATACCTTTAGTTAAATTTTTCTATTACTGAAAGGACAGTGGAGACTTAATTGTAAATGAACTGGCGTAGGGTGCGAGATGGGCAAGATGTGCAAGTGGTGCGAGAGTTACTGTAGGATTATGTTTGGTTCTGCAGAGCAGCGGTGGAATGTTCCAGACAATTTTTATTGCCACAGAAGCATCTCAGTGTCTGCCTGACAACTAGGCTATATCCAATTGCACATGTACATGTATTGAGGATATAGTTCACAAATATCCACAGGGGGGAGACACTGCCCATGTAATGTAATGTCAAGAATGCCAAACCCTTTTTGAAACGCTCATTTCAAGGCATTGCATAGGCAGACAGCGGTGTTTACGAGAAGGCTGGGTATTAGAAATATGAGAAGCGGAGCAAGACCAGATAATAAACATTACATTTGGATCCCTGTGCATCCATTCCTACTGTTTATAAAAATAGCAAACATGCATGTACAGTATATGTGCACAGAGGGCTTAGCAGAGACATATTGGACAGCTACTGCGACACAACGACTTCTGACTTTACGGCATCTACGAGGAAGCTGAGTTCATTACACATTGTCTCGTGCCTGTAGGCCATGCGGATCTGGGCTACATTTGTCCGCCGAATGTCATTCCCCTCTGGTCCATCTTTCAGGTAATTGACCCCAAGGAAGTACTTTTTCTCCTGAGGAAAATGGCAAAGTGGCTTCAGTGTTTGTGCTGAACAAATATTTTCATAAAATGTTATGAATTGAGGATGTGCACTACCTCATGGGAAAGGCCACTCTGCAGGACGCTATTCCTAGCGATCTCACACACGTCACATGTGCTCAACTTCCACAGTTGGGCTGCAATAGCGTACTCCTCCATTAAAGCCTCCTGCAGTACACACATAATAAAACATAATATGTAATTCCAGCACAATTTCTCACAGAGACTTGTGTAGGCTGGAACTTTGAAATGGCAATTAAAGTAAATTTCATTTAGCTAAAAATGTATTTATGAATGTTAATGGAATTTTTAACAGTGCTTTAAACATTCATAAATACATCTTTAGGTAAATTAAACAATGCATTTTTATTTAATTTTATTTACATTAATTGCCATTTTGAAGTTCAATCCTGGGGTACATAAATCTGCCTTTGAGAATTACATGCTTTTTAAATATGCAGTAATGAAACCAAAATTAATAATTCTTGTTTTTTAATAAAATATTGCAGTATTTATTATAAATGATCGGTAACATTTTAGTTTAGTCTCACTATTAACTAGTTGCTTATTAGCATGCATATTACTAGGATATTGGCTGTTTATTAGTACTTATAAAGCACATATTAATGCCTTATTCTGCATGGCCACATTCTACATCGCATTGAAGTGATTCCTAATATATTTCAATCAATTCAAAACCATCATGGCGAACAGTGCGCATCTGAAGTCTCTCAGCGGAAGGAAATAATCCATTATTTATCGGCTTTAATATATCGGCCAAATTTTCTTATTGGGTCAATAACGATAACAGTAAAAATGAACATACACTATAATATTGCCAAAAGTATTGGGACACCCCTCCAAATCATTGAATTCAGGTGTTCCAATCACTTCTATGGCCACAGGTGTATAAAATCAAGCACGAGGCATGCAGACGCTTCTACAAACATTTGTGAAAGAATGGGTCGCTCTCAGGAGCTCAGTGAATTCAAGCGTGGTACCGTGATAGGTTGCCACCTGTGTAATAAGTCCATTCGTGAAATTTCCTCACTACTAAATATTCCACGGTCAACTGTTAGTGATATTATAACAAAGTGGAAGCAATTGGGAACAACAGCAACTCAGCCACGAAGTGGTAGGCCACGTAAAAACACAGAGCGGGGTCAGCGCATGCTGAAGCGCACAGTGAATAGAAGTCGCCAACTTTCTGCAGAGTGAATAGCTACAGACCTCCAAACTTCGTGTGGCCTTCAGATTAGCTCAAGAACAAGTTTCCATGGCCGAGCAGCTGCATCCAAGCCTTACATCACCAAGTGCAATGCAAAGTGTCGGATGCAGTGGTGTAAAGCACGCCGCCACTGGACTCTAGAGCAGTGGAGACGTGTTCTCTGGAGTGACCAATCACGCTTCTCTGTCTGGCAATCCGATGGACGAGTCTGGATTTGGCGGTTGCAGGAGAACGGTACTTGCCTGACTGCATTGTGCCAAGTGTAAAGTTTGGTGGAGGGAGGATTATGGTGTGGGGTTGTTTTTCAGGGGTTGGGCTTGGCCCCTTAGTTCCAGTGAAAGGAACTCTTAATGCTTCAGCATACCAAGACATTTTGGACAATTTCATGCTCCCAACTTTGTGGGAACAGTTTGGGGATGGCTTCTTCCTGTTCCAACACGACTATGCACCAGTGCAGAAAGCAAGGTCCATAAAGACATGGATGAGCGAGTTTGGGGTGGAGGAACTTGACTGGCCTGCACAGAGTCCTGACCTCAACCCGATAGAACACCTTTGGGATGAATTAGAGCAGAGACTGCGAGCCAGGCCTTCTCGTCCAACATCAGTGCCTGACCTCACAAATGCACTCCAAAAATTCCCATAAACACACTCCTAAACCTTGTGGAAAGCCTTCCCAGAAGAGTTGAAGCTGTTATAGCTACAAAGGGTGGGCCAACTCCATATTAAATCCTACGGATTAAGAATGGGATGTCATTAAAGTTCATGTGCATGTAAAGGAGGACGTCTCAAAACTTTTGGCAATAAAGTGTATATCGGCTGATACCGATATGGTGGCCGATATATTGTGCATCCCTAGTTAGAGCATTATTTAAAATACTTCAGGTAAATGTTCCTAAATCGGGTTTTCACAGTTTGTTTTGCTTTCATTTCTGGTTCCCCTAAGAGCCTTTCAGTGAACAGTTCTAAAATGAACCATTTTCCCTTATTATGAATCTGAAAATCTAAAGAACCCTTTCCACTATAAAGAACCAATTGTGCAATGGAAAGGTTCCATGGATGTTTAAGGTTCTTCATGTAACCAGCAATAGCAATAAAGAACCTTTATATGAAAGAGTGTCTAAGATGGTTGTTGTTTGACCTTGGTGTAGTGGAACTGCAAGGGGTCGTCAGTGGAGAGGGACACACACAGGCCTTTGTGTAGGAACTCTCGCAGTGGGTTCTTGGAGTATTCCAGGAACAGACTGTTGTTACTCAGAGGGGACATGGCAATGGGCACTTGGGCAAGATAATACAGGTACTGCAGCACAGGACTCTGGAAAAAACACACACATATGTTACATATGATAGCTTCCATCTATCATTTCACATGTTCAGTTCGATCATCAGATCAAATGCTCTGATCAGGCTCTTAGATCCGCCTGCTTCTGTACAGCATCAGAGGCTACATTGATTCTGGGCTCATCACTAACACAAGTACATAGTCAAATCAAGTGGTAACACACATCACATCTGCATTTGCAACATTAAGGGGCCAAGGATCTGAACTCTTTCGGAACTCTTTTCCTCTTCTTTGCTGCCACCATCAATTAAAGTACAAGATATTTGCTCTCACAATTAATAGTTATCTTTCATCTTGTCAGAATGATGACTTTGAACTAAATTTCAAAAGCGCACTGCATAATTTTCCTGATTTTAAAGTGCCGCTGAGCACTGTAGTTTGGACTAATCTTCTACTTCTAACCTTTTTCAGGTTTAATCCATGAGAGATGTTGTCTGCGGTGAGGAAAGCTGAAACCAGGTGGGTGATTGAACCAGCTTCTCCACAGTGTGGACGGAACTGGAAGGTACTAAGACCACGTTCCCTGTGAAAACACATATATGTACAAGTTGAAAACACAATGTAATAGGCCCCTTCTTGTTGCAAATATAATGTCAAAATAACAAATTATAGAGGAAATTTGAGAAATAAATACAATACACACTCACGGCCACTTCATTAGGTACACCTGTTCAACTGCTCGTTAACACAAATATCTATTCAGCCAATCACATGACAGCAACTGAATGCATGTAGACATGGGTCTGAAATCATGTACTGTCTGAGTAGGTACTACATTTGAATTTGAATTTACTTTGCGACCGTTAAAAAGTATGTTCTATATAGTATTAATATGGGTAGTATGAAAGAAATTTGGACATACTACATCCGCCATTTTGTTACTGTCACGTGACCTACCAGTGTCAGTTGCATTGTTCCACTGCCCTTTATAAATCCTCTCCCATGGCCTCATGGGATAGTAAAGTGTCCATTGAATGCGCACTTCAGAATCTCTGTGAAAGTAGTAGGTCATCCGGGGACTTTTCACCTACTGTTTTTTGAATACTACATATTCGGACATACTACTCTTTTGCTGTACAGTTTTTCGCATACTATATAGTAGGAAAGTATTCAAATTCAGACGCAGCACAGGTCAAGACGATGTTCAAACTGAACATCAGATTGGGAAAGCAAGGTGATTTAAGTGACTTTGAACATGGCATGGTTATTTGTGCCAGACGGGCTGGTCTGAGTATCTCAGAAACTGCTGATCTACTGGGATTTTCACAACCATTTCTAGGGTTTACAGAGAATGGTCCGAAAAAGAGAAAATATCCAGTGAGCGGCAGTTCTGTGGCTAAAAAATGCCTTGTTGATGCCAGAGGTCAGAGGAGAATGGCCATGGTTTGAGCTAATAGAAAGGCAACAGTAACTCAAATAACCCCTCATTACAACCCAGGTCTGCAGAAGAGCATCTCCGAACGCACAACACAGCCAACCTTGAAGCAGACGAGCTGCTGCAGCAGAAGACACACCAGTGCCACTCCTGTCAGCTGAGAACAGGAAACTGAGGCTACAATTCACATGGCAAAAAATCCAAAACCGGACAGTAGAAGATGGGAAAAACATTGTCTGGTCTGATGAGTCTCGATTTCTGCTGCGACATTCAGATAATAGGATCCATCAACCGTTCATGCTGCTGCTGGTGGTGTAATGTTGTGGAGGATATTTTCTTGGCACACTTTGGGCCCCTTATACCAATTGAGCATCATTTAAACTCCATTCATTTTGTCCTTCCCTTTATGACCACAGTGTATCTTCTGATGGCTACTTCCAGCAGAATAACGTGCCATGTCACAAAGCTCAAATCATCTCAAACTGGTTTCTTGAACATGACAATGAGTTCACTACTCAAACGGCCTCCACAGTCACCAGATCTCAATCCAATAGAGCAGCTTTGGGATGTGTTGTATCGGGAGTTTCCAGCACCATGAAGAATTATGGCAGTTCTGAAGGCAAAAGGGGACCAAGGTGGTACTAGCAAGGTGTACTGTACCTAATAAAGTGGCCGGTGAGTGTATATTGCTAAAGAGACAAAATGCACTATGACAAGCATCAACATCACAGCTGCTATAAGGTGTTCAGAAGGCATGTTTCAGTCCGACCATGATTTTGTGGTCTTTTTTCTGATTTTTAGGGCCTAATATGACTTTGACTTGATTTTTCTGCAGCTTTTCTAAAAGCAAATTGTTCTGATTTGATTACAGTGAAAACCCACCAATTATCATGGTGTACTTATGTAATTAGTGTTACTGACAGTAAGATTACAGTTAATATTTTTGTGCATAACTACTGAATTTGTGGTTCTGGTCCCTCTTGCACAATGCACTGGTGAAACTAGCACAAGTACTCATAATTCTGCTTTGCCAAAAATACAGAATTGTGTTAGACACAATAGCTTGCACACTGTCATTAATATTATTTGTAATCATTAATTAATATAGTATGTAATCAGTCAGTGACACTGATTATATACTGTATATCTTTACAATATAACAATTACAGTGGGGAGAACAAGTATTTGATACACTGCCGATTTTGCAGGTTTGCCCACTTACAAAGCATGTAGAAGTCTGTAATTTTTATCATAGGTACTCTTCAACTGTGAGAGACGGAATCTAAAACAAAAATCCAGAAAATCACATTGTATGATTTTTAAGTAATTAATTTGCATTTTATTGCATGACATAAGTATTTGATCACCTACCAACCAGTAAGAATTCCGGCTCTTACAGACCTGTTAGTTTTTCTTTAAGAAGCCCTCCTGTTCTCCACTCATTACCTGTATTAACTGCACCTGTTTGAACTCGTTACCTGTATAAAAGACACCTGTCCACACACTCAATCAAACAGGCTCCAACCTCTCCACAATGGCCAAGACCAGAGAGCTGTGTAAGGACATCAGGGATAAAATTGTAGACCTGCACAAGGCTGGGATGGGCTACAGGACAATAGGCAAGCAGCTTGGTGAGAAGGCAACAACTGTTGTCGCAATTATTAGAAAATGGAAGAAGTTCAAGATGACGGTCAATCTCCCTCGGTCTGGGACACCATGCAAGATCTCACCTCGTGGGGCATCAATGATCATGAGGAAGGTGAGGGATCATCCCAGAACTACACGGCAGGACCTGGTCAATGACCTGAAGAGAGCTGGGACCACAGTCTCAAAGAAAACCATTAGTAACACACTACGCCGTCATGGATTAAAATCCTGCAGCGCACGCAAGGTCCCCCTGCTCAAGCCACCGCATGTCCAAGCCCGTCTGAAGTTTGCCAGTGACCATCTAGATGATCCAGAGGAGGAATGGGAGAAGGTCATGTGGTCTGATGAGACAAAAATAGAGCTTTTCGGTCTAAACTCCACTCGCCGTGTTTGGAGGAAGAAGAAGGATGAGTACAACCCCAGGTGGAAACATCATTCTTTGGGGATGCTTTTCTGCAAAGGGGACAGGACGACTGCACCGTATTGAAGGGAGGATGGATGGGGCCATGTATCACGAGATCTTGGCCAACAACCTCCTTCCCTCAGTAAGAGCATTGAAGATGGGTCGTGGCTGGGTCTTCCAGCATGACAACGACCTGAAACACAGCCAGGGCAACTAAGGAGTGGCTCCGTAAGAAGCATCTCAAGGTCCTGGAGTGGCCTAGCCAGTCTCCAGACCTGAACCCAATAGAAAATCTTTGGAGGGAGCTGAAAGTCCGTATTGCCCAGCGACAGCCCCAAAACCTAAAGGATCTGGAGAAGGTCTGTATGGAGGAGTAGGCCAAAATCCCTGCTGCAGTGTGTGCAAACCTGGTCAAGAACTACAGGAAACGTATGATCTCTGTAATTGCAAACAAAGGTTTCTGTACCAAATATTAAGTTCTGCTTTTCTGATGTATCAAATACTTATGTCATGCAATAAAATGCAAATTAATTACTTAAAAATCATACAATGTGATTTTCTGGATTTTTGTTTTAGATTCCGTCTCTCACAGTTGAAGTGTACCTATGATAAAAATTACAGACTTCTACATGCTTTGTAAGTGGGCAAACCTGCAAAATCAGCAGTGTATCAAATACTTCTTCTCCCCACTGTATATCATTGTCTATTGTCCCTCTCCATCACTCAAATAGGTCTGCCCCATATCTTTTCATTGCTTTTAAACTCTTGTATGTAAATCTGACGGTGTTGAAGTCCTGATACTCTGTATGGTATGTGCACCTCTGCTCAATTTATAATGGAATTCACTGCATTACAGCGGCAGGACAGTTGAACACATTGGAATTATGGATTTTGATTAGCTAATAGGCCCTATTGCTTTCCCCACTGAACGATTTTGCAGAAAAATTGTGGAAATAAGTAGTGCTGCCAACAATAGTTGACCAAATGTGAGGCTTGGTCAACCACATTTTAATTGGTCAGTTGGTTGCAGAAAAATAAAGCAGGCAGTATGTGGAAGTGACAAAGTTACGCAGTCCGTAACGGACAGATCGTTAACATGACTGGTCCATGTGTTAATTATGTTGGACAGGAAATACATTATATGTCGACCTCAAACATGATTATTTGAAACATGCAAGTGGTAGACTAAGGTTAGCCACTTTTTTGGCTGCTCGCTCTAACATTAACTAGGTAAACGTGCGCTATTATTAGGTGCATATCAAAGTATTCATGCGGAAGCTAAATTAGTACTGCGCTTACTGCATGACATGTAATGATGTGCATTCACATTTATGCATTTAGCAGATGCTTTTATCCAAAGCGACTTAGAAGAGAGGAACAAAGCAATTTGTCAAGGAGTCACCAATATTCAATGCAAAGCAAGTTAGAGAAGAGCAGAAATGCAGAGGTTTTTTTTCTTCATTTCTCTCATCCACTATACTAGTACGGAGATGACGAGTCAGCATTGTCAACTTCATCTTTGCAGCCGACACGGACTCCAAAAACAGTCAGACAGTCTCCTATCAATTTTTTTTCCCAACACGATCATTACTTTTGCCGGTGCACTGCGGCAAGCTTTATTCTCGAGCGCTTAATTTATATTTTTTATAAGGCTCATTATTATGGTTTAGTATTTCTCTGTAATGTAGAACAATTTTAGTGATGTTACATATAATATTCTTTTTCAGCCCTGAACCTAGGGGTGGGCGATATACTTAGACACGATTAACCGGTAGAAATTCGTCTCCAACACGGTTGCGCTCATGTGACGTTGCAGTGCTGTGCGTTCACGAAAGCTTATCATTTGCAGGTGTTTTTAGGCATTGCGGTTTAAAAACAGGTGATTTTAAACCATTGAAGCGCAATAAGCAGCGAAAGACAACCCATTTCAGTATATGCACGTGCTCTCTGAGAGACTGAAATTAAATGAAATGAAGCCGCTGCCCATTGAGCGTGTGAGAACTGAACTGCTTTTTGTAGAAGTGATTTTTGCCACCTAATTGGGCTTGAATGGTTAAATACACATACCTATGTGTCAAAGTGACATTGATTTGCAAGTAAACACAGTCATTTATGTCTTAAGTGAATGTTAACAGTTGAGAGAGAAAACACACAAGTATATTGGATCCATGCAGTTGGTCTTAAAGTGACAGCATCCAAATTTACCGGCTGTCGTTATTAATGCTAATCAAACACCAACAAAAAGAGACACTCTCTCACTGCTCTTGACTGAATCACTTTTGTAACTTTAATAAGAATAAAAGTATATTTAATTTACACAGTAAAGACTATGCATTTTTATACATTTGATTATTTTATACATTTTATGTAGCATTTCTAGTGCTTGAAGTTTTTCAGATAGGTCTATTTCATTGTGTCTGTTTTATTTAGTTTGTTTTCTTTGCTCTTTCGTTATCACTGTTTATTTGTCTTCAGTAAGCTTGAGAGTTCTTTTAGGTTAGTATTTTTAAATATTGAAAATGGTGATAAGAATTATGAAATTTCAGTGGTATCAAATTTTGATATCATAAAAACCTTATTTAAAGCAAAAATAACTATATTGTGACATACATCGTTATCGTGAAATAAAATTACTCCTTTCGTGATATAAGATTTGGTCATGTCGCCCAGCCCTACCTGAAACTTTTATATATTTTGTATATAGTAATTAAAATATTATCATAAAATAGCGACTAGTCAACTAATGGCTTAAATGAATGGCTACCAGTCAACTAGAAAAATCTTTGGTCTGGGGCAGCCCTAGAAATAAGACAAAAATGCAAGCTGGATGACTTTCTATTCAATTCAGTGATCGCAAAATTACGAAGTCCTGAAGGGATCAGAGGATGGCCAGAGGGGCACAGTAAAAATCCTAGGGTGGCACACTAACACGTACATAGAAAAAAAGTAGTAACCTGCAGTTATTTCAAAGATCTGACTTGATCTATCTACTTCATTTGATTTCATTTGTCAGCTTGACATAGTCGGATGAAATGATTTTTTTTAAATGAAGCCAGTTAATTTAGATTTTTACCACATAAAGCACATAATTTAACTTTTTCTGCAGCATTTACTGTTTCTTGCGATTGTATTTCCTGTGTACATACATTTATACCTCTTCCTGACCCCACTGATCCGGTCCATAATCCATCCTTTCTAAAGTGGAAAGATGATGTCAGTTTGTTCTACTGACAGATTTCCACAGGCTTTAACGGTTGTAACCCAATATGTGTGTATTCCTGATATAGTGGTATTTATAGATGTCCTGGTGCATGATAAAACACTCACACATGCAATTGGAAACCTTTGTTCTTGAATGCCTTCCAGTACTAATTCAAGGTTTATTAAAGCCTGAGGGTATAACAGAAGATCTTGCAAATATTAAAGTAATCTCTGTTTACTTCCCCCTTTAGTGCAGACATATTGCCCTATTGTTATGGGATGTAGCCTCTCCCTTCAGCTAATGGAATTTTCCAGTTGGTGTGTGGAACAGATGTAATGGGAACACATACTTCCTGAGGTTGTTGAGGACCATGATGTTGGCATACATGTGGAAGAGGTAGTAGCTGTAGGGTGGGTTGTCATCTGTTGTCCATTGCTCAGGCTTGGGGCTCTTATAAGAGAACATGTGATCGCTATGCTTGGATTCATCATCCACACTGTCAAAGCCAGTCACCTGAGAAAGAAGGGACATCCAATGAGGGATGTGTGATAAAGTCTTGCAAAATGATTTATTTGAAGCGCACCCAAAGTTCTAACATTGCAGTACCTATAATCATGATATAATCAAAACTACTTTTTATATAAAATATGTACACTATATGGACAGAAGTATGTGGACACCAGCTTCCACTCCTCTGAGAAGGTTTCTACTAGATGTTGGAACATGGATGCAGGGATTTGCTCCCATTCAGACACAAGAGCATTAGTGAGGTCAGGCATTGGTCAGAGGTCTGATGGCTGATGGGGGCCTAACTCGTGGTTGTCATTTTAATTAATCCTTGAAAATATGTTGAGTGGGGTTCAGATCTGGGCTTTGTGCAGACCAGTCACATTTTTCATGCTGGAGCAAAAAAATATCCTCCCTACACTTTTTGAAATGTTGAAAGCACACAATTCTCTAAAACGTTATTGTATGCTGTAAAAAAAATAAGATTTGCATTCACTGGAATTACTGTATTATTCAAACCAGTTAATTAGAACACATACGTTTAGCCATGTGATATTTCAAACAGTTACATGAATTTTACATGAAGTTCATTGATTAAAAATCATCTATTATGAACCTTGAACTTACATATTTTAGAAATACATGGAGCTCTTTGTGCTTCTGAGGATTCACTGTAGCCTCAAACAGAGGAAGGAAAATGTTCTCAAGCATCTTGGCAAAATTAGGAATCAATTTGCGTGACTTGAAAATGTCACTGGAAGAAATAAGCATAACAACATAATTATAAAACAAGATAAACTTTCTGGAAAATACTGAAAATATTTAAAATTAATGTAGCTACTTACTATATTCTGGGCACCTGAATGATCCAGCGCATATTTGGAGAGTACACTTTGTGCTGAATAAACCAATGGGAGAGACTTTCCCACTCATCAGGGGAACGACCATAGATGGACAGTCGTGGTTCGGCATGCTGATACTTGCTCTCCTCCAAATCATGTGCTACTTCCTAAAAGAGACAAAAAGACACTGAAGACTTATAAATGAGAAATATATGGGTACAACAAAATTAAGTTATAAAATAAAAGACGTAAATGTAAAAGTTAGCTGAACTTTACATTTACCCTAAATTTAGAATGTCTCTGTGTTTGCACTCTCTTGTCTTTGAAAAGTCCCCATGAAATCAAAATGAAAGTGTTTTGGCTTTTAGTATGAATATGTTAGTCTTACTGTTATTTACAGTGGAGAGAACAAGTATTTGATACACTGCCGATTTTGCAGGTTTTCCCACTTACAAAGCATGTAGAGGTCTGTAATTGTTATCATAGGTACACTTCAACTGTGAGAGACGGAATCTAAAACAAAAATCCAGAAAATCACATTGTATGATTTTTAAGTAATTAATTTGCATTTTATTGCATGACATAAGTATTTGATCACCTACCAACCAGTAAGAATTCCGGCTCTCACAGACCTGTTAGTTTTTCTTTAAGAAGCCCTCCTGTTCTCCACTCATTACCTGTATTAACTGCACCTGTTTGAACTCGTTACCTGTATAAAGGACACCTGTCCACACACTCAATCAAACAGACTCCAACCTCTCCACAATGGCCAAGACCAGAGAGCTATGTAAGGACATCAGGGATAAAATTGTAGACCTGCACAAGGCTGGGATAGGCTACACGACAATAGGCAAGCAGCTTGGTGAGAAGGAAACAACTGTTGGCGCAATTATTAGAAAATGGAAGAAGTTCAAGATGACGGTCAATCTCCCTCGGTCTGGGGCACCATGCAAGATCTCACCTCGTGGGGCATCAATGATCATGAGGAAGGTGAGGGATCAGCCCAGAACTACACGGCAGGACCTGGTCAATGACCTGAAGAGAGCTGGGACCACAGTCTCATAGAAAACCATTAGTAACACACTACGCCGTCATGGATTAAAATTCTGCAGCGCACGCCAAGGTCCCCCTGCTCAAGCCAGCGCACGTCCAGGCCCGTCTGAAGTTTGCCAGTGACCATCTGGATGATCCAGAGGAGGAATGGGAGAAGGTCATGTGGTCTGATGAGACAAAAATAGAACTTTTTGGTCTAAACTCCACTCGCCGTGTTTGGAGGAAGAAGAAGGATGAGTACAACCCCAAGAACACCATCCCAACCGTGAAGCATGGAGGTGGAAACATCATTCTTTGGGGATGCTTTTCTGCAAAGGGGACAGGACGACTGCACCGTATTGAGGGGAGGATGGATGGGGCCATGTATCGTGAGATCTTGGCCAACAACCTCCTTCCCTCAGTAAGAGCATTGAAGATGGGTCGTGGCTGGGTCTTCCAGCATGACAACGACCCGAAACACACAGCCAGGGCAACTAAGGAGTGTAAGAAGCATCTCAAGGTCCTGGAGTGGCCTAGCCAGTCTCCAGACCTGAACCCAATAGAAAATCTTTGGAGGGAGCTGAAAGTCCGTATTGCCCAGCGACAGCCCCGAAACCTGAAGGATCTGGAGAAGGTCTGTATGGAGGAGTGGGCCAAAATCCCTGCTGCAGTGTGTGCAAACCTGGTCAAGAACTACAGGAAACGTATGATCTCTGTAATTGCAAACAAAGGTTTCTGTACCAAATATTAAGTTCTTCTTTTCTGATGCATCAAATACTTATGTCATGCAATAAAATGCAAATTAATTACTTAAAAATCATACAATGTGATTTTCTGGATTTTTGTTTTAGATTCCGTCTCTCACAGTTGAAGAGTACCTATGATAAAAAATACAGACTTCTACATGCTTTGTAAGTGGGCAAACCTGCAAAATCGGCAGTGTATCAAATACTTGTTCTCCCCACTGTATAAGCTAGTGTGGTCCAAAACAATGACAAAATTCACATTTAGAAGATATAAGCATTCAAAACTTAGTCTCTCACTTCTGCCAATATGGATCAGTGATTTTGATGACATCACTCTGCACTTCAGCTTCTCATCAAATTTTCTGTCCAATCAAATGCTATCTAGAATCTAAAGCATCCCACCCCCTACATTTTGAATAGACGCTGAAGCTGCAGCTAAAATCAGCCACTTGTTCACTATTTTCCACATGGTGATATGCAAGCTTTCTACATGCTTTCCATTTGGGCAAATGAAGTCTGGTTTGACATTAGTGTCACACGAACCGCTACAGCGCACGGTCCAGAGACACAGAGCGGATCATATGCACGAGTTGGCGTAGAACCCAAAACGTATCAGACTTATTTGAATTCTGCACAGAATGCTGTATTTTAAAGCGATATGGAGGAGATTAGGAAGAGAACCGGTTAGAGATTAGGAGGAAACTTCAAGTTCAACGGCTCTGGCCGAACTATGATGTAAACTAAACGCTATTGGCTATTTTAAAAAAGGGGAGGAGCTGTTCGATCTGTCCCACCCTGTCTTCCTGTTTTAGTGGAAATTACATCAACACATTGAATAATGCTGTGCGTTTCAAGGCACTTCAGTGGGCCTTTAAGTTTACATTTTTGAGTCTCACAATGTTGACATTTATACTGATAAAACATTTTACGAAATTAATTTTAAACATTAATATGCATTAATATTTGTAATAATATCTTGGTGCTTGTGTATACTTTGACAGATTTTAAAATGTCCCTCCCAACCAAATCTACGACCTTAGTCTTGTTATGACAAAATGACTATACCTTGACCAAGCGGGCAAAATACTCTCCTTTGATGTAATTGTCAGTCTTCAAGTAGATTTCCCTTAGCTCACTTGCTCCTACTGGATTGTACTTGGAGTTGAATTTGTCAAAGCGATGAAAGGTTTGTCTGCCCTGTGAATACACTAAACATGATGCATACTGTACAAGCTACTAGCATATCCATGGGCTATAAACACATAGATAAGACATTACTTACGGCATGAACATCTAAGGAGTCTACAGTAAGATCATAAGGGTCCATGTTCAGGTTGTTAAACACCTGTTTGAGAGTTAGTTTAAGCCCTGCCTTCTCCAGGACGACTCTCTCTGCGTCAGTTTTATTGGTGGTTTGGATGAAATCAAGCAGGTGTTTCTGGCTCATACATGCTGCTGCATGAATATGCGTGTCTACCTGTAAGTGAGCATTTGTGTACAGTTAGACCGCATGGGATATCATATTTACTTAAATGAGTGTTTCAAAGTATACCTTTCTGACATTGTAGAAATCTCTATGAGGAACACCCTTGAGTTCTTTCAGTTCCGCCATTTCGTTGAGCATTTCATGAAGGTAAAACTTTGACCCAAGGAAGTTTAGTCGTCTATGGCAGTAGGTCTTACTGTTTAAAGAAGAAATATGTTCAGCTTTACATCTTGGATATACAAATACAGAAAAATGATGACCACTGTGGTAATATTGGTTGGAGACTTACGTAGGCCCATCAGTGATCATGGCGAGCACATGACTCATGTCAATGGCAAATGTTTCCAGGTCTGGATAAGGCAGACAGCATGGTTTGTTCATGCTCAGAGCTTCATTGTTTTCATATACATAAATAATGCCATCCTTCATCTGCATCTGATAATTGAGGTTCTCTGGAATATTCTCCATGCTGTAAGGGTCCTCACCCTCACCAGGGCAGGGACAGATATCTGTGGAGAGCAGAAGGGTTCACCAAAAAAAAAAAAATAAATAAAAAGGCTAGGCAAGACTTAGCTGGTGAAGCTGGTTGACCAAGAAAGTCTTGCTGGTTACGTTAGAAAGAAGACATCAGTAGACCAATACAGTATCTCTTAAAAATGCTGTTTTCCCCTTCAGAATCGTTCCCATTCTGGCACATATTTTTCTTAGTTGTTCTTAGTTGAGCTACACATAACTCATGTCAACTCTTATGTCTTCTAAAATTAGTTAAACGTTGATGTCTTGGGAAGGGACTTTAAGCAGGGACTAAAATGGAACATCAAGCAAACATTTGTAAACAGAAATTCCACTGAATTGTTTACAGAGCCATAAATAAACCTAGAATGAGAAAATGGTCTCCATGTCATGTGGTTATGAACCCTGAGCAAATGCAGATGTACCTGGAAGGGTTTCATCTTCTTCTGTCCACCTTTCATTTGCTGCAATACGTAGGAACTGTGTAGTGGTCCGTGGGAACCGGTGATATGCCAGTTTTGAGTATTTTTCTCGAATAAAGAGAGCTTTTAGCAGACTTTTAGCTGCTTGCTCATAATCCTCAACTGTAATCTGCAAGTGCACAGTGATTGTAAAACAAAACATGATTGTTAAAAAATTATCAGCTGTTAAAAGGGCCTTTAGTTGAACTTTCAACAGATTATGACTGAATGTACAGAAAGGTGGTTGATTGTCCATTCTAATAATACACACCCCAGCACAGTAGTCTCCGCTAATGATGACTCTTTGATACTCCGGGAAATGTTGTGAGATGGAGGAGCAGGTAGAGGAAGGGGAAATGAGGGGGGTCACCACACCCCGGACACTCTCCGTAGTTATTGGGATTTGCAGTGACATAGATTGAGATCGAATAATCTTAAAACTCTTCTTCCTACAGAGGATTAAAGCGAATGGGGGCTAAAAATTTAATTATTAATTTACTAAGCACATGTATCATTATTTACCCTGCTAAAAAAAATCCAATGAAATCCAGCTTCTGATGGTAGCTGGTTTGACACGTTTTCAAGATGGTCCAAGGTGGTCATTACAAGGGGTTTCCAATCCTGGAGGGCCACTGTCCTGCAGAGTTTGGCTCCAACCCTAATTAAACAGCTAATAAAAGGTATTCAGGATCACTAGAAATGTCCACGCAGGTATTCTGTGGCAACATTCTGCAGGACATTAGCCCTTCAGGAGCAGGATTGGACACCCTGGGTCTATATGATTGACCAGTTGGTGGACCTGGTTTCAACCACGTAGACCATATTGGTCACGCTGGTAAACGACCACATTTGGCCAGCAGCAAACCAGCTACCATGTTCCAAAGACCAGCTTGTCCTCCATTGACTGGTTTGGTCTGGTGTTTCAAACAGGATAAAGCAACTGGTAGCAGTGAAAAATAAAATGATGCTGACCGTTTGGCACTTTCTTCTGACTGTTGCTCAGCCAGTTCTCTGAGTAGCTCCCTCTGTTTGGCTTCCTGCAGGCCAATGGGACAGTCCTCAGGGACAGTGTACATGGACAGGACATCTTTTGTGTCCTCTTCCTTTATTGCCGAGGCATACACCTTCTCTGCCAGCAGACGAACTTCCTCATCCACATCACTCAGAGCAATCTTCGGGAATTGCCGTGGCATATCTGTAAAGAAGCACGTTTAAACACACCTCAGTAACATTGAAGGGGACCTATTATGCTCCTTTTTACAAGATGTAATATAAATATCAGGTGTCCCCAGAATGTGTCTGAAGTTTCAGCTCAAAATACCCCACAGATCGTTTATTATACCATGTTGTAAATACCCATTTTTGAGTGGAAGGAAAAACATGCTGTTTTGTGCATGTATCTTTAAATGCAAATGAGCTGCTGCTCCCCGCCCCACTTTCCAGAAGAGGGCGGAGCCTTTACAGCTCGTGTCTCGGATACTTTGCCAAAAACTAAAACATCTGTTTGGTTTTGATTATCATCTCTATCACAGTCACGCTCACGTGATATTGCAGTACTTCATCATCATGAACGTTTATTATCTGTATGCGTTTTAAACTTCCAGTTTAAACTTCTGATATATGGTTTTCTGAGTGCACACATCCAAAGCACACGCACAGAAAGCTGCATGTCAGGCGGCACGTCCCGTGAGTATTAAACTAAGTTCTCTTTCACGTCTTATTGTGCTTAAACTGTCAAATACACACAAGGTTATGTCAAAAACACACAAAGTTCACATAAACACAGTCGGTTATGTCTGTGAACATAAACAGCAAGTAAAGAAATTGCATGTGTGTATTAGATCTGTGTATTAAAGTGACAGAAGCGTAATATAATATGACTCAAACAACTTACTTGAATGCTGCTGTTAAATGCTCTGGCGAGGAGATAAACATGGCAGACTGTGTACAGCTCACTGAGGGGAGGAGCTAAGTTAATATGGCAGTTTCCGTCACCAGTCATGGGCGGGGCCTGTGCAATGTGACGTCACATTGGAGTACATTCCTGAACGGCTCATTTTGAGAAACTTTCAGATTTATTGGGAAAATTACGGAGCCCCGCACATGACATGCAAGAAAAAAAAAAAAAAAGTAAATCGTGCGCACAATTTACTAATACGTTCCCTCGATTTATAAATCATGCCCACAATTTACTATTTAGTTCCCTCGATTTGCTAAATCGTGCGGACGATTTACTACTTCGTTCCCTCGACTTGCTAAACCGTCCACACGATTTACTAATTTGTTCCCTCGAATTATAAATCGTGCACACGATTTAGCAAATCGAGGGAACGAATTAGTAAATTGTGCGCATGATTTATAAATCTAGGGAACGAATTAATAAACCGTGCTCACGATTTAGCCTACTAGTTTTTTCCTGGATGTCATGTGCGGGCCTCCGTAGAAAATAACAAACCAAGTGGATGGATTTTTACCACAATGGGGTGGTTGTGTACACACGCTGCGGACACATAAATATGTTTAAAAACAATATAAAAGTGTATTTTGTATAATAGGCCCCTTTTAAGCTGCTGAATTTATGAAGTCGTTTCTCAAGGCCTATGTCCACTAATCCCATAAGCGTGTCCAATTTTTAAGTCATGTTGAAACCAAACAAGTGTTTAGTCTCCAAAAGTGCTGTACTAGCCCTCAGTTGTTGTTACTGCTAAAACAACAGTGTTACTTTGATGTATGTTTCATGGCTCCTGTCAACACGCTTGCTGTAAATAGTCCCTGAGATGCCATATGCATTCCCAGGCTGCTGATTCAGGCCAGCAAAGTCAGTCACTAGGCCAGTGCACAGCTGCAGACACACTGCCCTATAAAACAGTTATGCTTGTGTAAGGACAGATCAAGTGTCTGAGCCCTGGGTATGACTTTTTCCTGAACAGTTAGGAACAAAATCCCTTTGTCAAGGTTTCCATTCTTCTTGGTCGTTCTAAGAAACTCCCATACCAAGTAGAATTTGTGCCTGTCATACTGAGTGTTGTACCAGCTGTGTAACCATAGGTACCACAGACATCAGAGAACAAGCCAGAGGATATCTGGCATGAAACTGGAGCATATTATATCTAGCTCTATTGACTGAAAATAAAACCATCAATTTTTAATCACTATCCCCACAAGATCACAAGCTTCAATATCTCCTCCAAAACACAAGCCTAGTTTCCATTAGAGATTTGCAGTAAAAAACTAATGCAAAACGACAGTTTCCATTAACTGATGTTATGCGACTAAAACGTCATTTTTTCCCTCTAGCGATAAGTCTTTACAAAAATCACGGATGTTGGTAGGTTTACAGCCACCGCACTAGTCATTATTTTTAATCGAAGGAGATGTAGGCATGTTATCCAAGCATTAATGGCAGGAAAGCCCCTTATACTTGGGAGCGGCCACGTATGAGGTGTTTCTGGGTGTTTCTCCCTCATATCTCCTTCAAGGTCTTGATAAATTGTGGCATTTCTTTGTTGTTTAGAAACCAGTATTCTTTTGTCTTTTATGAGTTTAATAAAGAACTCGTCTCGTCTTCTGTCCAAACATACCGCTCCATCTTTAAAGAATGACTTTTACATATGCCAGGTAACCTGTAAATGCGAAAAAACTGTTTTCATTTCAGTTTTGCGGAATATTCCTTTTTCGAATTCCCTGAAAAACCACCTCATGTGAGCGTAAAAACTCCCATATATCGCAAAAAAGTTTTTGCAAAATTCACGTGTTTCCATTGGGCATATTTTCAGTTCGCAATTTCAATTTGCACAATTTGAAAGGTAATGGAAACGCAGCTAGTGAAATCAAAGTCTGTCCAAAAAATAATGCTGACTCAAGGCCATGAGCTTCTCTCAACTTGGTTTCAATAGACTATTGCATCTGTTTCCACCCCAAACATTGCTTAGGATCACTGCTTTTAAATGCTGCAAGGACAACAAGGAAGTTCTTCTACCCTGCTACTGTACCTATAAGACTTGTCAGAAAACAGTCACTGGTTGTAGTACACTACTTCTGTCTGTGGAGAGCTGACATGCACAGCTGTGTGACTGCTGCCACTCTTACCTTCAACCCCCGTCAGCGCCATCTCGGCTTCGGCTGTTCTTAGGATGCACTTCAAGTGGGTTACTTGGTATATGTTTGTGTGTGCATGTGTGTGGTGTGGGACATGTCCAGTCGCACTCTGGGAAACTGCTGTCGTCTGACTGCCGTTTTGTTTTCTTGAGTATCTCTCTCTCCCTCTCTCTATTTTAAGAGGTAGAAAGCCTCACGTCCACAGAGCTACTAATCCTTTGAATATGTCACCACCGCCTGTCAACAAAAAGCGACCCTGGATCCTACATAGAACCGCATACAAGCAGGATCTTACTCAATCCTCCCAACCCATCTCATGCGTACATACAAACCTGGCTTTCCCAACTCATTTTAGGGGGTAGTGAGAGATTTACTCATTCACTACCCCTAAAATCCAGCCCTACAAATCCCCGAGCTGATCTCCGAAACCCAACTGTCCACGTGAACGGAATCTGTGGCCAAAAGAGCATCTGCTTTGATAGCTTCAGCCATCCCTCACCCCCCGAGAACAGCGTTTAATCCCAGCTCTGACCTTGCTTTAAGCACGTATCATTTCAGACCCAGATAAACAGTCCTGCTGGCCATTAGCATGAGGCATCATGTCACTAAAAGTCCAGAGGTAATCACCCCCGAAACTGATACCTCTTAGTTACTTCAGAGCTTAAACTGGGTGTTGACAGAAAGGGTGCTGTTGATGTTGTCCCAGAGCATGAGAGCATGCCCAGCCTCTATTTGTATCACATCCACTTTAAACCATAGAATAAACAAACCATTCTCAGGCACAGTGATCGTTTGAAGTGCACAGCAAGATCCACTTGCGCATACTCGTATACCCTGGTATGAAAAGCAGACTGTAAAAAAATCATTGTGAGGGGACAAAGAGGAATTAGCTTTACCTGATCCAACAGTTGTCCTTTATGTTCCTGTAACCGCTGCTTTTATCTCATACCTTATCCAGCTGGAGCTCCAATAGCAAAACCTACAAAGCGCTCTCTGTCAGACCAAGTGCGCCTGTCAGCCTGACCTGAAACCTGGAGAGAGGTCACGTGGACACGAAAAACAATCCTGGTGATGTGTTGGGTATTATTACAGGCTGCATGGACAGGGCTGGGGGAGGAACTGGAAGTGGATTTGTCAGGATGGGATTAAGGTACAGCTTGAATATCTCCCCATCTCATTCACTCTTCCACATATCGATCAGGGAGAGTTCTGGATCATGTGACTAAGGGATTTGAGGGTCTGTGTGGTGCAAAGCTTTATCAGAGATTAATGTAATACAGGCAGGTTGAGCTAAACCGAAGCCACGATCTGTAATATAAGCTGTGCAAGTCTCTGTGAATGCCTTGCTACACCGAGGCTGTAAATGCTTGTGTAAATAATAAATGACAACCACTCTGTTTTCTTGCACCTGAGGGTCTATTTGATGGCTCAGAGGTGCTTTGCCATCAAGATGCCCTGTGACCGATTTGGCTTAGTGCGATTATAAAATCGCAAAGATTATTTTTTATTGCGCAGCTTGTCAGTGAAGGACTGCTCCATCTGAAATCACTGCGAGTTTGAGTCACTTATAACGTGCATTTGAAAAAGCAACACACTTCAAACATCTTTCCAAACATTAGAAGCATTTATGAACCACTTGTCCAACATAAGACAACATTTAATATGTTTTTACTCACTTCATAATGTCAGCTGAGTGTTTGAAAAAATCCTTCTGTGAGATGATGTGGCTTCTTATAAGGCACACAACATATTATTTCATAGTATTCTATACAGTGATAAAGGCTATGTCAATTAGCATTGAAGTATAGTATACTTTATTATCATGAAAATACCCGAGAAGGCTTGTAGAACTCAGATAAACCATATACTGTCGTAGTCGTGTGTTTATTGTTTAATGAATCAAAGCGTTTCAATCTTCTGTTTATTTAGCTACATAGTATGATGCCCATAGGGACTTCCTGGAACGACATGCGTTATTGTCCTTCTGCGGGAGTTTCTGCGTGAGAGCGCCCTCTGGCTTTCAGATGGAGCAGCATTTACAGATCACAGAGCCGTGCTTCACTGACAGGCTGCGCATTTAAAGGGATAGTTCACCCAAAAATGAAAATTACCCCATGATTTACTCACCCTCAAGCCATCCTAGTTGTATATGACATTTTTCCTTCAGATGAATACAATCGGAGTTATATTAAAAAATGTCCTGGCTCTTCCAAGCATTACAATGGCAGTGAATGGCAGCCCAAAATTTGAAGTCCAAAAAAAGTGAATCCACCCATTATAAAAGAAATCCACACAGCTCTGGGGGGTTAATAAAGGCCTTCTGAAGCGAATCGATGGGTTTTTGTAAGAAAAATATTCATATTTAACACGTTACACTTTATAAAGTAAAATATCTAGCTTCCGGTGGACCGCCTTCCATATTCAACTTAAGGAAAAAGCGTAACTGGCGCAACGATGACGTCGGACGTAGCGTAAGCATTTTGAACTGCGAGAGGCGTTACACTTTCTGCGTAAGTTGAATACGGAAGGCGGTCTGCCGGAAGCTAGATATTTTACTTCATAAAGTTTTAAATATGGATATTTTTCTTACACAAATGTATCGATTTGCTTCAGAAGGCCTTTATTAACCCCCTGGAGTCGTGTGGAGTACTTTTATAATGGATGGATGCACTTTTTTGGCCTTCAAATTTTGGGCTGCCATTCACTGCCATTGGATTAGCCAGGACATTTTTTAATATAACTCTGTGTTTGTCTGAAAGAAGAAAGTCATATACACCTAGGATAGCTTGAGGGTGAGTAAATCATGGGGTAATTTTCATTTTTGGGTGAACTAACCCTTTAATAAATCGCAGCCTTTGCCAAATCGTGTGCGGGTTAACTTTGATTAATCCTGCAGCCCTACAATGTTTCAGATTGTATAGTTGTCTTTGCATATAAAGCTGAGATAGAAAACATCGGAAAAACTTAAACATAGAATAAAAATGACAACTTACTTTCATCCATAACCATAAATAATAGCATTTCCTATTAGCAAGAATTGTTAATACTCTTGTTTTACTCTTGAAATTCTGATAATATTGTTGCCTCTCTATGAAAAATTGCTTGTTATCCTCATCTTGTAAGTCGCTTTAGATAAAAGCATATGCAAATGTAGATACACACATCTATGAGTATGTAGGCTGTAATTGTATATAAAATGCTGACGTGTTATTGCTTGATAAAGCTTGTGGTATGCATGCTAATAAACAACTAGTTAATAGTGAGCTTGTAAGACTACTGTGAGAACACTGTGTGATTCATGCTTCAGTGCAAATCACTCATTTCCTACGAAAATGAGCATGAGATAAAAATGTTTGTTCATATACAGTAGTTAGAGGACAGACTGTGGCAGGGATGCAGACAGGAATACCAGGACCCATGTTTGTACCCCTCTTTATATTAAAAATGTCAGGTTTTTTTCTTAAACTAGCAAAACAAACTCTATTCTCGCTCTTTCACGGTATCATACCAACATGTTTCTTCTAGCTTGTACTTTTACTAGAATTTGTATTGCAGCACTTCTCATGTTACTGGCTCATTAGGATGAATTATGCTGTAGCATTCCTTTGGGAGGCATTTGCTAAATTAACAAAATAATGTAAATATTTCTGCAATGTCTCCCTTTTTTAGGGCCCAGGATAACATTCCTGGTTGCCCTCGTCTGGTAGGAATCAGAAACAATTCTTAAAGAGAGCAGTTCAATGATGAAATAAAAAGTGCAATTACAATAAAGACATGCTGATATTAGACAGTTTCTTGCTGCAGGATAGGAAGAGAGAGAGAGAGTGAGAGAGAGAAATCATAAGGGCTCACCCTTTCCTATACATGGGCTGGAGAGCTGCTTCACAATGGGCGTCTGGAGTCTCCGCATCATTTCCTGTGTGCTCAGGTCTGGAGAGTGAGAGCACAAAACAGCATGAGCAGCATGAATCGGTGGGTATTTCTTAGCGCTATTGCAACAGATTTGATGCCATGCTGAACAAGTGCATCTGTTTGTAACCATTGATTAGAATTTCTGGTAAAGGGTAACAATAAACACTTTTGAAGAATAAACGTACAAATTTACACATTATTGTGTTTTGCATCATGAGACAGAGAAATAGGCATTTATTCATAATGTGATGAATGTTAGTCATCTTATTGAAGCACTTACCTAGCCTCAGATCTTGCAGAACTCTGTGTCCTTTCTGCAGCTGCACCACAAATACAAACCCATGATGTTCTCACAGGAAAGAAATGAAAGGAAAAGAAGAAAAAAAAGAAAGAAAACTCACTCAGTTCTGCCCCCCAGTGATGAATGAGATATGGCACATGAAATTCACTAAGCAAAGAGAGAAAACTGTCATTTAGCCACCTCACATCTAGAGTCAAAACACGGCTATAAAATTCATTTTTCTTTCACTCATGTTTAGCAATATGTAACTAGACAGTGTAAATATATTTAAAAGTAATGTACTGTCATATTTTCTTTCTGTCGTAATTCATTAATGCCCCCTTGTGGAGATGTGTACATATGTCCTTCAGCAACAAAAAGTATTTGGACAGTTACTATACTCTTAAAAATACATGGAGGTAATTGAATACCAAACCAAGGTGAATTTATATTTTATATATATATATAGTCCTAATAAAAAAGTGGTTTACTATTGCTCAGTCACAAGACCCCCCAAACATGCCACCCCACAAAAAAAAAAAAAAAAGGAAAAATGTGTTTTTATGTTTTTGGTTTATTAGTAATATTTGTTTAGTTAAAAAAAAAAAAATAAATACAAAAAAAATAAATAGTTAAAATTGGTTGACAGATTTATTATTTCTAAGTCTGTTGCTTTGGAATTACATTCAGTGTGAAAAGTGCTTTACAGATAGGCTAAACTTGAATTTAATGTTTCATTTTATGCTAGTGGGTAGAAACAAAAAATAACTTAGTACAAATTAAATATTCCAATATAATGTTTTATTCAATTTGCTTTGGCTTTATAGTACAGTGGCCATATAAAAGCCAATTATTTAATAAAAAATATATATTTATACTTAGCCTATGATGCCATTTTCTCACACACTACAAGTGGGTCTTTATATATGTAAAAAAAAAAAATATATATATATATATATATATATATATATATATATATATATATATATATATATATATATATAGCTACTTTTTTTTTATCATTTAGGAAGGGAATTATATCTCCTGCAAGAGGATTATTATATTTGGACTATATTATATATTATTAGATATTACACATATATATCTATGGACATCGCATTCCCTCTTTCTCTCGCTCACACACTCACACACACACCATTTAAGCGTAAGCCACTTTAACAATAAAATAGTGTCGGGAAAGCCGGACATACGCGAGTAATTGACATTCACGCGCTCTGTTTACAGCAACAGCTCAATCGTGCGTTATTTCTAAATGACGCTTTGTAATTATCAACAGAGGCTTGGGCTGTTAGAAAGATGCGAACGTAGTTCTTTAGCGTCGTGGCCGCCGCCGCACTACCACAGTGGGTCTTATTATTTCTTTCTCTTATTCATTTTACCTGGCGTTGCTTCTGCGTGACACAATCTCCACCACATTTCCTTACGGCGCGTGTCCGCTGCACTCATTCGATGATGGGCGGGAAAAGGTAGAATGATAGAAGTGATCACGCACCAATTACAACAGAGAATCTCGAGTCTCACAGAACAATATTGGACACAGTTAAAGGGGAAGCTAACATAACAGTAGCAACAAAACAGGGGCCTGTACCATGATGGTAGTTTAACAAACTCAGGGTTACAGGATTAGTTTCGAGTTGACAAAACCAAACCAATCTATCCAGGCTTTGTTGGTCCCATTAAGCTGATCATCAGCTTTCTCTGTCAACTCGGGCTTTGATCCTGAGTTTAGGAGTTTAGCTGTGACATCAGTAGTGAACAGCCAATCACATGCTGTGGATCAGTGAAACTGAGATTCATTTCTCTCTTCTGCAGAATATTACTTGATTGAAAAATAGTAAGAATTTAAACAAATTTACACAGCAAGAAGAAAAGAGCTGTCAATGAAAGAGGACAACTTAAAGAAAAATCTTATACGTCAATGCAAGTAAAAGTTATGAAGTTAGTTTAGTTGATAGAGAGAATTTAACATTTAAGCTCACATGTAGTAATTTTTATAGCTTTATTTATTGATTTTAAAGCTTATTTGTATGACCTTTATATAGGCTATTTATATTAATTTTAACAAAGTGCCTATTAATGATTGATTAACTAAAATGATACATGTGTAATTGATTAAGGGTATAATAATTACATAAATGATATCTAAATCATTCAAAATTATTATTATTATAAATAAGCATTGTTAAAAGCCAGACGCTTTAGTCTTTAAAAACCATTTGCTATGTAGTGACCTTTAATTTGGAGTAGAAAAAGGGGGAGAGGCTTTATTGCATCAGAGGTGTGTCACTTTGCTCACAGCTGATTGGTCCAATTTCAGTTTGAGCTCACTTATCCAGAACATAACCTGCCCTGGAGCAGGTTAGCCATGTAAGTTACCATGGAGATGAACACTGCTAAAAGCCAAGCCAATGGTACCTAAAACCCAGGATTGGCACAAACTAAGCTTAAACATATCTGGCTAGCCAGCTAAACCGGCTTCATGGTATAGGCCCCAGGTGTGCATACGCAAATATTGATCCTTAAAAGTCGTTATACGCAAACAGCCCAGGGCAAAAGGTAAGCATACGGCACATAGTTGCATATATATATATATATATATATATAAACACCGATCAGGCATAACATTATGACCAAATATTGTGTTGATCCTAATATTGTGTTGGTTCCCCTTTTGCAGCCAAAACAGCCCTGACCTGTCGAGGCATGGACTCCACTAGACCCCTGAAGGTGTGCTGTGGTATCTGGCACCAAGATGTTAGCAGCAGATCCTTTAAGTCCTGTAAGCTGCGAGGTGGGGCCTCAATGGATCGGACTTGTTTGTTCAGCACATCTCACAGATGCTCGATTGGATTGAGATTTGGGGAATTTGAAAGGCCAAGTCAACACCTCAAACTCATTGTTGTGCTCCTCAGACCCTTCCTGAACCATTTTTGCTTTGTGGCAGGGCGCATTATCCTGCTGAAAGAGGCCACAGCCACCAGGGAATACCGTTTCCATGAAAGGGTGTACATGGTCTGCAACAATGCTTATAGGTAGGTGGTACGTGTCAAAGTAACATCCACATGGATGGCAGGACCCATGGTTTCCCATTAGAACATTGCCCAAAGCATCACACTGCCTCCGCCGGCTTGCCTTCTTCCCATAGTGCATCCTGGTGCCATGTGTTCCCCAGGTAAGCGACGCACACGCACCCGGCCATCCACGTGATGTAAAAGAAAACGTGATTCATCAGACCAGGCCACCTTCTTCCATTGCTCCGTGGTCCAGTTCTGATGCTCACGTGCCCACTGTTGGCTCTTTTGGCGGTGGACAGGGGTCAGCATGGGCACCCTGACTGGTCTGCGGCTATGCAGCCCCATACGCAACAAACTGCGATGCACTGTGTATTCTGACACCTTTCTATCAGATTTTTGAGCTACAGTAGCTCGTCTGTTTGATCGGACCACACGGGCCAGCCTTCACTCCCCATGTGCATCAATGAGCCTTGGCCGCCCATGACCCTGTCGCCGGTTCGCCACTGTTCCTTCCTTGGACCACTTTTGATAGATACTGACCACTGCAGACCGGGAACACCCCACAAGAGCTGCAGTTTTGGAGCCTTGTCAAACTCGCTCAAATCCTTACGCTTGCCCATTTTTCCTGCTTCTAACACATCAACTTTGAGGACAAAATGTTTACTTGCTGCCTAATATATCCCACCCACTAACAGGTGCCGTGATGGAGATAGTGTTATTCACTTCACCTGTCATAATGTTATGCCTGATCGGTATATATATATATATATATATATATGCAACTATATGCCGTATGCTTACCTTTTGCCCTGGGCTGTTTGCGTATAACGACTTCTAAGGATCAATATTTGCATATGCACACCTGTTTTGTTGCTACTGTATTATATTGGGGCATAGGGAGGCAGTGTCTCCTCAAAAACACTGGATGAGAAAATCGATATTACAAAATATGACATTATAAAGTGTAAAAGTCTAACACTGTCCAACAGCAACACCCGCAGGTGAAGTTACACCAGAAGGCTTGCTTCCTCTGATCCCATTGACTTTTAACAGACCCCCCAAAGCATGCGGTGAGTTTGATGGGGGCTAACTCAGAATGAATGGGGGTAAGTCACATGAGAGGAGGCAATGCCTCCATCGCGCTATGATTGGATATGATCAGTTATGAGTCCGTTCCCAGACTAAAATTGTTTTAACTGAAAACAACTTTCTCTGATATATCTTAAAATATGTCAGTGCCATTGTTTTGTCTCAAAATGCACACAATAATGTTTCTAAGGCACGTTTATAAAAGCTACTTAAATGTCCTAATTGAACTAAGGCCTAATACTGGCTTAATCTAAGCCCTGTCTGTGAAACCAGGCCATAGTTTAAATCATTACTGATTTAGTTATTATTTTGGAATAGATGTAAAAAATACTTAAAAAGCTAAATTGATTACAATTTAGTAACATCATTAACAACATGTGACAATATTAACTGTAACTGGGACATGCATTTACATTTAAGATATATATAATGTATGTATACACACTGCCGTTCAAAAGTTTTTGATCGGTAAGATTTTTAATGTTTTATGCTCAGCAAGGCTGCATTTTATTTGATTAAAAATACAAAAAAACAGTAATATTGTGAAATATTATTAAAATAACATAATCATTAAAATAACATTAATTCTAAAATGATGATTTGCTGCTCAAGAAACATTTAATACACACTCCTTCATGTATATATTTCAGTATATATATGTATATACTGTATATATATTTATATAATTTATCTTATATATATAAAAAAAATTTTTTTCTTAAATATATAAATGTGTGTGTATTTTTATATATATATATATAATTATACACAGTACACACACATATATTATGTAAACACAAACTTTTATTTTGGATGCGATTAATCAATTGCCCAGCACAAATTTTTAATAAAAGAAATGCAGCCTTGCTGAGCATAAGAGACTTCTTCTAAACACACACACACACACACACACACACACACACATATATATATATAGCATTAAAGATAGTAATATATTTAAAAAAGGAAAGAAATCTATCATTTTAGGACTAGTGAAATGCTGAGGGAGGTAGGTAGCCTTTTCAATGATATTCATTTCATTTAATACAAGGCACACCAAAACTGACTTTAAAAACTTTGGGAGTTATAATAGTTTTGCCCAAACTATTATAAAAATCCCAAAAAATATTTGACCTCTAATCTGAATCCAAAATCCAGCGAGTGAAGATTAATGAGGTGTGGATGAGTGAGGCAGATGGCATCAGTCCCAGAATGCATTTAGGAAATTCTTAGCAAAAGAACGCCAACTCCAATAATGATAACACCACAAGGTGGCGCTATAGCATTACATTAGCATTAAAGAAAGAATTAATACATTAATTTTAGCTGCAAGGTGAGTTATGGTTAGGAGTGTCTGACCCGCTTGAAAAAGGCTTAACCCTTTATTCAAATAAACATTTTCATAAATAAGTATATATGTTTTAGTTGGGCTTTTCAAATGTTTTAGTAACCACAAAATTAGTCAGAGAAACACTGAGAAAACATAAACGAGTTTATGTTAAGTTGCAGTTTTCGACTGTAGAAGTTGCTGATGTGAATATTGGCTATGTTGATTTAAGCTTTCTTTCCATCAGAATGTGTCAAATTTTTCGGGCTTATTGAGTACTACCACAATAAATTTACTTCTTAAATGTAAAAAAACCAAACCAGCTTTGAGGGGAACAGTTTATTAATGGAAGGCTACAGTTGAAACATCTGCTTTTTCATCCTGAATTCAATGGATAGTTCTTAAAGAAAAACTCTTTTTTTTTTTTCCTGACACTGAATGTGTTAATTTGTGATTGGCATCATATGGTGCTTTTATATTAAGTCTACATGGGTGCAACAGTAAAAAGGTGCATTTCAGAAGTTCCATCTCATTAAGACAGGAATGGAAATTATGTGTTTAAGTGGAATGTCCTATGGAGCGCCCCTCACCTCTGCTCTACATCCCACAAACCCGCCCCCTGCAGAGCTCCCATTAAACACAGTCCTGGCCTATAGCGCCTTTAAATACAGATAACTTGAAGTGAGTATGGAAAACGGAAAGAAGGAATGCACTTGGCACCCCGTTTGCCCTCCAGGGCCTTTAACATGTATTAACCCAGACCAGGTGCTGATCATCTGTCTGTCCACCCAGCAATCCGGACGGGGAACAATAGAGAGACACTTTCCTTTTACTACCTTCAACTTCCTGTGGAACAAACAGACGAGGTCCAGAAGAAATCAGCTTTGATTGTATGCAAAAGTTTATTGAATGACAACATTAATCCATTTCACAGACACACGCACACACACACACAAATAAAATAGATTCCATTTACAAATATATAATTGCATAAAAAGTTATCCTATTACAACAGCTTGAGACATCCTTGACATAAATGAATAATATATATAATAACGCTACCTTCAATGCCCTTATTTCTTCCCTGTACAAAAATAGCTCTATCTCTGTAAGTAGTATAAAGTAATATAAAACTATTAAATAGTGATATCTTTGACCATTTTTTTCCAAATATACATATACTTGCAATAAAAAAAGAAATAGATTGCACATATCTCTATACAAATAATAACAATAACAGTGTTCAAGTAAGTTAGAATACAATCCTTGTGGACTGGCACAGACAATCCATATAATCAAAGGCATTCATCTTGCTTACAGTGTCCAAAAGTGTGATTCCAAATTAGAAACACCTTCATTGGCATTTAAAAAGTCTCTCTCTGTGTGTGTATTCCTTTCTAGAATCATGAATCTTTCCCTGTTGAATCAGCTTGAAGTCCAAAGACTTTTCTGGCCAGACACAGCTAAACTCTGGGACGTAATCCCACCGACTGGTTCACCAGGAGGGCAGTCCATTTGTCCCAGGAGAGTTGGTTCTGCTTTTCCCTGAGGCCAGTCCACTTCAGTGCAATGATATCCAAGGCACACTTATTCAGTTGCTCCATCGGCATCTCCCCTCTTTTTACACGGTGCTTGATGAACAGCTGCTGTTGTTTCTACGCTTCTCTTTGTGGTTTTCTCCTCCGAGGACAGCCTTCAGGAGACAAGATTGCTCTTCCAGCCCCTGTGCTTGGAGAAGAATGCGCTGGAGCACTCTTGGCAGGAGTCTGAGGCATTTGTAGAATTTCATAGTTGGCCGGCGAGCCTCTGTCGCCGCGTCCCTGAGCGCTCCCACTCTGTGCGCTCACGTCCGTCTGAGTAGCGCTTCTAGCTTGTGCAGCCGTGACTGAGAGTTTGAGCTGCTCCACGCCGTCCGCAGCCTGCTGCCCTCCCGTCGCAGTGTCATTACTTTCTCTGGAACGGACCTTCGCCGCCGGCCGTACCCGAAGGGATTGATCTTGTCGACGGGTGCATTCCCGATCTTCAGCTTGTTGTTGAGGTCATGGACACGGTGAGCCAGAACATGCACCGTGCAGGTGCCGAGCGAGCAGCCCGCTCTCCTGGACTGGTTGATGGAGTTCTTGGAGCGTTTTGTCCTAATGCTGATGCCAGTGCTGTAAAGACAGACAAGGGAAGAGGATGTTACTGCATGGCTTACAGCCTCAGTTTAACGTTCCTTGGTTGACAACTCAATCATGTGAAACTTTTTGGCATTTTTTCTTACCTGGAATGTGGCCTTAAATTGTCTTTGACATCGTCTGCTCTGACAAACTGGCTGTTGTCTAAAGTCCTCAGTGCAGCAAGGCTCAAATCCCTTTTTGATCTCTGCAGCCGGACACTAAGCACCAAGAAGAGGAACCACGTTCATTAGAAACATTTCAACCAATGCCGAACACGACTAAAAACCCCAAATCAAATCAGCACATCAGCTTACCTTCTTTTCAGGTCGTGTTTTGCACTGTCCACACTGGGTGCAACGGTGGCCAGCAGGCAGCAGCAGAAGATTGACTGCAGAATCAGTTGCATCGTGACTGAAATCTTGAAGGAAAAAGCATCTGTTAGATATTCACTTTGAAAGAAAGCAACTGAAACCTCCAATCACCTGCATGCAACTCCCCTACTCTGTGCCAACCATGCTTTGCTCACGCTTGCACAAGAGTCCAAAATCCAAGCTATTTACACTCATCATGCATTTATTTACAATGTCAAGCTGAGGTCGCACTTTCTACAAATAAGTAAACTTGCAACTATGCACAAGGTCCATGATGAGCTGCAAAAGGGACAATGATGTATAAAACAGTGGATTTTTCTCCAACTCCATCAGCACCCAATAAAAAAACTCACTCAAATTTTCTTTCAAATGAGATTTTTTTGACTAACAGACATGCTTTCCTGGCTTATAGATGCAAAACTGCTTCTCAGTTTCTTACATAACAGTACAGATAACCTGTGCATACTGAGCAACTAACAGAAACACATATGCATACCTGTGTTGAAGTACTCTTGGGCTGGCTTCAGAAGTCTGTGTAGTAATCCAGAGGCGTTTCACTTGCTGGTGCAGCGCTGATACTCTGCTAATAGTCTGACTCTCCTCAGCAGGCGTTAGTGCATTTATACTGGAGGGAGATGGGAGGGGCCCGTGTCTGACACACTCTCTCATCCCAGCACTTCCTCTCTGTAGTTCAGGGTAATCACCTCAATTATAGCATGAAAGAGATGAAAACGAAACTGGGGATATCGACGGGTTATTGCTGAAATTACTTGATGGATTTTTATCAGTGTTTCTGGGAATAATGGCAACCGCCAATCTGGGGAATTCTTTGAAAAATACCAGTAACATTGTTCGTGATTTTTATATCTGGGTGTTGGTTGGGGGTACAACTATGATTTGTGTGTCCCTAAAAAAGACACCAAATGTGAAATCAGCTTTTTCACACACAAAACTTAATTAATATTCTGCATAAAAATAATGGAACGCAATTAATTTTGGCTTGATTTGACTCATTTGAACTGACACAAAAGTACATAATATAATTATTATTTAATGAAGCGATTTAGTTAATGAATATTTTTTTTAAAATCTATATTTAAAGAAAAATATAATGCTCATGACAGTGTCAGAAAGGACCATTAAGCTGATATTTATAGTCATTTAGAAAATAAACAGTTGCTCTATGGCTACTGAAGTACCTTTGAGTCAGATTTTCTATGCAAGAGGTAAGGCTGTCTATTCCTGGATATGTAAACACAGATAACGGTACATTTTGGGGAGAATTCCTGCTGACCTTCACCTAGTTATGAATGTATTTTTATATACTTTAGGCTAGATCAAATTACATAAAAATCAATACTAAATTTATCTACAAGTCCTTCATTTCTGAAATTGATTTGTACTTTTTCATTGAATCACCATCATTTATTTCACATAAATGTCATCGGATCATGTTAATTACTGTGCAATCCTGATTTATCCTTATATGGGAAGTCAAAGATTGCACAATATCCACACACTGACACCATCCAGTTGTTTGCCTCTCAGCCCATATATGGTGAATATTGTTTGTTAAACCAATGTCATAGCCATCACAAGAATTGCTGATATTTGATCATGTATGATGAAGGGCAGGTGAGAAGTTAGATCTACCCGTGTGTCACATGTTCAGGTATGCTAAAGTCACAATGAGTCACCCAGATGTCCTTGAGCAATTTCATACTGTTGTTGTTTTGGGGTGATCATAGGATGAGTAATGAGATGATTTTATTTTTTTTTTAAACTGCAACATTCCTTGAGTAATGTCATGTAGTTACTAACAAAAATATACTATGCCAATCTTGGAAGCGCATTTTGGTAAATACCATAGTATGTGAATATGGTAATCATTCAGTACCATTGAAAACCGCTTTATTCTCAATGGGAATAAAGAATATAAATGAACTACACAAAATGTATTGACAATTTCAATACTTAATAATATAAATAAAATAATATTATGTAAAACAAATAAATATATAGCCTATAGTAGAAATATTGCATTAAGTCATTTGCGAGGATCTTATAAGTACTATAATAATTTCAGAGACAGTGTATAAAACTTTTCTGATGGGTTATGAACATTATTTATACTCGGTGTTGGGGAGTAACTAGTTACATGTAACAGAGTTACGTAATTTAATTACGAAATAAATGTAACTGTAATCCGTTACATAAAAGAGTGATAAAAATGCGTTCCAGTGCTGGAAATTTAAAAATCATTTCATCTAGAAATTAGAAAAGGGCGCAAATATAACAGTTCAGTGCAAAATATGTTTGCCAACTATTAAAATGCTATCAACATCGAAGGTTTCAATGTCGAACCTGCGGAAGCATCTCCTATGATGAATGCTAACCGTAAGTGCCAACTAGTGGACAAATCTTTCTATTAGTTTGTTCCGTTTTGACTTGTAAAATAGAGCTATTTAACTACACAACGACTGGTCATTGAGTCTAAACAATATTTAAGGTGGAATATAACTTTATTTAAAAAAACAAAAAAACCCCAATACCATTCATGTTATGACAGCTTAATATTAGGCCTTATATGGTATAATGTTTTCCCTTCACACACACACAGTGGTAAAATTAATAGTATGCAGATTATTACTATTTTTTTTATATCAGTAAGAAGAAAAACATCATGTTTTTACTACAGTATAATGATCTAGAATTGTTTTTTCTCTTAAAAATAACTAAATATAACTATCTCTGTTTTTTTTAGAGGTTAAAGGTTTGAAAATGAAAACATTCGTTAGAAATTTAGAAAAGTAATCAAATGTAATCAGTTACATTACTTTATTAAAGTAATTAAAATAGTTAGACTACTTATTGCTTGTTAAACAATCTGTAACCTATTACATTTCCAAAGTAACCTTACAACACTTTTTATACTATTATAACCTATTATGAGCCATAGTTGGTCTGGATATTTTCATATGGTTACGATGTGAGTAATTTGTTGTCATTGGCTGGTCCAAAAGGACTAGATTATGAATAATGTGGACTGGTGGGTCTAGGTAGCTGGTTAGAGCTGGTAAACCACAACCCGCTACCATGTTCCAAACCAGTTTAACCAGCTGATATGACATTCCAGTATAGGGCTGAAGTAAAGTAAAATAATAACTTTTTCAAACTTACAATCACTGTCACACTGATACATCTGTCCCAATTATATATGAGAAAAACAAACACACAGTGAAAGTGGCGAATTGCGTTCAAAGGTTAATCATTATCACATATTAGGCTACATGAAAAGTTATTTTTAATATTATTTTGAAACATTCATAGGGTTGTGACATCATAAAACACATATTAGGCTACATGAAATGTTATTTTTAATATTATTTTGAAACATTTATAGGGTTGTGGCATCATAAAAACAAAATCAGATTCTGAGGCATGACGCTTATCAGTGCTCCATCGCGAATTTGCATAGTAAGAGAAGTTAAACAAACAAACATCAATTAATTTAGCAGCAGTATAACATTACTCGACATTATTAACGTCTTAAGAAATTCCTTTCAATGTATGAGTATATTATTATAGCTAGAGTAAGTGAATGCACGCGCAGGACCCACGCCCATGCACGGTCCGACAACTGCCAGTCCGCGCAGGCGCACTGGCCCTCTCTGTGTCAAACATGGCTGTGCTTTTGAAGAAAGAAAAATGCTGAATTGTGTTGCAGAGTTTCGCCAAAAGTGGAAACCATGGCTAGACTGGCTGATTATTTCGTAGTGGTGGGATACGACCAGGAGAAAACTGGTAAGTTGCGGTGTGTGTTTGGAGGAGTGTTGTGATTTATTTAGGCCGTTAGCAACAAACAGTGCTGCTGCTGTGGTTCAAGAGATTAATGGATGGATTTCACTTTCTTTGACGTATTATAACCGGTATCAATAGGAAATACGCGTCGGTTTTAATCAGGGAACAACACTGATTATTGATGTTTGTGTTTATGAATTACGTAGTACGTGCTTGTCTAAATGGGCGGTTTAAAGCTGGCTTTGATGGTGTGGTCTTTTTGCTTTTGTTTTGATATGTATGTACAACACCGCTCAGGCAAATGTATTTATGATAACATTCTGTATAATGTGTTTTTATTTGATATATGAGTGTTTTAGTCAGTAAATCTCAGCACACAATTACAGTATTTGTCGCGTGTACATGTAAACAGTGAAAATAAAGCGCGCGCGCGATGACTCATGCGGTTACTTGTTACTAATGTGTATTCAAACCACACGCATTGATCTCTAAATGGCGTATTAAGCTCTCTATGCCGCATTGATTTCCACATTTGGCCCTGAGGTTTGGGTGAGTAGAGAGCGGTCTCTCTGTGTGTGGATCCGCCGGAGAGCTCTTCCTGTGTTGTGGAAAGCGGATGCAGAGGAAACAGGACTTTACGTGTCTCGAGCTGTGCGTAATCGTGTGGAGTGAGTCTACAGGTGCTTTCATTTACAGCACATGATCATGTTTGCATGCGTAAAGGCTGAAGGAAGCAGCAGGTCACATGGAAACCGCACGTGCGCACACAAACGATGCTGTTCTTCACTATCCTTTATTATTAGCCCTTCAACTGTCACAATAAAAAATACGTGCAGTGTATTTCTTTCACTTATTTTCCTTCCGAACATTGATTAAAGGGTTAGTTTATCCAAAAATGAAAATTATCCTATGGTTTACTCACCCTCAAGCCATCCTAGGTGTATATGACTTTATTCATTCAGCCAGTTATATAAAAAAAATGTCCTGGCACTTCCAAGCTTTATAATGGGAGTGAATGGTACCATAGATTTTGACGCCCAAGTAAGCACATCCATCCATCATAAAAGTAATCCGTACGACTCCAGGGGGTTAATAAAGGCCTTTTTAAGTGAAGCGATGCGTTTTTGTAAGAAAAAATATACATATTTTTAACTTTTATAAACTATAATAACTGGCTTCCACGCTGTAAGCAAGTCGAGTTCCGGCGGAAGTGTGACCGCCGTACGGCTGTTACCGGAAGCCAGTGATTATAGTTTATAAAGTTATAAATATGGATATTTTCTTTTTGCTTCGCTTCAGAAGGCCTTTATTAACCACCTGGAGCCGTATGGATTATTTTTATGATGGATGGATG
Source organism: Coreius guichenoti (assembly GCA_039654105.1). NCBI lineage: Eukaryota > Metazoa > Chordata > Actinopteri > Cypriniformes > Gobionidae > Coreius > Coreius guichenoti. The sequence continues at coordinate 6,163,506 of CM077168.1, forward strand.
TGCTTTTTTGGGCTTTAAAATCTAAGGGTACCATTCACTCCCATTATAAAGCTTGGAAGAGCCAGGATATTTTTTAATATAACTCTGACTGTGTTTGGCTGAAAGGAGAATGTCATATACACTAGGGCTGCAACTAACGATTGTTTTGATAATCAATTAGCTGGCCGATTATTTTTTCGATTAATCGGATAAAAAGCCCATTTTTTTTTATTTTATTGACAAAACACACTATTCCACATCCTGCCCAATGCTGTCCTTCAAACAAACGTGTCAGCTGAGTGCTATGAAAACATACATAGTGAATATATCTACCATTACATAAATTAACCATGGTTTTACAATGAACAAAACAAACAAAAATAATAATAATAATAAATAAATAAATAACAGGGTTATTGTAGTTATTCAATGGTAACCATGAATTAACCATAGTTTTGCTTCAAATCCATAGTTTAACTATATGGTATTTGTGTGGTTATACAAATGGTAATCAATACAGCAAAAACATGGTTTTATTATAATAAAATCATGGTTAATTTTCGTAAGGGTATGTTTGTGCTATACATTATGTGCAAAAAAAGTTACTAAGCAAAAGGAGTTTAAATCCCTACATTAAAATGATATTAAAGAAAAACAAAAACACAAAAAAACACAAACTCAGTGTTACCAGATAAGAGGAATGTTCTGCAGGAACACAAACACATTCGCCATGGACACAGTAACTGTTACTGTCATTTCTTTATCCTGTAGAAACGTCTTACATTTATATTCAATTACAGCTGTTATCCCTTTACAGTTATTACTCTCATAAAATACTTGAATTACATGTTGACTTTTAAACATAAATTTAGCGTCCAACAGCAGATATTTCAGCTAAATGAATGTTTTTGCGCTGAATATTAATGGTCTCCCTCTCGACTGCGTTCTGTCTGTTTGACGCACGTGCGCGCTTTCCTGCAAAATGGAAATACTCGCGTGAATTAGTAACATTTACAGATGAGGATATAACTACTGTTCTCTATATAGATCAGTGGATATAACCTGTAAAATGAACGTTTTGCGCTGAGGACGCAGACGCACACACATCTGTCAAAGCGCATGACAGGGTATGTTAAACGCTAATGCATTCGCTTGAAGCTTAAAATAAAGAATTCTCATGTTTTGGGCGCTTGGATCACATACCTTTCCTGCAGCAGCTCACTCTGTTTCCACTCCACTATTTCTAGATGCATTTTGTCCATAGAAATGCGTTATTCAGTGCTGTAATTTGGCGCGACTGGTGGAAGATGAGAGGGCAGACCCGACTAATCAATAATGAGAATCGTTGTCGATGATTTTCATTATCGATTTTATCGACTAGTTGTTGCAGCCCTAATATACACCTAGGATGGCTTGAGGGTGAGTAAATTATGGGATCATTTTCATTTTTGGGTGAAATAACCCTTTAACGAAGAAAAGCCAGTATAGTGTCAAAAAACAAATATGTTAAACCATATTACAATTTGATACATGAATTTCTACTAATGCAGACTATTTTCATAAAATGCATAGTAGCCATATCACTAAAATATCACCCTCTATCTCCCAAATAGCCTAATATGTGTTATTAAGATGATATTTAATTATTTCGTTTTATGATCAAAGCTCTGTAGTTTTTACTGCGTGAGCAAAACATATAATGCAATTCAATACAATGATGGCTGATTAATATACAAACAAATGTTCCTCAGAAGCCTGATTTATCATATTTGATATATTTTAACATTACTTTTTTCTAGAAAATCTAGTGTCTTGAAAATTTAATTTACTGAAAGTTCAGCAACGAAAATATTTGTCTGAAAAAGTTCTGGAGGGCTGAAATCATTGACTGAAACTGTGACGTTTAATTAGCGCCGCTTCCACGATGGCAGTGTCTGTTTCATGCACACAAAGTAGATGAGCTGCAACAGGTAAACATGTCAGCTGTATGGATGCTAGGGCTGGCAATATCAGTTTCTCAATAAATAAAAACTTTAATTTCCGTTTCTGTGTTTCAGTAGAAAAATCATTTAATTCTTTAATTGTGAGCCGGACTCCAGGCATTTCCACAGTTATTCTTATGATGTAGCCTGGGTCTTATCTGAATGTACAACTGTTTATGTTTTGTAGGAGTCTTGGTAATGCTGCTGTGATTTTTCTCAGCAATTCTAAGCATCCATAGAGTTCAAATGAGTGAAGCCTTTCTTTCAGTTGCTCGAAGACACTGACTCGCCTCTATGAGGGCATCAGATAAGCTGGCTTTCCTCCAGGCTTCAGACTTTAAGGGCTGCTCTTTCTGAATCGTCTCTGTCACTTGTGGCATATGAATAGGTAAGCAGTGTCCTCCGTTTTAGGCTCATACAGATTTCCAGTGCATAAATGGCTGTGTTATGCTGGGGAACTCTGTGTTCCTGGCGTCTGTGGGGGGTTGTGTGAATTCAGGCATCATCCTCACAAAAAAAGTGTAGCTGGAATTTTTATCCCCCTTTAGATAAAGATAACAAAATAAATGAGAAGGCATTGCACATTCCTAATTTAGAAGATGTTTCTCGGAGCACTTTTCTAAAAGAACTGCTCAGAGAGACTCTTTCCCTCTATTTTGTCATGTAGGCTAATGTTATTGAAGTGAATAATGATATGAACCTTCGCAAAGCATTAGTTGAGAATGTTACTTGGAACATGCAGAGTATCGTTTTAGATATATAACCAACCTGTATATTTCATTTCTTCACTTTCCTTTTAACTAGAATAATATTTTTTACATGTATAAAAAAAGAAGGCTGTCACCACAACATGGTTCAACCACAAGGGTAGCCTGATGGGTCACTGTCAGATGGTGGAAACTTCACTTGTCCGATTGGCTGGTGCTCCATTGTTGTCTTTATACATTTGTTGATATTGTGTGTATGGCTTTGGTGGTTATACATTTCATTTATACATTTGTTTGTCTGTGATGCGTTAATCATCACATTGGCATTGACCGTTTTCCAGTAAAATGGGTTTATGAATTTATATCTGCATTATTTTAGGCTATTCACAATATTTAAAATATTTACAAACCTAACAAATTCTTTATTATAAGCAATTTTTAAAGAAAATGTGTAATGAAAATTCTTTTGAAATGTGTATTAACCTTTAAACGCATACTTCGGGTCTTTAGCGACCCGGGACGTCATTCACTACCCTCCCCCTCATTCATTTTTTTTATACAATGTATAAAAGAAAAAAAAATGATAAAAGAATGTCTGTTTTCTAGTGGTGGACGATATAATCTCAAAATTATATCACGATATTTCAAGAATATTTGCGATAATGATATTTATGACGATATAGAAAAAAATATATAGAACAAAGTTTTATTGGTGATTACAGCTCGTAGGCAGCAGCATTTATTAGTGCAAACAAAATGAAGGGCATTTTCCATCCTTTTCCAGTGAGCTACTGTCATTGATGACAGAATACCTCATTCCAAGTGTAAATGTATTGTCATAAGGTGGCGGCAGCAGCATCACAGTCACACAGCACGAGTCAAATGGTAGCAAAGTAAAAAAAAAAAAGTAGCCTTGGTACAAGTTGGTAGTGTTTTCACTGGAAATCTTAAGTAAAAGTATAACATAACTCCTTAACATTTTAGTTTAACAATAACTAAAGTAATGTATGCCATGGCCTGTCTGAATATTCGATTCTGATTGGCTGGAAGGTGTGCAATAAAATCGTTTAATGCACAGGTAGTTCCAAGTCAGTTGAATCACCGTTCTATAATAATGCGCTGTTTTCGCGCACACACACACACACACACGTCACTCGCATACAGAGAGCGGAGATCGCGCTGCGCATTCAGGAGCACAGAAACTTCTTATCAACGCCGCCCCGTGACTTTTAGCAATAAAATAGCTAAGCTACTGGATCACATTATATTTCTCAGCAACGATGGGGTTACATCGCTATTTTTAAGTAATAAACGCACATCTTCATTGTTAAGAGAGACGCTGAACAGACTCTCTTTCTCTCTCTCTCTCTCTCATTCAAATAAATGTACTCTTACGCACTACTTAATCTCTGTGTCTGATTCAGAGCAGGCAGAATGCTGGATCTAACGAGCCGTAACTGACGAAAATAACCGTCAATTTTACCCTTCCGGTCAAATATTGCGCTGCAAACATCAATAACAGCTTATCAATGTTTTGTCAGTTGTCAAGAGGTCTGACCGCTCCCTTTTTAGGTACTAAATCGTCATCGGAGGCTGACATGCTGCTCTTACTCTCAGACAGGTGTTGTTGTTGTGTGCGTTAGGGAACGTAAATGCGCCATACGTCATCGCGCCGCTATATCATTGATATCGCGATATGACACTTTTTTTATCATGTAAAAATGTATACCGGTGTTATCGTGGACAGTATGATATAGCACATCGCTACGGTTTTCTAATTAATTTTTTGTAAAAGTGTATAGGGTCGCTATAGTGACCCGAGGGATGTAAAAGTGTATTTTTTTTGGTAACACTTTACAATAAGGTCTCATTTGTTAACATTAGTTAATGTATTAATTAACATGTACTAACAATGAGCAATGCATCTGTTACTGTATTTATTAATCTTTGTTAACATTACTTAATAAAATACAGCTGATTATTGTTCATGTTAGTTCACAGTGCATTAACTTTAACAACTGTTTTTAATTATGTAGTAAATGTTGAAATTAACATTAACTGAGATTATTAAATGCTGTAGACGTATTGTTCATTCTTAGTTAAAGTTTAGTTCAACTAATGTTAACTAATGAAACCTTATGGTAAAGTGTTACCATTTTTTTCTGCGCAACAATAATTGAATCTTTGACACATTAAGGCACCTTTATTCCTCAATGTGCCAATGTCTGGCACACTATGATGATGTGACGCTTCACTCATAATTACTGCAGGCATAAAACAAAATAATACACTTGAAATGGCTCAGCAATTTATTGCAGAGCAATACTTTACGCAATCAAATATTAGTGTCACTGTCACTTGATGGTGGATCTGCGGTGAAGAAGCTGTCAGCAAGCAAAATATTGATTTTTGATTGTGAGATTGTGAGCCGGATGCTAAATGTACAGGTGAAATGAGCTCTGAAGATGACAGTGATGATGGTAAAAAGCCATCAGATTGAACCCAAGTTCCAAAAGGTAATGAAATATGCTTTATTTTATTCTTTTGTAATTGCTATTAAAATATCAAAAGAGTTTTATACTATTGCGGCAGAAAGCGAGCCGTCTATGTTAGATATAGATCTGGGTCGCTAAAGACCCGAATATGTAATAATAATTGGCGAAACATGCATGCATTTAAGGGTTGAAGTAAAATATATAATTTTTTGTTCTGGGCCAGTGAAATTGGCAGCAGGGCAAGTAAAAATCTACCTCACTGACCTGACTGGGCCAGAAGAAGAAATCTTTGTTGTTGAGCTGAACTCAGCTCAAAATGATTTGTTTATGCTCATTGTGGTTTTATTGGGATAATTCTGTTATCTTTTACTCACCCTCATGCCATTCCAAGCCTGTATGACTTTCTTCCTTCTGTGAAACACAAAAGATATTCTGGAAAATGTGTCAGCGGAGTCCAGTGTTGTTTTGGACCCCATTGACTTTCATTGTATGGACAAAAACAGTGGAAACATTCTTCAAAATATCTTCTTTTGTGTTTCACTGAAGAAGGCCAAGTTCAAAGTTGTTTAGAGAGAGTAAGCTGTTGTATGACGTATTGTGTTATGTCAAAGTCCCTTTCAGGCAAGTCATTTTACTCAACGGCCATCTTTGAAGTGCCTCTCGGCAGCTATTTCAGTCATGCAAGTGCAGCTCCTATTTCTTTGAATGGGGAAACGTCAATTCTCCAAAGCTGTTCACCAAGCTTATGATTGGTGATTTCAAAAATGAAATTTAATGAAATCTGACAACAACTGTCAACAAATTTTGACAAAAAATCTCCACCCCATATTGCACATTGCACTTTCTCCCATTCATAGCCGTCTCTGTATATCTAAAGTCTTTATGTTCTGAGATATTTGTCTTTTTGGTAAGTGTGACTAACTGCATTTGTCAGGAACAAATATTATAAAGCTATAACACTTATTTTTTTTACAATAGGTGACTATGGCTATATAAATGATGCTGCTGTATGATGTATGATTGGCAAAGGGATACCAAGAAACATGATTTCCTTTAATGTATCATCATAAAATGAGTGGGCTCAAAAGCCTTGCAGTTTATTTTCTATACAAGATCCTGTATTGATTAAACTTGCCTGCTGAAAAACGAATTACATAATGTAAGTAAAACCTGGTGTGGAACACTAAATATATCATGAACAAAACAGGGTGTTTTTTTAAGCATTTCCATTTGCAGATGTTTGTGTGATCTCTCCTATTTTACTTGACAGCTGTGAACCCTTGGGAATAGTGGCATGCAGTGATCAAATCTGGACCTTAATGTTGGAAACTTTCAGTTTCTGATGAGTTGGTCCTTGTATTGGAGTCCTGCAACAAATTTGCTGGTGTTAGTGGATGAGCAATGTTTTCTTGGCACTTCCTGACAGTTTATTTTAATGAATGGCTGTAGTATTTAATAATTAGTGTTTTTAAGAAGTAGGCTGCTTTCCAAAACAGTCCACACGAATGCGATTTATATATTAAGCAAGATTCTGGCATGTTCAGTTTCAATTATGACATTTTCTAAATGTTTAGTTTTTCAACATGATGCTCCTTTTGTTCTGTACATTAAATATTTGCACAACTGCTGTAGCCGATCAGGATTCCAGTGGCATACAAATCCTGCTTTGTTAGGACTGTGTGTTATAGCGAAGAAAATTCTTCAGCCTTTTGTTTTGATGCTATTGCATAGATAATGATAAATTGACTGATATTTGCCCATTTTGATTATCTGCATCTGTAAAGTCAGCTTCCCCTTCGCATTAGTTTTGTCAAAATATATTAGGGATGGATGTAAAAGAGAATCCGGGATTGCATGCTGAGAGTAGTGATGGGCGCTTTCAAAACACTGCTTTATGAAGCTTCAAAACCTTTAAAAAAAAAAAATTGTTTCAAATACAGATTCACTGAGATTGCCCTTCAGCGGTGAAACATTGAACAAGTGTCTATGGTTTTAACTCTGATCAGTTTTATACATTTGTAGACGTTTTAATGAGACAGTATAATTAAAAGGAATAATAGTAGTTATTATAGACTTTAATAGTCTCTTATTGACTTGTTTAGCTGAGCTATCCATGGAACACATAAAACAAGCCCAGAATATTGATAAAAGAACACATATTATAAAGACACTTGATATTTAATCTAATTAGATGATTAGTTAATTGCACTTGATAGATTTTACTTTAAATAAAACATTTGCAATGGGTTTGTATAAGGTTTTTATATCCGTGTTTAGTTTTTGTTGCATTTACACTGTTCTGACCAGCAGGGGTTCACCAGCATGTGATGTTTCGAAACAGTGAATCATTTTGCAAAGCAGTTGGTTAAATTGATTTGAAGCTTTGAAAAGATTAGTTTCTCCCATCATTAGCTAAGACGCGGCTTTCTGTGCACGTGCTTAAGCTGTGTGCGAGTCCGCGTGAGCACCAGATTGAGTTCTCTTTTACAGCTTATTGCACTTAATGACTCTTTTTAGCATCAAGCACGTCCCAAATTCACGATTGCCTTCAGAGAAAGGCAGCTTTCTGTTAGGGCTGGGTGGTATATCGAGTTTGTACGATATATCGATATATTTTTTTAGAAACGATATGGAATGAGGCAATACCGTTTATATCGATATACAGTAGATTAATACGAGCGCATCTGAAAAAATAGCGGAGTACGCAGAGTGAGCTGATGCAGGGAAAGTGCATGATACAATTTGTCCTAAACATAACACATGCTTTATATTAAGGTCTTCAAAATAACTGGTAAGATATAGTTAACATGTATAGTTTAAAGCAGCTTGCCCTGTCAGATGCTCTGAGAGATAGGCTATTTGTGCTGACTTACAGATAAATACTTGCGGTGTTTAATGCGTTTGAAATGTGGTGCTTTCTTCAGTTCTTACATTTCACAGGTATATTCTCCATCTGTAAATGTTACAAAGTCATGCAAATATGTCCATTTTGCTCTCTGGTGAGGACGAGCCTTCTGCAAGTGAATCTCCGCTAAAATTCAGGCTTCCGTGAATGAGCGCCGCCGCGTGCATGCGCGGCAAACAGACGGAGCGCAATAGAATAAGAACGCAATAATTCTGACTAAAATATACATGTTTCTAAAATATTTGTTGTTGGACAATAAATATTCCATATATAGAATTTTAAACCTACAAGTATATTTGTATGAAAGTGACCATTATAATGGGGTAATCAAATTTAGGCTAATATGCTTTTGTTTTTATTTTCATTTTTAGTTTAGTGAATTATTAATTTTGTTTTTAGATTGTAATGTTACAATGTTAGAATGTAATGTGATGTGATTTTAACCCACTTTTTGCACATAATATATTGCATAGCCTACATTACATTCACTGTATTTGTTTATAGCCTTCAATATCAACATTGTTTTTAGGACATCATTGGGCAGGATGTGAAATAAAATTATTATTCAAATAAATACAGATTTTATTTTTTTAATCCAAATAGAAAAACGCAGAAAATACCAGGATATATACCGTGTATCGCCATTCAACCAAAAAATACCGAGATATGATTTTTTTGGCCGTATCGCCCAGCCCTACTTTCTGTGTGTGCACTTTGGCAGTGTGCGAGTCAGCTCCAGCACCGCACCGTCATGAACTGCATCATTTTATTGTTTTATGATGTTTCCTGTGGTGCACTTATAATGTTAGTATGATTTTTACATCAAAATTGTCAGTTTAGAAATAAAAGGCATTTTTCCTACCCTGATTTTAGCCTCTGATTTGAACGCTGTTTGAAGGGGCGTGTCTGCTGTGAGACTTCAGTGTAAATGCCCACTGCTGTGATTGGCTAACATCTTTGCATATGAAATAAATATGAAATTACAGCTCTCAAGGTTAACTAATCGTGAAAACTGTTGTATATTTAGATTTATAGCATTATATTTAGATCTATGGCATTATATTCAGATCGTGGCATGAAAGGTTGCAGTGATGAGCATTGTAGCCGATCACAGACATGTTGAGCGAATGAATGCAGTGATCTCGTCATTGCAACTCGATTTCTGCACTCTCTAGAATACTTTCATCATAACTAACAGTGCAAACACAATGTAAATAAGAGATTTGTTAATTATAACCAAAGACTATAGATAAAAGGGACTTTGTTATAACAAGAGTTTTGGTGAGAGTCCAGATAAACTCGCACTGTTTGATTGACAGCTCCAGCGCGCGCCGTTTGATTGACAGCGCCAAAAATTGTAAAGGGAACGCTTCGTTGATCACTTTCTAAATATAATTTAATCACAGTTTAAATAACAGATTTTTTTCATCCTACTAAGAGAAACAATGTGAAGTTGACCGTTTAGTCACTTGTTTGATTTACTGACACAGACAAAGAACATCTGACTGTACATGAATCATATCAGAAATCACTGGTCACAGATCAGGCATTAGAATTAACAGTTACGTACATGCTGTCACATTACTGTCGAGTCCATATCGTAAAAGTTTGTTTGCAAAACCTGCGCCGAAATTGTGACTGATTTACAAAAGAATCCACAGTGAAATGTACCGAATACAAATAAATCTCAACTGAGACATTCACATTGTTGAAAATAAATAACCACATTCCTAGCATTAGGATCTTTTGGAATGTAGGCCTAACGTTATTTTGTGGAGTGATCCTGCATCTTACTTCTCTCCTCGTCATCTCACTAACACACCAGTGGGCGGGGCCAAAGTTGCAATGATGGAGGCGTTGATTTTCTTCTGCAGAGGCGGTCTTTCACCTATATGTTACAGATACACATTCCACAATGAGTCGTTCTCTGGGCTTGGTTACAATAAAAGCTGTTTTTGGACTAACAGTATTTTTCAGTTCTGAAACTTACAGGATATTCTTATAGTATGATGACCTCTTATATGTCAGAAGCTCAAGGAAAATTTGATTTCTCAGTTCATGACCCCTTTAATAACTCTTTTCAAGTTCAAGCATGTCCCGCTCTTTATTGTCTTATTCATGTGTTTCATCACTCTAAAGTGTCAATAGTACTGGGCTACGCGTATTTACATACTGCGTACATGATATAGCAAATTCTCTAGCAAGACGTCAGTGACCAGCCCTGTAACATATATTAACATATTTTTGCCTAAATATTGGAGTGTTAATTTAGTTTCAGAACATTTATGTTCTAACATTTTATATTGTGTTTTCCATTAAAATTTGGATTTCTGGTGGCATATTACAGAAACATCTTAACTTTAGAATCCTATCTTATCTGTTTGGTAACCATGGCAATTTCAGTTAGGACCGCATTTAGGACAAAAGCTATTACAGAATAACATTTCTTAAATGCATAATCTTATCTTAACTATGGATAGCAAACGGGTATTACAGAAGCATCCTAACTCGACAAAAAATCCTAAAAGCTGTCTTAACTTTAGGACAACCCCACTGGTGTCCTAACTTCAAAACTTTTTGAAATCCAACAGTACAAAAATCCTTTTTCGAGAAAGCCGTACATTTATTAATTATGCAAGACGTAGAGCAGCGACGTTTGATGGTGGAGAGACTATTGGAGGACCCAGAGGATGTGCAAATTTTATCTTTGATGATAAAATACTCATAAATAATTACAGACTCTTACGACACATGATTTTGCAGTTAGTTGGCGAATTGCGACCAACATTACAGAGGCCAACGAGCCGTCACGGAGCATTACCGGTCATTCTTCAAGTGACTAACGCCTTACTTTTTTATTTTTATTTTTTTTTGATTTTGCAAAAGGCGATTTATAAAACAGGCTTTAACTTTTCAACGGAGCTTATCAAAATTTCAATCTCTGCCGCACTGAAATTAAAAGCACGCCGTTGTTTCTCCATTTTGATTTTAGGTTTACCTCAGAAGCAGTTTGCGCGTTGTTGGTTGCTTGGTAACAGACCTGACAGTTGATTACCGAACTCTATGGAGCGGTTTAACATTTTCTAACTACAGATAAAATTAGATTTTGTAAGATAGGATAAGAATCCTAAATCAAGTTAAGATTTGCTTCTGTAATACGAAATTGTGAAAAATCCTAAATTAAATAATCATATCTTAAATTAAGACCTAAGATAGAAAGTTTCTGTGATACGCACCCTGGATTATAAATCATTTTTATCTGTCATTGGTCATGCTCAACTGTAGATATCGGTATTGGCATCGGTCACTGACCAGAAACAGTGAAATTGTTAATATATTGTGAATATTCTATACATCAACTAGAACTACTTTGCCTGTAAGTAATGAGTTCCAGCTTAGGTGAAGTTAGCACGGATACCAGTTTGTGCCAGCAGAAAATGGATTTGCTCAAATGAATATGAAGCATGTTGTTCTTGATTTTCATGCTGTCATTTTGTGTTTGCTCTTCAGATTCTGAATAATAAACACAATATTTGTGTCCTTTGTTTGGGGAATTATGTATTTATGACTATCATTAAAAGAAGCTTTTTATCCAAAGCATTGTCCTATGGGGACAGTCTTTCTTTTTAATGTCCATTTTGTTATTGATATCTGCTTCCTGCTTTGATTTCCTTTCAAACCATTTTCCTTTCAAACCAAATTTCTGGCAAAATCACAAATACGTTCAAAGTCTATGCTAACATAGCGTAAATGAGTGCCTTGTGGTTGGAAATGACACTTTTAATGTACAGAGGAAATGTTTTGCTGCCACTGGACAGTTGGCAGACCACATAAAGTTTATTACAAATAGTCTCATTTTAACACATTTTATGATTGTAGGATGTTGATATCAGGACTGATTGCTTCATGGAAAGATAAGGTGGTGGAATTGGAATAAATTGGAATTGTGTCCTGGAAGCGACACACACTTTGTTTTGGTCTCTTCAACTAGGCTGTTTTGCAATAGAAGATTGCAGTTTTGGCCTAGATCATTCAGATTCACCATTAAGATGTTTATTATTTCAGACAAAATGTACTTGATCATAAAAAAAATTATGCAAGTGTTTTCAGTGTTCTTTTAGAATTGAAAAACAAAGATGACTGAATTTCTCAAGTGATTTGCCTGCTTTAAACGTCTGTCTTTGTCCCTCACTAAAGCCGATGAAAGGTTATACTGATAAACTGTTGATGAACTTGGGTTGATCACATCTAGTTTCCTGATAAGTGGTAATATGAAAATATCTGGTTGCGTTGGATGACCTCTACCCCAACTCTCTGACATTGTTGACCATATTTCATTCTATGCATTTTTGTTTGATCAGTTGTAATAAGAAGTCATAATATGATCGTCAAGAAGAGCTTGAGATCTTTGATGCTGAACTGCTTTGCACCTTTGTTCAGAGCACCAAGCGGTGTGGTTGACTTCAGACAGCCAAAATAAATTACACTTATGTCATTTTGCTATTTGTTGTATTCGTTGATTCTGGCGCATCAACCCTTTGGAAAACCCTATGAGTTGTTACATTTCGCTCCTGACATTTATTTTTCAGTTTCACAGCTGCTCGGGTCTACTGGCGCTCTTCCTGGAATCTAGATGTTTTGACATCACAGATTTGCTAATCTTTCATACCCTTTACCTTGCAAATGATAGCATATTCCTTTGCATATCTTGTTTTTTGGACAGCAGTGTGATGGCCGATTGTGGAATGGCTCTGGGATTTCTGGAAAACCACTCACTTGTTTTGTGAAGCAAAATATTTGCTTTACATAATTGATATAGTGCAGAACTCGGGCATCAGAATTTTCCAAAGCCCAGTACAGATGGGATGTGTTTTGTTTCCCTTGTACACCTGTGTGATGAGCCAGTTCAGGTTAGATGTTAACGTGGTGGTGACGCAAAGAGACGTTGACTCCCTACTGTTCCGCTGTCTCTGCTGTCTGATTTATATAAAAATGCTTGGGCAGAAAGATGGATTAAAGTTTCCAGTGAACAAGAAAAACAATGATAAATCTGGAGCATTGTTTTGATAACACAAATGAATGAATGTGAGAGCATTTTGAACTGCAAAAGACTTTGCATTTCTTTAATTTTCTCTAATTCCATCCATCCATCCATCCATCCATCCATCCATCCATCCATCCATCCATCCATCCATCCATCCATCCATCCATCCATCCATCCATCCATCCATCCATCCATCCATCCATCCATCCATCCATCCATCCATCCATCCATCCATCCATCCATCCATCCATCCATCACTGCTTGTAACAAAACTGCTTACCAGATAAATTATAAATGAACTTGATATATTTTTCTTATTTCAAACATTGATATAAATGAGCATTGTGGGTGCATGAGTTGCATGGGCAAGCATGTTTTATTCAGACAAGTGTGAAATATGATTGAGTTTATTATAGTTGTTTGTGTAAATGTGTCCGATTCCAGTTTTGGATACTGTCTGAATCATTGTTTTGTCTTTCCTCCAACGCAATGTAGAACCACACCTCACAACAAGGTTTGGATGTGTTGTTTTCTGCTGTAGGATGTGTTTTCATGTCAGGACCAGATTTTACTCCATTAGCTGAGTTTGATGTTTGTGTCATGACTGTTGCTTAAGACTTCGGTTGTTTGAAATGTTCTTTAAACTAGTTTACACCATGAGATATGGAGTGGAAAGTACCATTTGACAGTGTTTCTCACAGAATGTTGTTGAGAGTGGATATACTTACTATCATGTGTTTCTGTTCTGCTGTGGGGTTCAGAATCAGGACATTGCAGTTACGTTTAATGTTAATGTCATGCAGTGATGAACGACAAGGGAAATAAGAACCAATTGACGTAGAATGTTCTGGAATGTGAGGATTTCCTAAGCTGATTGGCTGAGATCTGCCAGCTCAGAGATCTATAACTACTCAACATTAAGGCTACTGTGCTGCCCGATAGTGGACTTTACAAGGTGAGATTCAGATCATACAGATGGTATAATACACAATGTTTGGGTGACCTAAACATGAAAAGGAGTCAGAAACCAGCATTTTATTCAGATTCGATCATCTGAAGTGACTGCTAGGCACAAATACAAAACGCACAAGATGTGACTTTTACAAGCCATTCTCATTATCGTGTCCATGGATTACAAACAGTTAGGGTGTGTTCACACTTGGCACGTTTGGTTCCATTAAAATGTACCCTGGAGCGATTGCTCTGTGCGGTTCATTTGAATAAGTGTGAACGCTGCCATCTGAACCCTGGTGTGCACCAAACAAGAGGACCGAGACCGCTGAAAAGATCTCTGTCCGCTTCCAAACGAACTGTGGTGCGGTTGGAATTAAATATGAACGCAACACTAACTAAAGACATGTAAACAAACCAAAAACAAGGCATGATGTCACAAGATGCGACCCTAAAAAGGACAGAATTCTCAAGAATACCTTTTCCTTCTCGTCATAGTCGTGATGTTGCCCATCACAGTTCGGTACAGGCATCAGAACCGCGTCTCCTCACAGCAGATCTTCGTTTGTATATGTGTGTGTGACGGAGGGATTCCTGCCGCTGTTTTGACTCCTTTACACATGTTATAAGCTCTTCACGAGTTCTCAGCTGGTCAAAATACCATCATATGTGGGCTACGCACATACAATGAGTGCATTTAGCCTAGCACACAGCATTGTTTTGGATGTTCGGTAAGTTTTGTTGCGAAATATACGTAATAAAATCAGGTTGTGAACATATCCCTATGCATTTAGGTTTGGTATCTTTAGGTTCAGTGTTAAAATCCCAATGTGAACACTAAGCGGACCAGGAGTAAATGTTTTTTTTTTTTTTTTTTTTTTTTTTTTTTTGGGGGGTCCGGACCAAGCAAACCGAACTACAAGTGTGAACACACCCTTAAAGGGATAGTTCACCCAAAAGTAAAAAAAATTCTGTCATCATTTACTCACCCTCATGTTATTTCAAATTACTGTTTTCTGTGTGGAACACAAAAGAAGATATTTCAAAAGATATTTCAAATTTATATAACAGACTTTCATTGGAGGGAAAAAATAAGACATTTTCAAATATTTTTCAGCATCTTCTTTTATGTTCCGGAGGGAAAAAAAAAGCCATACAGGTTTGAAACGACATGAGGGTGAGTAAATGATGACAGAATTTACATTTTTTTTGATGAGAAGATGTTTAGTTTCTGTTTATTTTAAACAATGCAAATTATTTATCACAAATTTTGGTGATCAGGTTTGCTATGATTTTATCTAGGTTCAGGTTGACTGTCAGCACTACTGTTTTCCAAGAAAAAAGCACTGACTTTCGCTGTATGCATAACACACACACACACAAGACATTTTTTTTAAATATCTTTTGTGTTCCACAGAACACAATGAAATTGATAGAGGTTTGGAGGGTGAGTAAATAATGATATAATTTTCATTTTTGGGTGAACTATCCCTGTAATGTAATTTCATAGTAGGATTCAGTTTTTCCTATACACACATTCATACATCTTGGCAAACATTCTTTCAAAGAGTCAAAATAAATGTTTTCATATTTCAACAGACCATTTCCAAGAGCAATATCTTTATAAAGATGTCTTTCATTTGATCAGTCATTTAGTCCAAAATTGTGACAAACCAGCAATACCTTTTTCCAATACATATCTGGCCTGTTATGACATATTGTTAATGGTCTTTCCAAACTCACATTATGATAACTGTAAAGATCTCCATCATACCCTGACCCAGTATTACTCCAGGTTCCAATTCCCCGTCCCAGATTGTCAAAAACACAGTCAGTGATGCATTCTCCAGATAAGCATATGAAGAATGATATCTTGCCCCATTTTTCTAGTATGAGTATTTGATAATGTTTTAACTCCATGTATGTGTTAAGATATGAACCCTTCAGTTTGCTTTTAAATCAGAAAAGCCTGGGTCACTTTGACCTCTTAGTCACCATTCCATTAAAATGTGTTATATTCTCTATTTTTGGTTCTCCACCAGGGGTATTTGTGTTCATAAGGACCAGTCACATTACAATGTTTACACTAGTAACCGCTAATTGACGAAACCCTCTTGGCCCTGTGTGCACAATGCTTTCTTTGTCAACAACAAAAAATGGGCCAGGAAAGATGCCAAAAAAGACCAAAAGGAATGCATGAGGAGTGATTTTGCCAGTTAGAAAACCTGGAATTACGATCGCATTAAATAACATTTATTTTTATGGTCAGGATTGTCCCGATATGCCCCATACTACAGTTCCTGCTGTTTTGAAAATGAATTTTTCCAAAAAAAGGAATCTTAGTAATGCATTGTTTTCTAATACTAATACTCCCCTGTCTTAAATTTTAGGATCTGGTGAAGGATCTGGCAAGATAATTCAACGCTTCCCCAAAAAGGACTGGGATGGCACGGCATTTCCCCAGGGTGTGGAAATGGTAAGGAGTTGTTTCTGTTCTGTTTTCTGAAAATAGAAAACCAAAAGTAGACCCAGGTCATTTATCCATGAACAGCTGCCTTCTGGAAGTAGCTGAATGGAAAAAAAGCAGTGTATATATTCTACCACATTGTTTTTCCCAGTTGTTTTCTATGATGGATTTTCAGTTTTTGCCATTGGTCAGTTTGCCCACTTGATTTATTTTATCATTCTAAATAGAATAAATATGACATTGCTGGAGAATATGAATTGTTTTTTTAACTTTTCCCCCTCAAAGTTCCTGAAATCTGTGAATGCCTCTGCCCACGTCCTCGGAAACTCATGTGGTTCTGATATCAGCCTTTTCTTTTGTCAACAAATGCATAATCATTGTTTACTTAAAGGTTTATCCCAGTCGCCTCCATTTGCTCTAATTGGAGAATTCCTAGCCCATGTCCTGTCCATTTCTTAAATAGCGTGCAGAAGGGCTTCGCTGTGCTTCAGTCCGATTTAAGGTTCTAAACACTGCGGTCCAGTTAACAGACACAAATCAACTTAACTCAGGACCAAATATTTGCTTATCTGAGCTTGAGAAGTACATGCTGTACATCTCCTGAGTGGCAGTGGCTTTAAAGTTGACCTGGTTCTTGAGGTGAGAAGCTTCCAAAGTCCTGCTCAAGCTGTAGGGCTGCGGTCTGGTTGATTGTTGTTTACTTGTTTATCAAGACGTAATACGTAATTCTTGACGTTTGCAAGACATTGAACTTGTGCTCTGCCCATGCTACTTTTTTCATCCTATGAATTATCACAACAGTGTCCTTCTGAGAATGTATCAATTTATTAAAAAATAGAAGATGCAACTCTAATATAAAATACACCTCTTCTCTAATGACGTTGTCTTCTGAATTAACAAATAATTTTTTTTGAGGGGCATCAAGTAAAAATGTCAAGGTGATGCAACTTCCTATAATAAAGAAAAGGAATACAATTGTGAAGAAAAAAAAACTTAAGTAGTTTGGCATAATCTTAGAAAAAAAGTATTTAAACAAAACAGCTAATTTAAAAGTAAATAAGTAAGGAATAATTGACAACAGGCCATTGATTTATTAGAAAATAATGCACACCCGAGGTGGTGATATGGCCACGACATGAAGTGGAGTGCGTTTCTCTGAAAATAAATGCATTTTATTTTTAATGCAAATTTCTGTCCTAATCCATATGAATTGAGCAGTTTAGTCCAAATGTTCTGAAGAAATATGATCGCTTTATATGATGAACAGATTGAATGTAGTCTTTTGTTTGCATATAAACATTGATCAGCGAAAATAAACAGAAGGTCAACCAAACCTGCTTGACGCGCAAGAACAAACCTCATTGGTTCTTGCGGAAGCTCAAATGTGCTGCATAACACATGAGAATGAACCTCATTGGTTCTTACTGAAGCTCAAATGTGCTGTGTAACACAAGAATGAACCTCATTGGTTCTTGCTGAAGCTCAAACGTGCTGTGTAACACAAGAATGAACCTCATTGGTTCTTGTGGAAGCTCAAACGTGTTGCGTAACACATGAGAATGAACCTCATTGGTTCTTGCTGAAGCTCAAACCTGCTGCGTAACACGAGAATGAACCTCATTGGTTCTTGCTGAAGCTCAAACGTGCTGTGTAACACAAGAATGAACCTCATTGGTTCCTGCGGAAGCTCAAACGTGCTGCATAACACTAGAATGAACCTCATTGGATCTTGCTGAAGCTCAAACGTGATGCGTAACACGAGAATGAACTTCATTGGTTCTTTTGGAAGCTCGAACGTGATGCGTAACACGAGAATGAACCTCATTGGTTCTTGCTGAAGCTCAAACCTGCTGCGTAACACGAGAATGAACCTCATTGGTTCTTTTGGAAGCTCAAACGTGCTGTGTAACACAAGAATGAACCTCATTGGTTCCTGCGGAAGCTCAAACGTGCTGCATAACACTAGAATGAACCTCATTGGATCTTGCTGAAGCTCAAACGTGATGCGTAACACGAGAATGAACTTCATTGGTTCTTTTGGAAGCTCGAACGTGATGCGTAACACGAGAATGAACCTCATTGGTTCTTGTGGAAGCTCGAACGTGATGCGTAACACGAGAATGAACCTCATTGGTTCTTGAGGAAGCTCGAACGTGCTGCGTAACACGAGAATGAACCTCATTGGTTCTTGCTGAAGCTCAAACGTGCTGTGTAACACGAGAATGAACCTCATTGGTTCTTGCTGAAGCTCAAACGTGCTGCGTAACACATGAGAATGAACCTCATTGGTTCTTGCGGAAGCTCAAACGAGCTGCGTAACATGAGAATGAACCTCAATGATTCTTGCTGAAGCTCAAACGAGCTGCGTAACATGAGAATGAACCTCACTGGTTCTTGCGGAAGCTCAAACGTGCTGCGTAACACATGAGAATGAACCTCATTGGCTCTTGCGGAAGCTCAAACGTGCTGCGTAACACGAGAATGGACCTCATTGGTTCTTGCAGAAGCTCAAATGTGCTGCGTAACACGAGAATGAACCTCACTGGTTCTTGCGGAAGCTCAAACGTGTTGCGTAACACATGAGAATGAACCTCATTGGTTCTTGCGGAAGCTCAAACGTGCTGCGTAACACGAGAATGAACCTCATTGGTTCTTGCGGAAGCTCAAACGTGCTGCGTAAAACACATGAGAACGAACCTCATTGGTTCTTGAGGAAGCTCAAATGTGCTGCGTAACAAATGAGAATGAACCTCACTGGTTCTTGCTGAAGCTCAAACGTGCTGTGTAACATGAGAATGAACCTCATTGGTTCTTGCGGAAGCTCAAACGTGCTGCGTAACACATGAGAATGAACCTCAATGATTCTTGCGGAAGCTCAAATGTGCTGTGTAACATGAGAATGAACCTCATTGGTTCTTGCGGAAGCTCAAACGTGTTGCGTAACACATGAGAATGAACCTCATTGGTTCTTGCGGAAGCTCAAACGTGCTGCGTAACACGAGAATGAAACTCATTGGTTCTTACTGAAGCTCAAACGTGCTGCGTAACACGAGAATGAACCTCATTGGTTTTTGCATGTCAAGCAAACTTGCTTGAGCTTCCATTTACGACATCTAATGTGTGAGTTGATGAATGTCTATATGTGAATGAAAGACTAAATTCAATCTTTTCACCATACAAATCGATCTTCAGAAAACTTTTATTAATGACAGAATTTTAATTTTTAGGTGAACTATCCCTTTAAGATGTGGATACTTGCATGTGTTCAAGCCAGGTGTAAGGAACCTGATGGATGCACCATATGACATTTTTAGAGCCATTACATTTAAAATTTTCTTGAAAATGCTGTGAAAGTTTGGTATAAAAAACATAAACAAACATGAATACAAAGAGGACATTTCTAAAACTTGGCACGTGTTTTGGTACGTCATGGACACTCTTATTTGTCCTTATTTGCCAAACACAGACTGTTCTCCTCTGCTTTTCTTGTTTTATTAGTCATTTAAGGGTAAGTGGACCAAAGAAATATGCTTGGTTACACAATCTCCATCATTTGATGTGGAAAAAGTTTGCATCCGATCTCTGGAGGACATTGGCTATTGATAGTGAGAGGAGGCTCATTGGTCACTGCGAAGATTGATTTTGAATCTGTAAGGTCATTAACTCATGTTGGCTGTTAACACTTACCTGCTGAGAGATGAAGCCGTGAACACCGTCTCCCACTGATTCTGAAGTCACTATAATTGAACATTATTTATATTCGGCTAAAATATTGGCTAAACACAAATTCAATATCTTCAGCAGGTGGTAGAGTCTCTGGTCAGCCAACAGGTTACACAATCTGGGTCAATCCGGGACTTAGATGCTGTTTTTATCATCATTACTGACTTAAGTCTGTGATTCTAAGAGAACTTGATCTTTTTCCCACTCTAGGAATGATGTCTATTTCATCTAACAGAGATGGTTGAATTGAATTTTACTCCATTTCCGTGGTTTGAAATACACTGAGCAGTCACATTATTTGGTATAATACAATGAAGGTCCTTTTCTTCAAGAACTGCTTGTATATCTGAACACTTGTATTCAGAAGCACTGGAAACATCCCATAGGGATTTTATTCAGTACGGACTCAATGGCTTCATAAAGTTCCTGCAAGTTTAGGGAATGTCCTTCAGCAGTTGTAAAGTGTTTATTTTGAGTATAAGTGTTCTTTGTGTCAGCTTGGAAAGCTTGCCATTCACTGGATTTTTCTGTTTATTTGATGCACCATTTTTTTGTAGAGATTGTTGTAGATGTTGGAACCACCAAGTCTGGCACCAATGATCATTGTCAAAGGGCCAGAGTAACCTTACAGTTGAAATCAGAAACCAAAATTTGCTAGTAAAAGTAACGTGAGAAAACTCTCCCTTATTAGTCACAATTAAGGGGCTCTTTATGTTCAGGTTTATCAACTTATCTCATTGCTAGGGACTAATATAATAGGGAAATTGGTTGGTTCTTTGATTCACTATAGGTTATATTGTAGGGCTGGGTTGACAATATTGATTAATCAATTTTAATCGATCTTCATTTTGATGAACCAATATTGATTCTTTAATCTTAAAATCTTAAGATCTTTTATTCTGTGCTGTTTTCAGCTGATGCTTGAACTAAACTTCACTAAACATTATTTGTAGAGTGCTTGCCATGCCATCCAATAAAATGAGTTTTGTGCTTTGTTACTTTTGATATGAAACAAAGTCTCAGCTTTTCAGTCAATTTCATCACAAAATTCAATCAATACATACTGTTTTGAAGCTCTTCAATGTACCGTGACAGATCGCTGTATAGCGCCTCAGTTCAAGCGGCATGTGAACCACTAGAGCCACTCTCGGACGACTTCCGCATATAAACATAACAAAACAACAACATAATGTCTGTGAGACTCTCGGCCAGTGTGGTGCACAGGTGACACTCATTATCAATCGCGGCACCGGCCTCAATCCATTCCCACGGCTCTCGGCCCCGCCCTGCTTGCCACATACCCCCATCGACCCCTCACAGGCTGGGGGGTACCCTTGAGGCCTGCGCTCTACTCCAGTCATGGCAGCCGTAGCACCTGGGGTTAAGGACAGATGAGGTGAGAGAGAAGAAGATGGAAGGATGAGGAGAGACCAAGACAAGAGAGGAAGAAAAAAAAAATCTTGGTCCAGTTCCCAAAACGCACTGCTGCTCGGTCCTCAACCAGCCGGGAGAACTTCTTTGCGACGCTTGGCAGTGGCACTGGATGCCCTTGGTGGACGGCCCTCTTCTCCCCCATCCCCTAATGGCCGGCAACGGCTCCTAGTAGGGCCTGGATGTTGGCAAACGGCCACCTCGTCTGACCCGACGGCAGCCGCCCCACCATGCTTTGGTGGATGGAGGCGAGTATCCGTCCCCTTGACGAGCCCTCCAGCTCAACCGCCTCGAGTGTCCTTGGCGGCAGATTCTGCTCTGATCTAACTCGATGGCGCTGCGACTTCCCCACAGCAGCGAGGGCTCTATGACAGAGAGCCCTCAATTGATCTCAACTGAATTGAACATGTAATATACCTGAAATATATCAAAATTAGTTGATATCAAATGCAATCAAGAGCTTGTGAATCAGAATCAAATTGGGAAATCTGTGTAAATTTCCAGCCCTATTAGATGGTCTTCTCACCAAAAGCTTTCCAGAATCTGCTTGTAACAAACTAGGTGTGAAAACGCCAGGTTTGAGTACCAATTTCTTTAATTTAAAAGAAATAACTAAATCTTTTATTTCTATTGATGCCTATAGCACTTATGTATGTTTGTATTGTATTTTATAGTTTGTATTGTAGTCAATTATTCACATTCAAATGTTATTAGTTTTATGTTTGATTAATTGAGATCCTGTTTTGCTCCATTTTCTCATCTCACATGTTGTTTTGAGTAAGCACTCTAGAACAACATTCATCAAACACATTCACATCTCTTTGAACACTGCAGGGACAGCACAGTGCATAGGGTGAGCGATTTATTGTATAAAAATAGACCAGAGATGTATGTGTGTCATTGCTTGTTAGTCATTGGGTGTGCCAGTATTCCCAGCAGGCTGCAGAATCAAACCAAAAGAGTGTTTTGCTGGTTCACGGGAAACGTGGCTTGAGTTCATCTACACAGCATCATCTCCGAAAAATTGAGCAACGTGGAGGACCCACTCAGCATAGTTTCTGCTCTGTCAGTTTTCTCAAACATATCAATATGTTCACATGCTTTACTGATCTCCCTGTCCAATGTGTTTCTTATGCTGCGACCTGACCTTGCATAATTTTAGGCTGATTTATGTGGTTTAAGATTCTTTTACGGTGCTCGTGTACACTTATAAATGGTCTTTTGATGCTTATGTGCAGTTGGCGTCAAGCATCTGTGCGTATAAATAGCAGAGCACTCAGATATGTTGACTGTAATCCTTTATAGGATTACAAATGTTCTTTATATTTGTGAAATAAATTGCATTTCCATCAAATTGCACAGATGATCCTTTAGTCTAGTTGTGTGGGTTTTATGTTAAGCCGTTTATTTTGGACGGATTGTTAAATAAGGAAAATAACAAACTCATAAAAAGTGCATTGCTGGGGTTAAATGTCCCCAACATCCCCAGCACACTGAAATGAAATGGCCTCAGTCCCATCTTTGTAGTTTTAATGAATATTTATTTTTTAACATACCAGCCAGGCAATTTGGATTTTCGTCTTGGTATGCAAATTGTTATTATTTGCAGATTTCTACAGATTTCTGTTACACTCGGGTTTCTTTTTCGGAACAGCAGAAATACTTTCTTTACCACAACAACCCCCAGCAAACTAAATAGCTACAGATGAGGAATGTTCCAAGTATAAAAGGATAGAAAAACACCCCATCGTGTTTACAGCTCTTGTTCCAAAGGTGTTTTCAATCTTGGAGGAAGTTCGGCAGCTATTCTCCTTGCGTGCCGTTTTTAACCCTGTCTCGCATGAAAGTTCAGCTCTTTTCATGCAAATTCAGTCATCACTTACTGCTTAGATCACACTGGAAAGACAGGGCACAGGGAGAGCAGATTGAGGAGACTTTAAACGTCCCACAACTAGGGCAATGCTATTAAGAAATAAGAGCCAGACAAACCATAAACAACAACTGACTGGATTAGTTATAGATTTCACATAGTTCAGACAGATGTTCTCTGATTGCCTTTTAAACGTTTTAAAGATATTAAAAAATGAATTAGGACCTACAAAGAGTGTACTTTGGACTGAAAACATCATGTAATATAGTCACCCATTATTTTTTTATTCTATCAACCCTTAGCTTGTTGTTAACTGTTTCAGATTTCATTATATACAGTGGTATCAAGAAGTATTGGGACATTTGCATTAATGACATTACATAATATCAAACCAAGTGGCATTTATTGTAGAGAAAGACTGTTTTTAAGCAAAACATTTTCATATTGTTCAAATTGACACTTTATTCTTGTCAAAATTTAGTGACTTCATACATTCACTTTTATGACCTTGACTTCAGTTGGTTAACAGTCACAAAGTTGCAAAAAAATGAAGTTAGTTTGGATTAAAAGGACTAGCATCTCAGGGCTAAACAGTAGCCCTGGTTCTGATTTTTACTTTATTTTTATTTTAATTTATTATTTATTTTATTATTATTATTATTATTATTTACAGATTTGTATGTTATGTGATGCTTCTTAATTTTATATTCTATTACGGTATAAAACAGTTACAGTCCTCTAATCTGACCTAATAGTGAGGAAGTAGAGTGCAGTTCTGCCATTTCACCTGGAGTGAGGAACAAGGTTTTGAATGTCAATGTGTCAGTGTTTTCTCGCTCAGAGCAGGGTTTCTCTCGCCAGTGGGAAGGAAATGGAAACCCAGACCTGGAGTAATTACAGAATGCTTTGAGCTGGAAAATATTGTTATGTTTAACATGAGACAATTTTTCAAGGACACAATATGGTTTGCTTTTACTATACTTGACATTCAGCGTTGTAGCGTAGCAGGAATGCAAAAACCTGCAGGCAAGAGGATATTCAGTCCAACAGCGCTCTTGCTCATGTGATATTGCTTACTATCATACATTTAAAATGTCCAAATGGTTTCAGAACAAACATGGATCCAATTTATAAAAGTGCCTGTTTTAATCCTCAGGGGCTCATTCTGTTCTGTAGATTAAATAGGTGTTACTCAATAATTATATTGTGTTTTGACTGTGATCATGGTAATGGTTGTTTATAAGTTCTTTGGAATCTGATGGTTGAGTGTCACAAAGCGTTGTTGCAACACAAATTTACTCTCAGAACCCCAAACAGAGGAAAGTTGACATGCTTCACAGATAGTGAAGGAATGACTGGCATTATTTCATGTTTTTTCTGTTTGATCTCGTTGGGCTGCAGATTATGTAGTAGCTGAATGCGTTTGGAGTTTGTAAATTATTTACCTTCATTCTTATCAAAATGTTACATTAATATACCAGCCAAAAACAAAACTCACAAACGTTCATCTCACAGGCAAGCATGTACTTAGTCTGCAGCTATATTGGTCACATTATAAGGGCTGAAGAGTCCCGTACATTCCTTTGTGCCTCAAGTTCAATGCTGAATGTCAGGGTCACTTGATTGCAAGCAAGCCACAGTGTGTCCTAGCATAAAATGGCTTATGTTAAACACGAAAATGTTTAACATGTTTTTGTAGATCAGAAATGCATTTATATAGAACATGATGTTTCTTTTGTTTTGTTCTTTTATTTTTAGGCTTTTTTCCCTTTTGTAGGACATAAATATGTAGACAGGGCAGGTCGGACTCAAAACTGGGTCCTCGTAAACCAAAGTTTTTAAGCTCTTATGTCGAGAGCATGTGCACAGTCCACTGCCACAGCCGCATTTTCTTATGGGCTCAAGAAAAGATGCGTTTTATCTGTAATAGGTCAATTTGATTGGATTCCTGATGGTCTCATGGGTTTGTGTGATTTTAAAATGTCAAAGCAGATTGGGTGTCCTGGTCTTTCACGTGGGATGCTTTAGATGAGACCTTTCAGCTGACAAACAGACTGAATTTATGACAGTGCTGATGGCCTGTGTTCAGGTGCATCCTTGTGGTTTTATGTCGGAGATGACCTTTGATAGTGATTAAACTGGATGTTATAAATAAATACATTGTAGATGATGTACAGTAGTCTCATGGAGCCTTTTGTTCATTCATTTTTTTTTTTTGCTCTGTTATTGTTCTTGAAGCAATGAGGGCTTAAAACAAACAGTAGAAAAGTAACAAACAGAACCAAACATCTATGACCATGAGATTTAACGATGAGTACTGAACTAGAGTTAGGGGATTATGTTAAATATTTTCAATCTATTCAATATTATTTTTGTTAAAATCAAAGTGCTTTTAATACACTTTTTATTTGGCTATTAAGTTTTTTAAAGACAGTGCTTGAGGACCGTTCCCAGCTTTTCCCTCATGTCACTAAGACAATTATTTTTAACAGTGCCCTCTGTTTTAAACTTTTGTAGCAAAAATAACGTTTGAGAGGAGAAGGTTGATGAATTGGTTCAAAACAGTAATTTGTTTCCATGAAAAAAAAAAAATCCCCACATTGCTAAATATTTTAGTAAATGTTAATCTGTTATATTGGTGTATACTGTCTAAATACAAGTAATATAAATATCATTGTTATTCTTGTTATTGTAATTACAATACTTTTATTACAAACATACATTAATGTACTGAATTATTTCTAGAATTTTACCGTATTTTACTGCTTGCATTAAAAATGTTGAATCTACTTGGCCAGGGGTTTTCCTTGGTCAGAAATGGTTTTTGGTGGTGGCGAATGAGCACAGTCATCCACACAATGTACAAAGTACCCTACCCATGTGAGCTGCAAACCCAGTGCTGACAATAAATACAAAATAAATGCAAAGAAACCATTTGTAATATTAACTTATCCTATTTATCACTGTCAGGACAGACCATAAAATAAAGTGCTTATAACTATTTTATATTTAAAAATCAGTAAATTTATATGTAAAAAAAAATCACTGAGTTGACTCATATAAGCTACAGTAACATTACAGAAAAAGGGGCAGGTCTATTATTTTGCATTTACAAGACAGATCATTTGACATACAGTATCAAATATGTTATACAGAAAGCGAGCAAAGATCGCTGGCATTATAATCACTGAAGCTTTCAATTTGTCACATTGGGTTGACGTAGGAAATGAAGAAAAAAAAACATGATTTAATTGCAGCAATAAGGTGATTTAATGACAAAATCAAAGTAACAAAAAAACACTCAGGCTATCTAAAAAGCCAACAGAACATCCTCACATTATAGAAGAGAACAGACAACCAAGGATTCAAACAGAGGACTAAAGTCTGTTGGAGCTGTTGAGACGATGGTCGCAGGTGGAGCCGAGAGAGCAAAAAGCCATGGTGGAGCCGACTGGTCTACGGACCTAGGTGTAGTGATGGGCTTGGAGGTTCTAGGTGGATCTGGAGGGTCGACACTCCAGGGTGGAGCTGGCGAACTGGAAGCCAAAGGCGGATCCAGGATGCTAGGTGCAGGCAGCTTAGGAGGAGGCGAAGGGCTTTATGGAGACAGCAAAGATGGGGCCGAAGAACTGGCTAGCATGGGCTTACAAAACGACCTCCTCTCCTGATACAGGGCAAGCAGAGAGTTCAAAACAGCTTTCTTGGCCAATACGGGGCAGACCGATAATTCAGGAACGGCCTCCTTGGTGACACAGGACAGTCAGAGGAGGTGGGAGTGGGAGGCAGGGTGGGAACATCATGAGCAATACTGACTTGGTGCTGGGAGATGAAACAGGTTTGGTGCAGGACAATGAAATAGATTTGGAACTGGGCGGGACCAGTGGCGACAAGAGACTTTGGTAAACACTCTCCTCCAATTCATCACATACTGTATATACATGTGGACATTAAGCACTGTTCACCCGCAGTGGTGGGAATATGGGCAGGTCTCCAACTCCACTAAACCCCCTTTGGAACGAACCTTGATGCCTGCTCCCACAACAGGTCAGACAATTTTGTAGGGCTTGGGCTCCAGGACGAAGATGGGCTCAGGCATTGGCTCAGGCTTAAGGTCCTTGCACAGTTTTTTCGTTTTTTTTGTATTTGTCATCCTAAAAATTTTATTGTCAAAACACCTTTCAAAATGCTTGCTACGGATGCGAAAAACACAGAAAATTGAACCCGATCCGAATTTATGACGGACAAAAGTTTCGGAGGCAGTGTGTAAACATGATTGACACAACGTGAGGTCGTATTTATTTTTTAACGTGTGAAAATTTCAGACGAGAATTTCGAAATTAGTGTGCAAGGACCTTTAGGCTTCGTGGCAGGTTCGGGCTCTGTGTCTGCATTGGGCTCCGGCTTAAAGTCCAATGGGGGTGTGGCTGAACACTATAGAATGTTGTGAATTCTTTGTGTTTAGTTGCCCATGTTTAGCACGTTGTTATGGGAAGAGCGCATCCGCGACAGGAGTAACACTTTCTGGTTAGCACGTAACTTAGTTTAAGTTCACCTGCATTTTTGTCCTTTAGTGCAGATACAGTTCGTAACATTATGTTTATGCTGTGTATCTAGGATATCTGATTAATCTCATATAGGGTGTGTCATATAGAAGGGGCTTTAGGTTCCTGGTGTTCATTTACTCTTCAGCTTCACCTCATGCAGCTATTCCTTTTAGGACTTTCTCTTTTTTTCCGAAAAAATTACATTATTGGTAATCTAGGAGTGTTATTTTTCTAGTCATATTTTCATATTTTGATAGACTTTTTTACGTCATATTTTTATTTGTCAACATTCATTTTGTAACAGTGTTTTAATTAAAATATTTTCATTATCGCCATGACGAACACGCCCCGACCCCTGCACACGCCCTGCACCCTGAGTACTTGAGTACTTTTTTTTTGAGACCTGTCATTACTAGAAATGAAAAATTGGCAAAAATGACCATCTCTATACTAATTTCCGTTAATTAATTGATTCATGATTTTAAAGTTAATTTACACAAACATTTTTAAATCGTATTAACATGTAGTAGCCTGTGCATTTGTTGGTTGCTTCTCTACTGTATACATGTATTCAGGGGATGTTTTTAAAATGTGACCCTTGCAAACTTTTAGCTTGGCTCCTGAACTGGCTGAGGTTCAGTATCACTTTTTCAAGTGGTCGATAAACATTGACGTTAGTTGGATTACTTGAACATCTCAAGGCTGTGCATGGGTTTCTTCTTCTGATAATGTTACTCTTTTACCTCTTTGTCACTGTCACCAAGATAGCTTGCCATTAACCTCAGGAGATATTTGCTCTTGCAGATATCTTCATTCCCTGGCATGCATGGAGGCTTTTGCGTTATGGCCAGAATGATGGACTAAAATGTTCCTGTTAAACTAACAACAAGACCCATTCATCTAACCTCCTACGAAAGTACGAGCCACTTGGCAGCACTCACTGCATGAGCATTGCCTTCTCCAGCATGCTGAGACTGAGGCGGACATAGACCCTTGGCACCTCCTGAAGCCAGTTGGCCTTATTGCTCCTGGCTGCAATAATTGTTTTATGTCTCCAGCAAATAAACCCAGAATCCTCTGCTTTATTTCTACTGACTGCATCAGATGGATTATGTCCCTCATCTTGTAAGCCTGAAGAAACACATACTTCCTCTACTCTATGTAGTCTTGTGGGAGGAAAAAAAAGTTTTTTTGTTATTTTGAAAATCTGGTGATCTACGTATATCATAAGTCTTGTAATAGCCTGATTTATTTTACATTTGAGAAAATAATAACTTTAGTGGTTTAACCAATTATTGTTTATTTCTTATTTCTATTATTTATTGACTTTATAAGTCTCTTATGCTCACCAAGGCTATATTTATTTGATCAAAAATACAATAAAAACAGTAATATTGTGAAATATTATTACAATTTAGAATAACTGTTTTCTAGATTAATATATTTTTAAAATGTAATTTATTTCTGTGATGTGAAGCTGTATTTTCAGCATCATTATTCCAGTCTGCAGTCAAATGATCCTTCAGAAATCATTCTAATATGAGGATTTGCTGCTCAAGAAACATTTCTATTTATTGTCAGTGTTGAAAACGGTTGTGCTGCTTAATCTTTTCGTGGAAACAGTGTTATGTTTTTTCAGGATTCTTTAATGAATATAAAGATCCAAAGAACAGCATTTATTTAAAATAGAATTTTTAAAATTTCTTACCTTTACTTTTAATCAATTTAATGAGGATTAAAACAAATAATTCCTTTCAAAATAAAAAATTAATAGTGTCTAGTGGTAGTGTCTAATATATCTATAATTTATATATATATAGAGAGAGCTGAATGAAACATGCCTTCTGTCAATGTTCTGTGGTCACTAATGTTTGCATGTTTGCTGTTTGAGACAGCTATGTACTGATGAAATCAAAAATTCCTCGTCGGAGCCCGACATCCTATAATGAAGGAATGTGACCTCCCACAAAGGGGGGGATCGTAACCGTTTGTGTCATCTATCTCATCTGTTGCTCTGACTTTTTGAACTTCTCTTCCCTTTCCTCCAAATCCCTGTTGTAATCTGGAATGTGCTTCGTACTTCCGGGAAGGACGCATAAAGTATTTAGAAAATGTGTAAATAGTTGTAGTTTGGTCTGTTGTCTGTTGACTATATAACAGATGCACTTTTGGAGATTGGATATTGTGTACATAACTGCACATCTTTCACTGTTTAATAAATGGAAGGCTGGTTGTGGCATTAGGCAGGCACTGCACATACTAAGTGCATGATTAATGATTTCACCTACTCAATTTGCGTTGCTGGTATCCGGTTGTGTCACCAGGGGCAAATGTGCGAATGGCTGAAGCTCACGTCTCACAGTATTTTTTTTAGTCAGTATTTGTAAAACAAAGGGGGGAAAAAAGAAAACAAAACAATCCGAATCCCAGCATGCGTCGAAATTGTATAAAATGAATGATGTTTGTCAGGAAGATCTTTTCATGAGTAATCACCTTGTGGACTGCTTGGAAATCACAGGAAAAGCATCACCAAGAGCTTGTCATAGGTGAGGTTTGCCCCATAGAGGGTCCGGCAGCAACCAGATCTTTCCTTGGGTCTGTGTGCAGAAGGAAGCTTAAAGTCAGAAAGAAATAGTCGATTTTTTTGAAAGAAAATTCATGAGATTGCCAGAATATTTGGGTGCTGATTTAATGGAAACATTTAGACTTGTTTTGACTAATAAATATGAAAAGGAAATGTATGACAGTGTACAGTGCACACAGGACCTCGGAGAGCTACGTGGCCCCTTGAATTGATTAGTATCTGCAGTTCCTGGCAGAGGGCAGGCGAAGCATAATGAAACAAAGGACCAGGGAGCTGAGCCATACTCCGAGAGCTTTGTTATTTCCTGCTGTCTCTGTTCATCTCGGCTACCAAAGGAAAACCTGCTAACAAAGGACCCGTAGCAGTCCCACAAGTTCAAAAGCAGCCAATGAGATCCCAGCGTTTAACAAGATAAAGATGCACACAAATAAAAGCACTTTGGCTCGGCGGCTTGAGTGCTCCGGATTGTCTGGTGTGCCCGTAATGTCTCATTCTCACTGGGGGACCAACTTGGTTAACATCATTCAGACAGAACAGGAAAAAATTGCTGACTTCTACCAAGACAATTCCTGGTTATTCAAGTTTCTGGCTAAGGGGAAGGTAATTAAGGGTCTGAGCTGGTCTTAAAGGTTACAGATCCCAGGTATGGACCACATGCGGACTGATGGGAAATCACAAGGGCTTGAGGGGGTCTTACCCCACTAATTAAGTTCTCCCAAATGTAGTCAAAACAAGAGGTTGGGGATTTAAAAAATTAAAACCAGTTTAATTATATGTATGCAAGGAACATTTCAACAACATTGTCAAGTGTTTTAGTAACCATAAATGTTTAGATCAACTACTTAGTCAGTCAATTTTGCCTGACGCCGAATAGATGCTTGTCAACAGAAGTCACCTTAGAAGGTTACCATAGCAATAATAGGCTGCTTGGGTGCTTTCTGTTGAGTGGAACATTGACAGACATTGGTACAATTTTTATCCCAGCATCTTGGGCCTTAGGCAAGGAAACACCCTGGACAGATGGCTAGTCCATTTGTGTTTTATTTAAAAAGGCTTTCTTTAGTGGACATTTGGATAAAAATACTTTAGGTTGTGTGACAAGCTTTAGAGAAACTACTAAAAAAAGCCATTGCACAAGAAGTCTTGCAATTCAGTGTGTGAACTGGAGAGCTACCATGATCCTCTGTCAACATTTTTCATGAGCAAATGCTAAACCCCAAACCCCTAATGGGGTTGTCTTTTAGTGCAATTTGGTAACCTTGAGTCGCTTTGGATAAAAAGCATCTGCTAAAACAAAGTAATCACGTAACCATGACATAATGTTTTACTGTATATGTACATTTCTGTTCAACAGTGTTTGCTCCCTTAACTCTGTGAATTTATCCCCCCTGAGAGTTGGTTTCTCCACTCAGCACAGAAGTACCTCTGTGAACATTATTGACTGTGACATGTGGTTAAGTGGCCACCAATTATGTTAGCCCACTCACTGCTGGGTGTGCCATATCCTTCCCTCCATTTCTGTGAGCAGACCTGGGAAACAGTGTTGATGCAGTTGGGATCGGTGTCGCAAAATGGCCTTAAACAATTACTAAAACTGCAAAATGTTACGTTTTCTAATACATTTATTTAATTCACGGGTTGCTTCTGACTGAGCAAGCTCACGGCGCCATCTGCGGTACACTATTATGCTAAGGGTTCAAATCGCCAAATGCGAGTAAAAATCTGTGTTGAAACGGTGTTACTCGCCAGTTGTCCAGTAGTCCAGTAGGTGAGAATGTGATATGGCTTAATGCGATCATCAGATTGCAACGTTTGTGATGTAATTTTATGACCATATCACACAATATCAGCACGACTGTGATTCGGCCATAGGCAGAGTGCCATAGGTAATCACAGTGTACTGATATACAGCCATATCACATGACTACGAGTGTGATATTGCGTTTATACAACAGTTTGACGGCACAAGTGTCTTTTGTGCAGAACTACTTCCTTCCACCACAGATTCAAATCTCAAATTGAGAGTTTATTGAGCCTCAGTTACTAATTCTAAAACGTAACGTTCATTGAAGCTTATTGTATTAATGTAGAGTATTATGAGAGAGAGATGGACTGAACGAGTGTATTACCTGTAGCTGATATAGCATTCATTCTTCAGGTCGATGTCCATAATATTATATCCATTATAAAAAAATCTGTTTGAATTAGGGCTGCAACTAACGATT
Organism: Coreius guichenoti; assembly: GCA_039654105.1. Classification (NCBI taxonomy): domain Eukaryota; kingdom Metazoa; phylum Chordata; class Actinopteri; order Cypriniformes; family Gobionidae; genus Coreius; species Coreius guichenoti. Next base: position 6,196,413 of record CM077168.1, read on the forward strand.
ATTTTGATAATCGATTAGTTGGCGGATTATTTTTTCGATTAATCGATTAATCGGATAAAAAGCCCTTTTTTTTTTATTGACAAAACACACTATTCCACATCCTGCCCAATGCTGTCCTTCAAACAAACGTGTCAGCTGAGTGCTATGAAAACATACATAGTGAATATATCTACCATTACATAAATGAACCATGGTTTTACATCGAACAAAACAAACAATAATAATAATAATAATTAAAGCTGCAAGCAGCATTTATCGGGGTTCAAGCATTTAAGGCCTTTATGCTGTTAGGGTTTATGTCAACCTGAAATGTATTGCTGACACCATAAAATGTGGCTGAAAAAGAATACTCTAAAACATAGAGAAAAGAGAGGCTTAAACAACAATATTTGATACAGACTAAGCATACATACACACACACACACACACACACATACACACATTTTGTTGTAAATACAGATATGTGAAATACATGATGGGTAACAAAATGTTTACTGCAAGTCTCCTTCAGGTTTCACATTACTCATTATGTAACACAATTGCCAATACCAATGCTTCAATAGAAAGGAAGTGATGCATTTTGACAAAATATGATTGTAAATGTTTTAATAGTGATTTTATAATGTCTAAATATGAATTACAGATAAATATTAGTGAGTAGTATGAGCACAAATTGATGACAATAACTTAGTAGGAGCAGTATTGTTAGATTTAAGCTCAGCATTTTATGTAATGGATCATACATGATTGCTGGATAAACTGAAATGTTACAAATTTACTTCATTCTGTACATCGGTTTAAAAGTTATCTGTGTAATAGGAGACAATGTTTATTTTATAATGGAAGTTATTCAGATCTGAAAAAGTTGCAATGTGGTGTTCCTCAAGGAAGTTGTTTAGGACCATTATTATTTTGTTTTTTACCAATGATCTTCCTCTTGTTTTAAAGTGTGCATGGACAGTCATGTATGTAGATGATACAATATTATATGTATCTGCAACATCAATTAAGCAGTTGTCTACTGCTTTGGATGAGGAATTACAATTGGTCATAAAGTAGGTACGGATTAATAAATTGGTTATAAACTTTACAAAAACCAAAAGCATTGCGTTTGGATCAAATTTTAAATTTAAGCCACAATTAAATCTGTCTGTAAAGAGTGCGCCTATTGAATAGGTAGATGAAATAAGACTTCTTGGAGTTATATTAGACAGTAGGTTGAAGTGGTCAAAACAGATGGGAAGAGGTTTGTCAGTTTTCAAGAGATGTGCAAACTTGTTTACCACAACACTGTATTTCTCAAATTGTGCAAACAATGGTTCTTACTTAGATTATTGCCCAGTGGTGTGCTTGAGTGCATCAAGTAAAGACTTGGAATAATTACAATCAGTCCAGAACAGAGCCGCACGACTTACTTTAAACCGTAATAGAAGGGCTAATATAATAAGAATGCACAAAACTTTAGGTTGGCCACAGGTGAAGGATTGTCTCTCTGCTTTGTTTTATAAGAAGTGTTTCTGTGTCTAGAGTTCTTAATGTCCTGTAGTGTCAACTTTTGTATAGTAGTATTAGTCGTAATTTTCACAAGAAGGGATACATCAAAGGGATGTTTTTTGTTTTGAAAACCACTGCACAACAACGGACTGTAACATATAGAGGAATGAAAATATGGAATGATTTACTATCGGATATTACATATTTTTTAAGAAGTAAAATGAGTTTCAAAAATTTTTTAAAGGAACATTAAATGGCACAATACATAGTAAATTGTTGATTTTGATAATTGAGTTTTGGGTTTGTATGTTTCATTGACTTGAGTTTTTATTGTTGTTGATTTAATTAGGGCCAGAGCACCGATGGTGTGAGGACCCTATTGGAATTGCTCAGTCTATTATTATTTTTCTCCGAAATGAATCGCATTTTGAAGGCCTAAACATGCTCGAAAACCCATGTAACTTTGTACACATGTCAGAAGTAGTGAAAATTTACATCTGATATGGGTTTCAGAATTAGGTGTGACAAAATGGCTCGATAGCGCCACCTCCAAAATTTCAATTAAGCGCTGTTCGTGCTACGTTTCACGTACAAGTATGAAATTCAGTAGACACATGTAACAGCCCAATACCTACAAAAAAGTCGCTGGAGTAAAGTCTGAAAACCCAAAAGTGACATATTTTGAATTTTGAGTTTTTGCCATTTGCAGACGTACTTTAACAAACTCCTCCTAGAGATTTAATCAGATCAATATCATATTCAGTCAGTCTAATCTAAAGGCCTTTGCGATGTTAAATTGCGAAGATCTTGAGTTTTCCCTGAAGGGCGTGTCCATGGCGGCCTTACAAAATTTGATGTTTCGCCATTAAACAGGAAGTTGTTGTAACTCTGGCATACAATGTCCGATCTGGCCCAAACTTCACATGTTTTATTAGAGTCCTGGCCTGAAGACATCTACATGCCAATATTCAGTTAGTCATAGCGCCACCTGCGGGCAACAGGAAATGGCATGTTTTATACTGTGATTAATCCCTCATTGATATTTAACCAGAACATCATTACATTTGGTCAGTCTAATCTTAAGGCTTTAGTGATGTTAAATTGCAAAGATCTTAAGTTTTCGCTGAAGGGCGTGTCTGTGGCGGCCTGACAAAGTTTGATGTTTCGCCATGAAACATGAAGCTGTTGTAAGTCAGGTATATAATATGCGATCTGCCCCAAACTTTACATGTTTGATAAGAGTCCTGTCCTGAAGACATCTACATGTCAATATTCACTTACAGTCATAGCGCCACCATTTGGGAACAGGAAATGTCATGCTTTACACTGTAATTCACACCCTAAAACACATTTAAATATGCCATGAAGTACCAAACATGCTAGAAACATTAAATCATGAAACACTTGGCTAAATGCTCATGTATGCGATTAATGCCAGGAAGCAGGAAGTTGTTGTAATTCAGGCATGCAATGTCCCAAACTTCACATGTTTGATAAGAGTAGTAGCCTGAAGACATCTACATGCCAAAATGTAGTTAGTCATAGTGCCACCAGCTGGTAGCAGGAAGTGTGGCATATACAAATGACTCACGTAGTCCTCCTATTTTTATATACTTAAATGCATATTTCCCACTGTGCTCTGTTTTCCTGAAGCCACCAGTTGGGATCCCAGGAAGAGAAGCCACTGCCTAGGTAGTGGCTAATGGGGATCCAAATAAACAAACTTAGATCATAGATGGAAAAGACCATTAACATCCAATACGGGCAATTCACTAAGGAAAAATATGATTTTTTTTAAAGTTTTTTGACAGTTATAGCACCACATCTTGCCCTATCTCCATCACTTTTTTTAGGTGTCCTCAAAGTGTGCCCATATACACTCACCTAAAGGATTATTAGGAACACCATACTAATACTGTGTTTGACCCCCTTTCGCCTTCAGAACTGCCTTAATTCTACGTGGCATTGTTTCAACAAGGTGCTGAAAGCATTCTTTAGAAATGTTGGCCCATATTGATAGGATAGCATCTTGCAGTTGATGGAGATTTGTGGGATGCACATCCAGGGCACGAAGCTCCCGTTCCACCACATCCCAAAGATGCTCTATTGGGTTGAGATCTGGTGACTGTGGGGGCCATTTTAGTACAGTGAACTCATTGTCATGTTCAAGAAACCAATTTGAAATGATTCGAGCTTTGTGACATGGTGCATTATCCTGCTGGAAGTAGCCATCAGAGGATGGGTACATGGTGGTCATAAAGGAATGGACATGGTCAGAAACAATGCTCAGGTAGGCCGTGGCATTTAAACGATGCCCAATTGGCACTAAGGGGCCTAAAGTGTGCCAAGAAAACATCCCCCACACCATTACACCACCACCACCAGCCTGCACAGTGGTAACAAGGCATGATGGATCCATGTTCTCATTCTGTTTACGCCAAATTCTGACTCTACCATCTGAATGTCTCAACAGAAATCGAGACTCATCAGACCAGGCAACATTTTTCCAGTCTTCAACTGTCCAATTTTGGTGAGCTCGTGCAAATTGTAGCCTCTTTTTCCTATTTGTAGTGGAGATGAGTGGTACCCGGTGGGGTCTTCTGCTGTTGTAGCCCATCCGCCTCAAGGTTGTGCGTGTTGTGGCTTCACAAATGCTTTGCTGCATACCTCGGTTGCAACGAGTGGTTATTTCAGTCAAAGTTGCTCTTCTATCAGCTTGAATCAGTCATACACATGTGTCCTGAGTTTAGCAAAAATATCTCATTCTGTTCACAAGTTATAACCCTTTTAGTAAAAGAGGCCCCGGTCACATTGAACATTTTGGCTCCCCTTAGCGACCGTGAATCGAAATTTCGATTTTTTTTGATAATTATTGATATTCACTTTCCAGAGAACATTTCTGCAGTGGTTTGGTTCGATCAGGCAAAAAACCTGGGAGTTATTCACAAAAGTAGGTTTCACAAAAAAAAAAAAATACTCGAAATTGGCGCCTGAAGGGCGAGCCAAGTCCGTCTTGAGCCAAGGATTCCACCGATATAAGACACTTGAGTCTACGCCTAAAGGTTTAGGAGTTATGAGCCATTTCGTAGTTTTGAGCGCTGTAGCGCCCCCGTCAGGCCGATCGGGGCACGCTTCAGTGACGTTTGTAGTCGGTGTGAGTACTACCAGCCCTGAAAGTTTCAAGTCTCTACGACTTACGGTTTGGTCTGCCCGATCAGTTTTAGATGGAGAATGATGCATCATGGGAAAATTAACAATTACAATAGGGTTTCAGCACTTCGTGCTTGAACCCCTAATAATAAATAAATAACAGGGTTATTTTAGTTATTCAATGGTAACCACAAATTAACCATTGTTTTGCTTCAAATCCATAGTTTAACTATATGGTATTTATGTGGTTATACAAATGGTAATCAATACAGCAAAAACATGGTTTTATTATAATAAAATCATGGTTAATTTTCATAAGGGTATGTTTGTGCTATACATTGTGCAAAAAAAGTTACTAAGCAAAAGGAGTTTAAATCCCTACATTAAAATGATATTAAAGAAAAAACAAAAACACAAAAAAACACAAAAAAACACAAACTCAGTGTTACCAGATAAGAGGAATGTTCTGCAGGAACACAAACACATTCGCCATGGACACAGTAACTGTTACTGTCATTTCTTTATCCTGTAGAAACGTCTTACATTTATATTCAATTACAGCTGTTATCTCAATTACAGCTGTTACTACTTCTCATAAAATACTTGAATTACATGTTGACTTTTAAAACTAAATTTAGCGTCCAACAGCAGATATTTCAGCTAAATGAATGTTTTTTTCGCTGAATATTAATGGTCTCCCTCTCGACTGCGTTCTGTCTGTTTGACGCGCATGCGCGCGCCCGCCGCACCGGCGCTCGTTCAGTGAAGTTTGAAGCTTAATGCAGACTAGTGTCAGGACGCGCTTTCATGCAAAATGGAAATACTCGCGTGAATTAGTAACATTTACAGATGAGGATATAACTACTGTTCTCTATATAGATCAGTGGATATAACCTGTAAAATAAACGTTTTGCGCTGAGGACGCAGACGCACACACATCTGTCAAAGCGCATGACAGGGTATGTTAAACGCTAATGCATTCGCTTGAAGCTTAAAATAAAGAATTCTCATGTTTTGGGCGCTTGGATCACATACCTATCCTGCAGCAGCTCACTCTGTTTCCACTCCACTATTTCTAGATGCATTTTGTCCATAGATACTATAATAGTAATTTGGCGCGACTGGTGGAAGCTTATCGTGCACAGAGGGCAGACCCGACTAATCGATAATGAGAATCGTTATCGATGATTTTCATTATCGATTTTATCGACTAGTTGTTGCAGCCCTAGTTTGAATGTCCGCTGAGGAAAGCGATATCTTTGTCTTTGTCCTTTAGAGGATTAGTTAGAGGATTTCCATGACAGCGCTAAAACAACTTCCTTGTTTACAACCAGTCCATCTCACGATCACTAACGGACTCTCTTAATACCAAATATGGCATATTGTTTATATAAAATAATATTTATTGAACAACAATATTTAAATTAACAACAATAGACATTATAAAAGACGATAGAAAATAAACATAAGCAAACAATTTAGTCAAACGTACAAAAGCAGCGCTCTAGTACAGAATTCAAGTTAAATATAGCCTAAATATAAAGTTATGAAACGATCGATTTGCTCTGGAACAAGTAATGGATTAATAAGACCAAAGATTGCCAGTTTGATATACCCCAAATGAATTATACCTCGTTTAACCACTATCTACATAAGAGCCAGCGGCAAATTCCTGAAGGACTGGCTGAGATGAAGCTGTTCTCTGCGGGTACATGAGCACTGAACAGCCACTGACGGCCTGGAGCTCACATCCCCGAAAGTGTCTAAAATAGGCACTATGTTTGTATATGAGTTACATATTTGAGGTCTAAATAACTACATTCTCGCCTAAAAAACTATATTCCGTGACACAATAGCAGTAGTATTTGTAAAAAAATATGGTGGATTTGCTTGATTTGCAGTCGCCGCAAGCGGAGTGATACAAACGGTGAAACGGTTTGAGTGCTGATACTGGGAGAATATTTCACGTCTGGAAAAGGCTCTCAGCCAATCATATTCGAGAACCAGAAAGAACTGTTGTATAGTCTGACGTGCTGCATGTTTCAGACTGTGTTTTCAGTTTCGATTCACAGTAAATGCTACTCTGCAAGTGCTGTGTGTTTGAGCCGCTTATAATTTGCATTTGGGAGCTCAACTTTCGTCATGAGAATTTAAATCTGTTGTTGTCAACAAAGAGATGCAATAAGGTCTCCTTGGTCAGGTTTTCTTTCTTTTTTGTCTTTAGCTGATCACATGGCTGACACGATTGCCATGTAGCAGTCTTGCACGTCAAGGTATTCTTGTGCAACCAGTTGCTGCTTGTAAAAGCTTTGTCATCGTCATCAGTTTGACACCTATAGTAAATATGCAAGTCCATAAGTCCTGTGTAATGAACAGCCATTGTGTTGTGAATAAAGGAAACCCTCCCTTCATTCAAAAGCAGGGCCATTTTCTCCTTCCTGCTGAGAGTGAAGAGTGGCTGACTCACGTGACTGTCCAACCTGCAGCATGAAGCTGTTGTTTAGTCAGCTGAAAAACATAAACAGAGGGAAGATAGCTGATTGGAAGAAGGGAAATGTGGGTGGTGACGGCCTCTCTGAAAACCACAGGAAACACCTGTGCCCACTTCACTATCGCTGCACTCACAGGCAGGGGTCTGCAGTGTGACGTAGACCCATATTGTGCCTCAGTCCAGTCCTGGGACAAAGGTGTTTACACTTGGCTAGTCAAAGCACACTGTACTGGAACTGCTGTTTGTTGTTTAGCTTGTGAAGTTGAACAATCCTGATGTTGTTGCTGTTGATGTTTGGTTGTTTGCATGTTATATGGTAATTCAAAAACAGGTTTATTCACAATGATGCATTGACTTCCATGTCCATGGAAGAATCATTCCAATTTCAGGGCGAAAAAGTTTCCCATGGAGATTTCGCTCATGTTGACCAACACAAAAATGCTTGGTTTAAAAGTGACGTGTGTGTGTGTGTGTGCTGTTTGATATGTCACTACACTAATTTGACAATGGAAAGTAGATTTTCTTTTGCGTTGCAACATTTCACTGAAATTTCTCTAATGTGATTGCCATGAGTATATCGGGGCCTTAAAGGTACAAAGTTTGATCTTCGCTTAGGGGTAAAACGAAGTTCGAAATACGTGAGCAGCAGTATACTGTTAGGGAACATCCGACGCCGCCCACATTGATGAGAGCGACGTTTAGATGAGTATGTAAATATGTGCTGCGTGCTTTCCCCTCAATAACAAAATAAACACACAACAGAATTGAGAAAACAGCAAGCATTATTTTAATAAAGCATAAGAAAAGCATCTGATCTTAGCAACGTGGAAATGTTTGTACGAGCTCTGCAATTCGGCACTCTAGTAAAGTCACGTAACTTTTATTTATATAGCGCTTTATACAATAGATTGCTTAAAATCAAGCAGCTTTACCATATTAAACATGAAAAACAGTGTCAGTGTCTCGTTTCATCAGAAGTACTATACAACTTCATTTTCTACTATAAAGCAGCTTTCAAGTGTGTTCATGTTTTCACTCACTGTCGTCTGACCTCAATTCCCTGAACAGGAGAAATGAACCAGAAAAGATTTCGACATGAAAGAAGGTAGAGCCTCAGCACACACCTACCTATTACGTAATCGCCACGGACCAATGGTAGTACTAAGGTGTTTACCAGCCGTTTTCCGGAACTTTTCCGGAAAGTTCACTTTGGCAAGCTGTTTCAAACTCCAAAACGAAGTTCGTTTTGGGCTGTTTTTATTCAAAATGACATCACATCAGTTCGTTCTTCGATTTCGCTTGAAGTATATCGGGGCCTTTAGGCAGATTTTTGCTATGTTTGTACAGTTTTTTTGTTTAAATACTCTTTTCCAGAATGTTACAGGCTATTATTTTAGGATGCAGACACAGTTATTAGTACTACTTGGTTTTGTTTATGCTTAGGGATGTGTACAAACCTCTAACTCTATTAAACAACAGTGCATAACAGTGTTGCCAAGTCCGCGGTTTTTCCACGGAATTGGGCCACTTTTACACTGTTGCCGCTGGGTTTTTAAAAAAATGTTTTTTTTTTATTTATTTTTTTTACATTTTTTCACCCCTTTGAACACGATTTTTACAGGGGAACCCCCCTGGAACGTGATTGGGATAGTTTTGGCTGTGATTGGGCTGGTTTTGTTACGCAAACCTGGTAATGTGGTAACCTTGGTGCATAACTCATCAAATCACTGTGGGCTGTGAACATGAATGAGACCTCAAATCAAGCAGCCTGTTGTGTAGTGATATGTTGTTACTTTTTGTAAGTGATCAGACTTTTTTTCACCCTGGCAGTAAAACTGTTAAAAAAAACATCGTCTTGCTTTGAGCAAGGGAACCAAGCCATGTTTTGAGACCAGAATTTCAGAGAGACTTTGGGATGAGCTTTTCTCACTATAGCAACAACATAGCAACATGCTAAAAACACTGAGCGCCCCAGCAACCATAAAGCAACCACATAGCAACATCCACATAGTAACATAGTAACGCTTCACAGCTATCAAACAGTGTAGTTGAGGTTGAGCTCCGCCTACAGGACAGAACTGGTGTGTGTGTGAAAGATAAAAAAGTAATAGTAAACATCCCAATAGTCCTTAGCTGACCTTTTGTATTTGTAAAGAACGTGCTACCACCTGTCCAACAATTATTTTTTTTTTTTTTTACACGAGTAAAATTCATTGCCTTATTCCGGGCAACGATGGGAAGTTCCAAGCATGTCTAAAGTGTTTCCCCCACTGCTGTTGTGGGAATACAAACTGAAAGCAAAATGTTTAGAGTGAAACATCAATCAACTCTCCGAGGACTGCTGCATGTTTGTGCTGTTAGGATCGAAAGGTTTCAGGCTAAAATTCACCCGTTAAAATGTCAGTGTGTTTTCAATTTATACTGTTTTAAAAAAGGAAATTCATCTCAAGTGAGGAAATCTCCCCAGAGGAGCGGACTAGCGAAGACCACGACAGATCCAGCTGTATGAGCTACTCGCGAGAAATGTGTGGCTGAAGAAAATGACACGTTATACTCTCACCAGATCGAGGACATGCCCTTTGCCTTTTCCTCTGCATTTCTGACATTCATGAATTGTTATCAACTCAATAAATTACAGGTCATGAAATTACGATGCTGTCAATATGTTGCTCGTTTGGCATTTTTAGTGTCTCCACATTACTCACCCTCCACCCAATCTGGTAAATTATAAGCATCCCCATTGACTAACTAAAAATATCCCTAAAGTGAACCATATGTGCAGTATTGCATAACTGACCAGATGAAGTATCCTGACCATAGCTGAATTTAGAACATGTCTTATTGGTAATGTGAACATTGCATGTTACCTCAGTTTTGGGAGTAATCTAGATCTGTTAGCACATGCTGTGATGGGGTAGCTCCATAAAAACATTTTTTTTTTTTTTTTTTTTTTTTTTAAATTTCCTTTGACCCTGAAGATGTTGTCAGGAAGTGTTTTCATCACAGGTTATTCCAGGTTTCCTTCAGCTCAACACATTCAGACAGAAGAATGGGGTCTCCATCTTGGCCCAGCTGAGCATTTCCTACCCTTGGTCTGTGGCTGACAGAAATAGACTGTCCCGTATTTGGATTCAGCATTAACTGATGCCCGTTCTGATAAAACTGTACAGTGTTGACAGAGGACGACCAATGCTGACACCTCTTTATTGTTCTTCTTCCTGTGAGATTTTCAGCTGTTGTCCACCTAGACGTGAAGGTTGTGATGGACCAATAAATGTCTATTCCATTTATAATCCGTATTCTCACACCTTATGAAAACACACCCTCTCTCTTTTCCTCACACTCTGCCTTCTTGGACAGCTTTTTTAGGCATCATATGCTCACTCTCAACGCAAAGGCTCAATTATGTCTTAAAAGATACTGCGTTTTGGCAAAATTCTAAGTCAGTGTCGCATAAGTCCTGTGCTTCAGCTTCCTATGCTGAAGAATAAATAACTTATTTATACTGTTTTTCACTTATTTATACTGCTTGACATAACACCTGCCAACCCGCCAAATGCAGTGGATTTCAGTAGTGGTGTGTCGCAGTCACTTCTACTAGCCACTTTGGCGGGTTGAATTTTATGTATAATATATAAATATTTCACTTGTAGTCTTTTAAAAAGGCATCTGAAATAATAAACTAAGTGCAATTTAGTGTTGTCAAAAATATTGATTTTTCAATACATATCGATACTGAAATATCTGAAACGCTTCCAATACTAATTTTCCGCAGAGTTCATACACGATACCAGCTGCTCTTTCTCTCTCTCTCATCTCTCCGACAGCGAGTTGACACAAAACCCCTCCCCTCACTCACTCGTTTCATTTGCTCCGGATGAATATCGTTGGTGTTACAGGGCTTGAATTTCGGAGTGGGATTACGTGTATTGTGCATAATTTTACTCATTCCTGCAGATTTTGTGCTCACACCCAAAGTGTACTAAAGTACTAAATTGCGTTCTTTTTCGCTGCTTATTGCACTTAAACAGTCAAATACAGACAAAATAATGTCAAAATGCCATTCTTGGCGAGTATTCATGTAAACACAGTCAGTTCTGTTTTAAGTGAACGTAAACAGTTGAGAAAGAAAACGCATGTGTAACAGTATAATGGATCTGTGCGTCAGGTCTTAAAGTGACAGCAGCCTAATATTCCTGCTGCCAAATTATGAGATAATATTAAAAATATCTATATGGCAGTTTTTCCCCTTGGTATCGATGCCAAAATTGTGGCCAGTGAAAATGCTGAGTGGCTAGTAACTTTGGAAAACCACTAGCCACAGTGGCTGGTGAGCAAAAAAGTTAATGTCAAGCCCTGGTGTTTTTGCCTTATTGATTATAATGAAAGTGTTCAAGTGAGCCTAAATTAAAGTGTAATTGACACTTTTAATGATCAGTTAAAGAGATGAAAACATTTAGTTATAATTTACTTATGTTGTTCCAAGCCCATTTGACTTTCTTTCTTCTGCATAACACAAAAGGAAATAATTTTAATGAATATCTGGTTGGGTCCATGCAGCTTATTTGGTTATTTTCTGAATGCTCCGATTGGATTTGGTGAAAATCAAACACAGCATTTAATGTATTTAACTTTTGTAGGCCAAAACCTGGAAATGAGTAAGCATTTTAGCATTTCAATGGATTTTTTCAATGGGTTTTCAGTTAAAAGGTTTAAATAAGGTCTGTGGTTAACACATGTTCAAAATGATTATTTTATACGACATAAAGTACATCATTAATACCCCCTACTGATTTTTAAAGCTTTTACTTGTCTTGAAAAAGGCAGTTTGCTAACAAGTGGCTTAATTGGGAATACAGAGGTTGTCAGAGACATTAATCATCATCAGCCGAACGGGTAAACTCATGTACTCACAAGTCTTGCTGTGTTTATAATCGCACTCTTATAAACTATTCCAAATTAAACTTGCAGGGAAAACTTTTTTTTTTTTTAATAATAACTGAAAGAGCTTAGTGATGTTGACGCTGAAGTCATGTGACCGTGGTGTAGTTTGATTACAGCCTACGTTTAGCTTTTACTTCGGGGGATTGCATTTAAGCTTTTAAACATTTTCAGTTAATCATAATTTGTGTTCATTTGTGAAGATCATGATGACGAACAAAACATGCAAGAATCATAAACTTTTGTTGGTCGCAGAGCTTATTTTTAGCAATAATCCAAAAGCCAATGGAAAAATCCTGCTGGGGGTTTTGTCGAGGGAACCAGGGTGATGCAAACTGTTGCTCTCCTGTGTGCCATCCAGTGCTTTACAGTCCAGTCCTGAATGGTGGTTGGCCCATTAAAATGCCAGAAGAGGAAGAAGAATCTGCTAATTACTGGAATAGAGTGTGAAGCACTGGATGGCACAAAGTAGAGCAGTGGCGGCGACCATGATTTTACTTTTGAAATTGCTTGCCAAAAATTTTAATTTTTGAGTAATCTTCAATATTTGATTAATTGTATAGCTTAGGGATGTCACAAGTACCAGTACTTTGGTACCAAGTCGGTACTGAAATTTAAAAATTGTGACGATACCAGCGTTTCTGTAGTACTGGTAGTACAGAGTATATTCGGTACCCACTAATAGGCAGCTGCTTTCAGTAGCTTCCCTGTTTATCTAAGCGCGGGGCTCCAAACTGTAGCCGAATATATACTAGTGTCTGTGAATATTAAAATGCAAAATACTGTTTGAATATTAATCCTCCGCAGACGAGCGGTTTCATTCGCGGCTCACGCATGCACGCACGCCACTCGTTTTCTTTTTAGCCTCTGCCGTGTCACTATATGAGGACATGAACGCATAAACTTCATAAACTCCGCTCTGAGAGTCACTTCATGAGCATTTACCGTTTCATTTGAGAAAACTGATGAAACTCATGAAAACACAGACACTCAAAGGTCTTCACGGCAACCCATCAAAATTTGGTTTGTAAACCAAAAGTTTGGTTTAACTTTGACAGCAATTGACAGCATGTCGCCTTGAAATGTTTATATGTATTATTTACTTATAATGATTATCATTATAAATAATAAAGTCATTGAATTTAATTAAAAACATTTTTTTAAATAGTTAAATAAAATGTAAAATTTTTTTTTGCTGTAGTACCGAAATTGGTACAGAGAACCGTAAAATGTTTATGGTATTGGTACCGACTACTGGAATTGTGGTATCGTGACATCCCTAGTATAGCTTTAACTTAGTAGCCCATTGGAATCACTTCAGTTTAAAGAATACGTTTCTGCTGTTACAGCTTATGTACTATACATTATGAACCAGCCTGGCACTGTTACACAACCCAGAGCAATCAGAGCGGCGGCTCTTGCTTTGTCCTCTAACTAGGGCAGCAGTCCTCTGCCTTTTATGGCTGTCATTAAACAGAGATGCAAGTAATGGAAGACAGCACAAGGCAGATGAGGATCTAATATGGTTGTTCTGTCCTCCATGCTTTTAGCCACTGAACTGATTCTTAGCAGGTCAAGCTGCAGATCTTGTGTCTTGTTTGCGGAGTGGACGTGCCACTCATTTCTCACATGATGAGGAACTTTCGCTGACAAGGCCAGCTGTGTAATTGAAAGCCCTCTGACATCATCACTGGTAGAACACTACGGAGTGCCATTGTCACTTGACTGAGAGCTAATTTAAGGAAAGGGTCTGTGTTCTCTGTGATATGACTCAGCTGTTTCACAGATGCAAAAGTGCAAGCTCAGTTTGGAGAACTATTGAGACCCTTTCATGTGACTCGTGTCGACTTTCTCCGTTAGAGCGAAGCGGCAAGCTAGCTAACGTCTTGTCAGCAGGTTGAAGCATTGTAATGTGATGCTCAAAGTTCAGATAGGTTCAGCTTTCACTCACGTTTCGAAGTACAGCCATGATTATTGTTGTATGATGTATTATTAATGCTGCAACTCCAAACTTGAAAATAACCACTGGATCAACCTTGAATACAGTGAGAAGCATCATTAGACATAATTTCCAAGATGGCAGTGACTTAAGTGACATTTAATTGGTTATCTTCAAGTAGAGGTAGGAGAGTTTTAAGTTGACTGTAACATTTTGAGGTTGGAAGTGGGAAATTTCAACTTGTTGGTGTCAGCGCAAATGTCAAAAGATGGAGGTGTAGACACATCCAAGTTACTTTGAAAACATCATGACTTAAAGGAATAATCAGCAATTTTACACGCTGGATATTCTATGCAAATTAATAAATAGTACAGTTGTATAATCGCCGTTCTGCCCTTGAAATGCTTTGTATTTGCGTTTGGGGGGAGTGGCACTTCTGTTTGCGAAATCTTTTTTCTTCAGGGAATTAAAAACATACAATGCAACCAGAGTAGTGCAAATGATTCCCCAACAAATGACTAAGCTGGTTCTTTTAGTGAATCAGAAATATATAATGCAACCAGCCTGATTGCTGAACTTATTTTGATTCTTGATTATTTTGAGTCTATTCCAAATCAAAGAACTGGAATGACTAATATGAATCGAAACATGAATTATTAATAGTCCCAATTTTGACCATGTGTACTTTGCTTCTGTATGCTCCAAACAGACATTAAGTACAAAGACCTCTTATCACAGTCATGGTTAAAGAATCGATCCCTTGATACCCTCGATCCCTTGTTTGGGCTCTATAGTGTTTCATTTTTGATGTTTGTCATCAGATAACAGAATCCAATAACCGACCATTGTAACACATTGTAGCATAAGTTTATTTTCCAACTGTGTGAAACGCTGTGTGACTCTTGTCCTAGAGCTCTATCCACCAATCCTAGCCTTCTTCTTAAATGTTAAACTTAAGCTAATATTTACAGTAAAAATAAGATCACAGTCCAGTTGACCAGACAGAAACAGTTGTTGTCTGCCTGGATGTTCTTGTCTTGTGAACTAAATCAAGCACGTGCAAAACACTTCAGACTGTGGCTTGGGTTTTGTAGTATTTGAATCAATGCCAGACTCCAGCCTCTTTAGCTAAGAGCTTCTGGCCACTTGAATAATAACAACCTCAGGAACAATGGGTATTGATGCAGCTTAAGCGTAATAATACACAACAACATCTCCACAATTATAGACCTAGTCATATTGAATTTAAGGCGAATAAAAATGAAGCTGTAAGGAATAGACACACAATACGTTCACTGGGTTGTACGTTGTCATTTGCGTCAAATTCCGGCATCTTTCCTGTCTAAAGTCCATTTTGGGTCTGTGTGGCACTGCTGTCCCACATCTTTAACCCACGTACGCACTCTCATTATTTGTTTATCTGGATTTGTCTGGGAATTTATCGCATACTTTGAATATTTTCATATTTTCCTGTAATTTTCCTGGATCCTTTCCCAATCTGACAAGGGAAAGGAGCATCCCACTCTTCCGTCTTCGCCTGCCAGCGTTCCAGATTTCCTGCCTTCTATTGTGGCTGCAGCGGGATGCTAACATCCTGGTTCAAGCCCTGAGGTCAATCCAACACACTATATATCGCTCTGTCTTTCATTTTCGCTGTCCCTCTTGCTCTTGTTCCTTCTCCCATCACTCTTTATCGTGTTTCCACCCACTCACCTTATCACTTTTGCCTATCCATGAGTCAAAAGTTGTCTTTGTGTAGTATGCAGTAGTTTCCCAACTCTTTTATCTCTATTGCTGACTTTCTTTGATTTGTCCTTCTTCTGTTCTTCCTCATCTCTCTCCTGCCAGGCCGCCAAGCTGCTTTGAACTTGAGCACCAACACAGCAGATTTACTCACAGTCTGATGTCTCGTTCTCCCCTTTCTCTTTACCGCTTGCCAGGAGAGTCTTTCAGAAGCATCTATTCGTTGCCTGCACTTTCATTTACATTAATTTCAGTTTCAATTTCAATTTATTTATATAACACAATTAAAAACAACTGCTGTTGACCAATGTGCTGTACAGAAAATAAATAATCGTAGAATAAAATTCAGACATGAAGAAAGACAAGCCACGAGAACAACAACACAACATACAAGACAGATAACTCATGAATTATAAGCCAAATCAAATAAAAATGATTTTAACTTTGATTTAAAAATGGATAATGTAGGAGCAGTTCTGATTTGCATAGGCAAGCTATTCCAAAGGCTCAGAGCAGCTACGGAGAAAGCCCGGTCACCCCTAGACTTTAGTCTAGTTTTAGGGACCCCTAAGAGCCTCTGATTGGCAGACCTAAGGGCTCTCCCTGGGTGATGTTCAATCAGCAGGTCAGAGAGGTATTGGGGTGCTAATCCATGTAATGATTTAAAAACCAATAGCAGTACTTTAAAATCAATTCTGTGGCGTACAGGCAACCAGTGTAGGGAACGTAAAACAGGGGTGACGTGTTAGAACTCTGGCAGCCGCATTTTGAACTATTTGAAGGCAGTTTAAGGAAGATTGACCAATCCCCAAATAGAGAGAGTTACAGTTGTCAAGCCTAGTGGTGATAAAAGCATGGATAACTCTTTCAAAGTTATTAAAAGAGAGAAAGGACTTTGTTTTTACCAGGACTCTCAATTGATAAAAGCTTGACTTTATAACTTGATTAACTTGCCTATCAAGCTTTAAAGCGCTGTCAAGTAAAACACCCACATTTTTCACATATGGCTTAACATGGGGCGCTAAAACACTCAGATTTAACATTAAAGCATTTGGCACATGTTTTTATCTAAAGTGACTTTCATTGCATTTTATCAGTTCTTGCTTTCCCTGGGAATCGAACCCACAACCTTTGAATTACCAGTGCCATGCTCTATGGCAGTGGTTTCCAATCCTGGTCCTGGAGAACCTCCAGCACTGCACATTTTAAATGTCATCCTAATCAAACACACCTGATTCAACTCATCAGCTCGTTAGTTAAAACTCTAGGGCTTCGTTCACACTGTCAGTCCAAATCCGATTATTTGTGTATCCGATTGGAATCTGATCTAAAATTATTGATGGTCCACATTGTGTATTGCAACTCAGATCTGATTTGTGTGTCCATGCAGCTTTTTCGTTTTCCGGAATATCTGCATTGGTTTCTATGGCAATGATATTGCATTGGTAGGTATACGGCAAAAACAACAACCGCAGCATGGAGGGGTTTGCAATACAGATGTTGTCTTATTTACAACATGACAATGTGTAGCTGCCGCGTTGAACTACTGTGTCTTCTGAGGCAGCAGCAGAAATGTAGGAGGCTGGTATGAGCGGCTTTATTCCGCGCTGTCATCAAAACATGTCACCGTTATGTTGTCATTTTCTGCTTGTCTGGCACTTTGCAACAACACAACCTTGTTTCTGCAGCATGTTTCCTATAACAACATCTGACTTTTACGTGGCGTGAGAAAGTCACATAAACCATACCAAATCCGATCAGAGCAGTCAGACCCAAACGGATTTCCAGAAATGCGGAAAATGCAGGATTCCAAACCACATGAATGTAGCTCGAAATGGATTTGTAAAAATCGCATTTCATTTGATTTTTGGCCGTTCACACTTGCTAAATCTGATCTTATTTCAATCGAATATGCACAAAATCGGATTTGGATTGACAGTTTGAACGTAGCCTAAGACAGGGCTGTCCAAACTCGGTCCTGGAGGGCACCTGTCCTGCAGGGTTTAGCTCTGACTTGCCTCAACCCACCTGTGTGGAAGTTTCTAGTATGCATAGTAAGAGCTTGTTTAGCTGGTTCAAGTGTGTTTAATTGGGGTTGGAGCTAAACTCTGCAGGACAGTGGCCCTCCAGGAGCAGGATTGGACACCCCTGCTCGAAGACCTCAAATATGTGTGTTATATAAGAGAGACATCCAAAATGTGCAGTGTTGGTGGTTCTTCAGCACCAAGATTGGGAACCACTGCTCTATTGTTTGAGCTACAGGAAAGCCACTGTGCTCCTGAAATCTTGCATCAGTCGCTTGATAGTTGTGATGTGCAGAAATGCATATTTTCAAATTGACTTTATTCAAACACTTGATTTGATTCAATCCAATCCAATTCAAAATGTCAGTATGCTGACTTTTTATTGCATCACATTCAATACAGACTACAAACTTACAACTCCTGTAAAATGATTTCTTTTGTTGTGGCACAGCATTTGTGGCAGCATGGATTCAGCAGCAGGACTTATCTGTAAATCTGTATGGGCAATATACAGTTAGTCTGCTAGGATATTATCCAGATTTATTTACTGGGATTTTCTGTGTAACAGAAAGGATATGGAGGAGCTTTTGGAAGGGCACTGAGGCACTCAGTGGCGTTTCCTGCCTTCTGATGAGAGGATGTACTATCTGAAGTGGCACATCCTGCATATGATCACACACTAGCCCATTTACACACTGACGTACCTTAACAGCCTCATACTGCATTCCAGTAAGCCCTGTCAAAACATTGAAAGGTGTATGAAATGAGTTTCAACAACCTGAATTTCAATTCCTGTGAGCTTCTCTGTGCAAATTATGTAATTTCTTATGGTAACTGAAATTTACTGGTTGCTTTTGTGCCGACTGGATGTTCGGGTAATGTCAGGCTCTTGTTTAGAGTCAAGTCTAACAGTGTTTGCTTGTTTTTGTGCTTTTACAGTTCTGCCAGCCTGGTGGATGGAGGCTGTCTCGTGAGAGGAAACCCCCAACATTCTTCACAGTGGTGCTGACAGACATAGATTCAGAACGACACTACTGCTCCTGTCTGACCTTCTTTGAGGCAGAGGTCAACCTACAGGTTAGATTAGCCATATTTTTATTATAAGGGGTCCTGGCATCCCTGCTATTAAATTTGTACTGACTTTTTTTCCTACCTTATTTTTTTTTACCTAAAAAAAACTCAGGTGTCAAGAGACCATGAAACAAATATTACAGATATTACTCTGAGCTTGTATAAAAAAGCTTTCTTAACACTTTGTCCATATCACACCAAATATGGAAAGCATCATCTTTTGGAAGATACAAGTCAATCAAATTTTAGGTTATTCAACCAACCAATCATTCAATTCAGTTAAATTCACATTTATTTCTATAGCTCTTTTCACAATACATATCGTTTCAAAGCAGCTTTACAGAAAATGCATGTTTCTACATTATAATTTGGAGTAATCTGTCGAAAGGTGACTGTAAAAATAATGTCCATATGTCAAAATGTACAGTTCGAAGATAATACTAATCATGCAGTTAGCCAACATCATGTATTCATTAAGGCAGAAACTATGAGCTCATTAAAGCAATTACAAGTTGTGATCATAATGATTACAATATATAAGAATTTGCTCAGTTGTGTATGTTGATTTAGAGTTGGAATCATCTGAAGTCCTTGCAGGGGTTGGCGTAATCTCTTCACAGATGTTGGGCCATCTGAAATCTTCGTAAGAGTCAGCATTCAAACTCGAGCTGGCGTTATCTCTAGTTACCTCAGAATGGGCATCCCGAGGTAGAAACACAAAAGCAAATGGGAAATAATTAACGTAGCTGCTGTTCATAGCATTTCAAGCAATAAATTGTCATGTGCTTTTGATTTGATATAACTGGAGTGCAAGGTTATGAGATGCATTATGTGAATGCTTGGCTAAAGAGATGTGTCTGTAATCTAGATGTAAACTGGGAAAGTGAGTCTGAGCCCTGAACATTATCAGCAAGGCTATTCCAGTTTTTAAAGAGCCAAATGCGAAAACGCTCTCCCTCCTTAAGTGGACTTAGATATCCTAGGTGCTACCAAAAGTCTTTGTGACCTTAAAGAGCATGATGGATGATGATAGAAGATTGGTTAAATACACAGGAGCTAAACCATTTAGGGCCAGTCAGTAGCAATACTTTGTAATTGATACAAAACTTAACAGGTAGCCAGTGTAAAGTTGATCAAATTGGGGTTATATGAACATATTTTCTTGATCTGGTAAGAACTCTAGCTGCTGCATTTTGGACCAACATAAAGAAACCATTTATATATCTAATGAAAATTCATCTGAGATACTCTTTGATCATTGCCAGTGAAAATTTTCCAATTGGCCTTTATGGCCTAAAGAAAGATCAGGATACTTTCAAAATATTTTAAAGTTGATTAAGGTGAGAAATTCAGTGTTTCTAAGGATAAAGACAACCAGTCTGAGAACCTTTCAGTGATCGCAGCTGTGACCAGGATGGACAATACTTTACTGTTGCATCTTAAAGTTCACTGTCCAGAGAGGAGAATGAAAGAAGCAGCGCTGAGAACCTCAAGGGGTTGGGGTTGGGGTTGGGGTTGGGGTTGGAGGACAGCTATGTAAAGAATGCAGCTGTAATTCCTGACTTTTGCCCAGTGCCCATCAGGGTTCCAACCTCAGTCCCTTCCAGTGATCATGAAACTAGACTAAATTAGCTCCTGTAGAAGATTGTCCCACATTGTGAGAGGAAAAACATTGAGCATTCATGTTTTGTTTTTCCTGTGCTGAGAAGTTTCAGCATAAAGTGCAAGTCCTGGAGTGCAAGGAACAGCACATCCCCCATAAATTTGTATCCTTGACTGAGGTAGTCTACTGTACTGGGGCAGGATTGGTAATAAGGTTCAAGCATTGGCCAAGAAGGTACTAGCACAACTTAAGGCTGGAATACACTACACAACTTTCAAATCTGAACAGATTTTAAAACACTTGGCATACACTTGCCAACTTTACCAGGAGACACATGGAAAATGCAAACAATATGAGTTCTAAAATCGACCCAAAATATCAAGTGTTAGATGTTCTCTGAATGGATGGAATCGTAGTCTTTGCCCATTATAAGGCCAATTACTGCACCGACATATGCCGACCAAAGGCAATGAACACTTTGTCAGGTTTTGTCAGATCAGTGTGTCACCCCTGTCGGCGTTTGGTGTTGGACGGTGCTTGTTCTCACCATTTGAACATGTTCGGTCAGCATTTGTCACGTCCTGGAATGTCTAAGAAGTGACGTACTGTAATCTGGTGATTGTCTGCATTGGTCAGCATCTATCAGTGCAATGTGAATTGGCCTATACACTACGCGATTTTCTATAAAATTTCTCAACTCAAATCTGCAGACTAGCTCCGACTTTTGACAAGTAACGTTGACTTGTCCAGACTGTAAATCAGGGCAAAAATCTGGGCAGAGGTTGTGTAGTGTATTCCAGCCTTTAATCGCCAGGGCTTTCCTCTCTAATGTGGCAAACCGATGCAGTGTGGAAGTCAGCTTCAGGCTATTGAAGATTAGGTGCTCTTGGAAAGAAGAGTACTGAAGCCCATCTCTGATGTTTCCATCTCTGGGATAAATAACAAAGTATAGTCTCAAGCATGCTGTTTTCTGTAAATTAGGTTATCCAAGTTCATCAGCTGTTTAGCAGAAACAAGCCAATGAATTTTTGCTGGTGGTCCCATGTTGAGTAATGGACCTACTTTTTCTGAATGTCCAAATAAATTACACATGGACACCAGGTTGCTTGAAGGACACATGCCAAGTTTCACCCCTAGAGGGAGGCTGTAACAAGGAGAATCTCGTAAAAACCGTTCGAGGAAGGAAGTTAAAATTTGACATGCTTTTTCTTTTCTACAAGAGCTAACATACTACATTATCAGTTCGACAGATGAACAAAAATGATTGCCGGCAGCCAATGAAATAGACATATTATCAGATATATGTACGTATTTCATACAGGCCTCACTTTAGATCTATATAACATGCTTCAACACATCGCAGCATGTTTTCTGGTAAACTGTTGGTTAACAATCCACAGCATCTGTTCTGCCAAATTTTCCATTTGGGGTCAGTTTCCACCTGCTTGGACCCTTTTAAATGTCACGTGTCGCTGTATTAGAAGTGTTTCACTTCAGGAATCACAGAGCATGAAGGATAACCTTCATTTGTTACACTGCATCGTGCTTACCAAGTAATTCATCATATCGTCTTTCTGGTAGCACACATAGATTTCAATGAGGACCGCTGTTCAACCCTACTGATAGCCAAAAGTGCTTTTGTGTTTATTAGAGGCCAGGTGCTGAAGGTGCGTATTGTTTACCTTGGCATTCTTCTTATTATTTTTCTACTTCCTCTGGCTGGGAGTCTATGGCAGCACCTACAGTGGGGAGAACAAGTATTTGATACACTGCCGATTTTGCAGGTTTGCCCACTTACAAAGCATGTAGAAGTCTGTCATTTTTATCATAGGTACTCTTCAACTGTGAGTGACGGAATCTAAAACAAAAATCCAGAAAATCACATTGTATGATTTTTAAGTAATTAATTAGCATTTTATTGCATGACATAAGTATTTGATACATCAGAAAAGCAGAACTTAATATTTGGTACAGAAACCTTTGTTTGCAATTACAGAGATCATACTTTTCCTGTAGTTCTTGACCAGGTTTGCACACACTGCAGCAGGGATTTTGGCCCACTCCTCCATACAGACCTTCTCCAGATCCTTCAGGTTTCGGGGCTGTCGCTGGGCAATACGGACTTTCAGCTCCCTCCAAAGATTTTCTATTGGGTTCAGGTCTGGAGACTGGCTAGGCCACTCCAGGACCTTGAGATGCTTCTTACGGAGCCACTCCTTAGTTGCCCTGGCTGTGTGTTTCAGGTCGTTGCTGGAAGACCCAGCCACGACCCATCTTCAATGCTCTTACTGAGGGAAGGAGGTTGTTGGCCAAGATCTCGCGATACATGGCCCCATCCATCCTCCCCTCAATACGGTGCAGTTGTCCTGTCCCCTTTGCAGAAAAGCATCCCCAAAGAATGATGTTTCCACCTCCATGCTTCACGGTTGGGATGGTGTTCTTGGGGTTGTACTCATCCTTCTTCTTCCTCCAAACACGGCGAGTGGAGTTTAGACCAAAAAGCTCTATTTTTGTCTCCTCAGACCACATTACCTTCTCCCATTCCTCCTCTGGATCAGCTAGATGGTCATTGGCAAACTTCAGACGGGCCTGGACATGCGCTGGCTTGAGCAGGGAGACCTGCAGGTGCGCTGCAGGATTTTAATCCATGACGGCGTAGTGTTACTAGTGGTTTTCTTTGAGACTGTGGTCCCAGCTCTCTTCAGGTCATTGACCAGGTCCTGCCGTGTAGTTCTGGGCTGATCCCTCACCTTCCTCATGATCATTGATGCCCCACAAGGTGAGATCTTGCATGGTGCCCCAGACCGAGGGAGATTGACCGTCATCTTGAACTTCTTCCATTTTCTAATAATTGCGCCAACAGTTATTGCCTTCTCACCAAGCTGCTTGCCTATTGTCCTGTAGCCCATCCCAGCCTTGTTCAGGTCTACAATTTTATCCCTGATGTCCTTACACAGCTCTCTGGTCTTGGCCATTTTGGAGAGGTTGGAGTCTGTTTGATTGAGTGTGTGGACAGGTGTCTTTTATACAGGTTTATACATGTTTTGTTTCCAACAGGTAGAAGGAGGTGATAGAGGAAAAGGTTTAATCTACAAACCCGATTCCAAAAAAGTGTATAAATGTATCATTTTAAGGGAAAAATAAGTTGATTTTAAATTTCATGGCATCAACACATCTCAAAAAAGTTGGGACAAGGCCATGTTTACCACTGTGTGGCATCCCCTCTTCTTTTTATAACAGTCTGCAAACGTCTGGGGACTGAGGAGACAAGTTGCTCAAGTTTAGGAATAGGAATGTTGTCCCATTCTTGTCTAATACAGGCTTCTAGTTGCTCAACTGTCTTAGGTCTTCTTTGTCGCATCTTCCTCTTTATGATGCGCCAAATGTTTTCTATGGGTGAAAGATCTGGACTGCAGGCTGGCCATTTCAGTACCCGGATCCTTCTTCTACGCAGCCATGATGTTGTAATTGATGCAGTATGTGGTCTGGCATTGTCATGTTGGAAAATGCAAGGTCTTGGATGGGAGCATATGTTGTTCTAGAACTTGGATATACCTTTCAGCATTGATGGTGCCTTTCCAGATGTGTAAGCTGCCCATGCCACATGCACTCATGCAACCCCATACCATCAGAGATGCAGGCTTCTGAACTGAGCGCTGATAACAACTTGGGTTGTCCTTGTCCTCTTTAGTCCGGATGACATGGTGTCCCAGTTTTCCAAAAAGAACTTCAGTTTATGATTCGTCTGACCACAGAACAGTTTTCCACTTTGCCACAGTCCATTTTAAACGAGCCTTGGCCCAGAGAAAACGCCTGTGCTTCTGGATCATGTTTAGATATGGCTTCTTTTTTGACCTATAGAGTTTTAGCCGGCAACGGCGAATGGCACGGTGGAGTGTGTTCACCGACAATGTTTTCTGGAAGTATTCCTGAGCCCATGTTGTGATTTCCATTACAGTAGCATTCCTGTATGTGATGCAGTGCTGTCTAAGGGCCCGAAGATCACGGGCATCCAGTATGGTTTTCCGGCCTTGACCCTTATGCACAGAGATTGTTCCAGATTCTCTGAATCTTTGGATGATATTATGCACTGTAGATGATGATAACTTCAAACTCTTTGCAATTTTTCTCTGAGAAACTCCTTTCTGATATTGCTTCACTATTTTTCGCCGCAGCATTGGGGGAATTGGTGATCCTCTGCCCATCTTGACTTCTGAGAGACACTGCCACACTGAGAGGCTCTTTTTATACCCAATCATGTTGCCAATTGACCTAATAAGTTGCAAATTGGTCCTCCAGCTGTTCCTTATATGTACATTTAACTTTTCCGGCCTCTTATTGCTACCTGTCCCAACTTTTTTGGAATGTGTAGCTCTCATGAAATCCAAAATGAGCCAATATTTGGCATGACATTTCAAAATGTCTCACTTTCAACATTTGATATGTTATCTATATTCTATTGTGAATAAAATATAAGTTAATGAGATTTGTAAATTATTGCATTCCTTTTTTATTCACAATTTGTACAGTGTCCCAACTTTTTTGGAATCGGGTTTGTAATATCCTAAAGGTTGTAGGTTCAAATCCCACATATGGTTATTCCAAATTTGTACCTCTGTTGTCCTTTAACTCTTTGCATCATACTTTTTATGTAGAACCTACTTGATACCGTAATTGCTTTCTCCAGCCATATTTCTCCTTAATGCTTCGCACTTTTTTGTGTCATGTCAGTAAACTTTACCACATTCATGATTACTGTGCCTAAGTGCCTTAAAGGGTTTTCATAAGATGGTGAGATTCCGAGCAAAGTCATGATGTGCATTAGTCAAGCCCCTCAATTCAAGTTCATTCAACTGTAGGCAAACGCAACACTGCTGTTTTCTAGGAGAAAAATCCAGTGATGTCTTCAAAAGAGCAGTGGATGCTCAAGGTAATTGTCTCTACAGCTTTAAATCATTTAGAATTGCTCCTCAGAAAGCACGTCAGATAACCATCACTCTTGTAGACATTTGTAGACATACACCACTGAACGACATTTGCCTTTTTTGAGAGTTAAATTATCTGGCATGTCAAAGTGTCACCAAAGAATTCTAGAGAATGTTTTCATTTATTTTACCTGTGCAATGAGGGCGTAATTCTGAGGAAAACCGGTTGATCACATTCCGACATTCCACATCTATTGAGATCAGCATCCTAGTACCGGCAATGTGGCATTTTGCGTAATTAACATAATTCAGTACTCAGGATGTGGTGGCCATCATGACCAAAACTTAGCATTTCAATGCTGTGAATCACATTAATTTGTTAAGCAGACAGCTCACTGTTTAAATGCCTAGAAGTTTAATTAGTTTTCCTTTGCAGTTTCACTATGAATCAGCCCGTTTACCACAAGCATCTACATGGATGCCAACATGCTGACTTACTGTCAACTTCCTGTTGCTTTACTTGAGTACAAAGAAACAAAGTCATGACAGGATAAAGAATGTGTAATTAAATGGTCAATAAAAGCAGGAATTCTTTGCATTTAGAGGCTCGTGGTTCCAGAAGGTTACAAAACTGTTTGGCAGGAACTTCAGCATGTCATGTCTTTGAGCTTTGATGACCCCCAGCTGTCGGCTGGCGCTGTCTGTCCTCCTCTCTGTCCCCTGTCTCTCTATCGCTTTCTGTCTTTCTCTTTCACAGTGAGACTGTAAATCTTCTTTATTTATATTACGTCCTTTACTACTGAGCCTCGTGGGAGATTAATAGAGAAGACCACCCATGAAGAGTACTTCACAGTGTCATCAGGCACATTAAGACTGAAGCATCATTCTTAATCGCAACCTCACTGCCTTATTGTCTTCGGAAAGGTCTTTTCAATCTGTCAGTTTTTGTCTCATTCTCACTGTTTTTCTTTGATACACTTATCCAGAAGTTCGTAATGCAGGGTGGCTTCTTTCACGTAGTGACCATGATAGCCCTTTATCTCATTATGCTGTAGGTCTCCTGGAACTGTTTTCCTTACTTCGAGTGAATAGATGCTAGATGGCCTCTTAACCCATGGTTAAGTATTCACATACTATCCACCCATGCCTCTAAATGCAATCAAATCAGCTTTCTGTTTGTCAACGCAGTGAATTTGCATGAAAAACTTGAACCTGATGTGAAATATGTGTGGATTCCTATTAAAATGACTGGATTTTGCCAAACAATAATAAATGTGTCTGCATCAGTCAACTGCGAGAGGCCTTTTCCTTTATTCTCATTTGCAGTCTTAGCATTTTTATCACATTAAGTAACTACTTTTAATGAAGATGGTTGTGTGTTGACCGTCTGAAACGTACTTATTAACGTTTTATTTGCGGCAGTTTGCACATCGGCTTACTGAAGAGATACTTAGCTACTCATCTGCAGCGTGTGTTGAAGTAGTGCTGACATATCTTGCTATAACGTCATATAGCCTATAACACGCTCTTGCATGCTTTTTTAACATTTTGGGAGGAGTAAAATTTGCATATGTTGATATGCATTTACAACCAGATGCATTTACACGTGTCCAATTTCATTTGGAATGTGTCTCATATCCCCTCCTGAAGTGGTTTGATTGATTGGATTTAAATTTAAATCTCAAAAGCGTTTCAGCCTGGTCTTTTCAGGACCGGATAGCTATCCGGTCAGAGAAAACGCATGAAGTGATCAGGTGTAAACACAGTCACATCCAGCCAACACAAGATTAATATTCAATCAATTTTTTTTACCATTTATGAGCCATTTTACTGAAATGTTCACAGGAATCTTTAGTTCGTTCTTATGGGATGCTTGCGAAGCTTGTTGAGTTAGTAATGTAGAGGAGTGAAGCTTAGCGAAGGATCAGTTACTCTCCATGTTAAGGGCACTTATACGCTACAGTTTATGCCATGTCAGGACTACACAAGGAAGAAAAGAACAAGCATTTATGAAAATGATTTCTGTGATTTCAGAAATCCTTTTTGTCAACCACACCATCCAAACATATTTTATGCATCCATCAATTATAATCACCCTGAACTGTATGTGGTAGTCTTCAAGTAAAGTCATTGAAAGTACAAAATTCTCTCCATTCCATTTCTCACTTTTTATGGGCTTTTTTAATGCGTTCATTGTTTTTAACACGTCTGCAGGACCGAGCATTTCAGGTGTTGTGTACTTTCCTAAAGCTACACCATTAAGCCCACTTAATGTAAAAATCATGACACACTGAAAGATATTTTTCTTTTATCAGATTGGAAGAGGCAGCACTGGAATGTATTTTTCTTCATAATTGACCAAATCCTCCCAATAAGCTTGAAATGTGTTTCCCATCTGTGAGGGTATTTTAATCCTGTGCTCCCACTGATAAGATGTGGTGGATCTTGTGGCATGTTTTCACTGTCTGAGCAAATCAAATGGACTCCAGCGCGGGGGGTTAGACAGCAGGGTTTGAGAGGTAGGCACCGTTATGAGCTCGCAGGCCTGACGCTGACTCAAACCGGACAATTAGAAGCAGATTGTGAGCAGTGGGAGTGAGCATCCGTGCTTATCGGTCAACTGATAACAAAGTCTGCTTTTTGTCATTATTAAAGCTTTTATATATATATATATATATATATATATATATATATATATATATATAATCACTGTAGATTCTCTGTTTGTGATCAGATCATTTTTAGCCGCTAAACTCCGGGAAAGTTTTCAGTCCAATGATCCAGTAAGCAAATTGATTTAAACAATAAGTCCAAAATGTAACTAATGTACTAGAAATGTACAGCACTAATGTAAAGAAAACCAGGGCTGCGTTTCCCAACAACATCATGAGCCCAAGTTGATCGTGGAGACCATTGCCACCAGAGTTCTCTATGATCAACTTAGCTCACGATGCTTTTGCAAAACGAAGCCCAGGCTGATTACATCAGATAATGACAGAGAGAACACTGTTGAAAAAACCAGCATATGCTGCTTAGGTATGTTTTGAAGCATGGTAGCTGGTTTAAGCTGGTTTATGCTAGTCCTTAGTTGGTCATGAGCTGGTTATAAGCTGGTCCTGAGTTGGAGCTAGTTTCTTAGGACCATCTTATAACCAGCTTAAACCAGCTCATGACCATCTAAGGACCAGCTTAAACCAGCTCAAACCAGCTGCCATGCTTCAAAACATACCTAACCAGCATATGCTGGTTTTTTCAACAGGGAATACAGACTCACGTTGCGTTTTCAGAGAATTATTTATTCCAGTGTGTGTTTCGCTTCAAAACACAAGCTCTGTCATATTCTGTGAGTGTTTCTGAAGTACATGAGCCTTCACACATCGCACTGTGTAAAATATAGACTGAATAGAACACCGCTGTATGGCCAGATGATGCGCAAACTACGTTTCTTGGCTGTATAAAGCAAATCGGCATCTCGCTAGTAAAGTTTTGATGGATGAGGATTGAAATCAAGGTAATGATGATTGCGCTGACGTACATGAGTCGTACAGTAAGCACGCGTGAGCCTATTATATTGATGAGCTAACAAACCATGTATGTGCGCTCTCTATGCCTTGATCGCACATTGTGTTTATGCACTGACACATTTCAGTACATTCACATTGTTTCCACACACATTCAGGATAATGGTTTAGTTTTTGTCTTGTGTATTTTGCTATGTTTAGTAATTCTGAAGATCCGTGTACTGTAATAGGTACAGTGGGGAGAACAAGTATTTGATACACTGCCGATTTTGCAGGTTTGCCCACTTACAAAGCATGTAGAAGTCTGGGAATTTTTATCATAGGTACTCTTCAACTGTGAGAGACAGAATCTAAAACAAAAATCCAGAAAATCACATTGTATGATTTTTAAGTAATTAATGTGCATTTTATTACATGACATAAGTATTTGATACATCAGAAATATATATATATATATATAGGCCTGCAGACCATCATAACTGTGTGTCAAGGTCAGTAACTTTCTTCAAATATCAGGTAATTTGACCTTTTTATGACAAGGCAAGGTTAGTTCAGGTTGTAAAATGTCATGTGGTGTGACTCCCCAAAAACTAAAAACTATTATACTTTTCGCTTTATGGTTGCACCACGATATTGTCATTTAATTTAAAGTTGTTGAAAATTATATAAATCTTTGACTTTAATGATTTAAGGGGTGATGATAGTTAATGATCCTATATCCAACTACAGCTCCAGCATGAAAATTCCTAGATATGAACAGACGATTCTCATCAGTTTTTTTTTTTAAACCAAATGAAACCAACATAAATACAAAAAGTACATTTCTTGCATTTATTTTTATTTTGGTATGTAGTTTGTGAACTACTACATTTTTGCCTAAATTTATAGTTTATCATTGACTTAATCCTCCCGTTGTCCCATAAACTCTAAAGTTTGGGTTGTACATGGTGTAATTACTGTGATTTAGTTTTTTCACCGATTGCATCTTTGGACGCGATTATTTAGGAAATTGAATTTTTCCAAATACTCACATGGAGCCAATTCAACTCGCACACTAAAGCAGGACTTGTAATGTGAGCCTAGATTAATTTAAATAGCATTTCAGCCCTTGGGACAAGACCCTTGCACAAAACAAACCCAAACCTAGCCAATTTCCAAAAGTAAAATCTATAAATAGACCAGCACCTCTGTTTTACTCCAGGTTTCCTTTGTGGTTTCATAACACCCAGCATGGGTCACTCCTTTATTCATCATGCAAACCTATCTTAACTTTTCTCCATCCTTTGCGACACTAACTCTGTCAACACGCTGTCACGCTTTGGTTTGCTCCTCTTATCGTTTTCTCTTGCTTGTTGAAAGCGAGCGCTGCTCGGCTGACCTCATGATCATTATCACATTTGATGTATTGAAGTGCAGTGCTGTTTTTAGTTTCTTTTAGGAAACCGGACTGAACCTGTATACTGAGCGACAGTCACTTTATACAGACTAAGCTTGTCTACGTAAGCTCAGCTTTATCAGTGATTCTGAGAACATGCAATCATGTGATCTTTATGCATTATTTTCCAATGCTCTCTCAACTCCTCAACCTAGATATTTATCAGTGGTGAATAACAAAGAATTAAGAAACAGAGCCCTGCAATCCCCCATCAGACACTCTGTCCATCTCCTCTGAGGACATTTGCTGTTCTTTTTCCACTCTGTCATTAAATAACTCACCCGCTTGGACAACACTACTTTTGGCCACAAAAGTACCAACTTGAAATTATGCTCTGTGAGTGAACCATTTTTAGCAACCGCTCATGTTACTTGGTTTTAATAAATTATATATTAATCAGTCAATATATTGTATATATTGATTGCTTTTTGATAATGCAAAGTAAATCCATATGCCTTTAAATCCAAAAAGTGTGTAAATATCAAAAGGAAATATTTACATTGAAAAAAACCCCAAACTCCTGATTTCAGAAGTGCACCACACATCACTGTTGTTAGGGGATTGTTATAAAGTCTTATAATAAACATGCTGATTAGAGTCCGTTAAAATTAAAAGACATTATGAGTGAATCTGACCCAGATGTTGATTTCTTCCGGAATGGCGTCCAGGTCTTATCTCATATGATTGCTCTACACTTGTCCACCAAATTGAGGAATACCTCAGCCACATGGAATTCTATTTAGCCCAGACTTTTTAAATTATTTTTTTGATTGTTTTCCGTTTCAGGGCTCAAAGACGCTGGAGGCAGATGGTGATGGTGATGGAGATGAGGAAGAGGAAGAGGAGGAGGGTGGCTTGATCCAGCCAGCTCAAATTTTTGCACCCAAAAGTTTGATTCTTGTCACCAGGCTGGATTACCCAGAAATATTTAGGGTAATCTAAAGACTATCTATCTATCTATCTAATCTATCTATCTATCTAGCTCGCTCGCTCGCTCTGTCTCTCTCTCTGTGTCTTTCCATCCAACTATTTGTCTATCTATCTGTCCGTCCGTCCATCTCTCTGTCTGTCCGTCCATTTCTCTATCTATCGATCCGTCCATCCATCTCTCTGTCCATCCATCCATCTCTCGCTCTCTCGCTCGCTCTGTCTGTCCATCCAACACTGTCTATCTATCCGTCCGTCTGTCCATTTCTCTATCTATCATCCGTCCGTCCATCCATCTGTCCATTTCTCTATCTATCATCTGTCTGTCCATCCGTCCGTCCATTTCTCTATCCGTCCGTCCGTCCGTCTATCTCTCTGTCTATCTATCCGTCTGTCCATCCATCTATCTATCTATCTATCTATCTATCTATCTATCTATCTATCTATCTATCTATCTATCTATCTATCTATCTATCTATCTATCTATCCATACATACATCCATACAGCCATACATCACTACGTCCGTACATCTGTATTTTTGAAAGATTTTACCATTTCATAAAAAGTGGTCCTGTATTTGTTTTCCATGTGGTAAAGGAACTTCAATGTTATCCCCTTATCTATTTGTGGCAAACAGTGCTGATTATTGGAAATATCCTGTTTTATCTAGTCCCTTTGTGAAACACCACCTCTCAAAAAAAACTATTTTGTTGTGACTTCATGCCAGGAACGTGTAGTAAAAAGCAACAACTAAATTTTTAGCAGACCATGCAATATCATACAATTCCTAAGTGACCAGTAACTTTAGTTATTAGGCAAAATTAATTTTTACTCGCGTTTTCGATGAGAATCGCTTGTTCATAATTAGGAATTTTAATGCTGAAGCTTTAATTGGATTTAGGACAATTAAAACCATCACTGGGTTGAGAACGGTATTGATCGTCAGCCCTTAAATCATTAAAGTCAAAGATTTATGTCTGCTGATGGAATAAAAACAGGGATTACAGAGATTACAGGAATATCACAGATGCTTAAATGCAGGAAATCCACTCCATCCAAAGTTTTATACAGACTGCCTGCCTCAGGTTTTTGTACTTTTGGCCTACATTCATGTCTTTGGCATGAGCTATGCCTGGGAATAAGTTAGTTGAGCTGTATTACTTGGTAAAGGACCAATGTTTATAGTCACACACCATATCACTTTGTTTCTCAATGTGTCCATTGTAGAGGGCACTGTTATGCCCTGCTGGTTTTTCCTATTATTTATGCAGATAATTCTCCAGATTTATTTTCCAAAGCACAATTTAAAAGTAAATATCACTGTTAGTTATGTTTGCTAAGGACAGAATCATTACTATCGCTCATACTTGAGGTTATGGATTCAAATCATTTATGATATGTACAGTGCATCCGGAAAGTATTCACAGCGCTTCACTTTCTCCACATTTTATGTTACAGCCTTATTCCAAAATGGATTAAATTCATTATTTTTATCAAAAATCTACGAACAATACCCCATAATGACAAACGTGTAAGAAGTTTGTCTGAAATCTTTGCAAATTTATTAAAAATAAAAAACAAAAAAAATCACATGTACATAAGTATTCACAGCCTTTGCCATGACACTCAAAATTGAGCTCAGGTGCATCCTGTTTCCACTGATCATCCTTGAGATGTTTCTACAACTTGATTGGAGTCCACCTGTGGTAAATTCAGTTGATTGGACATGATTTGGAAAGGCGCACACCTGTCTATATAAGGTCCCACAGTTAACAGTGCATGTCAGAGCACAAGCCAAGCCATGAAGTCCAAGGAATTGTCTGTAGACCTCCGAGACAGGATTGCATCGAGGCACAGATCTGGGGAAGGGTACAGAAAAATTTCTGCAGCATTGAAGGTCCCAATGAGCACAGTGGCCTTCATCATCCGTAAATGGAAGAAGTTTAAAACCACCAGCACTCTTTCTAGAGCTGGCCGCCCGGCCAAACTGAACGATTGGGGGAGAAGGGCCTTAGTCAGGGAGGTGACCAAGAACCTGATGGTCACTCTGACAGAGCTCCAGCGTTTCTCTGTGGAGAGAGGAGAACCTTCCAGAAGAACAACCATCTCTGCAGCACTCCTCTAATCAGGTCTGTATGGTAGAGTGGCCAGACGGAAGCCACTCCTCAGTAAAAGGCACATGACAGCCCGTCTGGTGTTTGCCAAAAGGCACCTAAAGGACTCTCAGACCACGAGAAACAAAATTCTCTGGTCTGATGAAACAAAGATTGAACTTCATGTCTGGAGGAAACCAGGCACCACTCATCACCTGGCCAATACCATCCCTACAGTGAAGCATGGTGGTGGCAGCATCATGCTGTGGGGATGTTTTTCAGTGGCAGGAACTGGGAGACTAGTCAGGATCGAGGGAAAGATGAATGCAGCAATGTACAGAGACATCCTTGATGAAAACCTGCTCCAGAGCAGTCTGGACCTCAGACTGGGATGAAGGTTCATCTTCCTACAGGACAACGACCCTAAGCACACAGCCAAGATAACAAAGGAGTGGCTAAGGGACAACTCAGTGAATGTCCTTGAGTGGCCCTGCCAGAGCGCAGACTTGAACCCGATTGAACATCTCTGGAGAGATCTGAAAATGGCTTTGCACCGATGCTCCCCATCCAACCTGATGGAGCTTGAGAGGTCCTGCAAATAAGAATGGGAGAAACTGCCCAAAAATAGGTGTGCCAAGCTTGTAGCATCAAACAAATGTACTTGTAGCAACAAAGTATTGAGCCAAGGCTGTGAATACTTATGTACATGATGTTTTTTTTTTAAATAAATTTGCAAAGATTTCAAACAAAATTCTTTCACGTTATCATTATGGGGTATTGTTTGTAGAATTTTGAGGAAAATAATGATTTTAATCCATTTTGGAATAAGGCTGTAACATAACAAAATGTGGAGAAAGTGAAGCGCTGTGAATACTTTCTGGATGCACTGTACATGATCGATACCTCAAATCGTGTCTTGTTGATAAATGATCAGACTTGTGATGTTCAATTAGGCATACAATAAAAAAAGCCTCTAGACTCTCTATACTTTCATTGTCGGATGGCCCAGAATATCTCCTTTTGACCTGAGCCTGTAATCAACCAATTTGAACACCCTAGCAATGTCCCATAGCACTAGCAACACCCTAGAGACCACTCAAAAACCTTAAAAAATCACTTTGAACACTATAGCAACACCCTAGCATCCATCCGTCCATCTGTTCTTTCCATCCATCCATCCATCCATCCATCCATCCATCCATCCATCCATCCATCCATCCATCCATCCATCCATCCATCCATCCATCCATCCATCCATCCATCCATCCATCCATCCATCCATCCATCCATCCATCCATCCATCCATCCATCCATATTGTAACAGCGACTTTTGCTCTACTCTTATTCACTCAGATTTTGTGTCCACAAGTATTTTTTCCATTTGTGTGTCAGGACAAGCTGAATGTATTGCTTTTTTTCCTCTTAGGGCTGCTTGGGACTGATCTACACCGTGTACATAGACAGTCTGAGCTTCCCTCTGGAAGGACTGGTGGCAAACCTATTCACATGCTTGGTTCCAGTGGCTGGAGGTTCCCAGGTCAGACATTATTTTAACCAAAGAATTCCTCATCAGTCTCGACCCTGACCCCTCTGGATATTCGAGCACACAGAGGGTTAGCCAGGGTTCATTTGTGTACCTGTATACCTTGAGGACAGCATCTTATGGGTGTCTCACATTCCATATTGTTTTCACCGGAGACTCCTGAGAGGTGGAAAGGGCTTTAGGGGTCAGTGAGAGAACCCTTGTTGTTTTGTTTAGAGCTAAAATATTAAAAAATATGGAGCTCTCATGTTCTGGTTTGAGCAACGCAGTTCCCCTCACTTTTATGCGTCTAATTTTTCTTATTGGTTTCTGATTCTCCTAATGCAGCAGCTGTGAACAAATCTGTTCTCAAACCATATGTTTTCTCTTTAAACAAAGTTTCTAAATCCACTACTCTTTATTGTACACTGTGCTCATATAAATCAACCAAATAGATATTGTTAAACAATCTTGATAGTGGTTTCAGGGGAAATATATATATATATATATGCAGACCGCAGAGTTTGCAGGCTCTCGTGTTGAAATACCCAGCTTATTATGTTTTTGATGTAATTCACCAATACATTTGAAAATTCTTCCAGAAACCATTATTTTCCCAGCTGGATTGGGACATCATTTGATCATGATCAAACAGGTTTTAAGTTATAAACAAACCTCAGGAGAGGTATATATTCATCTTTCAGTGCGAGTCTAACTTGGAATGAGACTCCAGCGCGCATCTGTTCATGAAACAGTCCATGTGCATCTTATTGGCTCTGTTTAATGCACATCCGCTGTTTCTTTTAATACAAGAGCCAAGATCTGGAAATAAAAAAAACTTGCTATACCTTAAACTCTTAAAAATAAAGTTGTCGAAACAGATGACCTTAACAACATTCTAAGTGGATATCAGTGAAAAATGTATAAAATAAATGATACAATTGTTAATAAAAATGGTTTTAATGTTTTTGTTTATTATGATTCCAGCCTGTATTCTACTTTTTGTGTAGCCTTGGGGTGTTATTTGGTGTTCATTGTTATTTACGTCATGCATTTGTTCAACCCAGAATGTTTGTGTTGATGTTTTCAGAAGCTCTTTTCATTGGGAGCGGGGGACCGGCAGCTCATCCAGACCCCACTGAATGACAGCCTACCAGTCAGCTGTAAAAGCGTAGCGCTCCTCTTCCAACAGTTAGGTGGGTACCTTTTACTTTTATAGGGGTAGGCCAGTAGAAAACTGTATACTGTGTATATTGCATAGTATACTTCTTCCATGTCAGCTCTTAACTTTTCTTTGGCCCTGTTTACACCTGGTATTAAGATGCGTTTTGGTAGATCGGATCTCAAGTAGACGAGGGGGACCGTGTTTACACCAGTATTTAGCGTCGTCCACCAAAACGCATCTTAAAGGGATAGTTCTCCAAAAAATGAAAATTCTGTCGATTAATTACTCACCCTCATGTCGTTCCAAACCCATAAGACCTTTGTTCATCTTCTGAACACAAATTAAGATATTAATAATGGTGTTGCTGTTATGGGGGGGTCAGAAAGCTCTCGAATTTCATCAAAAAGATCTTAATTTGTGTTCCGAAGATGAACAAAGGTCTTACGGGTTTGGAACGACATGAGGGTGAATTAATGACAGAAATTTCATTTTTTGGAGAACTAACCCTTTAATACCAAGTGTAAACAGGGTCTCTGACACTTTTTTTTTATTTTTTTTTTTTTATCTTTTCCATATTTATGCAGACATCTCCTGTCCTTTATAGTTCCGCTTAATGTCCCTTCCTGTAAACATGTTTTTGTAGAGTGGAGTCATGTGAACATAAGGAGAACAAGGGAAAACATTTTTTTTTTACATTTCTGCTTAAATACAGCTACAAATTCTACCTGACACTGTATATACAGTGGGGAGAACAAGTATTTGATACATTGCCTATTTTGCAGGTTTTCCTACTTACAAAGCATGTAGAAGTCTGTAATTTTTATCATAGGTACACTTCAACTGTGAGAGACGGAATCTAAAACAAAAATCCAGAAAATCACATTGTATGATTTTTAAATAATTAATTTGCATTTTATTGCATGAGATAAGTATTTGATTACCTACCAACCAGTAAGAATTCCGGCTCTCACAGACCTGTTAGTTTTTCTTTAAGAAGCCCTCCTGTTCTCCACTCATTACCTGTATTAACTGCACTTGTTTGAACTCGTTACCTGTATAAAAGACACATGTCCACACACTCAATCAAACAGACTCCAAACTCACCACAATGGCCAAGACCAGAGAGCTGTGTAAGGACATCAGGGATAAAATTGTAGACCTGCACAAGGCTGGGATGAGCTACAGGACAATAGGCAAGCAGCTTGGTGAGAAGGCAACAACTGTTGGTGCAATTATTAGAAAATGGAAGAAGTTCAAGATGACGGTCAATCTCCCTCGGTCTGGGGCACCATGCAAGATCTCACCTCGTGGGGCATCAGTGATCATGAGGAAGGTGAGGGATCAGCCTAGAACTACACGGCAGGACCTGGTCAATGACCTGAAGAGAGCTGGGACCACAGTCTCAAAGAAAACCATTAGTAACACCCTACGGCGTCATGGATTAAAATCCTGCAGCGCACGCATGGTCCCCCTGCTCAAGCCAGCGCATGTCCAGGC
The DNA here is from genome assembly GCA_039654105.1 of Coreius guichenoti. NCBI lineage: Eukaryota > Metazoa > Chordata > Actinopteri > Cypriniformes > Gobionidae > Coreius > Coreius guichenoti. The sequence continues at coordinate 6,233,955 of CM077168.1, forward strand.
CCGTCTGAAGTTTGCCAATGACCATCTGGATGATCCAGAGGAGGAATGGGAGAAGGTCATGTGGTCTGATGAGACAAAAATAGAGCTTTTTGGTCTAAACTCCACTCGCCGTGTTTGGAGGAAGAAGAAGGATGAGTACAACCCCAAGAACACCATCCCAACCGTGAAGCATGGAGGTGGAAACATCATTCTTTGGGGATGCTTTTCTGCAAAGGGGACAGGACGACTGCACCGTATTGAGGGGAGGATGGATGGGGCCATGTATCGCGAGATCTTGGCCAACAACCTCCTTCCCTCAGTAAGAGCATTGAAGATGGGTCGTGGCTGGGTCTTCCAGCATGACAACGACCCGAAACACACAGCCAGGGCAACTAAGGAGTGGCTCCGTAAGAAGCATCTCAAGGTCCTGGAGTGGCCTAGCCAGTCTCCAGACCTGAATCCAATAGAAAATCTATGGAGGGAGCTGAAAGTCCGTATTGCCCAGCGACAGTCCCGAAACCTGAAGGATCTGGAGAAGGTCTGTATGGAGGAGTGGGCCAAAATCCCTGCTGCAGTGTGTGCAAACCTGGTCAAGAACTACAGGAAACGTATGATCTCTGTAATTGCAAACAAAAGTTTCTGTACCAAATATTAAGTTCTGCTTTTCTGATGTATCAAATACTTATGTCATGCAATAAAATGCAAATTAATTATTTAAAAATCTTACAATGTGATTTTCTGGATTTTTGAATTTCTCTCACAGTTGAAGAGTACCTATGATAAAAATTACAGACCTCTACATACTTTTTAAGTGGGCAAACCTGCAAAATCGGCAGTGTATCAAATACTTGTTTTCCCCCACTGTATGCTGAATACTGTATATGCTTTATATGATCACCAAAGGTCAAGGTGTGTTAAATATACTTTTTTTCAGTGGACATGCCTGATTTATATTTTATATTTTACTTTGAAGTATATAACTGAACAGAATCATACTTTCACATGTAAACTTACACTAATTAAAACCTGGAGATAAAGTTTTAGGATTTTGAAAAAATTGAAGACTACTGAACTAATCAAATAACTACATTTTGTGACATTTTGATGTCTTTGAACAGATGGTCAGATGTTTTTGCTTGCACTGAAGAACAAGATACTCTTTAGATTTCCTTCTCAAATCTTGCTAGAGAACATGATCACTAGGATTACACAAGCTTGTGCAGTTAATTTCAGCTGAAATTAAGTGCCTTAATGCAAAAGGGAGACACACACCCAGAATTCTGACATTCATGTTCCTTTTTTTTTATTCAACTTTTCACTCAGATTAATATGCTGATAATGTAATTAGGTAATGGAAACATTTGTATTCAGTTTGAAGAATGCAATATGTGAAAACCTGCTGATAGATTTGTTTTTATTCCTGTTTAAAAATGTCAATTTTCCTGTGTGCATATTACTTGATGTAGCTCTGCTGTGATTAAGTCATATTGGCTGCACGTTTTGTTCTGTATGCAGAAGAACACAAAAACAACTGTTTCCGCTCAATGATCTTTCACAAACTATGAATGGGCACATGGTTTTGAAAGGGTGTAGTGATTAGTCAAATGTGTCAGATTTTGTTACACAAAAACAGAAAATAAGTTTCAAGAAAGTTCTCATTCTCATACAGTTCTCATTTAGCAAGATAAAAATAATGTATTATTTTATATTAATTTATAATAATTTATTATTATTATTATTATGTAAGAATTGTGTTGCATGGCAGCCATAGGTTGTGACCTGTAGAGGAATGTACTAATAGTGTGTGTGCTGTCCCACGTTCAGCTGGAGCGCAATACGTAGCATTTGGAAAGATGTGCATGCACAATTTTATGACTGATGCATTATGCAGTACTACCGTCCAGCTGCAAATCAGTCTTGGACTAATTAACAGCATGTTAACATCCTTAAGGCCTTTTGTCAGCATGTAAGATTCGATTTTTCAAATTGAACAAACAGAGCATGTTCTAAATCTGTCAAATAAAATCAGAACTCCCTGTTTACTTCACCTTGTGTTGTGGAACTGGAGAAATTAGTTTCACCCTTTTTTTTTTCCCTTTTCCTTGTTTCGTGTCACGTAATATCATCGTTTTGTAATTATACTGTGCGCTATTTTTAAGATTGGTCATGATTTATTTTGGCCAGCATTTGACTTGAACTATTCAAGTTAGAAGTAGGCTAATGTGGAGTTTTTCATTACAGTTCGCTGAGGTTTCTCATTTTTTGTGGATTTATGTAGATCTGTGATTAATGATGCTCTTACTAAACAATCCCTTCAGAGTCTCTTTATAAACCTGATGACCCTCAAAGCAGCGTGGTCTTTTGACTTTATCACATGACCGTCTCTCTAAGTGCTTTGATATGTGCGACAGTCGCCTTGTCATCTTAAAGGTTGATCCTCACAAAGCTAGTCAAGAACTGGATCATGTTTCACCCCAAAATCACATAAAAAATAATTATATGAAGGAGGGGGAGGGGGTATATTTAGATATTTAAATTGATATTTCAATGTCAATTAAGAATATTTCCTCTAGATATATATATATATATATCTAGAGGAAATATTCTTTATATATATATATATATATATATATATATATATACACGAATCAGGCATAACATTATGCCATCTACCAGGTGAAGTGAATAACACTGATTATGTCTTCATCATGGCACCTGTTAGTGGGTGGGATATATTAGGCAGCAAGTGAACATTTTGTCCTCAAAGTTGATCTGTTAGAAGCAGGAAAAACAGGCAAGCGTAATGATTTGAGCGAGTTTGACAAGGGCCAAATTGTGATGGCTACGACTGGGTCAGAGCATCTCCAAAACTGCAGGTCTTGTGGGGTGTTCCCGGTCTGCAGTGGTCAGTATCTATCAAAAGTGGTCCAAGGAAGGAACAGTGGTGAACCGGCGACAGGGTCATTGGCAGTCAAGGCTCATTGATGCACGTGGGGAGCGAAGGCTGGCCCGTGTGGTCCAATCAAACAGACGAGCTACTGTAGCTCAAATTGCTCAAGAAGTTAATGCTGGTTCTGATAGAAAGGTGTCAGAATACACAGTGCATCGCAGTTTGTTCTGCTGGGAAACCTTGGGTCCTGCCATCCATGTGGATGTTACTTTGACACATACCACCTACCTAAGTATTGTTGCAGACCATGTACACCCTTTCATGGAAACGGTATTCCCTGGTGGCTGTGGCCTCTTTCAGCAGGATAATGCGTCCTGCCACAAAGCAAAAATGGTTCAGGAATGGTTTGAGGAGCACAACAACGAGTTTGAGGTGTTGACTTGGCCTCCAAATTCCCCAGATCTCAATCTAATCGAGCATCTGTGGGATGTGCTGAACAAACAAATCCGATCCATGGAGGCCCCACCTAGCAACTTACAGGACTTAAAGGATCTGCTGCTAACATCTTGGTGCCAGATACCACAGCACACCTTCAGGGGTCTAGTGGAGTCCATGCCTCGATGGGTCAGGGCTGTTTGGCAGCAAAAAGGGGGACCAACACAATATTAGGAAGATGGTCATAATGTTATGCCTGATCGGTTTGTGTGTGTATATGTATATGTATGTGTATATATATATATATATATATATATATGTGTATATGTATATGTATGTATGTGTATATGTATGTATGTATGTGTATATATATATATATATATATATATATATATATATAGATACATACATATACATATACATACATACATACATACATATATACACACATATATATACACTCACCTAAAGGATTATAAGGAACACCTGTTCAATTTCTCATTAATGCAATTATCTAATCAACCAATCACATGGCAGTTGCTTCAATGCATTTAGGGGTGTGGTCCTGGTCAAGACAATCTTCTGAACTCCAAACTGAATGTCAGAATGGGAAAGAAAGGTGATTTAAGCAATTTTGAGCGTGGCATGGTTGTTGGTGCCAGACGGGCCGGTCTGAGTATTTCACAATCTGCTCAGTTACTGGGATTTTCACGCACAACCATTTCTAGAGTTTACAAAGAATGGTGTGAAAAGGGAAAAACATCCAGTATGCGGCAGTCCTGTGGGCGAAAATGCCTTGTTGATGCTAGAGGTCAGAGGAGAATGGGCCGACTGATTCAAGCTGATAGAAGAGCAACTTTGACTGAAATAACCACTCGTTACAACGGAGGTATGCAGCAAAGCATTTGTGAAGCCACAACACGCACAACCTTGAGGCGGATGGGCTACAACAGCAGAAGACCCCACCGGGTACCACTCATCTCCACTACAAATAGGAAAAAGAGGCTACAATTTGCACGAGCTCACCAAAATTGGACAGTTGAAGACTGGAAAAATGTTGCCTGGTCTGATGAGTCTCGATTTCTGTTGAGACATTCAGATGGTAGAGTCAGAATTTGGCATAAACAGAATGAGAACATGGATCCATCATGCCTTGTTACCACTGTGCAGGCTGGTGGTGGTGGTGTATTGGTGTGGGGGATGTTTTCTTGGCACACTTTAGGCCCCTTAGTGCCAATTGGGCATCGTTTAAATGCCACGGCCTACCTGAGCATTGTTTCTGACCATGTCCATCCCTTTATGACCACCATGTACCCATCCTCTGATGGCTACTTCCAGCAGGATAATGCACCATGTCACAAAGCTCCAATCATTTCAAATTGGTTTCTTGAACATGACAATGAGTTCACTGTACTAAAATGGCCCCCACAGTCACCAGATCTCAACCCAATAGAGCATCTTTGGGATGTGGTGGAACGGGAGCTTCGTGCCCTGGATGTGCATCCCACAAATCTCCATCAACTGCAAGATGCTATCCTATCAATATGGGCCAACATTTCTAAAGAATGCTTTCAGCACCTTGTTGAATCAATGCCACATAGAATTAAGGCAGTTCTGAAGGCGAAAGGGGGTCAAACACAGTATTAGTATGGTGTTCCTAATAATCCTTTAGGTGAGTGTATATATATATATATATATATATAGTAAGATTTAATAAGAATGTTTTAATAATAAGAATAAGATTTAATAATAAGAATGTTTTTGAAAGAAGTCTCATGCTCATGAAGGCTGCATTTTATCTAAAATACAATAATAGTTTGAAATATTGTTACAATTTTGTAATATTATTACATAGTAATAATATTATTATTACAACTGTTTTTCTATTTTAACATATTTTAAAATGTAATTTATTCCTCTGGTGGCAAATCTTATGAGTTAAGAGTTAATTACTCTTCAGTGTGACGTGCAGATTTGTTGCTCAAGAAATTTTTCTTATTGTCGAAAACAATTGAACAGCATTTGTGTGAAATATAAATCTTTTGTAAGATTGTTGATTTAAGTTGATTTATTTAATTCATCCTTGCTGAATAAAACTATTAATTACTTAAAAAAATCTTACTAACCTCAAACTTTTGAATGGTAGTGTGTAATATAATATAATATAATATAGTGCTGTCAATCGATTAGCAAAATTAACTAATTAATCACACATTTTTCTGAAATTGCTATTAATCTCACCTGACATTTAAAGTTTTTAATATATTTTTATATTGTAATAATTTCACAGTTAATCTCCAAATTAATGGAGAAACAACATACAGTATATTTAAAATTTAAAATGGTCTGTGACCTAACAGAAGAGAAAACACCATCCCAAATACCATTCTGTGTGCATGGTCTCTGATAAGAGCATCATGCCAATGTATCATCCTCCCAGATGTCTGGTACTTCTGGGACTGATCTTAAGGTTGCCTAAGCCTGTAATATCCCAACAACATGCCGACCTACATGAGCTAATAAAAATGTCATCTTGATCTCCTTTGTATAATTTATGCTGTACCTCATCTCCATTGTTCTCCTGTGTGAATCAACAACAGATTTATCAGAGGCCCCTGGCTCGGAGCTCGTCCTTGGCTAGACTGCGTGTTTTCAGATGGGTTATGTCAACATTAGCGACCTATAGTAAGCAAATGCAAATCATCATCTTACCATGGATTCATGCGATTAACATCTCTCAGCTTCAGGTGCTCTTACAAAGTGTTAATCAAATAAGGAACACAGGAACACTTGTCTGTTAAATTAGACGGCCGTTTCCTCTCGCAGCCTGCAATAGGACATCAGCGCGAATGATTTTATCCACATTTCCTTCGTCTCAGAGAGGTTACATCGGAGTGAGACCTGAAGAATGGCCATGAGAAATAGAGGAAAAGGAACATGTTTGCCATCATAAGGCTCACTGTTTATTGTTTGCAGCTTTTTCTGTCCCTGTCTATGCATGGGTCAGAAATGTGTAGCCATTCCAAAAGATAAGTAGAAGTCATAAGGTCAGGACGGGTTTTACTGGATGCCTCACAAACAAGATTATGAAATGTGTTGTTGTATTTTTTTGGGGCACGAGACGACACTGAGATTCCAAGGAACAATCAGGAGCAGCTAGTCATTCTTGTAGGCACCCAGGACAGCTTAAGATGCTTAAAAACCACTCAGAGCATGACGATTCAGCATGTCACACATTCACAATGACTTATTACGTTTCTAAAGCAGGTCGAATGGAATGATAAGTATGCAATTGACTTCATGTTCCCAAACATTTCATCTGCTCATTGTTGGATTCAGGTATTTGGTCAGCAGGACAGACAATGTGAATTTTCATATCTTGTTCCTGTTTATTGGTGCGTATCGGAGTTTGACACAGACATAATGGGAACGCTGACCCCGGCAGAGCTGCGGATATGTCTGTTAATGGCTGCCTGTCTGTTTTTGCTGAGCGTGTGATTAATAGTCACAGTGGTATGTTGATGACAAACAAAAACAGGAACTGTAAACTTTTATCTCTCGCTCTTTCCGACGTCTCCCGTTGAGGAGTTTGGTGTATAATTTATGTCGCCATTTCATATTTGCCATTCTTGAGGCATTTTTGCATCATCATGATAGAGATAAATATGCAAATGAATTTCACCCGCAGATAGTGTTGTTTTAACGCCAGATTCACTGATTTATGTAAAACAACGGAAACAAGACCAGATCAAATCACAATTTCAACACATTGATAATGACCAGCAGCTTGTACGTTATCTAGAATAAGTAAATCAAATCGTGGACAAGATATATTGGTTTTATTATTTTACTTGTTGTTAAATTTACAGTAAAAAAGCTGGCAGCTGTGGTTGCCGTAAATTTACCATAAAAAATATGGTAGCAACATTTTAGGTTTTACAGATTTAACTTAAATTTACAGTCAAAAACACATTTCATTAACTGATATAATGCTCATTACCAACCTATTGAAATAATATCTGTTTTGTACCTTTGTAATACTCTGACAACCACCAAACAGGTGGTGATGAGAAAGTCACATGACGATTTAAAGCTCATCACAAGCAGCTTTTCCACAAGCTGAGAAGGTCAATACTAATATATAGAAGCTGCACACAGTGACATTTACACAAACACTAAACACTGTTATGGTAACATGACATTAAAATGCAATAAACATTAATTTAACAACATCAGATGTAACATAAAACCCTAATGTACATAACTGATTCGAAAAAACTAAGAAACAACATAGTTATTTCAATGAAAATACATAAAATGTGACGTGTCACGCAGGCAATTCTGGGGAAGTCTTTTTTTCTCTTTAGATTATACAGTGACTTGTTCTTTTTCATATCCAAAAACAAAATTTAACAGTATTTTACTGTAACTATATTGTTCACCATATATAGTTTGGAAACTTTCTGTTAACCAATTAACAGTTTTTTACCGTAGCATTTTTACAGTTACTTTTAAAATCACGATCATTTTTTACAGTGTAGATTAATTTAAAAATTTGCCCAAGAAACACAATCCATTATACTGAAGCAATCAGCCTAGAAACTAAATTAAGATTGCAGCAATATAATAATAATTTATGTATTATTGGTATTAATGTGGAACCTTTTTAATGGACTAGTTAGCTACAGTTAGCTAATATAGTTTATAAAATATTTAGTTATAGTGGAACATTTGCACTTTTATTAAATTAAAACAGTAAAAAATAAATAAATAAATAAATAAATAAATAAATGTTTAAGTAGTAACAATCAAGATCTTCCCCTGGTTTCACAGACAAGGCTTAAGATAGTCCCAGACTAAAATGCATGTTTGAGCTGTTTTAACTGAAAGCAACTTGCACTGATACATCATAAAATATGTTAGTGCCATTGTTTTGTCTCAAGATGCACACCAGTAATGTTTTTTTCTAAGGCATGTTTATAAAAGATACTTAAATGTCCTAATTGAACTAAGGCCTAATCCTGGCTTAGCCCTGTCTGTGAATCCAGGCCCTAATATTATGTGAATATGATAATATTATGGTTTTGGTTATATTGGTTTTGGTTTCGTTTTCCCTGTTCCGTTTGCTTGAGTTCTCATCCTTGTTTGTTACTATGGTTTCTAATTGAGTTACACACCTGTTTCTTGTTCTGTTAATTATCTTCCCTTACCTTCATATCATGAGGTAGCGGATGATATTTAGCCCTAGTAATCATGTTTTCAGAAACGGTTCTTGAATACATTTGAAGAAAATGTTGCTCAGCAAATGTTTCGTTAGTAATTGTGCGTTTGTGTTGTTTTTTATATGTTCCAGGAATCCAGAATGTTCTTAGTCTCTTTTGTGCGGTTCTGACGGAGCACAAGGTTTTGTTCCATTCTTCCAGCTATCAGAGACTAGGAGAGGCCTGCCGTGCCTTGGAGACCCTCATGTTTCCTCTTAAGTACAGGTGGGCCAACATCGAATGTTACTGATATACCCAGAATAATTGACCTTCAGTTGCCTTGATAACAGCATCTCATTTCATTAGCTACATTATGAGCCGATCTAGTTCAATCTAAGTGCATTGCGTAAAAACTAGGACACTGCTGTATCACAAAAAAGCTTGAATTAATATGTGTTCTTCAGAAATGATAAGCATGTAATTTTGCAAACAGTTCTATTTTTAGGGTCTTTCGCAATAATATGTACTATTTTTATGCTTGGTATGTAATGAGAACAGTCTGATGTTAACATCTCCTGATTGCTCGACATGATGATTGTGGTTGCCTAACTCTCATTTGGACCACAGCTACCCCTACATTCCTGTCCTCCCATCTCGACTGCTGGAGGTGTTGAGCTCGCCTACGCCCTTCATCATCGGAGTGCACTCCATGTTCCAGAGCGAGATCCAAGAGCTGGTGAGCGCAAGGCCTTACAGAAAGACATTTTTCAAACTGCCTTAAAACAGGTGGTCAGATTCTGGTAACGCTGCTCCATGACTCATTGGCTAATTTCTGATTGGGTTTTGGTTTCTGTTTTCAGCTCGATGTGATCATTGCTGACCTTGATGGAGGAACAATAAAAATCCCGGAGTGTATACACCTCTCCCAGCTTCCCGAACCCCTGTTGCACAATACTCAAAATGCACTGTCCATGGTAAAAAAAAAAAAAAAACATTTTATACACACACACAATGTGATGTTGTATCATTTCTTTATTGTGAAACTTGGGTTGCATTTAACTCTTTCCCCACCATTGACTAAAATGTCCGTCATTTATGAGACAACGCTTCCCTGCCATTGACAGACTTTTCCGGCTTTCCGTGTTCTCACTGTTATACGGTAGTGGGTGCTATTATGCATCTTTGAAGACGCAAAAACAAGCAATATCATATGTAATCATATGCATATGTAAAATAACATGATCAACAACATTAAACAGCATATACAGTGCATCCGGAAAGTATTCACAGCGCTTCACTTTTTCCATATTTTGTTATGCTACAGCTTTATTCCAAAATGCATTAAATTCATTCTTTTTTTCCTCAATTCTACAAACAATACCCCATAATGACAACATGAAAGAAGATTGTTTGAAATCTTTGCAAATTTATTAAAAATAAAAAATGAAAAAAAATCACATGTACATAAGTATTCACAGCCTTTGCTCAATACTTTGTTGAAGCCTGATATCCTCCAGACATGACGCTTGCCATTCAGGCCAAATATTTGAATCTTTGTTTCTTCAGACCAGAGAATTTTGTTTCTCATGATCTGAGAGTCCTTCAGGTGCCTTTTGGCAAACTCCAGGAGGGCTATCATGTGCCGTCTGGCCACTCTACCATACAGGCCTGATTGGTGGAGTGCTGCAGAGATGGTTGTTCTTCTGGAAGGTTCTCCTCTCTCCACAGAGAAACGCTGGAGCTCTGTCAGAATGACCATCGGGTTCTTGGTCACTTCCCTGACTAAGGCCCTTCTCCCCGATCGCTCAGTTTGGCCAGGAGGCCAGCTCTAGGGAGAGTCCTGGTGGTTCCAAACTTCTTCCATTTACGGATGATGGAGGCCACTGTGCTCATTGGGACCTTCAATGCTGCAGAATTTTTTCTGTACCCTTCCCCAGATCTGTGCCTCAATACAATCCTGTTTCGGAGGTCTACAGACAATTCCTTGGACTTCATGGCTTGGTTTGTGCTCTGACCTTATATAGACAGGTGTGTGCCTTTCCAAATCATGTCCAATCAACTGAATTTACCACAGGTGGACTCCAATCAAGTTGTAGAAACATCTCAAGGATGATCAGTGGAAACAGGATGCACCTGAGCTCAATTTTGAGTGTCATGGCAAAGGCTGTGAATACTTATGTACATGTGAATTTTTTTTTTTTCCGCTTTTTTTAAAAATAAATTTGCAAAGATTTCAAACAAACTTCTTTCACGTTGTCATTATGGGGTATTGTTTGTAGAATTGAGGAAAAAAATAATTTAATCTATTTTGGAATAAGGCTGTAACATAACAAAATGTGGAAAAAGTGAAGCGTTGTGAATACAAACCCGATTCCAAAAAAGTTGGGACACTGTACAAATTGTGAATAAAAACAGAATGCTATGATGTGGAAGTTTCAAATTTCAATATTTTATTCAGAATACAACATAGATGACATATCAAATGTTTAAACTGAGAAAATGTATAATTTTAAGGGAAAAATAAGTTGATTTTAAATTTCATGGCATCAACACATCTCAAAAAAGTTGGGACAAGGCCATGTTTACCACTGTGTGGCATCCCCTCTTCTTTTTATAACAGTCTGCAAACGTCTGGGGACTGAGGAGACAAGTTGCTCAAGTTTAGGAATAGGAATGTTGTCCCATTCTTGTCTAATACAGGCTTCTAGTTGCTCAACTGTCTTAGGTCTTCTTTGTCGCATCTTCCTCTTTATGATGCGCCAAATGTTTTCTATGGGTGAAAGATCTGGACTGCAGGCTGGCCATTTCAGTACCCGGATCCTTCTTCTACGCAGCCATGATGTTGTAATTGATGCAGTATGTGGTCTGGCATTGTCATGTTGGAAAATGCAAGGTCTTCCCTGAAAGAGACGACGTCTGGATGGGAGCATATGTTGTTCTAGAACTTGGATATACCTTTCAGCATTGATGGTGCCTTTTCAGATGTGTAAGCTGCCCATGCCACACGCACTCATGCAACCCCATACCATCAGAGATGCAGGCTTCTGAACTGAGCGCTGATAACAACTTGGGTTGTCCTTGTCCTCTTTAGTCTGGATGACATGGCGTCCCAGTTTTCCAAAAAGAACTTTAAATTTTGATTCGTCTGACCACAGAACAGTTTTCCACTTTGCCACAGTCCATTTTAAATGAGCCTTGGCCCAGAGAAAACGCCTGCACTTCTGGATCATGTTTAGATATGGCTTCTTTTTTGACCTATAGAGTTTTAGCCGGCAACGGCGAATGCCACGGTGGATTGTGTTCACCGGCAATGTTTTCTGGAAGTATTCCTGAGCCCATGTTGTGATTTCCATTACAGTAGCATTCCTGTATGTGATGCAGTGCCGTCTAAGGGCCCGAAGATCACGGGCATCCAGTATGGTTTTCCGGCCTTGACCCTTACGCACAGAGATTGTTCCAGATTTTCTGAATCTTTGGATGATATTATGCACTGTAGATGTTGATAACTTCAAACTCTTTGCAATTTTTCTCTGAAAAACTCCTTTCTGATATTGCTCCACTATTTTTCACCACAGCATTGGGGGAATTGGTGATCCTCTGCCCATCTTGACTTCTGAGAGACACTGCCACTCTGAGAGGCTCTTTTTATACCCAATCATGTTGCCAATTGACCTAGTAAGTTGCAAATTGGTCCTCCAGTTGTTCCTTATATGTACATTTAACTTTTCCGGCCCCTTATTGCTACCTGTCCCAACTTTTTTGGAATGTGTAGCTCTCATGAAATCCAAAATGAGCCAATATTTGGCATGACATTTCAAAATGTCTCACTTTCAACATTTGATATGTTATCTATATTCTATTGTGAATAAAATGTAAGTTTATGAGATTTGTAAATTATTGCATTCCTTTTTTATTCACAAATTGTACAGTGTCCCAACTTTTTTGGAATCGGGTTTGTACTTTCCGGATGCACTGTAAATCAAAACGGCCTAATGTTACTGAATGAAATGTTTTCCCAGGACGAGCTACAGGACTGTGAAGCTTTAGGGGTGTTGATGGACTAGATCTACTCCATCTGTGTTTTGATCATCGTTCTGAATCTGATAAAAACGTGATTTTCTCAGCTTTTTGCTCAAAATGTTGCTTTTTTATGAAACTTACCCACATTCAAGTATTGATAAAAAATAAGAAGAATGCATTAAGCTAAAATAAAATGTATTTATTTTAAACAAAAGTTATTTTGTTTAAAAGCCGAGGCTCTTCTTTCTTTTTATATGTTGCATGTTCAGATATTCATACAACAAAATATTCTGGGGATGATTGAAATGATTAAAAATGCTGGCGGTGGCTGGCAACTTAAAAAAAAAAAAAACCCGCTGGCAGGGAAAGAGTTAAGTAGATATATCAAGTATAAGTTTTAGTATATATAGTATAACATATCATATATTATATAAAATATCATCATTTTAGTCAATCGGATCACAAGTAGACAAGGCAGACACATTCCCATTTACACCTGATGTTTTAATCCGTCTCTTTTGTCCACTTTCAACCACTTCTGTCCTGATTTCTTCGAGGGGAGGGTCTAGTGGCAGGTAAATGTAGATCTTTCAATCTAATGGACAAAATAAGCTCGCGCAATTTACATATGAACACGACAGGAAAAAAACAAAAACATACGGAGAGCATCAGCTTTCGTTTCTGCTCTGACAGCCGCAAGACCAGCCGAACACTGTGAGTGTGTGTTAGAAATCAGGAATGGTGAGAGAACATTATGCTTAGTACGTTTTTCGTCTTCAAGCCAAACTTAGCTCTTCAGCTGACAAAGTTTAAATCCTGTCTGGTTAGCGCACTTCCCATAATGTTTATGCATTAGGTCAACAGGTGGAGAGTAGACAGTCTTTTGTGGCTGTTCGAACACATTCCACCACATGAGCGTTTACACTACGAAAGCAATCCAGTCGAATGCGTTTTCGAGTACTTCTGAAAGTGGACAAGCTCTTTAGACCCCATTTACGTCTGTATTTGGCGTCGTCTACTTGTGATCCGATCGACCAAAACGCATCTTAATACCAGCTGACTTGGGCCTTTGACTTGGGCCAATAAACTTCCACCTAGAAACCATCCTGAACATTAGTAACCACATAGCAACACCATGAAAATGCTGAGTGGCTAGTACCTTGCCACAGTGGCTGGTGAGCAAAAAAGTTCATGTCAAGCCCTGTATATTACTATTACTACAAAATATATTATTATAACTATTTGCTTTTGCTAGTGGTGCATAAATTCTTCACACTTCACTTTTAAATTGCATATTTCGTAATCTTTCTTCAGTAGCTAATCTGCATTTTCAACATTTTTTTTTTTTTACACAGAATTGAAAGATTCTGACTGGAGACATTCCATAAGCTATATTTGCACCATTTGTCTTGTTCCCACATATATAGCAGGATATTTCCTCACTGTAAATACCTTCTTTGTCTTCAGGTTTTGCACCCAGATCTGGAAGGAGCAGATAATGCCTTCCCACCCCCTCGTTCTGCTCCATCCAACCTCAAACTGCTGGTAAGAGCCTTGTATGTCTATTTTTTGCTTTTACAATCTTGCAAAGTAAGATGTGAAAGTTACGGACACACATGTGGAGTCTCTTATTGGGTCTTCAGGGGGCTGAAATATCTGTTTGTTAAAGGAGTTTGAACTCCCATCACGTACGCAGTTTATTTTGAGGCGAGAAAATTTTCACACTGACTCACTCCATCCTCATACGTTCGTCTGGAATGATTCTTAGTCCCTTCTATTCTGGCTTTCTTGTTTTTGACAGGATAAGGAGGTGAGGGCGGTCTTCCTGCGCTTGTTTGCACAACTCTTCCAGGGCTACAGGTCCTGTCTGCAGCTCATTCGCATCCATTCCGAACCCGTGATTCACTTTCACAAGGTGAGAGGAGGGCGCTGATCTGCAACTTTATGATGTTAAAACTCATTTGCAGAGTAAATGGGCCTCATCAGCCCACAAGCGATTAGGAGCAATTACTGTCATCATGCCAGATCAGTCCAGCAAACCGGCAAAAGACTTCTCAAGTCAAATCAAATCAAATCACCTTTATTTATATAGCGCTTTTTACAATGGCAATTGTTTCAAAGCAGCTTCACAGTGGTAACAGGAAAATAATGCAACGGAATTTGATTCGGCTGTACAGCCGCTCTGGTGAAAGCGGTGATGTCATCCAGCTCATTTCAATTATCATATAGTGTCAATGCGGGCAGATCAGTAATATAGTTGAAATTTAAGTGTCCCCAACTGAGCAAGCCAAAAGCCAAAGGCGACGGTGGCAAGGAACCAAAACTCCTTCAGGGCCAGAATGGAGAAAAAAACCTTGGGAGAAACCAGGCTCAGTCAAGGTGCCAGTTCTCCTCTGGCCGACGAACAAATAGTGTATGATTATGATTCTGGCAACATTACAGGTCAGAAGTCATATTAGATCAATAGATATTCATAGGATTATTCAAAAGATTGGAGTCGTCACGCCGGGGATGGGTTTAATGAGGATGTCGTGTCGATGCGGCATTTACAGGGGGGAGTTTAATTGACACGGTCTCTACAGACACTTCAGGGATATTGTCGTCATGTCCAGGCTAAGGTCCACCATCTGGTCTGGATACGGCCCGGATCCGGGCGACTGCAGTAAACCTCGGGATAAACAGAGAGACTAACATTAGCGTAGATGCCATTCTTCTTATGATGTAACGAGTACATCAGGTGTTATTGGAAGTGTTCCCGGTTCTGGCTGACCTAGTTAATGCAGCCTAAAACAATCATTTAACTGATTTGAATAATAGAAATTAAAAATGTTTTATGTGTATGCCATAGTAAAGAGACGTGTTTTTAGTCTAGATTTAAACTGACAGAGTGTGTCTGCTTCCCGAACAATGCTAGGAAGACTGTTCCAGAGTTTAGGTAGTGTTGCCAGAACCGGGCTAATATGGTCATACTTCCTGGTTCTAGTAAGAACTCTAGCTGCTGCGTTTTGGACCAGCTGCAGTTTATTTATTAAGCGAGCAGGGCAACCACCCAGTAGAGCATTACAATAATCTAGCCTTGAGGTCATGAACGCATGAACTAACTGTTCAGCATTTTGCATTGAAAGCATGTGCCGTAATTTAGATATATTTTTAAGATGGTAGAATGCAGTTTTACAGATGCTAGAAATGTGGCTTTCAAATGAGAGACTGGTATCAAAGAGCACACCCAGGTTCCTAACTGACGACGAGGACTTGACAGAGCAGCCATCGAGTGTTAGACAGTATTCTAGGTTACTACTTGTGGAGTTTTTTTGTCCAGTGATTAAAAATTCATTTTTTTCTAAATTAAGTTGCAGGAAATTACTAGTCCAATTTTTTATATCAGCTATGCATTTTGTTAATCTTGTGAATTGGTAAGTTTCGTCAGAGCGTGAAGAAATATAGAGCTGAGTATCGTCAGCATAACAATGAAAATAAACGCCATGCTTCCTAATAATATCTCCCAGTGGTAGCATGTACAGGGTGAAAAGCAACGGTCCTAGCACTGAGCCCTGCGGTACTCCATACTGAACTTGTGTTCGGTGTGACATCTCTTCATTTACTGCTACAAACTGATAACGGTCAGATAAGTATGATTTAAACCATGCCAATGAAATTCCACTAATGCCAACATAATTTTCGAGTCTATTCAAAAGAATGTTGTGGTCGATAGTATCGAATGCAGCGCTAAGATCGAGTAACACTAACAGAGAGATACAACCACGATCGGATGATAAGAGTAAATCATTTGTAACTCTAATGAGAGCAGTCTCAGTACTATTCGTCGGCCAGAGGAGAACTGGCACCCCG
Organism: Coreius guichenoti; assembly: GCA_039654105.1. Lineage (NCBI taxonomy): Eukaryota > Metazoa > Chordata > Actinopteri > Cypriniformes > Gobionidae > Coreius > Coreius guichenoti. The sequence continues at coordinate 6,250,329 of CM077168.1, forward strand.
ACTGAGCCTGGTTTCTCCCAAGGTTTTTTTTCTCCATTCTGGCCCTGAAGGAGTTTTGGTTCCTTGCCACCGTCGCCTTTGGCTTTTGGCTTGCTCAGTTGGGGACACCTAAATTTCAATTATATTACTGATCCGCCCGCATTGACACTATATGATAATTGAAATGAGCTGGATGACATCACCGTTTTCACCAGAGGGGCTGTACAGCCGAATCAAATTCCGTTGCATTATTTTCCTGTTACCACTGTGAAGCTGCTTTGAAACAATTGCCATTGTAAAAAGCGCTATATAAATAAAGGTGATTTGATTTGATTTGATTTGATACTATGATATTGGTCTAAATCCTGACTGGAAATCCTCACAGATACCATTTCTTTCTAAAAAGGAGCATAATTGTGAGGACACTGCCTTTTCTAGTATTTTTGACAGAAAGGGTAGATTTGAGATTGGCCTGTAATTGACTAATTTTGTAGGATCAAGTTGCGGTTTTTTAATAAGTGGTTTAATAATAGCACACTTAAAAGTTTTCGGTACATATCCTAATGTCAAGGATGAATTAATGATATTAAGAAGAGGATCTATGACCTCTGGAAGCATCTCTTTTAGTAGTTTAGTCGGTATGGGGTCGAGCATACATGTTGTTGATTTTGATGATTTAACGAGTTTAGCCAAATCTTCTTCTCCTATAGCAGTGAATGAATGTAATTTTTCCTCAGTGACACTACAATGCACTGTCTGATGCGATACTGTAGTAGACGGCTGCATGGTTATAATTTTTTTCCTAATATTATCAATCTTACAAGTAAAGAAGTTCATAAAGTCATTACTGCTGTGCTGTTTACAAACATCAGAAGGTGAAGCTTTATCTTTGGTTAATTTAGCCACTGTATCGAATAAATACCTAGGGTTGTGTTTGTTTTCTTCTAAGAGAGTCGAGAAATAAGCAGATCTAGCAGTTTTTAGGGCCTTTCTGTATGCAATCATGCTCTCTTTCCACGAAATGCGAAAAACTTCTAGTTTTGTTTTCTTCCAGCTGCGCTCCATTTTTCTGGCTGCTGTTTTAAGGGCCCGGGTGTGCTCGTTGTACCACGGCATTGGACTATTTTCTTTAATCTTCTTTAAGCGCCGGGGAGCAACTGTGTCTAAAGTGCTGGAAAAGAGAGAGTCAATAGTTTCTGTTGCAACATCGAGTTCCTCTAGGCTATTTGGGATGCTGAGGAGATGAAACTGATGAGGAAGATTATTTACAAAGAAATCTTTAGTCGCAGCAGTGATAGTCCTGCCATATTTGAAGCGAGGGGATGGCTTTGCAGCCTTTGCTAAATTAAGTGTACATGATACTATGTAATGATCTGAGATGTCTTCGCTCTGCTGCAGAATTTCAATGGTATCAACATTTATTCCATGTGACAGTATTAGGTCTAACGTATGATTACGGCGATGAGTGGGTCCTGACACGTGTTGCCTTACTCCAATAGAGTTTAGAATGTCTCTAAATGCCAATCCCAATGCGTCTTTTTCATTGTCTACATGGATATTAAAATCACCAACAATTAGGACTTTAACTGCAGCCAGTACTAACTCTGATAGAAAATCAGCAGATTCTCTGGTAAAGTCTGTATGGTGCCCTGGAGGCCTGTATACAGTAGCCAGCACAAATGTCAAACGGGATTTATCAATTTCACTACATAACGTTACATAAAGCACCAAAACTTCAAAGGAATTATATTTGAAACTAGACTTCTGAGTAATACTGAAGATATTATTATAAATTACAGCAACCCCTCCCCCTTTGCCTTTCAGACGCGGCTCGTGTTTATAACAATAATCTTGGGGGGTGGACTCATTTAAAGTAATGTAATCGTCAGGTTTTAGCCAGGTTTCTGTCAAACACAGCACATCTAGGTTATGATCTGTAATCATATCATTAACAATAAGCGCTTTTGAGGAAAGGGATCGAATATTCAGCAGCCCGAGCTTTATCATTTGATCATCTGTATTATATCTGTTGTTTATTTGTTGGACATCAATTACATTTTTACCGTTGAATGGTTTTGATGGTTTTTTGTATTTACTAATTTGTGGAACAGACACAGTCTCTATGTGATAATATCTAGGTGAAAGAGTCTCTATGTGCTGGGATTTATCTGACTTCTGTGACGTGAGACAGCTAGCAGGCGGTCGGGTAAGCCAGTCCGTCTGCTTCCTGACCTGGGCCCCAGTTAGTCAATGTTTAGCTCTAAGACTATGTGCCAAATTACTAGAGAGAAGAGCGGCACCATCCCAGGAAGGATGAATACCATCTTTTTTCAACAGGTCAGGTCTGCCCCAAAAGCTTTTCCAATTGTCTATGAACCCTATGTTATTTTGCGGACACCACTTAGACAACCAGCCATTGAGTGATGATAGTCTGCTAAGTATCTCATCACTCCTTTTAACGGGGAGGGGAACAGAGCAAAAAACGTCATCTGCCATCGTACTTGCGAGTTTACACACCTCTTTAATGTTAATTTTGGTGATCTCCGACTGGCGAAGTCGAACATCATTTGTGCCGACGTGAATAATAATCTTAGAGAATTTACGATTAGCATTAGCCAGCACTTTTAAATTTGCTTTGATGTCAGGCGCTCTGGCTCCCGGTAAACATGTGACTATGGTGGCTGGTGTCTCTATTTTCATGTTCCGTGTAATAGAATCGCCAATAACTAGGGCACTTTCAACAGGATTCTCAGTGGGTGCATCACTGAGTGGGGAGAACCTGTTTGATGTTCTAATTGGAATGGAAGAGTGGTTTTTTGATCCGCGACTATGCCGTCTCACAGTCACCCAGTTGCCCTGCTGCACGGGCTCTACAGCCGGAACCGAACAATGTACAGAGTTCACTAAGCTATTCGCATCCAAAGCAGTGTCTAAAGCTGTTACATTCTCACTACTAAAGTCTGGATGCGTGTCTCTAATTCTGAAATCTTCTCCGTCAGCCTGACTATCTCCTTACATTTATCACTTGTGAAGCCCTGTTCGCCAACGGAGAAAGATCTACTAAACATGAAACATGCAGTGCAAGTGACAATGACAGGAGAAGAAGACATGGCTTACTGTATTTGTTGATTAATCCAGCTTACCACAGTTGTTTGATGGAGTCTATTTACTAATCCAACTCACCACAGTTGTTTAATGAACTCAGAAAACAAGAGACCCGAGTGCAGAGATGGCAAGCTAACAGGCTAGCGAAATGCTAACGCGTGATAGTGATTTAGATTAAAAGCTAGCGGTGTCAGATTTAATGTGGTAGGCAATATTAGACAATATATGGTGATGGGTAAATTATATTTAGCAGTTTAAACAACAGGGAATGATATCAAATAAAGATTCAAAAGCAAGCAAAGCACACGCGAGCACAGCAGTCAGCAGAACAAACAGGAGGCAGACAGGAGCAATCGATCAAGATGAAAATGTCATTCAATGTTATTGAATGAACCCAAAGTGTTTGCATAATGACTGTACGAGAAGGAACTTCTTACTAATTATGTCCCCTTGTTTCAACATGGAGTCTGCAGGCGTCTGTGGACAGATATACAGTATAAAACACATAGGATATTCTTTAAAAAGTTTACCAATGTTTTTTGAACATTCATTTCTAAATGTGGTATACAAACCCGATTCCAAAAAAGTTGGGACACTGTACAAATTGTGAATAAAAAATGAATGCAATAATTTACAAATCTCATAAACTTATATTTTATTCACAATAGAATATAGATAACATATCAAATGACGAAAGTGAGACATTTTGAAATGTCATGCCAAATATTGGCTCATTTTGGATTTCATGAGAGCTACACATTCCAAAAAAGTTGGGACAGGTAGCAATAAGAGGCCGGAAAAGTTAAATGTACATATAAGGAACAGCTGGAGGACCAATTTTCAACTTATTAGGTCAATTGGCAACATGATTGGGTATAAAAAGAGCCTCTCAGAGTGGCAGTGTCTCTCAGAAGTCAAGATGGGCAGAGGATCACCAATTCCCCCAATGCTGCGGCGAAAAATAGTGGAGCAATATCAGAAAGGAGTTTCTCAGAGAAAAATTGCAAAGAGTTTGAAGTTATCAACATCTACAGTGCATAATATCATCCAAAGATTCAGAGAATCTGGAACAATCTCTGTGCGTATGGGTCAAGGCCAGAAAACCATACTGGATGCCCGTGATCTTCGGGCGCTTAGACGGCACTGCATCACATACAGGAATGCTACTGTAATGGAAATCACAACATGGGCTCAGGAATACTTCCAGAAAACATTGTCGGTGAACACAATCCACCGTGCCATTCGCCGTTGCCGGCTAAAACTCTATAGGTCAAAAAAGAAGCCATATCTAAACATGATCCAGAAGTGCAGGCGTTTTCTCTGGGCCAAGGCTCATTTAAAAAAAATGGACTGTGGAAGTGGAAAACTGTTCTGTGGTCAGACGAATCAAAATTTGAAGTTCTTTTTGGAAAACTGGGACGCCATGTCATCCGGACTAAAGAGGACAAGGACAACCCAAGTTGTTATCAGGGCTCAGTTCAGAAGCCTGCATCTCTGATGGTATGGGGTTGCATGAGTGCGTGTGGCATGGGCAGCTTACACATCTGGAAAGGCACCATCAATGCTGAAAGGTATATCCAAGTTCTAGAACAACATATGCTCCCATCCAGACGTCGTCTCTTCCAGTCCAGATCTTTCACCCATAGAAAACATTTGGCGCATCATAAAGAGGAAGATGCGACAAAGAAGACCTAAGACAGTTGAGCAACTAGAAGCCTGTATTAGACAAGAATGGGACAACATTCCTATTCCTAAACTTGAGCAACTTGTCTCCTCAGTCCCCAGACGTTTGCAGACTGTTATAAAAAGAAGAGGGGATGCCACACAGTGGTAAACATGGCCTTGTCCCAACTTTTTTGAGATGTGTTGATGCCATGAAATTTAAAATCAACTTATTTTTCCCTTAAAATGATACATTTTCTCAGTTTAAACATTTGATATGTCATCGATGTTGTATTCTGAATAAAATATTGAAATTTGAAACTTCCACATCATAGCATTCTGTTTTAATTCACAATTTGTACAGTGTCCCAAATTTTTTGGAATCGGGTTTGTATTAATGACCTGTAAAATGAGTAGTAATTTAGTCATCATTTACTCACTCTCACCCATATGACTTTCTGTGGAACACAAAAGGAGATAAGCATTGTAATAGTCACTCAATTAATGGGAACTGGTAATTTCAAGCTTATAGGGATGAAAAAACACTACAAAAATATACTGAAAGTAGGCCATACAAACTTTTAAAGTCTATATACTATGCCCACAATTAATAAAGCAAGATACTCCTTGGCAAAACCATAGTTTTTTCATGCACTGGTCAGATTTTGGACTATTTTACTTCCATAACATCTTCTTTCAGACTAGTGGGAAGAAAACATTCAAAATACATATTATATTCAAGTTTAATTTATTACACCATCTATTTGCATAGATTCAATTACAATACATATTTTTAAAGGCAGTTTTCTCAAAATGAGTTTTTCTCCTGCACTACAGTAGCACATGCATACAGTACACAAGACTTTACAGTTTTATTCCTGTCTGTATTCTGAAGGTTTTACAGAGAGCTTGCCGTTCAAAAGTTTTTGATCGGTAAGATTTTTAATGTTTTTAGAAGAAGTATCTTATGCTCACCAAGGCTGCATTTATTTTATTAAAAATAAGAAAATATTGTGAAATATTATTAAAATGTAAAATAACTCTTTTCTATTTGAATATATTTTAAAATGTATTTTATTCTTGTGATGCAAAGCTGAATTTTCAGCATCATTACTCCATTCTTCAGTGTCACATGATCCTTCAGAAATCATTCTAATATACTGGTTTGCTGCTCAAGAAACATTTGATTATCATCAATGTTGAAAACAGTTGTTTAAAACATTTTTTTCAGGATTCTTTGATGAATAGAAAGTTTAAAAAAACAGCATTTATTTTAAATAGAATCTTTTGTAACATTATAAATGTCTTTACTGTCACTTTTGATCAATTTAATGCATCCTTGCTGAATAAATGTATTCATTTCTTTAAGTTCTTTCCCCCCCAAAACTTTTGAATGGTAGTACAATGTTGCAAAAGCTTTCTATTTCAGATAAATACTGTTTTTTGGAAAAATACTGAGTTGAACTTTCTATTCATCAAAGAATCCTAAAAAAAAAACTGTTTTCAACATTGATAATAATAATAAATGTTTCTTGAGCAGCAAATCATCATATTAGAATGATTTCTGAAGGATCATGTGACACTGAAGACTGGAGTAATGATGCTGAAAATTCAGCTTTGATCACAGGAATTACAAACCCAATTCCAAAAAAGTTGGGACACTGTACAAATTGTGAATAAAAACAGAATGCAATGATGTGGAAGTTTCAAATTTCAATATTTTATTCAGAATACAACATAGATGACATATCAAATGTTTAAACTGAGAAAATGTATCATTTTAAGGGAAAAATAAGTTGATTTTAAATTTCAAGGCATCAACACATCTCAAAAAATTTGGGACAAGGCCATGTTTACCACTGTGTGGCATCCCCTCTTCTTTTTATAACAGTCTGCAAACGTCTGGGGACTGAGGAGACAAGTTGCTCAAGTTTAGGAATAGGAATGTTGTCCCATTCTTGTCTAATACAGGCTTCTAGTTGCTCAACTGTCTTAGGTCTTCTTTGTCGCATCTTCCTCTTTTTGATGCGCCAAATCTTTTCTATGGGTGAAAGATCTGGACTGCAGGCTGGCCATTTCAGTACCCGGATCCTTCTTCTACGCAGCCATGATGTTGTAATTGATGCAGTATGTGGTCTGGCATTGTCATGTTGGAAAATGCAAGGTCTTCCCTGAAAGAGACGACGTCTGGATGGGAGCATATGTTGTTCTAGAACTTGGATATACCTTTCAGCATTGATGGTGCCTTTCCAGATGTGTAAGCTGCCCATGCCACACGCACTCATGCAACCCCATACCATCAGAGATGCAGGCTTCTGAACTGAGCGCTGATAACAACTTGGGTTGTCCTTGTCCTCTTTAGTCCGGATGACATGGCGTCCCAGTTTTCCAAAAAGAACTTCAAATTTTGATTCGTCTGACCACAGAACAGTTTTCCACTTTGCCACAGTCCATTTTAAATGAGCCTTGGCCCAGAGAAAACGCCTGAACTTCTGGATCATGTTTAGATATGGCTTCTTTTTTGACCTATAGAGTTTTAGCCGGCAACGGCGAATGGCACGGTGGATTGTGTTCACCGACAATGTTTTCTGGAAGTATTCCTGAGCCCATGTTGTGATTTCCATTACAGTAGCATTCCTGTATGTGATGCAGTGCCGCCTAAGGGCCCGAAGATCACGGGCATCCAGTATGGTTTTCCGGTCTTGACCCTTACGCACAGAGATTGTTCCAGATTCTCTGAATCTTTGTATGATATTATGCACTGTAGATGATGATAACTTCAAACTTTTTGCAATTTTTCTCTGAGAAACTCCTTTCTGATATTGCTCCACTATTTTTCGCCGCAGCATTGGGGGAATTGGTGATCCTCTGCCCATCTTGACTTCTGAGAGACACTGCCACTCTGAGAGGCTCTTTTTATACCCAATCATGTTGCCAATTGACCTAATAAGTTGCAAATTGGTCCTCCAGCTGTTCCTTATATGTACATTTAACTTTTCCGACCTCTTATTGCTACCTGTCCCAACTTTTTTGGAATGTGTAGCTCTCATGAAATCCAAAATGAGCCAATATTTTGCATGACATTTCAAAATGTCTCACTTTCAACATTTGATATGTTATCTATATTCTATTGTGAATAAAATATAAGTTTATAAGATTTGTAAATTATTGCACTCCTTTTTTATTTACAATTTGTACAGTGTCCCAACTTTTTTGGAATCGGGTTTGTAATTACATTTTAAAATATATTCAGAAAGAAAACAGTTATTTTACATTTTAATAATATTTCGCAATATTACTGTTTTTTTGTATTTTTAATAAAATAAATGCAGCCTTGGTGAGCATAAGAGACTTTTAAAAACATTAAAAATCTTACAGATCAAAAACTGAACGGCAGTGTATTTGTCTGATTTATATAACAGTTATTTTTTTTAAATTCTGCCTGCTGACAGTATTTTCTGATTTATGAACAGATAAAAAGAGACATCCAAATTCCCTTCCTTAAAAACATTCAACTCTAATATGTCAAAATAAACAAAATAAAACTCTATCCAATGGCCAGATTTATTTTTTAGAAATGTATGCAAATTAGTTACTTAGATAAGGCCTAATTTGCATATTTAAATATAACATTTCATTAAACTTGTAATACATAACACTTGTCTTAATGTACTGTGATTAATCAACCTTGGAAAGTATGATGATATTGAGGGGATATCAAGATTAACAGTGAATAACGACATGAATTTCTGTTTGTCCCTCACACAAAGCTATCATAAATATTCAGAAGACTCGGCACAAGTCGTATGAACTACTTATGATACTTTAATGGTGTCGTAAATTGACAATTTTAATTTTGGGGGCAAATAATCGCAAAACGAAACATAATGAAGGTAAAAATTATGCGTTTAAGTCATGTCAAAAAGTCTGTATTTACGAATTTAACACACATGAATGGCACAGCAATGTCGTAATTATGAGTTGAAAACTTGGGATTTTCTTTTAGCCTCGAGTTTCAGAGTTGGGGCGTATCAGTGAGAAAACATGGCAGACGCCATGAATGCAGTGTCTGTAGTTGACGGTAAATCTGTTCATAATTAAAATAGAAATGTGAAATTATGATTTTTTTAATTTACAATAGAACTGGCTAAGTTCATGTAAGCTCAATACGATCATTTTGTACAATTATGCATATTTTGTACATTTTGCAAAAGCACACCTGATACGCATTCTTTATTCGCATTATTTGGTAGAATTAGAATTAAGAAAAAATACCTTGCTGTATATTTTGTAGAAAAGGTAGATCACCATCTTGCTCTGATCAAAGTAGTTTGAATGCATATGACATTGTAATTACGATTTCCCAACTCGTAAAAACGAACTTCACGTAAGAAAATTTTAATCTGGTGACCTGTCGTGTTATATAGATCGCCGAACATGTCGCGTTGATGTACTGTACAAACAACTCTGACTGGTTTGAAATACAGCATTGTTTATCTTGCCTTAACTCAAGGCAGCTTGCACTTGTACAAACACCTGCCTTTTTATAAACACGGTGGGTTTGGGTCAGAGCCATGAATGAAAGAATAATCTCACTAGATAAGCACAGAGCTTTGCCTCGTCCACGTTTTGCTTTGAAGTGCTTCGGTGCAAACGTAAGCGCTCATGCCGATGGTATCGCGGTTAGTTTGTTTAAAACAATTTGGTCCATCGGATTGTCCCTGCAGTGAGCCATATGAAAAGCATCAAACTTGCATTTGCAAGTGTTATTTCACCCCCCAACCTGTTTTTGTTTGTGTCAGCCAATGTCTCTGTGGCAACGTCTCAATACGACCCTCATAAAGCACCCCACATGGCTCACATTATACTACAAGAATGCTTCACATCTCGAAACTGAGCATCTTGCCTTGCCAAATGCTCCTAAATTTACTGGCTAATGCTGCAGGGGATCTGTTTAAAATATACATATGCCCATCTTATTTGATGTATTTGGTGATGCAGATAACAGACTTTGTTTCTTCTGGAAGGTGTTTTGTTCAGAAAAATCTCTCTGCATCATTTGAATCAAACTTGGCTACTGAGTTTGAAGTGAAGTTTAGCAGATGCTACAATTTTCATTTGATCACTGACCTTCTTTTCTCTGATATATAGGCTGCCTTCCTGGGCCAGCGGGGCCTGATAGAAAATGACTTCCTGACCAAGGTGTTGGATGGCATGGCCTTTGCAGGATTCGTGTCTGAACGGGGACCTCCGTACAGAGCCTGCGATCTGTTCGATGAGGTGCCGTACTTCTTTAACAGAGCTTACTAAGTAATAGAGGTGTATAAATGCATCATTTATGGGCGCTTTCCAAATGCAAAGGCTGTTCCGGAAGGTAGGGAGCATAATAAGGATGCCTTTTTAGTTCCTTTCAGCCACATCACATGTAATTGTAGTGGAGACGGTGGTCACACTTTATGTTAGGTGGCCTTAATTACTATGTACTTAACCATTTGATACAATATACTTATTATGTACATACATGTCGGTGCATTGTAACTAGGGTTGGGTATCGTTTGAATTTTAACGATTCCGATTCTTATCGATTCCTAATTTCGATTCCAATAAGGTAAAAAAAATGTTTTAGATATCATTCACATTTATTCTAAGTCTTATTGCAAAACATTTCGTTGTGACTGAATACCATGAACAAAAATTAACAGGCTAAAGAACACTTACACAAGGAACTTTTGTCTATGGTTTAAAAACCCCATAAAAACAACTAGCCTAACTAATATAAATTTCAGGCATTATTAAAGACAAGTAAATACTCATTAATTTTAAAAGAACAAAAAAAAAAATAGCATTCGCACAAATAAATACAAACTGAACAAAGATGTTTTAAGATTTACAGTATTTAGGTACAGAAACTGTAATCAAATGTAAAATAACACTGCACTTTATAAATAAAATATACAGTATACATTACAAATATAGTTACAAAAGTTATTCAGTCAAGAACAGCGAGTGAATTTTCTCTTTGTCTTTTGTTGTTTGATTATTATACGTATTATACATTATTATAAAGACTGCAGCAGCAATATTAGGCTGCTGTCACTTTAAAAGCTGCATAGATCCAATATACTGTTACACGTGTGTTAACCGACTATGTTTGTGAGGATATTTTAACAGAGCACAAAAACAACACAGAAAACAGTGCGTAAGTCTTCTTGTGCATAAATGGATTAAAGTCATATTAAAATGCACACAAAGGAATCGATAAGAGGAATCGAAATTTTAATTTAATAACAAGTTTCCGATTCCTGACCTTAAGTTTTTTATTTCAGAATTGGAATCGATTATTCAATTCCCAACCCTAATTGTAACAACATTTAACAAAGTATGTTCATTTAAATTAACATTTTAACTTTACCCCTAACCGTAACCCAACCCTTACCCCAAACTCTAACCCCTATAATCCTAACCCTAACTCTTAAACCTAATCGTACCTCAAACATTAGGAGTAAATGTGGAAATTTTCCCTAAAAATGTGTAGTTACACAGTGAATCCATGGTCTTGTTGGTATTTTATGTTAACACATAGTAGCTAAGGCCAAGTATTATAAAGTTTGATAGAAAAGGCAATACAATACAACACGCTCAGTGGAAAAAAATTTACAAGATGGTGGAGAATGCGGGGAAATGCTGGTTCCCATTCAGTCGGTCACTCCTGACGCCACGTCGGTGACCGACGAATAGGAATCTCGCTCGTGAGAGCCAGTCTACTTCGAGTGTAACTAAACGAGCCAATGCACATTGGCATGCAATGATTGCACCAGCTGCTCATGCCACGCAGCGCGGGTATAAATGAGACACAGGTGCTTGCATCAAATTAGCTTTTTGCTTCGGAGCCGAGTGGTAAATGGTTCGTCCAGATATCACTCTCTACTACGCAGTAAGACTGACTGAAGCCTGCCTTTTGGAAGCGATCTCTTCAGTCGGTGTTGGTGTGACAGACTGCGGGGATCCCATATATTTTTCCACGGTCGCTCCTATGGAAGACCGTGTCTTTCCCTTGGGAGAGCCCCCCCTTCAGTGGGGCTGGAGCCCCCTCTCAGTTGCGGGCTACGGCTCAGCATTGTACTCCACATAACTCCTTCGGGGTACGATGTGGGTTCCGCAGCGTTCCCTTTCACTAGGGCATGCTTTCCCAGTGTTATCCAATAAGTCACTGAGCGGGTCATGCGGAACAGCAGTGATGGACTTCTCTGTGTGAGCCCTGTCTCAACAGGGCACTGGAACGGGGCAGAGGCCATGGCGCTTTGGTAGGGATTCCTATTCGTCAGTCTCCGACCCTCATTCCCTGAAGGTCATTGTCCCATCGTCCCGTCGCCATGTCCTCTGTACCCTGCTGGGGTTCCAGTTACTTACTCGACTCCTCAGCAAAAAAGCTAATTTGATGCAAGCACCTGTGTCTCATTTATATCCGCGCTGCGTGGCATGAGCACCTGGTGCAATCATTGCATGCCAATGTGCATTGGCTCGTTTAGTTACACTCGAAGTAGATTGGCTATCTACTATTGGCTATGTCCTATTCGTCGGTCCCCGACGTGGCGTCTCCGTTCCCTCCTTCAGGGAACGAGGGTTACATACGTAACCGAAACGTTATAAACATGCTCTTCATTCAATACCAGAAGTAAAGATGAAATAAAACAAAACAGAGCAAACTAAATTTATTTTTTATGTTTGAGAAGCATCATGCTAACAACAGATATAAGTTGTGTCCCAAATGACGCACTATACACTGTGGGTAACACTTTTTACAGTGTCCTTGTTACACAAGTTACATGTAGTTACTATTGCATAAATTATGCATAATTACATGCAACTGACCCTAAACCAAACCCCAATCCTAACCCTAACCCTATAGTAAATACTTGTAGTTATTATTATTACACAGTACTTAAATGTGCAATTACACTGTAACACGCACACCGTAAAATAAAGTGTAATCCTTTATTTTAAGGTGCCATTGTTACAGTGTAATTACATATGTAATATTTAGGGATGCACCGATACCGATACCAAGCTCATATACTCGTACTCGTAAAAATACCCTCGATACCAAAGACCGATACCTAATGTGACTTAACTGACAGAATTTTCAGTTCATAATTACAATGGTAATTATGCCCTTTGAAGGTTATTGGACACTGAAATTTGTTCAAGTTTGTGATAAGCACATAAAAATAATACTTTTTTTAATTCGAGTAATAATAAAGAAGCTGTCCTACATTCATTAGTCTCACTGTGTTGTGCTTGGAAAACTGCCACATCACAAAAAAAAAAGAAATTAATAATTAATAAATACACTCATCTAAAGGATTATTAGGAACACCTGTTCAATTTCTCATTAATGCAATTATCTAATCAACCAATAACATGGCAGTTGCTTCAATGCATTTAGGGGTGTGGTCCTGGTCAAGACAATCTCCTGAACTCCAAACTGAATGTCAGAATGGGAAAGAAAGGTGATTTAAGCAATTTTGAGCGTGGCATGGTTGTTGGTGCCAGACGGGCCGGTCTGAGTATTTCACAATCTGCTCAATTACTGGGATTTTCACGCACAACCATTTCTAGAGTTTACAAAGAATGGTGTGAAAAGGGAAAAACATCCAGTATGCGGCAGTCCTGTGGGCGAAAATGCCTTGTTGATGCTAGAGGTCAGAGGAGAATGGGCCGACTGATTCAAGCTGATAGAAGAGCAACTTTGACTGAAATAACCACTCGTTACAACCGAGGTATGCAGCAAAGCATTTGTGAAGCCACAACACGCACAACCTTGAGGCGGATGGGCTACAACAGCAGAAGACCCCACCGGGTACCACTCATCTCCACTACAAGTAGGAAAAAGAGGCTACAATTTGCACGAGCTCACCAAAATTGGACAGTTGAAGACTGGAAAAATGTTGCCTGGTCTGATGAGTCTCGATTTCTGTTGAGACATTCAGATGGTAGAGTCAGAATTTGGCGTAAACAGAATGAGAACATGGATCCATCATGCCTTGTTACCACTGTGCAGGCTGGTGGTGGTGGTGTAATGGTGTGGGGGATGTTTTCTTGGCACACTTTAGGCCCCTTAGTGCCAATTGGGCATCGTTTAAATGCCACGGCCTACCTGAGCATTGTTTCTGACCATGTCCATCCCTTTATGACCACCATGTACCCATCCTCTGATGGCTACTTCCAGCAGGATAATGCACCATGTCACAAAGCTCCAATCATTTCAAATTGGTTTCTTGAACATGACAATGAGTTCACTGTACTAAAATGGCCCCCACAGTCACCAGATCTCAACCCAATAGAGCATCTTTGGGATGTGGTGGAACGGGAGCTTCGTGCCCTGGATGTGCATCCCACAAATCTCCATCAACTGCAAGATGCTATCCTATCAATATGGGCCAACATTTCTAAAGAATACTTTCAGCACCTTGTTGAATCAATGCCACGTAGAATTAAGGCAGTTCTGAAGGCGAAAGGGGGTCAAACACAGTATTAGTATGGTGTTCCTAATAATCCTTTAGGTGAGTGTATATAGGTATCGGCGAGTACCTGAAAAAAAATATCGGTACTCGTACTCAGTCCTTAAAAAATGGTATCGGTGCATCCCTAGTAATATTAATTAACTACATGTACTAATTGTAGGGTTAGGGTTTGGTTTAGAGTTAGTTGCTTGTAATTATGTATTATTTACTGTTATTACTATGTCAAGTTAAAATAAAGTGATACTGGTTATTTTGTCTTCCAACACTGGTGCCTCTTCCTCTCTGCGACACTTTGATTCATTTAGGCATTTTCTCATTGCATTTGTGTTTTCAGAATATTTAAAAAAAAAATGAATAAGATGGAATCAGAATTAAATTTGTGTCCATTTCATCATGTACTGTATGGCACGATTCAGTAAACATCCGTAATCGGATCGAATCATTGTTAAAGCAAATATTTACTCTCCTACTAAGTAACATCATTCCACAAGAGGAAGATAATACATGCGTGACTCAGCTGAGTGAAATTCCTGCTATTGTTCTGGGTCATGTTAAATCAATTACAGGTGGAAAAACTGATTTCTTGTGCACATTGTAACCACAGATTCATTGGTTTCTACATTAAACTGCTCTGTTTCTGTTCTATAGCTGGTGGCCTTAGATGTAGACCGCTTTAAGGAGGACGAGGAGAGCCTGGTCAAATTCCAGAAGCGTTTGAGAGAGCTGTCAGAGCAGCTTTACAAAAACGTAAGCAAATGACGCCATCTCTCATGCCAGTTTTTTCAGGTGTTTAAACTTAAGTGGTTGCTGCCACTTGATGCATGTATTCTCTGTCCTTCTGGTTGACCTTTCATGTGCTCTTTGGTTTTTGCCAAGTTTTTGCATAAGAACTAATGCTTCTTTAAAGGGGCACTCTGTAATTTTTCCTCATTAAAAAGTTTTACACAGTAAGACCGAATAGTACTTTTGATGAATATGTTATAAATTATGTACACTCACATGGGTTGCTGTGTTGAGATCACATGACCTGTCAAATACTCATTAGTTTATCTTGATTATACTCCTGTTATTGGAAACTTTCACTCTCAGAATAAAATAAACATAAATGACTGCAAATAGCACGTTTACACAATGGAGACTGTAGTACTCAGAGTTATGCTCTTGATGAGTGATGGTGAATTTTTTCCACATTTTACAAGAAAATTCAATAAGCCGCTGATCCGGAAAACATCTCTAAATCCTGAATTTCATCAGTTGTGTTGTCATGCATTCTGTAGGAGAACCCGAACCCCCACATGGCCTTCCAGAAAGTGCCTCGTCCCAGCGAGGGCTCGCACCTGCGGGTGCACGTGGTGCCCTTTCCCTTGTTGGATGAGGAGAGGGTGGATGAGTTGATACAGGAGGGCCTGGCCAAGCAGCACACCGCCCCCATCAGTACCCGTCCAGAGAGGAAGTGTGTGGTGCCCGCCGGACCCCCTGTGGGTGAGTGACGGGTTTATTGCGCATATATATATATTAGGGCTGGGTAAAAAAATATAGATTTCTCGATTTTAATCGATTCTCATTTTTTATGAGCCGATAAAGATTCTTAAATCCCAAGAATCAATTAGTCATCCTGTTTTCAGTTGATGAATGAACGGGAAATTGTAGCACACCTCCCATCCAATAAATCGCAATAATCTTTGTGCTTTGTTACAATTGATATGAAACAAAGTCTCAGATTTCATAAACATAAATACCGTTTTGGCGCTGTGGCGTGAGATCGCTCTGGCACAGCTCAGCTCAAGAGAAGCGGTAGCGCGAAGCACACGTGAACTGATCTTCTTAATACCAGTTAAAGCGCGAAATAAACATGAATAAGCATCTGAAAGTGTGTTAAAAAATACAGTACAACTTACCGAAATCTGTATCATGTCACATGGAATCGCTCAATCAGTGTTTCAACCGTGGAAAGGCGTCAGTAAAACAGCTTGTAAACAATGTCATGTAACGTCACATTTACCTCAGAAAAACCATATCCAGTGACCATAAACTCATTAGTCAGTTATATGTAGTATTACATATTCATTATAATTTTTAATGTTCTTCAATATTTAATGCATGTTTGAATAAATCTGGCAAGTTTTTATGACAACCGCCATTTAAATGTTTATATTTCATATAACTTTATTATTATTATTATAAAAAAAAAAAATTGAAGTGTAATTTAAGTGTTTGTATACAAATCAGTTAATTTTTACCTTCAATATTATAGTAGGCCTAGGTTACAACTGACTCCCATAGTTTACAGTATTAGTTAAGAGATTTTTTTTTTTTTGAGAAATTTTGCCATGTATTGTACCTGATATATATCCAAAATAATCGATATCGAATCGAATCGAAACCCGAATCGAATCGAATTGCAAGCTTGTGAATCAAAATCGAATTAAATTGTGAAATTTGTGTCAATATCCAGCCCTAATATACAGTATATATCGTCACCTTGGAATTGTAAGGTTCTATCTGAGTTATTCAGTGACGACTTATTTCCATTATGTGATGTTTTTTTTAAGTTATTACATTTTGGGACTTTTTATTTAGAAAACAAAAAGGGTTCTATCTACAAAGTCGAATGGAATGCAAAAACTTTGAAGCTCCATATCGCTCAGAATGCAGATAGAACCTTCCAAGGTGGCTATATATAATTATTATCATGTGTTATTGGTGCTCAATTATTAATAGTGATTCTTATTATCAATGTTGGAAACCGTGATGCAAATTTATTCTTTGATAAATAGAAAAGTCAGAAGAACAGCATTTATTTAAAAATGTACATGTACTAATTGTTCATCCTTGCTGAATAAAAGTATTCATTTCTTTTTATCTTACCCCAAACTTTTGAATGTTTTCCACAACAATATTGAAAAATATTAACAAGCATATCAGAATGATTTCATCAGCATGAAACAGAAGTTTAATTTTAATTTAGAAAATGAATAGGTTCAGTTTTGATTTCATGCCGACTTAAAATTTTTGGGCCACTGCACCTACCGGTAAGTTTCTAGTATTTCTAAAGACTTTGATTGACTGGACAGGGCAGTGGCCCTCCAGGGCTGGATATGAGGAACCCTGTTTAGTGATTGGCAGACAAAAAATGTTGTAAACCTCTGAAATGTTGTAAACAGTCACTGCTCATTAATGCAGAATAAACCTTGACAGGGTGATCACGATCCTGGTGCAAAGCAGAGGGTCTTGTATCATCCTGAAGGAGGTTATTTTGCCTATATAAACGGTTTATTTCAATACTTACTTGTTGACTTTGATAACAATGCATGGCCTCTTCATTTGTTATCGGTTCTTATCTTTTATGCAGTATCTATCATGGGCAAGGCCAGCTCGGTTTTTAACAGCGCTCGTAGACTGGAGGTGGTCCGGACGTGCATCGGCTTCATCTTCGACAACAAGACTCTGGAGACAGAGAAGGTGATGCAATCATTTCTGTGATGACAGAAGGATTAAACCCACATATTCACTTGTACATCTGGAAAAAGACAGCATGCAGATTAGCACGCATTAGTGATGCCATTCGTAGCACGATAAACAAAGCTCTCCAGCTGCAAGTCGTACAAGCGTAGGAGGGAAAGGGGTGAACAAACAGTCACACATATTCTTCTAATTTCCCTGCCCTTATCACTAATACTAATATTATTCTAACATTAAGCACGACTGGTGTTTGTCTAAGGCATCTTAACATATTTTCAGTCTAAATAACTTTGTGCAAATTACCTGTGGCAAAGGAAATTTGCTCACAGGGGATCTTTGGAGCCTGCCATCATTTGTGATCTATCCCCAGTGTGTTTGCATTGGAATGGTAGCCAACTTACCTGCACACACTGAATTTAAATTGTAGGTTATACAATGCAAGCTTGCATCCCCTTACAGTTGTAAAAATGTTGTGCTTGCTGCTTAACAGCTTCTCTGAGCCAGTAAAGACATCACCTCCACACAACCTCAGCCCGAGTAAACCTGAGCGGAGGGTGCTGCCTCCGTCTAGACACAAAATCGCATCAATAACAACCATTCTGGAATTTTAACTATGGGTCAGAGGTCAACTAGCTGGATTTAGCTGGAATGATAGCGGCCTTTGCATGCATGCATTCAAGCAAACCACTTCTGCATCCAGATGAGGGCGGCCCAGTCTGGTTTAGGTGAATGGTCCGCACTTAAAAAGCATATGTTGTAGTAATGCCTTGACACTCTTGTTTCTTCAGGCACTCCCTGCGGCTCTTCGGGCCCTGAAAGGCAAAGCAGCACGCCAGTGCCTGACCGAAGAGCTCAGCCACCACGTCCAGCAGAACCGTGCCATTCTGGACCACCAGCAGTTTGATCATATCATTCGCATGATGAACTGCGCTCTACAGGTGGGCATCAATTTTACCAGAATTTATTACCACAGCGACCTAAAAGAAAAAAAGCACCAGAGCAGTTAATCAAGTAATACGATTTGTCCTGCCAGAGATCCAGATCGCAAAATACAGGAATGCTGCAACATTAAAACACTGGATTTTATTTTTTCAGTGCAGCGCTTCTTGCAGTGCTTTTCAGTGGCTGTCACTGCAAATTTTTGTAATATTTTTTATATTTTATAATATTTTTGAATGTTGAACAAATATTATATTTTAAAATATTTTATACATTTTTTTTAGTAGATAGACAGACAGATAGACATTCGGATGGATGGATGGATGGATGGATGGATGGATAGACATTTGGATGGATGGATGGATGGATGAATGGATGGATGGATAGACAGACAGACAGACATTCGGATGGATGGATGGATGAATGGATGGATGGTGGGATAGACAGATAAACACTGATAGACAGTGGGGGATGAAGAATGTTAGTTATGCGTCTCGTGGAAAGAGTCTCTTAAAATGTATATTAAGGGTAAACCACAAACTGCCATGTAGGGAAAATCAGCAGCTCTTTGTTCTCCCTTTAAAATACTGCCGACGGGACCTCCTGATAGGATCTATGACGTAAAGTAGGTTATTAATTAAATGCAATGCCTGGAGTCTTTTTAGAAAGGGAACAGCAGATTTAGTGTTAAACAAACATCTCTGACAAGGCAAATCGAAATGGACCTTTTAGTTCGAAAGTTCCAGATTTTTTCAGCCAGCACTGTGCTGGCATAGAGCCAGTTTTATTATACTAAAGGAAATAATATTGCTTTAATTCAGAAAGGTATTATTGTTTGTCACACTTTAGAACAGCTCACTGATCTATAGGTCTGCAGCTTCCTGTAAGAGGTTTGTTTGATTTTATGTGAAGTTGTTTGAGTTTTGCGTAACTATGTCTCTTTCTTGTCATAGCGCTTCATGACTATTGTGTGTTAGTCCATCACATTCCTTTATAAACTGTCACATTGCCATTAATCTCGGAGCAGAGTAGGGTCCCGCTGGTAGTTCCTTGTGTTTTACAGCTTCACGTCGGTGTGGTTGGGGGGGGATTTTAATGATGCTGTGCTGTTTAAACAGCTAGCGACTTTTATAGAGTCACTGGACATTCCGAACATACTTTCGTCAAAATAATACAGACCAGCTTGGGCCATGGATATCAACATCTGCACCCGAGAAGAGTGGGGTTGTTAGACGAAAAAGTTTTGCAAACACAATTTAAAGAAAAATGTACATATATATATATATATATATATATATATATATATATATATATATATATATATATATATATATGTATATATATATATATGTATATGTATATGTACATTTTTCTTTAAATTTATATATATATAAAATATAATATATAATATATATTTATAAAAAGTTCAAAACCAGTGGAGAGAAATATTTGTGCATAGTTGTCATCTGATAGCTAAGCTGTATGTAGGTCTGTAATGTATTGTTTTCCATTGTGAGATGAGATACAGATGTGGAGCAGCTTTCAAACGATGAAATGCATGTGCTATCAGCTATCAGAGTCTGTTAATCAAGATGAGAGACAGAAACAAGCATGCTGGGCCCAAGCAAGAGTGAATTCATGTAGACCTCCAGAGACAGTGTGAAGGGCAAAGGTTGTTTGGCACCACAGGCAGCAACATGACATGAATCACGGACGAAAATGACAAGCTATATGATGTAGAAGTCTGAATAACATCAGAGAAGGTAAGCAGCATATGGACAGTCCATGTGTCTGATTGTCTTTGATCTCCTCTTCCAAACCTGCTAGAATAAATCGCCCGCAGAATGTTAACATCGTTAATGTTAATTAAAGTTAATGTAAAGTTAATGATGCGCCATGACAGACAAGAAAATGAGCCAGTTATTCTAATATAATATAATATAATATAATAAAGGTTACACTTTGTTTTACGGTGTCATTGTTACAGTCTAATAATATATTTAAGTACTGAGTAATATCAATTAACTACATGTACTTACTATAGGGTTAGGGTAGGATTAGGGTTTGGTTGAGGGTTAGTTGCATGTAATTATGCATAATTTACTGTTATTACTATGGTAAGTATATATAACATGTAACAAGGACACTGTAAAATAAAATGTTACATAATATAATAATATAATATAATATAATAATAACTGAAGTTGATCAAAAAGAGAAATATTTTAAATAATTATAAATATTTTAATATATAAATGTTATTATGCCAAAGTCCATTATTATTATGGACTTTATAATCTAAAAAAAATGACATTACATTACATTATATCATTTTATAACACCAAAAGTTTATGTATTTTAAAGGGATAGTTCACCCAAAAATGAAAATTGACATCCTTTACTCACCCTCATGTTGTTCCAAACCTGTATGAGTTTTTTCTTATGTTGAACACAAAAGAAGATATTTTAAAGAATGTTGGTAACCAGACAGTTGACGGCACTCATTGACTTCCATAGTATTTTTTTTCCTACTATGGGAGTCATCGGGTGCCGTCGACTGCCTGGTTACCGAAGACTCTCAGCATGTTTCCTATAAAAACATCTGACATGTTTTAGTTTTACATGCCGTCAGAAAGTGACATAAACCATGAAAAATCCAATCAGAGCAGTCTGACTGAAACGATTTCCAGAAATACGATTTGATTTCAAACCACATATGGATGTAGCTCAAAACGGATTTATGTTTCATGTGAGTTTTTTTGCCATTCACACTTGCTAAATACGATCAGATTCCAGTCGGATGTGCACAAAAATCAGACTTGGACTGACAGTCTGCACAAGGCTTATGTCATCATAAAATAAAGTGTTACCCTGTCTTTAGAGACTTTATGAGGAACATTCTCCTCCTCATTGGAAATAGCAGAGATCATATCAGACTGACGTTGTTACTACCGTACTGTTGGAAACTTTTTTTCTTTTTGTTTTATGTTGGACATAAATCTTCCACCTCAGATGTGGCTGCAGTTTCTTCTTGTTTTTCACTGATGTTTAGGTGGAAAGATCTCCTCGGAGCATTTGGTCTTTGCGATTTTGTTGGGGAGTGTACATAAATTTTAGGTTCCTGACAGGTATGCGTGTTTTCGAAGAACAAAACTCGCGTTACAGAGCAAATAATGTGAGTTTATAGCCTAATTATTTGATCATCTTGCTCACAAGATCAGGGAAAGCATCACAAGAATTTTTTAATAATTGTCCTGTTGCATTTCATGGTAGTGTAACACTGATCTTTGCACTGCAATATTGTGCAAAGACAACAAGCGTTATAAAAGATCTCCACATTTTCGGGATAGTTTGTCATGTCTCGTGTGGCGCCGAGGTCAATGGATTTGTCTCAGATGAGCTGCAAGGCAAACAAAAATAGATTGCCTGGACACCCTAATTGCTTTCATATTAAACTGCGGGTGCTCTCATCGCCTTCGACGAAGAGCTACAACAGACAGCAGTGACTCCAGTGATTATTCAAGTTATGTTTTTTGTACTATCTGCACTAAGAATAGCTCGATACATAATTGCACAGACACACGCACACAGGCGTTTTAAATGTTATTTGTTCTGACTGCGAGTGATGCAACAAAATGTTGCATACAAAATGTATGTTTTTTTACAATACAGACAGTTTGAAAGCAGCTTCACATTAATAAAACAGGAAAATTACAGTGTTGTAAATGTAAAATTAATCTCATGAAACAAAAGCTCTAAAGCAGCTCTATAGACGATAATAGTGTCATTATGCAGCTTAATTTAGTTAAATGTTGTTTAAATTCAGTTCAATAAGAGTATAAATGTTGCAAAGTTCATTGATTACTAACGAGTTCAATTATCAGCTATAAGCAGCTCTACAGAAGACAATAATGTCATTATTCAGCTCAAGTCAATGTTGATTCAGTTTAGTTCAATAACAATTTCGATGTAGAAAATTGTGTGTCATTATCCAGCCCAATTTAGTTTGTATTTTGTTCTCATCCAATAGTGTCAGTGTGATAAATCGATAATATTACTGAAAATTGAACTGTAGGAACCAAATGTTCTACACTGCAAAGCGAACGTCAATCAATAATATGTGTAGTTGATTATAACGCAACCTAGTTGTTCTAGTTTGGTCACACCATGTAGCTTTCTTACAGTGTACATGGGGTGTAACATTTATATTTATATTTAAATTGCATAAGTTGCATTCCCCAGCCTTGTGATAAGGGGTTTCACTAAGGTCCTGTATGGTACAGTATAGCCTGCTTATTGGGTCTAAGGTCCCAGTGAATCTAAGCGACGATCCTGCATTTATTTAGTAAATTAAGGGTACTTTTACACAACAACGATGTACTAAAAATGTAAAAGTTTTTCCTTTGCGTTTTTCGCATACATTGTCATGGATCTGCGAAAACGACTAAAAACGCTGTATTATTCATGCCAGGCCATTAGATGGCGATGTCACTTTGTCAAGAAAAGCTACGCGCCTATAGACTAAACACATAATACGTATGCGCATGATGTCACCGTTTTCACAAATTCACGTTGTAGTTTACATGGAGGCGATAACGGTATTGTTTTCAAAAACGTGCACTTTGAAACCTGTTTTCAAAAGTTTGCGCTTTCAGGTCCCCAAAATGCCGCTGTCGTGTAAATGAACGGCCAAAACGCGAAAAAAGTTCATTAAATCATATTTCCTTTTTAAATAGTCAAACAGCAAAGCATCAGAATTTGCAAATATTTTTTTGGCAGATTAATTTCAATTTAAAGGTTTAGAAAACAATTAAGTTATATTTCTTTTTTTAATAACCATGAAGAAAATCATCAGGATAAGTACATTTTTATTAACAAACTAATCAGATTAATTAACAAAAGGTTTAAAGTTATTTTTTTTTTTTTAAATATCTGTGAAGGAAAACATCAAGATATGGAAATACTTAAAACTGTGTGCATTCCATTTGGATTTGTGATAGCAACAAACAAGAAAACACGCTTGCGACATCCATTCCTACTTCCCTGAATCATCACATTGCTTTTGTTTAAATGCTAGATGACATTTATTGTTTTTTTCCAAAGTGTTTGTTATAATATGCAGACAATTTAATTTTCATCAAAACATGCATATGATCTCAGGCGTCTGGACTCTGGGTCCATCTGTTTGAGATCGACCGATTTGTGTAGCGTGCGACGGATGAAGACAGAGCCGTGGTACCACATCCTTCCATCGCAAAGCTCGCGATCCCAGCGGAGCTAGCCTGATTTTATGCAACGTCTCGGAAAATCGGAGAGCTGTTAACAAATATTTGTTGTGCATTCTTCGAGTGTTTGCTGTTTGATGACTGTTAACACCCCCCGGTTTTACTTTAGACGTAAGAATGGTGCCGGAGTCAGTGCTCTTGAACTGTACTTATCTCGCCAGGCAATAAATGATAGACCATGTTTAAAACAAGCTCATAACAAGCCCATTAATAAGCTTAATTTGCAGAATCTTGTTTTCTTCTGCTGTGCGTCTCGTCCAGCTGTTGCGGGTTCTAGAGCTGAATGTTGTGCAAGCCAAGCAGAGGTCTGGCATGCTATGAAGTGGAGATGCACTATGTCATCCCAGTCATTTCCTGTGCCACAGGGTTATGGGCCAGCTCCGGCCTGCTTTGTCAGCGGGGGGCCCTTGTGAACACTTACTCAGCCTGTCAGTCACACATTTGTTTTATGCTGTGCTGGGGGTGAAGGGATGTAGATCAGAGCATTGCACATCCATTCTGCAGCCGTTTGGAACAACGCAGTAAAGCAGCCATTGCTAAAAGTGCTCTGTAATCATTCAATTCAGTCAATAGTTCACCTGAAAATCCTGAAGTCTTTTCATCATTTACCCAACGCATGTCATTTTGAAACCCACATGAATATATTTTGCCTGTGGAACGCAGAAGCACAATGTTCAATGTGTAGTTCTTCCTCACAAAGTTACTGATGCACTGTGACACATACAAGGAGATGAGACACTTATTTTATTTATTATATCTGTTTAAAAATATGGTAACACTTTAGTTTAGGGTTCAATTCTCACTATTAACTAGTTGCTTATTATCATGCATATTACTAGGATATTGGCTGTTTATTAGTACTTATAAAGCACATATTAATGCCTTACTCTGCATGACCATATTCTACATCCTTTAATCCTACCCAATACCTAAACTTAACAACTACCGCACTAACTATTAATAAGCAGTAATTAGGCGTTTATTGAGGCAAAAGTTGTAATTAATAGTGAATATGTGTTCCCCATACTAAAGTGTTACCAAAAATATGATATATTATGTGTGTGTGTGTGTGTATATATATATATATATAGTAATTAATAGTAATTAATTAATATAATTAATTATAGTAATATATATTATACATTTATCAAAAGAATAAGTATTTTAACAAAAATATGTATAAGTATTTGAATATTTCAAATATTATTATGACAAAGCCAATTATTATTATGGACTTTATCATATAAAAATTATGTATTTTATTGTGTTATAACCAATTATTCTAAATATTTAAATATTTAGAGCTTTTTCTGGACATTATGTGGGCCTATTTTACTATGATTTCAAGCTAAATATGAATAAGTGAGTTGTATGTGTATTAGGCTTACATTACGTGACGTTAACTAAACAGACAATTAATTTAAGCTAACTATTATAATGTTTTCAGCGCTGCTGCTGAGTTTTTTTTTTTAACGTCAGCAACGTGACTAGGCGTGATGAGCGCTCAGCATTTTGTCCCAGTCGCAGAGAGTTGAAGAATGTTCAACTTTGGGTAAAACGCACCGCTTTCGAAAAAGTTCTGCGCGTGATCTTCTGACGACTAGCAAATTAAAGAAGACAGACGCAGCCAGATCATTTCCATAATGACCAACACAATCTACCAAGAGCAGCGCAAATTAGCGTCTGGTTTAAGACATATGCTGCATTATTTATTGGCCAAAAAAAGCATGTCAATAAATTGACTAGGGCAAACCTTAATAAATCACCTTGCATGATTCATTTAAATACTCTCCTCCCATAAATTTTGCGCCTGAAAGGGAAATTCCTACAAATGCATATACAATAAGGTCAGCTGCAAAAATAACCCTATCCACACCTTTTCAGCGATAATTTATCACTGCATGTCTTTAGCAAATCCTGGCAGTAGTTTTTAAACAGCAAAAGGCTGTTAGTAAATCTGGCCAATAGCGTCTTGTGTCAAGCGTTGCTCTCAAGCGCCCGCAGCTAGGCGTTTTCAGAAGAGCGCTGACGTTTTCAGCTGGCTAAAAACGCTTTGGTGGACACGCGGCCTTTGTGCATGTGCACATTCAAAATTGGTGCATCAAGATGTGTTGCAGCAGATTTGACAGCAATGACTTTATTTCTTACGTGATTATAAGAACTAAAAAATAAAATTATAGGGGAAGTAACACAAGGGTGATGATACAATGACAGTTTCTGGGTGAACGATTCCTTTAACCCCTTTCCTGTCACCCCCCTTTTTGAGACTAGACATGAAAATGCACTATCCAAACTTAAATGGCTGTAATTCAAGAATGTTTTGGAATATAGATGACACTCGGCAGATTACTGCTGCTAAATTAAACATATTGTACAAAATATTTTTTTATTTTATATAAATATATATTTTACAAAAAAAAATGTACTCTAAAATTACTATCAAATCAAAGCCATATGTCTAACCAAATTGTGGTTTGAAGTTGATATCACAAAAATTAAAGTTCCCATGAGATTTTGTTGAGGCGCTATACCAAAATAGCCACTGGGTGTCATCCACATTCCATTGATTTTTTTTTTTTTTAATGCATTCTCCTGTAACAAATTACAAAATTTCTATCCAAAAAACAGTCACCAAATCTTAAGACCTTTCCGACGATATGTTTTGTCAAGATTAGAAAAGGTTTTGAGTATAAAGTAGTTAAAATAAATTTTGTAATATGAAACCTGACACCGCCCACTAGGGGAGGAGCCCGCTAGAAGAATTTAGAGTACCGTTTCCATGGTAGCGCAATGTCCGATTTCAAAAAGGTTTTCACAGTATGAATTTTGAGGTCGTAAGCTTTCGAATGATACCTAATTTATGATGATTACTAAAATATAGTATACGAAAAAAGGCGATCAAAAAAAGAGCGTCAAGCGTCCCACCGGTGGGACGGTGACAGGTAAGAGTAAACTTCAAATGAGTCCTGTGATCGACAGATAATTGTTTGCAATGCACTCTGGGGTTTCACACCATCTGTTTTTCAAGTCTAGGTGAACCACCTGCTGATTTCATTTCTTTTGCTCATTTGTCTGCAGTTGTTTTGCCACCGCTCCTTGTGAACTCTAGAGCAGGAGACCCACTGTGCTAAATTCTTTTTCTTGGAAAAAGAGCATTCAATGTGTGATATCTGACTTTGCAGTCAGATGAACTTATGCAATGCTCTGTGAAAGCTGAAGAAATAAATGTGCTGGGAAGTTGTGAAGTGCATCATTCCCATGTTGAACAAGTGCAGCTTCCCTATGAAGCCTTCCCATGAGGCCAGGTAAACAGGAGGAGACCACAGGATTCCGGTTTGGCTCAGCCTCATTGGCTTAAAGAGATAGCTCAAGTTGTTCCAAACCTGTATGAGTTTCTTTTTTCTGTTGAACACAAAAGAAGATATTTTAAAGAACGCTGGTCATCAAGCAGTTGATGAAGAAAATTTTTTTTTATGGAAGTCAATGGCTACCGTCAACTGTCTGGTTACCAACATTTTATAAAATATATTTTTTTGTGTTCAACAGAAGAAAGAAACTAATACAGGTTTGGAACAACTTGAGGGTGAGTAAATTATGACAAATTTTATTTTTTGGGTGAACTATCCCTTTAACAATTAATTATTGAGATAGGATACATTATTGCAATAAAAGTAATGCATGTACCATGCATAATCTCTCACCATTCCTGATTTCTAACACACACTCACAGCGTTCGGCTGGTCTTTCTGCTGTCAGAGCAGAAACGAAAGCTGATTTTCCGTCGTCTTCTGTGCGTTCATATGTAATTTGCGCAAGCTTATTTTGTCCATTAGATCATAAGATCTGACAAAAAATCTGACAAACCCTCCCCTAGAGAAAATCAGGACAGAAGTGGTTGAAAGTGGACAAAAGAGACGGATTAAAACACCAGGTGTAAACGGGAATGTGTCTGCCTCTTCTACTTGTGATCCGATTGACCAAAACGCATCTTAATACCAGGTGTAAACAGGGCCTATAATATCTTGGTCTCTAGATATGGCTCTGGTAAGAGTGTGGGATTTTTTTCACCAGTTTTTCCATCTGCCAAGCATAAATTGTAAATTTGTTTCCTTGGGAAAAGTACACCTCTCCTCAACAAGCTACATTTGAGGTACTCTGTTGGTCAAATTGTCAGATTGTAATAATTTTTATTTTTTTAATGTTTTTGAAATAAGTCTCTTTTGCTCACCAAGCCTGCACTTGTGTGATCAAAAATCAAATAAAAACAGTAATATTGTGAAATATTATTAAAATTTAAACTAACTTTTTCTATTGTAATATATTTTAAAATGTAATGTATTCCTGTGATGCAAAGCTGAATTTTCAGCATCATTACTCCAGTCTTCAGTGTCACGATCCTTCAGAAATCATTCTAATATGATGATTTAGATTTTGAATAATGCAGCCTTGTTGAGCTTAAGAGACGTAACTATCAAAAACGTAATTATTCCAAACTTTTGACTGATCAGTCATGTGCTTAGCTCAAATTTAATACTTAAAGTTGGTATGAAATGGAAGTTGCCATAGTCTTTTCTTCCCTATTGTGATGTATATCTGAGTGAAACAGCTTTTTAAACAAGAAAAAATTTATGTTTTGTCCATGGGAAATTGATTTGATGGTTGGATGGTTGTGGTTTGCTATTGGTGGATCTCATGTGAGTGACAGGTTGTCCTGCCCTCACGTCAGTAAACACTTCATCAGAGAAGAGATGTCGCTGCAAGAGGGAGGGGAAGTTATTTTGATTAAACAAGGGCACTTGATTCATTTATTTATTTTTAAATATGATGTGCACATGAAAAGTAATTTATAATAAATACTGAAATATTCCATGAAAAATAGAAATGGTCCATTTTTATTTCATGGCGACTTTAAGGTTCAGAGCCCTAATGCTAAGCATGAGCAATATTTATAGCATGCTTTTTATACAGTACAATTAGGTTGACCACAATTTCTGTTTTACAGAAAATCAATTTTGCCATGTATACAAATTCTGTATTTGGAATTCTAAAAGTGCTGTGTTAAAGCCATTCCTAGAAAGCAATCAAAATAAAGCTTTTGGTTTACAGGAAGTTGACGCATTGCCTATTCCTGAATCACAGCAAACAGTATGTGACTGCAAATATGGGAGTAAAACAGGATACAAATGAGTCACATCATATGACTGCAGATCCCATAGCAGACTATAGGGAACGACGTGTCACATTCCACGTGCTCTTCCATGGACTTCCATTCAAACTGCTCACACTTGTGCAGCAGCACGTATAGTTTGTGGTGAGTCACAGTCACTCAACAGCCTCAGGAGAATGAGTAAAGATAAATATGTGCTGTGTAGCAGCAGACAATCAACACTCTTCTGACCTCTCCTGAAGTCTCTCGGTGACAATCATTCACATTCTCTCTGTGACAATGTGTGTGCTTACTGTACATACTGAGCTGAATATGTCTTAACTAGAAGATCAGTGTAATGGTCAATGACATACACAGTAAGAGTGTCCACAATAAAAATTGGTTTTATATATGGTCTTGAAAAATGTATACTATTTTCAAGTTTAAATTTAATGACTCAAAAATGTCATGTGGTGTAACCATGAAGTATAAAGAATGTGAATGTGCACTTATTAAAAAAAATTATATCATTAATATAGCAATTATACACATATCATTACATATTATAAATTAATAAATATGAATACGTTAAATACGTTTTCACACCACATCACATTGATTATTGATTAATTATTTGATTAACATTGAAAATAGCAGGTATATTAGGCTGCTGTCACTTTAAGACCTAATGCACGGATCCAATATACTGTTACATGTGTTTTATTTGTCAGCGGTTTACGTTCACTTAAGACATAACCGACTAAGTTTATGAGGATACTCTCCAATATGGGCATTCTGACATAATTTTGTGTGAATTAGTCCATTTCAATCGCAAAAAGACGTGAAAGAGAGCTCAATTCAGTATTCACGCGCTGTCTGAGACACGGCTTTTTTAGCACTGGCTCGATCGGGACAAGGACAGTTCCGTCAACTGTCCCGAGCGTCGTTCATCGGACAGTCCTTATTGTCGAGCCCTGTCATAAAAATTATTTTTGTGTGTTGGTTGTACTGCATAACTTTTTTGGCAAACAGACGTTCTTTTCAAATATTAATAAGCAGCGAAGCTGTGTTCTTAAAAATAAGATTACACTAAAGTACTTAAGGTTTTATTTTCAAGAATTTCATTCCTCTGGTTAGACATTATAACAGGCAAAATAATCCCTTGGGGGACCCTGGGCCGAAATATCGTAGAGACTCTTCTGATAGGGTTCTTCTGACTTAGGCCAGTAAACAACCAGTAAACACCACTGACATTTTCTTCAAGAAAATCTAGTCTGAGCAGGATAAGGTCACCCCGCAGAAAAATTGGGATCATTTGATGGTAAAGGATTACAGACTTTGCTCCGAGTTCATTTCCAGTGATTTAATTGTCTACAGAAGCTTATAATAATGGAATGTTTCAGCTTCCCTGGCAAACTATGCAGTTCATTCCAAGCTTGATGTACTGAAAGAGAAATAGATCTGTGCAGGAACCGATGTTTTAGATTTGCTGCTGTCTTTACATTCAAATGTGTATGCCAGGACAGAGAGCAGAGATGGTGACTGGTTTTTGTATTGAAATATAATCCTGACACTGCTTACAGCATCTTCATTCCTATATTAGACAGTATAGAACATATAGAAGTGACAACTCTTGATAAATAAATGTGGATTATTTTTTTCCTTCTCATCTATTTCACTGATTTTTGCAGTGCCACATCATACACAACAAATCATGAATCAGGGACTTTTCATTAAGCTATAAAACCAATCACTATTTTTTCATTAAAAAGCAGAGTCATCTGGCTTTGACTATTTCCAGGGTCCACATAAAATATAATGTGTCACTCCCGCATCAGTTGATTCTTTTATTTTATTTTTATGCAGCAGCCCAAGTTTTGATTTAATAGCTTCAGTTCAAATACAACAGTGTCATGTCAGTTAAGAATTTAAAATATTAAATTACTTCTATATTGAAAATCGGAACAGCCTGAAAACTGTGTCAGAGGCATGATTTATGTAAAATATTAAAAGCATATGCATGCATGAAAACAGCTTAAAAGCATATAAAACTGACTGAATGGAAGCCAACTCTCTTTTAAATAAGCATGACTTCTTTGTTGTTGCCCCATATATAATGTTTATTTATTAAAGCAAAAATGTGATATATAGACATGCAACCAATACTTTGACATACCTTGCTAATAACACTTATATAACATGGGAAAATAGCAGGTGATGTCATGTTTTGTGCACAATTGGCCAAAGCTCTTTTTATCATCAGCTTATATGCTTGAGTGATATCATCTAACATCTCCCTGTCTCTGTTTACTCGCAGGACTGCTCCAGCTCAGAGGAATACACTGTAGCCGCGGCATTGCTGCCCCTGACGACGGCCTTTTACCGGGTAAGTAACAGTTGAGGTCAGACTGGCAGCAGGCATACTGATAGCTCTAGTTACTGGATCTTAATCACAGCACATCAACACTGGCACCCAAATTCACTAATGCTGGAAGAAGGGGGCACTTTCCACCTGTCTCCATCTGCTCAGTTTAACTCTTAAGGGCCTGACATATTTCAAGCAAAATCGAAAAACAAACTGGTGTGACGCCATTTTGAGCAAAATCAGGCCAAAACGAAGTTCGTTTGGAGTTAATTTCGAGAGTTCGAAACTGCTTGCCAAAGCAAACTTGCAAAGGTGATGACGTAATAAGTAGATGTGGCGTGTGGCTCTGAGGCTCCGCCTCCTTTGATGTGGAAATCTTCTCTGGATCATTTCTCCTGATCAGTCTGTCGAGGTCATACGCGAGTTAAAACATAAACACACTGGAGAGCCGCTTTATTGTAGAACATGAAGTTGTAATTGAAAGCGACACTTTCATGTTTATTTTTGTAAAGCTACTTGCTTTAAAGCGACCTATTGTATAAATTACTATATAAATAAATGTGATTTGACAGGAGTGCCGAATTCCAGAGCTCATGTAAACATATCCACATCGCTGTGATCAGATGCTTTCCTTACTGCTGTTTTCTCACGCTGTCATTTGTTTTGTGTTTATTTAGTTATTGAGAGTAAAGCATGCAGCACATATTTACATATTCATCTAATTCAGGATGTTCGCTAACGGTATACCGTTGATCATGTATTTCGATTTCTTTTTACCACTAAGCGAAGAACGAAGAAGATCTTCACTGCGAGTATATCAGGGCCTTTAGGACTAAGTAAACACAATTTTCACATGTGAAATTATTCAATCATTAAGATTTCTAAATGAGCCATTTCTGCAGCTTAATTTGTATAGATGGTCTTTGTAGGTTACATGCTGTAAGTTAACAGTATTTTACCCCCAAGCGAAGGACGAAAAAGAACTTTGCAGTAGAACTTTAGCTTTAGGCTTTGTGATCCACTTCATTCAGCTCATCGCTGAAGGAAATCTTTAACTAGTGTGACAGTCACTCTAGCCTAGTTTCGCCTTGGTTCAGTGGGAAAAGGGGGGAGGTAAAGGCTGCAGGGATTTGGAGAGTGTCTGGCTTTCAACACCGATCCATCATGTACCCACATTATTGTTGTCATAGAGACAGACACAACTGACTCTGTTGCTTTTTAATTGTGGGCTGCTCTGAGATCCGTCTGCAGTGACTCACTGTGCACAGTGAGACGTGATAAAATCAGATATCAGGTTGGTGACCCTCATGTTCATTTGTAGGACAATAGCACTTGTAACAAAAGCAAATGTAGCGCTATATTGTACATTTGCATGGTCAATGTAACCCAAATACTTAGAGATAAGATTGTTTCTTCCATCCAGGAATGGGTTTAAATTCCTTTGGGATTGTAATGGCCTGCAGGAAACTATCAGCGATGGTTAGCAAATTAGATTTGTGCTATATATATATATATTTTTTTTTTATTATTATTATTATTATTATTATTATTATTAAAATAAACTAAAATAAAAATTACACAGACACACGTAACAAATAATTATTATTATTATTATTACTAATTATTATTATTATTATTATTATTACTAAGCCTTCCGTGGACAGGTGTTGAACATTAGCATGTGTGCTAAAACACTCAAGTAAATGCTAATGGTTCGTCCAATTTAATTGTGATGTCCATGTCAAATAAATTTAATAAATAAATAAAAATATTGCTATTGTAATATTTCACTCTAGAAAAAACTAGGAAAATAATATAATACTTTTTTTTTTCTTTTTTTCTTTTTTTTATTACATTTTTGTAGAATTTACTTTGAAACAATTTTCACTTAGAAATTGAAAGTGAATTTCACAAATAATTACGAAGAAATAGCAAGTAACACGTTGAATCAAAGTAGAAAGACTGAAATAGTACTTTCTTGTAAAATGTATTCTTTAATTTTTTTTTAATTTTTTTGTCTTAAAACCAAATTTATTACTATTTATTTATTAATTTCTTACTTATGTAGTCTTAATTTCTTCATTTTCAGTCATTTCTTCATTGACAACAGCCAGTTCTTTTAAGTTTGGGAAGATTGACACATGTTGTAATGCACATTATAAGCTACCCAAACTTGCAGAACATACAGAAAAATGAGTTCGTGCAGAGCAACATTTACTGCGAACCAGATCATGAGCTGCACGTGTGTAAAAGTACAGTCTCACGTAGGGCTGCACGATTAATCGAAATCGAATCGTGATTTGGCTTATGTGCGATTATGAAAGCGTAAAGGCTGCGATTTTAATTAAATAAATATATGCCCAGCGTTTTAGTGAAGAGCGGCTCTGTGATCAGTAGTAAACGCTGCTCCGTCTGAAAGCACTGCTAGTTCATTTGAAAAAGCAACATCAAACAACTTCACAAACTAGTAATGCGAAGCGTTCATAAACCTGTTGTCCAACAAAAGACGTTTAAGAACATGCTTTTACTCACTTCATATTGCCAGTCGAGTGTTTGAAGTTCTTTTGTGAGCTGATGTGGCTTCTTATCACAGAATGAGGCAGACAATGTATTATTTTATAGTATTCTATACAGTGGTAAAGTTTATGTCGATTAGCATTGCATTATAAATATACTTTATTATTATGAAAATACCCGAGAAGTCTTGAAGAACTCAAATACACCATATCTTGATGCAGTTGTGTTTATTGTCTTCATGTTTAATCAGTCAAAGCGTTTCTATCTTCTTTTTATTCAGCCGACAGCGCTAGCTTCACATTAGGGATTTCCTGAAAACTATTACTTCTCTGAGGCAAATATGGAATTTCTGCTCGAGGGCGCCCTCTGGCTTCAGTATGACTGTGTGTGTGTGTGTGTGTGTGTGTGTGTGTGTGTGTGTGTCATTTTCTCTCTTGATGGTGATAATTTAACCCTTTCATATCATAGGCTATCACAAATAACTATCACTTTAGTGTGAAAATGAAAAAAATTTAAATGACATCATGGGTGTGGCTTGTGGTCATAGTGGCACCAGATGCTGCGGTAAATGTGGCATATTCGAGCGATTTTAAAATATTCTCCTGTTTAAATGCATATTGCCTGTCGTGCACAGTTGCCCTTCAGCCACCGGGGTGGCGGTGCCACCGGCTTGGGCCCGTCATCGCTGCTTGCAGCTTTAATTTTTTTTTTTTTCTCGGGCACTTTTGGGGCCCTTAACATACTCGAAACTCTTGAAACTTTGCACATTCGTCGGAATCTGCGGCCATCAGGGCCGGGCCAAAGCTGGTACCCGGGCGTGGCAGGGGGTCTCGACAGCGCCCCCTTAAGCGGGGTACGAAAACTTGGTCCATATATCAAACACACTTGCACGTACATGTATGAAACTCGGTACACATATAGATCTCATCGGGCCGAACAACTTCCGTACTCATAGTCATAAGCTTCGTCCAACAGGAAGTCGGCTATTATGGGTTGTTTGGAAAACGCATGCTCTGGATTTTGATATACTCCTCCTAGGCCATTGTTCTGGTCAGCATGAAACCAAGACATTGAGGATGCTAAATTGCGAGCAGATTTTTGATATCTCGAACGGTTTGTTCGTGGCGAGGAGACGAATTTATGGCGAGAAAAGGGAAACAGGAAGTGTGTTATAACTTCTGCGTACATTTGATTTAATTTTGAGGAAACTTCAGCTGTGTGTTCGTTGTAAGAGGCCGATCACATGGATGTGACTATTGTGAGTCAAAGTTATAGCGCCACCAACTGGCAGCAGGAAGTGTGTCACTTTCAAAATGCTTTGAAATCACCATCTTATTTTTACCCAATTTGCTTCAAACTTCATCAGTATAATGTCAAAACATAGCAGATGTAAACCTGGTAAGCACTTCTTGATATTGTAAACATTGTTGCCATGGCAACACATCAAACTATAATATTCTTTTTGGGTGCTTTTGAGGCTCTTAGAATGCTTCAAATTGCATGAAACTCGACACATCAGAGATGCCATCCAGTAGATACAGGCAAAGACTTAGAAACAGGCATGGTGGATGGGAATGACTCTATATCGCCACCTACAAAATTTAAATGAAGTTCCCCTCCTGTTACATTTCACGTACAGGTATGAAATTCGGTACACACATGTAACAGCCCAATACCTACAAAAAGTCTCTTGGTACGAAATCTGAAAACCATCAGGAAGTCAGATATTTTACATTTTCTTTTCAAAATTGTTGCAAATTTTGCCATTTCCAGACGTTGTACTTTAATCAACTCCGCCTAAAGATTTAATCAGATCATCATCATATTTGGTCAGTCTAATCTAAAGGCCTTTGCGAAGTTACATTGCAAAGATCTTGAATTTTCCCTGAAGGGCGTTTCTGTGGCAGCCTCACAAATTTCGATGTTTCGCCATTAAACAGGAAGTTGTTGTAACTCGGGCATACAATGTCCGATCTCCCCCAAACTTCACATGTTTTATTAGAGTCCTGGCCTGAACACATCTACATGCTAATAATCAGTTACAGGCATAGCGCCACCTGCAGGCAACAGAAAATTGCATGTTTTACACTGATTAACTCCTCATTGAGATTTAACCAGAACAACAACATATTTGGTCAGTCTAATCTTAAGGCCTTAGCGATGTTAAATTGTGAAGATCTTGAGTTTTCGCTGAAGGGCGTGTCTGTGGCGGCCTCACAAAGTTCGATATTTCGCCATGAAACAGGAAGCTGTTGTAATTCCAATATTCAGTTACAGTCATAGCGCCACCTGCTGGCAACAGGAAATGGCATGCTTTACACTGTGATTCACTCCTTGAAACACATTTAAATATGCAATGAAGTACCAAACTTGCAAGAAACACATTAAATCATGCAACACTTGGCTAAGTGCTAATGTATGCGATTTACACTACGAAACAGGAAGCTATTGTAAGTCAGGCATACAATGTCCAATCTGCCCCAAACTTCACATGTTTGATAATAGTCCTGACCTGAAGATCTCTACATGGCAATGTTCAGTTAGTCATAGCACCACCTGCTGGCAGCAGGAATTGGCATGCTTTACACTGTAATGCACTCCCAGAAATATATTCAAATATGCCATCAAGTGCCAAACATGCTAGAAACATGTTAAATCATGCAACACTTGGCTAAGTGCTAATGTATGCGATTAACGCCACAAAACAGGAAGTTGTTGTAACTCAGGCATACAATGTCCAATTTGCCTCAAACTTCACATGTTTTATAATAGTCCTGACCTGAAGACATTTACATGCCAATATTCAGTTATAGTCAAAGCGCCACCTGTTGGCAGCAGGAAGTGTGGCACATCAAAATGACTTTGCTATTTTTCTCCAAATTTTATGTGCTTAAATGCATGTCACCCAATATTCACTGTTTTCCTGAGGCCAGCGGGTGGCGGTGGTCCCGGGTGCGAGGGCCCTTTCACCGATGCTTGCAGCTTTAATTATTATTATATTGTTATATTTATTCTTAAATACTCTATTTTAAATTTTTAATAATGAAAATGTTATTGTAATAGTAATATTTCTTATTTTGTTAAATATTTTTATTTAGCAATAATAATAATCATAATCATTATTATTAGTCATATTAATATATAAACACAAAATGTTATATACACACACTTTTCATTTGTAAAAATAAAAAATATCGCATTTCAAATCGCAAATCGCATTTTTAACCAGAATAATCGCAATTAGATATTTTCCCCAAATCGTGCAGCCCTAGCCTCACGCTACACGTCACACTCGCAGAGGATTATATAATATTTTTCAGATTTAACGCAAATTTTGTTTTCACTGCTTGAATTTGAGTTGAGTTCACCCGTTTATCATCCACCAGGCAAAATGCTTAGAAAAGTAACGGCACACCTTTTTTCAACAAGCCACGATTTGAGGCATCATTCATATATTTTTAACATAAACAGTGCTGGTTGAGTGTCGTGTTGAGTTTAATACTCAGGGTTTGTTCAAGTGCAACCAAGCACCACTAATTAGCTATAGGGATATGTAATCAGAAATGTTTCCACAGTCATTGTTCATTTTCATCGATGAGATGCACCTGCCAATCAAACCGTTCCAGAGAGCTGAAGATTCCATGCGGTGAGGCGAACAAATTCTTTCATTAAGACATCTGAAAGCTATTTTTTAAACCCTGAAGTTCCTGTTTTTCAGTTTCCCATTTGCTATTTTTATGTAAGAGCAAATCCTGATTAAAGCATTACACAAAAAAGAGCTGACAGATTTGTGAAGCTCTTGTGATGGAGATAAACAACACATTTGTTGAGAGAGAGAAGTAAAACCTTGCTTGTTTTGCAGTGCTAAAGAAAAGTCTAGGCTTGTTAGAGTTATGCCATTGATATCACACAAACCACAGGCTAAATTATTAAGGTCAACTGATATATTTCACGCATCATCCAAAATCAATTCTAACCCCAGCAAGATGCACTTTAAATGCAGTGCAGCGACCCTAATTTGCGTGCAGGGCTATCCTCAGATGATCCCTGTTTTGTACCACA
Organism: Coreius guichenoti; assembly: GCA_039654105.1. Taxonomy (NCBI): domain Eukaryota; kingdom Metazoa; phylum Chordata; class Actinopteri; order Cypriniformes; family Gobionidae; genus Coreius; species Coreius guichenoti. The sequence continues at coordinate 6,288,375 of CM077168.1, forward strand.
ATTGAACCTTCATGCATTTTTCCGTGAGCCTGTGATCCACATGCCCTCCCCTTCACTCTCAGTAGCCTTGTACTAAACCACACTGCATATTATTGAGGTTCTCAGTGGTGGCTTGGCAGGAGATAAAGGCTTTAACGCTGTTTCTCCTCTGCCACTCTACTTAAGGATGACCCAACTGAAGTATGGACATTACCGCAGGCACACTAGAGCAGTGGTTTTCAAACTTTTTTAAGAGCGACCCATATATAGGCCTACAACCATTTACATTCAAACAAGTCAAGCCAAGCATAAGAACACTTATATAATGGGCCATTTGACTGTGTTCTCCATTAAACCACTAAATGGCACAAAAATTCAGCTCAGCACTTTTCCACACAACCGTTTTTGATCCTTGACGCGTTCGCAACGCAAAATTGATTCTGCACTAATTGGATCTAGCTATATATGGGACACTAATTAACTGGTTAACCAACAAGAATTTTGACCAATTAATCGTTTGCTGCATGCTTAAAAATACGCTACAAATATATATATATATATATATATATATATATATAATGTTTTTGAGAGAGAAAAAAACAGGTAAGTCACGTATAAGTCGCATTTTATTGCATTCAGAAATAATGTTATAATGTACTACAAACATTATAAACACTACAAACACAGCTATAAGCTATTTTATTACTCCACAACAAATCCTTTAAATTTAACAGTATTCAGAACAGATCAAGAATGAAAAAAATATATAAGTAGGCTAACTATAAACAAGCCAAAACGAAATCATTTTATGACAAACTGAAAGTAACCAGCGTTAGGCTCACGTAGCCTAACTCTCTCATTCCAATCCAAATTTTTCCATATTTGTGATGTATTTGGATGCTAAACCATTGTTTATTATAGGCTTTGTACTTCACTCGCGTCCCATTATTGACCATATATCCTCTTCACATGCAAAAATATGCTTGGAAACATCACAGCGGCGGCGCTCACACTGAGCGGCACGGATTGTACTACTGACTATTTAAACTGAGCTGTGTAACTTTTTATATGTTAGGTTGACTATTTTATTTTGATAATGAACAGACTGCGATGTCAAGTTTGCAATGCTGGAATATGTTGTGTGTGCGCGTGAGGCGCCGGCGCTATCGAACAGAGAAAACATAAAATAGGCTACTCGTCATTTTGGTCATACAGATAATAAGAGTAGGACGTCGTTCAAAATAGCAAAGTGTTTACTTACATTGTGCTATTGTAAAATAAAGAAAACAAGATGTGCTTTCTGTCGTCTGGGTTTCCTTTCCGTGTACTTGTTTGAGGAGCGCCGCGCCTCACAAAAATGAACCAAACTCACACAGTTTTTTCTTTCTTTTTGTTAATCTGTTAATTATTTAAGTCAAATATATTTTGTGTATTTATTCCTTTTACATAGGCCTATAGACTATGATTTTATGAAAACAAATTTTGTTATTTTTTTATTTTTAATGTAACTCCATTTTCCTTAGATCATCCTGGCGACCCATTTTTTAAGTCTCGCGATCCACCCGAGGACCGCGACCCAGGGTTTGAAAACCCCTGCACTACTGCTCAATGTTGCCTTTTGCATTCTTTAAGCGTAAGTCTGATCTCTTAATAATAGAAGCTGCATGATTTGAGGTATCATTCATAGCACAAATGACGGAATAGGAATGACCAACAAGTTATGCTCCTGGGATAAGGGTTTGTTTTTGAATCCGTAACTTTAGGTATGAGTAACTGTAATGCTTGTCTTAGTAAACACCATTTTTTTTTACCTACCTCTGAGCCAAAGGAAATCAAAGACTCGACCACAAAGTCAACAAAACAATTCCCACAAAGATCCGCTCCATTTACAACTACCTCTTTGCCATGATTTACAGCCTAAACCTTTTTCAGCATTTACGTAACCTAAATGAATCTTAGATCATTGTTCCTCTGCTTGAGAATGTTTTTATGCCATGGATACCTCAAAGTCACCTCAAATGGAGTTTTGTAGGACGAAAAACAACTTGTCTGGTTCTCGGACACCTGATACGTTATTACGTCCCTTGTGAGAAATCACGCGCTCTCACACACGGCATGAATATGTAGGCAGGTCAGTTGCCATAGCAGGTCAAAAGGTTTCTCGTAAGTGATCAACATGCTTCTCATTTAGCCTTTGAGCTCTGATTCATTCTCTTTCTTCTGGGAAAAGCTCAGTCTCCAGGCAGTTAATTGATCTCTAGTAAGCAAGGTCGCTGACACGCGGAGCTGTCATTCATAGATCATCATTCAAATAGAGCCTCCCTGCTCATGAAACAGTTAAAGAGGTCATATACAGACTGTTTACATGTGTTATAGTTGGGGATATTAGATATGTAAAAAATTAGGTCAAAGCCTGGCTTTTGTTATTGTATTTTGGGCTAATTTTCTCTTGTATAAACAAGTTTTGAGCATCAAATAATTAGTTTGTCTGCGACATGACACAATCACTGCCAATCAAAACATATTAGATGTTTAATAACATCGATTTGGAGCGGGATTTTAGGTCAGTTGGATTTCGGTGTGGGCCAGGCGACCCTGCACAATGTCACAGCAGTCCAGTCCGTACAACTGTCAAAACTTCCTCTTGTCACTTGTCACATTTGCATTTGCACATAATAAATCAGATTAACGTAGAAGAGCTTTTATTGCTTTATCACATTAGGGCCGTATGATTTCCGCGATGCATCACTTCTTGAGCATTTGACCATTTCATTTGAGAAAAAAAACTATCGCCATGTCATATATATGCAGAAACCAAGCGGCAACCTCCCCCAGTTTCTCTTGAAGCCAATACGAAAGTGACTTAAACTGCAATTCATCGGCTGGCTGCTAGAGACAGGCTCCAAAAAGGAGCAGAATCTCATTGAGCCCCATGTTAAAATGGCCAGCTTTATAGCAGAAAAAAAAACATGTTTACAGCCTGGTACAAATTGTGGTTTTGGTCTATACAGCTAATTTTGCCCTTCATGACAACTGTGAGGGGGTGAATTTTTCGTCTACATTATATAAAGCCTTAAAGTTCTGCATAATTAAGGGGTGGCCACTTTGAGTGACAGGTGGATTGCCGTTTGTCTGCTGTCTGTTAGTCATCACGTCACCTCAGCTCCAGCCATGTCCCTTCTCTTTGCCCACTGTCAGTTATCTGGGAGTGACGCGCTGCCAAGATGGCAACGGCCGACTTTGAGGCTTCAAAAACTCTCTTCAGAAACCTATGGGTGACGTCACGGACACTACGTCCATATTTTTTTTTACAGTCTATGGCAGAAACTCAAAGTCTTCACAGCTGCTTGTCAAAAATAAAAGTTTGCTTTAACTTGAAGAAATTGTGACAGAAATATATTACTGTTGCACAGTAGAATGCACTTCTCAAAGTAGTAGTACTAATAAAACTTAATTTAAGGAATACCACACTTTTTCTTTAATTGCTTGTTTTAATTTTAACAGTAAACCTCTGTTGTGCGGCACTGTTTGCTAAACAAGCATTTCTTAAAATTTCATTCAATGTATATTAAATCAATTGTTCATTTGATTACCACCGTTTTTGATAATACATTTGCATTGAATCATGAATCCAAAAAAAATTACCAACACAAAATTTCTGAAAAAGGTAAAACATTTCATATGGTTGTATCATTGTAAAAATGTTAATAAATTATTAAATTGTTACATTTTTATGAATTCAATTGATTAGACATGCTTTTTGTTTAATAAAATTTAATTAAACCATTAAAATGGAACAAAAAACACGGAATTTGGGAAAAATAAGACGCAATTTAGGAAAAAATAAAATGGATTTCATAGTGCCCTAAAAAAGGTCATTTTTGTTCAACTTTAAAAAAAAAAAAAAAAAAAAATTGGTAAATTGCATAGGTTTCATGATTTCAATTAATTAGACATGCTTTTTAACCATTAAAATGGAAAAAAAATTGGGAAAAACAAAATGGATTTCATAGGGCTCTACGTTACGCCTGGTTAGGACACGCTGTTACCTTGGGGTTTCCTAAGAGTTACACTGTGTTGCATAGGGGCAACAAATTAATTTTTATGTATTTGCACACATTCGAGCATGCATTTTATTCATTCATGCCATCTTCTGTCATACACTTGCACCTTGATAAGCTTGAGTGGTTATGATATGATGAACCCTATAAACATCTCTTGCTCTGTGTGTGTGTTCTTGTACTTGTGAGAATGAGAGAGGGCATCCTCAAGTTGTGTTTTGCACTTTCATTTGGTTAGCTGGGTCACCGTGGCACTCCTCCAACACATTGTCATCTTTCCCAGAGGGCTATGCTGTTCTGTAGTCAAGGTCTGCATGCCATTGGACATGGGAACATACTCAACATGCTCTCTTTCGGTGAGCGTGTCAGTCTATGAACTGTTTGTATTTGAGTGAATATTCAATATCAAAACATTACTCCATTGACCGATATCATCAGGTGTCATTGTTGCTGCGCTGTGAAGTTATGTCTGCTGTGACGTCTGAGAGGGGTGGTTTTGTTATGTTTGTGCACCTGTAGCATGTTTATGAGTGTATTACGTCCTGTACCTGTGTATAGTCTGTCCTGAGATGTTGATATGAATGTTTAATGTCTGCCTTCTCTGCTCATTCACATGTTGGGTATTTGTTTGAGAAGTTGTGCTTTTTTTCCCTTTTTTCTTTTTTCTGTGTTGCGTGTATTTTAATTTTTAAAACAGAATTACAATAATGCAGTTCTCCTAATAAAAATAACTAATTATGTTACATAGTTACTTTTATTGGAAAATGACCAAAGAGAGACTAGTTACTGGTTCTTGAATATCGGGTTTACTGATAAATGGTGGTGCTATCTGTTCTGCATATCGGTTATCGGACATTTATTCATAATCAGTATCAGTCAATCTCTAAAAATTACCTTTTCATAATCTCTGCATCTCTCTTTATAACATTGGTGCTGTACATGGTGTAGTGTTTGTCAATCATGGCATTGTTTATTGTTAAAAGGGCTATGTGTAAAATTCAGAAACCCTTGTTATTAGCAACACCGGTGGCCGTTAATTGAACTGCAGCCAGCAACTTATTGCTCGCGCTCACTGTAATGAACTGCTCACTGTATGCGAACATCCTGACACCGTCCATGCTGCTGAGAGCGTTTAGATGAATATGTAAATATGTGCTGCACACTTTCCTCTCAATAACAAAATAAACACACAACAAAAATGACAGCCATGACTCCGGTGAGAGTGATGTGATCATAGCAATGTGGATATGTTTGCACCAGCTCTGCAATTCACCGGCATCATGTCGACAGATGAGGTCATTAAAATTACACTGTTATGATAGTGTGATTGTACAAACTATAGTCTCACATAGCCAGATCTATAGAGTCTATAGTTTCAAATATAAACTATAGACTCTATAGATCTGGCTATGTGAGACTATAGTTTGTACATTATACATTGACATTACAGTACAGAATAGCTCTTTCGGCATTATCCTGAACATTGTATAAGCATTTGTTTCATGTGTCATTTAACGGAAACGTCACATCCTTTTGATTTTTCCGGCAAAAACGTCCCGTGTCCTTCACATAAAAAACAGTCTACATGCTTTCATAGACAACCTAGGAAGTCTGGGAAGGTCTCATTTTTTAAACAATATTTGCGTTTTTGTAATTTTATTTATCATATTTTAAAAAAATATTTATTCAAGTCCCTTGTCATTCTAATATGCTGATTTGGTACTCAAGAAACATTTATTATTATCAATGATGAAAACAGTTGTGCTGTTTAATATTTTTGTGGAAACCGTGATACACTATGCACCATATACACCGATCAGGCATAACATTATGACCATTCCTAATATTGTGTTGGTCCCCCTTTTGCTGCCAAACAGCCCTGACCCGTTGAGGCATGGACTCCACTAGACCCCTGAAGGTGTGCTGTGGTATCTGGTACCAAGATGTTAGCAGCAGATCCTTTAATTCCTGTAAGTTGCGAGGTGGGGCCTCCATGGATCGGACTTGTTTGTTCGAGCACATCCCACAGATGCTCAATTGGATTGAGATCTGGGGAATTTGGAGGCCAACTCATTGTTGTGCTCCTCAAACCATTCCTGAACCATTTTTGCTTTGTGGCGGGGCTCATTATCCTGCTGAAAAAGGCCACAGCCGCTAGGGAATGCCGTTTCCATAAAAGGGTGTACATGGTCTGCAACAATGCTTAGGTAGGTGGTACGTGTCAAAGTAACATCCACATGGATGGCAGGACCCAAGGTTTCCCAGCAGAACATTGCCCAAAGCATCACACTGCCTCCGCCGGCTTGCCTTCTTCCCATAGTGCATCCTGGTGCCATGTGTTCCCCAGGTAAGCGATGCACACACACCCGGCCATCCACGTGTAAAAGAAAATGTGATTTATCAGACCAGGCCACCTTCTTCCATTGCTCCGTGGTCCAGTTCTGATGCTCATGTGCCTACTGTTGGCACTTTCGGCGGTGGACAGGGGTCAGCATGGGCACCCTGACTGGTCTGCGGCTATGTAACCCCATACGCAACAAACTGCGACGCACTGTGTATTCTGACACCTTTCTATCAGAACCAGCATTAACTTCTTGAGCAATTTGAGCTACAGTAGCTCGTCTGTTTGACCTGACCACATGGGCCAGCCTTTGCTCCCCACGTGCATCACTGAGCCTTGACCGCCCATGACCCTGTCGCCGGTTCACCACTGTTCCTTCCTTGGACCACTTTTGATAGATACTGACCACTGTAGACCGGGAACACCCCACAAGAGCTGCAGTTTTGGAGCCTTGTCAAACTCGCTCAAATCCTTACTCTTGCCCATTTTTCCTGCTTCTAACACATCAACTTTGAGGACAAAATGTTCACTTGCTGCCTAATATATCCCACCCACTAACAGGTGCCGTGATGAAGAGATAATCAGTGTTATTCACTTCACCTGTCAGTGGTCATAATATTATGTAAAACAATTTATTTTTGTCTCCACAAAATATTAAGCAGCAAAAACTGTTTTCAATATTGATTATAATAAGAACCATAATTAATAATTGAGCAGCAATATCAGTATATTAGAATGATTTCATGTGACAATGAAGACTGGAGTAATGATGCTGAAAATCACAGGAATAAATTACATTTTAAAAATACGTTAAAATAGAAAATGATTATCACGGTATTTCACAATATTACTGTTTTATTGTATTTTTGAAATAAATTCAGTCCTGGTGAGCTTAATATACTTTTCAAAATTGTGTATTTAAAATTCATATGGTTTATTAGTAATTACATAAATCTCATTACTGCTTGTTTCATTTATATATGACTGACAAATATGCATTAAGTTTAGTAGTTAATGTTAAAACTTTGTGATCTGAATGAATGGAAATTTGATATGCAATTTAAAATACATAATTTCTAAATATAGGCCTAAATTTTTTTAAGTAGATGGCTAGGTGATAGTTCCCCACTCGCACTGTAGACTCTGTGTCACACTGTGTAGGTCCATGTGACTGTATTATGGGAAAGGGAGAGATTTTCCATTGTGTTTTTCAGTAAATAATGTTATGTCTGTAAATCTCTTATATAAAGTATCTGTCTTGAAATAATAAATGAATGTCATTCGCACATACAATTGTGGTTTGAAAGTACCACAGATGTCTCTGGCACTGTCTGCAGCAGGCAAGTGTTTCAACCACAGTTCAACAGAAATGGATTTGGGGTGTTTGCTGTTGTCGAGCCGTTACATTCATTTCTTGTCAATCCACGAGTTAGCATAAAACCGTCATGAGTCTTGCTGACCATAGCTTGACCTTCTCCTGTTTACTTTGCATTGTGGGACATGATTACAGCATGTCCTGCATACCGATGGGCCACACTGTTCTGTTTGTTCAACCATTTAACATTTTGCCCTGATGTTCTTTGTTGCTTTTTATTTTGTTGACATAAATCATAATTGTAAATGCACTGTTTATTCCTAGATGTATTTTAGCTCACGTAGATGCAAATATGTTATGACACAATGCAGTTAAATTTGACTATTTCGATTCCTTCCTGGCTCTGCAAACGGAATGTCTCTTAGAATTAAGTAAGCAGGGATTTGTTCCATAATGTTGGTAAATCATTACACTGTGCTGGTCACGGATCAAAGCAAGATCTGTTTCTATTTTCTGACACAAATGAAGCTTTTGATCCCTGTTGGAAAATTGGAAAAAGCTTCTGATGGTGACTGGATTTACCTGTTTTCTAGTTGGACTCTAGTTGATCATCTGGTAACATGAGTGAAAGAGATTATGCAAGATGTTGGTGATGCAACAAAGTTAAGAACAGTTTTATGCAAATGTGCGGTGACTGTCAATAAGAGTGTAGGCACAAGTTCACATGATCCACTACCTAATACTATTTGATGCAGTGGTTGAGCAGAAAGTCTAAGAAAAGAAACTGGGCCGGTAGCTATGTTTCCATCCAAAGTTGGGAATTTTACTTGTGCGCAAAATTGAAATATCGCTGAAAAAAATTGAGAATAAAGCAGGTTTTCCATCCCATGTTCGGATGCCTGGTGTTTGTTGTTAATTGCTGCAGTGTATATAAAAATATTAATTTGAATTAATTATTATTATTTATTTATTTTATCAGTTTTAATGAATGATTCAATGACTCACTCATAAAGACTTCACTTGTTTCATTACTGGATGAATCAGCATTTTTGAATGAATCTCTTGAATGAATGATTCAATGACAAATACATTTTTTAACAGTCACTTGTCGCCAACCACTGGTTTAACAATGTAACTGATACAATCTTGAAGCTAATTTTGAAGCATGAGTTATTTTCAAATGGTGATTTACTCTATTTTGATCGCTACCGTAGACATCAATGTTTATATATGAACTATAAACTTTTATCCCAGTACTTCTGTCATAGTTTGAATTATTGTAAGACAGAAATAATGATACTCAGTCAGTGTCAGTGTGGTTGAAAAGACTGTTTGCGAAGCTGTTTCATACCTATACATGACAACTGTAGAACTGCTCTCTATGGGTGTGAGTGGCAGCGCCAACGCAGATTTTAATGTTCTCTGTGATCATACTTGTCAAAGGTTTAATAGACATAGCCGAATCGCTGTCATTTAGGAATAAGATTGCATGGGTGTTGGAATCGAGATTGCGATCTTTTAAATATTAATTGTGCAGTTCTACTTCAACCCATTTAAGGGCGCCAGTTTTTATTCCACATCTTCTACACTCAAAAAATCAATTCATTTCACACAAAGTGTTTACACACAATTTAATTTAGTTCATTCAAAGTAAATCAGTTTAGTTGTGTCACCACAATTTAGTTAGTTTAGTTCAAATTCTATATCAGTCAGTATCTATCAAAAGTGATCCAAGGAAGGAACAGTGGTGAACCGGCGACAGGGTCATTGGCAGCCAAGGCTCATTGATGCACGTGGGGAGCAAAGGCTGGCCCGTGTGGTCTGATCAAACAGACGAGCTACTGTAGCTCAAATTGCTCAAGAAGTTAATGCTGGTTCTGATAGAAAGGTGTCAGAATACACAGTGCATCGCAGTTTGTTGTGTATGGAGCAGCATAGCCGCAGACCAGTCAGGGTGCCCATGCTGAGCCCTGTCCACCGCCAAAAGTGCCAACAGTGGGCACGTGAGCATCAGAACTGGATCACGGAGCAATGGAAGAAGGTGGCCTGGTCTGATAAATCACATTTTCTTTTACATCACGTGGATGGCCGGGTGCGTGTACATCAATACCTGGGGAACACATGGCACCAGGATGCACTATGGGAAGAAGGCAAGCCAGTGGAGGCAGTGTGATGCTTTGGGCAATGTTCTGCTGGGAAACCTTGGGTCCTGCCATCCATGTGGATGTTACTTTGACACGTACCACCTACCTAAGCATTGTTGCAGACCATGTACACTCTTTCATGTAAACAGTATTCCCTAGTGGCTGTGGCCTCTTTCAGCAGGATAATGCGCCCTGCCACAAAGCAAAAATGGTTCATGAATGGTTTGAGGAGCACAACAACGAGTTAGCCTCCAAATTCCCCAGATCTCAATCCAATCGAGCATCTGTGGGATGTGCTGAACAAACAAGTCCGATCCATGGAGGCCCCACCTCACAACTTACAGGAATTAAAGGATTTGCTGCTAACATCTTGGTGCCACATACCACAGCACACCTTCAGGGGTCTAGTGGAGTCCATGCCTCGACGGGTCAGGGCTGTTTTGGCAGCAATAGGGGGACCAACACAATATTAGGACGGTGGTCATAATGTTATGCCTGATCGGTGTATATAATGAACAATTAAGAAAAGACTGGAGTCAATACCGACATTAGTATAGTTATTATTCACGTTGTGCCGCAGCTTAAGCACAAGCACAATGGTAACCATAAAATTTAAAAACATTGCAGAAACTGCTCTAAATGTCCAACATAACTGAACATTAAACAGTAACGTGTCTTTTTAAAATAGCGCTTAATCCCTAAATTTATTCTTCTAATGCAGTCCCTTGCAAAGAATGCTGGGAACTACAGATCCACTGCCCAGTTAGTCAACAAAAATAATTCATGTAGCATTAACACAAATTAATTAAGTACACTTCAGTTTCAAATATATTAGGTGGATTAAACACAATGAAATTAAGTTGTGACAAAATGTTCAAAAATCTTTAGCTCAGTTGAATTAATTAAACTGCACAAGAGGCAATAATCTTTTTTTTTTTTTTTTGTCTTTTTTTTTTTTTTTTGAGTGCACCTGCCACAAAGTCTGATCAAATAAATTCCCTCATGGAATGTAAAGTCTTGACATGTGCTCGCTCTGTCTCTGTCTCTCTCTCCCCTATCGTCAAGGCTGTACAGTTGGAAGAGGTCAAACTGACCCCCTCACATCTGCTGTTAGCGAGCACACATATCTGCACACATTCACCCCCATCTGTTGCCAGTCAGATGCACAACCATGTTGAAGACAAATAATACAACTCTGGCAGTGTGTTCCTGATCTGCATCCTACAATAACAACTGCACTGTTCCTCCTGCTGCAATTCTTGCCCCTTTTTCACTCAGCTCCATCTGTATGTCAGCCTTTAGCAAATGCGGTCTAGACAGGCCCAGAATATCTGCAAGCCCTCAAAGCTTTAACCTGGCCAGCTTTAGCTATCTCTGCAAGAGTTATAGATGAACTGGATTTATCAGCACATCTTGACATGGACAAGTCGGTATTATAGGGTTTCCTAGTGTTGAAATGCATATTAGACATTCCAGGCTACATAGGAAAAGATAAACTGTCCAAACAAACCTTCACATTAATGTCAGTTCTGGTAATTTCCCAGTGATCGAGGGCCATACTTAAAGAAAAATGCATTTATGTCTGCCTTGAGAAACAGCCTTTAGATATACAGGATTGGGGGTTGGATTTATGGAAAAAGCAAAAGGGTCCCAAGTTGAGGTGATCATGAAACAGTTTCAGAGGTTGTGTACTAGTCTCGTAAATAGTATGCAAGATTGCATTCAGTGCACTCCACATCATGTAATGTTAAAAACAGTATGCTAAGATGCCCAGATGGTGTACTTTTCCACTGGATCCATGCATGCTTGATTGTATAGCATTACCCACAAGTTGTTGCGATATGGAAGAGGAGTTTGATGGTTCTCTTAAAATCCCCCTGTATATGCAAATTAGTCCCCACCTCCACTCAATCACAGCAGCTTTGACTACCTGATCCACTCGGTCAACTATAGTAAACGCTACACAATGGCAAGTGGAAATACTGGTTTAATTCAGCCATATGTTTGAGCCAGAAACTGATTCAAAAGAAGAAGAGGAAGCGCAAACTATACAGGGTCGTCTACAAGTCGATTAATCCGAATGGTTTTGCATTTTCAAATGTTTGTATGCAGATTTCACACACAAATACTTGTGTACGAATGCTTGGTCAATGAGATTTAATTGGTCAATTAAAAAACAGCTAAATGACTCTTGAAGGGGAAAACTAAAATGAATTTAGGAACATGCTAGCACTTCAAACATGCACAGTATACAACAACGGTTTCTGTGGTATTAAAATGGAATTTTATGACATGGTAATATCTCTCTATACTTGCAAACTGTTTTTCTACATAATCATATATATGCTCTTTTTATCACAAGTGTAGCACATGCTTTCAGTGCCTAGTAAAGTATGCTAATTGAGACATAGCCAGAATGTGTTCTTGGTTATTATGATGTTTGTCTCCATCTTTCCATTGCTCCTGATTTTTCTCTCATTCCCTCTTTCCATCCGTCATTTCACTTGTGATTGTGGTTTGGTTAGTTGTAGGGAAACTAAGTAGCAAAGACAGTTTGTCATAATATTGTATGGGTTTTGAGAAGACATTGGATGGTAATCTGATCTGAGGTGTGAGCTGTACAGACCAATGGAAGGTGAGAAAGATGTCACGCATGGTGTGTGATCCTTCCGCATGTGCAAATACAATAAGTTCAGCCTTCATAGCTTTAGCAGATGTCCTTTAGGGTCAGTAAGCAGCCCACAGGTGATGTGGTTTGCATCGGAGAACACAGAATAACACTATGATCATGTTTTCAAAGTCTTGCCTTGCAGTCTCTCTGTATGAGGCCTACTGTATGTGTTGAGAACATTATGACCACTAAAAATGACTGATTGTTCCTAAAACCTTTGGCAATAGTATGTTACTTTCCTGTTTTCACCATGCTTTTTAATGGACTCCTTTACAAGCGCTCTACAGCCCAGTTGGTTTCATGAGCTGCGAGGACCTCAGCTCGGCTGATTTGACCTGTTATATAGACAGTAGCAGGCACTGTGTTTATCTTAGCAGTCTGCCAGAGTTTCGTTCACATTGTGTCGCCCGCTGATCCATCTTCTTGCTTACAGAAACTGGCAGCTGGGGTGGATCAGTTCGCCTACACCTGCATACAAGACCATCCCATCTGGACCAATCAGCAGTTCTGGGAGGCCACCTTCTACTCTGAGGTGCAAAACCAGATCAGAACGCTTTACCTCACTGCTCCTGAGGACAAGCAACTCATCACTGCCAAGATCAAGGTAAAGTCATGAAGTTGACTTTTTAATTCATCCGTCCGTCCGTCCGTCCATCCATCCATCTGTGTTACAACTGTCCTGATATCATAATGATTCTCATTAATAGGATGAAATTCTTGAAAAGATTACCTTTTCTTAGAAAAAAAAAAATATGTTAAAGAAAATTTTGTTCGCCAAATCCAAGTGCAACCAACATGCTGGAAAAAACACAAAACTGTAGAGCCTCATGATTGTCAAGGCCAATAAATCTCTTAGAATATCCAATAATTTGACACTTTTATGATGTGACAAGGTTAGTTCAGGTTAACTGTTAAATGGTACAAAATGTATTGATATTTATAAATTATAATTAATGATATTTGTAAAAAAATATATATATACGCTGTATAAATATATATATTATTATACAAAAAAAAAATTGATGTTACTGTTAAATTTAAAGTTTTTTTTTTTTTTTTTTTTTTTTTAAACCAACATGAACAAAATAATTTTATATTATTTGGCATATTACAATTTGGCATGTGTTTCAAACTATATTTCTCCTTATCTTAATCTTGGACAATCTTACTCATCACTGACCAACTTAACTGCTGTTTTATGTGATTTATGATTGCAATTATGTTTATAAGCTATAAAAAGATAATTAAAAACTAGAACTCTTATTTGAAGGCTTGTAAACAAAGACTGGTGTGCCTTGTTTATGAATATGTTATGTAGTATCAGTAGCCACGTTTCCATTACCCTTCAAATTGCTCAAATTGCGAATTGAAAATACGGCCAATGGAAACACGTCAATTTCCAACTCCCATATATCGCAAAAAAAAAATGTACGCTCACATGAGGGTGTTTTTCAGGCAATTCGAAAAAGGAATATTTCGCAAAAATATTTTCGCATTTACAGGTCACCTGGCATACGTAAAGGTCGATCATTCTTTAAAGATGGCGCGGTATGTTCGAACAGAAGATGAGATGAGTTCTTTATTAAACTCATAAAAGACTTAAAAAAGAATTACGGGAATACTGGATTCTAAACAACAAAGAAATGCCACAATTTATCAAGACCTTGAAGCAGATATGAGGGAGAAACACCCAGAAACATCTCATACGTGGCCGCTCCCAAGGATAAGGGGCTTTCATGCCATTAATGCTTGGATAACACGCCTACGTCTCTTTAGATTAAAAATAATGGCTAGTGCGGTAGCTGCGATATATGTAAACCTACCAACATCCGTTGCCATGATTTTTGGAATGACTTATCGCAAGAGGAAAAAAATACGTTTTAGTTATATAACGTCGGTTAATGGAAACGCTGTCATTTCGCAATAGTTTTTTTATCGACATTTAGAAAATATCGCAAAAGTTTGGCGCAAATCTGTAATGGAAACACGGCTATTGTAAGTTAGGTTGTCATTCAAGGTTGGTTGGTTTTAACAGAGGTCCATACAAACCCTAGCGAGCATCGACTCTGACACCATTTCAGTAGAAAAGGGATATCATTTAACCCTGGATCCCATCTCTTCATCAGGAACAGAGTACTTTGTCCACAGCAGCCAGTGAGTCAGAACGGACAGCTATGGACCTCGCAGCAGAGCAGTTGCGTGCTTGGCCCAGTCTGAGCAAAGAGAAGCAACAGGAGCTGGTGAAGAACGAGGAGAGTACAGTGTTCAGCCAGGCCATCCACTACGCCAGCCTGATGGTTTACCTGCTCGTACCACTGGACACCAGTAAAAACAAGCTGCTGCGCTCCACCCCTGCAGCTGACTGGGAGAGCGGCAGCAACAGCATCCTCACAAACAGGCAAGAGACCTACTTCTACAGTGCCTCGCAGAATATATTATCTTCTGCTACTTTAAGGGTGTGTTCACACTTGTAGTTTGGTTCTCTTGGCTCTTTTGGTCCAGATCAAAAAAGAAATTGATACATTTAGTCCTTGTTCGCTTAGCATTCACACTGTCATTTTTAAGACCGAACCTATACCAAACAAAAACTAGATGAGTAAAGTTTGATGACAAACTTTGATGTTGGCTTGATAAAGCCAGGTCTGAAAGTTTAAAATAACCTTGAACAGCTTGAAGTTTGAAGGTTTTAAACCGAGAAAGTAGAAAAAATGTTATTAGCATGTTTTAGCATGTTGCTAGCATGATTTAACACATTGGCTGTGTCCGAAATTGCCCCCTATACCCTTAAATAGAGCACTATTTGAGGGGACAGCCATTTGTAGTGGTGTCCGAAACCATAGTGGACGTTATTGAGCGCACTCATTCAATCCCACAATGCACCGCAATAACGAGTGTACAACTGATGTACGCTCAACGGCTAGAAAATACCCATAATGCACTGTGAGATTCGCACGCTGATTTAATTCACGCATCTCGTCAGAAGATGGCGCCCGCAGCTGAATCAATCATCCATCCATTTTCCAAACCACGCTGGTCCAGCGTAATATCATACAGGTATAAATTCCTTTTTAATTGATTATTAAATCGTTTAATTACAGTTTGTACATGCTAGTTTCCATGGCTTCCAGAGTTCAAGATAAATCTTTTCATTACTACTGGAGCTGCCAGTTTGCTATGTTTCAAATGATTATTAAACAGCGAGCAGAAACTATGCAAAAGCGGCAGCCCTTCCGGCGCACTCAGTGACCGAATTCACTCACTCATTTTCATTCACTCCTCTAGTGGGCTATATAAGTGGAGTAATGTAGGGAATAGTACACAGCAATTGTTAACCTGATTAGCATATTGTTAACATGATTAGCAGGCTGCTAGCATGTTGCTAGAATTATTTAACCCGTTGTTGGCATTTTTTAACGTTGCTAACATGATTTAGCATGATGTTTCTAGAATGATTACACTTTGATAACACATTGTTAGCATGAATTAGCATTTTGTTAGCATGTTTTAGCATTTTTGCTAGTATGAATTAACATTTTGTTAACATTTCTAGCGTGTTGCTGGTATGAATTAGTGCATTGCTAGTATGTTGTAACAGGTTGTTAACATGAATTAGCATGCTTTAACACATTTGTTAACATAATTTAAGACATTGCTAGCATTAATTAGCACGTTCCTAGCAGTTTTAGCATGTTGCTCGCATGAATTATGCATGTTTTAGCACATCGCTAGCATGATTTAGCACTTTGCTAGCATGAATTAGCTGAGAACTTGTGAAGAGCTTATAAAATGTGTAAAGGAGTCAAAAAAGAGGCAGGAATCCCTCCGTCACACACAAACAAAGATATGCTGCATAAAGACATCATTTCCAATGCCTGTACCGAACCGTGATGGGCAAAAAACAGGTATGCTTGGGCATTCCGTCCTTTTTAGGGTTGCATCTTGTGACATCATGTCCTGTTTTTGGTTCGTTTACATGTCTTTAGTTAGTGTTGCGTTCAAATTTCATTCAGACCGCACAGGAGTTCGTTTGGAAGCGGACAGAGACCCATCTTTTCAGCGGTCTCGGTCCTCTTGTTTGGTGCACACCAGGGTTCAGATGGCAGCGTTCACACTTATTCAAATGAACCACACTAACAGAGCAATTGCACCAGGGTTCGTTTTAATCAAACCAAACATGCCAAGTGTGAACACACCCTAATATTTTTTTTTCTGCAGTTTTTATATTTCCAAGCACTTAAAATCAAAATAAGTCATTTAATGTGCCATTTTATTATAGAAAAGGCTGTTAAAATAAAAACCAAATATAATAAAACTAAAGTTGCGTATGCTCACTGCACACTCATTTGCCTTACAATTGACCTCAACCTGCAAATGATTAAAATATCTTCCACATTTTCTCCACATAAAATCCCCTCGGTTAATGGATCATTGTGCAAGTTGTGTCTGATGTTGGAGCTAAAGAAAAAAAATGCATAAATTAGGAAATATGTGTTTTTTGTTGCCCAAATCAGGAAGCCAAAATCACTACATTAAACCATCCAGATACTGATTAATAAAGGTCGTCACTCAAAATTCTCTGTGCGATCAAGGAGAACCCACATAGAGGTCAGCGATCATGTATGAAGGAGATACAGAGTCCAGGACAGAGTAAAGATGCAGCAGCCCATATCAGGTGTTTATGAGGATGGAACAAAATAAGCCAAAAGATAATAGTAGCCCATGATAGTAGCGATGTTGGATAATATTTTGTGCTCAAATGAGATCTGAAATCTGAGCAAATTAATGTTTCCCCCAACTCATAAATATGAGAATTTAGCATCATGCTATAGCAATTTGCATTGTTTAAAATTATAATGCATAATATTAAAGAGTTAACTCACCCAAAAATGAAAATTCTGTCATTAATTACTCACCCTCATGTCGTTCCAAACCCGTAAGACTTTCGTTCATCTTCGGAACACAAATTATCTTTTTGATAAAATCTGAGAGCTTTCTGTCCCTCCATTGACAGCTACACAACTAGAACTTTGACCAGTTTTTCTGAAGAGACTTGCTCGCTTTTTATGATGAACAGATTGAATTTAGGCTTTTATTCACACATAAACATTGATCAGCGAACATAAACAGAACCTGCTTGATGCGCAAGAACAAACCTCATTGGTTCTTGCATAAGTTCAAACATACTGCATAGCACACGAGAATGAACCTCATTGTTTCTTGCGGAAGCTCAAACATGCTGCGAAACATGAGAATGAACCTCATTGGTTCTTGCGGAAGCTCAAACGTGCTGCGTAACACGAGAATGAACCTCATTGGTTCTTGCTGAAGCTCAAACGTGCTCCGTAACAAGAGAATGAACCTCATTGGTTCTTACTGAAGCTCAAACGTGCTGCGTAACACGAGAATGAACCTCATTGGTTCTTGCGGAAGCTCAAACGTGCTGCGTAACACGAGAATGAACCTCATTGGTTCTTGCGGAAGCTCAAACGTGCTGCGTAACACGAGAATGAACCTCATTGGTTCTTGCTGAAGCTCAAACGTGCTCCGTAACAAGAGAATGAACCTCATTGGTTCTTACTGAAGCTCAAACGTGCTGCGTAACACGAGAATGAACCTCGTTGGTTCTTGCTGAAGCTCAAACGTGCTGCGTAACACGAGAATGAACCTCATTGGTTCTTGCTGAATCTCAAACGTGCTGTGTAACGAGAATGAACCTCATTGGTTCTTGCTGAAGCTCAAACGTGCTGCGTAACACGAGAATGAACCTCATTGGTTCTTGCTGAAGCTCAAACGTGCTGCGTAACACGAGAATGAACCTCATTGGTTCTTGCGGAAGCTCAAACGTGCTGTGTAACACGAGAATGAACCTCATTGGTTCTTGCTGAAGCTCAAACGTGCTGCATAACACGAGAATGAACCTCATTGGTTCTTGAGGAAGCTCAAACGTGCTCCGTAACAAGAGAATGAACCTCATTGGTTCTTGAGGAAGCTCAAAGGTGCTGTGTAACACGAGAATGAACCTCATTGGTTCTTGAGGAAGCTCAAACGTGCTCCGTAACAAGAGAATGAACCTCATTGGTTCTTGAGGAAGCTCAAACGTGCTGCGTAACATGAGAATGAACCTCATTGGTTCTCGCACGTCATGCGAACATGCTTGAGTTTCTGTTTACCACAACTGATGTGTGAGTTGATGAATGTTTATATGTGAATAAAAGCTTAAATTCAGTCTGTTCATCATATAAAGCGATCGTGTCTCTTCAGACAATTTGGACTAAACCACTCAATTCATATGGATTAGTTTTACGATCTCTTTATGAACTTTTTGAAGCGTCAAAGTGGTAGTTGCGCAGCTGTCAGTGGAGGGACAGAAAGCTCTCAGATTTCATCAAAAAGATCTTCATTTGTGTTCCGAAGATGAACGAAAGTCTTACGGGTTTGGAACGACATGAGGGTGAGTAATTAACGACCCTTTAAGTAAAAATCCCTGGGCTGTGTAAACAGAAATAAAGAGTCCCCCACTTGTGTCCAGCCAGTCAGAAATGCTTTCTGCCTATAGTATAAATCATGTTGTGTGTTCGGATGTTGCTGTCTAATTCAATGTCTGGAGGAAGTTAGCTAAACCACTGAAATTAGTTGGAGCACCTGTAATAGTGGAGTTGAAAACTTGTGGCACTATTTGAAAATTGTTGCACGAGTGTCATTTGACTAACTTGAAGCTAATCTGAGTGGAAAAAGTATTCATTTCAGAGATGATTCTGCTTAAGTTGTCTTATTACATTACATAATCATTTGAAAATAATTCAAATCAGTTTCAGTGCTCTGAAATAAAAATGTCACAGAGAAGCAAAATTTCAATGTGTCATTTGTAGCCCTGTTATGTGAGAGAATTGATTACGGGTCTGAACACTTTTGCAGGTCACTGGTGCTCAAGTCCATCTGGCAAAGATCACTTAAAATGGAAAAGACGTACTGCAGGGGCTGACGGTTGTCCTTTCACCTTGGTTACGAAACACATTCTAGTATAAATAATTGTTTCTTAGGAGAAAATTACAGCTAAATCAGTCAGCGAGCAAAAATGTAAGGAGAAGTAGCCTGGTGTAGGTCCTCAGGAGTCCTATCCAGTTATACACCACATCCTTCTCAGCCCCTCCAGTAGCCCGAGTGCTGCTCTGCTCCGGCAGGAGGATGAAATGAGTTGGCTGTTTGTGGAGGGAGCACTCAGACATAGCCAAGAAAAGATGGAGGGAGAGCAGGAGGGATAGAGCTTTGTAGTAATAATAATAATAATAATATGTGTGAGTTTTGGGAGGCTTCATAATCAAAATGGGTGATTTTCGGCCAAATCCACGTCTCCAGAGTGGATCTTTCCCTCCTCCTATGCTTTTCTCGTCCTCTCAGAAATTTGTCAAGACCAGTAACTGCACACTGAGAGTTTTAAGTGCTTGTCTCAGATGTCACCATTTTTCTTTTTCCTTTTTTTTCCTGTTTAATTAGTGGTTTTTAATAAGGCAAGCAATTCATCTTACTTTTGCTTACATGTAGGATTAGGGAATTGTCTAAATGACTCCCCAAATCATGTCTTTTGTTAAGGTGAGGTATGCTAATATTTTTCTAAGCAATCAGACTTTTCATTTTTACCTGCCAGACAATAAATCCTTTAAGGCAGGGGTTCCCAAACTTTTTTGTCAGCTTAAACCCCTTAGACATAAAATATTTACTTGAAATACCCCCTGAGATTTTAAGTTAAAGGGTTAGTTCACCTAAAAATGAAAATTATCCCATAATTTACTCACCCTCAAGCCATCCTAGCCATTCCCTTACCGGAAGCAAGTGATTATAGTTTATAAAGTTATAAATATGGATATTTTTCTTACACAAATGCATGGCTTCGCTTCAGAAGGCCTTTATTAACCCCCTGGAGCCGTGTGGATTACTTTTATGATGGATGGATGTGCTTTTTTGGGCTTAAAAAAGTGGTAAAAAATGGCCATTATAAAGCTTGGAAGAGCCTGGATATTATTTAATGTAACTCTGATTGTATTCGTCTGAAAGAAGAAAGTCATATACACCTAGGATGGCTTGAGGGTGAGTAAATTATGGGATACTTTACATTTTTGGGTGAACTCACACTTTGATAGTTCATTACAACCCATTTGCATGTTCACGGTTCTCTGATGTCAATGATAATAAAATAAATTATTGTTAACTCTTTAACAGAATTTTCCGTCATTTATGAGACAATGCTTCCCCGCCATTGACAGAATTTTTCCATGTTTTCACTGTCATATGGTAGGGGGCGCTATTACGCATCTTCTGAAAGATTAAAGAATGAGATCAAACAGGCAAAAAAGCGATAAAAGCATTGCTTATGCACGTTGTAGTCTTTTTGTTCAAAATGTTGCTTTTTTTATGAAAATGTTGCTTTTTTGATTAAAAAAAAATAATGCATGAAACTAGAATAAAATGTTTTTTGTTTGTTTGTTTAAAAGCAGAGGCTCTGTTCATTCTTTTGATGTATTGCATGTTCAGATATTCATACAAAACAACAAAATATTCTGGAGGCCATGAAAGTTTTGTGAAATTTATCAAAAATGCTGGTGGTGGCTGGCAATTTTTTTTTAAAAACTCTGACGGGGAAAGAATTAATATTTATATTAATAATAGTTATTATTATTTTTAGTATAAGTATGTTTAAACACTAATTATAAAAATGAAGACAGAAATACATGACTTTTGAAAATTACATTGTGCTGTAAAATAAAAATTAATATGTTAATTATAGTACTGAAATGCAGACTATATATCATTAAATTGCAGCCTTTAATTAATATTTAATAACAGGCTTCGATTTTATAATCGCACTAAACTTTATTGCAATTATTGTGCAGCACCATTTATTTATTTTAATTTTACATTCAAAATAATTAATTATTAGCTTTTCATCAAGTAGAAAAACTGCAGAGGGTTTGTGAACCCACACATGGGAAACTCTGATTTAAGGCACTAGTACATTTAATTTTTCAGCGTCCGCTGCATCTCGCACACAGTTACAATCCTTTCAAAGTATACATCATTGACTGACTGGATGAACGCGTTCGTCGTCACTCATACATTGCTGTTGCCCACGCACAAGTCCGGACACGAGATCGGACAACATGCGGATGCTGTGCATGGACATCAGCGGACTGTGCTGATGACGAAAATTATGTCACACAGATTGCCTGAGAGCGGTAGCGGAACATAGACAAGGGAAGTATTCTTTTGGCTTTTGGAAGAACAAGTGTTTGGGGGGGTTGACTCTTTTGACCCAGAACACCCTTGCAACCAGTTGTACGGCCCACGTTTCTGCAAGAGCAAGCACCGCTCAGATTTTCTTGTTCTACACACCTTAATGAACAGTTGTTCTTCTGCATTTATTTTCCGCCTGAAAAGTCAGGAACTGGTCTTTTTCACCAGTGCAGTCTGCACTAAGCCCAGGAGATATCAGACACTTCCTAACAGTGGTATTTCAGACCAATTGTT
This sequence comes from Coreius guichenoti, assembly GCA_039654105.1. NCBI lineage: Eukaryota > Metazoa > Chordata > Actinopteri > Cypriniformes > Gobionidae > Coreius > Coreius guichenoti. The sequence continues at coordinate 6,310,408 of CM077168.1, forward strand.
TGTAACAGACTAAACAGACATTGAATTGTGATGAGTCGGTAAACGAAAGCAGCAGGATTACATCAAAGCCTCTTTAAATAGCTGTGTGTTATTTTAAGAGTATTGAGAGTGCCATTGATGTCGTTGGATGTTGTGTTAAAGTCTGCAATATAATTAGTGTCATGTAATAAACAGTATTGCAGGGAGTGTGGCCGAGAGCTTTGACACCGAGAGTGGATTCGAAGACTCTGAGACCAGTGACGTCGCCAACTCTGTGGGGAGATTCATCTCTCGTTTCATTGACAAAGTGTGCACAGAGAGTGGAGTGACCCAGGATCATATCAAGAGCCTGCATAGTATGATTCCAGGTAAAACACTGTGTGCAGACATACAGACACAGTCAGTCTAGGGCTCGATACATTGTGACAGCTGTACATGGACATGAACATGTGTAACATTAAGATTTTAGTTTAAAATGCGCATAGGCTAAGTGTATTTTTAAATGCTGTTAGTGCTCACCATTTTCACTAGTTAATTTCAGTAGTTTTTCTTGTGATTTATTATTTCACCAATATTCCTTGTAGTCAAAACTGCATGGACAATTATTATAAAATTAAAAAATGCAATTTAAAGTAGTTTTAGATGGACTTTAGTGTCGCACTATGCGGGACAATTCAAGATATTAAGAAGTATTAAACTGAAATAGTACTGTGACCTGCATCATGGTATTTATCTGTTTGTTCAGGTATTGTGGCAATGCAGATGGAGACTCTAGAGGCGGTTCATAGAGAAAGCAGAAGACTTCCTCCCATTCATAAGGTAAGAACTTGTTCCCCACTGGTGAAAACTATGCAAAGCTTGCATGTCATTTGATTTGCTTTCTTGGTCATAGGGAAGTTGTTCTTCAAATGTTTTGCGGTTTCTTTGATAGCAGTAACTGCTTTGTGCATTATATGCAGACTTGCACATTGAAAACTCCTTTGCCGCCATTCAGCATTGACCTGGAGATTTATTATCAGTGATGTGCAGTGGTGGACAAAGTACACAAATCAAGTACTTGAGTAAAAGTACAGATACCCTAATAAAATATTTCTCCAGTAAACGTATAATTACCTTTACTCATTTTCAATTTTACCTGATTAAAAGTACAAAAATACTTGTTTTTTTATGTACTTTAAAGGGATAGTTTTCCCAAAAATGAAAATTCTGTCATTAATTACTCACCCTGATGTCGCAACTACCACTTTCAAGGCCCAGAAAGTTAGTAAAGACATCATAAAAGTAATCCATGCGACTCCAGTGGTTTAACCTCAATTTAATGAAGCGACACCAGTAATTTGTTTGCGGGAAAAAAAACATAATTTAACAATTTATTTTCAAATAAAAGTCTTATGGGTTTGGATTGTTTGTTGGTCAATGGCGCAGTCGTTTTCAGTTCCTCAAAATAGCAACACACCAACAATGCGCCTGAACACACCTCGTTTTCAGACCAGCACGCCCATGGGTGAACAGATGGGTGTGAGTGCATTTGCTATTTAAACAACGTGGTGCTGGACGTGAAAATGATAACTGCGTCGGGATGAAACTAGCAAAAAAAACTTGCATTGCGCCTGGCGTCATATTGCGCCGGGTGTATGATAGGGCTCCTAATATGCATTGATCTCCAAATAAGCAACATTTTATTTTATTTCCAAACTTATTATACACTATCAAAACATTAAACTGAAATATACTAAAATGTCAATTTAAGTTACTAATAATTCAAGTGTGCAAACAAGTGAAATACCATATAGTATTTTAAAAATTAGGAAAAAAGTCATTTGTCTAGGCCTAGCTAAATAGGTGGCTATAAATACAATACAATGTAGAGACGTCGTATTTTAAGACACTAGTTATGCAAACATACTAGTAAAAAGTATGATTTTCATTTACAATAATCAATACTAAATTTCAGCATTAGTAACATTTTTCGTGCCATCAGTCGTGTGCCAAATTTTGACTCCCTGCCAAATCATTACCCCCCTCGTTGAAGCCGCTACCTGATTGTCTAATCCTAACCCCCCGTCCCCCCAAACCTAATCCTAAACCTACCTACACTGGGGATTCGGGGAGGGAGGGGGGGGTAATAATATGGCATGGTCAGAATTCAGCACATCACTGGTTCTTGGATCATTGAATCAGTAAGTGGTAGACTCAAGAACAGCTGCAATCGGATCAGTCAGATTCACAAATGAATCGTTCAGTGTGATTTGTGCACCAATTCATCAGGTTCTTTGGAAAGAATCACAAATTGGACATCGCTATTGCGTCTCCGGATGGGTGTCGTTTTTTATTCAGACCAAAATAACGAGTAATGATATATTTTGATCAAATGTAGTGTAAAGAGTAAAAAGTATGTTATTTTGCTTTGGCATGTACTTGAAAAATGTACTTAAGTACAGTAATAAAGTAAAAGCACTTTGTCACTGTGATGTGGGAGCTATCCTTATTGTTTCATCCTACCATTGTATTAGTCAAAAAGACAGTCAAAAATTATTGGATTGAATCATTCTAACAAATCCACAACTGAATGAACTCTCTGAATTCTCCAGAGCAGTTAATGAATTAACATCAGACTCACAGGTCAGACTCACTACCTTTCTCTGCACAAAACACTGCCTGGCTTCAATAACGAACTGAAAGTGATGTGTCATGGAGTCAAAAGCTGATTATAAATGGTCACTGGAGAAACAGTTGAGACGCATGATAATATCAGGTGTACACAGGAGTCTGTCTTGTGTGCGGGGCTTCTGGGATGCTTTGGTTGAAGAGGGAATTCTTGGCTGGAAAAAGTCCTGCTGTCTGGACAAAGTTTGTTTTTCGAGACAAAAAGAAACCACAGTAGATTGTTTACTAGTGTGCAAATCCAGGGAAGAAGCTGATGGAGAACCCAACTGGCATCCCCAGTGTGAGGTGGACTGTTCTTCTAATACAGCAGTTTTCCACATAACAAATACTTGCAGTAATTCCCAATTTTTTTTTAAGTCGGCTCCGTTTCAGTTCTTGTTACCCTTCTGAATCCAACTAATGAGCTAGATAATGACACCAGGACAGGGCCTGGACAGAACACGCCGTCTGGACAGTATAAAAACTGATGGCTTGTGTCTCTGGTGGTAAACACACAAGGCTTGAGTGTGATTACTGTGCCTGGAACTAAACCTAATAATTGATGCTTACTCCATCATCAAGAGAATCATTTGTTGTCTGTCAAAAAGCAGACCACAAATACTTGCCTTTTTTGCTGGTGCAAATTGAATAACAGTAGTCTTATATTTCTGTTTAGGTTGTGAATATAATCGTCTCTGTACCAAAGCATGTGCTCATGGTCTTACATTTAATGACAGTAATTTTCTCCAGCCCAAGATCCTGCGGCCTGCCCTGCTGCCTGGAGAGGAGCTGGTGTCCGAGGGGCTACGGGTGGTCTTAGACCCTGATGGTCGAGAGGAGGCTACTGGGGGCCTTCTGGGAGGGCCGCACATCCTGCCAGCAGAGGGAGCCCTCTTCCTCACCACTTACCGTATCGTTTTCAAAGGCACTCCTCATGACCCACTAGGTAACAACACTTATTATGTGGCTAAATTAAATCTGTTTATCATATAAATCGAATGTATCTCTTCACAAGACTTGTATTAAATTTGGATAGTTTTTGGTTACCTGGATTTTCAATGGAAGGAGAGAAACCGCTCAGGTTTCAGTAAAAGTATTAATAATATCTAATAATAATTTTATTATTAACTAAAGATTAACCAAAGTCTTATGGGTTTGGAAGGACATGAGAGTGAGTAAATGATGGCAGAGTATTCATTTTTGGGTGAACTATCCCTTTAACAGAATGCCCAGGCCACTCTTCCAAGTCATCTCAAGACATTCAATAGCTTTGTGTGAGGCAAAAAAAAAGATTTTTTTTTTCTGTTAAAAATTAAACCCTCCGCTGTAGCAGTCTTAAAGGGGCGTGTCTGCTGTGAGACTTCAGTGTAAACGCCCACTGCTGTGATTGGCTAACATCTTTGCATATGAAATAGCTAAGTATTACATGTGGAACTCTCTCTAAAACTTTTAGCACGTTTTTACTAATACAGCTCTCAAGGTTAACTAATCGTGAAAACTGTATATTTAGATCTATGGCATAATATTTAGATTGTGGCATGAAAGGTTGCAGAGATGAGCATTGTAGCCGATCACAGACATGTTGAGCGTCTCGTCATTGCAACTTGTAACGACTCGGCTACATATGATAATAAATTAAATTACCTCAAAAAGGGAATTATGTATTTATATTTACTTATTCATAATTAATCGTAACGTGTTATGATCGAATTATAAATATTTAAAATCACCCAAAAGGGAAATACCTAACCTAGGTATTTGTACAATATATACATAATTAATAACAATGGATTGTAACTAACTATGAATAAATAAATAAATATATATATATATATATATATATATAACCTTTAAAGAATTAATTTCAAATCGACTGATCCGTTCGTCCGACGAACCGACAGTACCTTCTTATCAATTCAAAAAGTTTTATTCTTTCTATCAAATCTTCAGGAAGATTATTCTTCTGGCAGCGAAGAATAACTTTCTGTTCTATTAGAGTATTAATTAAAGTACTCAGCGATACTATATAAAAGCTTATATATAAAATCTGAACATTAAAGTGACTAAGGTTTGTGAGCAGCAACAATGACAATCAAATGTGGATATAATGGTTTAAATAAATTGAACTACGAATACATACGACTAAACCAAGAATACATATATACAGAATAACGAAAAGTAAAGAAAGAAAGAGAGACAGAAAGAGAGACAGAAAGAGAGACAGAAAGAGAGACAGAAAGAGAGAAAGAGAGAAAGAGAGAAAGAAAGAAAGAAAGAAAGAAAGAAAGAAAGAAAGAAAGAAAGAAAGAAAGAAAGATCAAGGAATGGCAAATTCACAAACAGTTAACCTTGAGAGCCAGCAACAAATAAAATCACCTTAAACAGGGGCACATATCTTAAACACATCTACAGATTGATAGTTTATACTTGCATTGGGTTTGGTGCTGAATAAAGCAAGATGCATGTGTTGTCGAGTTTCTCAGAGCATTCGTGAGCTGAAGCTTTCTCTTGATTCTTCTGGAGGTCGTGTTGTCGATCCGCGTGACGTTTGAAGGTGGTTAGCTTGAAGGTGAAGTTTTGCCGGAAAGTGAGGAAAGGAAGTTCGTCTCGTCAGAAGTTAGGAATTGACTGAGCGCTGAGATGGAGTGCGTTACCTGGCCGCCTGGCCAGTGGATGAGTCGCGAAGCATGCGAACTTCAAAAGAGCCAACCAACTCTGGGAGAGACATGTGCTTTGTCTTTTTAAAGACAAACTTGTCCACACCTCTCTTTGGGTAACTTGACCAATCCAGAGTGTGCATTTTGCGCGGGAGAAAGTTCCCTTTGTCTCTGTTTACGACCTACTGCATGTTTTATGATGGTGTCAGAATTGGTACAGTTTTACTCCAAAGGGTGGTAAACATAATATGATGCATCTCATAATCACATACTGTGCACCGTTGCTTAAGAAAAAGAGAGAGGAACATTTAGATATCAAACAAACTGGAAGATATAAAACTGAGATATATTCTTACACATGAAAACAAGCATTTAAATTACCTTAACATAACTCCCACACATCATGACTAGTAGAGTATAACACAGGGAACATGCGTACACACAGGGATATATCATATACATTCTGGAATAGTTTAATTATGAGGTAAATGAAGAGATTGTTTGTGTCTGTGTATTGGAATGGCTTTTCCCCCGTCCAGGCCACTCTGCCTGCGTGGGGATGGGGACATTGCTGATTACGATCTCCTTGAAGTATCCAAAGGATGTTCAAGGGGTTTTCTGCTTAGCATCGGCCAAGCCACAAAAGTGACAACGGAGGCCATTCACCGTAGACTTCTTGGCGCCAGGACCTTAATTTATATGCAAATGTCAACAGGCTAAAAGCTTTCTGAAGCTTAGAGCCGAATCGACTCATCGTGATTCAGTCCAGACACTACAAACTTGATTTCTGCACTCTCATAAATGCTTTCATCATAACTAACAGTGCAAACACAATGTAAATAAGAGATTTTTCAGTCACTGAAAAGAGTTTTCCGTCACTGATGAACTCGCACTGTTTGATTGACAGCTCCAGCGATTGTAAAGGGAGTGTTTCTTTGATCGCTTTCTATATATAATTTAAACACAGTTTAAATAACAGATTATTTTCATCCTACTAAGAGAAACAATGTGAAGTTGACCATTTAGTCACTAGTTTGATTTACTGACACATAGACAAAGAACATCTGACTGTACATGAATCATATCAGAAATCACTGGTCACAGATCAGGCATTAGAATTAACAGTTACGTACATGCTGTCAAATTACTGTCGAGTCCATATCGTAAAAGTCTGTTTGCAAAGCCTGTGCCGAAATTGCGACTGATTTACCAAAGAATCCACAGTGAAATGTACCGAATACAAATAAATAATGCTCAACTGAGACATTCACATTGTTGAAAATAAATAACCACATTCCTAGCATTAGAATCCTTTGGAAGGTAATGTCATTTGTAGTCCATCCTGTATCCCCCTTCTCTCCTCGTCATCTCACTAACACGCCAGTGGGCGGGGCCAAAGTTGTGATGATGAAGTAGGCATTGATTTTCTTCTGCACAGGCGGTCTTTCACCTATATATTATAGATAGGCACATTCCACAATGAGTCGTTCTCTGGGCTTGGTTACAATAAAAGCTGTTTTTGGACTAACAGTAGTTTTCAGTTCTGAAACTTGATATAAACAGGAAACAGGATATTCTTATAGTATGATGACCTTTTATATGTCAAATACTCAAAGAAAATTTGATTTCTCAGTTCATGACCCCTTTAAATATCATATGTGTTTATGCACATTCAAATTTGCTGCCACAAGTTGCAGCACACCAGGTTTAACATCAAACCAAAGTTGGTTCTATATGCACTTGAATCCTTAAATTGAACTCATATGGGTTTGGAACAACAAAGCCTGAAAGAACTTTGTTTGAAAGAGGTTGAAGAGTTTACAGTTCTATATTTAGACAGTTTTGCCTCTGAGAGCTCTTGCTGTATTCATGTGTTTATGTCTCTGTCTGTGTGTGCGCAGTTGGCGAACAGGCTGTGATCAGAAGTTTTCCGGTATCCACTCTAACTAAGGAGAAAAAGATCAGCGTTCAGAACCAGCTACAGCAAAACATGCAGGAGGGTCTTCAGCTGAGATCCGCCTCCTTCCAGGTACTGACACACTGATTTGGAAGCTAGTGAAAGGCTGATTACGCAGGGGATATATTATATTACATAGGGGAGAGTGGGGTAAGATGTGTCAGTGGGTAAGCTGTGTCTACCATTAATTGAAACGTGACCGGTCCTATGGCTCCCTGTCATTAAAAATGTGGCAAGCATTTTTTCTTGTCAAAGTAAATCTAAATGGCAGCTGAGTTGAAAGAAATTTTATATGACATTTATTCAAGTTTAACGATATATCATACATGTTGGTGTACTATCAATTATTTAGTTAAGGATTAACCTTAAAGTCGTCATAAAAACGGAAGTTGCCATTGTCTTTTCTTCCTTATTGTGACGTATATCCAAGTGAAACGGCTTCTCGAACGAGAAAGTAAGATGTGCCATTGGCTTAACAAATAGTAAAAGTAAGCTTTGTCTCTAAATGCACTAAATGCTATTGCAAAATGTTGTTAATATTAATCTTTTTCCTGGTGGGTTTATGAAAATGTGAATGTGCAGCAAAGTTAAAGGGGACCTATTATGCCCCTTTTTACAAGATGTAATATAAATCTCAGGTGTCCCCAGAATGTGCCTGTGAAATTTCAGCTCAAAATACCAGATCATTTATTATACCATGTTGTAAATGCCCATGTTGTAAATTTTTTGTGGAAGGAAAACATGATATTTTCATGCATGTATTTTTAAATGCAAATGAGCTGCTGCTCCCCACCCCGCTTTCCAGAAGAGGGCGGAGCCTGTACAGCTTGTGCCTCGGATACATCTGTTTTGATTATCTCTATCGCGGTCACGTTTACGTGACATTGCAGTTCTTCATCATCATCAACGTTTATTATCTGCATGCGTTTTAAAGCCATATCAGTTTAAACTTCTGATATGGTTTTCTGAGTGCACACATCCGAAGCACGCACACAAAAAGCTGGATGTCAGACGGCGCATCCTGTGAGTATTAAACTAAGTTCTCTTTCACATGTTATTGCGCTTAAACTGTCAAATACACACCCGGGTATGTCAAAAAGACACAAAGTTCACACTGTTCACACTTTGCATAATAGGTCCCCTTTAAGACTTTGAAATGGGATTATGTATTAGTAGTTCATATTTTTATTTGAAATACAAATTGTTACATATTTCCCAATAATTCCATTTAACCCTTGACTTGACACATCTTACCCCTAACATGGGGCAAGTTGTGTCACTGGACTATAGCAGGCATAATGAAATATTAAGGGCCAGATTTGCTTACAGTTTGCGCCAGCGCAAACCCTCTTTTGGCGTTAAAAAACTACTGTCAGGATTTACTAAAGACACGCAGAGAAAAATTAGCGCTGAAAAGGAGTGGACAGGGTTATTTTTGCGGCTGACCTTATTGCATATGCATTTGTAGGAATTTCCCTTTCAGACGCAAAATTTATGGGAGGAGAGTATTTAAAATGAATCATGCAAGGTGATTTACTAAGGTTTGTGCTCGTCAATTTACTGATATACGGTCTATTATTTACCGCCAAAAAAATGCACGTCTTGAACCAGACGCTTACTGGTAGATTGCGCTGGTCATTATGGAAATGGTCCGGCTGCGTCTGTATGCTTTAATTTGCGCGTCATCAGTAAATCACACGCAGAACTTTCCACTCCCATCGGCGCTTTTTTGGAATTTCGCTCTCACGCTAATTTGCCCTGTTTAGTAAATCTGGCCCTAAGTGTATTCATTTTAAGTGGTCAGCTTTCCCTACTTGCTTATATATTGGTTTGAACCTACAACCTCTCTGTAGTGCCTTAAAAAGTCATTCGGATTTCAATGAGCCAGATGCAATCTGTTGTAAAGCACGTTCCTCTTTCAGCAGGGATGTTTGCTGAAGAGGAATGTGCACATTTCAGACTGCTCTCTCTGCTTGACTCATTATCACGAAGTTTCTTCATGGATGAGGACAGAGCAAGAGAAGCACATGTTGTGTTCTTCACTATGCATGGACTATAGGGCCATAAAGATTTTATGGCTCATTCCTATCGTTTTACTAACTTAAGCTATAAAATCAGGCCTTGTATAGAAGGGAGGGTCATGTGTGCTGGTCTGTCCACTTGTGACTGCCAGCAGTCGGTGTCTGGGGTACATTATCAAGCCCTCATTAAGACCTGCAGACCATGCGATCAGGTCAGACCCCTGTGGAACAGAGATAGCAGAGTGCTGAGGGATATGGGGTCACGCAGACAAGCGTTCACGTGGCCAAACCTCCTTTTGGAATGTTCTCCCCAGAAAAGTGGGAAAAGATCTTGTTCCATACTGCTATCCAGCTCAGAGCAGTTCTGCAAGTCATTTCTCTTGCCCCCCAAAATTTCTAATGATTATTTGCAGATTTTCTTGCTTCATGAAGGTGTGGCGGCTCTATCCTAAACTATGAATGCTTTTCACATTCCCAGGTTTCCCAGAAGCGGAAGTCATCATAGTTGAGTAAACTTCTATATTGGTGAAGGGAAACTATAACAAATATAATTTTTGCCTTTCCATTTGCCCCATTGGCAAAATACAAAATCCACAATGGCATTTCTATGACTTTCCAAAAGAGAACAAAATAGAGAGATTGATTACTTTTAGAAGAGAGAAAGATGTCAAATTTGCCATCACTCCCTCCTCAGCTGTTGTATTAGAAACTAGATATACAATGTTAATAACTATGGAAACGCATCATCAGTCCATTGTATATACTCAGTAAATCTGGCCAGTATGGTAGTTGGACAATTTCTGATCATATATCCTGCTTTGTTTTAGTTAATTAAGGTGGCGTTTGACGAGGAGGTGAGCTCAGAGATGGTGGAGATCTTCAGGAAACACCTGCAACGGATCCGCTACCCACCATCCATCTTTAGCACCTTTGCCTTTGCAGCAGGACAGACGGCACCTCAGCTCATATTACCCAAACAGAAAGAGAGGAACACGGGTTTCCGGTCAGTGCAATATACATTTTATAGAGAGGACATAATGTAAATTTAACATTCAGTTCTTTTTACTGCTATTGTTTAGGCTGCAACAAAACCCTTGATATCCTAATAATAAGAACAACATTAAAGTAATACTTTGCCTAGAAATTCTGATACATTATTATTCATTCTGTCATTATTTACTCACCCTCATGTCATTCCAAGCCCATATTTTCTTTCTTCTGTAGAAATGAAATTGAAATTCTCAAGCATTAAAAAGTGTGCATCATAAAGGTAGTCCATACAGCTCTGCATTATATTCCAAGCCTTCAGAAGGCACACAATGAGTGCGTTTACATGCACATTTTTAACCAGATTATGCTTAATAAGCCGACAACGCGTGTGGTCATGTAAGCGCGTTTAAAACCGTTTTCCTTTATCGGCGTACGGTCATAAACGGCTTAATGATAAACCGATCGACAGAGCTAGATTTTTGCCCCATACTCCGATTTCGCCCAGCATGTCAACACATTAACCTGTGTTCTGTCGGCTTATTGAAGTGCGCATGTGTGATATGTGACAGGAAAACGTCCTTATACGGCAGATTTAAGCACATCCATCCACAGCAAGTGTTTCACAGTAGGGGAGGAGAAATATATCGCAAACTTCAAATTTTTTTTGAGCCAAGAAATATAAAATTGTGTGTTTCACTTTATTTTGATGGTCCCGTTAACACATTCTGTTGACTATAAGTAATGTTGCACCTACATGTCTACTAACTCTCATTAGAGTGTTAGTAGAGTTTTAGTAGACTGGTAGGGTTCGGGTTAGAATAAGTTGACATGTAGTTGCAAAGTTACTTACAGTCAACAGAATGTTCAAAAGGGACCCTCAAAATAAAGTGTTACCGACATGTGGTACAGTTGTAGAAACTTGAGAATGAGTCATAAGTGTTTGGAACAACTTTAGGGTGAGTAAATGATGACAAAATTTTGAGTGTACTGTTCCTTTAAATGAAATTCTGTTTCTTGTAGCACACTATCCAAGACCATTGTGAAAGGGGCTAAAAGGGCCGGCAAGATCACAATGGGCCGCCAATCCACCCTGAAGAAAAATGAGAAGGGCAGTCGCATGACGTGGCATGAGGATGATGACATCTCCAGTGAGTATAATTCACAAAGAACAATTTTGCTAACACTTTACAATAAGGTCCCATTAGTTTATTAATGTGTTAACTAACAGTAATACATTTGTTTTATGGTATTAATTAACCTTTGTTAATGTTAGTTAATAAAATACAACTGATCATTATTTTATGCCAGCTTGGGTTCATTAAATAATATTAACAGATATAGAACTTTTAATTTAAAAAATTTATTAGTAAATGTTTAAATAAATGTTAAATAGTTAGTTAATAAAGTTAGTTAAAGTCCCCATAAAATAAAAAATGAGCATGAATGGATTTTAGTATGAATATGTTAGCCTTACTGTTATCAATAAGCTAGTCTGCTCCAAAATGACAAAATTTGCATTTAGAAGATATAAGCATTCAAAACTTACAGTCTGTCACTTCCGCCAATATGGATCAGTGATTTTGATGACATCATGCCACACTTCAGCTTCTCATCAGATTTTCTGTCCAATCAAATGCTCTCTAGAATGTAAAGCGTCCCGCCTCCTACAGTATAATAGATGCTGAAGCTGCGTATGCTTTCCATTGGGGCGAATGAAGTCTGCTCCGATCCAGAGACACAATGGCACAGAGCGGATCATATGCTCGAGAAAAAAAATGTATAAGACCCATTTGAATTCTGCACAAAATGCTATATTTTGAAAGTGCTATGGAGGAGATTAGGAGAAGAAACCGTTAGAGATTAGGAGGAAACTGCGGCTTTACCGAGCTCAACGGCTCTGGCCGAGCTGTGATATAAACTAAATGCTATTGGCTATTTTAAAAAAGGGGAGGAGCTGTTTGATATGTCCCGCCCTGTCTTCCTGTTTCAGCGCAAATTACGTCAACACATTGAATAATGCTGTGCATTTCAAGGCACTTCAGTGGACCTTAACGTTAACAAATGGAACCTAATTGTAAAGTGTTACCAAAATTTGCTGTCATCAGTCATGGCCCGTCACTTGTTTGATGTTGATGTTTCAGTCTCAGATGATGGGGAGCCCCCCTCCAGCAGCACACTGAAGGCCTCAGAGAAGTCCACTATGGAGCAGTTAGTGGAGAGAGCCTGTTTCCGTGACTACCAGAGGATGGGCCTGGGTACCATTAGTGCTAATTCCACACGGTCTAAAAGCGGAGAGCAGTTCCGTGTTACAGCAGTCAACAGGCTCTACTCATTATGTCGCAGGCAAGTAGCAACCCAACACCTAGACTTTGTTCGAAAACCTGGTGAGCAGCCAAGCTGTCTACTGCCAACATAGACAGCAACTCTGCAGAGACGGTGCTCTTCACAAGACTCAACTGACAGTCACACATTTCAATAGTCTGATATTAGCACATGATACTTTAATTTTGGTTGAAATGGTTTAGATTTTTATCAGTACTATTTATAATCAACACAGGGTTCCTACACATTTTCCATTTTAAAATTCCATACTTTTCCAGACTCAAATTTCCAAATCTCTCTCTGTAGACTTTTCAGACCATATTTAACGCAGTTGGTTCTTACAGCATTATATATGTTTTTTACTCAAAGTGACAACATGCGCTTAGATGTCGAGAAGAAACCTTAAACGCTTTAAAACCTACATATATTCACCTGACACATCGGTTTGATACTGCAGTCGTGGTTTGATGTTGCATGTTCACCAAAAAGTAAAGTACAGTTTGATTGAGATGATCGTTTTGTCCTTTATCTGTTGCTGGTTTGTGTGGCACATGCACATTCGTTCAAAAGAGACTCGCTTATAGTAAAGACAAACAGTTTTGCGTATTGAAATTGTGTGCCTTGAATTAATTCAGTTGTGTTCAACAATCACTAAACTTGTGTCACTCTGCTTGTACAATACATTTATTTTTAGAAATTCTTACATTTGTATTTTAGAAAACTGAATAGGGGAAATAGTCTGTAAATACAAATATTTTTCCATACTTATCCAGACCTGGAAATGACTCAGATTCCATACTTTTCCAAACTGCGTAGGAACCCTGTTAACATTTTTCAGCCCATTCTGGGATTGTCATACAGTATCTTCAAAGGGAACATGTGATGCTACCATAGAAATTGGCCAAATCAAGGTATTTTACAAGGCATCATAATTTTGCTGCCTATTATTTGGAATAGCCTTTATATAAGGACAGTCTGTGACACATTAAAATCTGCATGACATGAGAATTCCACCTATTTTAAAATCCAATCACCAACCAATGCAAAGAACCTGCTTTTTACCTTTTCGATAATCCGTGTACATCAAATCAAATCAAATCACCTTTATTTATATAGCGCTTTTTACAATGCCAATTGTTTCAAAGCAGCTTCACAGTGGTAACAGGAAAATAATGCAACAGAATTTGATTCGGCTGTACAGCCGCTCTGGTGAAAGCGGTGATGTCATCCAGCTCATTTCAATTATCATATAGTGTCAATGCGAGCAGATCAGTAATATAGTTGAAATTTAAGTGTCCCCAACTGAGCAAGCCAAAAGCCAAAGGCGACAGTGGCAAGGAACCAAAACTCCTTCAGGGCCAGAATGGAGAAAAAAACCTTGGGAGAAACCAGGCTCAGTCGGGGTGCCAGTTCTCTTCTGGCCGACGAACAAATAGTGTATGATTATGATTCTGGCAACATTACAGGTCAGAAGTCATATTAGATCAATAGATATTCATAGGATTATTCGAAAGATTGGAGTCGTCACGCCGGGGACGGGTTTAATGAGGATGTCGTGTCGATGCGGCATTTACAGGGGGGAGTTTAATTGACACGGCCTCTGCAGACACTTCAGGGATGCGTTCGTCATGTCCAGGCTAAGGTCCACCATCTGATCTGGATACGGCCCGGATCCGGCCAACTGCAGTAAACCTCGGGATAAACAGAGAGACTAACATTAGCGTAGATGCCATTCTTCTTATGATGTAACGAGTACATCACAATACGGAAGAAAAGATCTGTTGATACTCCCACTTCATTGTGACTTTAATCATTGTGACTAGGTGGGTTTTTGGAACAGAGTGCGCTATGAAAAACAATGACAGAAATTGATATACCATTTTTTTAGAAGAAGCAGTTTATTAACTATGACTGCTGAATCATGAGTTCTTTTCTAAATGGTGTGGTTTGCAGTTACCCTGGTCTCCTGGTGGTGCCTCACACCGTGCAGGACAGCAGTCTCCATAAGGTGTCCCGCTGCTACCGGCACAACCGTCTGCCAGTTGTGTGTTGGAAACACCCTCGCACCAAAGCGGTATTACTTCGTTCGGGCGGTTTTCATAGCAAGAGTGTGGTTGGGCTCTTCAAGTCTCAGAACCCTTCCTCAGCAGGTATGTTTGTGCAGTAAAATATGCAGAGTTCACCAAGCAGTCTTCAGGAAGTTTTACAGTGAAACATAACTAAAGGTGTAAATATTTGCTCTTAGACTAGATTATGATTTTGATAAAAGGTTATTCTCAGCCCTAGCCGACATGCCCACAGCCTGTTCACCGACTGTCTAATACATGTTACACACAACACTGGCAAGCACTAATCTTGATTTGATGACTTTCTGATGACTATGCAGCTTTGGTGACTATGATAACAAAAACCCTGTGTTTACAAGATACCAAATTGATGCAAGAAGAACCTGAAATAATCAATGGATTTAACAAAGGTAGCCAGGTTTTTCACAGAAACCTCCACAGCATTAGTTAAATATTTTTCATGGCCGTCTATTATTTTCAGAAAACCCACCACCAAACAGAACATAAAGAAAACAAACTGTGGTGGGTCATTTTTTTAATGTGTGATTCAGAGTCTTCCTGCTGTAGGTGGTTCTTGGCCAGAATAAGCTGCAATGTGGACCAGACCTTTGGCTATTTAGTCCAGTGACTCTTTTTGACTAAAGGCCCCCATTGTCCAGTGCAATATTCAAATGTCTCCCATATTGGTCTCAAAAGATATTTCTGCTGTAATTATGAGAATGCTGCTTGTTTTCAAGCTTTTTTAACAGAAACTGGGATTGTTGATTAGATTAAATTAAATATGATTCTGTATGTTCTTAATAAAAGGGGGGAAAGAAAATATGATTTCTGTTTACATATTGATTTTTGGTTTGTTTTTATTTTTAAATATAATGAAATAATTTTAAGTAAATTTGCTCTCTCCCCCTGGTTGAGAACCACTGGTTTATTCAAAGGTCTGGCTATGTGAGACTAATAAGAAGCTGTCAAGACAGAAACGTCTGTTTTAATGATGCTCTCTTGCTGTTACCAGCTCCGACTTCCTCAGAGACCTCCAGCAGTCTGGAACAGGAGAAATACCTGCAGGCCATCCTCAGCTCCATCCCCATCTACTTCAAACCCAACGGCAGCAACACCCTCACCAACCGTTCCCTCATCGGCTTGTCCCCAGGTACTGCAAAGATATCAGGTGCATCCTCCACTTAACGCCTGATTCTTCCATTTCTTGTGCAGACTTGTTTTTCCCCCTTTTTGTGTTCTTCAAGGCTCTTATCTCCTCCTGGTTTCCTCTTGGTTGCACAAAATGTTATTTATGTTTTGGGCTGATCTCCAAAGGAACTGGAGCACAATTGTATGGTTATGTAAGGAGAGCAGGACATGACGAGGTCACCTCCCATCCATCTTTCTCCTTGCACTCACTGCTCTCCACAGCCGTATTGCAGATGGCTCAGACCACACAGATCCTGCCCCGTCAGCTATGCTGTGTCGCCACCATAATGTTCCATTTATCCCCACCTGCTGGGTAAAAGGCAGCCTACTCTCACCAGTAAATGGCTCATCTTAGTTCTGATGATAGTGTTGCATGGCAGCTTTAAGTCCTCTCAATTCAAAACAGACCTCCAGTCTTGATACTCAGAATGAGATTCAGAAGTGTAGTGGGATTGGTTGCAACGAGACCGGACCCGAATCTGACTGAGCAGTGTTGCGTCCTCAAAACACTTAATGTGTAATAGGACCCTGGAACTGTACTTGTACACTCACTTCATAAAAGCATGCAAGCCACCTCAGCATCCATAAACTAGATGGATCTGTACTAATCTACGTCTTTTATGGCCTGCAGAAGAGGGTTTCAAAGTTGAGTTGAGATGTTTACTAACTAAAAGCATTAATGTGTAATCACACAGATGTTATAAGACGTTGCTACTTGGTTGAATATAGGTTCTGACATTGTGTGACCAAGACATTGGCTACGTTTACATGCAACCAAATAATCCATTAGTAATTGGATTGACGGCTCAATCGGACTGAAAAGCCCTCATGTAAACACCTTCATCAATCCGATTGAGCGCAATCCGAATTAAATTTCGATCGGATTGAAAGGGGTGGTTTATTCCTTTTCTAATCCGATTGAGAGAACATGTAAACACTTGATCGGATTGAAAACCGAAACTGAAAGGACTGCACATGTGCGGTGACGTAGAAATAGCGTAATGACGTATGACACGCGGAACGAGCTGTTCTTCTTGTTGAATAAAGTGTCATAAATGAGTGTCCTGTCATTCTAAAATTATCCTTTCACTTAACGTTTGTGAAGTGGAGCAGGACAATGTCCCACCAGTCCTTGTTTTGGATTCTCATCCACAGGCGACTGGTTTTGGGTGCGGGATGGGCCATTTTTACTGCGTGATAAATATAAGCAGCATGGCAAAACGGTTCATATGCTCATTGTCTCCAAATTATGACCAGAAATGGATAAATATTAAGTCTGCTGTTTAAAACAAATAAAGAACCAATTTAGGAGAATGGGAAACTTAGCATATTTGTACAGTGTGCGCATGTCAAAAAATCAATTCCGATTTGAAGCTTGTGACATGTAAACGGGTCGTTCCTGTTATACAGTGACTTTTCTGTCTCTATGATTTACTTACTCATATTTTCTACAAAACAAGTCGCATATTTATAAGAAATGGCTTAAATTATATATTTAGGTCTTCTTTATCACTTAAAGTACCTGTTCTTAATAATCAAGACATTCTATTCATCAATAATTGTTTTGTTATTGTTTCAAGAATAAAAAAATACTATAATGGCATAAGGGACATATACTATCCAAGAAAAGCTCGTTATTGTTTAACATTTACATTATTAACATTTTGTGATAACTATGTATATGTCTCTAACAGGGTGGAATACCTTCACAACCAGTGTCTGAACAATGAATCTACCCATAATTATCATCTTTTTAGTCCCTGAGCTTGACCAATATGTATTCCTAATAGTTAAACATGTCACTATTTTGGTGGAATGCTAAAAACATGAAAAACATCTAACTTTTTTTTCAAAAATTCTGAAGCCAAAATGTTACTGGATAACAGGAAAGACCCAAACATTCAGAACTATCATTCTGAACTACATTCAGATTCATCAATCATAATGAATTCAGTCTGTTTGAAACAAAAGTTGTGCATGTAAACATAGCCAATGTCTAATGCCAACATCCATTTGTCATAGAACACTGATATCAGCTGACATTAATATTTTCTTATAGTCTTAAGTAAACTTGTTTTTAAATGTAATGTCTTCCAAACGTCTCATGCCAGCATCATATTGACGTGAAACACCAACATTTAGTCATGAGGTTTGGCAACCAAAACCCAACATAATGTTAACATACACACAACACAAAATTATAACATCATTAGATGTTGTTATTTCGTTGCCGTTGGTTTTAAATCATAGAGTTAAGCAACCAAAATCCAACAGCTTATAAACATCTCAGCCAACATCATATTGATGTCAAAAACCAACATTTGGTCATAGTCAATTATAATCATTGCACTTTGATATTTTGTTGGTTTAAAGTTGTGGTAAGTAACCAAATTAACTAACCAAAGTTCAACATCTCTCCGATGTTGGAGGCTGACATCAAACCAACGTTGGATTTTGATTGTCAAGCCGATTTTCATTTTTAACCAAAAGTTTATATCTGTTCAACATTGGAGTCCAACGTCTTTTTGATGTTACACTGACATCCAGTGCCCGCTGGGATGTGTTCTTTTCCAAAACCCAGTGAGCTGCCTACCTAGAAAGCATTTAGACATCATAGCCTTGTTCAAAACATAAAGGCTTTTCCAACAGCAAGTCAAGCAAACGTATGCTGCCAATGGATGAGGCAATCCCAGAATGCATTGCATTGTTGCTTTACCCAGCATTCGTATGTTTTGTGTATTGATATGCTTGTTAAATAAAATTGTGAATGAAGGAGTGATAATTGAGTGACTTAACAGACCTATCAAGAGCATTTCAGCTCAATGTTTGGATCTATTACTGAATGTTAGAATGCTATCTATGTTGTTATTTGACCGTTAGCAGCTAACTAGGGTTTGAAAAGGGCTGTGATGTCTTGTTTGCATGTGATGCATGGTGTGTGATTGTCTATCTTTATCTGTTTAGCAAGTGAAAGAAGGGCATCAAGAATATCAAAGATGGCTCCTGTCCATTTGGACATTTCCTTCACCAATAGCTTCACCAGAGGAGGTGAGTTGGCCTCTATTCTTCATTTCCGTTGACTCTGAGGAGACATTTAGCATGAAACAAATTCCACATCCTTCATCTGATATCTTTAGTTGACTGTCTTCTGTCTTGATATCTCATTATCTGTGTTCTGTCACAGACCACAACTGTCACTCTTCCCACACACATACACACAATCATGCTGCTTTGGCCCGCTCTTTAATTTTTTGCGGTGATGGTTCTGCTGAACTTGCAGATATTTGTTGCCACAATCCTCCAAAGTACAGTGTTTCATAAAATCCAAAAAGCGAGCCATGCAGACACTTAGCCATATTCAGAACGCCCATTGCGAATTATGGTGCAGAAGTATTCCCCTCCTAAGTGAGGTCAATATCTGCAAAGTATCTCTGAATATGATATTGAAGGTGGTATGTAGGTGGAAGTATGAAGGTGTAAGGTCTTCACAAGTATGAAGGTGGAAGGTCTTTGCTGTGATGATGTCTTCATAGAAAGGGTAATAGATTCAATTTAGAGTGGTGGATAGAGACACCGGTACATATTTTCACATCTTCTCCCCGTTACCAATCACTATATATATATATATATATATATATATACCCCAATCAGGCATAGCATTATGACAGGTGAAGTGAATAACACTGATTATCTCCATCACAGCACCTGTTAGTGGGTGGGATATATTAGGCAGCAAGTGCACATTTTGTCCTGTAATTATGTGTTAGAAGCAGGAAAAATGGGGTTTGACAAGGGCCAAATTGTGATGCTAGACGACTGGGTCAGAGCATCTCCAAAACTGCAGCTCTTGTGGGGTGTTCCCGGTCTGCAGTGGTCAGTATCTATCAAAAGTGGTCCAAGGAAGGGACAGTGGTGAACTGGCGACAGGGTCATGGGCGGCCAAGGCTCATTGATGCACATCCGAACAAACAGATGAGCTACTGTAGCTCAAATTGCTCAAGAAGTTAATGCTGGTTCTGATAGATAGGTGTCAGAATACACAGTGCTTCGCAGTTTAGCCGCAGACCAGTCAGGGTGCCCATGCTGACCCCTGTCCACCGCCGAAAACGCCAACAGTGGGCACGTGAGCATCAGAACTGTACCACGGAGCAATGGAAGAATGTGGCCTGGCCTGATGAATCCAAATTCCCCAGATCTCAATCCAATCGAGCATCTGTGGGATGTGCTGAACAAACAAGTCCGATCCATGGAGGCCCCTCCTCGCAACTTACAGGACTTAAAGGATCTGCTATATATATATATATATGTGTGTGTGTATATGTATATAATATATGTGTGTGTGTATATATGTATATGTGTGTATATATATATATATATATATATATATGTGTGTGTGTGTGTGTGTGTGTGTGTGTATATATATATATATGTGTGTGTGTGTATATATATATATATATATATATATGTGTGTATGTGTGTGTGTGTGTCTGTGACAGGTTTTAATGTTAAGTGACATTCAAAAATTAAAGTTCTGTCATTTATTCACACTCGTTTCCTTCCAAGAAAGTCTGAAGAAATAAAATCACAAGATTTTGAAACAACATGAGTGTGGGTAAATGAGGACAGAATATTCAGTCTTGTTTTGAATTTCAAGTCTTAGCATAAATCATTTTATGTCAGGTCATGATGCGTCGAGTTCTTGGAAAAGGGCTCATGATTTTAACAGAGACTGTGTATAAGATACAAGTCTCAGCTGATGGCTCAATGTTGACGCCATGATGTTTCTTGTCATATTTCTCAAAATCTGGGTTATAGATAGCAGCTGCTGCTGAAGACTCATTTCTTTGCTGTTATGCACTGAAATCAGATGGGGCTCTGTCTCACCACAGCCAAATATATTCTAGCAGGTGCAGGCTAAGACATTTCCCATCATGTGCTCTTCACGGAAATGTGGAACTGATTTTTCACTTCCTCATTTTTGGGAACATTATAAATGTATTTATTTTTTTATTAGTGGTGAAAGCATCAACTGGTCTGATTCACGCCGCACCTTGTATGTAGCTAGTGCTACATGATTGATATTCCAAATCTTGTGGCTTCATGGAGAGACATTTACTTTAGAAACTGGAGATTGGGTTCTTTTGACTTGGGCCACCAAGAATACCCTATGAACCGCATAGCAATGCCCTGGCCACCACCCACAACGCCTTTACATTGTTATAGCTAGTTTGTATGGCCAAGCACCACTTGCATTTTCTTCAGAAAATGTAAAAGTCTAGTTTTCCATATATAATTGTCTATTTTTTCATTTTTCTTCATCTCATTGATATAATGTTCCTGTCATTCATGTA
Organism: Coreius guichenoti; assembly: GCA_039654105.1. Lineage (NCBI taxonomy): Eukaryota > Metazoa > Chordata > Actinopteri > Cypriniformes > Gobionidae > Coreius > Coreius guichenoti. The sequence continues at coordinate 6,331,585 of CM077168.1, forward strand.
AACCTTCAGCCATCTTATTGTCTTAATTGATGCCCCATCTTTGCAGTCGTCACATCAGTCTTCAGGTGACCTTAAATAGAGGTCGACCAATATTGTATTTTGCCAATAAGATAAATGATATGGAGCAAAAATGCATATTTTCAATTTAATTGGCACATGGCTTTTATGAAATCCTGTGTGCAGTATATTGCGCAACCAGAAATCCCATTCCCAATAATATCCCAAAAAAAGATGATATTGTGTATAATTACTGTAACCAATAAGAGCTGTAATCAGTGATTGCTCGCCATAAATGTCTAGTGTCAGTCAGAGTTATGCCGGGTACACACTTACACACTACGGGTACAAACTCAATTTTCAGTTGCCGACAGTTTTGTGGAAATCGCCAACAAATGCCAGAAATTGGAGGCAAATCTGTGCTTGTTCACGTGAGTGACAATCGCGTAGTGTGTGTTATCAAAGACGCGATTTGAGAGAAGCGCCATCTGAACATACAAGACAGAACCAATCAATCACAGAGAGAGTTCGCTTCTAACGGTTCGCTCACAGTGCTTGTTCAAACATGGCTATGTTTCCTAAAAGCATCATAAGCATACGATCATAACATAAGACTCACGATGCGTTTGGGAAACAAAGCCCTGAACAATGCTCATCAGATGACAGAGAAGCAATGAGGAGTTATTTCACAATAAAGGAATTGAAAGTGCACACAACCGTTCAAAATGTTGACTTCAGTAAGATTTTTTAAAGGTAATTAATACTTTTATTTAGCAAAGATGCATTAAATTGATCAAAAGTTTAAAAAAAAAAATCAAATCATATCAGAATGATTTCTGAAGGATCATGTGACACTGAAGACTGGAGTAATGATGCTGAAAATTCAGCTTTGCATCACAGAAATAAATTACAGTTTAACATACTGTATATTAAACAGATCGCCTGTTTTAAATTATAATTATATTTCACAATATTACTGTTTTTACTGTATTTTTGATCAAATAAATGCAGCCTTGGTGAGCAAAAGAGACTACTTTCAAAAACATGTTCTATAATTAATTGTTAATAAATCTGTCAGAAAAAAATGAGTTTCAAAAGTTTCACCTTTTGGGGTACAACAGCCTGTCACTAGCAGCTCTTTAAAAAAATTAACAATGATTTTTCTACCTTAACCATACACACGACTATTTATAGGCTTGTCGAGATCACAAATTACAAAATATTTCAGTGGTCATTAAAATGTATTCAGATTTGGCATATTAATGATACATTCACCTCATATATCATGACAACATTGCTCTACCCTAAATGAAAGTACATGTAAGTTCAAGTGCATGCTTTTAAAATGAAAAAGTATCGTTATCGGCGATACTGGCCCTGTATTTACTTGGTATCGGATCAATACCAAATTTTGCAGTATCACCCACACCTACTGTCTGCAACATAGTCCTGCAGTGTGAATCCAGACAGAGCTGTCGGCGATTCTTCCTATTGAAATGTTGTGTAATGTGCACACAACAGCAACTTAATGGTACTCCTGACAGTCGTGTAGTGTGAGAAGAACAGCGATCCGACAACTTTGAAAATCATGTAGTGTGTACCCGGCATTAGCAGAACAGTTCCATAAATTGGTCAACCTCTAATCTTAAATTCCATATGTTAAATAGGCCTTACAGCATTTCTCTCTCCTGTCTGTCTCATAAGCTGAGGTGCTAATGACTGTCCTGTCTGTCTTCAGAGAGGGTGATAGTTGCATGTGTGTGAATTTTGTTTTCTGTTTTTATTTCCTGTTCCTCTGTGCCGCCACCAACACCTGCACCCTTAATCTACCAGTACTCGGGTACAGGGATAAACTATTCACTCACTCAAACCAAAAAGCTTCAGCTAAGGGAAGAATTCACAATCAAGGTATAGTTTCTCTGTTTTACTCATTCTTACTAACCTAATCCATACTTAACTTACTATGCATGTTTTCAACCTCTCTTTGACCTCTTAGCCATACATCCATCATCCATAGTGTCTGAAATTTACACCACATTGAGGTTAGGTTACCAATGACTTTTCTGGTTTGCTGAACTACAGAAGCAGTTGTAGTAGTTTGCACTGGTAGGTCAGTAGTGAGGTTCACTGGTACCTTGTGGTATCAGTGCATTCGCTGATGACAGGTCACTTGAGTCATCACTGAAATGCAGAATTGACCCAGTTTACTAAGTCAGTTAACATCCATGACTCAGTCATTCTCAACTGAACTTTCCAGGATCTTTCCACAAATTTAGGAGAGAAGTCAGTAAAACTATATGATGATGTGCTTCCAAAAGGAACATGTTAGCGTATCTCTCACACACACACACTACAGGTCAAAATTTTTGAATAATTAACATTTTTTTAATCTTTTGGAAAGAAATGTCTTGTGGTCGCCAAGGCTGCATTTATTTGATCAAAAATATAGCAAAAATAGTAATATTGTGAAATATTACTAAAATTTACTTAATTTAATTAACAGTTCCCTTTCATAGGTTCACTCAACGCTGCGAACCGTCGCTATGGGAACACCTTCGGTGTGACGAATGTCTGAAGCCTTTATACCATCACGCCAATTGATTGGCCAGTGACACTTAGCACCGCTCCGAGAATACGTCACGTATGCTTCATATCAGCGTGCTAGGCGTCATATCATCAGATTTCATTCCTTCATGAAGCGGATTCTCTGAGCCCGTTAAAAAGCGAATTTCTCATGTTCATGGCTACCCTTTTCAGAGCAGTTTTTACTCTTCTTAAGCGGACACGATGAGCTGCAACTCTGTAAGAGATGTATCGACCCGTGTGACAGGTTCATCGAAGGAGGAGACACTCATGACAGGTACAGTGGGGAGAGCAAGTATTTGATACACTGCCGATTTTGCAGGTTTGCCCACTTACAAAGCATGTAGAAGTCTGTAATTTTTATCATAGGTACTCTTCAACTGTGAGTGACGGAATCTAAAACAAAAATCCAGAAAATCACATTGTATGATTTTTAAATAATTAATTTGCATTTTATTGCATGACATAAGTATTTGATACATCAGAAAAGCAGAACTTAATATTTGGTACAGAAACCTTTGTTTGCAATTACAGAGATCATACGTTTCCTGTAGTTCTTGACCAGGTTTGCACACACTGCAGCAGGGATTTTGGCCTACTCCTCCATACAGACCTTCTCCAGATCCTTCAGGTTTCGGGGCTGTCGCTGGGCAATACGGACTTTCAGCTCTCTCCAAAGATTTTCTGTTGGGTTCAGGTCTGGAGACTGGCTAGGCCACTCCAGGACCTTGAGATGCTTCTTACGGAGCCACTCCTTAGTTGCCCTGGCTGTGTGTTTCGGGTCGTTGTCATGCTGGAAGACCCAGCCACGACCCATCTTCAATGCTCTTACTGAGGGAAGGAGGTTGTTGGCCAAGATCTCGCGATACATGGCCCCATCCATCCTCCCCTCAATACGGTGCAGTCGTCCTGTCCCCTTTGCAGAAAAGCATCCCCAAAGAATGATGTTTCTACCTCCATGCTTCACGGTTGGGATGGTGTTCTTGGGGTTGTACTCGTCCTTCTTCTTCCTCCAAACACGGCGAGTGGAGTTTAGACCAAAAAGCTCTATTTTTGTCTCATCAGACCACATGACCTTCTCCCATTCCTCCTCTGGATCATCCAGATGGTCATTGGCAAACTTCAGACGGGCCTGGACATGCGCTGGCTTGAGCAGGGAGACCCTGCGTGCACTGCAGGATTTTAATCCATGACGGCGTAATGTGTTACTAATGGTTTTCTTTGAGACTGTGGTCCCAGCTCTCTTCAGGTCATTGACCAGGTCCTGCCGTGTAGTTCTGGGCTGATCCCTCACCTTCCTCATGATCATTGATGCCCCACGAGGTGAGATCTTGCATGGTGCCCCAGACCGAGGGAGATTGACCGTCATCTTGAACTTCTTCCATTTTCTAATAATTGCGCCAACAGTTGTTGCCTTCTCACCAAGCTGCTTGCCTATTGTCCTGTAGCCCATCCCAGCCTTGTGCAGGTCTACAATTTTATCCCTGATGTCCTTACACAGCTCTCTGGTCTTGGCCATTGTGGAGAGGTTGGAGTCTGTTTGATTGAGTGTGTGGACAGGTGTCTTTTATACAGGTAACGAGTTCAAACAGGTGCAGTTAATACAGGTAATGAGTGGAGAACAGGAGGGCTTCTTTAAGAAAAACGAACAGGTCTGTGAGAGCCGGAATTCTTACTGGTTGGTAGGTGATCAAATACTTATGTCATGCAATAAAATGCAAATTAATTATTTAAAAATTATACAATGTGATTTTCTGGATTTTTGTTTTAGATTCCGTCTCTCACAGTTGAAGTGTACCTATGATAAAAATTACAGACCTCTACATGCTTTGTAAGTAGGAAAACCTGAAAAATCTGCAGTGTATCAAATACTTGTTCTCCCCACTGTATGTGCTATGTTTAGGCATTCAGCATGCTCAGGCCAAGCTTACGGCCTATCTGACTGTCGACACTGCGATAGCCTGCGTCTGAAAGTGTGCGTTCGACTCGCCGCCTTTAACGAAAGCGCTCGTCTAACCCCCGCCTCTCCGTTTCTGCGGCTGCCGAGGCACCGCACGAGATGGACGCTTGGGGTGACGTCGGCGAGCCGGAGCACATGTAGAGTGAGCAGACGGGTATCATCCTTTCTCTCTCTCTCCCCCGGTCGCGTCCGCACGTTCGAAACCGTGACAGCGACAACCCTGTTTTATTCGTCCATGACGAAATACGGCCTACCCCAGAAGCTCGTGATTCGATTTCTTTGGCCGTGGTCTTTTTGATATGATGTAAGAAAGGCCGCTTGTCTAACCCCCGCCTCTCCGTTTCTGCGTATGCCGAGGCACCGTACGAGATGGACGCTTGGGGTGACATCGGCGAGCCGGAGCACATGGAGAGTGAGCAGACGGATATCCCCTTTTCTCTCCTCTCCTGCCTGTGCAAATTCAGGCCCAGTTGAAGCTGGACGATCGATCCCGTAGGCCTCTACCCTTCTTCCAAGACCTCCACCACGAGGTCTCGAAGTCTTGGAAGCAGCCATTTTCGGCGCGGATTTTGCCACTGTTTCTAATATGGTGGATCAGGTTACGCGATGATGCCGGCCGTTGAAGAGACTCTCGCGGCCCATCTCACGCCGACTTCGGCTTCATCGTGGAAGTCACGCCCCCTGCTGCCTTCCAAATCGTGTAGGATTATTACTTCTATTGTTACGCCCCCATTTTCTAATGACGAAAAGTCTATTTGGAGAGTCTGTGACTACTGTGGTCGAAGAGTCTGCCGTGTTTTGTTAACTCATCCCACATAGGTCCAGGGAGGTTGAACGGTAACCACCTCCGGCTCATTCGCGCTCATCTTCTCTTCAGCACTCCCGTGAGGTACAGCAAGGCGAACCATCGCCTATGGAACCCCCTCGCAGAGACTGGGGTCCTAGGACTCGCCCACCAGTTCGCCCGCGACAGCACAGACAATTGACCTGAGCTCGACGGCCAAGGCCTCTCGTTCTCAGGCCCCCAAGCACTGTTCCTGAATCTTTCGCTTGTCCTCAGAGGCCAGGCCCTCCATTGGAGAGTTTGGACGAACCATGCAAGCGTATTCGCCTCTCTCACTATGGCCTCTTGGCTCCTGCCTTAACTGTTCCTCCGATAAGTGCGCCTCAGGCGGTTTTAGGTTGGGCCCCATCGACAAGCACGGTCTCAGATACTCCGCGCGTCCTAGCCTTCGAAGTTCAGGAGAAAGCCCTAGGGTCACGTGCGCGTGGCCCGTTTATGACTGCGTTTGAACCCCCCCAATGCTGGGGGGCCAGCCCGATCAGGCAGTCGGACAGTCCCCTGTATTAGAGGTCTCCGCCACTCTTGTGCCTCGGGGCTCTATACAGGTAGACCACCTTATGACAGAAAGCTCATTAGCTCCACATGTGCCTCCTGTTTCCGCAGATGCCAGAGGTTTTCTGCAGTTAGGAAATGTATTGGCGCCCACAGTACAGCAGGTGCCAAAACAGAGCGGTTAACACTCCTAGCGGAGCACTGGGCCGCGTGGTAACGCCTGCCCGAAGTCTCGCAAATGGGTGTTACGTACTATATGCCACCATCTACTCCATCCAATTCCGCAAAGGCCCACTTCTTTCCAGCGGTGCTCTTCCCATGATGGTGCGTCCTTGGGAGGCCCCGGCTTTGAGACTGGAAATTGTGTCTCTCTTAGAGAAAGGGGCTATAGAAGAGATACCCCCCACTCAGGCAGAGGCAGGCTTCTATAGCTGTTATTTTGTTGTGCCCAAAAAGGATGGTGGATTACATCCGATTTGGACTTGCGTCGCTTAAATCTTGCGCTCCGAGTGAGCAAATTCAAAATGCTGACGTTGAAGTCCATTCTGTCTCAGGTTCGAACCGGAGATTGGTTTGTGACCATCGATCTAAAGGATGTGTACTTCCACATCGTCAAGAGACACAGGAAGTTCCTCAGGTTTGCTTTCGAGGGCAAAGCTTACCGATACTGTGTCCTTCCATTCGGACTAACCTTAGCTCCTCGGACATTTACGAAATGTATGGATTCTGCTCTGGCCCCATTGCGGCTCCAGGGCGTCCGGATCTCGAACTACCAGGACGATTGGCTGATATTAGCTCAGTCCCAGGAATTGGCAATAGTTCATCGAGACTTAGTTCTCTACCATTTGAGGAGCCTAGGTTTACGCATAACCTTCAGAAGAGTGTTTTGCTGCCAAGTCAGCAGACAACTTTCCTGGATGTGGATCTAGATTCTGGCGTGATACGGGCACGATTGTCTCCCTCACGCATTCAGTCACTACAAGACTAACACTGTTAATGAGGCCAGCAGGGGGTGCTCACCCTGTGGTCTGTGTGTGTCCTAACACCCCAGTATAGTGATGGGGACACTATACTGTAACAAGCACCGTCCTTCGGATGAGACGTTAAACCGAGGTCCTGACTCTCTGTGGTCATTAAAAATCCCAGAATGTCCTTCGATAAAGAGTAGGGGTGTAACCCCGGCATCCTGGCCAAATTTGCCCATTGGCCCCTGTCCATCATGGCCTCCTAATCATCCCTATATACTGATAGGCTTCATCACTCTGTCTCCTCTCCACCAATAAGCTGGTGTGTGGTGGGCGTTCTGGCGCAATATGGCTGCCGTCGCATCATCCAGGTGGATGCTGCACATTGGTGGTGGTTGAGGAGATTCCCCCCTTCTATATGTAAAGCGCTTTGAGTGTCTAGAAAAGCGCTATATAAATGTAACAAATTAAGACTGTCATTTTAAGACAGGTCGTCTAGTCTACGTTGATCTATGCTACAGACTGATGGGCCTTATGGCAGCAGCATCCCCTGTAGTTCAGTTGGGCCTGCTCCACATGAGACCATTCCAATGGTGGGTCAAGAGTCAAGGGATCTCACCTCATTGCGGACGTGCTGTCATTGCACATCGTGTGCATCGTACATCGTGGTTGGCACATAAATTGTTTGGAGTTGCTAGCAGTGTCCTGGCACTCAAACGGTTCTTACCCCATCTGTAGGGGTGTCATGTATTGTCATGTCACCCCTTGTGAAGGGGTGTCATGACATACATGTATGTCATGTATTTGTCAGGCCCATACATGGCCCAGGACCAGTCTTTTTGCCTTACACCGATTCGCTTGCTCTCAGCGGTGCTGCTCAGAGTGCGAATGGACAAGTAAGACACCTGTTGTTGGTGGCCCCTCGCTGGCCCACTCAGATTTGGGTTTCAGACCTGGTCAGTCTGTTAGTTGGCCCTCCGTGGGAGGTTCCCCTCAGTCCAGACCTGCTGACTCAAGCTCAGGGTATGATCCGGCACTCCCGTTCGGACTTTTGGAAGTTGTGGGTGTGGCCCCTGAGTGGGGCGCGTTAAGGTGTTCTGGTCTCTCGGCTGAGATTACAGATACTTTTCTTCACTCGAGAGCCCCCTCCACGAGGCGTCTTTATGCCTTTAAGTGGAAGTTGTGTAGACAACGTAACCTAGACCCAGTTCATTGCCCTATTGGTTCAATACTGGAGTTCTTACAAGTTGTTTTTCGGCAGGGGTGGCTCCGGCCATTCTGAAGGTCTATGTGGCAGCTATATCTGCCGAGCATATACAGATGGAGGGTGCTTCTGTTGACGTTACTGGTCTCTCGTTTTCTGTAAGGGACGAGGTGGCTTAGGCTTTTCTGCCCTGCCCGAGTTCCCTCATGGGATCTTCTGTCGTCCTAGAGGGACTAACAGGTGACCCTTTTGAGCCATTGGAGTTGGTCTGTCCTCTCTTTGAGGATAGGGGATCTGTAGGCTTTTTCTATCAGTCCTTTTTGTATGGACTTTGTAACAGGGCTGGTTAAAGTCTTGTTGCGACCAAGGCCAGGTTATGTTCCCAAGGTCGCTTCGACCCCCTTTCGTTCCCAGCAAGTGGTCTTGGAGGCTTTTTCCCCTCCTGGCGCAGAGATTGGGAGCGATGTGCGACCCCTTGGTCTTTGCCCGGGGCAGCCATTGAAGATCTATATCGACCGTACATCCCAGTGGCGTAGATCGGAACAATTATTTGTGTGTTTGGCAGTAAAAGCAAGGAGCTGCCGTCACCAAGCAAAGAATGTCTCATTGGGTGATTGAGGCTGTTTCTGCGGCCAATGAGGCGCGTGGCTTCACTTCGCCTCTAGGTGTACACGCTCATTCAACTAGAGGAATGGCGTTTTCTCAGGCTCTCTTTAAGGGCTCTTCTTTGGAGGATATTTGTGTTGTGGCAGGCTGGTCCTCTCCTAACACCTTTGTTAAGTTCTACGGTCTGGACGTGAAGATGGCTCCTGGCTCCCAGGTTATCTGCTTGAGCGGACGCTTTCCACTGTCTCCCAGCTACTCTCAGTTATGGTATATCGTTCCCATAGCGACGGTTCGCAGCGTTGAGTGAACCTATGAAAGGGAACGTCTCGGTTACATATGTAACCTTGGTTCCCTGAGTAGGGAACGAGACGCTGCGATTCCGGCCATTCCCCTATCTTCGAGTAGTAGCTTCCTTCGTCTTGAAAATCTGATGATATGACGCCTAGCACGCTGATATGAAGCATACGTGACGTATTCTCGGGGCGGTGCTAAGCGTCACTGGCCAATCAACTGGCGTGATGGTATAAGGGCTTCAGACATTCGTCACACCGAAGGTGTTCCCATAGCGACGGTTCGCAGCGTCTCGTTCCCTACTCAGGGAACCAAGGTTACATACGTAACCGAGACGTTTTTATTTTTTAATATATTAAAATGTAATTTATTCCTGTGGTGCAAAGCTGAATTTTCAGCATCGTTACTGCAGTCTTCAGTGTCACATGATCTTTCAGAAATCATTCTAATATGCTGATTTGCTGCTCACGAAACATTTCTTTGAAATGTCTTTCATTAATGTTGAAACCCGTTTTTGCTGCTTAATATTTATGTGGAAACTGATACACTAGCATTTAAATGTTTGAGGTAACATTTAAAAGAAAAAATACTTTTATTCAGCAAGGACGCATTAAATTGATTAAATAAATTTATAATGTTACAAGGATTTATATTTCAAATAAATTCTGTTCGTTTGAACTTTCTATTCATCAAAGAATCCTGAAAATACTTTTCACAAAAACATTAAGCAGCAAAACCTGTTTTCAACATTGATAATATCAAGAATGATTATTAATAATTAACTACATTCATCTCCAGTAATAATTGATGATAGTTGAGCAACAAGCCAGCATATTAGACACTTCTTTAAAAGACATTACAAAATCATAATTATTCCAAACTTTTGACCAGTTTATGTATTGGGGTGCCAATATACATATACATTTGACTTCAACATTCTTACATGTTTATGTAAGATTTTGCCTAATTTGATTATGGTTTTAAGCTACCAATAAAAATATAGTACTCTCAGCTCCGTTTAGCACATCAGTAGATTCCGTCTTATTCTTGTTAGTTACGCTGGTTTGTTTTTATTACGTGCCTAACCTGTGTTCGTATCTGTTGTATCCCTTCTCTCTGAAAGGTGTGTGGGCTAGTCTGCGTTCTAGCAGCAGATTCACCCCCGCTGCTGCCGACGTGGGCGCGCGGTTGGCTAGCAAGGATCTGGCGCCTCCTACTGGCATTGAGAACCTCCAGGCCCACCTCCTCAAGCATCAAGCCGCTCTCTACATCTTTGGTGAAAAGTCTCACTTCAGGGTAAAGGTGGTACACTTACTATCGGTGCTTAGCGAGAAGAAGCTAAGGATTGGATGCTGACCTTGTGTGATGAACCTTAGCAATTTTACAAGAAAGGAAGCCAAAAGAAGTGTTCATTTCTAAAATGCTTTTTCATTTCTTTGTTGAAGTGTCCCAGGTCATATCATTCTGCAATACTTGGACAGTGTTGTCCCCAGTGCATAATACATTTAAGACTAGATAAGGACCTCTTAATAGGGATTTATAAAAGCCCTGATTTATCGACACAATTTGTCTGTTTTGGCTAAAATTATATTGCATTTGGATGCCTGAAGGAACTTTGTGCTGCTTTTTACCTTATTGATAATGTGTTTCTTTAACATTCAGTGTAAAAATGAAGATTAATAGCTGGAATAAATTAGCAGAGTGGTTAACAGTTAAGTAAACTCTAAGTTATTTGGCTGGTCCTGTTTAGTGCATAAACTGTCTGTTTTGAATTTTAGTTGATGCCTGTGAAGTGGAAATTTAATTTCATCCATATTAGTAAAATAGTTGGTTTGCTCAAATTTATGGTTTTGGATAGAATATAATAGCTTTTTTAATATACAAATTTGTGACTTTGTTCTGGAAATAAGCAAAACTTTTACACAACTTTCTACCCAGAGGTATAATCCAAATGTTTGTTTCTATGCTCTGATTTTTTCCAGAAAGTAAAGTAAACAAAACAAAATTAAAAGTTTGTGCCAAATGCTTTTTCATGGCAGGGCTTAAAACTGGACTCAGCACTGAACTGTGAACTGGTGCCAGTTGAGTTTGCAGACACCAGACAGGTGAAGGGCTCCTTCAAGAAGCTTCTGAGGGCATGTGCACCCAGTTCCATGTCCTCAGACACAGAGGACTCGTTCCTTAAGGCTCTGGAGGAGAGCGAATGGATGCTGCAGGTTAGCATGACTTCTTAACACACATTAAAAACCCTGTACTGTATTAAAACTACCCCTGCACCTTCACCTCATTGTGACTCAGAGTGGCCTATATCTTACAAATCCACCAGCAGCAATGTGAGAAAACCAGAGGCACATTGGCCTGTGTGACTTTGACCCTGTTGGTAATTCCTTCCTCTAAAATAGACACCCCTGGGAAACTATACAACACAAAGATGGGAAAACTGCATGACACAATTAAAGCAAAACAAAGTTGCTTACCACACTGAAAGCCATGCACTCACAAACCCCTTTGGCCTTACGTTCCACTGTGTCTCAGACACTAAAACAATATTATCTGTAAAGATTCTTGCCAAGACACTCAGAGAGCTCTTAGTCAGCAGTGCACATTACAATAAATGTACAGGAATTGCTAAACTTAGAATGTGTTGTTTTGTCCTCTGTGTGTTTGTGTTCAACAGCTACACAAGCTGCTGCAGCTGGCTCTGGTTGTGGTGGAGTTGCTGGACAGTGGATCATCTGTACTAGTTAGTCTTGAGGATGGCTGGGACATCACTACTCAGGTGAGTATCATCTCACACATGTTCTAAAGCAGTGGTTCCCAAAGTGGTGGGCGTGTTTTGGTGGGCCCGGAGTTATAAAAAGGGGGGTGTGGCAAGGCTAAGCCTGTTCCACAACAGTCTGTGCACTGTCCGTGTGATGTAATTTCCGTCATCAGCGGGGTCCGCGTACGGTGCATGTACAACAGCGCATGTGCGATTGACTTGAGCACTTAAAAACAAAGTCCACTAGATCTATCTATCTAGTCCACTATCTTTCCCCAATCATGGCCAAAGAAGTATACTTTGAAAGGCTCGAGCGCTTGACTGTGCGCGAGACTGAGCGGAACGCAGAAAATGAAGTAAACCCGGGCCTGTGTAGTCAGCAGAATGTTATGCAAAAGAAAGCTCTTCAGGGTGATGCACGACCCCACTGCGAAATGATCCTGCTTATTATGAGGGTACTTTCCACACAAGTAAATAACTGAACACAAAATATTAATTTAACATTTTATTACCTGCTTGAGCGGTCTGTTATCAGTTAGCTAGGCGTGTAACAATTCACTCGTTTGCTCGGTGCATCGATTTTTGAATCGTGAATCGTTGATTTTGGTCAATAATCGATTTAAAACGATAAGAATCAAATTCTTTTTGATAGCGTTTCGATAGCGATTCAGTGCTTTAAAATATATATACATTAAATTACTTTATGCGCAAATTCATATACGTTGTGCGCCGTCATTCACGCCCTCACAGCTCTCTTTCACAGGTACGCGCTGCACTCTTTACCGCCTTTCACTGGATTGCGCTCGCACTCCGTCCTTAGCCCTTATTGACACATTTTTGAGCAGCCCATGTTTGAGCTCTCCTCAGGACTGCCACTGCTATTCACATGAGCAGATGACAGCTCTCTGTCGAGACAGAAATCGTGCTGAGTCAAACCACTCAAGCCATTCATAAAGCTGCCAAGTCATTGCGTGGTCACTACTGTTGAAATAAAATCCTTTCAATGCGTGGAAAGGTCACCGTTATTTTATATAAAATAAAATAAAATACTGAAGTTTTACAGAAATGGGTCATACCATTCACATTACCTGAGCAGTTAAAGTAAAACCCTGCTTATTCAAGGATACACATTTATGGCATGGACGGAGCAAACACATAATGTAAGTGTCTAAAATGCATATGCACAGTTCCGATGAATGATAAATGAAATTTAACTTAATGTCGTTAAACTGAATGTACGAAGGAAACTGCTGAAATAACTACAACATTAACAACACTGAAATAAAAGCATGCGGTTTATCTATCAATCAGATGCCCTTTAAAGTTGCATTCGTTACTATAGCAACAGTAGACACACGGCGCGTTTTCTTTCAGAATCATCATAAGGAAAAATGTTCTGTGTAAAGAGAACAGAGGGATTTTCTTACTATTCCGTGAAGAAAAGTTAGTTTAGGATTAGTTGGGAAAGTGCATGATATTCTGGGGTAGTCTCCATGGAAGCATTGTATGTTTAATGTAGACACGGCGAAAAGACAAGAAAATATGACGAGGCATATCTCCCCCTCGGATTCACCAGTACAATGGTGGGGTAATGAAGAGAGACCAGTACCGTTGCAAGGGCTGTGCCAAGTGCGCGACCACACAGGGCCTCGTGCAAAGTAAAGTGACAGCTTGATGTAAAAGCCAATAGTTAAAGTTTATGTTTTTGTCCTTCAAAATACTATAATAGCTAAAAGACATAGCTAAAAATGTGTATCATGATGCTGTATTATTCTGCTTGTTAAAAATGTATTATGCAGTAACTTACAATATTTCTCTTTGCGTGAGACTGTGCGTGTGACAGTGATTCATGTGCATACTTGTCAGTCAGCGGGCATCGCACGTCAAGTTCGTAGAGAGCTTTATTCAGTCCATTCAAATTCTGTTTTTGGCTGCCTCTGAAATGGGTTAAACCATAGATATTAGGCTACCTAAGAAGTTCAAGTAAATAGGCTGCGCTAGAAATCTGCGCTCATTGAAGGATGTGCATTTATTGCATGGACGGAGAAAGCCTGCATTTCATCTGACGGTACGCACAAAAGGTTTTTTTATTTAACACTATAAAGTTAAATAACCATATAGCCTAACTATTACGCACCTTTCGGAGCATCAGTGCCGCAGAACGAGTAAAGCCTACTCTATCTCTAGACGTTTTAAACGTTTTTAAATATGAAAACTGCAAAAAAGCAACGAAATTGCCCCTTGCGACGGGCCTGAGAGAGACTATAGTGTGTTGTGTGCCTCAAAATATTAGCTTCTGACAGTATGAAGCCGAACAAGTTAAGACTTCACATCGTGAACACAAAGAGAAGCCCATTGAGGTTGAGGAGTTGTAGTACTGTATTAATTACAAAGTTTCAGATAAATCCTATAGGGTTTTGCAAGCAAGTTCATGTCTAAAAGGGTTTTTTAGGGGGGTTGGGGTTCTTGCCTTGTCTTTGACTTTGACTTTTATCTGATTCAAATTCCATTATCTTTCACTGTTCAAAAAAAACAACTAATTTAAAGGTAGTGCCACCCCAAACCAAAAATTGACATGTCAGTCTGCTTAAACAAAAAGAGCAATGGGAATGTCAACCTACAAATGCCTTATAGTTGTCTTTAAACTAGGATAGGAGAACATATTTTAAAATCAAAAAACAGATTTTCAATTGAAACTTGATGTTTAAGGATGCAGCAGAGGCACTTTTCTAGTCACAGCTCATATTTTCCATGCCCACTTACTGTAATTGAGTAGTTTTTCTGTGTACTTCTACTTTAAGTAGTTTTAAAAATCTGTAAATTTACTTTTACTTAAGTATGTTTTGTTTGAAGTATTGTACTTCGCTACATTTGAAACCATATCCGTTACTGAGTAAAAATAAATAATACAATACAAATAATAATGCATTGAATTGAAGGGCGGGAGAACAAACGCGCAAAAATAAAAAGATGGAGACGGACAAGACAGATGTCACTGATGCAGACCTAGCTGAAAGCGAAACGCCGTCGTGAACACTAGTATGGAAATACTTTGGATATAGAAAAATCCAAAAATTTACGTATGGTTTTCCTGTTCGGGAACACCATCCCTCTGTGGCAATAAAGGTATGTTTATAACTTAAGACCGAATGATTTCTGTGATGCAGAGGGAATCCCGGAATCCAGTCATGAAAACTGAATTTACAGTATAACGCAGATGTCATGTAAAACATGCAAACTGATGGATGAATGAATAAATCGAAAGTAGAGCTGTACAATATCAAATTGCGACATGGTCTGTGAATATTAAAGTGCAAAACACATGATGAATATAAATATATGATCTGCATGTTCTGTCTCTGTGTGAATGAGCAGCGCCGTTTCGTCTACTACATACTCAAGTACGGGTGTTTTTAACATCTCACAAACCATATTTGGACATGAACACATGAACATATCCAGAGCTGATCTGAGAGAACCCCTAATGAGCATTTTCATCATTTTATTTGAATAAAAACCATTGTCAAATACACTTCACCACTTCAGACTAGGTCTTCACTACATCCCGTCAAAATAAAAGTTTGGTTTAACTAGAAGAAATTATGACAGAAATATATTACTATTGTAGGCCTACAATATAATGTTGTTATTATTATTATTTTGACAAGTACAACAATAATAATACATCAATTAAATATTATTTAAGAATATATATTTTTAATCCATGGTTCAATTTAGTAAATCTGTTTTGCAGCACTTTGCAAAAAAATAAAAGATAAAAGTTTGTTACTTTTTTACGATTACCACCGTTTTTGGTAATATATTTGTATTAAATCATAAAAAGAAAAATTTCATAGGACTGTTATTCTTAAACATTTTAATAAATTAATGATAAAAATAAGTTGTTAAAGGGATAGTTCACCCAAAAATGAAAATTAGCCCATGATTTACTCACCTTCAAGTCATCCTAGGCGTATATGACTTTCTTCTTTCAGACGAATAAAATCGGAGTTATATTAAAAAAGTCCTGGCTAATACAAGCTTTATAATGGCAGTGAATTGTTGCCTCGTTTATGAAGTCCATAAAAGTGCATCTATCCATCATATAACTGCTACACACGGCTCCAGGGGTTAATAAAGGCCTTCTGAAGCGAAGTGGCACGTTTGTGTAAGAAAAATATCCATATTTAAAACTTTATAGACTAAAATAACTAACTTCCAGCGGAAAGCCGTATGCAATTCGACTTACGGCAAAAGAGTAACCCCTGACACGATGTACAGGAGCATCGCAAGCTTTGACTCCTCTCGCGGATAGGGCTGGGCAACAAACTCAAGCCCCTCTTCTCTATATCGAAATCTTCCGCCATTTCTCTTTAAAAATTCTCGTTTTAGACTCTAATTCATGACTGGTGTTTTGTTTTGCTCTATCCTCTGCGCTTCTGCGTTTGTCAATACGTATGCGTCAAGGGTTCAAGGGTCAAGGGTTACTCTTTCGCCGTAAATCGGTGCGTATGGCAATCCGCCAAAAGTTAGTTATTTTAGTCTATAAAGTTTTAAATATGGGTATTTTTCTTACACAAACGCGCCACTTCGCTTCAGAAGGCCTTTATTAACCCCCTGGAGCCGTGTGGAGCAGTTATATGATGGATAGATGCACTTTTATGGACTTCAAAAACAGAGCCACAATCACTGCCATTATAAAGCTTAGATTAGCCAGGACTTTTTTAATATAACTCCGATTTTATTCGTCTGAAAGAAAAATGTCATATACACCTAGGATGACTTGAAGGTTTTCATCAATTTAACGACCATTTTAACTGATGATAATAATAACCATAATTTAGTAATACAGTTTATTTATTAAATAATTGTTTAATACCGTGATGCTGTGAAACTGATGTTTTCTGAGATGGTTATCATATCGTGAAAATCTCATTCTATTACAACCCTACACGGGAGAGTCCCCCACCCCCGCTGTTAAAAAAAAAAAGTAACTCAGTAACTTTGAACTACTTTTTATTTTACTTGAGTAGATTTTTAGACCGGTAATTTTACTTGTACTTAAGTAAAATTTCACTGAAGTAATAGTACTTTTACTTGAGTAGAATATTTTATTACTCTTTCCACCTCTGCAACTGGGGTTGTAAAATTTAGCTGTGGTCAGTGCCAGAATCAGGCACGTGTCTGAACAAGTCCATTCCTGTTCACTTTCCCTGCCACTTGACCACTCTGCCATTCTCTCTGTAGGCCTGATCTGCTGTATTCATCTAAATAGGCTCCATGTGTCTGGCTCTGTACGAGAGAACAGAATTACGCTTTTGTCATGTGGCCATGCTTTTAGTCTTGGTTGTGTTGTGATATTCTTTAATGCTTTGCGATATTGCTCTGATAATGCTTAACATAATCATCTTTATATACAGTGGGGAGAACAAGTATTTGATACACTGCCGATTTTGCAGGTTTGCCCACTTACAAAGCATGTAGAGGTCTGTAATTTTTATCATAGGTACTCTTCAACTGTGAGTGACGGAATCTAAAAAAATCACAGAAAATCACATTGTATGATTTTTAAGTAATTAATTTGCATTTTATTGCATGACATAAGTATTTGATACATCAGAAAAGCAGAACTTAATATTTGGTACAGAAACCTTTGTTTGCAATTACAGAGATCATACGTTTCCTGTAGTTCTTGACCAGGTTTGCACACACTGCAGCAGGGATTTTGGCCCACTCCTCCATACAGACCTTCTCCAGATCCTTCAGGTTTCGGGGCTGTCGCTGGGCAATACGGACTTTCAGCTCCCTCCAAAGATTTTCTATTGGGTTCAGGTCTGGAGACTGGCTAGGCCACTCCAGGACCTTGAGATGCTTCTTACGGAGCCACTCCTTAGTTGCCCTGGCTGTGTGTTTCGGGTCGTTGTCATGCTGGAAGACCCAGCCACGACCCATCTTCAATGCTCTTACTGAGGGAAGGAGGTTGTTGGCCAAGATCTCGCGATACATGGCCCCATCCATCCTCCCCTCAATACGGTGCAGTCGTCCTGTCCCCTTTGCAGAAAAGCATCCCCAAAGAATGATGTTTCCACCTCCATGCTTCACGGTTGGGATGGTGTTCTTGGGGTTGTACTCATCCTTCTTCTTCCTCCAAACACGGCGAGTGGAGTTTAGACCAAAAAGCTCTATTTTTGTCTCATCAGACCACATGACCTTCTCCCATTCCTCCTCTGGATCATCCAGATGGTCACTGGCAAACTTCAGACGGGCCTGGACATGCGCTGGCTTGAGCAGGGGGACCTTGGCGTACGCTGCAGAATTTTAATCCATGACGGCGTAGTGTGTTACTAATGGTTTTCTTTGAGACTGTGGTCCCAGCTCTCTTCAGGTCATTGACCAGGTCCTGCCGTGTAGTTCTGGGCTGATCCCTCACCTTCCTCATGATCATTGATGCCCCACGAGGTGAGATCTTGCATGGTGCCCCAGACCGAGGGAGATTGACCGTCATCTTGAACTTCTTCCATTTTCTAATAATTGCGCCAACAGTTGTTTCCTTCTCACCAAGCTGCTTGCCTATTGTCCTGTAGCCCATCCCAGCCTTGTGCAGGTCTACAATTTTATCCCTGATGTCCTTACACAGCTCTCTGGTCTTGGCCATTGTGGAGAGGTTGGAGTCTGTTTGATTGAGTGTGTACCTTTTATACAGGTAACGAGTTCAAACAGGTGCAGTTAATACAGGTAATGAGTGGAGAACAGGAGGGCTTCTTAAAGAAAAACGAACAGGTCTGTGAGAGCCGGAATTCTTACTGGTTGGTAGGTGATCAAATACTTATGTCATGCAATAAAATACAAATTAATTATTTAAAAATCATACAATTTGATTTTCTGGATTTTTTAGATTCCGTCACTCACAGTTGAAGTGTACCTATGATAAAAATTACAGACCTCTACATGCTTTGTAAGTGGGCAAACCTGCAAAATCGGCAGTGTATCAAATACTTGTTCTCCCCACTGTAATTCATGGAAACGGGTTCTGCAGCAGTTTCTCCTTTTGCTTAGAGCAAAGCTTTACATTTATGCATATATTTGAACTGGTATTCACAAATGCGTTTTTAAATTATATATTTAACTTTTTCTGCATATACCAGGTGTTGCAACAGACTGTACTACAGTATTGTGACGTATTTCTGGAATATTGACACCTATTCAATATTCCAGAACATTCCGGGGCTTGATTTTAGCACACCTCAACGCAATCTCTAGCTCGCTGCAGACTGACAGTGGTTTAGGATGTTCTGCCCAAGTCATTAAACTGACGGAGGAACGCCATTCCAGAGGGGAAGCAAATGTTCAGATTTTGGCTAAAGATTACAAAGACAAGGGTTTTTTTTTTCCCAGTGGATTAACTTGCATGGATTATTTGTTCACCACAAGACTAGTAATTGTGCGCTAAGTAAATAGGGTCAATTTTGATTTCATGCAGACTTTAAATTCTTGTGACAAACAGTGCAGGCCATTGTGTCTCTCAAGATAAGCCAGTCTCTGGGAAACAGCACCTGTCACAAAAATGTGAAGACAGAAGACATGATGGAGGCGTTTTGGAGGTTTAGGGCCAGATTTACTAAACGCTTGAGTGAGCGCAAACCCTCTTTTGGCGTTAAAAACTACTGTCAGGATTCACTAAAAACACGTTGTGAAAAATTTGCGCTGAAAAGGACGGTTATTTTTGCAGCTGACCTTATTCTATATGCATTTGTAAGAGTTTCCCTTTCAGGCGCAAAATTTATGGCAGGAGAGTATTTAAATTAATCATGCAAGGTGATTTACTAAGGTTTGTGCTCGTCAATTTACTGGTATTTGCGCCATTATTTACCGCCCAAAAAAAGCATGTCTTAAACCAGACGCTAATTTGCGCTGCTCTTGGTAGATTGTGTTGGTCATTATGGAAATTATCTGGCTGCGTCTGTTCATTAATTCGCCGTCAGTAGATCACGCACAGAACTTGCCACTCCCATTGGCACTTTTTTGGAATTGCGTTCTCGCGCTAATTTGCCCTGTTTAGTAAATCTGGCCCTAGGTGTACAGAGTATTGCACACGTAAAGAGGCTGCCACATGGAGTTCTGGTACTGATGGTAAATTTTGTTCTCAGGTAAAAACTGTCAGGATGTGCGAACTGCAACAGTCTGATGCTCACATTGGGTCAGCTCCAATAGGGCCGATATTTACTTACATTAGGCACATAGCAAGCATTGGACCCTGTTTTCAACTTATGGTTATATTCCTCTCGTCCTCTCTCAATGTTTCTGTAGGTGGTTTCCCTCGCGCAGGTGCTCAGTGATCCATTCTACAGGACCATAGAGGGCTTTCAGGTGCTTTTGGAGAAAGAGTGGCTGTCTTTTGGCCACAAATTCAGCCAACGTGGCACCCTGACCCCCAGCAGCCAGGGCAGCGGCTTCACTCCCATCTTCCTCCAGTTTCTTGACTGTGTCCATCAGGCAAGTTGGCCATATAAGCGGTCATGTAGCAGACATCTTTATCCAAAGCTGCCCGGGGTTATGTGTCTGGCTCAAGGAAATAATGGCTGATGAGATCTTTGAACCAGCAATCTTCTGATGTCTTCCATTATCTGGGGGTAGTGGAATTGTAGTGGTTACAGATCTGGGCTGGAAACAACAGATGTAGTGACTCATGAACCCCATGACCATTGTGTACTTGAGCTAGACACCTTAACACCAAATGGGACTGTCTGTGTTAAATTTTGAATAAGTTTCAGCGAAATAACAAATAACCAATTGCTCCATCTCTCTTTTTCACACACTGCCCAGAATCACTTCATAACTCCCGATCACTCTCTCACACACACCCCTCTCTTGTTCTCACCATGCTTCGTCCATGAGCTCACAGCATTCCTGCAGCGTCCAGGCAGGAGGAGGAGGATGAGAAGCACTCAGCTGTCAGAATGCATGCTCTAGCTTTCCTTTTGCAATCCCCATGGTGGGCAAGTCATTTAGACAGAGCTGCTCGTTCGGCCCATCTTCCTACCCCCACTGCCTTTGAAATGATCGTACACAGATGGCGTTTCAACCTGCAGCCAGCATTGTACTTGTTTGAGTGTTTCGCCATCACCTCCCAACATTTGCACGTTTAGCACAACCGGTGGAAAACTGCAATTTTGGGGATTCTGTTAAGTCTGTGCTACATTAGAATAAGTAAAGGGCAGAAAAAGTTTTTCTCCCTCCGGAGACATGCGCACCACTCCCATGGTTTTACAGACATGCATTGTTTTTAGGCATGTGTGATGAAATCAAGGCGTAGAGCACTTGAATGACCCAGCGGAGGTCCTCCAATGTCACAAACCACAGAAATATAGCGAAGGCATCTGAAAATAGAAGTGTCTCATCTTAGAGGCAGCTGTTGTTTTTGCCAGGAAGTCCAGGTGGCCCGGAGTGTGAGAAATTTGCAAGCTCTTCTGTCTAGATCCTGCTGGCAGCACATTATCACATTATGTCCCTCCTGTTGCTGTTAGTTATTTTGGTACTTTTTAAAATCTCTTCAACTAATCATTTCCTGGGAGTTTACTAATCATTTTCTTGTCTCAGTGGTGTCCTACTCATATTTGTTGAATCACTGTGGCTGTGAAATGAGGCCAAAAGGCTCCTCCAATATGACACATTAACTTTCTTATTCCAGGTTCATAACCAGTACCCCCTTGAGTTTGAGTTTAATCAATACTATCTGAAGTTTCTGGCATACCACTACATCTCCAATCGCTTCAAAAACTTCCTTCTGGACTCGGACTACGAGCGCCTGGAGCACGGTGTGTATGCACAACTCCTCATGTTGTCCTTTAAGGAGAAACACATTCCTCCACAATACAGTATTTGTCTTTTTATATTGACATAATTACATTATTGTGCAAATGTTTTTCAGATGTGTTTTTGAAATAAACATGGATTTGAATGCCTGTATAGTATTACAACATACATGTGCAGTCTTGCTCAGAAAAGTTTTACCTACTTGTAACAGCCTTGATGACCTTTGGAAGAAGCACTTCTTTTAAGTGCTGCTAATCTTATCAGACTTGACTTCTGATATTTTGTTTCACACCTGATCACATTACTCTGGGTAATGTGTGTTTAACAAGTGCTCCTTTGTGTCTCCTCACTAAAGGCACATTGTTTGAGGACAAAGGAGAAAAGCAGTCCAAGAGAGGAATCTGTATCTGGGAGTGTATCAACCGAATGCACCGCAAGAGCCCTCTTTTCTTCAACTACCTGTACAGCCCGTCAGAGACGGAGGTAAAGAGTCTATCTGGATGTGTGTATAAGTAACAGACAGCTCTAATGGCTGTTACCCTAGAGCACTCTGCTTAGAGGTTATGTTGACGACCAGCCCCAAATATGTTGTCGTCTATTGCCAGATCACATTCACAGTGAAGAATAGTTCCCCACAATTGCAAAACAGCATCTTTGACCTTATAAAGCAGCCTTGTTACATCTGAATCAGGTGGTCACAGTCTGTAAAAAAACAAAGCTAGAATGGGAGAGGGCTCTATCTTCAAATCCAGGCTGTGAGTAAAAGTTGTTTTTCACATAGGAATCTTCTCACTGGCAGTCATCCCCTGACATCGTTTCAAAATGGGTGAATCAGTTCATCCATAGTCACCCATAGCCCATAACAAAAACATATTTGAGGAAGTTTAGTGAGAGCAAAGGACCCTGTGGACTGTTTCCTCTTACACTGGAAATGGGGCTGCACTTCACCAAATGTTGGGAAAGAACAAGTATCATGGTGCTTCTAAGTTAAAGGTTCTGTAACAGGGTTTCTGCAGGTTTCACCAAGTCAAATTTAAGACTTTTTAAGACCTTTTTCAGACCATTATGAATGAAATTTAAGACCTAGCCCATATCACGCAATAAAAAAAAAGTACAAAAGGAAATGCAGAATCACAAAATTACTTGCACAGCAAATTAAAGCTTAGAGTGGGAAATATGACCAAAATCTTACAAGTAAACCACAGCAATAAGCAATTGCTTAATATAGCAAAACATTGTCATGTAATTAAGTAATCAAGTAAACAGAACCTTATAAACAAATTACAATAAGACAAATAAATACAACATAAAGATACAGATGCAAACAGTGCTTTAAGTTTAAGTACTGTTTTTCCCCTGTTGTTGTTGTTGTTTGGTTAACATTAACGACACAGACAGGAGCGGGTATAGGCTATATTAGGTTGCTTTCATTTTGAGGCCTACAGTAATGCGCAGATCCAATACTGACACACATCCCAAAGTTATTTACTCAAGACATAACCGCCAAAATGGACATAGGCATAATTATGTGTGTATTTGATCGTTCAAGGGCACTAAGCCTAGAAATGGAATACATTCGGTATACTTGCACGAGCGCTGATAAGCAGCAAACGTGTGCACAGAATCCGCAGCCAGTCTGACATCGGTCCGTGTGTCAGTACCAAATTGAGTTTGTGGCTTACATCGCTTTTATTAACAATTTTTTAGTGCTATCAGGCATATCATAATTTTTATTTAGTCATTCATCCACCTTGCGTAATCGCTTCGCCCGGTCCTTGGCGTTTAAGCGAGACGGCTGGTGAGAAAGACTCGCCTTCGCTTTCGTAATCGCTTCGCCTTCGGAATAAAATCCGTTATTAAAGCACTGTGGGGCCATTTCAATGAGCATTAGAGGTAGCATTTAGGGATGGGCATTTTTGTCAATTTCTCATTTCGATCATCGATAGGTCTCAAAAAACGAGTACTCGGGGGGCGGGGCATGTCTGTCATGGAGATATGAAAATACTGTTACAAAAATTAATGTTGACAAATACAAACGTGACATGTCTATGAAAATATGAACAAATGACTAGAAAAAATAACTGCTAGATTATGATGCATCAATGTTTTTGAAAAAGAAACATCTAAAAACAAAATGACCGTCTCAAATAACCCAGTCAATAATATCGGGCATTGCATTTGAGCTGAAACTGTGAATAAGCACCACCCTGCAGAGCTTTGCTAACAGCTTAATAAACTCAACCAAACGAATCCTATATGAGATTAATCAGATATACACCTATTACAACTTACATCTGCAAAAAAGGACGCGAATGCGCACGTGAACTTGACCTTGCTAGTTTTTTTACTCTATGGTTTGAAAGGGAAACTCACATTTTGAATGCGCTCTTCCCTTAACAACAACGCTGATACACAGGCAACTAAAGCACAGAGAATTTACAACATTCTATCACAATCTTGTTCTCATTATAATGCTATGTATATGACAGATTGGCGCTGCACATCTTGCACTTAACTGTATTTCATGATCAAACTGATTCCAGGCATCACTGCAGAGCACACTTTCAAATCCAGTTTCACTTTATTTCGCCGGTCTGGAAGCCTAACGCTGACCAATCAGACCTCAGGTACCGCCCAAAATGCCGTAATAACCAATCAAAAAAACAGACAAATATATTTTTTAAAGTCAGGGCGATTATCGTTTTCATGATCGATCGTCGCTGTCAAGTTCGAGTACTCTTGCCCATCCCTAGTAGCGTTACATGGATGTAGGAAAAATAAGACCCGTTTAAAATTATTTAAGACTTAGAACTTAAGACTTTTTAAGGCCTAAAATTTTGATTTTGAAATTTTAGACTTTTTTTTAGACTTTAAGACCCCGCGGAAACCCTGTGTAAGTGATTTTTTTTTTTGCTTTGGAATGACACTCAAAATAATGCCCCATTACCTGATATATATAATTTAATTAGCAGTCCTGAAATGTCAATATCAAATGATCTGTTTATAGTCAGATTGATGGCTCAATCGGACTGAAAGGCCTTCATGTAAACACCTTGATTGAGCTCAATCCGAATGAAATTTAGATCGGATTGGAAAGAGTAGTGTAGACATAAAATAATCCAAATAACAGAAAAAAATTAAGCATGTAAACAACTGATTCACAACTGAATTCAGATTCAAAAATATCTTGCGCACATGCACAGTACCGTGATGAAAATGAGTGCATGTAAACATAGGGCAGAAAGAGAGAGGGTGACTAATTCAGCGGCTAATTCTGGCACACAGCGACTAACATCACTTACAGCATCTTTATATAATGTCAAAACTGAAAAATACAATAAACAATGGTTTCTGTGCTTTTCTTTCTAGCTGGTGTTGAAACCATTGATTTCGATTCCCAATCTGACAACATGGGAGTTCTACACAGGTGAGACGCTGTCCACAGGCCCCTCTTATGACTGGTGTATGCTCACTGTGCGCTCACAGAGCTCAGTAGACTCAGACACCATTGCCACCACCAAGAGGAGGATCGTCTGGCCATGTTACAGCAGTGTCAGCCGCGCCCAGCCTGATGCCATCACCAAACTATTGGCTGTGAGTACACAAGTCTTTGTCCTTTTTTTAGTTTCTCTTTATCAGGACCAACACTACAAGATTTTGGTAACAAGAAAACTTTCCTCCAATAATGAAAGTGAAAATGTTGTATGATGCAATAAAATCAGAGCCAATCAGAAGAGTGAAGGAAGTTTTCTCTGTTTGTATGGTAACACTCACTGCACAGCTGAAAAATGTACAACTAAAACACATACTTTGTATTTTTATACCATGCTTTTTATGGCTGTCCGTGTGGATTTAGTGAAGTGACGTGAAGGCCAAGTATGGTAACCCATACTCTGAATTTGTCCTCTGCATTTATCCCATCCAAGTTAGTGCACACAAAGTTAAGAGCAGTGAGTAATGAACACACACACACACACACACACACACACACTCACTGCAAACCGTGGACACACACCCGGAGCAATGTGCAGCCATTCACTGCGGCGCCCGGGGAGCAGTTGGGGGTGAGTTGCCTTGCTCAAGGGCACCTCATTCGTTTCCTGCTGATACTGAGAATTAAACCCGCAACCTTCAGGTTACAAGTCCACCTCTCTAACCATTAGGCCACAACTGCCCCCTTTTATCTGCGTTTCTGAACTTTTCAAACCACAATCAGACTCTCATCCATGTTTGATATCTGTGAAGATCAGGATTTAGTCCAGTTTTCGATGTAGACAAGCTTCCTGCCACAATTCCAAAGAAATAGAAAGCACGTGACCAGCAAAATGTAGTGTCTGCTGTTGCTTGTGAGGACAAAAGCTTACGTGTCAGACATTAGCAGGAACCAAAGATTTCTTAGTTGACCAAAGGAACCTGTAAGACTGGAAGCCTTGAAATGGATTTGAATGGTTGCAGGACATTGAGAGGCTGGAGGGAGAACTGGGACAGCAGTCTGAGCCCTGGCACACCACGCTAGAGAAGGTGCTAGACAGCATCCAGGAAGACCTCAAACAGGAGGGCAATGTGAGTTCCTCTTTCCTTCACAAATGTAGCCTCAATTGCCTGTCATCTTACCTGTTTAGGTTTCCATATAGTATATTGTAAATGTGTAAAACAGGCTTTAAAAAGCACCAAAGCAGACTTTAAGCGAACAAGTAGCAAACTGTCTTTCTTCAGCTATCCTGATCTCACCTGTTGTTCATTTAATCTCATAGCTGCGGAAAGAGTCAGTGTCCATCTCTGGCTTGGTCCCCACTTCCAACCTGCAGGCCTATCAGCGACGCTCCATGTTGCACCTACCTGATAGCGGCCTCGGAGAGGACAGCAGCCCCACTGCAGTCAATGGCGTTAATCGCAGAGCCGCCACACTCTACAATCAGTTTACCACAAAGAATGAAGACAATAGGTAAAAATGACAGAAAACACCGTCCATACCGCTTAATCTAACTTTATGGACGAAGCAAACAAGCTGTCAATTCTTTGTTTATACAGATCATTTGAGGGAATTCTGTACAAGCGAGGGGCATTACTTAAAGCGTGGAAAGCTAGGTGGTTTGTTCTGGACATAACAAAACATCAGGTGAGTGGTTTATTACACTTTTGGTATTTTGCACTTTACCTTAACTCATTGAATTATGTATTTTAAATGACTCTTTCTATAGCTGAGGTATTATGAGACGGATGAGGACACAAGCTGTCGTGGCTATATTGACCTGGCTGAAGTGGAGTCTGTCCTGATTGCCACACCAACCATAGGAGCCCCCAAACACATCAGTGAAAAGGCTTTCTTTGATGTAAGTATTCCACCTGTTGATAATCTTTCAACAGTATAGCACATAGCTGTCGTACCTTAAAATATATAAACATTTTAATGAAAAATATTTGAAGTGAATTTTGTAGGTTCCATCCTTATGCTAAAAGAGCTAGTTCTCGCTATGTGAAATAAGGTTAATAGTTGACCTCTGTAGGTGTTGAGCAGTGACATGGTGAACGTGTTTCACATAATAGCTGTTATTACGACCAATCAGCATCCAGGACCAGAACTGTCAATTACTATTAATTATTTACTGTATACACTACTGATCAGAAGTTTGGGGTTGGTAAGATTTTTTATGTTTTTTAAAAGAGGTCTCTGGCACATTTATTTGAACATACATTAATGCAGAACATACATAAAAAACAGTAATAGTGTGAAATATTATTACAATTTGTCACGATTCTTCAGAAATCACTCTAATATGCTGATTTGGTGCTTAAGAAACATTTCATATTATCAATGTTGAAAACTTGTAGATCATTTTCAAAAGACCAGCATTTATTTGAAATAGAAATCTTTTGTAACAGTATAAAAATCTTTAACTCTTTCCCTGCCGAGGACGAGATTTTCGGGCAGTGTTTTCACTGTTATACGGTAGGAGGTGCATCTTCTGAAATAATACTGAATCTGCATCCAAAAACAAGCGAAGAAGAAGCTGAAACAAGTGATAAAAGCATTGCTTATGCACATGTAAGCTAGAGTGAACATCAAACATTCAACAGGATATAAACCAAAACTGCCCAAATGAAATGTCCAACTCATGAAGAGGTATAGGACTGTGAAACTTTAGGGGTGTTGATCTACACACTTTATATTTTGATCATTGTTCCGAATCTGATCCGGATGTAGTCTTTGACAAAAACGTGAATTTTTTTTTTTTTTTTTTTCTCCAAAAAATCTCTTGCTTTTTTATGAAACTTACTCTGTACTTTCTTTTGATATATTGTATGTTTAGATATTAATACAGAAAAAATTCTGCAGGCCATCACAGTTTTGTGAAAATGATCAAAAATACTGGTGCTGGCTGGCAACAAAAAAAACACTGGCTGGAAAAGAAGATTAAGGCCTGTTCACACCGATAATATAATATATTTGATAATGTGGTTAATTTAATATATTTGCGTCCACATCAATAACGGTCTGTTTTGTTCTATGCTTGTGCGCTGTGGTTTCAAACATGTCACATGTTTTTGCTGTTCTTGTTGCATTTACACAGCTTTAACCAGCAGATGTCCTCAGCATGCTTTGAGTTTCCAGTGAAACTAGACTAGCTAGTGAAAGCGGTCTAATCTAACAGTGAATTTAGCTGACGTAGTCAATATAGTGGAATAAAAACAACACCTAGTCTTTTTCACCGCAATTTCAAAAGAAAAAAAGGCAATGTTGTCCAAGCTAGCGCTGGGTACCTGAGGTAATTGTTACACTGTTCACTAGCCTAGCATAATGATCTCATCTCTGTTAATACTTCTCACCATTCAGGGCTCGACATCAGGGCACACTTCTCACATCATAGGCTCGGGGTGTGATGGGATGGGTGATTGGCACAAATATCGATTTCGATCTGGATTCAGTATCAATACATATGTATAGCCTAATGTACATATATAAGTTTGCCTTTTTAGCACTATTTTAAACTTTTCTTGGGTTAAATTATATTTGCTCGCATTCATTAATATTCACTTGTGTGTGCTTATATAAGAATCATTAAAAATATTAGGATGTAAGTTATTAACATTTTAAAATGTCACATTTAAACAAATCTAGTGTTTGATCATGTCTAAATATTTATTTAAATGCAAAACCTACAAATAAGTAAGCAGTTATGATCTGCAATACTTTTTTGAGCAACTAGACTAGATAGGCCTACATGTATATTTATTAAAGAGCCATACAGGCACCTACTGGGTAATGGCATTACAAATGAAAATTATTATTTTTCCAGCCCCAAAATGACTCTAAGTTGCCTCTTTGCATTGGAATTCTCTATTTTAACCTTAATTACTACACTAATTGTAATATAAATAAGAAAAATATTAGAAGAAAAATATTTTAAGTGGCCATTAATGGACCATAATTATTGCACAAATAGTATTTAGTACCAAAAGATCTCCTCAAAACATTCAATAAATATTATTGAACTAAAATATAGAACATTTATTTAATTGAAAATAGTTAAGGTTTTGACCACCAATGAGTATGAGTGTGACCTTAGTAAGGAATACCTGAGGGCTAAATACAAGAAAAACATTAACATTAATGTTAACAATGTTGCTGCATCTCCATCACTCTCCATAATAAAATGATACTGTAAATGTGGTTGAGGTAATAATCAATGCACACTATGCTGTACTGTTTACCAAAAATTGCTGCAAATACCTGTATAGTGAAGCTGTTGTCTATTGAAATGTATTGACAGCGCTGGTTTGTTTAGAACTATTGAGAGCTCCATGAACCACGTGACCGCGCGCGCCGCCGGGAGATGAAAGTCTGTTTTTCAACAGCTCTGGCTTTAACTGTTATACCACATTAAGTGCGCCAAAATGGTATTCATTGTTTGAATTTCGTATTAAAACTTAAAAAATGTAAAAGCTTAGACTTTGTTTCATATCAAAAGCAGGTTTGGCAATTTGCCGTGAGATTTACTTGGGCAGAGTGAGAGCGTGAGACAGAGCCTGAAAGCGTGTGTGTCACGCCAAATGCATGAGAGTTGGCAACCCTGCCGTCAGTACATTATATATTATATTATTATTCACTATCAATCGGCAGTTGCGCTAAATGAATGCAGAATCATTCTCGCGTTTCTGGTCGGGAAAGTAAAATTCGTTTTCACTTGTCCCGGACAAGCGTTAATGTCGACCCCTGCCATTTATTCCGAGGGTATGGCCGATTATTTTCCATATATCCATTTTCTTTAAAGTATCCTTGAAAAGGGGTTTGACTTGTCAAACAGTGCTGGATTTTGCTGGACCTCGATGATTAACTTTCCTGCAATGTCATCGGCCATTTTAAGTGTGTGAGCCCTTAAATTAGAATGGATTCTTATTGGCTGTCAGTGTTTTATTGTTCAGCAGCTGGAAAAAATCATCCTGAAAGTGATATATTGTTCCTCTATATCGTTATTATAGCTGTGGTGTGAAGCTATTCTTTAATATTGAGAACGATTTTTAGAACTATATCGTTGTCATTATCTTAATAGCTATCGTCCTTGGTGTGAACTTTGTCACTTTTGATTAAAAGTACATAAAATCACTTCTCTTTGTCTTTGTCCCTGCAGCTGAAGACCACTAAACGGGTTTACAACTTCTGTGCAGCGGATGCTCAGAATGCCCAGCTGTGGATTGATAAGATCCAGAGCTGCATCTCAGATGCATGAAGCCCTTTTCTGTCACATGACTTGTCAGCACCACCTCTCACTGCAGGGAGACTTACTGTGCAATTAGTAGGACCGTAGTAAAGCCTTCAGTGCCTGTTGAAAATCCAAAAGACTCCTGAGAAACACTGCATCTGAGCAGTGGAGTACAAAAACTCTGCCCCGTTCACTCTTCCGTGGAGCTGCATTTACTGTCCCACTACCTGCGCCCAAAAACTTATGTTCAGGTGACTGGTGAAAATGATGCAGTGCACTACTCTGACATTCGCTGAACAAATTGCTACATGTAACTCAGACAAAGCAATAGCACTAATCTTAAACTCGGGGTCAATATAATAGTGACAAGGTGTGTTCTGCAAAAGAGAAATACTGTTGCTGCTGATAAAATGCAAAACAACCACCAAAATCTGACAACTATATTTAGAAATATGCACAATGTGTAAAAGGCAAATGATTTGCACTTAATGATATGCACTCCGTACAAAACAGATTTTTAATAGCTAGAACAACTAGGCAAAAGGCATTATCAAAGCTTGGAGCGAACAACTTTATGCTCAAGTGTGCAAAGTATTTTTTATATATATTTCCAAAAAAGTTTTTTCAGTATGAATGTTCTACTCATGCGTAACAGAGTTGTTGTTCTGTAAATTATTTTTTAAGCATTAAAAGTGTCACCTGTGTTTTTTGTTGAATGGAGAGTTTGGTGTGTGTGTGTGTGTATATATATATATATATATATATATATATAAATAATTACATTTCAAGATTTTTATACTCTGCTGAATATGCTATTAAATATGTTTTTCTAACCTTTTAGTCTAACTTGAAATAAACACTCATATTTATACTTAATTATGGATAGTTTACGGACCAAGCAAAGCACTTCCTGCCTGAGATGGTTATCAATAAGCAGTTTTGTTTGAAATGAAGGGAAGAACACTATATTGCTCCAATTTCCATGAGGCTATATGTGATGTTGATGGCTTTTAAGCCACTAAGGTTTTATCTGTTTGGTGGTGTATCTGTAAGAAGCAAAGAAGCAAAACGAAAAAATATGAGACAAGATGTCTGTTACTGAACCTAAAATGATGTTACTGTATGTACAATACTTTGTGGTGCCACTAATGTTTTTGGTTTGTTTACTGTTTTGCTTATGTTTTATTTTGGGTTTTGCTGTTATTTGAAATAAATCTAGAGAACTTGAATTACTTTTTGTGACTGCATCTCTCTCTCTCTCTCTCTCTCTCTCTCTCTCTCTATATATATATATATATATACATACACTATATTGCCAAAAGTTTTGGGACGCCTGCCTTTACATGGACATGAATTTTAATGACATTCCATTCTTAATCTGTAGGGTTTAATATGGAGTTGGCCCACCCTTTGCAGCTATAACAGCTTCAACTCTTCTGGGAAGGCTTTCCACAAGGTTTAGGAGTGTGTTTATGGGAATTTTTGACCATTCTTCTAGAAGCGCATTTGTGAGGTCAGGCACTGATGTTGGACACGAAGGCCTGGCTCGCAGTCTCCGCTCTAATTCATCCCAAAGGTGTTCTATCGGGTTGAGGTCAGGACTCTGTGCAGGCCAGTCAAGTTCCTCCACACCAAACTCGCTCATCCATGTCTTTATGGACCTTGCTTTGTGCACTGGTGTGCAGTCATGTTGGAACAGGAAGAAGCCATCCCCAAACTGTTCCCACAAAGTTGGGAGCATGAAATTGTCCAAAATGTCTTGGTATGCTGAAGCATTAAGAGTTCCTTTCACTGGAACTAAGGGGCCAAGCCCAACCTCTGAAAAACAACCCCACACCATAATCCCCCCTCCACCAAACTTTACACTTGGCACAATGTAGTCAGGCAAGTACCGTTCTCCTGGCAACCACCAAACCCAGACTCATCCATCAGATTGCCAGAAAGAGAAGCGTGATTCGTAACTCCAGAGAACACGTTTCCACTGCTCTAGAGTCCACTGCATCCGACTTTGGAGGGGTGTCCCAATATTATTGGCAATATAGTTCTTGATATATCTTGCTTTATCCATGACTAGTAAAACAAGCAGATTTCTATTCGTTTTCAAGTTGGTCACTTGAATTTACCACATTGACCAACATAAAGCTTGGCTTGAAAGTGAGTTTGGTGTAAGGGCCGGTTCACAAAGAATGCGTTTTTGCTATTAAAAACACGAAATGCAGGTGAGTGGAACGAAAGGTCTAGAGACGCGTTTTTTAAAAGTTGTACTACTTTTAACTTGAGCGCCACATTTTTAGAACGCTGTTTCATGCGCGAGATGCTGTGTACGTGTGTTTACATTTGAAAAACAATGGAAAAGTAGAGCAGTAAATGGAAAAACGCGTTCTGTGAACAGCCCCTAAGCTGTGCTTTATCGCTACACTATTGCAGAGACAATGAACATTTTTTTTGCCCACAAAATTTCACTTTTGTGACCGCACTTTAAGACCAAGAAAGTATACTACTAAAGTGCATAAGCCCAGCAAAATCACGATTTCACATACTGCTGCATCCTGAAATGTCTCCAAACACAACTTAAAAAGTGTTGTGGAAAACAAGGAAAATCCTTTAGTTTTACATTTGTGTCAGATTCATTTAACGTTAAGATTTTGACATCAAGAACAATTACGAAAATATCTGTAAATAATACAACTTGACAGGCATAGAAACTTGGCTTTGCTGCTGACTCATGCAGAAAACAATACGAGCTAGTCGCCAACTTTGGCTATTGAATTGATTTTCAGTATCTTGTATGACAAATTTTGGTGATGTTAAAATGAGTTTGGTGATGTTAAAATGAGAGTTTTAAAGTCTCGAAATCCTTGCATAATGTTCAACGTAATATAGAAATGCCTCCTCGTACAGATTAACAGCATTTATGCATCACTAGCCCAATTGTGCAAGTGTCTGTCCCATACAACCGCAGGGTTCGGTTAATTATTAGTACGGCTATGAGTGGCCATTAGCGTAAACTGATTTTCTTTCAGGTCAACAGCTGTCATGGCAGAGCAGCAGTCAAGTAAAACCAGCACACACTTCTCAGCTGTCAACATGCTTTTAGCTAACTACCTTAATAATAACACCTTGGGTTAAACAGCACCGACACGTGGAAGTAACTCTATCAGCCCCTTGAGCACAGCAGATTTTCACAGCCACAGTAATGCAGGAGCACATAAGTGCTGTGAGACAGGACAGCACGCTTGCAATGCGCTGACCAAACTGCAGGTTTTGATTACCTTGCCAAAATTTAATTTTGGTTCACTTTGTCAAAATCATTTTTGTAAAGTACAATACAGCCTGGACCATACATTGACTTGAAACTAGAGGCCATAACACTTAGTTCACTCACCTGCAGATATCTCAGCACTGTTTCTCTCATTAGCAAATTGTCTTTGAGCAAAGATCAGGACAATGAAATGCTGTATAATCCTTACACAAGTTGCATATCACATATCTGAGTCCATGAGTCCAACCTTAACCTTCTGATGAATAATGTCTCCCACAGTCTTTAAGAGACATTTAAACTAATCAGGGTGCAATATTAAAGTCGCATGAAATAAGAATTCTATATTCTAAATGTATGTTATAGATATTATTGTGAACAATTCATCCATGCAAAAACGTTGCCAAATTATGCTGCCAGGCCAGTAGTTGGCGATAGTGTTGTAGTACTCGAGACCGGTCTTAAGACCATTTTTTGAAGGTCTTGGTGTTGTCTCGGTCTCGACCACGTGTACTCGGTCTTGTCTCGGTCTCAGACTTCGAGGACTCTGGATTTTGTTTCAAAACCACAACTGCTGGGATATTACTAAATTGCCGGTCCATTGTCTGATTTATTTATTAACATCATTAATGTGATTGGATGTAACTGCTTCAGATGCAATAATTAACTTATTTCTAATTTGATTTATTTATTGTGCCGGTTCAGAAATTAATGAGGGATTGTGTCAAAAATGTCACCAAAATTTATACAAATGCTCACAAAATTCAAGTAACCCAGTACTTGTATGAGATCTGGATTTTTATATTGTAACGTGATATAATTAAGCAATATCACAAGAGCAAGAGAGCTGTTGTCACAAATTTGTAATTTCAGTAATTTTTTTTTTTAAACACTATTCTCAACATTATTTATGCATTTGTAATTTGCCAATTCAGATGCATCTTCTGTACCACCTCTGCAGTGCAAAGATGAATTTTGTTAATGATTTCATTAGATTGGTAACAGCTCTATATAGTGTCTTATTCTAATTATATTTATTGATTAAAATTAAGTAATTTCTCAGGCGGTAATGTGGATCTTTATGAATTTAAGGAGTGCCGGTCTGTTCTTGGACTTGACTCGGTCTCGCCCTGCCTTGGTCTTAGTCTCAACAGACATTGGTCTTGGTCTCGACTTGGTCTTGGATTAGGTGGTCTTGACTACAACACTAGTTGGCGATTGTAAAGAAATTCCACGCGCCTTTAGACTCGCATGTGCATGACATCACTGTTTTTGTAGTTTAGACGATAACTCTGTAGTTTAGACTTGCACTTTGAAACCTGTTTTCAAAATTTTGCGTTTTCAGGCCCCAAAAACGCTGTTGTCGTGTAAATGTATATGGCCAAAACACATAAAAAGTTTTCAGTTTTTAGTTGAAAACGGTGTCGTGTAAACGGACCCTTAGTCCACTTAAACCCGCTCCTGCAAGCTCACGTTCATCTGCCTCCACTCTAGGGCTTCTCACACTGCGCTTAACCCTGGGTTATCGTTATTCCTAAACACCACTTTTTAACCCCGGGTAAAAAAAATGTTTCTTACTTGTAGTTTAGAATTAGGGTTAGCACCGCTTAGCAACTGTCGGCCAATCGCGTGCCTCATATTTACATGCTTTGAACAGTCAGGGACACACTGCGCATTGTATGAACAGTATCAACGTTTGAGGGAGAAAATGTCAAATGGTGACAGAAAACGTGATGATTGGAGTGAAGAAGAGATTGTTTCATCGTTACTCAGTCTGAAAAGTACATCCAGGATAAAACTTTATAATATATAAATATATATCATATCATATGAGAACACGCAATGCTAGAGCCTTTATGTAAACGTGCCGTTCTGTGTTCCTCCAATCAATGACATTGATACCATAAATATGCAAATAAGAACATTAACCCAGGGTTTAGGAAATGTACAATGTAAAACCGCAGTTTATGAATCTCTCTCTCTCTCTCTTTAGCCATTCCAGTCGTATCCAACTCTTGGTGATTCTATGGCCATCTTGTGCCATACGCAAGAGACTGACCATGAATTTTCTTGGCAATGAGTTTACCGGGGTAGGTTGCCAGAACTTTCCCCCAACCCTGCCAATTACATGGCTCGGGACTCACACACACACACACACGCAGAGAACATGCAAACTCCAGTTTATGAATACCCAGGATTAATTGTTAACCCCAGGTAAATTATGAGCAGTGTGTGAAACGTGAAGAAAGATAATCCAGGATTCTGTTAACCCAGGGTTTAGAATGACCCAGGGTTAACTATAGTTCAAGTGTGAAAAGCCCTTTTTAGTGCAGATCCCACACCTCAAAATCCAATCAACAAATGAACCATAGTACCAAGTTTTGATGCATTTGATGCCGATTTTAAAAAATGTTTTTCTACTGCAAAAAAGGCCACGTTTTATTAAAAGCCCATCTTGCCAGCAGTGAATGATCACTTTAATAATGGCATGGTACAGCCTCTTTTAAATAGTTGTTTTTTCATGCTGCTGTGCCAATATGAATTTGATGTAATGTATAGACAGCAATAAAGTAATTCTGGATGTGTAGACTACATAAAGAATACACTAAACACTAAAAATACAGTATTTTAAAGAACATATTTTAATGTACAGTAAATTCTATTAATGAAAATGAATAACCATGATTAGATCATCGAGTTAAATAATGAACAATAGTGATTTGTCAAATTACATAGGAATAATTTGAAGAACAATTTGCACAGAAATTTGTTCTGCTCATGTTTCGTGAAAGAGGCCAATAAGACATTCTATTCATGAGGACATCCCAAAAGAGACCAGCGCTCTCCAGGAAACATCACTTATAATCATTAATAAACCATCGAGACTCAATGGAAGATCTGTGCAAAGTTTAGCACATCCTGAAAATGTTTGGTTAAAATGATTGAAAACCTTGAAAATATATTTACGGTTTTTATGCCATGAACAGATGTTGCAGAAATGGAATGCTAATTGCTTCTCTCTTCAGACCTCAGTAGACAAATATGTCACTGTAGAGGCCAGGACAGTTCAAGTTCGTCATCAGTTGACTATGCCTTCAGCATGTCAGCTTGTGTCATTTGATACACAGTGTGATTGTGCCAATTCATTTGTAATATGTACCTTCATTGAGGAAAAACAGCAAAACAGCACGTCTCGCCTTTCTTCCGGTGTTCTGAACAGGACATCTCATTTAATGAACAGTAAGATGAAACGTCTACAGATCTTTGTTGGATACACCAAACGGGTCGCATCTAACAATCACAGCCAAGTGGTCTCACTTGCAGTAAATGAGGCCACAGGCGCCTTTGAGGCGAGACACCTCAGCGCCTCTCAGCTCCGAGAAAAAAAAACTGATGGGACTAAGCTTTGCAAGAGCATTGTGGACGTGCATGTGGGCTAGTTGCTCCCTGCGGACTTGTATTAAGAGCAGGTGTCGGCCTGGCAAAACATCTGGACTGGGGCGCTCTCACAATTCTCTCCAAATATAGATCCCTCCTGGAGTGGAGGAATAGACAGGGGAAGCAGCGGAAGAGGGAATCCCTCCAGAATGCTTGGAATGGGACAAATGGGATGCTCTGGCGAAATTGCAGTTAAATGTCTGTCGCAGGAGACTTATGAATCTGTTGGATTTTTCAATGACTGAAGTCATAACAGTTCATTTTTATGAATGGTTTAAATGTGTCTTCTTTTCATGCAGACTGTGAGCTTACACAAATAAAATAGATCAACATTTTATTTAAAGGATTACACATTAAACAGTTTACTCTTACTGAGTTATGTAGATTTATCATTGTTTATTCTGGGCACTAATATTGGCTGGTTAGAGTTAAACTGGGATTTCAGAGCAAATCTGACGGTCTGAGATACTTCACATTCTTGTTGGCAGCCGGCACACATGGCAGATGTTCTTGTCCAAACACTAAAGTGCTTGACTATTCACAAATCAGCAATGTGAACAATGCAAGTGTGACAAAAGCATGCAGAACAGGGATTAAATGTAGGCCGAATGCAGGTGGCACTGGCGTGCAGAACACACCTGTCCCAAAGATAAGTCAAGTTCATGCCACTTCCTGTTACCAAAAAAGAATCGACAGCACACTAGATGCTGGATACCGTCATGCACCCTCTCTAGCTAGCTGGTAACTAGATGTGGTTTGGTAACGTTGGCTTATTGTAACTTCTATTCATAGTTTTCACGTCACACCCTAATAGGAACGCCCACCTGGATGGCAAAACAAGGCTTTCCCCTGTTGACCGCCAGTTACTTTTACCAGGTTTGTACTAAT
Source organism: Coreius guichenoti (assembly GCA_039654105.1). NCBI lineage: Eukaryota > Metazoa > Chordata > Actinopteri > Cypriniformes > Gobionidae > Coreius > Coreius guichenoti. The sequence goes on from CM077168.1 coordinate 6,369,388, forward strand.
GTACTAAATAGTGATATTAAAAGACCAAATTTGGTATACACTTTATGGATTATGCATACTATATACAGGCAGACATTAAGACTTAATTAAGGCACATTAAGGCTTAATGTGGCTTAATACTTAAAGACAGTGGTACTGAGGGACCAAATTCGGTATACCCCTTATTAAAGGGATAGTTATGTGAATAAAAGCCTAAATTCAATCTGTTCATCATATAAAGCGATTGTGTCTCTTCAGAAAATTTGGACTAAACCGATCAATTCATATGGATTAGTTTTACGATCGCTTTATGAACATTTTGAAGCGTCAATGTTTCAGTTGCGTAGCTGTCAATGGAGGGACAGAAAGCTCTCAGATTTCATCAAAAAGATCTTCATTTGTGTTCCGAAGATGAACGAAAGTCTTACGGGTTTGGAACGACATGAGGGTGCGTAATTAATGCGTTTTAGAATGCCAGGCCTGTGCTGCAATTCCATGGATGTTTTGCCCTCCAGGTCTCTGTGCCAGTCACTGAAAACTAAATTGTTATGGGAATTAAGTAATATTAGTTTTATAATCTGCGCATACCACATTAGCAAAGCATGTTATCAAAAAACATTTTCACCAGGGAAGTTAGGTTGTGCCAACCTTGAATGGGTCACACCAGTAAAACTAGGAAAGGCTGTGCTCGCCAGCATTGGAGAACACTAAAGCCTTAACAGAGTCCCAAAATTATCCACAAAATGATGGACCCCTGAGCAAGTTAATTTACAATACCACGGAGGAGCTATTCCCTCTGCGAGAGGCAGTTATAGTAGACGCACTGTTGGCTTTCACTTGGTGACATTCATCTGTGAAGGCCAATCTGTTGATATTTAGCCAGCATGACTGTGGTCTGTAACATTCACCACCCACCCAGACTATGATGAGCAGTAAACAATGAAGTCATCAAGAAAACATCCCAAAAACCTTCCGGCCTTTTGTTCGAAGATACATTCACGAATACACTTTGCATTATACAAAAGTAAGTCAAACTGTGCTTTCAAAACCCAGCATGTGAAGTCATTTCACACGTGTCTGTTGGTTTATCTGTGTGCTTTCAATTACAGCGATGGCTTCTATTAGTCATCACGTTTTTGAGGAGAAAAACACAATGATAGTTTATGGAAAAGTTGAGCACTACCAGGAAGCATCACATTCATTAATTTGTTATTGAGTAAGACCAGGCCTAGAGGTATATCATTTGAATGACAGCCAATCATGCAAACAAACAAGCCCTTTAAAAGAGCTATTGTTGCAATGTTTTCTGATGCCCTTGGAGAACAAGCACGTGAAGAAGTTTCAGTTTGTTTTGTACACAAGTAGGATAGCAAAATAGGCTTTTTCAATACCGAGGACACAGCGCTTCTCATATCTTTTGTTGTTTAAAATTGATTATTAGTATAAAAATAATATAAAAAATGGTAGGTGGATCCTGTTGCAAAACAAAATAATAAACGTCCAGGCACTCACATAGTTAGAAAGGTAAAAAGCCTTTATTGTAAGACAGGACTACATCTTAAAAAACACCAATGCGTATCAGCCCAAACAGGCCTTCGCCAGCACCCTACAAACAATGTGTCCAAACAATGGGTCTCATTGACTGCATACGTGTGTGAAATCTGTGTATGAATGTTCACAAACAGATTATTCCTTACCAATAACTTTCATACAAAAATGTACAAGACCCACCTGTGGTGAAAATCAAGTTTTTAATGCTGTTTATATGTCTGTGTGGTGTTTTTAATGGAGTTAACTAGGTAACTAAGGTTCGGGAGCGGGGCCACGCCTCAACCAATCACTTGACTTCTCAAACATCATGCGTAGCGTCAGTTCTGGCAGGTCACGTTAGTCAAGCTCACATCAGCTGACTGTCAGCTGATCACATCTACCTATAGGAATACGACGTCTATCACAGTATACACACAGTGCATCCGGAAAGTATTCACAGCGCTTCACTTTTTCCACATTTTGTTATGATACTGCCTTATTCCAAAATGGATTAAATTCATTTTTTTTTCCCTCAATTCTACAAACAATACCCCATAATGACAACGTGAAAGAAGATTGTTTGAAATCTTTGCAAATTTATTAAAAAGAAAAAAAGAAAAAAATCACATGTACATAAGTATTCACAGCCTTTGCTCAATACTTTGTTGAAGCACCTTTGACACCAATTACAGCCTCAAGTCTTTTTGAGTATGATGCTACAAGCTTGGCACACCTATTTTTGGGCCGTTTCTCCCATTCTTATTTGCAGGACCTCTCAAGCTCCATAAGGTTGGATGGGGAGCGTCGGTGCACAGTCATTTACAGATCTCTCCAGAGATGTTCAATCGGGTTCAAGTCTGGGCTCTGGCTGGGCCACTCAAGGACATTCACTGAGTTATCCCGTAGCCACTCCTTTGTTATCTTGGCTGTGTGCTTAGGGTCGTTGTTCTGTTGGAAGATGAACCTTCGCCCCAGTCTGAGGTCCAGAGCGCTCTGGAGCAGGTTTTTATCAAGGATCTCTCTGTACATTGCTGCATTCATCTTTCCCTCGATCCTGACTAGTCTCCCAGTTCCCGCCACTGAAAAACATCCCCACAGCATGATGCTGCCACCACCATGCTTCACTGTAGGGATGGTATTGGCCAGGTGATGAGTGGTGCCTGGTTTCCTCCAGACATGACGCTTGCCATTCAGGCCAAAGTTCAATCTTTGTTTCATCAGACCAGAGAATTTTGTTTCTCATGATCTGAGAGTCCTTCAGGTGCCTTTTGGCAAACTCCAGGAGGGCTATCATGTGCCGTCTGGCCACTCTACCATACAGGCCTGATTGGTGGAGTGCTGCAGAAATGGTTGTTCTTCTGGAAGGTTCTCCTCTCTCCACAGAGAAATGCTGGAGCTCTGTCAGAGTGACCATCGGGTTCTTGGTCACCTCCCTGACTAAGGCCCTTCTCCCCCGATCGCTCAGTTTGGCCGGGCGGCCAGCTCTAGGAAGAGTCCTGGTGATTCCAAACTTCTTCCATTTATGGATGATGGAGGCCACTGTGCTCATTGGGACCTTCAATGCTGCAGAAATTTTTCTGTACCCTTCCCCAGATCTGTGCCTCGATACAATCCTGTCTCGGAGGTCTACAGACAATTCCTTGGACTTCATGGCTTGGTTTGCGCTCTGACATGCACTGTTAACTGTGGGACCTTATATAGACAGGTGTGTGCCTTTCCAAATCATGTCCAATCAACTGAATTTACCACAGGTGGACTCCAATCAAGTTGTAGAAACATCTCAAGGATGATCAGTGGAAACCGGATGCAACTGAGCTCAATTTTGGGTGTCATGGCAAAAGCTGTGAATACTTATATACATGTGATTTTTTCGTTTTTTATTTGTAATAAATTTGCAAAGATTTCAAACAAACTTCTTTCACGTTGTCATTATGGGGTATTGTTTGTAGAATTGAGGAAAAAAATTATTAATTTAATCCATTTTGGAATAAGGCTGTAACAAAACAAAATGTGGAAAAAGTGAAGCGCTGTGAATACTTTCCGGATGCACTGTATATAAGCTCCTTCAGTATTATCAGCAGCTATCGCGTTCTCCAGAGCTCATTCACCCTCCTCCATCCCCAGCTCCTCCTCTCGTCCAGTCAGGATTTGGTATTCTAATTCCCCTTGAATCAGACTAAATTCCAGAATTATTTTGTAATTCAGTTCTTGATATCTGCAATACATTATGTTGGTTCTGTTCTGTTTACCCTAAGGGGGGTTATTGCTGCTCTCCCTGCTCTTATCCATGCTATCTTATCCAAGTTCTTGCCCAGAACAGAACCATACCGCCAATCCAAACTGTATGCTAATAGTCAATCAATCATCTTTGACGATAGTGGTCCTGACAGAACTTCTTATATAGGGCCGCCCCTTACAGTACTGTTTGTCTCGTTCTCTCGAACCCTCCCTTCCCCTCCCTCTCTCACCCATTGAACCATCTTAACCATCCCCTGTTCTCTTCCCTTCCAGGTTGTATCGGGGGGTCCTAATCTCTTGGCCTACATTTAACTGAGATGATGCCCCCATTCTGAGTCTCCCGGCCGCCAACACCAGATGCCCAGATCAGCCTGACTACCATCCCCTTCTCTCTTCCCCTTCATCCTCTCGCTATTCATCCCTAACTTCTTCAATAAATAATTCTCCAACATTCATGGTTGTGGCGTGGTCCTTGCTCGAGAAATATGCTTTAAGGGTGCTTTCACACCTGAGTGTTTGTTTCGGAACCTGGTGCATTTTCTCCCTTGGGTCGGTTCGTTTAGACATATGTGAACACGGCAATCACGCTCGAATCCGCACAAAAACAATTGCTCCGATAACGCCTGAACGAGGTGGTCTCGGCCCGATTGAAAACGAACTCTGGGGCGGTTCACTTGAGGTGTGAAAGCAATCCGACCCAACGGATCAACAAACCAAATGGTATTATAATTCATAACGGGAAATGTGCGATATAAACAGCAATAGTGTCTGATTCTGTGAATAAGCACATTAGTTATCACAGCTAAAAACCAAAAGAGTCCCTCTTCATCTTAAAATGTTGTGTAATTGTGCTTCTCTTTGCGAGAATGCTGTTCTGATGAAGCCTTGACAGTGTTTGCGTGTCTTGAAAGATCCAGCGCTGGGAGATCCAGAGAGAGCGCGTTTGAATTTGCTGCAGTATGAATACAGATGTAGTCTATAATTTAACAGCGGGAATGACAGCTACATTCGTATAGTGTTTGCGTGTCTCAATGGTTACAAATAAAGCCACAATAAGCTCATGGAGCGAACTTGTCAATCATCTTGATGGATGATGCAGAGGACACTCTGACCAATAAGAGGACAGTTGTACTCGCAAGTGACTTACATAAACACATTTTGGTACGCTTTGAAATGTTGCCTTGTGAAAGTGAACCGAACCAAGAAGAAAATGCAACATTGTAACAAATTAAGTCCCTGTTTCGGAACAAAACAAACGATCTATAGGTGTGAAAACGCCCCAAGACAAACCATGTGCAAATGCATCAGTCAACAACACTGTATACATTGTACCACAGTATTTTCTTCTTAAAAGCCCAGTGAACCAAAGACAAAAACGCGCTTTGAAACCGCTCATGTTTCCTACCGCCAACCAATCCCGTCAACGTGGGGCGCGGGGCTTTTCTCCACTGACGTTCTATGATGTTCAAAGCGTTTATAAGTATACAGATTTTTAAAAGGCAGCTGTCGGACTCTGAGATGGTGAACGGGAACATGGTTTGTGTAACATTAGCAACACATTATTAGCTGTTTGATAACGTAGTCAAGCCAAAGGCAAATCATATTAATTACTGTTATGTGTCAGACGTTGTAGAGAGTGATACATAAAACGCATTACCATTCTGATACATTGACTTTGTATAATTCGAGCCTGTATAATTCACTCTTCCTTTTCTTCTTCTGAATCAGTTTCTGGCTCACACATATGGATGAATTAAACCAATATTTCCACTTGCCATTGTGTAGCGTTTACAACAGCTGACTGAGTGGATCAGGTAGTCAAAGCTGCTGTGAGTGAGTGGAGGCGGGGATAATTTGCATATTCACGTTTCCACGTATAATAAATGAAGCAAGGGTGTAGAATTACATTCAAGCTATTTTAAGGCAAGAAGAAATTTTTACAGGAATTTTTTTTTTTTTTTAAATATGTCATTTTGATTATCAAAGATGACTTTTAAGTCATGTTCGACATGATTGACTGCAGGGAGACTTTAAATGTGACCCTAGACCACAAAACCAGTCATAAATCGCACGGGTATATTTGTGGCAATAGCCAACAATACATTGTATGTGTCAAAATTATCGCTTTTTCTTTTATGCCAAAAATCATTAGGATATTAAGTAAAGATCCTGTTCCATGAAGATATTTTGTAAATTTCCTACCCTAAATATATAAAAAATGTATTATTAGTAGTAATATGCATTGCTAAGGACTTCCTTTGGAAAACTTTAAAGGCGATTTTCTCAATATTTAGATTTTGTATCTTGGCCAAATATTGTCCTGTCCTAGCAAACCATACATCAATGGAAAGCTTATTTATTCAGCTCTCAATTTCAAAATATTTACCCATATGACTGGTTTTGTGGTCCAGGGTCACAAATATATTTCATCATATACAGTGAAAAGAGTAGGAAAATCTGCATTATAGCTCAAGCTGCGAGGTTCCTCAGCATAAAGACACATACGTGTACAGCTGGCTAATGAGAGGTCTGTAATCTGGGACTGTGTAAATGGAGTTTGAACTGGTTTTGAGGATGGCACACTTGGCATTTCTCGAGGATTTGGCTGCATGTCTTTAGAGACGTCATACTGTATGTTTGCTGTGAGTGACGAAAGGCTGTGAAAGAAAGGTTGTGCAGAAAGTCCATATATGGAGATGGTTTGGATGTGTTTTATGCAAATGAATTACTTTGGGCACGCAGTCACTCGTATAGAATACTTCAAATTCATTAGAATTAAATGATCTGTCATTGGCCCTCCATCTGTCATTTTACGCATGCCAACATGGGCAGGTTGTGTGACGCCTTCATCCACGAAAATGGTGTATGGTTAAAAAAAAAAAAAAAAAAAAAATACAAACCAGACTACCTAACTTGTTTTACAAAATTGTCAATTTTCCAATTTAGCTTTTGTAATATATTTTCAGCTTGATTTTAAGAACATTTTTTGTTTACTTTTGATTTTGGGACTCTGGTCCTTGATGTCCAGTGTAAAGTCTGGGTCTTGAAACAACACCAGTTAAGAACCAGTGACTGCTCTGTAAAATATTGTGTGTTTGTCCAAGGCCTTTATAATGGCAATGACCTCAGCGCAAGTAAAACTGACATGTCAAGGCCTGTTATCCACACCAGCTCTGGCGTAAGAATGAACTGATTCCTTTAATTTGCATCATTGCAATTTGGAGAGTGACTTCAGTGTCAGGCTCCAATATCTAGCATTTGTTTTGGTAAAACCCACAGATGATCTCAGATAATGCAACAATCTCTGCAGGTATTACACGTTAGGAATTGCATGTGGGCTTTCTTTTCCAGAAACAAAGACCCAAAGTAACGTAGTCCTGTTTGTTTTGACACTCACTTGTGAGGACTAGTGTCTATTATATGTCTTATGTTTCGCTGTAAGGACATGTTTTCAGGAATCTGGTTTCTGAAATGTTCTAATTCGTCAGCATTTACGGAAGAAGTTTCAGTTACTTTTCATGAACAATAAAGTTCAATGGAAGTTCAGCACATTGCTTAGATTCATTAACTTAGATCTGAATCTGCGGATTTATCGGTCGCATGGGACTAATGTGAACGTTTAATACTATTATAAATTGTTGAAAATAAATGAACCTCTAATACAGCACATTTAAGGATAGCTAGGATAGCTGCTTACTCCAGAATAGTCAGATCATACAAACATTTTGGACGAATACAGCCGTAAAACCATTGTTCACTAAAAATAAAAAGAATGCCAGGTCTTCCACAGAAGAAAGAAAGTTATACAGGTTTGGAATGACATGACATGTGGGACACCCCGATGTGTATTCCTCGGGCCACACCCTCCACATCGCAAGCTGGTGAGCTTCCGATTGAGATGGCTGGTCCCTCACGCCAGGGACCCAGCATTTCATTCGGGGCTCTGGCGGATGATATGATGTCGATCGCTACATCACAAGGCAGGCCTGAGTCCTCTGGAGATGAGGGTTCGGCTGCGCTGCCTCCTTCGGGAGTGCCAGCGTTGCCCGAGTCTGATCCAGAGCTGACGGCCATGCTTTCCCGGGTAGCTGTGAACATTGGGCTGGACTGGAATCCTCCACCTCAGCCCAAGCATTCAAGGCTGGATGATTGCTTCCTGGGCACGGGGCATGCTGATCACCTGCTACCGCCCCCAGGGCCATTCTTCCCGGAGGTGCATGAGGAAGTTACCAGTTCGTGGAGGGTACCTTTTACTGCCTGTAATCGTTCTGGTGCGACCTCAGTCTTCACTACCCTCGATGGAGGCACGGCTAAAGGGTATGCGGGGATTCCCCCAGTGGAGCGCTCTGTTGCCATGCAGCTGCATCCTCAGAGCGCCTCCACCTGGCGTGGTGATCCCAAGCACCCGTCCAAAGCCTGTGGGTTCTCGTCCACCTTAGTGGCAGAGGCCTACAGAGCAGCGGGTCAGGCCGCGTCTGCTTTGCATGCCATGGCCATCCTGCAAGTATACCAGGCCAAGGTTTTAAAAACCATGCACGAGGGCGGTGCTGACCCAGGGCTTATGCAGAAAGTGCGCACTGCCACCGACTTCACTCTCCGAGCGACGAAGGTCACGCGCAGTCCCTGGGTCAGGTGATGTCCACTTTGGTGGTCCAGGAGCGCCACCTATGGCTGAACCTGGCAGATATGAGGGCGCGGTCGAGGACTTTGCCCAGCAGCTCTCGGCCGCCCAGGAGCAGTCTGAGGCGTTCAAATGTGTGCTGACCAGGCGGCCTGCTGCTGCACCTACACCGCCGCCAGCTCAGCCACCTCAGCCTGCCCGCCGCCGAGGGCGCCCCCCTGTGGCTCCCGCCCCTCCCGCTCAGACCAGCAGCAGCCTTCACCCGGGCCGCAGCACGGAGGAGGTCACAGTAAAGTGGCGCATCTCGTCTCTGCCCCTAAGCCTGCCAAATGCCAGGCTAAGCGGCACTCCTGAGACGGGCAGCTCGGAGATAGGCGTCAGTTCCTTTCAGGAGATGGTAGCAGGACCACTCCTTCCCCCGGTGGAGGGCCAGGGGAGAATCTTTTGTTCTCCACCACTGGCATCACGGCCGGCGGTAACCAATATTCTAGAACTGACTTCCCTACCTCCGAGCTCCAAGAGGGCGCGGATGACAGTGTGCGACGCAACGCCTCGCCGCTCTCGTCCCCCTCTGTCGCCAGACCCCTGTCACAGGAGGCCGCCACAGAACACTCGTCCTTCCCTGGCCTCCTCTGTCAGGACGCAGAACATGACCCTGCCCCCACCTCGGGACGCTCTGCCTCCCACATCTGGGCCGGTCATTCCGCTTCGCTGCCCCATCGTGGTTACGCCTGTGGTTCGCATGAAATGCATTCGTCCGTTGGATTGGTTTGCAGCGAAGGACGCGTACTTTCATGTCTCCATTCTTCCTCGACACAGACCGTTTCTACGGTTTGCCTTCGAGGGGCAGGCATACCAGTACACGGTACTCCCATTCGGGTTAGCCCTGTCTCCTCGCGTCTTCACGAAAGTCGTCGAGGCAGCCCTTGTGCCACTCAGGCAACACAGGGTTCGCATCCTGAACTATCTCGATGACTGGCTGATACTAGCTCACTCTCGAGACCAGGTTTGCGAACACAGGGACCTGGTGCTCCAGTACCTCGCCCGTCTGGGCCTTCGGGTCAACTGGGAAAAGAGCGAACTCTCCCCCGTGCAGAGGATCTCTTTTCTCGGTATGGAAATCGACTCGGTCGCCATGTTCGCACCATGTCCGCGGTGTCCTCTCGTGTACTCGCTCCCAGTGGCCAGTAAGTAGGACAGGCTCAGGTGTCATCGCTTGCTGCGCCATTCCACTCCTCGGACAGGATGCATGCGCTATTTTTACTCAGGTGAGTTTCTCAGTTAAGCCCTGAGTTCCTCCAGCACTGTTGATGCCTACACCAGAGTGCATGCCCGCTCGGTCAGCCCTCGTGTTAGGCTAGGTGCCTCCATGTGCATGGTTCCCCCTCTAGGCAACCCCCACATGTGTATTTCCATGGTAAGTCTCTTCGAGCACGTGTCTTCCCTTGGCAAGACCACCTTGCCACCCCTGGGGTTCAAACATTCCACCCTGCGGGCTGGATACCTCAGAGTGTTCCATATGCATCCCGTACTTGGGTCATATGTGTATTCTTAAGTCCTCCCTGCGGGCAGGCATTGTGTTGCATATTTCCAAGTGGGATATGCTTCCCAGTGTACCTTGGTATTCGGCGTTGAGCCTAGCCCTTCGTTCGTTCCTCTCACGGCAGGGAGCTCAGGTCAGCACAGGATGCTAGAAGACAGCTGTTGTGGTGAGATTAGATTGGGACCCCCATTCCGTCAGTCACTGATGTAACGCGGAGTGACTGACTGAAAGGGAACATCTCGGTTAAGTATGTGACCCTCGTTCCCTAAAGGAGGGAACGGAGACGTTACGTCCCCGTGCCACAACCGCTGTACCGCTGGCATTGTTTTGCCATTGGCTCGTTTTGTAGAACTCAAAGGTGATAGGCTTCTAAGCGAAACCCCCATTCCGTCAGTCACTGACGTAACGTCTCCGTTCCCTCCTTCAGGGAACGAGGGTTACATACGTAACCGAGACGTTTTTTTTTAAAGGAAAAAATAAATGGGGAAAATACTTTTTGCTGACTGCTGAAATGAGTGGTTACTCCATAAAAGTGCCAAAAAGTCCCAAAATAAAATAAAAGACTATTTGTTCCTTTTATAAGGCTTCTCTTTCACATATGAAATTTGCACCCACCTTCATGTCACCGGTCACCTTCTTGCCTTTCTCCCATCCTCCTGCTCTCCCTCAAATGCACCTCCTTGCTGTGGATAACATCACAATCGATAGGGATAGATCTCTGAACAAGTCTGGTATTTCTTGAGAAATGAGAAGTCTTTCCAAATTTTAAGTCTTCTCAAGAAAGTCATTCACATTCAGCATGTACCTGCATATATTTAGAACAGTTTTTACAAACTTCACCCAAAATAAAATATGCATACTTTTTTAACCAGTGGCTTCCCAAAACATTTAACAGGGGAGGGAGTGTACCACATCTCATTAATGCTTGAGGCTTTGAAGGTTAGAGTCACCATAAAATTTTATTTCATGACCATTCTTATTGTATGGAATATTGCAATGTTTAATATGAATTCTTTCACACCATTAAAAAAGGGGGGCCTCGTTAATATTTATTCAATAACAGTAACACATGTATCCCTCTTCATGACGTGTGCACTGGCTTGAGCCAGACAAGATTCAGGGGTGGTTTACACGACACCGTTTTCAACTAAAAACGGCAGTTCATTTACACGACAACAGCGTTTTAGGGGCCTGCAAACTTTTGAAAACGGGTTTCAAAGTGCAAGTTTTTGAAAACAACACCGTTATGTGAAAACGGTGACGTCATGCGCATTACGTGTTCAGTTTATAGGCGCATAGTGTTTCTTTACGAAGTGACATTGCCAACTACTGGCCTGGCAGCGATTGTAGTCGTTTTCGCGTATCCGCGTGAACAGGGTTGTTTTGACAACGTTGTCTTCTGTACGCAAAAAACGCAAAGGAAAAACTTCCCTCTAGAAATCTGTCACTCACATGAAACCATTGCAAGCAATTAGCAAACAATTAGGAAACAGTACGATCCAACTAGCCTATCTAAAAACAGTGTTATCGTTGTAGTCGGATCTGATAAATCTCTAGGCCAACCACTCTTTCCAAATATGTTTAAAATACACTACAATGAAAAGTAATTATATAACGTTACTTACTATTGTAATTCTGTCAAATAATGTGAATAGGCCCTGACCAAAATCACATTATTAGAAGTCTTGAAAGGATTAAATGCTGCTGTTCTAAATATCTGTAGCCTACAGCCAAGAAGGCAATATTCAATAAACAAAAAAAAGTTAAGATACAGTAACTTACATTTTAGACACAATAATGCCAGTTGCTTTTTTTTTTTAGTTAAATAGTTCTATCAAAGCCATAAGAGGATCAACCGTCGAATGAATGTCGCTGAGCAATCGATGGAATGAATGATTCAATGATTCACTTATAAAGACCATCACTTATCTCCCCTACTGGAGTATCGATGTAACTTGCAGAAGAAGTCCACTAGTCTAGTGACACTTTCTGCAGGTTACTTCAATATTACTGCATAGACTGACAGTGTGTCTGGAACGGGCAAACAGAAAAGCAAAGCGATACAATTTGATTGTTTTAATAACGCACCTGGTTTAAAATATGCTCTATATCAGGCTACTTTGACAGTTTAATTTTCCAACATTGGTGTCTTTTATATTGACATTGCCAGCGTTTTATAAAACCAACAATCCAGGTGAGGCCTAGTAAAAAAAAAAAAGAAAGAAAAAAGATTTAACAATTCTATAGTATAAAAAAGTTAAAGTAGTAAAAAAAAAAAATAGTAAAATACTACAAATTAAAAAATATTATGGCTAAAACAGTCGAGTTAGCAACACCAAGGTCATGGGTTTGATTCCCAGAAAAGCATAAACTGATAAAATGTATACCTTCAATGCAAAGCATGCACGTAAAAAGCTATCAATGTTAAATAAATTCACCTTGGTTGACAGATTCTATATATTAAAGACAACATGAACCACAACAACCCATCATGAACTACAAAGTTTATTCTTTTCATTTTCAAACAAGCTGAAGCTGAAGGTTAAAAAGCAAAGTGAAATCGAGGCTAAATGCACTGCTCTGAGTATCACAGTTATGTATCTTTTGTCCATTGGTGGCTCTAGTGTGCAGAAAATATGGGTATGAATGGGTGTATCTGTGTATCAACAGCGACATCTAGAGGGCACAGCAGGAATATGTGAATCTGGTGCCTCTGAGCAGATTTTTTTTCACATCAAAAATTGGAATACACTTGGAATTACTGAAGTCGAATGATAATAATGTAACATTTTCTACATTTGTTTTTAAGAAACAACATATACGTATAAAAAGTGTGGATGTCATTTTTTACATGAACAACAAAATAAACACAATCAACTTCCACATCATTTATCTGCTCATGTTCCATTATACAAGCTGTAATGGCCACCTAATATTAAATACTGTTCAGTACCAGAGTGTTGATGTGCCTTTAAGATGACTTCTTCTGTGGTGTGCGTTACTGTACATATACACGCTGTTCTTATGTGAGCGCGCACGCACAGCTAGAGAGAGCTTGAGTGAAGAGAGAGATGACTCCTGTTACAGTATACAAATGTGTTCATTTCCACTTTGATTTGTAGCGTTTATCAGAGTGCTTTCTTTTCTTGTTTTATACTCACTCTTTTACATGTATGTGAAGAGTGTGCTTGTGCAAACCATCTATAAAGACTCGTGGTACTACTACCAGTTCGTTTGCCTCGGGTTTTCCATTTTCATCTCTGACAGACGTTACAAAGCACATGATTAATAAGCGGTTGAATAAAAAAGATTTCGGTAACCAGTAACATAAGATCAGGATAAGGACTGCCTGGCAAATAAAAAATAATAATAAATATACACAAATAAAGGAAATGGATGTATTAGGTGTTACTGTCCATCACATGTTCTATTCTTGTTCTCCTGCCAAATCCTCTCCATCTCATCCAGCTCTGTTTCGGTGAACGCTGCCTTTCCCCAGTTGGTAATTTTACTAGGTGACTTGCTGCCTGAGAAATATATGAAAAACATGAATCTGGTGTTTTTGGTAACGGTATCTGGTACTTGAGAAACTTTACACTGGGTTACCTGGTTGAACGATTCGAAGCAGGCCCTCATGTTTAGAGACTTTGTGTTTCCAGGTCTTTGTCTTGTTACTTGCCCGTTCCAGTTTCTTCGTAACGGCCTGAAAAAAAATAAAGGTCACTGAAATCCTGATCATTTACCTTATGTTTAAAAATGAAACTATCCTATTTTGAGTATAAAAGTGGAAACAACAAGCAATGTCTGCAGTGGTTTTCACTCTTCTCAACCTTTGTGACTCCCTTGTCCACAACAATAGTTGAAGCCCCCTCCCATATGTCCATATATAGGCCTAAATAACTAAAATAATTATCATTAAATTAAAAATTGCTGAATGTTCTTCAGGGTCCCCACTATTTTTAGCCAATGAATCTGACTTTTCCAGTCATTCGTGATTATCAGATAAGAATAAGGAATATCATGGGTACCGAAACCCGGTATTAAATGAGTCGATAATCTCTGACACTATCGGTTCTACTGTCGGTACTGGAGAAAATACACTTGCGTTACTATTTATTATTGATATATAGACATATCTTGCAAATTCTATCTTGCCAGCCGTTTCTATATGAGATAATATTAAACCATTTGTCTGTGATACATTTTTGCTATTCACAATCCAGAAGAGAGAGAGAGATCTCTCACGCGGAGCTACAGCGCGCGCGCAACACGCTTAAAGGGATAGTTCACCCAAAAAATGAAAATTAGCCCATGATTTACTCACCCTCAAGTCATCCTAGGTGTATATGACATTCTTCTTTCAGACGAATAAAATCGGAGTTATATTAAAAAAGTCCTGGCTAATCCAAGCTTTATAATGGCAGTGATTGTGGCTCTGTTTCTGAAGTCCATAAAAGTGCATCTGTCTGTCATATAACGTGCTCTACATAGCTCCGTGGGGTTAATAAAGGCCTTCTGAAGTGACGCGTTTGTGTAAGAAAAATATCCATATTTAAAACTTTATAAAGTAAATTATCTAGCTTCCGGCCGATCGCCTTCCGTATTCAACCCAAAGTGTAGTGCCTCTCGCAGTTCAAAATGCTTACGCTACGTCTGACGAGCGTAACTGGTGTGCAATGTCGTATACAGACGTGACGTAATGACGCAAAGACGAACGGCGGAAGCTCGAATTTCCTGCGGAAACCCACCAGTACCACTCAAATTATAACACATTATTACAAGCTTACCGTTGTGAAAGGTAAGGAGATCGTTTTGAACACTGGCTGGTTATGTACTTGCTCAGAAATTGATTTTGGATAATTTTTAACCAAAAAAAGTTACGTACTGCAGATTTAAATATGTTGGAAAAGCAAAATATTCTAGAAAAGGAGAAGGTTAATTTGATAAAGTGACCATAATAAATTGTGGAAAAAAATCCCTAACCATTAAAAAATCCACTACCTCGTATTCCTCTTGCGCCCCCTGTCTCTTTCTTTTAAGGCTCTCTAGCTGCTCCTGTGCAGCCTGTAGGGCACGTTCCTTCTCTGCCTTCTCCTTTTCCAGCTCTTTTTTCTCTTTCTGGGACTGGGATAAGACCTCTTGCTGCTGCAGGTGAATCTGCTCTAACTCAATCCTCTTGCTTGCCTCCTCTTGTAGCAGCCTGCAAACAAAACACACAAATGTTCTGCATAATTCTGTGGCCCTTCTGTGTGTACTGAATCTGAATGTTGGGTATTTACACGCTGTTACCTGGCCTGCAGTTTGCGCAAGATTTCTTCATCCTCTTTGGCCTGCCTCTCATCATCTAGTGCCTGTTTCAGTTGACGGTACATGTCTTCCAGCTCCTGCATACGCTGCCAGTACTGCTCCACTTCACTGGACTTTTCAACCACCTGCTCTTCCATCTGCATTCGAGCCTAGGAAGCAATTTTAAATTTCTTTAATACATCAGACCTATTTCACACATCCTGTGCAACAGCAGACTTGTATTGTGCTTTCTTGCAAACTGACAGCCTTTCTGCGGAAAAGAGCTGCATATTTTTTCTTTCTTTTCTTAAAAAGGAGCTGAATGCATTAACATGTTCACTACAAAAATTTTTTTTGAATTGCAACTATTTATTCAGTACCGGTCAAAAGTTTGGAAACATTACTATTTTTAATGTTTTTGAAAGTCTCTTATGCTCATCAAGCCTGCATTTATTTGATCAAAAATACAGGAAAATTTTTTTTTAAATAATGGTTTTCTATTTTATTATACATTAAAATGTAATTTATTCCTGTGATCAAAGCTGAATTTTCAGTGTCACATGATCCTTCAGAAATCATTATAATATGCTGATTTATTATCAATGTTGGAAACAGTTGTGCTGCTTAATATTTTTTTTATAACCTATGATACTTTTTTCAAGATTCTTTGATGAAAAAAAAGTTGTTTTTTTTTTTAAAAAAAAAGAAAAAAAAAGAACAGCATTTATTTAAAATAGAAATCTTTTGTAACAATATATACACTACCGTTCAAAAGTTTGGGGTCAGTACTTTTTTGAAAGAAATTAATACTTTTATTCAGCAAGGATGTATTAAATTGATTAGAAAAGTGAGAGTAAATATTTATATTGTTAGAAAAGATTTCTATTTTAAATAAATGCTGTTCTTTATTCATCAATGAATCCTGAAAAAAGTATCACAGGTTATAAAAATAATATTAAGCAGCACAACACTGATAATAATTCAGCATATTAGAATGATTTCTGAAGACTCATGGGACACTAAAGTCTGGAGTAATGAAAATTCAGCATTGCATCACAGAAATAAATTATATTGCAAAGTATATTAAAATAGAAAACCATTATTTTAAATTGTAATAATATTTCACAATATTACCGTTTTTTTCTGTATTTTTGAACAAATAAATGCAGGTTTGATGAGCATAAGAGACTTCTTTCAAAAACATTAAAAATAGTAATGTTTCCCAACTTTTGACCGTTACTGTATATATAGTTTTAATCAATTGACACCCTTAATTAAAAAAAAGTCACCATGAAATCAGTTGATTTTTTAAATATATTTTACAGTATTTATTATAAAATATTTATCTGTGAACATCTTTTTTTTTAATTCGTGTGCCCTTATAATATTTAATTAAAATAACCTGCCCTCCTTCTTGCAGCGACATCTCTTCTCTGATGATGTGTTTACTGACGCGAGGGCGGGACAACCTGTCACTCACATGAGATCCACCAATAGCAAACCACAACCATCCAACCATCCAATCAATTCCCCATGGAAAAATCATATCCCGCCCTACATTTGTTCTTGTTCAAGAAGCCATTTCACTCAGATATACGTCACAATAGGGAAGAAAAGATTACCGCAACTTCTGTTTCATGCCGACTTTAAGGAACGTGTGGCTTAAATGTATTAAAAACTATATCATTTTGGCAGCAAGAAAACTGATTACATGCCAAATTACATTTTATTAATACCAGCAATAAATTCAATTTGTGAACAGATTTTTAAAAGTGCCTCTTACACATGTTGAGGCATCCAGCCATATGAACGTCTACAAGCAACCTGGTGGCCACTAGCAATAAAATCACTGTCATTGTGAACAAGACATAAGGCTGTTGTAGTTACCATTTTCTCCTGCTCCAGGTCTCGTCTGTATCGGTCCAGTAATTCTGTTTGGGTCTGAAGTCTTCTCTGTTCCTCCAAATCACCCCTGATTGATGCGTTCTGTATGTCCTGCAACATCCACACAAAATGAAAGCAGTAACTAACAAGGTTTCTGTGAGCCAGAAAGTACAGGAAGAAAAACATAAAATAACAACTAGACTTCAGTCACTGTTTAATATTAAAAGAAAGTTTGTGCCATGCTATTAATTTCAACAAAATCACTTCAGTTCATCCCACAATTTGTAAAAACAAATACACGTTTGCAATAATAATAATGCACTTACAGTATAAGTCTACGACGCAAGGCATTCAGAACCATTTGTGCAGCATGTTAAAGTGCTTAAGATGTGTGTTATTTGAATAAAAATGTGTTGTTTGAACTGTAAAGTTGTCTAGTTGCATGGGACTATTTTTCTAGATCCACAGATTTAAGTTTGGTTATGCATTTTTGCATTATCATTGCATGTATTGTGCAAAAGTTTCCAAGTTTCCAACCTTGCATGGTTGACAGGAGTTAAAAATCAAACTAGTCTGCCAAGAAATAATCATATTTCCTGCTTCACAGGCGATGAAGTATGTAACAATCCCTTGAGACTGAAGATATAAAACAGGAACTGGTAACAGTCAAACCCACCCGTACACAGGAAGTGTGGCTTCATTGCTCAGGAGTTCTCTTTTGCAGGTGTCCTAAAATATGTGCAAAAGCAGAACTTTTTTTTTAAGTTATATTTTGGGGCTTTTTTTGCTTATATATGACAGGACTGTTGTGCTGTTGCACTATACTGTATGTCAGAGCACGGTCTACAAGACTATGGCTCTGACAGCAGAGCTGTTTTAGCATACAAATGTTCTAAAAATATCTACAGCTTTGTCAGATTCAGAAATTAAAGTAGGTTCAGTAAGAGCTTTAGTAGCTTTCTTTTCATGGTCGAACAGGACTGCAGGAGTCAGACGTTTAACATGAAGAAAAAAAGCAAATAGACAAGGATGTGAAACTCTTCACATATTACTAATAGTTTGCTATAAACAGAAATAATGTAGGTGAATTATACAAATACTTGTTTAATGGCATCTTTTTATGAATTAAGGCCAGTATCACTGATACTAATACTGCTACTGATGTCTTTATGAAAATGACCCCCCCCCCCCCCCCCCAAACATTACTTCTAGCCATTCAACATTGCAGTATAATTGAAAGCTATCTCTTTTTTTTTTTTTTACATTTATTAGGCTTCAAAAAATATAACAACTTTTAATTTGAGTGAACTTAAAACAATCCTAATATAAACCCATAATAAATGTCATATTTACTTGTGCCCTATGAAATATACAGAAATTGAATAAAGTTATCAGACAGTCTGCACTGCATAATTATAAATGAAACAGACTAATCCTTATTAAAGCTACAAAAGTTCTTTACTCAAGAGCAGTGAGTGATTTTCTCTCTTTCTTTTGTTCTTTGATTAACATTAATGCCGGACAGCATTAGTGGCTGCTGTCACTTTAAGATCTGCCGCTGCCGAACATGACGCGGATCTCACACGCGTCTCATTTTCTCACAACTCTTTACATTCATTTAAGACTTTATTTAACTCAATTAAGACTGCTCTTATGAGGATACTCGACAAAACGGACATTTGGCATAATTGTGTGTGTTATTGTTCGTTCAAGCCTGAAAAGAGAACTGTATTCTGGTGCACTGTCTGTGCGCACGATACTTGTGCGCGTCTTTTTGTGCTTTGTGTGTGTGTCACATAGACAGGACATTTACAGACAGTGCCTTATCTTTTGTCTTGTGGTGCCTGAATGGTTTAAAAGCATTTGCATAAATAAAAGCGATCATATAATGTAATGCTAGCCAAAGGATAACAGAAAAAACGGATGTTGCGTTAATTGCGTTAAATATTGTTAACGTGTTAAACTGAAATAAATTAACGTAATTAACGTGTTAACGTTGACAGCACTAATAAAAAGTATTTAAATTATGTACGATGAGGGTCCCTTATTGTATTTCGCCATGTTGAAATGGCGTGACCCGCAGTGTTTAGCTGCGTTTACGTCATGCCGTCACAATACGTTCTACTCAAGAGCTGTTCACGCCCTCTGACTTGGAATTATGCATTTCTATGGCAACACTATCACTACGCCACAGTACACCTGCAGTGGTCACGAGGTAGAAGCCGGAGCTTACAAGTTGTGCGAGTTCTACGAGGACGTAAACACTGTTTAGAAGACGGTATCTCGTAATTACGGTAATTCCAACATGGCATGAAAGCACAATTTCACTAAACGTCAAAGAGAATCCTCACGGTAATTGGCTGCCACCTCTGCAGATACACTAGTAGCGTAGTTTAGTTTGGTAATTGGAAGAGCACACTTATTATCATGCTTTACCGGCGGAGACCGCCTCGTGCTCACTACTGCGAGTCGAGACTCGAGACCCAAGATGTCAGTGGCATATTTGGACACTGGCGGCTTCACTTACTTGTGAAAAGAGTGAAGGTGCGTCATCCATCTTTTTTTATAGTCTATGAGTATTACATAAAAAGATCTAAAGACGATCATGTTGATCCACGTCGAAAGATGGCATTGTGGTATCGGTACTTAAAGTACACAAAGAAAGGCAATCCTACCCCCAGCTAAAGAACTACTGAATACACGTTTAATCCAACATCTCGGTAACACTTTATTTTGAGGGTCCCTTTTGAACATTCTGTTGACTGTAAGTAACTTTGCAACTACATGTCAACTTATTCTAACCCGAACCCTACCAGTCTACTAATACTCTACTAACACTCTAATGAGAGTAAGTAGATATGTAGGTGCAACTTTACTTTTACTTTACTTTTTTTAAAACAAAATCAAAATAAAGTGAAACCAAACATGAAATCTAATACGTTTTAGCAGGTGACTTGTTTGTATCTTTTAGTGATTCAAGGAAGGCCACGGTACCTTACTCATGGCCTCCAGCTGGGCCTGTTTGCTCTCGTTGGCCAACTGCAGCTGTCTCATTCTGTTCTCCATGATCTCCTGTTCAGCTTTCATCCTGTTTCTCAGCTCCCTGCGTTTCTGTCTGGACTCTCTGTGTGCGGAGGAAAGGCCTTGTCTTATGCGGACAATGCAGTCCTGGATGGCTAACATACACATGAAAAAAAACATACTCAGCAGGAGAATGGGAGGGCAGAGTTGTGGATATACAGTGCAAACATTTCAGTGTCATCTGTGTAAAAATGTGTGTGTGCAACAAAGATATGTGATACCATGAATCCACTCCTGTTTTGTCTTTTTATCCGATGCACTGATCTCAAAACTTTTCTCAACACATCTTATAATGAAGAGGTTTTTCCTTCCATCCTTGTCTGGTAAGGACTGCAAAAACAAAACAATTTAGATATTTTTAGATAGTTCACCCAAAAATCTAATTTCTGTCATCATTTATTCAGCATTATGTTGTTCCAACAAACCAGTATGTTGTCCTGTCATAGCTCTCATTTCCATTCAGGCTTGCATTCAACTCACAATATTTAAATGTAACACACCGTGATCAGTCACAAAACATGAAAGAATCTATAATGTTAAAAAACAAGCATCTTGAGTAAGTAAGCAAAAGATATTTTTGGTGAATAACAATTTAAAAATTTGTCCTCACACAACACTATGACTTCAAGGAGTCATATGAGCTACTTTTATGATACGTTTAGGTTGTTTTTTGACAGCCACAATACTAAGTTCACTTTTGTTATCTGGAAAAGGCAGCATTCCGCTAAACATTTGCTTTCATAAGCCAATCATACAGGGTTGGATCAATATGAGGGTGTGTAAATGAT
The DNA here is from genome assembly GCA_039654105.1 of Coreius guichenoti. NCBI lineage: Eukaryota > Metazoa > Chordata > Actinopteri > Cypriniformes > Gobionidae > Coreius > Coreius guichenoti. The sequence continues at coordinate 6,390,338 of CM077168.1, forward strand.
GACAAAATATTCTATTGCTGCATCCCAATTCGCAAACTATACATTCAAAATAGTATTCGAAATTGGAACTACAAACATGCGTAAAAATGGATGCGCAAGACTAATGATTAAGTAGAGAGGTTTAGATAAAGGAGTTTGAGTGATTAATAATCAATATCCAACCTGATAAAAAAAAAATATTTAATCTGAAACAACATTGTGAACTTTTTTTTTTAAGATGCGTTTGGCCATTAACTGTTAAATGTATCATATGAAAAATATAAAGACCCACAGATGACAGATAAACATGCTACTTCTTTTCTCTCCAATACGGTATGAAGAATGGTTGAGTAGCATAAATGAAATAAACTGAAATGTGGAGTGTGAATATGAGGCGGTTAACTGTGACAAGATGATTGACAGGCCAGTTTACAGTAAAACGATACACGGTCCGTTAAAGACAGTTTCGGCGTATTAGTATGTCCCAAAATTTGCCTACTCTTCTGCTACATCCTCAAACGTATGTACTTTTTCTTTACAAAAAAAAAAAGAGTACTTTTAGGGCATATAAGTAGGTCAATTGGGATGCATTGGGATATACCTTTAAAATTCAGCTCTGAACAACAAATACTACAAAAAATGTTCTAGCTTTTACCTCAACACAGCAGCTGCGATCAAGCGAAATACATCCCTTCTGCTCGATTAGGTCTTCATTCACATAATAGGATATGTAACTGAGGTGGAGCTTAAACCATCGCTCTGTCCAGTTCTTCCTTTTATGGCCTTTTTTCATCATATAGCCCTTTTTGAATAAAAAAGATAGCAAGTTAATTGATAATTGAATTGATTCGTCAGGGATATCTGTTTATTTCTCCAGTGTTCACTGACTAGTAGGGCTGCACGATAAAAAATGCGATAACTTGTTAAATAATTTGATATGCGATACGATATTGCTTTAGGTGTGCAAAATCAATTTAAATTGTATTTAAAAATATTTAAAAACTGAAAATGATATAACCATGACCATAACCATGATATATGTATGTTTCACATTCTTTCTGGGAAAAGAAAGCCTCAGTACAACTTCTGAAAGTGAACAGCAGTGTGTTAGCATTACATAAAAAGTAATTTCACAAATCTGACAATGTAGTTTTAACATCAATGTAAACAAACAAATACCAATATTTAAATACCAACAACTTTTTGCTCAACTTGGTAATATATAGTTATATCAACCTAAAACTTAACATCAAGAACATCCAGGTAAACAAAACTAAATAATCAAATGTAAAAATTAAACACTGCATAGTCTTTGCATTAATTAAATATACATTGATTCATAATAAAGCAACTTTATAATAAAGTTATTCAGTCCAGAGCAGTGAGTGATTTTCTCCTTTTCTTTTGTTGTCTGACAACCAGACTGTATTAGGCTGCTGTCACTTTAAGATCTAATGCACGGATCCTATCGATTTCTTTCCAAACTGTTACGTTCACGTTCACATAACCAACTGTGTTTACGTGAATACTTGCCAAGACAGGTATTTTGACATAATTGTGTGTGTATTTGACCCTTCGAGTGCAATAAGCCGTGAAAGAGAACTGAAGTCGCTGTCCGAGAGGCAGCTTTCTGTGCATGCGCTTCGGGTGTGTGTCAGACAACGTTGTTTTCCGCAGCTTATTGGGCTCAATAACTCTTTTTCACATCAAGCAAGTCACATGTAAGTAACAGTTGCATGAGCGTGTCCATATGTGTCGACCTAAAATTTTGACTTTTCGCAACGTTTTGAAGCAGTCTATTAAAATCATTCAGATATCGCATGCTGTTGCGATATGTACATTTGTGATGTTTTGATCATTTCGATATATCGTGCAGCCTTACTGGCTAGTCAGTGGTCTTTGCACAACTAATTTAACTGACAACGCATGACTATCACGTACAGACAAGAGCAGACCTGGAATGCCCATATTAATTAAGCCTCTGGTGCTTTTCGCGTGTCGGTCAAAAATTACCGGAAAAATATATTTTCATTTTATTTCAATGAAATAAATGTACTACATTTTAATTCAATAATGTTTTTTTAATTAATATTTTGTATTTTTAGAGGATTTTATGGTACTAAATTATATTTATGCTGTAGTTATAATCCATTTATTCACTTTTTGAGCAGAGACCTGAAAATGAAATGTCCAACTTAAACTAAATCTAAACTAAGTCGTAAATCTTGAATGCTTTAGAGCACAGACTGAAGTTTGATCTCTTTTCAAAGAAGACACTTGGCAGATTATTGCTGATGTGAAAAAGGTTTTAAAAGTGAACTTAAAAAAAGTTACAGAATTTTATGTTTATTGCACAAAAAAACTATTTTCAATTTTATATGAAATATATATTTTCATGTTTTACTCTAAAACTGCAAAAAAAAAAAAAAAAAAAAAAAAAATCAAAGCCATAAATCTAAACAAGTTGTGTTCCAAATTTGAGCTTGATATCTCAAAAAATGAGCTTTCAGTAAGATTTTGTTTGGGCGCAGTACCAAAAGTTTCCACTAGAATAAATTCGTCTCCCATTCATTTCCAATGCGGTAATTTTTGACCACGAGGAGTACAAGTGTGACTATTTTTTTCAGGACCATTTCACTTTTTCGAATCATGTCCATGATTTTTTTTGTGTGTTCACATAGCAAGTGCCAAAACCTTTACCAAGTTCCGTACCATTCCGATGAAGTAAAAAATTCAAAAACAAAAAACAAAAAAAACTTACAATTTTTCAGTCAAAACCGAAGAGCACCAATACATTAACACAGACTCCCACCTGCTTAATAACATCCAGTACAAGTTCCTGATAGACCTCATTGATGGCCATGGAGAGAGTCTGAGGGTTTATGCCCTTGGTGAAATGGCCTATGCCAATAAGCTCAATCAGCTCCCACACATTCAGATGATGTTTCTTTGCGCTGAGCTCTATTTTGTAGTCTTCAAATCTGCCCTCGTTCCAACTGCAACCCATTGTTGCTAACAGGTTGTGCAGGAAGTACTCAAGCTGTTACAATACAGAAACACCTCATTATTTCCATATAATTACAAAGAAATAAAGAAAACTAAGATTAAACTACTAGAACCAACCTCCTCTGTAACAATGTGCAGTGGATATGTATCTTCAGACAGGAAGTTGAAGATACACCACACCTTGAAGGCATCAAAGTCTGAGATGAGCAGATTCTTGCTGCTGATGTGCTTTGGTGCAGACAGAGTCCAGCACATATTATTCAGCTCCATGAAGTCAAAGTTGGGCTGGATCTGCGATTCAAATATTAAAAATGACTCAAATCTAATTTAGGGCTACAATGTCAAATCTTTTCTACAGAATTCATATGTAGAGGCATGAAGTTTGTCTTGTGTTAACTAACCGCTTGTTCTATAAAGATAATATGGTAACACTTTAGTTTAGGGTCCAACTCTCACTATTAACTAGTTGCTTATAAGCATGCATATTACTAGGATATTGGCTGTTTATTAGTACTTATAAAGCACATATTAATGCCTTATTCTGCATGACCATATTCTACATCCCTTAATCCTACCCAATACCTACACTTAACAACTACCGCACTAACTATTAATAAGCAGTAATTAGGAATTTATTGAAGCAAAAGTCATAATTAATAGTTAGTTAATAGTGAGAATTGGACCATAATCTAAAGAGTGACCGACAATACCAGCTGGCAAGTAGGAATTCTGCGGCCTGTGAACAGAGTGAATATATCATATATTCAGTATATAATAGTATATAGTAATATTCATATTATTTAGTAGTCATTATACAAAGGTATTTGACGAAAGAATGCCACAACTGTTCCAGAGAGCCGTATAATATCTTGGTATATATAATATAATAGTGTATATGAGGTGTAGGGCATGTTACAAAGAAATATGAGTATAATGAAGTAGATAGTCTTGATGGCATTGTGAAAACTTAAAAGATCTAAATATACACTCAGTGGTCAAATGCATAAAAGCATGCAGAGATGGACAAAAGTTTCGGTTTTTCACTATAAGAAATAAGTGTTTTCCTGGCAGAAAACTACCAGCACATTTTCTTATAAGTTTACGGACATTTCTTCAGAACCTTAAAACACAAAACAACGCAGTTTGTATTTCAAAAATGGGTAAAACACCTGTAAGAAAAAAAATAAATACAGAAAATTTTAACACAGTACATTGGGCCATATTTTAATGACTTCTCTTAGAGTGTTGTTCAAACCAAACATCAGAATGGGTGAAGAAATACTGTACGTGATGTGTTAGTATGAGTATCTCAGGAACTGCTCATGGGATTTTTTTATACATGACAGCCTCTAGAATTTACAGAGAATGGTGTAAACAACAAAAACATCAAGTTGCCGTTCTGGGGACAAACATTCCTTGGAGAGAAGTCAGAGAAGAATGGTCAAACAGGTTTGAGCTGACAGGATGGAAACAGTATTTCTGAATGCACAAAGAAACCGAAGAGCGCAACAGGTTCCACTCCTATCAGTTAAGAACATGACGCTGGATTGAAATCAATGATTTTAAAGATACTGTAACACGTCATCGTGAACTGGTGGCATGGTTTAGTGTGAGGGAAAACAAATCATACAGCACAGTCTTAAAAATAAAGGTTCCAAAAGCATCTTTTTTTTGCAAAGCTGCTATATAAAAAATATTTTGGGTTCTGAAAAGAACCTTTCAGTCAACAGTTCTTAAAATAACCTTTCTTTCTTAGTGTGAAGAACATTTTAATAATCTAAAGAACGTTTCTTCTACTATGAAGAACCGGTTGTGAAATGGATGTTAAAAGTTCTTCATGGAACCATCGATGCCAATAAAGAACCTTTATTTGTAAGTTATTTGTAATTCACTTCTAAGATGAAAATGTATAGAAACTTCCAATAAATTTGACAAAAAAACAACAAGACGACTACAGTGAATGAATGCAATTCACCAATAAGATGATAAGAGATGCCTGTAGAATCACAAATCTAAATGTGTATTTTTACAGCAAATTTTGGCTAATGATATATGTATGTAAACACACACATGGAAAGTCCCCATAAAACATGAAAATCCAGTGTGTGTGTGTGTGTGTACTTGTATAACTATCTTTGTGAGGACCAGTTTGAGTTTTAGACCATCAAAGTGAGGACAAAGTGAGTAAAGCGAGGACATTTTGGACCTTTCTTTGACCCCTTTAAAGGCCTGTTTGAGGGTCAAGACTTGGTTTTAGGGATAAGGTTATAATTAGGTTAAGGGTAGGTTTAGGGTAAGGGTAAGGGTTAGGAACTTAGTTGTGATGGGTACGGTTAGGGTAAGGAGCTAGAGATTGCACTGTGTCAATGAATGGCCTCATAAAGATAGATGTACAAGTGTGTGTGTGTGTGTGTGTGTGTGTGTGTGTGTGTGTGTGTGTGTGTGTGTGTGTGTGCAGGTATATGTGGTGTGTGTGTGTGTGTCTACAGGTATATGTGGTTTATAAGGACACAAATGTGCATAATGACATGGGTATTACAACGTAAACATGGTTTATGAGGACACTGTGTCCTCGTAAACCAAATAGCTTAAAACGTATTAAACAGTGTTTTTTTGTTTTGTTTTTGATATTCAAAAAATGCTGAAAGTTTTGTGTGATGGGTAGGTTTAGGGGTAGGGTTGGTGTAGGGGGATAGAATATACAGTTTGTACAGTATAAAAAAACACTGAAGAGACTCTTTAAATTCATTTAATTTCCATTTTCAGGAGACAGATAAAAAAAAAACATCATGTGAGTAACAAGTCTCCTGCCCTGAGTCATAAGTGACGGCCCATAGACATCAACTTCTCTACAGTCTTTTTGCCATTTTAGGTTTTATCTTCTTTAGTATTTACAAACTATTTTTTCCCATGCCATTTTTCCAATATTAATAACTTCATCAATTAAAAAATATGGGGTCCAAAAGTTTAAGACCACTAGTGAAGATGCTTCTGCATCTGTATCTTTCTAAATTGGTAATATATTAATTAGCAACATGTACTATAGGGTTATGTTAGGGTTATGTTTTGGTTTAGGGTTAGTTGCTTGTAATTATGCATAATTTACTGTTATTACTATGATGTACATATGTATGATGTATGATGTACATTACCTTAAAGAGTGACCTCTAAATGATATTATCAGCATAACAATTTCAGATAAACTGAAAAATGCCTTTCCAAGCCTTGGTATGTTGGCCTTTTGCATTAATAACAGGGTAATTTTATCTAGCAGCAGAACGATCCAAAGAGCAACTTGTGCCTCAATGGAAAAAGCAGACAGATACAAAAAAATAAAAAGAATATCTCTATGTGAGTCATGAGAAATAATGTGTAACCTTATTCCAGAGGAAATAATAAACGTCTGTTCTTAAAACAGACACAGGCTTGTGTTGATGCTGGCGAGAGGTAGGCCTATACTGAATGATGCATAATGTAAATTAAATATGTGGCATATCTGGTGGGGCTTTATCATCTGATGGGACAATGCCATCATGCTATTATTGTCATTGAATAGAACTGGAGTGAAATACAGCACTGCAGCTGTGCTTTGATAAGAGACAGTGTATTTGTTACCTTATTAAGTATGAACATGTTCAGGTAGGGCATGTACCCTTGTGTTGACACTGGTCCTTCGTCATCATCTTTAAAGTGCTCCTCCAGGGCTGAAGTGTTATGAGGGATTTTCAGTATGGTGCACAGGTTGTGAGACAGCACCTTCAGAGAGACAGACAGCAATGGGTTCACTATGCAAAAAAAAGGATTAAAAGGGCTATATGTAGAATTCAGAAACCTTTGTTATTAGCGACACCAGTGGCCATTAAGTGAACTGCAGCCAGCAACTTATTGCTCGTGCTCACACGTGCGATTAGAGAGCAGACGGCTCTGAATGCTTTTGAATCGCTCTTGCGGTACTTTTATGCCATACACTGATCGGTCTGCGTAGCGCCTCTTCAAGTCGAACACACCAAGGGCCAGATTTACTAAACAGGGCAAATTAGCGTGAGAGCGCAATTCCAAAAAGTGCAGATGGGAGTGGAAAGTTCAGCGTGTGATCTACTGACGACGCTCAAATTAAAGAACACAGACGCAGCCGGATCATTTCCATAATGACCAACAAAATCTACCAAGAGCAGCGCAAATTAGCGTCTGGTTTAAGACATACTTTTTTTAGGCGGTAAATAATGGCACAAACACCAGTAAATTGATGAGCAAATCTTAGTAAATCATCTCGCATGATTCATTTAAATACTCTCCTCACATACATTTTGCATCTGAAAGGGACCCTGAAAATAACCCTGTCCACGCCTTTTCAGCGCTAATTTTTCACTGCGTGTCTTTAGTAAATCCTGACAGTAGTTTTTTAACGCCAAAAAGAGGGTTTGCACTGGCGCAAGCTGTTAGTAAATCTGGCCCTTAATGTGTTTCAAGGCCCCGTTATACGGCAAAGTTATTTTTCGTTCTTTGCTTAGAAGTAAAAGACTGTGAGACTAATTTCTTATTCTTCTTTGCATGATACATTGACATTACAGTACAGAATAGTTTTATCCTGAACATTGTATAAGCATTCGTTTCATGTGTCATTTAACGGAAGAGAGAATCTCTCGGGAGCGCGAGTAAACGATCATCATTCTTTTGATTTTCCCAGCAAAAACGCCCCTAGTCCTTTACATAAAAGCAAGTCTGCAGGCTTTCATAGACAACCTACAGTGGGGAGAACAAGTATTTGATACACTGCCGATTTTGCAGGTTTGCCCACTTACAAAGCATGTAGAGGTCTGTAATTTTTATCATAGGTACACTTCAACTGCGAGAGACGGAATCTAAAACAAAAATCCAGAAAATCACATTGTACGATTTTTAAATAATTAATTATGCATTTTGCAAATTATGCAAAACATGCATTTTATTGCATGACATAAGTATTTGATCACCTACCAACCAGTAAGAATTCCAGCTCTCACAGACCTGTTAGTTTTTCTTTAAGAAGCCCACCTGTTCTCCACTCATTACCTGTATTAACTGCACCTGTTTGAACTCATTACCTGTGTAAAAGACACCTGTCCACACACTCAATCAAACAGACTCCAACCTCTCCACAATGGCCAAGACCAGAGAGCTGTGTAAGGACATCAGGGATAAAATTGTAGACCTGCACAAGGGTGGGATGGGCTACAGGACAATAGGCAAGCAGCTTGGTGAGAAGGCAACAACTGTTGGTGCAATTATTAGAAAATGGAAGAAGTTCAAGATGACGGTCAATCTCCCTCAGTCTGGGGCACCATGCAAGATCTCACCTCGTGGGGCATCAATGATCATGAGGAAGGTGAGGGATCAGCCCAGAACTACACGCCAAGACCTGGTCAATGACCTGAAGAGAGCTGGGACCACAGTCTCAAAGTAAACCATTAGTAACACACTACGTCGTCATGGATTAAAATCCTGCAGCGCACGCAAGGTCCCCCTGCTCAAGCCAGCGCATGTCCAGGCCCGTCTGAAGTTTCCCAATGACCATCTGGATGATCCAGAGGAGGAATGGGAGAAGGTCATGTGGTCTGATGAGACAAAAATAGAGCTTTTTGGTCTAAACTCCACTCGCCGTGTTTGGAGGAAGAAGAAGGATGAGTACAACCCCAAGAACACCATCCCAACCATGAAGCATGAAGGTAGAAACATCATTCTTTGCTTTTCTGCAAAGGGGACAGGACGACTGCACCGTATTGAGGGGAGGATGGATGGGGCCATGTATCGCGAGATCTTGGCCAACAACCTCCTTCCCTCAGTAAGAGCATTGAAGATGGGTCGTGGCTGGGTCTTCCAGCATGACAACGACCTGAAACACACAGCCAGGGCAACTAAGGAGTGGCTCCGTAAGAAGCATCTCAAGGTCCTGGAGTGGCCTAGCCAGTCTCCAGACCTGATCCCAATAGAAAATCTTTGGAGGGAGCTGAAAGTCCGTATTGCCCAGTGACAGCCCCGAAACCTGAAGGATCTGGAGAAGGTCTGTATGGAGGAGTAGGCCAAAATCCCTGCTGCAGTGTGTGCAAACCTGGTCAAGAACTACAGGAAACGTATGATCTCTGTAATTGCAAACAAAGGTTTCTGTACCAAATATTAAGTTCTGCTTTTCTGATGTATCAAATACTTATGTCATGCAATAAAATGCAAATTAATTACTTAAAAATCATACAATGTGATTTTCTGGATTTTTGTTTTAGATTCTGTCTCTCACAGTTGAAGAGTACCTATGATAAAAATTACAGACTTCTACATGCTTTGTAAGTGGGCAAACCTGCAAAATCGGCAGTGTATCAAATACTTGTTCTCCCCACTGTATATCTTAAAATATGTCAGTGCCATTGTTTTCAAGATGCAGATCAGTAATGTTCAGTAAAAGCACGTTTACTGTAAAGCTACTTAAATGTCCTAATTGAACTAAGGCCTAATCCTGGCTTAATCTAAACCCTGTCTGTGAAACCGGGCCTATAAGTGGACCTCAGGGAACATTATAAAAGAAAAGAAAAATGCAGTTCATGACCTCTTTAAAGGAATAATTCACCCAAAAATGAAAATTCTGTCATTAATTACTCACCCTCATGTCTTTCCAAACCCGTAAGACCTCAGGTTCTTCGGAACACAAATTAAGATATTTTTGATAAAATCCGAGAGCTTTCTGACCCCTCCATAGACAGCAACACAACGACCACTTTCAAGGTCCAGAAAGGTAGTAAAGACATTGTTAAAATAAAATAACTTTATTCAACAATCTCTTCTTGCTGCTGACACTGCTGACGTAGTAAATACAGAGCATCGTTTTCAAAGCGCTACATCAGACCGCTGTCTTAGCCGATGGTGAGCCGCCATTCTGCCGTAGCGATTTGAAAGCGCTGCACTGTATTTACAGCATAAACTGCATAGGAGACTGGCACAGACGAGAAGAGATTATTGAATAAAGTCGTTATTTTAGTTTGTTTTTTGTGCAAAAAAAGTATTCTCATTACTTCATAACATTAAGGTTGAACCACTGTAGTCACATGGACTATTTTAACGATGTCTTTCCTACCTTTCTGGGCCTTGAAAGTGGTCGCTGTGTTGTTGTCTATGTGGGGTCAGAAAGCTCTCGGATTTCATCAAAAGTATCTTAATTTGTGCCTCGAAGATGAACGAAGGTCTTACTGGTTTGGAACGACACGAGGGTGAGTAATTAATGACATAATTTTCATTTTTGGGTGAACTATCCCTTTAAGTTTTGTTACAACCTGTTCACATATTGGCAATAAAAATGCAATTAATAGCCATGAAAATTCTTACATATAGCACCTTTAAGCAAGGTCAAACGTTTAGACACACCTGATTGAATTTATGCTTATTTACACTTAAATGCCTGGAATTCGTTTTGTAGACGTACGTAAATTGTGCCGATGTTTACATCTATTCATTAAACAAATCAGTTAATATTGAAATGTTTTAATCTGAGTGGATAGTGAAGAAAAAGCAGCTGCAAGTGTCCACCAGATGTGCAAAACTGGAATCTACACAAAGGATGAGGATTAGGCTATATATGAGAGTTCCACTTTGTATAGAATATAATGTTGATTTAGTCATAATTGTTTCGATTTTATCGTTATTCTAAAATATGAAAAATACTAAAAAAGGAATGGGAGTGTCCAAACTTTTTTGTTGAAGTTGATAAAACATCCAGATAATCCATATCCAGGCTAAAGATAATCTAAGTGTAAGATTACTCCACTTCAGTGCACATGCATACACCCTTGTGAAAGTCTTGCAAGACTGATCAAGCGTTATTTAAAGAATTAGTAAACAAATGAAGTCTGTCCCTCTCTTTCTCTTTTATTATATAACATTATCCTCTGCAAATATCTTGAAAAACAGGCTTTATGTTCATGCAACTGCCAGTATCGAAACGGAATAATCTTACTTAAGAGAAATTCTCTACTTAAATGTGTAATTGACACAATTTTATTTATTTTTTTTACTTTTATTTTGATTATAAGGTCTGTTTCAATAAAGAAGTAGAAAACACAGTTGAAACAACCCGTATGAGTAAATCATCAGTATGTACAAACTTTAATTTTTAAGTGGACAAACGACTGCCTCAATACACGGAAACTAACAGGTGCGTGCGCTGGGATTATTAATGGAATAGTTTTAAAAGGTTTGCTTACCTTTAACTGGGATTTGGATACTTTCCCGTTTCGGTCAACATCCAGAGCAGTAAAGGCGTACCATATAGGTTTGAGTATTTCGTCCCGGGATATCATGGTAAATTCGGTGAAAGATGTCAGAGCGCGTGTAAAACTAAATCCTCTTCACTCAGTCAGTCTGTCCGCGGAACATGATGGGCACGAGTCATGTGACCAGCACAGCACTGCACAGCTTTACAAACATCTCGCATATTTACATAGGCTATAAATAAAACATTCTTAGATAAGGGACAAAACTAAAAACACCACATTATTAAAAATTGATTTATATGTGGACAAAGGACTCAGATAATGAACCATGTAAGGGAACAGGAAAATTTGTATTTATTCACTTCATAACATAATTTGTGTCAGTTCCGTCAGACGCACTAAAAAGCATGCTAATTTAATTTAACCCATCCAAAAACAGTGTAAGGTCTTCAGTTGTAATATTGGTGTTCAGTCAAAATATATTCTGTTTTTTTTTCTGTTTTCACACTATTATGAACAATCCAGTTCCTAAATTTCTTAAAGGGATAGTTCACCCAAAAATGAAAATTACCTCTTTATTTATTCACCCTCAAGCCATACTAGGTGTATATGACTTTCTTCTTTCAGATGAATACAATCATAGTTACATTAAAAAATGTCCTGGCTAATCTAAGCTTTATAATGGCAGTAAATGGCAGCCCAAAAAAGTGTATCTATCATTATAAAAGTAATCCACAAGTCTCTGGGGGGTTAATAAAGGCCTTCTGAAGCGAATTGATGGATTTTTGTAAGATCCATATAATATATACTTTATAATCCATTATAAAGTAAAATATATAGCTTCCGGCGGACCGCCGTCCGTATTCAACTTACGAAAAAAGCGTAACTGGCGCAACGATGATGTCGGACGTAGCGTAAGCGTTTTGAACTGCGAGAGGCATTACACTTTCTTCGTAAGTTGAAAACAGAAGGCGGTCTGCCGGAAGCTAAATACAGTGCATCCAGAAAGTATTCACAGCGCTTCACTTTTTTCCATATTTTGTTATGTTACAGCCTTATTCCAAAATGGATTAAATTCATTATTTTTCTCAAAACTCTACAAACAATACCCCATAATGACAACGTGAAAGAAGTTTGTTTGAAATCTTAGCAAATTTATTAAAAATAAAAAACAAAAAAAAATCAAAATGTACATAAGTATTCACAGCCTTTGCTCAATACTTTGTTGAAGCACCTTTGGCACCAATTACAGCCTCAAGTCCTATTTTTGGGCAGTTTCTCCCATTCTTCTTTGCAGGACCTCTCAAGCACCATCAGGTTGGATAGGGAGCGTCAGTGAACAGCCATTTTCAGATCTCTCCAGAGATATTCAATCGGGTTCAAGTCTGGGCTCTGGCTGGGCCACTCAAGGACATTCACTAGGGTCGTTGTCCTGTTGGAAGATGAACCTTCACCCCAGTCTGAGGTCCAGAGCGCTCTGGAGCAGGTTTTCATCAAGGATGTCTCTGTACATTGCTGCATTCATCTTTCCCTCGATCCTGACTAGTCTCCCAGTTCCTGCCGCTGAAAAACATCCCCACAGCATGATGCTGCCACCACCAACAAAGCATACAGCTTCACTGTAGGGATGGTATTGGCCAGGTGATGAGTGGTGCCTGGTTTCCTCCAGACATGACGCTTGCCATTCAGGCCAAAGAGTTCAATCTTTGTTTCATCAGACCAGAGAATTTTGTTTCTCACGGTCTGAGAGTCCTTCAGGTGCCTTTTGGCAAACTCCAGGCGGGCTGTCATGTGCCTTTTACTGAGGAGTGGCTTCCGTCTGGCCACGCTACCATACAGGCCTGATTGGTGGAGTGCTGCAGAGATGGTTGTTCTTCTGGAATGTTCTCCTCTCTCCACAGAGAAATGCTGGAGCTCTGTCAGAGTGTTCTCATCGGGTTCTTGGTCACCTCCCTGACTAAGGCCCTTCACCCCCGATCGCTCAGTTTGGCCGGGCGGCCAGCTCTAGGAAGAGTCCTGGTGGTTCCAAACTTCTTCCATTTACGGATGATGGCCATTTGCTCATTGGGACCTTCAATACTGCAGAAATTTTTCTGTACCCTTCCACCAGATCTGTGCATCGATACAAAGCTTGATTTGTGCTCTGACATGCACTATTAACTGTGGGACCTTATATAGATAGGTGTGTGCCTTTCCAAATCATGTCCAATCAACTGAATTTACCACAGGTGGACTCCAATCAAGTTGTAGAAACATCTCAAGGATGATCAGTGGAAACAGGATGCACCTGAGTCGATGCGTTCTTTTCTTCTTCTTCGTGTTTTCAGGTTCAGAGTTATCCAATTCAGTGTCTCAGTAAGTCAGATTTAGTTTAGTTTTTTTTTATGTGAACATTACTCAGTCATAAAATTGGCGTAGTCAAATATAAATAACAGGAAATCCTTATATTATGAGAAAAACTACCCATGTGAGCTGATTATTCATGATTTTAGTCGAACCTTTCCAGATAGCTCTACGATGTCTGCTAAAGAGCGCTTCATCTGGAAAACATCTGTTGTGTACAAACATTTGATAAACATCTTAGAACAATCAGTTTTACATACACTCTAAATCATAAACATCTTAAAGACATTTAGTAAATGTCTATTTAACGTCTGACAGGAAACGTCTTAGAGGATCAGTACAGCTGGTACTTCATATGAAGAAATTACTATAAAGGGTGCAAAGGTAGAGCAAGTTTCAATGTTTAAATATTTAGGTACCATTATTGATGATAAACTTTCATTCCAGGAAAATGTGGACCATGTACACAAAAAAGGAAGACAGCGTTTAGGTCTACTTAGGAAACTAAGGAATTTTAATATTGATAGGAGGATTTTAACTATTGTTTATAGATCAATTATTGAAAGTATTTTAACATATAACATTATTTCATAGTATGGAAATTTAACGATAAGGCAGAAAAATAAATTGACGAGTAATTAATGAAGCAAATAAGATTTTGTACAAAAGATCATTTGTTACTTTGGCGGTGACTGTGTTAAACCAAATTCTTAATTAAGGTATTGAGGTATATTTATATGGGTAGGTGCTTGTACACATGAGAGAATGCATGTGTTACATGCATATACATATATATTGTAATGATATGGTATTTACTTGGTCTATGTGTTTATGTTTTTTACAGGGACTAATGTGTTTTATGTGTTTTTACTATGTGAAAGTGTGGATGTATAGTATTGCCAGCGTCAAAGATGAATTTCTGTCCAGGAAACTGAACAGACAATAAAATTTAACTAAACTAAACTAAATTAGAGACGTCTTGCAGATGAGCAAACACTCTAAAAAATACATCTTGCAGATGTAAATGCTGACGTAAATTAAATAGACGTCTCCATGATGTACGTGTGAATTTCTATTAGCAGCTATATTCCATACAAGATCGTCAACTTATGTTAAACTTATCTTAAACCTCTTAAGTTCCTTTGTGATATATTGTAATGTGTAAATCAATAACAAATTGACATTGTGCTGTAACATAGGCACTATTTTTCGTAATGAAATGTGGGCGAGCAGTGAAACGGTTACCTCCTCAGAAGACTTCAATTTAGCGTACCATAGTGCATCCTGGTGCCATGTGTTCCCTGGGTAAGTGATGCACACGCACCCGGCCATCCATGTGATGTAAAAGAAAACGTGATTCATCAGACCAGGCCACCTTCTTCCATTGCTCCGTGGTCCAGTTCTGATGCTCACGTGCCCACTGTTGGCACTTTCAGTGGTGGACAGGGGTCAGCATGGACACCCTGACTGGTCTGCAGCTATGCAGCCCCATACGCAACAAACTGTGATGCACTGTGTATTCTGACATCTTTCTATCAGAACCAGAATTAACTTCTTGAGCAATTTGAGCTACAGTAGCTCGTCTGTTTGATCGGACCACACGGGCCAGCCTTCGCTCCCCACGTGCATCAATGATCCTTGGCCGCCCATGACCCTGTCGCCGGTTCACCACTGTTCCTTCCTTGGACCACTTTTGATAGATACTGACCACTGCAGACCGGGAACACCCCACAAGAACTGCAGTTTTGGAGATGCTCTGACCCAGTCGTCTAGCCATCACAATTTGGCCCTTGTCAAACTCGCTCAAATCCTTACGCTTGCCCATTTTTCCTGCTTCTAACACATCAACTTTGAGGACAAAATGTTTACTTGCTGCCTAATATATCCCACCCACTAACAGGTCATAATGTTATGCCTGATCGGTGTATGTTGTGTAGAAACATCTGATAAACATCTTAGAACAATCAGTTTTACATACACTCTAAATCATAAACATCTTAAAGACATTTAGTAAATGTCTATTTAACATCTGACAGGAAACATCTAAGTATTTTCCTTTGGATCAAGTAGGCTATTTTTAAGCAATGGACTGCTGTAACATCTCAGCAAAAAGAGCTAAAAAAACAAAAACAAAACAACCTACAACAAACAAATGGATAATAAGAAGGGGATGCTGGGGTTGCTGGAGTGCTGCAGACTTTAGTGGCATGTACAAACTTGGACATAATATAAAAGATTTTAGGTTAAAATGTATTTGAAAGTTTTTCCCCCACCATTGAATCACTTTTTTTGTCATTATAAATGGTTATGTAGTTGAAAATTATTTTTTTAAAAGTACAATTAGCCCTAATCCATGCACTTCCTCAATTAATATGATCTCATAAAGAAGCTGCACGCATAAATTATAAAAGAAGTATTAAAAAGCTTTTTACAAGAGTAAATATAGTAGCCTATGTCACACGACAGGTTTTAAATGTGTTCCTTAGCGAGGAACAAGAGCTTTGTAAATACTGACACTTTCCTGGATTGTCTGCAACACATTTACAGGAAGAAAAACGCCACACCAACTACAGTGCGTGCTGGGGAAACCCTACTTCTACTTTATAGTCCTGAAAAACAGGTCTAGTAAATGAACTATACAATGAACAACCATAGGAATGAAGTCAGAAGAGTACAAGGAGGAAGTTCTAATGTTTCACAAAAATGATATCAAGTGCTAAGAATCTGTTGACAGTCTTTTGGACTTAAGTCATCTTACAAACAAGTTCTACAGACTGCATTGTTATCCAGTGATTCAAACTATTTACACTCTTACACTGACTACAATATAATTTCAACCACGCAGACCGTTTCTTAACCATGTTTCTTCTAGATACACAACCAAATTTTTTGCCCATGTATCTTACATTTTTAGTGATAACTAAGTAAATTGTATAGTAAACAAAACCGTATAAATATTTCTTGCAGTTTACACAACTTTTAAAGAATGGAATTTTTTTTAGTAACTCATTCTCTTTCAACCTGACATAACAGTTGCTCATAATGAACATGTCAGGGTTGGGGGTTGAGGATGAAGCGAGGACTCAGTAATGAAGTAATGGGCTTTTTATTAGTTATGAAATAAAACAAAAAACAAACAAAAACTACACCATGGGGGAACATGACTGGCAACTAGGCAAGGCAAGAACAGACAAGGCAAGACAAGAACAGACAAGGCAAGGCAAGAACAGACAAGCCAAGGCAAGGCAAACTGGAAAAGGCAGGGCAAGACATGAGAGGTGCTACATTCGACGTAGATCTGGCACAGGACTGCAAACACAGGAGAACAAATAGGGAGCAAACGAGGCAGGTAACGAGGGAGGGCACGTGGGGCAAATTAACCAATTAACCTAACAAGATTAACCAAACAAATTAACCTAACAAGATGGGGGCGGGGTTAGACAATAGAGGGTATGCACGTGACGTCACCGTCAGCTGGAGTGACTGCGGTTACGCCCCACTGAGTGGCAAAAAGACTTGAGCGGTACCATTGGTTTGCAGCGCGAATGCCGCGAAAAACACACAAAACCAGGCCCGGCGCCAGAGGGGGAGGCTTGGCCACGGACCCCATGGACATCCCTGTGCCCCCCTCCGGACCGAGGGAGACAGACTTGATAATAGCGTGTAGTTTTCTCACTCAGACCACTACCGTCTGCTGCTTCTGCTACTGATTGCTTTTAGAGGGAAAAGCTGCCCAACACTGCTGGTCTAGGATCTGTAATCATCTGTAAGAATTCGTAATAATAGCATATTATTAGCGAAAAGGAGTTGGCAAAAGATCCAGTGTGTATCAGTATTTGCACTCGTCAAATAATTCAATTTCCAACGTGTTTTCGCTTCGGTGAGTAATGTAGCCAATCACAGACATGTTTGTTGATTTTCTACAACGCAATGGCCAATCACAGGTGTTGAAGTTAGAATCCACTCACCGCTCGAGTTTTTGTCCAGTGCTGAGTTCTGCACGTGCGCAAATCCTCTCTAACAAAGTGTAGACATTATGTAAATAAGAGATTCAATTTGCAGTCAGCTTCACTGATTAATATAACAGAACTTTGTGAGATCACGTTCATTGAATGAGTGACAGCTTTTAGTGATTATAAAGGGAACGCTCTTTGTGCGCTGTCTAGGCGATATATAAAAATTATTAATAGGCCTATAATATATTGAGAATTTGAATAAAACTTTTGTTTTTCATTCTTGACAAGCGGCCACATACACGCTTCACTACATAGGCCCATATCTGCATATACATGCAGGATTCACTCTCGAAATTGTGATGACCGACAGTGATAAATATTTATGTATGAAATCAGGCTCATATAAATGTCAGGAAAACACGATTCCTGGCTGCATGTCAATATCCATGGATCACTGGATCTTTGGTAAGTTGTAAGGAACACTATACCGAGTCCAACCTTTAGTTTAAACTGATAATTGTTTGTTTTACACACGTTTTCCCCTATAAACTCCAGTCATGCAGCAGCTCTTCTGCCACTCAGTCCCGGCTGAGGGGGCGTGTTCCGGCGGGAAAGTGATGGCGATGCATACCCTCTATAGACAGGAGAGCACATGGCACAAGGAAACCTACATGACAATCCATGTGCTCACACCAAACATGACAAAAACACAAAGCCAGCAAACACAATCACAAGCCATGTGCTCAAACAAAACAAGACACGAACACGCAGCTAATGAGAACACACAAAAAAGTGTTCACACAAAACATGGCAACATGAAAGCACGCAGCCAGTGAAAAACACAAGCCGCATGCTGCATAGCACAAGACAAAACATAACATGAAAGCACGTGGCCGATGAAAACACAAGCCACGTGCTGCACAGAATAAAACACAAGAGTGCCTGGCCAATGAAAACATAAACCAAGCACTCACACGAGAGACAAGACATGGAACGTGAGTGTCCGAACCCTGACATGGAACTGAAACCAAACTAGACATGAGTGCCGGAATGCAAACACCACACTTCGAACATGAAAGGCACACAGACAAGAGAGCTCACACAAAGACAAGACAATACAGGAGCATCAGGGCTCTGTCACAAAACCAAGAATAAGCTAGACCAGTGACAGAACCCTGACAGTATGCGTTGCTTGGTGAAATTAAGAGTCCTGCCTCCACCAGTCATGAAAGACTATATGGATGATTTGCTATTGCCCAACTTTACTGCTGTTTTCACTTTTTCCTCTGTCAAAGCTATATATTTTATTAGTTTTATATTTTTCTTTTTAACCAATGTATGTATACTGTAAACCCGAATAAGTTGGCAAAACTCAAAAAAATTGAGGCAATCAGTTACATCAAATTTTTTAAGTTAAGAAATTTAAAGTTTAAGTAAGCAGAACTTTCTTCTTTTTTATTTTGTAATCATACATTTAATTTATGTAATCTCAAATTTTTAGTAGTGGAAACGAGCTTTAACTAGCTAATTCAATAAATGCCACCTTGCTAATTGGTTACACACTTTGGTAGCATTAGCATAGCACTTGCTGAATGAGGACAGCAATATAATTTAACTATACCTGTTCTCAAACTAAGCTCATGTTCCACTCGTTACCATGATGGTAACCCTACAAAAAAAACCCAACATAACAGAAACTCTTCTAAACTGACATAAAACATTAAACACTACTAAATATCCCACTTAACGTTAATCTTGCACAAAAAAAAAACATAATATAACACTTCATTTTGGCATTTACAGTCCCTTTTGAGTGTCATGGCAAAGCATGCTGGGAAATAAAAATCCCAGCCCAGTTTCGGTTAAATTTAAGTTAGTCTAAATTAAAAGAAACAAGTTCATAAAAACCAAAACAATCAAACAATTCAGTTCAATTCAGATTACTTAAAATGTGTCAGTTTGGTGAACTGAAAAGAAAAATAAAGTTATAAATACTCATAAAAGTTAATAAAAGTTTAAATAATTTTTTTTTTTAATTTGAGTTGGCTGTACTCAAATCAATTAATTATTTTGAGCGTTAGGGTTTACAGTGTAGCCTTAAGCCCTATTCGGACGGGATTAGTTTAACACGGAGAGGTGGGGCAAAGTAATTATTACCAGAGCTTCTCAGTGATTTTAGTCCAGTCTGAATGTGTCATCTCTGTAATCATTACGGACAATGTCAATAAAGATTACGGCGACTTTTACCTTCTGTAAAAAGGTCCGTAAAAATGACCTCAGGTAATACTAATCCTATGTAATACTATGTAAATATGTACGTAAATATTCCGTCATTTCCTGTTTAAAAGTAGTTTTCCCCTTTTTGTCAAATATGGAGGTACTTGAAAAAAGCATTCAGTTGTGTTCTAGGACGTGGGACAAGTCTGTGGCAAACCTCAAGTGTTTTCTGCTTACCATTCAGATTAAAAAAAAAGGTCGAAAGCACTTGTCAGAGGCACGAAACTTCTTTTAGCTTTAGGTAAATGCCTATTACCAACAGAATCCAATCAGAATTTAATTAATAAATCGTTCGACCGGACCCAACTGTTATATATAGGTTATATATAGATTGTATGTGTTTACGCACGTGATATCAGGAAGCAACTTAATACGCACATGACATCAGGGAGGTCACAGCAGTGTGTAAATCGAGTTACTCCTCCCACTTCTGCTAGTTTTACTGAGATTTCTTATCCCGTGTGAATTGGCCATTAATATTACAGACGTCCTGTGGTAAAATTACATTACTCCATCTACCCTTGTAAAAATAATCCCATCCGAATAGGGCTTTATATATACACACACTACCAGTCAAAAGTTTGAGGACAGTAAGATTTTTTAAATGTTTTTAAAGAAGTCTCTTCTGCTCACCAAGGCTGCATTTATTTGATCCAAAATACAGCAAAAACAGTATTATTGTGAAATATTTTTACAATTTAAAATAACTGTTTTCTATCTGAATATATTTTAAAATGCAATTTATTTCTGTGATTCAAAGCTGAATTTTCAGCATCATTACTCCAGTCTTTAGAGTCACATGATCCTTCAGAAATCATTCTAATATGCCGATTTGCTGCTCAAGAAACATTTATTATTATTATCAATGTTGAAAACAGTTGTGTACAAATTTTTTTCAGGATTATTTAATGAATAGAAAGTTTTTCAGCATTTATCTGAAATATAAAGCTTTTGCAACATTATAAATGTCTTTACTGTCACTTGATCAATTTAATGCATCCTTGCTGAATAAATGTATTAATTTCTTTAAGTTCTTTTCCAAAAAAAAATAATAATAATAATAATTCTTACCGACCCAGAACGGTAGTACAATGTTACAAAAGCTTTCTATTTCAGATAAATACTGTTCTTTTGAACTTTCTATTAATCAAAGAATCCTAAAAAAAATGTTTTACACAACTGTTTTCAACATTGATAATAATCATAAATGTTTCTTGAGCAGCAAATCATATTAGAATGATTTCTGAAGGATCATGTGACACTGAAGACTGGAGTAGGAGTAGTGATGCTCAAAATTCAGCTTTGCATCACAGAAATAAATGACATTTTAAAATATATTCAAATAGAAAACAGTTATTTAACATTTTAATAATATTTCACAATATTACAGCTTTTTTTGTATTTTTAATAACATAAATGCAGCCCTGGTGAGCAGAAGAGACATATTTCAAAACATTAAAAAAATCTTACCGTTCTCAAACTTTTGACCGATATATATGTATGTATCTGACACCACTAGTGAAAATGCTTGTTTTGCATTTTCCAATTTGCTACAAAACAGTTTATTACTATTCATATTATCAGCATAACAATTTGAACGAAAAGTTGAACTGAAAAAGGTATTAATTGTATTAGGTGTTGCTTTAATGTCAGAATGGCATGAACCTTGTGCTCTTTAGGGGAAGAAAGAACATGTGGAGTCGAATCAATTTCATAAATGAGAAATCATCACGACACACTAAACAAATCCCGTTCATCTCTTTTTATTTAAAAAATGCAACCAAGTTTCCACCTTTTAGATATATCAATGTGAACAAAATCTGTTAAAAATCTGTTTTCATAGTGCACAGTTTAACCTCTGTACAATTGTTGCGATAGGGTAATTACAAAAGATCATCATTTGTTCATCATTGAAATCACTAGTTTCACTAAACACTGAGTCCCATGTGAAGGTGAAGGTAGTTAATTAGCCAGTCCTGTGGTTTCTCCTCCCTGTAATGATGATGCTATCCTCAGAGCCTCTTCCAGTGAAGTCTGCTCATTGAGCTACAAGATAAAATACAACACCTATGTTCAATAATACATACAAAAGCCCAGCTATACAGTTAAAGATCAAGGTCAAAACTAACAGTGAAAAATATTTTCATTAATAAACTAAAATACTGAAAATAATTAAACATTGAACAGAATAAAAACAAAAGTGAGTGAAACTATCTAAACTATAGGACGGACAAAAGGTTGGAACTACCAACCACAACTTTTTTTAGACGCAATTTGTTTCCTTCAGCTCAACTGTCATGGAATTGAATGCAGAGGATAGTGGGATATCATAGGCATTGATGTACACTGATGAGTCAAAACATTATGACCACCTGCCTAATAAGCAGTTGGTCCTCCGCGTGTTGCCACAACAGCACCGACACGCCGAGGCATGGACTCTACAAGAGCCCTGAAGGTGTCCTGTGGTCTCTGGCACCAAGACATGAGCAGCAGATCCTTCAAGTCCTGTAGGTTGCGAGGTGGATCTGCCGTGGATCAAACTTGTTGGTCCAGCACATCCCACAGATGCTCGATTGGATTGAAATTTGAAGCATTTGGAGGCCAGGGCAACACCTTGAACTCTTCATCATGTTCCTCAAACCATTCATGAACAATGTGTGCAGTGTGGCAGGGTGATTTATCCTGCTGAAAGAGGCCACTGTGTTGTGACATATTCCTCACATAACCATCTTTAAAATTTTGTGTGACTTGTGCCACAGTAGACCTTCTGTTGGCTCGGACCAGACGGGATAGCTTTCATTACCCTTGTGCATCGATGAGCCTTGGGTGCCCAACACCCTGTCACCGGTTTGTGGTTTGTCTCTCTTCGGACACGGTTGGTAAATTCTCATCACTGCTGACCGGGAGCAACACACAAGCCTTGCCGTTTTAGAGATACTCTGACCCAGTGAGAGTTTTTGTCACTTGTCAAAGTTTGTCACTTGTCAAAGTTGCTCAGATCTTTAATCTTGCCCATTTCTCCTGCATCCAACATGTTGGTTACGAGAACTGATTGTTTGCTTACCATCTAATCCACCCAGACCTTAATATATGGCCTTGTTAGGAGATCATCAACAATATTTGCTTCACCTGTGACTGATTATAATGTTTTGGCTCATCAGTGTATCTATGCTACCTTCAAAAATCAGATGAAGGTATCTCAGTAGACAGGATGTGACAGCTTTTGGACGCAGCCTACATGATTCTTAAAAATACTAGGCATCATAAACTTGCCAACTTTGTAAATGGTAAGTGAGGAAATTCACACACTACCAGACTTTTGTTCCAGACACAACTAAAGGCTAATTCACACTGCGCCGACAGACACGACCAACGGCAACAGACACTTCATTGGGTTTTGTCAGATGTTCAATTGCCATTTGTCGGGTCGTGGAAAGTCTGAGAAATGTACTAAAATCTGGTGATTGTCCACGTTGGTCGGTGTCTAAATTCAGAAACATGTGCCTGCCTTGTTGCTTGTTGCAAATGAAAATAATGTTCTAAACTCAGGTCAAAATATCAAACATGTTTGATATCTTCTGACTGGATGAAATCATAGTCTGAAGCTGAAAATCATGGTCTATGGCTATCATATGAGATTTTCTGTGAAACTGGTCAACTCCGACCGCCTAAAATCTGAAGATTGGCTGTGACTTTGGGCAACTAGCATCAGTTCCTCCGACGGTCAATCGGGAAAAACTCTGAATGTAGTTTATTCCAGCCTTACCTGAACAGCAATCTGTGTGCCGTTAGAAGTAGCCAGAAGTGTAATTGGGTGTGCCGATAAACCACCCTGTGTGTTCCTGGAAGTTAATTCTGGCATCATAATAGTCATCTGGAGAAAACAGAAAAAAATACTTAAAAATAGTTCATATGATCAGTTTATAGAGTGCTGCAGTGACGACGTATTATAGTGGGCCAAAACCTGGAAAAGAGCAGTTCTAGTTCCATCGTCCTGAAGTCAATGGGTTTTTTGAATGGGTGGTAACACTTCAGTTTAGGGTCCAAATCTCACTATTAACTAATTGCTTATTAGCATGCATATTACTAGGATATTGGCTGTTTATTAGTACTTATTGAGCACATATTAATGCCTTATTCTGCGAGACCATATTCTATATCCCTTAATCCTACCCAATACCTAAACTTAACAACAACCGCACTAACTATTAATAAGCAATAATTAGGAGTTTACTGAGGCAAAAGTCGTGTAGAGGTCAACCGATTGATTGGTTTTGCCGATCGATTTCTGGAACAATCGGTTATCTGCAAAAATCCATACAGATAGTTTTTCTGGGTTGCGTCCGTTGTTGGAGCGGCTGAGAAGGGTCTGCTGTCATTATACAGTATGAGAGCGGCCCATAGATACGAAATAACACTAGTGGTGCCTCACTGGTGCCTCGTGGAGTTTGTTTTGGCACATGAGCGCACTGCACAGAATGGGAAACTTCAGATACAGATTTAAAACAGACAACGAAACCGTATGTATACAGTATATGTTTTCATATCATTATAAAGTAATAATTTGTTGACTATATGCTGCATTAGTGGAGAACAGCAGTATGTTTGCCGTCGAGGCAGAGAGGACGCTAACATTAGTAACCTACCTCAAGAGGTTAATACAGCGTGACAAAAAATACACGCAAGTCCGACCAAAATATTTAATGTCACGTTTGTTACCATCTATTTGCTTAGTTTATACAGAGTTGGTCACTTTTATGCATTCGTTAGGCAGCGAAGTTGCATATTTAAAGCTAGTGACATGAGAAAGCAAACTGTGTCATCATGCAGCCGAAAGATATAAACAAATCAGAAACGCATTTGATTTCAGTTATTTTTTTTATCGTCACTGTAACACATATTTTGTTAATTTGATTAGATAATCATCAAGTGTTCTAAAATAGAAGCAAATAAAGTGAGAGAGTATTACATATATATTACATATACATATTACATATACATATATATTACATATATATATATATATATATATATTACATATACATATATTACATATATATATATATATATATATATATGTCTGTCTAATTATAATATGCTATGGCCTTTGTGTAGATATTTAAAGATGGCCATCATGACTGTTTTGATTTATATGAAATGGTAACACGTTACAATAAGAGTCCTTTTTTTTTTTTAATGTAAACTAAGGTTAATAAAAGTATTGCTCTTTGTTAATTTCAACATTTAGTAATACATTTTTACATTTTAAAGTTGTTTTTCTTAACATTAGTTAAAGCCATCCTAGGTGTATAGCCATCCTAGGTGACATTCTTCTTTTAGACGAATACAATCGGAGTTACATTAAAAAAACGTCCTGGTCAGTTACGCTTTTTTCGTAAGTTGAATACGGAAGGCGGTCTAACAGAAGCTAGATATTTTACTTTATAACATGTTAAATATGGATATTTTTCGTACACAAACCCGTCGATTCGCTTCAGAAGGCCTTTATTAACCCCCTTGAGCCACATGGATTACTTTTATTATGGATGGATGCACTTTTATGGGCTTCAAATTTTGGGCTGCCATTCACTGCCATTATAAAACTTGGAAGAGCCAGGACATTTTTTAATATAACTCTTATTGTGTTTGTCTGAAAGAAGAAAGTCATATACACCTAGGATGGCTTGAGGGTGAGTAAATCATGGGGTAGTTTTCATTTTTGGGTGAACTATCCCTTTAATGCACTATGAACTAACATGAATGATCAAGGTATAATTAATATATTAATATTTATTTAAATTTAAAAAGTACAGTACATTTTCATGGTTCAGTACTATTTTAAAATTTTTGTAATAAAGTTCAGCACTATTTTATGCATTATGTTTGTTTTCATTCAGTATCCATTTTAATAGTATCCATCCATCGGTTGATTAATCGGTTATCAGCCAGTGGGTCCAACCTAGTTATCGTTATTGGTATTGGTCGACCTCTAATTAATAGTTAGTTAATAGTGAGAATTGATCCCTAAAATAAAGTGTGACCGAACAGGTTTATTTTAGTTAAATGGCTGATATGAGGTCTGTGGGGAACACAAGCTCAGGATATCTTCACGTTTTATTCAACAACATAAAGCTTTTACTTGTCTTGAAAATGGCGGTTGGTAACATGTGGCTAAATTAAATGGGACTACAGAGGTTGTGGGGGATATTAAACATAATCAGCCGAACAAGTAAACTCATATACTCACTAGTCCGCTTTCACAGCCTTGTGTTTATAATCACACTATTACAAACTATTCTGACTCAAAATTTCAGGGAAAATGTTTTTAAATAAAGACTGAAATAGTTGTTGGAAGCTTTGTTTAGAGCCTACATTTAGCTTTTTACTTCTGGCGACTGTATTTACACATCAAAATTCATAAAAGTTGTGTTCATTTGTGAACAAAACATGCAAGAATCATAAACTTTTGTTGGTCACAGAGCTTATTTACTGCAATAATACAAAAGCCAATGGAATATTCCTACTGGGTTTTTGTCGAGGGAACTAGAGTGATGCAAACCTCCAGGTTGGCCTACAAAAACATCATCACTGCAGATCTCTATATGCACACAGATCAGCATTGGGCAGAATATAGTCTTGTGATAATTAGGAAAGAACCTTTTATGTGTTTGCTGGAAATGAAAACCAAAACACATGAATATTTGCTTCTCAAATTTACAATAGCCAAAAATCCTACACACCTGTCCTTCAGTCCCGTCCTCTGAGACCATAGTCACTGAATGAGCCTCCGCTGAAGACAGCAAAGACTCAGTGGGTGGGAAGGTGATCATACTGCCATCTTGTGTTACCATTGTGATTGCATTTCCAATAGCCTGTAAATCACAGAACTTCCCATTCAACACATGCATTGTGATTAGCTTCTGGATTTGCTGTAGAAGTCTATGGCAGCCAGTGCTGGGTAGTAACTGATTACAAGTAATCAGATTACAAAAATGAATTACTTGTAATTAAATGATATGTTTTAAAATACTGATTTGACTGCACTGACACTATTGTTCAAATTGATTTGATCGATTTTGACTTGATTTGACTGTGCTGACACTACTGAATGAGAACTGAACTGATCTGGACATCACTGTTTTCTGCAGAACTACTTTTTAGATGAAATGAGACTAATTTAATAATTGATGATCTTTACAACAGAACTGACTACATCTGAACAATGACACTATTTCCTTTTAGAGCGGCTGTACAGACGAAATGCATCACTGAATCATTTTCCTGTTATCACTGTAAAGCTGCTTTGAAACAATCTGTATTGTATGAAGCGCTATATAAATAAAGGTGACTTGACTTAATATTCACAAAATGGCAGTAAATTATTTATAATTCATTGACTGTCGCTAATTCTGTTACATCTTCCTTTCTAAAAAAAACTATTGCTTATATATGTTCAGAAAGTCTTCCAGTTTTGTAGAATTGCACACACAGACCAGCCATTAGTCAAGTGGCTATCTTTACACTGAAAATTGAGGCCGAAAAAAAAAAGCATTATGCACAAAATGCATTATAATATTCACAGATTCCGGCTTGTTATGTTACATCTGAAATTGGTTGTTTTAATGCATTATACTTTCTAAAAGTATATTATAATGTATTAATGCATTATAAAGTGCATTACAAGGCATACTTAAATAAATAATCATAAAGGCTTTAAGTAAAGTGTTACCAATCTTTTTAAGTGTTTTATTTTGATTGTTATTATTTTATCATTTTAATGATTTAATTAATAGCTTTTCGTCAATTTACGAAGCCCCTGCAGTTCCTTCACAAATCCCAGTTAGGAAACCCTGACATAATGTAATGTTTAATGCACTTTATATTGTTTATAACAAAAAATGGAACACATTCTCTTTGTATTTTTATATTAATATGGTACAAGATTGTCCTATCCAAATCGATGTGATAAACGAGTTAGGTCAAAAATAATCTAAAAGTAATGAAAAAGTAGTTTGATTATATTACCTAAAATTTGTAATAAAATAGATCACTAAATACAATTTTCATCATGTAATTTGTATTCGGTAATGGACTACAATTTGTAAGTAGTCTACCCACCCAGCACTGATGGCAGCACAGAAAGTATTGCACATTGTTCTGAAAATTGCCACAGTTTTAGGGCAAGGCCTGAAAAGTCACCTGACCAAATTTGCAGTCAGTCTTCCAAAAACTGTTGCCACCAACAGTTCAAATGACCTTAATTTTTTTTCTACGCTGTCTTAAACAGAATACCACACTTTAATTGGTAATTAAAAGCATAATCAAAAGCACTTAATATACAAACATGCAGTCTTCTAAGAAACTTTAGATGCAAACCTGTGATGCTCCATCTTGTGTGATGAGAGTCACATGCTGTTGTTCCGTGACATCAGAGATTTCCGAAGCCATTTCAGGACAAGTGTCCTCACACTTCACAGGGCTAACACTCAGGGAGGGGTCATCTATAGCCTCTGAATGCAAAAAACAGCCCAGTTCCTCATGAAACATCATCAAAATCTAATCTTGTATCTATGATGTAGGTATTTTTTCAAAACCAACCTGAAGGGGGTTCAAAATAA
This sequence comes from Coreius guichenoti, assembly GCA_039654105.1. Classification (NCBI taxonomy): domain Eukaryota; kingdom Metazoa; phylum Chordata; class Actinopteri; order Cypriniformes; family Gobionidae; genus Coreius; species Coreius guichenoti. Next base: position 6,418,751 of record CM077168.1, read on the forward strand.
CCCTCTGACTCCTCTTCTATAGGCTCAGAGTCATTGTGCGCTGTACGTTTGTGCATGACTAGTGTGGAAATCTGCTTGTATGTCTTTCCACAGTGGTTGCACTTGTAGGGTTTACAGGGAGTGTGCACTACATTATGTTTGTATAGACTCGAGTACTCAGTGAATCGCTTGTCACAACCAGGAACTGTGCAAACATACGGCCTCTCTCCTGCATGTAATAAAGGCACTGCTTTAGATATTTCACAGAGTTGCATTCATAGTTACATTTAGGTTAGATTAAATATTATAAAGAAAGAGTTCAAACAAATAGTCCACCCAAAATGGAAATTCTGTCATTATTTACTCCCGCACACGTCTTCCCATATCTGTATGACTTTCTTTTTTTTGAGAAAACATAAGGTGAATTTTTGGATAGTTCACCCCAAAAAATGACAGTTTTGTCCCTATTTACTTACTCTCATGTCATTCCAAAAACACTGAGACACTTCTCAAAATACCTATAACACTTTACAATAAGAGCCCATCAGTTAACATTAGTTGATGTATTAACTAACATTAACAATGAGCAATACATTTATTATATTTATTAGCCTTTGTTAACATTAGTTAATAAAAATACAAATGTTCATTGTTAGTTCATCTTAGCTCAAGTGCATTAAATAATATTAACAAATAAATTGTTTAAGCATTATAACGTATAAGTAAATGTTGAAATTAACATTAACTAAGATTAATAAATGCTTTAGAAGTATTTTTGTTACACTTTATTTTAAGGTGATGTTGTTACAGTGTAATTACACAAATAAGTACTGTGTAATATACATTAATTACATGTAAATACTGTAGGGTTATGGTTAGGGTTATTTATTTGTAATTATGCATAATTTACTGTTATCACTAGTGTAAGTACATGTACCATGTGTAACTACGTCACCTTAAAATAAAGTGTTACTGTATTTTTTCTTTGTTAGTTTATGTTAACTGATGTAGTTAACCAATGTTAACAAATGGAACCTTTTGTAAAGTTTTACCAAAATATCTTCTTTTATGTTCCAGAAACAAAGTCATATCGGTTTGGAATGACATGAGGGTGAGTAAATTATGACAGCATTTTTATTTTTGCCTGAACTATCATTTTAATACAATGAAAGGGAATGAGGACTGGAATTAACAAGCTCCAAAATGGATGATTTCCATTTTCATTTCTAGGTGAACTACCCCTTTAAGGCTAAAGAGCAGCACACCTGTATGGATCCGTATGTGGTTCTTGTAATTTGTTGCGCTGGCAAAGGCCCGATTACAGCCTGGCTCTGGGCAGTGATACGGTTTCTCTCCTGTGTGTGTGCGAACATGCACCTTACAGATGTTTGAGGTAGTGAAGGATCGTCCACAGCCCAGGAAAGGACATAAAAATGGCTTCTCTCCTTAAAAGAACAGAGGTCATTGATAGGAGCCCAAGTAATGTGGTGGTACCGTGGTATCACATTGATAATAAGGCAGCTAATATGACAATACTAATATATCGTCGCTGTTGGGCGGAAACCTTGTATCTCCAAAAACGGTACTTTTCAGGAAATGGAAAAAACAACATATTTGTCCCCCTGTAGAATAATAAATATATCCCTTAAAACTCATATTTGATCACCAAAATGACATTTAAAAAAAAAATCGTGTGAAAAAAATTTATTCATGCCTTAAAATAACTTGAATGTAACTCTACACCCTTGCTTCATTTAGTATATGCGGATCCATGAATATGGAAATGAGCCCCGCCTCCACTCACTCATACAGGCTCTACAAGTCGATGTATCAGAATAGTAATGCATTTTATGTATCGCTCTTTACAACGTCGGACACATAACGGTAATTAATATGATTTGCCTTTTGCTTGACCAGATTTTCACACAGCTAATAATGTGTTGCTAATGTTACACAAAACATGTTCCCGTTCGCCATCTCAGAGTCAGACAGCTGCCTTCTAAAAATCAGCATCCTTAGAAACGCTTTGAACATCATAGAACGTCAGTGGAGAAAGGCATATAGTTCATCATAACATCATAATAAACATCATATACATAATTCACCCGCTATATTGTTAAATGTTACCAATTTTTCATATCAACAGAAAAATATACCGGGATAACCTGGCTTCTCTTGAGACTCCTCTGCTTCAGAGAATAGTTAATGATATGCTAAAGCCCGCCCACACGTTGACGTGACTGGTTACAATGTAGTTTGTGACAGTGAACAACTGCGATTTCAAACCGATTTCGTTTTTGGAGACTGGCTTTGGTTCATTGCAGTTTTAAAGAGAAAATACTTAAAGAGAAAAAAAATGTGCACATGTTTTGTCTTAAAGCATATTAAAAACACCACATAGACATATAAACTACATTAAAAAATTGATTTTCACCACAGGGGCTCTTTAAATAATTAAACACAGCGCTGTCAAAGTTGATATTGTGGTTTTATATTTTACCAAAATCAAGCTCAAATGGAGTTTTCAAGGTTTTTGACAAGTGAATTTTGGACATATGCGTTTTGTCCGTCATTAGAACAGCCGTATCTGAGGCATTAATACGTTTTCATCAACTTACAGGTTATAAAGTTTACTGTAGCTATGTGGGCACTGAGTTTTTTGGCCAAAATCCCATGTTATTAAAGACGAAGTGCTTTGCACAGGCTATTTAAGACAGTATTGACTATGACTCGAAGACAGATGCTAGAAGACACTCTTCTCCCTCCTCAAATACATAAAACATTAGCCATATATATATATATATATATATACACACACAGTGCATCCGGAAAGTATTCACAGCGCTTCACTTTTTCCACATTTTGTTATGTTACAGCCTTATTCCAAAATGGATTAAATTCATTATTTTCCTCAAAATTCTACAAACAATACCCCATAATGACAACGTGAAATAAGTTTGTTTGAAATCTTTACAAATTTATTAAAAATAAAAAACGAAAAAAATCTAAATGTACATAAGTATTCACAGCCTTTGCTCAATACTTTGTTGAAGCACCTTTGGCACCAATTACAGCCTCAAGCCTTTTTGAGTATGATGCTACAAGCTTGGCACACCTATTTTTGGGCAGTTTCTCCCATTCTTCTTTGCAGGACCTCTCAAGCTCCATCAGGTTGGATGGGGAGCGTCGGTGCACAGCCATGTTCAGATCTCTCCAGAGATGTTTAATCGGATTCAAGTCTGGGCTCTGTCTGGGCCACTCAAGGACATTCACAGAGTTGTCCCTTAGCCACTCCTTTGTTATCTTGGCTGTGTGCTTAGGGTCATTGTCCTTCGCCCCAGTCTGAGGTCCAGAGCGCTCTGGAGCAGGTTTTCATCAAGGATGTCTCTGTACATTGCTGCATTCATCTTTCTCTCGATCCTGACTAGTCTCCCAGTTCCTGCCGCTGAAAAGCATCCCCACAGCATGATGCTGCCACCACCATGCTTCACTGTAGGGATGGTATTGGCCAGGTGATGAGTGGTGCCTGGTTTCCTCCAGACATGATGCCTGCCATTCAGGCCAAAGAGTTCAATCTTTGTTTCATCAGAACAGAGAATTTTGTTTCTCACGGTCTGAGAGTCCTTCAGGTGCCTTTTGGCAAACTCCAGGCGGGCTGTCATGTGCCTTTTACTGAGGAGTGGCTTTCATCTGGCCACGCTACCATACAGGCCTGATTGGTGGAATGCTGCAGAGATGGTTGTTCTTCTGGAAGGTTCTCCTCTCTCCACAGAGAAACGCTGGAGCTCTGTCAGAGTGACCGTCGGGTTCTTGGTCACCTCCCTGACTAAGGCCCTTCTCCCCCAATCGCTCAGTTTGGCCGGGCGGCCAGCTCTAGGAAGAGTCCTGGTGGTTCCAAACTTCTTCCATTTACGGATGATGGAGGCCACTGTGCTCATTGGGACCTTCAATGCTGCAGAAACTTTTCTGTACCCTTCCCCAGATCTGTGCCTCAATACAATCCTGTCTCGGAGGTCTACAGACAATTCCTTGGACTTCATGGCTTGGTTTGCACTCTGACATGCACTGTTAACTGTGGGACCTTATATAGACAGGTGTGTGCCTTTCCAAATCATGTCCAATCAACTGAATTTACCACAGGTGGACTCCAATCAAGTTGTAGAAACATCTCAAGGATGATCAGTGGAAACAGGATGCACCTGAGCTCAATTTTGAGTGTCATGGCAAAGGCTGTGAATACTTATGTACATGTGATTTTTTTTTTTTTTTTTTTTAATAAATTTGCAAAGATTTCAAACAAACTTCTTTCATGTTGTCATTATGGGGTATTGTTTGTAGAATGTTGAGGGAAATAATGAATTGAATGGAATAAGGCTGTAACATAATAAAATGTGGAAAAAGTGAAGCGCTGTGAATACTTTCCGGAAGCACTGTGTGTGTGTGTGTGTGTGTGTATATATATATATTTTTTAGGTAAAAAATATTGATTTCTCGATTTATTTTTATTCTCATTTTTACGAACCGATATCAATTCTTAAATCCCAAGAATCAATTAGTCATCCTGTTTTCAGCTGATGAATGAACAGAACATTGTAGCGCGTTAAATCGAACTAATCTTTGTGCTTTGTTACTATTGATATGACACAAAGTCCGTTTTTTTTTTTAGAAATTTTGCCATGTATTGTACCTGATATATATCCAAAATAATCGATATTGAATCAAATCGAAATCGAATCGCAAGCTTGTGAATCGAAATCGAATCGAATTGTGAAATTTGTGTCAATACCCAGCCCTAATATATATATATATATATATATATATATATATATATATATATATATATATAAAACCCACAGACAGACATAAAGGGCGACCAATAGCAATAATTTATGAAAATGACAAAAAATGGAGATACAAGGTTTCGGCCCGACAGCGACGATATGAAATTCTTGTACAATTCTTATGCATGCTGCTTTTTGTCTACCATTCAATACCATGGTATTTTAACACAGTATTGTGTGATAACTGTATTCATATTCAGATAATAATATTCCAAGGAATAGATGGAAGATTTTAAGAAGGCAAAGAAAGTACCCGTGTGAATTCTGGTGTGCTTTTGAAGGTCCCCTGAGGTCTTGAAAGACTTTTTACAGTCCAACTCCTGACAGCGGTAAGGTTTTTCTCCAGTGTGTGTCCTGATGTGACTTTTCAAACCATAACCTAAAAGAAAATAAATGACAAGTGATGAATATAACAAAGCAAATATGTCAAAAATACGCAATTGTTCAAAAGTTGGGGGTTGGTAGGATTTTTAAAAAATGTTTTAATACATTTATGTGATCGAAAATGTAGTAAAAGAGTAAGTTTGTGAACAAATTATTACAATTTAAACACACACTATGTAGCGTTTGGCCTTCGAGCATTTAAAAAACAAAACTCTTTACTGTCTTTACTGTTTTGCTCTATTTAATGCAACCTTGCTGAATAAAAATATTAATTTATTTTAGAAAAAAATGACCTCAAAAGTTTGATCTAGGACACAAAAAAACTAATTGATTTGAAGTCTTTTTGTTACCTGTTGCAAACTTTTTTCCACAGCCAGGTATGTCACAACAGTATGGCTTGTCACCTGTGTGCGCTCTTTCATGTACCTGGAAAAACAAAACATGAGCACTTAATCATAATGCATTGCATTTGTAATGTTGTCTATGGTGAATTACTTTTATTTACAAGCTGATAAGCTCAAATTCACAAGCCATAATAACCTTAAGATGGTTTGCAGTGGTGTAAAGCTTTCCACATCCCTCATAATTACACCGAAAACATTTCTCCCCAGGCTGCTGCACATTACGCCGAATTCCTTGACCCTGAAGAACGATCTAGAGGGAGGGAGGATAAACATTATTGAGTAATAGCATTATTGGCTATTAATATTTTTATATTGCATGGATATTATATTATAACCTGCATCTCCACAACACCGTGAGGATCATTGGTGATCAGCTCAGAGTTTGTGTATGAGTCAATTTCCTCAATCTGCAGGAAAGAATTCAAGAGAAAAAAACATTTCTTACTAACTTTGACAAATGATTAAGCTAAAAAAAAACATTTACAATATATAACAATGTTGCCTAATTTTATATCACAGCAAAATCATGGCAAATACATTGTGAATATCTTTGCATTCACCCATGTCATCTTTAAAGGGTACCTTGGTTGTGTATTGCTCCAAAGCATTGATTGTTTCTTGGTCAATGGATGTATCCGTCTGCAGATCTGCTACTGTGCCATTTGTCTGGATGGCCAGAATGGTGTTAGGCTGCGACACCTGAACAGCATGATGGATGTAAGCGGTAGACCCGTCCTCTAACTGCACCGCCTGCAAGGTACTGGGTTCATATGTATCTGCAAATGCATTAATGACACAAAGACAGACCAAAATAAATATATTAAAGCATGTTCAACCCAATCCTATTTAACATCCTTCTGCACACACTCTTAGGGAAAAAAAGTTTCAGTGGGGTTCTATATAGAAGCCCAGGGTTTTTGACTTTTAAAGAACCCTTTATGCCAGAAAGTTTCTATATAAAGAGAAATGTCTTAAATGATTGCATAATACTTTGTGTTTAACATGTTTTTTTAATAGACAGACAGACAGATAGACAGATAGATAGAAAAAATATTTATACATATTTATAAAGTATGTATATGTGTGGGGGTGTAACGATACCCTCATATTACAATTCGATACATATCACGATACTGAACTCACGATCCAATATTATTGCGATACACCACCAAGACATATGGTAAAAGGTTAACAAAATATGTACTATTGATTAAAAAGCTAAATTTGGTATTACACTGGGGGTGGAAATTAATAGTTTTAGACTTGGTGCTGGCAACCAAATGCACAGGACAATGGTGACACCAGAATAAAAATATTCATGATTCTGAGGCTGAAAATACAGAATTATTTTAGACGAATATGCTTGCACTCTGTCACTGACTAGAAATATTTAAAATAATGTAGGCCATTTTTTACTGGTAACATAAGACATTTGGCATTATTAGGACCCACAAATATTCCCCCATTGCATGATTATACATTATATTCAACAGTATATATAGTAGTTTAATGTAGTACTGACACTAAAACTCTTGAATTTTTTTCCTCACACAAAAATTTTATACAAAATGCAGATTGTCACTATCCACAATACATATTGTTGAATTTTTGTATTGCGATATATTGTGGCACGATATATTGTTACACCCCTATTTATGAGCTGTTTAATTCATAAAATTTAACCAAAATTAAAAATGAATTAAAACAAAATTAATTAATACTAAATCCCTAAAATGATCCCATGATGGAAACCCCTAAAAGTGCCCCTATTACCTTTCATGCAGTGTGTAATATAGCTGTTTGTGAATGTAAAATGTCAGCAAAGTTTTAAAGATCAAAGTGCATGACAAAGTTATTGTCTCCTAAAAGAAAGAAACGATTCTGAAATGTTGAAACAAGTCGTCCGTAATTCCAGTCTCACATCCTGTTATGTATGTACCTACATAACAATGTAACACATTTGCATAATGGCAGCATATGTTCTTCACTGGCTGCCAGCGAACAACACCTCAAACACTGCAGTTCTAGCTTGAGTTTGGTTTCTGTTGTCGACATGTTGAGAAGACCCAGGAGCTGAAATTCAGATATGATAACTGCTGTTTCATTTTTAACACACGCTGTAAGCGGTAGACCAATCACAACAGACTGGGCCGTTTGACCAGAGAGCAGAGTAGTCTTGTGGAAAAGAGGGGTTTAGAGAGACTGAATCTTCGAATTAACCTTTTTTAAACACTTTAAGAAATGAGATGATTTGCAATGTATATTATGTTATGAGAAAAATGAGTGTTTTTTGACCTTTGATGCATGTAAATCTATTGTAGGAGACTCCAAAACAAATTAGGATAATAATAATATGGGCACTTAAATGGCGGTGCGGTGCGGTTCAGTACAGTACAGTACAGTTCAGGACTGTAAACACTGATCCAGCTTGCGTTTCCACCGCCAACAGTACGTTTATGATAGGCGTGGTGTAGTGTAGTATCGACGCCATTCTCGCGTGAAGAAGAAAGCGACACAGTAAACAACAATGGAAGACATACAGCAGATCTTGTTCTTGCTTCTGGGCATGTGGCTGTTGCCACAAGAAGACGACCAAGAGGCTGCAGGCAGCAAGGAAAAACAAAAAAGCACCAAAAAAGCATGCGCAAGTGACGATTCTCTGTCAACCAATCAACATTCTGCAGTGAGTCTAGCTCAACCCTTTAGTACCGGACTACTGTGCTAGGTACCCCAACGGAAGGGTGCCAAAACAGTGGTACGGTACGGTTCGGAATTAGGGTACCATTCACAACATCTGACAATGGAAACGACAAAAATTGTTTACCGTACCAAACTGTACTGAACCGTACCGCTCGGTGGAAACGAGCCATAAGGTTCTATATAGAACTTTTTCTTTTAAGAGTGCAGCAAAACCAGAGGAAATGAAAAACCTTTTGCGGTGTGGTGGATGTAAGCAGTAGTTCCATCTTCCAACTGCACAGTCTGACCATCTTCCAGTCTTAAGCTTTCGTTACCAACAACATCACATACAGATGAGCCCGTCCAGTTATTTGGCTCATCTAGTGAGCATATAATATGGGAAAATTAAAAAGAGAGACATTATTTGCATATTAACATCATAAGCCTGTTCATAAAATAATAAAAGCTAGATCACTTCCAGTGAAACTAACATGAAGATTTGCTGCATAACAAACAGGAAAGTACCTGCTTTTGGAACAGCAATGTGTTGCACATAAGCAGAGGATCCATCTTCTAACTGGATCACCTGTCCTTCAACTATATTGCTTTCTACGGAAAACAACCAGCACTCAGTGAATACCTCACTCAAAAAAAAACATCAACTGTGAATAAATATGAGATTTTAAAAAGAAAGTTAAAAAAATTCCACGGTGGTTATTTACGGGAAAGCAAAAAATGCACAACTTTGATTTGTTTATATAAAAAAAAAGAGAAATGCAGAGTTATAGATTGCAGATGCTTCCTGATCATTTTCAATAAACTGTTTATTTGAGCAAGATTTTGTTATATTGTGTGTGTGTATATATATATATATATATATATATATATATATATATAAGTAAAACATAAAAATATATAATTTTAAGGTCCTGTAGAACGTTACTGTTCTTCAAAACGCATACATGCAAATTTATGTACAGATGTTTGATAGAAAATGTAGAAAGAATGTGCTCAATAATAACAAAATAATAATAAAATAACAAAACATATTTGCTAATCAATATTCTAATTGGTTTCCTATAGAAGGTGATGCTAAGCTTTACATTTCATAAGTGTCTCAGGTGAACAATGTTTCTGCTTAGAACTCGTTGTTCAGAAGGCATCGTAATAGACATACCTTGAGGGTTGTGAGGTATATATGCAGTGGAGCCATCTGCTAAAGTCACAGCCTGCAAACTGACTGTGTCCATGCTCTGCTCGCCGTCTGAATAATTAACAAGACAAATAGAGAGATCAGGATGACTGTAATATGGAGTACACTGCCATTCAAATGTCTCTTATGCTGACCAAGGCTGCATTTATTTGATCAAAAGTACAGTAAAAATAGTAATACTGTGAAATAGTGTTACAGTTTCAAATAACCGTATTTTAATATATTTTAAAATCTAATTTATTTTCAATATCATTACTCCAGTGTCACATGATCCTTCAGAAATCATTCTAATATGCTGATTTGCTTATGATTTCTTATTATTATCAATATTGAAAACAGTTGTGCCGCTTAATATTTTTGTTTCTAGGACCCTTTGGTGAATAGAACATTCAAAAGAAAAGCATTTGTTTAAAATATAATTGTTTTGTAACAATATAATGGGCCCTATTTTAAGAATCTGAGCTCATGGTCTGAAGCGAATGGCGCAGGTGCACTTAGGGTGTGTCCATTTTTGCTAGTTTAACGCCAAAAAAAATGGTCGGCGCCAGGCACATGGTCCAAAAGGGTTGTACCTAGTCTCTTAATGAGTCATGGGTGTGTTTTAGGCGTAACGTGCAATAAACCAATCAGAGCCTTATCTCCCATTCCCTTTAAAAGCCAGTTGCGCTTACACCATGGCGGATTTGCGAGTGGAAAGACTGAACGCTTCTCCAAAGAGGAATCCTTTTATTTTAAATATTTAAAAATGTTTGTGTGCTGCTGCGCGTCCCTGTGTGTGTACGCGCGTTGGGTACCCGACTACAGGCTCATATTACTAACGTGCCCTTTAAATAACACAAAAAATACTGTGCCATTGACTTTAGACCAGGTTTTTGTTGGTCAATGGCGCAGTCGTTTTCATTTGCCCCAAAATAGCAACGCGCCAACAACGCGCCTGAACACCTGGTTTTCAGACCTGCACGCCCATGGGCGAACAGATGGGCATTTGCTATTTAAACAACGTGGCGCTGGACGTGAAAATGATAACTGTGTCGCGCTGTAACTAGCAAAAAACACTTGCGTCGCGCCTGCCGTCGCATTGCGCCGGGTGTATGATAGGGCCCAATGTCTTCACTGTCACTTTTGATCAATTTAATGCATCCTTGCTAAATGAAAATATTAATTTCTTTAAAAAAACAAAACAAAAAAAAAAACCTTGCAACCCCAAAATTTTGAACGGTAGTCTATATGCACAGCTTTTCCTTTAATAAAATGTCAATGTCTGAAAAGAAATCATTTATAAAGTGTGCAGCTCTGACCTGCAATCCCCACAGCCTCAGTCAAGCAGAGCGTGACTTCCTGAGCATCACCCTCATGCTGGAAATCTGCTGACTGATTTATCTGAGCCAGCAGCATTATAACCTGGGAGAAATCAAATGTTAGGAACACACTATAACTATATGATCACATTTAGTAAGAGTTATGGAACTGTGATGAAGTGACGGTCTCAGATTGTATAAATTGTTGATTGTATGACTAAATATGGTTATAAAATATTACAAATTTAATGCACCAATGAAAAATCATGGTGCATGTTAAAAAAAAACTTTTACAAAACAGAATCATTTGTGTTTTGTTTTCCCTCAGTTGTAATGTCAAACTAAATGGAAAAACCCCATTATTAAAATGGCATAATTTAGCTTAAGACACAACAAACTTAATCTATCTGGTAGAATGTTACAAGGGTTTAAAAGATAAATTAAGGATATATTATAACAATAATAATTCTAACAGAGAACGTCCCAGACTAAAATGCGTGTTTGAGCTGTTTGACTGAAAGCAACTTTCACTGACATATCTTAAAATATGTCAGTCCCATTGTTTTGATGCACACCAGTAAGGCACGTTTATAAAAACTACTTAAATGCCCGCCCTAATTGAACTAAGGCCTAATCCTGGCTTAATTTAAGCCCTGTTTGTGAAACCGGGTCTATAAATATATAAATTACAATACAAAAGAATGTACTTTAAATATTTTCATGGCCCTTTTCCCCTTAAACATACAGCTACATACGACCTGTAACATGGGAATAAAACACAATGCTCCTTCCTGTCTACGCCATCATTATATTTCTATAGTTGTAGGGTGCTTTGCATATCTCGGCTGCCACGTCATCAAGCGCTGCCGAAGGCCATCCCGATTTGAAGGATCCTTGAAAGGCAGCCTTCATTTCGAGTCCTTCATTCGGCTCATTTTGAAGGATGCATTGTGTATCATTCATGTCCTTCAACCACCCACAAACATTAGCATATGTTCCAATTCACGAAAAAGAAGCACTGAGCTTGTATGAGTTCATTATGGAATGTAAGACAAAAATAATGTTTTCAGAGATGACGGCATACATGTTATCTTTTGTTTTGATGTAAATTAATCACTAAACTAACTGCCAACAATGTAATCCACTGGAAGACCACAGAGTGTTGTCAAAAGTACTGACTTCAGTACCAAGTACCATGTACCATGTGTCAGTGATTAGCGTTGGACCGTAGGACTGGTTCGCTGATAAGACGCCTGCTTTCAAACGCTCCGGTGTGTATCTGTGTAAGCGCTCGGTGAGGAGCGTAATTGAGGTCTATTTACAACATGTTTTTGAAGCGCTGATCATTGTAGCCAATCACAGACATATTTGTTGAGTGCGTGAGCACAATGGCCAGTCAAAGGTGTTTACGATTCCGCTCAACAGCGCTCAAAGCGTCACATTTTTAAAATTTCAGCACCAACTTGGTACTGAAGTCTGTACTTTTGACAACACTAGAGACAGTTGTCATTCACTGTACTGCATAAATAGAAAGCCAGTTAATATAAAGATTTTCGATACAAAATATATTTTTTGCAAAATTAAGTTAAGATATTCACACTTAATGAAAATTCTGTCATTAATTACTCACCCTCATGTCGTTCTAAACCCGTAAGACCTTTGTGTCATTATCCTATGCTGTTGATGTAGTAAATACAGTGCAGCACTTCTGAGTTCTACGTCAGAACGCCGGCTTATCATTGGCCAGCTCCTGCGTCAACATCACACATGCGCTGTGGTGCTCACGTGAAAAGCGTCGGCCAATGGTGAGCCGGCGTTCTGACGTAGAACCCGGAAGCGCTGCACTGTATTTACTACGTGAACAGCGTAGGAGAATGACACAGACGAGAAGAAATTGTTGAATAAAGTCGTTATTTTTGTTTGTTTTTTGCGCACAAAAAGTATTCTCGTGACGTTGCTGCCTACGGCTAGTTCAGAAACCTCTCGGATTTCATCAAAAATATCTTAATTTGTGTTCTGAAGATGAACGAAGGTCTTATGGGTTTGGAACGACATGACGGTGAGTAATTAATGACAGAATTTTCATTTTTGGGTGAACTATCCCTTTAAGGAGGACAAAAATACCACTATTTTATTCAGAGGCCCAAACTGAGCAAAAATATGCAATTTGGTGCAGTTGCTGATATTTATATGGATAAATGATAGCTTGTAATGGAAATCAATGAGGTCTTTATAACCGTATAACAGACTACTTGATAAAATACATAAAAAAATATCAGTTGTCACTCTATATCTCTCAATAATATGTCTTAGTAAGATGACATTTAAAAGCTTAGTTTTACCTATTTTTTTATTGTGGGGGGCAAAACAATGATAATAAAGAGATGAACAAATAAACGTTCCTCAAAAGCTTGCTGGATCATATTTAATACTCACATTTTAACGTGATTTTTCTATAAAAAAAAAAAAAAAAATGCTTTGATGATCAAGTAACCCTAAGTTGTTTCAGTCCAGTAAGTTCATCTTGAAATATTACAAACAATATAAAAGTTATTCATACGTTTACTTTATAAAATCGTTAAAGATTTCATGGCAAAGACACGAACCACGAGCTGAAGGGGGACAGTATTTACAATTATACTAAAATGCCTTTTACTTGCTAAAAGAAAAAGTAGGAACTATCATTATTCTGATTTTTAGAAATTCATGCATCAAAGATGATAAAGTAGGCTTTATAAGGATTCAGATAATATAAGTTGTTATGAAACATTCATTAACACGATCACAAAATACTATAAACCAGACGTGAAGCTTTACTTCCTTATCTCAAAAAAGCGTTTGTACAGTGTTTCCTAGTCACCTCAGTAGTGCTGCTCATGTATGACAGTGATTTACTCCTGTGCCTTCTATAATTTGTAAAAAAATAAATAAATTGCTGTTAATCTACTCTGCGCACACACATCTTTAACGCTTGAAAACATTGACACGAGATGATGAGATGTGAAGTCAAAGTAGCTGTTAACCTGCCGCAATATCTAGTGTCAGTAAGATGTAAACAAACCGTACGACACTTAGAGCCGATCGCTTTCAGTACAGTGTTTATAAACATGGTTTATTACTGCTGCTGAAGCGAATCTGCTTTTCAGTAGCTACAATGTAGTGCATATCGACTGATCTATTACATTAATAACAGATGTGTTTGGTGTTTCAGACACTCACCTCTCTGAAGAACTCAAATCTATCAGAAACGGCGCACCGTATCAAATTATATGTGTAATATTTCCATATATCAAGGTCCCTAACATCGTGAAATACAACGGTGTGTTTTGAATTGGTATGTTTCTTCTGTGGTTTTAATGTCAGGGAACACAGTGAAAATGTCTATTCTGCCCCCTGTTGTTCGGGAGTGAAACACTCACCCAGTTAAAGGAATAGTTCACCCAAAAATGAAAATGCTGTCATTAATTAATTACCTAGCTATCGAACAGCTAAAATCAGTTAAACACCAGGTTAAACCAGCTACTTCCAGCTTAAACCAGCTAAGACCAGCCAACCAGCCTAGGCTGGTTTTAACTGGGTTTTTTTAAGCAAGGTTGGCTAGTCAGTATAAACTAGTTTGTAAACCTTGAAGTTTTAAGGTTTAAAATGTGAAAATCTTGAGGTTTCAAGGTGTAAAAGCGGAAAAAAGTTTTAATTTCAAAGTAGTTTTAAGTTTCAATCAGTTTTAAAAGCACAAAGTTTGAAGGTTTTAAGGCCATGTAGTCTCTAAAACAGATGTGGTTGCTAGGGTATTTTAGGTGGTGGCTAGGCAGTTGCTAAGGTATTCTGGGTGGTTGCTAGGGTATTGCTATGAAGTTGCTTGGCAGTTGCTAATATGTTGTGGGTGGTGGCTATGGTCTTGCTAGGGGTGTTTTTCAGTGGTTGCCAGGATATTGCTATGTGGTTGCTAGGCAGTTGCTAATGTGTTGTGGGTGGTTGATAGGGCATTGCTAGGCAGTTACTATGGTGTTCTGGGTGGTCTCTAGGGTGTTCTGGTTGTCTTTGCTATGTAGTTGTTGGATAATGTGGATGGCTGCTATGGCATTCCTATGTGGTTGCAAAGCAGTTGTTATGGTGTTCTGGGTGGTTGCTAGGGCATTGCTATGAAGTTGCTTGGCAGTTGTTAAGATGTTGTGGGTGGTTTCTAGGGTCTTGCTAGGCAGTTGCTATGTTTTTTTTCAATGGTTGCCAGGATGTTGCTATGTGGTTGCTAAGCAGTAGTAGGTGGTTGATAGTGTGTTGCTAAGCAGTTACTAGGGTGTTGTGAGTGGTTGAGAGGGTGTTGCTAAGCAGTTACTAGGGTGTTGTGAGTGGTTGAGAGGGTGTTGCTAGGCAGTTACTGTTCTGTGTGTCTTTGCTATGTAGTTGCTAGGATAATGTGGATGGCTGCTATGGCATTGCTATGTGGTTGCAAGGCAGTTGTTGTGGTGGTCCGGGTGGTTGCTATGGTGTTGCTCATGTATTCTGGGTGGTTGCTAGTAGAGCTGCACAGTTCTGGATAAACTGAGAATCATGATTTTTTTTTTGTTTCTACCAGAGATCACGATTCTCCCACGATTCTAAACAGACAACTAAATAAAATAACATGTAATTTACTAGAGTTTCTGACAAAATGTTAATTGCTACAGTCTATTTAAAAATGTTTAATTAATTAGAATACATTTAAAAAAAAATAGTTTGAATGAATGATTTAATGACTCACTCATACTTCACTTTTTTCATTACTGGATGAATCAGCGTTTTTGAACGATTCTCTTGAATCAATGATTCAATAACAAATACATGTTTAACAGTCGCTGTCGCCCCCTACTGGTGTAACAATGTAATGATACAATCGTTATTTAAAGGTCACCTATTATGCCCCTTTTTTTACAAGATGTAATATAAGTCTCAGGTGTCCCCTGAGTGTGTCTGTGGAGTTTCAGATCAAAATTCCTAACAGATCATTTAATATGCCATTTTAAAAATGCCAAATTTTGGGTTTGAGAAAATGAGCTGTTTTGTGAGTGTCTCCTTTAAATGCAAATGAGCTGCTGCCCCACCTCAGAGGGCGAAGCCTTCACAGCTCGTGAACACGAGAATGAAAACTGAAACATGATACATCTGTTTGGCTTTGATGATCATCGGACACGCTCACGTGACATTGAGGTCCGAGCCAGCTGCAAATGGGTGGGTCAGCAGCAAGTGGGTGGGGCTTTAGCCGCAAGTGGGCTGTACAAACTTCCAGAGGATTTTGATTGGTTTATTTAGTATCACCTGTGTTGTAGTAGCTATTGGTTCATGCTCCACAGTTGGTGGCCATAATGTTTAAGTTTTTTTGCGATCCATCGGAAAACAAAGAAGAAAACCACTTTCACGTGTTAATCAGCGTTTAGTTGAAGGGGTAAGCTTGTTGTACAGTTTTTAGTTTTGTAAAAAAGCATTATAAGTTGTGAAAAAGTACATTTCATAATGGCGTTTGTGCACAGTTTTTAGTCTTGATGTAGTTAAAAATAAGGGTAAATTGTATCCAAATTTATTTCTGTAGTTTTTTTAGTAGCACACACAAATTACAAAATCTGTAACGTGCATGACAAGATCTTTTCTGCATTCCATTTTTACAATTTGCTCTCCAGATTATGGATTCTGAAGACCATAAGAAGGTATTGTGGCAGTGTAATTTTGTAATTAATTAGATTTTTTTGTATTGACAAAAGTCTTTACTGTAATTTGTGATCAATTTAATGCATCCTTGCATTCAATTAATTTTGATATTGTACTGGTTCTATTGCTTACTTTATTTGCTTTTGTTGCATGACAATCACTTATGGCAAGAAAAAAACAGAACTTGCATATGAAAGTAAGAACTTTGATATGAAACAAAATACATATACTATGCTGGGTTTCAAATTATGTAACTATAATATTGGTCAGCTAATTTTAAATTACTTCATTTTAGCAGACCAAACCCCAGTTGTGCCCTCTGTTTTTAGCAAGGTATGCATAATCAATTTTAATGATGATTTAAAATGCGTATCATGGAACAATTTGAATCCACTTATATTTTTCTTTAAGGATGAGCTGTTAAGAGATGATGACCCTCCATCATGCTTCATCTTCAAGGTAGTTGAATAATGTTATATAATGTGCTTTTTAACTTTTTTAACGGCCTGTGCTAACTGTTGCTATCTTTTCAGCTATCAGGAGCGTTGCTAAAGAACATATTGCTTGAAGTTGTTCTTGAAGAAGGAGATGCTGCCTACATGCCCCTGTCATTGGTTTGCTCTTGGTTCAGGGACATAGTTGGGGATGAACTTCAAGAATAAGGCACACTTCTTATGGCTAGAAAGTAAATATTGACATTAAAAAATAAAACACATAACAAGAACAACATTGATAATGTTAAATGTTATGTAAAATATATATATGTTTTTTTTCCTCAGGTGTTGCATGTTGGAAAAATAAATCTTCACACTACAAACAACTCTTCTGGAGAATGTGCTCAATCTCCACTTGTTTGGAGTGCCGTTTTGAGTACAAATGCTGCACACCTGGTACGTTTTGTGTAAACTGGTGATGAATAAACTAGTTGTTAGTTTAGTTGTGGCATTTAAAAGGAATACTAAAATAGTAATAAAGTCTAATTTACTTATGTCATCCCTTGGAGTTTAAAAGTTCTGGACACCATTTACTTGCATGGCATGGACCTACAGAGCTGAGAAATTATTCTTAATGTTTGTAAATGTTCAATGTCAACTATAAACCCTAGTGCTTATTGTGCTTCTTGTGTATCCACCAGGTTATGCTGGGAAGGGAAAGCGAGGCGAGCTCCAGGGCATTTATTCGGAAACATTCCACCCTGGACTTTGCAGTGTTCACTGCATGCAGATCAATTCCAATGAGCTGCAATAGTGTACATACAAATAATAAAAAAAAGACTAAAAATAATCAAATAAAATGAAACACTTTTGCAATCAATTCTGAGTGACTTGTACATGATTTTATTCATTAAAAAAAATAAATTATCCACCCTGAGAATTCAATTTAATATGTGTAATATGTTCAGAAGAACATTGTCTGCTATTTTAAAAATGATGCAGTAAAGATGGATGGTAACTAATTTTTTTTTTACATCAGCCAAATGTTTTTCATGTATTAACACATGAAAAACATGAGTGCAATTGCATCTCATTTTAATATGTCCATTTTCTTGATACTGTAGAATATGTAGCTAATATTCAGAAATATGCTTGAGTAAGGCCTACATTACAGCCTAATGAATTTAAAACACCATCACTTTAAGTATGGTAAAAGGTGTAAAGACGTGACTTCATCTTCGACAGTGAGTGGTATTAGACACACACAATAATAACAACTGTAAGAAATTAAACCATGATATTTAATCGTTTATTTTCATTACTGTCGTTACTTCCTGCCATACTCACTCACTGCGGCCCTCGGCAATGACTGCTTGGGGATTTCCGCACACATTTGTGAAATCCCTCCTACTTGCAGCATAAGCTCCTCCTACTTGTGACGTAAGCTCCTCCCACCTGCAGGTCTCTGGGCTGCAGCGATACATACTTGGTTCATCATGAAATATTATCATCTGCATGTGTTTTAAAGCCATATCACTCTCAACCTGACAGTCTATGCGCTCAACTTGAGCGCACACACCCGACACATGCACACAGAGAGCTGGATGTTGGTGCGTCCGTGAGTAGGATATTAAACTAGACTAGTTCTCTTTCACATGTTATTGCGATTAAACTGTCAAATGCACACAAGGTTATGTCAGAAACACACAAAGTTCACATGAAAACAGTTGGTTATGTCTGTGCACGTATGCAGCAAGTACAGAAATCCTGTGTATATTAGATTTGTGTACTAAAGTGAAAGCAGTGTAATATACAGTACCTACTGCTATATCTGCTGTTAATATGAATCAAACAAAAGATAAACAGAAAATCACTCACTGCTCTTGACTGAATGAGCTTTAGTAGCTTTATTAAGAACACATTTCTTACTTGAATGCTGCTGTTAAATGCTCTGGCGAAGAGATAAACATGGCGGACTTTGTACAGCTCTCTGAGGGCAGGGTCTTTGCTAATACGGCAGTGTCCATCAACACTCGTGGGCGGGGCCTGTATAATGTGACGTCACTTTGCCAGGAATCTGCAAACAGCTTGTTCTGAGACACTGCTTATGATTTATGGGGATTAAAAAAAAAAAAGGAGTTGGTGGATTTTTACCATTATAGGGTGGTTGTGTACACACACTGCCAACACACATTTATGTTCAAACACCATGTAAAAGTGAGTTTTGCATAATAGGTGCCCTTTACAGCGGGATATGTTCAAATTTAATCAGTAGGCTACGTGTTTATCCAAACTATTAGCTTTTATCCCAGTACTTCTGTGATAATTTGAATGATTGTAATACAGAAATAAGATACTGTGAGGTTGAAAAGACGACAACTGCTTTCTCTGGATCAGCGGCAGCGCGAACACAGATCTGAATTCCGGTATGCTTTTGTCAAAGGTTTAATTGGCATCGCCGAATCGTTGTCATTTAGAAATAGATTGTGTAATTTATTGGGTGTTTGAATGAACCTTGCAGTTCCAGTTGCTAGGATGTTGCTCCGCAGTTGCTAGTGTGTTGCTAGGCAGTTACTACTAGGGTGTTCTTGGTGGTTGCCAGGGTGTTGCTATGCGGTTGCTAGGGTGTTCTAGGTTGCTAGACTGTGTGAATGTGAATGACTATATGTTTAAAAAAAGAGGATTGTTTCTTGCTGGAATTTTTATCATAAATTGGAACCTAATGGAAACTATGAGTCTAAAATAACACAAAACAAAAACTAGATCTTTCAGAATACATTTTCCTATAGGACTGTTATGATTAATAGAATAAAATGGTCCTGTAGGGCATCATTTTAAAAATCTTTCAGGATTTATCTAAAAGTAACATTACTCTGACACAATACGGTAGGGTTCTGAATATTAAATTAATTCTCAATTATTCTTATTTGATCTAAAGTAATTTCCAAAACCATTTAGTTCATGATGATGGACTGATTTGTGAAACACTGAGCTGGAACTACCCTAACTTTTAGTGTCTGTCAAATGAACGTGCGTCACTCTGTGGGTAAAGGCTGGCTTATCTAGTTGATCTAAATGAACATTGCCTTTGTTTGTGTAAAAACACAATATGCATCCATTAGGCTATTACATCACTGGGTTTTGTTTGAGAGCCAATCAATAGACTCATTTGGAAAGCTGGTGCATTTTTGACAGGGCTCAAAACCCTTTATATAGACAAAATCATCATGATGCTTCAAGTCTTCATGTACGACTAGAGATGGATGGCAGACTCTTTACTTTGCTATTCCTGATCATAATTAATATCATCTCAGCATGTGGCAAAGCAGCACCTGAAGGTCTTTCCTGCCCAGAGCACCAACAGGCTTTTGAGAGCTCCTGCTATGAGTTTGTGGCTCTCCAGCGCAGTTTCCTCAGCGCTCAGGCTTGGTGTGAGCGGGACGGTGGGCACCTGGCCTTCATGCAGAATGAAGAAACCCAGAAATTTCTCCAAAAACACATGCAGCCGGAGCAGGACTGGTGGATCGGACTAGTGTCTACTGCCATCAACCTCACTCTGGACACAGAAGGTAAATAGACGGCACTAGATTATTGTGACATCTTGAATTAATGCTGCCGCGATGGTTTAGTCTAATATATTTTAGACTAATATATTTAGGCTAATATATAATATATTTTGGCCTACATTTATGTATTAGGCCTACAATTAAATCCATTTGGATTAAACAGTTTTAAGGCAAGACACCCCAGGTCAATAGGGTAAAAAAAAACGAATAGATATTAGTACAAACATTTTTTGTATTACGTTGTATTAAGTTTTCTGAAATGTTATGTTTAAATCTGCAAATTAGGTGTTATCTAATTAAATATGCACTAATTTGCTTACATTTCTAGAACAAAAAATCATCAAAATTCTTGTTCCTTTTTTTTTTGACATATTAGAGTCAAAGGTTTTTACAGAGGGGATATTGAATATCTCTTATCACTCCATAAATCAGAAAATACTGTCAACAAAAAACGTAATTTTCACCATTTTTTTTAGGAATAAAATGTTGTATAAAATCAGGCAAGTTATATATATGAACAAACCCCTCTGTAAAAACCTTCAGAATATAGATAAGAATAAAACTGTAAAGTTTGGTGTATGTGATTGGTACTGAAGTTGGAGATTTCTGGCTCAGTGCAGGAGAAAACGGCCTTTAAAGATATGTATTGTAATTGAAATCTACAGACGCAAACAGATGAAGTGCTATAAAAGATACACTTAAAAGTATAGTTTCCTTTCCACTAATCTGAAAAAAAATAAAAAAAATAAAAAACACTTTATGAAAAGCCAAAAAGCGCAAAATCTCAAAATTGACAGATTTTGCCTGTAGTATCTTGCCTTAACATAAACAAACTAATAAAATTAATTTGATGCACATTTGTCAGTCATACGTATATTAAACATGTAGGATTTATGTAATAGTACTAATAATCTGAATGTGTTTTAAATAACCAGGTTTATTTATCATCAATAAATCATACATATTGCTTAATCCACAGCCGGCCATATTTTAACCACGTTCATCCTTTTTTACTAAATTTAATTGTTTTCACAATAAACCAATTTGTAATGATTCCATGCATTTTGAGAATATAAATAAAATCAAAATAGATGCAAATATTTAATAATCCATGACTTTGAGTACAGAAATCATAATTTTACCTGCATCAGCTTCTGTGTCCTCAGAAGGTTTGATCTGGTTAGATGGGTCAGATGTGATTGACTCAAACTGGCTCCGTGAGCCGATGCTGGAAACGGGCTGTGGCCACATCAACACACACTCTGGATTCACCTGGAAGATCACAAGTAACTGTAGTCAGGAATATTACTTCATTTGTGAGTTCGGTGAGTTTAACGCTTTCTTTCTTTTGATATAGTGTTAAATATGCATACTAATATTTAAAGTAATTTAATATGCTCATTCATTTTATTCAAATTCAAAAAAGACAAGTATGTAATATGAATAAGCCCAATTAGATTGAGTAACTGTCGTCAGTAGTTTTACTTCATTTGTGAGTTTGATGAGTTTGAGTTTAATGCTTTCTTTCTTTTTATATAGTATTTATATATAATTATGCATAATAATATAAGTATTTTAATTAGTGCTGACAATCGATTAAAAAAATTAACTAGTTAATCGCACATTTTTTCTGTAATTAATTGCGATTAATCTTGATTAAAAACATTTTTATTTTTTTTATATTGTAATAATTTCAAATTAATGTAGAAACAACTTAAAGACTGTATATTTTAAATATTTGATGTAATGGCATCTTTTTATGAATGAAGGCCAGTATCACTGACACTAATACAACTACTGATGTCTCTGTGAAATTGATTTGTTTTTAAAACATTAATGATAGACATTCAAAACTACAGTATAATTGAAAGCTATATCAATTTCAACATTTGCTAGGCTTTAAAAAGTAACAACTTTTAATTTAGATGAACTTAAAACAATCTTCACATAAACCCATTATAATAAATGTCATATTTACCTGTGGCCTTCATATATATACAGAAATTGAATAAAGTTATCAAACACTTTACAGTCTTAACTGCTTAAATTATAAATGAACTATAGATTAATCCTTATTAAAGCTACAAATTGCTCTGTTACTTTGTTCTTTGATTAACATTAATGACAGACAGCATTAGTGGCTCCTGTCACTTCAAGACCTGCCGCTGTCGCACATGACGCGGATCTGACGCACTGTCACACGCATCTCATGTTCTCACAACTCTTTAAATTCACTTAAGACATTATTTAACTCATTTAAGACTGCTCTTTTAAGAATACTCAACAAAATTAGCATTTTGGCATAATTCTGTGTGTTATTGTTTGTTCAAGAGCGAAAGAGAACTTGATTCTGGTTACAATACTGGTGCGCGTCTTGACAGCACTAATTTTAATATATTGGTATGCTCATTAGTTTTCAGTGTTGGGGGTAATGCATTACAAGTAATGTGAGTTTTGTAATCAGATTACTTTTTTCAAGTAACAAGTTGCGCATTACTTTTAAATTTCCCATTTTTTGAATGATAGCTCTCCAGTCCTCATGTTGAGAGAAATCAGGAGTAAGGTTCAGAGGCGCTGTGTGTAAACATAATGGTTATTGTAGTTCTAGACTAAATGTGAGCAGGCATTTACGCATCTCACTTGCACAAAAACAGATTCAGTTTTCCTCTAAATGAATACAAAACATGAAATGCAAACTCAGAATATCACGCAAACCCGCAGTAATTAAATATGTTAAATAACATAAATACACTCACCTAAAGGATTATTAGGAACACCTGTTCAATTTCTCATTAATGCAATTATCTAATCAACCAATCACATGGCAGTTGCTTCAATGCATTTAGGGGTGTGGTCCTGGTCAAGACAATCTCCTGAACTCCAAACTGAATGTCAGAATGGGAAAGAAAGGTGATTTAAGCAATTTTGAGCGTGGCATGGTTGTTGGTGCCAGACGGGCCGGTCTGAGTATTTCACAATCTGCTCAGTTACTGGGATTTTCACGCACAACCATTTCTAGAGTTTACAAAGAATGGTGTGAAAAGGGAAAAACATCCAGTATGCGGCAGTCCTGTGAGCGAAAATGCCTTGTTGATGCTAGAGGTCAGAGGAGAATGGGCCGACTGATTCAAGCTGATAGAAGAGCAACTTTGACTGAAATAACCACTCGTTACAACCGAGGTATGCAGCAAAGCATTTGTGAAGCCACAACATGCACAACCTTGAGGCGGATGGGCTACAACAGCAGAAGACCCCACCGGGTACCACTCATCTCCACTACAAATAGGAAAAAGAGGCTACAATTTGCACTAGCTCACCAAAATTGGACAGTTGAAGACTGGAAAAATGTTGCCTGGTCTGATGAGTCTCGATTTCTGTTGAGACATTCAGATGGTAGAGTCAGAATTTGGCGTAAACAGAATGAGAACATGGATCCATCATGCCTTGTTACCACTGTGCAGGCTGGTGGTGGTGGTGTAATGGTGTGGGGGATGTTTTCTTGGCACACTTTAGGCCCCTTAGTGCCAAATGGGCATCGTTTAAATGCCACGGCCTACCTGAGCATTGTTTCTGACCATGTCCATCCCTTTATGACCACCATGTACCCATCCTCTGATGGCTACTTCCAGCAGGATAATGCACCATGTCACAAAGCTCGAATCATTTCAAATTGGTTTCTTGAACATGACAATGAGTTCACTGTACTAAAATGGCCCCCACAGTCACCAGATCTCAACCCAATAGAGCATCTTTGGGATGTGGTGGAACGGGAGCTTCGTGCCCTGGATGTGCATCCCACAAATCTCCATCAACTGCAAGATGCTATCCTATCAATATGGGCCAACATTTCTAAAGAATGCTTTCAGCACCTTGTTGAATCAATGCCACGTAGAATTAAGGCAGTTCTGAAGGCGAAAGGGGGTCAAACACAGTATTAGTATGGTGTTCCTAATAATCCTTTAGGTGAGTGTATACTTTATGTATTTAATCTCACTTTATTAACCAAAGTCTTTGCTGCTGACTTTTGATGATCCAATTCAACCATACTAATGAGCAAAAATGACTTCTTTTTTGTTGAATAGAAGTAAGAGTGTTGAACTTTCTTCTGCGTCATTTCACTTTTGGTGTGAAAGGGCTTTAAAAATTTGGCAAAAATGTCTAGGTTACTGATGTAACCTCACGTAACGTCGAACGTGACTGACTGATGGGAAACAGAACTTTTATTTGTTATTATAAAACAAACAACCAAATAATTACACCAAAATCTATTTGAAATACAGTGGGGAGAACAAGTATTTGATACACTGCCGATTTTGCAGGTTTTCCCACTTACAAAGCATGTAGAAGTCTGTAATTTTTATCATAGGTACTCTTCAACTGTGAGAGACGGAATCTAAAACAAAAATCCAGAAAATCACATTGTATGATTTTTAAATAATTAATTTGCATTTTATTGCATGACATAAGTATTTGATCACCTACCAACCAGTAAGAATTCCGGCTCTCACAGACCTGTTAGTTTTTCTTTAAGAAGCCCACCTGTTCTCCACTCATTACCTGTATTAACTGCACCTGTTTGAACCCGTTACCTGTATAAAAGACACCTGTCCACACACTCAATCAAACAGACTCCAACCTCTCCACAATGGCCAAGACCAGAGAGCTGTGTAAGGACATCAGGGATAAAATTGTAGACCTGCACAAGGCTGGGATGGGCTACAGGACAATAGGCAAGCAGCTTGGTGAGAAGGCAACAACTGTTGGCGCAATTATTAGAAAATGGAAGAAGTTCAAGATGACGGTCAATCTCCCTCGGTCTGGGGCACCATGCAAGATCTCACCTCGTGGGGCATCAATGATCATGAGGAAGGTGAGGGATCAGCCCAGAACTACACGGCAGGACCTGGTCAATGACCTGAAGAGAGCTGGGACCACAGTCTCAAAGAAAACCATTAGTAACACACTACGCCGTCATGGATTAAAATCCTGCAGCGCACACAAGGTCCCCCTGCTCAAGCCAGCGCATGTCCAGGCCCGTCTGAAGTTTGCCAATGACCATCTGGATGATCCAGAGGAGGAATGGAGGAAGGTCATGTGGTCTGATGAGACAAAAATTGAGCTTTTTGGTCTAAACTCCACTCGCCGTGTTTGGAGGAAGAAGAAGGATGAGTACAACCCCAAGAACACCATCCCAACCGTGAAGCATGGAGGTGGAAACATCATTCTTTGGGGATGCCTTTCTGCAAAGGGGACAGGACGACTGCACCGTATTGAGGGGAGGATGGATGGGGCCATGTATCGCGAGATCTTGACAAACAACCTCCTTCCCTCAGTAAGAGCATTGAAGATGGGTCGTGGCTGGGTCTTCCAGCATGACAACGACCCGAAACACACAGCCAGGGCAACTAAGGAGTGGCTCCGTAAGAAGCATCTCAAGGTCCTGGAGTGGCCTAGCCAGTCTCCAGACCTGAACCCAATAGAAAATCTTTGGAGGGAGCTGAAAGTCCATATTGCCCAGCGACAGCCCCGAAACCTGAAGGATCTGGAGAAGGTCTGCATGGAGGAGTGGGCCAAAATCCCTGCTGCAGTGTGTGCAAACCTGGTCAAGAACTACAGGAAGCGTATGATCTCTGTAATTGCAAACAAAGGTTTCTGTACCAAATATTAAGTTCTGCTTTCTGATGTATCAAATACTTATGTCATGCAATAAAATGCAAATTAATTACTTAAAAATCATACAATGTGATTTTCTGGATTTTTGTTTTAGATTCCGTCACTCACAGTTGAAGTGTACCAATGATAAAAATTACAGACTTCTACATGCTTTGTAAGTGGGCAAACCTGCAAAATCGGCAGTGTATCAAATACTTGTTCTCCCCACTGTACATTTATTTTATGCTAAGTATACTGCAAATAAATGTATATATTCATGTACTTAATATAAATACCCTGCATTGATGTACTAAATTAATATACTTAAAGTCTGCTAAATTGGAACAACAAATTTTGTACTTAATGCGCTTTAGTTATCCAGAAATAGTGCTGAGGTCCAAGTAAAGATATACTTAAGTATATTTGTGCTAACGAAACTATTGCAAGAATACTTTAGGTACACTTTAAATATCTTACATGTAAAGCCTGATATTATACAGTGATCATACTATCCTTACTAATAGTGATATTAAAACACATTTTAGGCTTAATTTTAAGAAATGTGCATTGTGCAATAAAGAAGTAATCCACATAAAGTTAATTATAATATTTATATCAGTAGTATTTATCAGTAATATTTTTATTAGTAGTAGGATACTTAGTATGAAATAAATGTATTTTAAATACATTTTGGTATAGGTTTTTTTTTATAAGTATTTTAATATATTGGTATGCTCATTAGTTATATTCAATTTGTAATGTAATATGAATAAGCCCAATTATATTGAGTTACACCAATAAAATAAATTCATTATTTATAATGGCAAACAACAGAAAACAGTGTAGCTCCAAAGACATTTTGAGATAGGTATCTCATTTCTATGCCTAAGAAATAAATAAAAATAATAATAATAAAAAAAAACTTTCATTTCAACATTTTAAAGACATTTTTATGAGAAACATGATGTGGTTTTAAAATGAAACTGTTTAATAGTGATCCTTTTTGTCTTTCCTGCAGAATTGGGACGCTCTCTGTCCTGTGTGGACAGCACTATCCTGCAGTGTGGCTCAGATCAGGTGATCGAGGTTGATGAGAGTTTCTATGGCAGGAAGACGCCACATTACTGCAGGAACAACATGTCAAGCTCACGCACAGCTTCACCAGATCAGTGCGGCTGGATCGATGTGCGGGATTTAGTCGCAGGTACTGGACGTCATTAACAAAAAAGCACCAAAACAAACCATAATTGTGACATAAAAGTCAAAATTATTATTATATGACTTAGTTTGTCAAAATCATGACTTAGTATGTCATAATTAAGACTTTTTATGTCATAATTAAGACTTTATGTCATAACTTTGACTTAGTATGTCATTTCTTTTTTGTCATAATTGTGACATAAAAGTCTAAATTATTATTATATGACTTAGTTTGTCAAAATCATGACTTAGTATGTCATAATTAAGACTTTTTATGTCATAATTAAGACTTTATGTCATAACTTTGACTTAGTATGTCATTTCTTTTTTGTCATAATTGTGACATAAAAGTCAAAATTATTATTATATGACTTAGTTTGTCAAAATCATGACTTAGTATGTCATAATTAAGACTTTTTATGTCATAATTAAGACTTTATGTCATAACTTTGACTTAGTATGTCATTCTTTTTTGTCATAATTGTGACATAAAAGTCAAAATTATTATTATATGACTTAGTTTGTCAAAATCATGACTTAGTATGTCATAATTAAGACTTTTTATGTCATAATTAAGACTTTATGTCATAACTTTGACTTAGTATGTCATTCTTTTTTGTCATAATTGTGACATAAAAGTCAAAATTATTATTATATGACTTAGTTTGTCAAAATCATGACTTAGTATGTCATAATTAAGACTTTTTATGTCATAATTAAGACTTTTTATGTCATAACTTTGACTTAGTATGTCATTTCTTTTTTGTCATAATTGTGACATAAAAGTCTAAATTATTATTATATAGTTATTATGTGACATTATATGTCATAATTTTTACTTAGTAAAAATTAAGTACATAGAGCATCAATTTATTTCTAAACCCTTAATGAGTCTTAATGTGTCCACCTGACAAGGACAGAAAATGCTTTTGTGTGATGCTTGCGAATTGATGCTCTTTTTCTGACTTCTTTCTTTCAGTTTGAATGCCGAGCAAACAATATGAAATCTGATAGAGCTTCATTGAGCTTTCTTTTACCTGAATATGTAGGGCTGAGGTTTAAAATTACATCAAAACATTTAAAGCAGGCGAACTTGAAAAAAAGACCAATGTATTGATATTTGAAAAGGTACTAATGGATCTGAAAAAGTCTCATAATTAGGCAAAAGAATTGTGAACATGTTTATTTGTGAACATAAATATTTACAGAGGATTCAGACAATCTCTTTGTGAAGATGATTCTCCTGCTTTAATGTACTTTACTATTGTTGTCAAAGTGCTTAGTGTTTAAAAAGCATGTCAATAATGCTGTTTTGACTGGCTGCAGTAATGAATAGTAATGATGAGGTTTGTTGTTGCCCTCCAAGAGCTGTGTAACGGACAGCAGGTTTGCACAGCTGTGACAGATGGTTCGTCTTTCGGAGAGCCGTGTCCTGCACTGGGAAGTTACCTGTCTGTGGAATACCACTGCAAAAGCCGTGAGAGCTGTTTTATATTCACTATGTACAGTATCCACCTTATTTTGCATTAAAACTAGCCTATTTGCGCTACAAAGCAAGAATGTTTTTACGGAAGCCCATTTCTACCATATAAGAAAGAACCATGCTTTGGTAAATTATAATTATGACATAAAAAAGTCAAAATTATGACATGCCATAAACAGTAAAACTATTTGCACTACAAACCAGTGCATTTTTATGAAAGCCCACTTAGTATCTTAGCCTGTCTGTCAAACCAGGCCATAAAGGTCAAAATTATGCCTTAATTATGAAATACAAAGTCATGATTTTGACATACTAAGACTTTTTATGTCATAATTTTGACTTAGTATGTCATCATTTCTTATTTATGTCATAACTGTGACAAAAAGTCAAAATGATGACTTAGTATGTCAAAATCATGACTTAGTATGTCATCATTAAGACTTTTTATGTCATAATTAAGACTTTTTATGTCATAACTTTGACTTAGTATGTCATTTCTTTTTTGTCATAATTGTGACATAAAAGTCAAAATTATTATTATATGACTTAGTTTGTCAAAATCATGACTTAGTATGTCATAATTAAGACTTTTTATGTCATAATTTTGACTTAGTATGTCATCATTTCTTATTTATGTCATAACTGTGACAAAAAGTCAAAATGATGACTTAGTATGTCAAAATCATGACTTAGTATGTCATCATTAAGACTTTTTATGTCATAATTAAGACTTTTTATGTCATAACTTTGACTTAGTATGTCATTTCTTTTTTGTCATAATTGTGACATAAAAGTCAAAATTATTATTATATGACTTAGTTTGTCAAAATCATGACTTAGTATGTCATAATTAAGACTTTTTATGTCATAACTTTGACTTTGTATGTCATCATTTCTTTTTTTGTCATAATTGTGACAAAACTTTAAATTATGACTTAGTATGTCAAAATCATGACTCTGAATTAGTATGTCATAATTAAGACTTTGTCATAATTTTGAATTAGTATGTCATCATTAAGACTTTTTATGTCATAATTAAGACTTTTTATGTCATAACTTTGACTTAGTATGTCATTTCTTTTTTGTCATAATTGTGACATAAAAGTCAAAATTATTATTATATGACTTAGTTTGTCAAAATCATGACTTAGTATGTCATCATTAAGACTTTTTATGTCATAACTTTGACTTTGTATGTCATTTCTTTTTTGTCATAATTGTAACATAAAAGTCAAAATTATGACTTAGTATGTCATAATTAAGACTTTTTATGTCATAATTTTGACTTAGTATGTCATCATTTCTTTTTTTGTCATAATTGTGACAAAACTTTAAATTATGACTTAGTATGTCAAAATCATGACTCTGAATTAGTATGTCATAATTAAGACTTTGTCATAATTTTGAATTAGTATGTCATCATTAAGACTTTTTATGTCATAATTAAGACTTTTTATTATATTGTATATTTATATTTTGATTTATTTTATTATTTTATTTTTATAATGACATAAAGTCTTAATTATGACACTAAGTCTGAGTCATGATTTTGACATACTAAGTCATAATTTAAAGTTTTGTCACAATTATATAGTTTTATTTTGACTTAGTATGTCATTTCTTTTTTGTCATAATTGTGACATAAAAGTCAAAATTATTATTGTACAGTTATTATATGACATTATGTGTCATAATTTTGACTTAGTATGACAAAAAGTCAAAATGATGACTTAGTAGCCTATGTCATAATTAGGGTTGGGTAACGAACTTGGTACTTTTAAGGGCACCGACCGAATTACGTCGGTACTACCGAGTACCAATTCACATTATATCAATCTGTACCAAATTTTGGTACCTGAGAACGCATCTGGTGATATAGAATACTGTCTGTGAATATTAAACCGCAAAAAGACTATTTAAATAAGAATCCTGCGTGTCCTGCGTGTCTCTGTGTGAATGAATGGTGCAGACGCCCGGTTTAATTTACCTCACACACACACACTGAATCGCACGTGGCGGCCGCGTGTTTCCATCTTTGCCGTCTCATACGAGGACATGAATGCATGAACGTCATCTCCAGAGCCGCTCTGAGAGTCACTTCATGAGCATTTTACTGTTTAATTTGAGAAAAACTACAGTCATATCATAAACACAGAAACTCAAAGGCCTTCACGGCAACCCGTCAAAATAAAATATATTACTGTTGTACAGTAGAATTTAGATATGTCTCAATGTAATAATAATACTAACACTAATGTAATAATAATAAATGATCAAACCTTTATTTTTTAAGTAATAAATAATTTTTCTTCCATGTTTTAATTTTAACAGTATAAAGCTCAGTTGTGCAGCACCTTGTTTGACAAAAAAGTTTGTCTAATTAAATTAAAATATAAATTAAATTCATGTTTTATGTCTTCATTTGATTACCAGAAAATACACAACTCAGAATTTGTGGGAAATCTTTTCATAGAAATGAAATTGAAAAGAAAAAAAAATTAATATGGTTGTTTTTTTAATTCAGTTAATTAAGTAGCTAGTAGCCTACTATTTACTAGTAAATATTACAGTAAACAAACATCACAGACAATGGCAGACAGCGACCAAGGCAGCTCTGGCATAATGTCAATAACACGTCTATAAATGACGTAAAGTTTCTTTACAGTTATTGATGTAAACATCCCTAAAGTTCCGAAAAAAGGTACCGTTGGGTACCGGTACCGAATTTCAGGTACCGGTACCGGTTAAAATGTGAACGGTACCCAACCCTAGTCATAATTAAGACTTTTTATGTCATAATTAAGACTTTTGATGTCATAACTTTGACTTAGTATGTCATAATTTTTTTTGTCATAATTGTGCCATAAAAGTCAAAAGTATGACTTTGTATGTCATAATTTTTACTTGGTATGTAATCATTCCTTTTTTATGTCATAATTATGTTCTATTTACCAAAGCATGATTTTTTTTCATATGTGGCGGAAATTCCACAGTGTTTATTATTATCAATAATCAGTATCAAGCAGAATAATGGACTGTTTTTGAACACATTCAATTTACAAATGGCCGTTCAGACTATTACTATATTACTATATTACAGACATTGAAGTTTTAGAAGCAAACCTGTTTACATTTGTCCTAATAAATAACCTATAGGTGAAGACCTGTGTGTTTAGGATGAAAAAAGGATATGATTAACATCTGTTTCACCAAACAATGTATGTTTTTCATAATGCAGAAGCCTCTGGTGTTATTGTGAAAAGATCTGCAGATGATGGTGGAGAAGGTTTTTTCGTTAAGGTGATCAAATTGATTTTTCAGTGTGATCATTTAAATGTTTTTAGAACTGTTCTTTGTACTTCTTTGTACTTTTTATTTATTCACTTTAAATACATTTTTCATGAAGGGTCTTAAACAGCTTGTCAATTTTGGCATTTGATTTTAGCTACATTTATGGACTCATTCTTATGAACCAGCAAATGGTAAACCCATCAACCCCCCCCCCCCCCCCCCAAAAAAAAAATTCCTAAATGCTGCTTTCCTAAATCTTTTTGACTTTGAGACAGGACACTCACAAAAGGGCTAAAAGGAAGGACAAGGACAAGGACAAGGACAAGGACAAGGACAAGGACGAGGACAAGGAATCAAAGGAGGAACAGATTTGTTATTCTGCTGGAGAGAATACACTCACTTTGCTAATCTCGTAAGACACATTTTGGTGACATTTATTTTCCCATTACCTTGAACTCTGAAAACAAGGGTAACACTTTATTTCGATAGTCCACTTTAGACATTCTACTATAACTACAAGTAACTTTTTACTACAGTAGAAAGTAGTCTACTACTACTTTCTACTAAACTGTCTACTACAGTATCGCATCAGACAGTGCATTGTAGTGTCCCTGAGGAAAAATTTCATTCATTCATTGCTATAGGAAGAATTGTCTAAACTCGTTAAATCATCAAAATCAACAACATGTATGTTCCGACTAAGCTACTGAAAGAGATGCTTCCAGAGGTCATAGATCCCTTTAATATCATCAGGATACGTACCGAAAACTTTTAAGCTGGCTATTATTAAACCTCTTATTATGATCCTACAGAATTAGTCAATTACAGGCCGAACTCGAATCTACCTTATCTGTCAAAGATACTAGAAAAGGCAGTGTCCTCACAACTATGTTCCTTTTTAGAATGAAATGGTATCTGCGAGGATTTCCAGTCAGGATTTAGACCCTATCATAGTACTGAGACTGCTCTCATTAGAGTTACAAATGATTTACTCTTATCATCTGATCGTGGTTGTATATCTCTATTAGTGTTACTGGATCTTAATGCTGCATTTGATATTATTGACCACAACATTCTTTTGAATAGACTTGACAATTATGTTGGCATTAGTGGAATTGCATTAGCATGGTTTAAATCATACTTATCTGACTGTTATCAGTTTGTAGCAGTAAATTAAGTAAACACAAGTTCAGTATGGAGTACTGCAAGGCTCAGTACTAGGACCGTTGCTTTTCACCCTGTACATGCTACCCTTGGGAGATCTCATTAGAAAGCATGGCATTAGCTTTCACGGTTACGCTGATGATACTCAGCTCTATGTTTCTTTGTGCCCTGACGAAACTTTCCAATTCTCAAATTTAACGAAATGCATAGCTGATATAAAAAATTGGATGACTAGTAATTTCCTATTACTTAATTCTGAACAAAACAGAGATCAAAAACCTGTGCACGTAATAACCCAGAATACTGTCTAACACTTGATGGCTGCTCTGTCAAGTCTTCGTAGTCAGTTAGGAAAATGGGTGTGCTCTTTGATACCAATCTTTTATTTGAAAGCCACATTTCTAGAATCTGTAAAACCGCATTCTTCCATCTTAAAAATATATCTAAACTATGACATATTGTCACGATCCCAGTTCTGTGTCTTTTGTTTTGTATGGACTTTTATGTTGAAGTGCCTTCTGTTTTCACTGTTTCCATGTTCTCTTCCTGTTTGGTTTCTGTCTCTCCTCGTTGTCATATTAGTTGTTATAGTTACCATCATTGAACACACCTGCAGTTTATTATCTACTCATTGTTCTGTGTATTTAAGGTCTTGGTTTTCAATCATGTTTTGTTAGTCATTGGATGTATTTGTTGTTGCTGCTCTCTGTGGTGGATCGTATTGGTGTTCTGGGTCAGATGTTCTTGTATTTTCATGTGGAGTCTTGTAATCAAAAGCATGCGTGCAAGTGGATTCTTTCTCAGCCTCTTCTCTCAGCAATTCGTTACATATATGATCACAATACCAAATGTGGAACAGTTAGTTCATGACCTCAAGGCTAGATTATTGTAATGCTCTACTGGGTGGTTGCCCTGCACACTTAATAAACTCCAGCAGTCCAAAACGCAGCAGCTCGAGTTCTTACTAGAACCAGGAAGTATGACCATATTAGCCCGGTTTTGTCAACACTGCACAGGCTCCCTATTAAACATCGTATACATTTTAAAATCATGCTAATTACTTACAAAGCACTAAATGGTTTAGCTCCCCAGTACTTGAGCGAGCTCTTAACGCATTATAGTCCGTAATGTCTATTGCGCTCTCAAAATTCTGGCCAGTTGATAATACCTAGAATATCAAAATCGACTGCAGGCGGTAGATTCTTTTCCTATTTAGCGCCTAAACTCTGGAACAGTCTTCCTAGCATTGTTCAGGAAGCAGACACACTCTGACAGTTTAAATCTAGACTAAAAGTACATTTCTTTAACTTGGCATACACATAGAATATTATCAATTTCTATAATTCAAATCATGCAAAATGATTGTTAGGCTGCATAAATTAGGTCAGCCGGAACACTTCCCATAACACCTGATGTATTTGTTACATCATAAGAAGAAGAATATTAGAATTAAAAGAATAATAAAAATAATCTACGGTAATATTATCATCTCTGTTTGTCCGAGAAGCGTCTCGCTGCAGCCTGCGGTGGACATCCAACCCGGCCCACATCCACGTGTGACGTCAGAAGCCACGCCCATGTCCAGATACATAGTATTGATTGCCTACACCAAACACTGATCCCTAAACCTACCCGTCACTGTAACCTTAACCAATGAAATTAGCTGCAGGGCAGGATTTCTAGTGAAGTGGTTTGGGGGGAAAAATTCCCGCACTTCCTCTTCTTATTAACTTTGAAACAGGAAAAAGCATCGAGAAGACTTAACCCTCACACATTTCTCTTTTTATGACAGACAGCACTGAAACCCACTCAAAACCTACCCTTACGCCTAAAAAACCCTTTTAATCTGGAACCTACATACTGAAACCTACCTAAAACCTACCCTTATACCTAAAACCCACTCAAAACTTAACCTTATGCCTCAAAACCCTTTCAACCAGGGCAAAACGGGGATAGGGATTCACAAGGTGGCATTTTGGATGTGGACAGGGTTGGATGTCCACCACAGGATGCAGTGAGCCCTACTTGGTTTATCTCAAAGTTTACAGACTGAGTCTAGTTTCTCCCAAGGTTTTTTTCTCCATTCTGTCACCTGATGGAGTTTGGGTTCCTTGCCACTGTCGCTTATGTCTATTTTGATAACACAAATAAATGTGGTGTCACATGACAGAATTAGCTTATATGCGTTCGTGGCGTTGCTCCCGTTAAAGCACCGTTTCTCTGTAGTTCAAAGGTGCATTAAATCTATTATATTATTATTATTCAATTGTATATTAAATTATTTTATTACTATTGGTAAGAATAAGACATGTTACCTCTCAAATATCATTCATCCTTATTTTTGTCTAATAAAAGTTCATCAGAAAAATAATAGCTAACTGCACCCGTTTCTGAAAATGGCTTGTTTTGATCTAAATAGTCTTTATAACGAAGTACAAAAAACATGACACTTGTTAATAAAAAAAAATTTATGTATACAATTTAATATATATAATATAATAAAGTTTTGTTTCAAAATAGACTAGATGAGGAAAATATAGCGCCTGGAAAATTGCAGCTCGTCAAAAATAAAAATGGGGCTTCTGTCAAACGAAGGAAGGCTGTTGGAGTTTCCAATACTGACAAAAAGAAAGGTAAAATAAACAACATGTTAAAATTAACACCATAAAATCATGATTTCATGGGCAGGATCAGGCTATTTGATAAATGAAAATCACAAACATGACACTTGTTAATAAAATAATTTTATAAATACAATTTATTAATATGTAATATAATTTTATCTCAAACAAATTAGGAAAATAAAGTGGGTTGAATCCAAAAATCTCTAAACGAATTTTAGAATTGTTAAGACGGCAGCTCTATAGACCATTTAAAAAATGTAGGCCTACATAAATAAAAAGTTTAGGTTACAGCTGCATCTGTCGCTGAGAAAAAAAAATTAGCAGCGATTTGATGTTTTTGATGTTATTGAACTCTGAACCCAGAACCTTTTTTTGGTTTGAATGATCTTAATATGTTCTTGGCCATGTCAAAACACGACTGGACCACTTGACTACATGTTCAATACGTTAAGAATTGTTGCTATATGACTGAACATTTTACTGTGCCAATCTTTTTTATGGATCCTAAAATTTTGCATACAGGACAAATGAGCAGCTCTGTGTCCAAACCCATGGGCTTCGTCACATAAAGCCAGTTACATGCAGTCCTGTCAGAAAAGCTGTCACACTTCCTAACCCTAACCCGGTACAACAAAACTTATGCGACAATGCGTTTTTTAAGGATGACGTCATGTTTTTGGTAAAAGGCCAATTGGATGGAAACAGGCTGATACAGCAAATTTCGCAATCTTTTTTTTACACATATTCAGTTTGTCAATAACAAAACAGTGCAAAAAGTGGATGGAAACTTGGCTACTGTTTTCTCCGGAGCTACTGTATTGATAAATGAACTAAGGGTACGTTTACACGACAACGATGTACTAAAAACGAAAGTGTTTTCCTCTGTACAGATGACAACGTTATCAAAATGATTCCCATTCACACAGATTCACGAAAATGACGCATGCCAGACAAGTAATTGGCAATGTCACCTTGTAAATACACATTCGCATTCGCATTCAAACGTGCATGCCTATAGACTAAACACGTAATAGGCATGTGCATGCCATCACCTTTTTCACAGATTCGCGTTTTTGAAGTTTACACACAGAGATGATAACGGTATCGTTTTTAAAAACTTGCACTTTGAAACCTATTTCAAAGCTTGCGTTCTCAGGCCACCAAAACGCCATTGCAAATGAACGGCCATAACGCAAAAAAGTTTTGTTTTTCAGTTGAAAACGGTGTTGTGTAAACGCCCCCTAAATTAATAAGTAATGATTTTTACAACAGAAATGAATCAACGCTGAACGTACTTAAAGGGATAGTTCACCCAAAAATGAAAATTACCCCATGATTTACTCACCCTCAAGCCATCCTAGGTGTATATGACTTTCTTCTTTCAGACAAATACAATCAGAGTTATATTAAAAAATGTCCTGGCTCTTCCAAGATTTATAATGGCAGTGAATGGCAGAATGGTGTCATATACACCTAGGATGGCTTGACGGTGAGTAAATCATGGGGTCATTTTCATTTTTTGGGTGAACTAT
This sequence comes from Coreius guichenoti, assembly GCA_039654105.1. Taxonomy (NCBI): domain Eukaryota; kingdom Metazoa; phylum Chordata; class Actinopteri; order Cypriniformes; family Gobionidae; genus Coreius; species Coreius guichenoti. The sequence continues at coordinate 6,456,177 of CM077168.1, forward strand.
CCCTTTAAACTGGACAATGGCTTTCTTCTAGATCTGCTGTACAGCCAAAACAATCTTTGTTGCATTAATTTCCTGTTATCGCTGTAAAGCTGCTTTGAAACAATCTGCATTGTAAAAAGCGCTGTATAAATAAAGGTGACTTGACTTGACTTGACTTGTAAGTAACTTTGCAACTACATGTAAACTTATTCTACTAACCCTAACCCTAAACTAACAGTCTTCTAATACTCTTGTGAGACAGTTAGTTGACATGCAATTGCAAAGTTAGTAGAAAGTCTAAAGTGGACCTTCAAATGTGTAACCAAAAAAGTTTGTTTTTCTTGCTGAGGTTTTCATATCTGTTGTTGGATGGAGGTTATGAAGAAAGTTGATCTGTGGGTATTTGTATTTTCTCCCAGCTGCTCAGCTTGTGATACAAATAATACAAATGAGAAAATCAATTTGAAGCTAGACAACTCTGACTGTGACGAGATTTACTGGTATGTGGAAGGTCAATCAAAAGAGGGAACAGAGGTAAGTACAGTCTATTTCAAATGTACTGTATGTAATGATCTTATTTTCAAGATTACTATATACTGAATAAAATGTCTATACTGTTTTACACTGATATGCAGATGCTTCTCTTATTTGTACAATAACTGGCTTTTTCACATATACATTGTTTTGTTTATAGAAAGAAAGTTTTAAGGAAGACTGCTTAAAGAATAATAAAAATGTGCTGAATCTAGAAGACCAAGATGGTAAAGAATTGGAAGTTAAAGTTGAAACACTTAGACCTTTAAAGAAGGACATCCTCGTATTGGTGATTTGTGCGTTGATTTCACATTTTTTGACTACAGAAGCTACTGCATTACATCTATGTATAAAGGGCATCTAATAACTATTTCTGTATGATTTAGGCAAAAAAGGTGGAACAAATTCTTATGGGGAGCGTATCATAAATTATTCCTTAATAAAGAAAGACAATAATCAGCTCAAGCAAGACATCGATAACCTGTTGAAACTACCTAGAGTGGATGACACAGAAGAGGTAAAAAAGGACGAAAGAGAAAATGAAAATTGTCATCATTTACTCACCCTTAAGTTGTTCCAAACCTGTAGTTTCTTTCTTCTGTTGAACACAAAAGAAGATATTTTAAAGGACATGGTAATCAAACAGGCACCCAATAGCCACGTTTACATGCACACTTTTTTGTCATTAAGATTGAAAGATTCAGTGGACTGTTTACATGAGACGTTATCTAAACCGATCTGGTGTTTACATGTGCTGACGCTTTCAATCGGAATCATTTTGTGACATGCGCACACGATGTGATGAGATGCGTTTATCTGCCGCATCAGAAATGTCGACGCTGTCCTCTCCAGCAGCTGGAATGTGTTCCCGGTTGCCATAGCAACTCTCAACGGCCATCAGGACTTATACGGTTTTATAAAAGTTATTTATTTGTTGTAAAGTGTAAGAATCATCTCAGAAAAAGGCGCAGTTTAAGTAAAAAGTGCCTGGGACAAACGCTGTCAAGACGAGATGGTGTAGCCAGGCTATGTCTGTGTCATTATTCCAACATTATCAATTTCATAACTTGTTACGAAATAAAAAGTTTAACACCTCAGAAAAATTAACTTTTCTCTCTTGTCAACATTATAGCCTGGTGTGAGCGCGGCGTGCACTCTTCAGTTGTGGGGGCGCGCGCTGTATATCGCGTCACAGAAGGACGTACACTCAAAAGTAATCAGGTCAGGTCGTTTACATGGTGGAATTTTTCGTTTGATCGGTTCATGAAAAGGTTTATCCCACCCATCTCAAACCGATTACAATTTCATTCGGTTTGGGCTTTTTTTCCGATTGAGGTGTTTATATGGAGCATTTTCATTCGGATTGGACTTTTAAACCGATTACAGTGCTCCATGTAAACGTGCCGTCAACTGTCTGGTTACCAACATTCTTTAAAGGTGCTGTATGTAAGTTTTTGACTGTACTAAAAATCACCTCATCAACTTACTTACTTAAGTCTCCTCGCCTTCCATTGTCAATTGTGCTCATTCCTGTTGCGTGTCTTAAAACTGGCAACCCGCATGAGGGTTGCGTCTGAGAAGGGGGCGGGGCGGGGCGGGGCAAACAATATTTAGAATTTGGACAGTACCCATTTCAACCACTAGCTGTCATTCTTACATTCAGCACTTTTAAAATATCTTCTTTTGTGTTTAACAGAAGAAAAAAGGAACAACATGAGGTTGAGGAAATTATGACAGAATTTTCATTTTTGGGTGAACTCTCCCTTTAAGAAGACTTCATTTGTAGGCTAAGGTGACCAGATTTCTGAAATGGAAACCAGGGACATTTCCTATTCAAGTGGTCAAAATATCACTGAAATCTCATTTGTTATTATCTATTAATTAAAAAACAGAGACAATACATTTTATGTTTTTGTTATTTTAACATTAACATTAACATTAATAATTATTATGATTTTGTTTGATTATTAGGATTTTTGGTCTGGTTTTAATAATAAAAAAAAAAAATCACACAATGAAAACAGTTAATAGTAACCAATACAAAATTAAATATATAACACAATTATGACTTTTATAAAAAATACATTGCAAAAATAAAACAACATTAATATGATAAATAAAACTATTTAACAAATATTTTAACATTTTATAATTTTATTCAATATTTTCATTTTCACAAGCTGTTTATACAGAAATTACAATTTTTCTATCCTTAATTGGGCTTGTTATTTTGCATTTTAGGCTTATTTTAAGCAGAAAGTGTATTTTGCAAATGTATTTGGTGGAAGTGTATAAAGCACATACAAACAGTAATATGAATAGTTAGTATGTTACTTCATTGAAAGCGATATCAATGTTTCTTTTGATATTTGGCAATAATGATGCTCTGCTCACGTCTAAGGGCCAGTTGTTCAAAAGTAATCTGATCGGACTTCAGCTATCGGATTGGATCAAATCTTGAAAATGGGTTGTTCAAAAGAAAAAAAGGATTCTGAAATCAGATTAGATCACAAAATCCAATCTTGGTTTTGATCCGGATCAAATCATCAGTTTGTGTTGTTCAAAACTTTTTAGTAAGATTGGGATACCTTTGATCCAAAAAAATCAGGATTATACTGATCCCAGCAGAAGGGTGGATTTCAGGAATAAAAATGTAATAAAACTTTAAAACTGGTCAAAAAATACAACATTTGTATAATTTAATACACAAACACATTATTTTATTTTGCTCTTGATTAGTTAATTGTTGAAGTAATAAATTAGAAGTAGACATTATTAGGCTACCTATTAAGCTTTTCGGTAGCCTACAGTAAAAGTAAAAAAGATTTTGGCGCCATAAAATAATCCCCAAACAGCTGTAAATATCAAACAAAAATATTATATTAAATTTAAAGTGGTTTTTTTTATCACTTTTTTTTAAATATACAATTATAAGAGATGAACCAGTCAAAAGTTCTTTGCGAGCGAACGCAAGGTTTCTCGGGTGAACGCTACGCAAAACTTTTCTGAGAGAGCGTAAAAGCATTGCATTTTTTTTTTTTTTTTTTTTTTTTTTCCAACTCATATTTTTTTCCATCACCTGCATGTCCCTTTAGGGGCACCATAGAGCATTAGTAATCCAGATTTGGTCATCTGAAAAGGTGTGTATCTGGATCAGGGTGATCCAATCCAATTTTGCTTTGAAAAACCGGCACAAAATTGGATTACCTGATCCTGGATAGTAAAACATGGGATTTCCAAATCCAGATCATTCTGATCCAGATTAAACTTTTTGAACAACTGGCCCCAGGTTACGTTCTTCATGTAGTAGCGGCACGCAACTAAGTAGAGTCAGCGCCATCTGTTGGTGAAAATAATCACTATATGATTGCTCCTATAACCAGCAGCCTGCTGTATGTTGGTCGGGCTTGTTATGTATTTGCGGGTTGTTTTGAACGAGCTGTAAAACGTGGACATTTTCGGGGACAGCTCCAGTCGGGGACAGAACACCAAAAACCGGGGCTGTCGCCGTAAAATGGGGACGTCTGGTCACCTTATTATTATCTGGTCACCTGGTCACCTTATATATATATGAAAAAGGTATTTTTGTGGTTTTCCACATCATGCATGTAATATCTATTCCCGAATATCCATTTCCCACTTGCAGATCAAAGAGGAAGTTCTTTCAAATATGTGTTCAATTTTAGAAAGTTTTGAGATACTTCAGCAACCCACAGACATGGAGTTCTATGCCAGTGCTTTGGAAAGCCTCGTTAAAGATGAGGACAAAGTGAATGCTAATGCTCAGGTAGTACTGTGACCAAACACAATCTTTAGACATGTGATCAAGTGTTACTTATAATGGCTGATGAGGCACTTTTCTTTCACAGGAGTTTGCTTGTTGCGTACTAAATGTCATCAGTAACTCCCATCGATCCATCGATCTGACTCCAGATAACGTCATTATACTAGCTGTCACAGCCAAACTCATCGTTGAGTCCTCTAGTCACATTCTCGGTGCCTTCAATAAGGACAGAAAGGTAACTTCTTTCCAAAAATTGTCTGATTGAACCTGCAAATCTTTCTTAGGTTAGGCATGTTTTGGGACTGATTGTTGGTTTAAAGACCACACTGGAAAAAACTATTAAATTACTGTCTTTTGTTTAAAGTGCATTTTTGCATTGGTTTAATTAAAAAGCATGGTTTCAGGTTTAAGCCTGTTCTGTTCAGTTTGTCTAAAAGTAAATACTCCCCACAGAAAAAATGGTAACACTTTATTTTGATGGTCCACTTTAGACATTCTACTCACTACAAGTAACTCTGTAAATACATGTCAGTGCTGTATGGATAAATGAACTAAGGGTACGTTGACATGACAACAATGTACTAAAATGTACGTGTAAACATGTAAACGGCCCCTAAATTAATAACTAATGATTTTTACAACGGAAATGAATCAACGCTGAACTTACTTAAACTAGACAATGGCTTTCTTCTAGATCTGCTGTACAGCCAAAACAATCTTTGTCAGGGTTGCCAACTTTTAAGTTCAGGTTGGAGTGAGATTTTTTTTGCGGGGGCAAATTGACACAAATATTGATTTCAATCTTGATTCAGTATGAATTCATATGTATATAGCCTACTGTACATATAAGGAAAAATAAGTTTGCCTTTTTAGCACTATTTTAAACTTTTCTTGGGTTAAATTATATTTGCTCGCATTCATTAATATTCACTTGTGTGTGCTTATATAAATATCATTTAAAATATTAGGATGTGGGTTATTAATGTTTTAAAATTTAACATTTAAAGAAATCTAGTGTTTGATCATGTCTAAATATTTATTCAAATGCAAAACCTAAAAATAAGTAAGCAGTTATGATCTGCAATACTTTTTTGAGCAACTAGACTAGATAGGCCTACATGTATATTTATTAAAGAGCCATACAGGCACCTACTGGGTAATGGCATTACAAATGAAAATTATTATTTTTCCAGCCCCAAAATGACTCTAAGTTGCCTCTTTGCATTGGAATTCTCTATTTTAACCTTAATTACTACACTAATTGTAACATAAATAAGAAAAATATTAGAAGAAAAATATTTTAAGTGGTCATTAATGGACCATAATTATTGCACAAATAGTAGCCTATTTAGTACCAAAAGATCTCAAAATATTCAATAAATATTATTGAACTTAAATATATAAATATACATTTATTTAATTGAAAAATAGTTAAGGTGTATGGTCACATTTGACCACCGATGAGTATGAGTGTGACCTTAGTAAGGAATACCTGAGGGCTAAATACAAGAAAAACATTAACATTAATGTTAACAATGTTGCTGCATCTCCATCACTCTCCATAATAAAATGATACTGTAAATGTGGTTGAGGTAATAATCAATGCACACTATGCTGTACTGTTTACCAAAAATTGCTGCAAATACCTGTATAGTGAAGCTGTTGTCTATTCAGATGTATTGACAGCGCTGGTTTGTTTAGAACTATTGAGAGCTCCATGAACCACGTGACCGCGCGCGCCGCCGGGAGATGAAAGTCTGTTTTTCAACGGCTCTGGCTTTAACTGTTATACCACATTAAGTGCGCCAAAATGGTATTTATTGTTTGAATATCGTATTAAAACGTAAAAAATGTAAAAGCTTAGACTTTGTTTCATATCAAAAGCAGGTTTGGCAATTTGGCGTGAGATTTACTTGGGCAGAGTGAGAGCGTGAGACAGAGCCAGAAAGCGTGTGTGTCACGCCAAATGCGTGAGAGTTGGCAACCCTGTCTTTGTTGCATTAATTTCCTGTTATCCCTGTAAAGCTGCTTTGAAACAATCTGTATTGTAAAAAGTGCTATATAAATAAAGGTGATCTGACTACATAACAGAAAATATGATTTTAAAAAGACCTCACAATAAACATTAATGTCACGGGCGGTTGCAAATCAAGTTCAAACAGGATCTAATTGCAGCAGTCTTCAGTTTATTTTAACAAAAACTCAGGATACAGGACAGAAAAACTGTGAAGACGCCACACTAACAGACCACTGAAAAGAACTGATCACAGGGCTTAAATACACAGGGCAAAGAAAGGAGCTTCCCGGAACTGGATTGTTGCAAATTTGTCATTCAACCACGTTGGTTAATGATGTCACGCAGATGGAGTAATAACTTATTTTAATGAATCCGTTTGAGATCAAATTAATGCTAGATTCTTTGCTATAAATTCAGACATGGCATCTGAGGACTAATTCTCATTTTTCTCAGTTATTTTGCTTTATTTCCACATTTAATCATAGGCTCGTTCTTAAATACTAGAGCACGTACGCACATGCGCACTCTTTAAAAACGGTGCTTTAAATCTCTTGACAAACTAAAAGACGTAAATGACATTTGTATATATTCAAAATAAAAGATATAGATTGTACTGAATGTCATCTTGCTTATTTTGCTCAAGATATGGATTTATTAAGTCCACATGTCATGCAAACAAGAAACTATGCTTCTAACCACAGGTAGAAAACTGTCGTTCAGACCACACAACTTTGCGATGCTGAATGTTTGTTGGAAACACCGACTCGTTGAACTATGCTGATAACAACGGAACTTGCGACCATAGTTGGCTAACGATGCTTTCGGGAAACTTCTTTCAAAGTTGTCTTTATTAATAGTAAGTTAAGTAAATGAAACACTGACTAACAAAGTGTTTTTAGTTTTATCTTAAGTGAAAATTACGGCGCCCCTAAAGCAGGGGTGTCCAATCCTGCTCCTAAAGGGCCACTGTCCTGCAAAGTTTAGCTCCAACCCCAATTAAACACACCTGAACCAGCTAATCAAGGTCTTACTAGGCATACTAGAAAATTATAGGCAGGTGTGTTGAGGCAAGCTGGAGCTAAACTCTGCAGGACAGTGGCCCTCCAGGACCGAGTTTAGACACCCCTGCCCTAAAGGGACATGGTGCTGGGAAAAATAGTAATAAGTCAATGCTTTTGCATTCTCTCGCAACCTTTTGAGTTCTTTGCGAACGCAAAGCTTCTTGGGGGAACGCAAAGCTTTTGCGAGAGAATTTAAAAGCGCTGAAATATTTTTTTTTCCCTCCCTCATATTTTTTCCACCACCATATCCCTTTAGGGGCTCCTTAAATATGCAACTTTCATATTATAGCTAAATTTAAATTTTGTTAAAAAAGTTGTAAAAAGCTAAATGAATATCATATTGACCTACATTAAGTAACATTTTGGCTAGAAAATACTTTAAGTATATTGTTTGGCCCAATGCACATGGTCCAAAAGGGTTGTACCTAGTCTCTTAATGAGTCATGGGTGTGTTTTGGGCGTAACGTGCAATAAACCAATCAGAGTCTCATCTCCCATTCCCTTTAAAAGCCAGTTGCGCTTGCACCATGGCGGATTCACTATTTACATGGCGGAATTTGTGAGTGGCTTGCGTCTCATTGCGCCGGGTGTATGTTAGGGCCCTTTTTTTTGGGTAAAAGAAATATTTTGGATTAAAATATTAAATCTAATCTTAAATCTAAATTTAAGGTTTGATCCAAACCAATATAATTTGAGAGATAAGTAAAAAAAATTGTCTGTAACAAATTAGAGGGGTTTTTTTTAAGTTATTGCAAAGTATAATTTTGTTCAGTCCATGTTAAACTGGTATGACTTTTTGTTGCTGGACCAAGATGGTCTAGCTGCAGTTTGCACAAGTTAATGACTAGGCAGAAACCTGCCATCATGTTCTAAAACAGTTAACTAAGTGAAGAAATCAGATGCATTCTCATTGCCTTTCAGACTGACATCTCTGGTTATATGCTTAATGCAGTGGACTGTGTGCAGAAATTCCTGCTAATAAATAAAACACCTGATCTGGAGCCCAGCATCATCAGCACTCCTAATGTCAATGTTTACGTCAACCGGTAGGACAATCAGAATTCAATTAATTACTGTGATCAGTGAATTTAAAACTGAACATTGAGAACATTTGTGTGTGTTTTGTTGTTTTTCTGGTTAGGTTATCTCCAACTAGCCTCCAGAAAGAGCCGTTCAGTGTCCAGAACAGTCTAGCCAGCTTCAAGCTTCCAAATCTGGGCTCTGATATTCTGCCTTTAGATGAGCCAGTGGATGTGAAAGTCAGTGTTTTTCATTCACCACAAGCCGTAAAACATCTATACAAGATTAAATTAAACCATTTATTTAGCCTAAACTAAATATTTATTTGGTGACAACTAAATATGTCACTATTACTGATGTACACTGGACAATTTTAATTTGTTTATTCAAGAACATGTAGTCAGGAATGAGTCAAACGTGCAACCTTATTTTCAGGACTTTCTAGTTGAAATCCTAGTATTGCATCTGTTTGAACCTTTTCTACAATAACATCGATAGGTCTAGTGTGCATTTTATTATATGCTGTACTAATGTTACAGATCCTTTGCACATATGATACAGTACACATACCTCTTTTCACAGATGACACATTTTAACATTGATCCGTGGATTGAAGGTCAGCCCATCAATAGTATTGTGGTTGGTTTGTCCCTTTCCCAAGCAAATGGCTTTGGCATTCCAGTGGCAAACCTTACTGAGGAGATTGAGGTTTGATTGAGATTTAATTCTTACCTTTATAGTACGAAAAGTACATTCAATATAAACTGGACAGTACATTCTGCAATATATAAGAATGTGGTCACGTGCAGCATTTGTCCAATCAATGGCATTGCCACCGCAAATATGCAAATAAGAATGTTAAAGGTGCTGTATGTCATTTTTTTGACTGTGCTAAATCATTAAAATGCCATAATATGTTTGCAGATATTTAGGAAACTTGTTCACATACTTGTTTCTCCGGAAAAATGCTACAGCCAGATATTCTACTTTGAAATGTGTGTTCTGTGTTGGAATGTCTGTTTTTGTTTTGGTCTGTGTGATTCCGCCTACTGCCAGTTTACCCAATAGTATTTTGACACCCCAGGTTGCCAGTTGGCAGAAAACACATCGTATTGCAGCCATGGAAGCCAGCAAACAAACTGGGTCAGAGATCGCAGATTCTACCCGACCTAAAACGTCTTGGCATCCATCTAAAAGGCTCTGACTGGAGGCATATCAAAATGCAGATACACTAGCTGATCAACTTACAGTGTAAAGCTTGTAGCTTTCCATTGTCAGTTGAGCTTGTTATTGTTGCATGTCCTCAATCTGGCAACCCGTGTGAGCATCAAGTCTGAGGAGGAGGGGGCGGGGAAACAACTCTTTTCAATATTTTGAATTTGGACTGCAGTACCCATTTAGGGCCAGATTTAATAACAGCTTGCAAACCCTATTTTGGTTTTTTTTTGAAAACTACTGTCAGGATTTACTAAAGACACAGTGAAAAATTATCACTAAAAAGGCGTGGACAGGGGTTTTTTTTGCGGCTGACCTTATTGCATATGGATTTGTTGGAGTTTCCCTTTCAGATGCAAAATTTATGGGAGGAGAGATTTAAATGAATCGTGCAAGTGTAATGGACATAAGCCAGTAAGAGTTGTGCGTGTTAACCTCACTTCCCTGGCCTCTAGAGGCTGTGGTCTTTAGCGTCCTTGTTAGTGCACCCGCCTCCCACAATGGAGAGCCTGGTTTGAGTCCCGCTCTGAGCGGGTCCAGTAGGACCGGTTACAGAAGGTGATTTACTAAGGGTTAGGGTTACTGGTATTTGCTCCATTATTTACCGTCCAAAAAAAGCATGCCTTAAACCAGACACTAATTTGCGCTGCTCTTGGTAGATTGTGTTGGTCATTATGGAAATGATCCGGCTGCGCCTGTGTTCTTTAATTTTCGGGTCTTCAGTAGATCATGCACTGAACTTTTCACTCCCATCTGCACTTTTTTAGTTTTGCGACCTGTTTAGTAAATCTGGCCCTTAAACCGCTAGCTGTCAATATTACATACTGCACCTTTAACCCAGGGTTTAGAAATGTACAGTGTGAAACAGCAGTTTCTGAATACCCAGGAGTAATCGATATCCCCAGGTAAATTATGAGCAACGTGAAGCAAGATAGCCCAGGATTCCATTTACCCAGGTTTTAGAATAACCCAATGTGAAAAGCCCTTTCAAATTTCATTCAAATGCTGCCTTGAGTCAAAAATAATGGGCATGCTTTTGAACAGGGGAAACACATTACACCTATAAAAGCTTATATCATCAGAATGTGTAAATAGTCAAGAGATTTTACTGGAAATTTCACTTTGGTTAATCTCCAGATCTTTTTGCCGAGGCTGGACACAGCAGTGAACAGCTCAGTTCTAGATCTGAGAAACTCCAGCACTTCGATGATAACTATAACCACCCCCAACATCACTCTGGTCTTAAAGTTACGTCCCTCTGAAGAGTTAACACTACTGGTACTGCTGGGTTATCAGAGCTATCCTACTGAGGAAAAGAATGTAGCCAAAGTTACATTTCCTAAACAAGGAAATTCACAAGGTGAGACATTTGCTGGAAACAACACAACGGTTTGTTAATAGTAGGAGCTGCAACAAACACTGTTTAGTACTTTTTGTAATCTTTTCACACAGACGAAAGGTACACATGGGTACTGGGCCCCAGTGACATGGCAGTAGATGTGGGCATTTACTACCTACTGATACGACCTGTTGTTGGTCCGGGCATAAAGTCTGTTAATGCATCAATAACAATTACATCCATTACTGCTCAGTGCATTTTCTGGGAAGAAAACAGATCCGACTGGAATGACTATGGCTGTAGGGTGAGTGCTGACTCCTTTTGTGTGCCAGTGGTGGAAACCATAAATGCAAACGTTACTGACCTCTGACTTTGTTTACAGCTGGTGTTAAGATGCGTGTTGGTCGATCGGATCACAAGTGGACGACGCTAAATACAGATGTAAAACGGGAGGTAAAACATTTTGAGCTTGTCCACTTTCGACCACTTCCAGAGGTAGTCAAAAACACATTCGATCAGTTTGCTTTCGTAGTATAGACGCTCATGTGGTCGAATGCATTCTAATGCATTCTAATGCCAGTCTTGCGGCTGTCGAAAGCTGATGCTCTCCGTGTGTTTTTCTGTTTTCTCCAAACGTGTTCATATGTAAATTGCATAAGGTTATTTCGTCCATTAGATGGAAAGATCTGAAAAAGACCATACCTTTACCCGCCCATAGACCCTCCCCTTGAAGAAAATCAGGACAGAAGTGGTTGAAAGTGGACAAAAGAGACAGATTAAAACACCAGGTGTAAACGGGTATGTGTCTGCTTCGTATACTTGTGATCCGATCGACCAAAACGCATCTTAATACCAGGTGTAAACAGGGCCTAAGTGAAGTTCAGATAAACAATGAATCAATGAAACATTGCTATCATTTAATTTGCATCAGTCTGACAGTTACAGTTACTAACAAGGCCTTAGCTATCAAACGTTTAGTTGTGAAATAACACTCTTCTTTATTCTTTAGGTTGGCCCTAAAACGACTGCAAATGTTACTCAGTGTCTGTGTAACCATTTAACCTTTTTTGGGAGCAGTTTCTTTGTCATGCCCAATACGGTAGATCCGTCCAAGTCTGCTGAGCTTTTTTCCAACTTTGCGAATAACCCAGTGGTAGTGTGCTTTATCGGGGCTATCTTCGTAGCTTACATCCTGGCCGCGGCATGGGCGCGTAGGAAGGACCTACAGGACAAAACTAAGGTCTGTTTAACTTTACTGCATCTATAGTCTTTAGCCACCATGAATTTTGTTTTAAAGTTATGCTGAAAAATAATTGATCCTATTTAGTTTCTTAACCCTTTGATCCCTTATATAATAGTCATAAAACAATTTATTGAAACTTTAAACAAAATCTAAAACAATGTTTTAAATATTTTGTGTTTTGTATCATATTTGATAAATCAGGCTTTTATGGCTCATATAGTATGATATATGGATCTCATCCTCAAATAGGAAAAAAGAATGCCTTAGTTTTATTCAGAGGCTTATACTAAGCAAAAATATGCAATTTGGTGCAGTTGCTGATATTTATATGGCTGATATTTAAGTTGAAATTCTGTTAGCTTTCCATTCAATGAGGTCTTTATAACAGTATAGCAGATTACTTACATAAAATACATATAAATATCAGCTGTCACTCTCCCAATAATATGTGTTAGTAAGATGATATTTAAATGCTTAGTGTTATGTAGGTTTTATTGTGGGGGCAAAACATATAATGCAATGCATTGATGATGATTGAGAGATGAACAAATAAACATTTCTCAAAAACCCTATGGAAGATATTTGATATTTTATTTTTCAAAAATAATTATGTATGGATAAGTAAACTTAAGTTGCTTCAGTCCAATAAGTGTTCATCTTGATATATTACTAACAATATAAAAGTTATTCTTATGTTTACTTTATAAGAAAAAATCATTAAAAATTTTATCTCAAAAAGACACATAAACCACAAGCTGATGGTACACATTTTTTAGAATGATACTAAAAGGCCTTTTACTTGCTAAAAAAACATAAACGGTGAATCCGACAACAGAAGGCATGTGGTAGATTGTGTACAACAGGTTTTTCAAAGTTTTGACACTGTTGATAATTTAAGGGCTTATAAATTTGCCTCTCAAATATGTTATAGTAGGCTTTATAGCATATGCATATCCCTGGTTATTATACAGTACATGATTCATCAATATACTTTTATCATGAAAAAAGAAAGTTTATCATCATAATCTTTTAAGAAAATGTAATCACTCATTTTATCAAATTTATGAAAGCTTACTCAACTTTTCCGATATTGACATTTAGCAAACTCACATTTTGTCAGGCTCCATTCTGGTATGTAACATGCTCTCTTCACAATCCAATCAATTTATGATGGATAAAATCGACTATATGCTTTTTTGTTAAATATCCTGATGATGCACTCAAAAAAGTACATCAGATCTGGAAATAAAATAGGTTGCATGCAGCAAGTCATTTAAAGCTCTAGCATTGGCTGATATACAGTGGATATAAAAAGTCCACATCCATGTTAACTTAAAGGGTTAGTTCACCCAAAAATGAAATTTGGTCTCAAAGCTCTCAGGTTTCATCAAAAAGATCTTCATTTGTGTTTCGAAGATGAACTTACGGGTTTGTAAGTAATTAATGACAGAATTTTTGGGTGAACTATCCCTTTAAAAACATAAAAAATAAAACCTATGCAATGCCACTGAAAACCAAACTGTCAGAGAAAAAAGATACTAGAAACTAGTCTAACTGCATAAGTGTGCACACCCATGAACTAATAAGATATATTCTTTAAAGGTGAAGATTACTGTGCTAGAGGACAATGATCCCTTCGCTGAGTACCGATACTTGCTGAAGATCAGCACTGGACATCGCATGGGAGCCTCCACTTCATCACGGGTTAGCATGTGCTTTTATCGTAAACACTTCTTCAGGAATTCTGACCATATGTTGTTACATACCAACTCTGCATTGTCACTTCAGGTCATAGTGACGCTACAAGGTACAGAGGGAGAATGTGAGCCCCATCACCTGACTGACCCCGATAAGCCGGTGTTTGAAAGGGGAGGTGTGGACCTGTTCTTACTGACCACCCCCTTCCCATTGGGAGAGTTGCAGAGCATCAGACTGTGGCATGACAACACAGGAGATCATCCTGCTTGGTAAAATGGTGTTAAAAGAACAGTTTACCTACTACAGTCATCGTTTACTCACCCTCACTATTTGTCTTAAAGGGGTGGTCACACTACACTTTTCGTTCCATTGACTTCCATTCATACACATGCGAATGTGGGAGAGAGGAAACACAAGCTCAAGCGACGAAATTTTGCATTTCGCGTTTCAAAGTTCAAATTTGTTAAACTCTGCCCTGCGAATTCATATCACGTGCAGACGTGTGACCAATAGAAGATTGATACCCTACAGTGTGACCATTTGTAGCTGAATTAAAAGAACGCAAACTTTAAATCTGCAGGATTGCAGTAAAGTGGAGTAGATTGCATATTTTTACATTTTTATGTATTTTATATATTTGACATATTTTACATGTTGAATTATGTTTTTAAAAAAGACAGTTGCAGTGTCCATAGAAATTTTGCATGCTCAAAGTCTAGTGTGACCGCAGCTTAAAGTGTTAAATAATTAAATAAAATCAAAAATGGTAACATTTTAGTATGGGGAACAATTTTCACTTTTAACTAGTTGCTTATTAGCTTGCATATTGGCTGTTTATTAGTACTTATAAAGCACATATTAATGCTTTATTCTGCATGACCATATTCTACATCCCTTAATCCTACCCAATACCTAAACTTAAACGATACAACAACTATTAATAAGCAGTAAATTAGGAGCTTATTAAGGCAAAAGTCGTAGTTAATAGTGAATATGTGTTCCCCATACTAAAGTTACCTAAAAAAAAATAAATAAAAAGTATTTTTTGTCAAAAGTGCTAACTGACTATGTTTTAAGACATACAGTATAATTGCATGATAATTGAAAATAAATGAAAATGTATTTAATGCAATTATCTGAATTTCAGAGTGTTTTTGGCTCACTTAAGCAGGACTTAAGTACATCTTTATGTGTAATTTCTCTAGAATGTACTGACAAGCATTTATGATAAACTAAAATATACTTTAATGTAATTTCTATTGGAACCTGAATGTCATGTATTTATGTCACGAACTGCTCCGAGACATGGGTTTTATTGGGGCAATCCAGAATCGTAATCCATAAAGCAGGAAATAGGTCAAAACACAGGGCAGATAATCCAAAAAGACAACAGGGCAGAAAAACCCAGGCAAACAGAGAAAACCATGAAAAGATCAAAAACCATGACACGGGAAACCAGAGGGAGTGCGCTCAGAAATGCAGTGTGACACATACAAGAATTCGCAATGAATGACCGAAAACACAGGGCTTTTAAAGGCAGAGTTAACAAGGTAAATGAGACACAGCTGAAAGTCATGAAGCATAATGACTTCAGGCAAAGGGTTATGGGAAATGCAGTTGATGATTAGATGGCAGGGAGGAGTGCCCTCTGGTGGAGATCAAGGGCACTCCAGCTGGTGGATGTGACAATTTAAATGTGTAATTACACATTTGTAATGATGAAGTTGCAATTTAGTACATTTGAAATATCCATTAACTTTAAAAGTAAAATTGAATAACACACAGCAGTTAAAATAATAATCAAGTACTTTACATGTGCTTTAGTATGTTAGTGAACACATCAAAATAAGTGTACTTCTTTAAAGGTGCACTGTGTAAATTTTAGCGGCATCTAGCGGTGATGTTGTGAATTGCAACCGTCCACCGCTCACCCCTCCCTTTCGTAGAGAAGCTACGGTGGCCGACACAGGACAAAGATGTCGTCGTCTGAGACTGCAGAGAGTAGCTAGCACTCTGTAAAGCAGTTTGTCCATTTAGGGCTACTGTAGAAACATGGCGGCGCAAAATGGTGACTTCACTGTAAGGGGACCCGCGTGTATGGAGATAGAAACGGCTCATTCTAAGGTAATAAAAACATAACGGTACATTATGTAAGGTCTTTATACACCACTGAAAACATAGTTATGTATATTATATTGCATTTCTGTCAATAGATCCTCATAAATATTACACAGTGGACCTTTAAAGCAAAAAATTATTTTAAATGCACCTTAAAGTAAAAACTTTTTAACATTATTACAAAATGCATACTTTAAAATAGTTTATAAAGACATAATCATGAAAGTGAACTCTCTTTAAGTGCACTTAAGTGGCTTATAATTTCATTAAAATTATATTATCTGCAAGTACAGTTTTTTAACTTATACTTTTAAGATTTAAATTGCACTACAAGTGCACATTCAATACAATTAAGTGTTTCTTTTTCACAAAGGCTAGCATGTGTTTGAAAAATTTTATATTTCTCAGGTATGTTAACTCGGTGATGGTTAAAGACCTGCAGACTGAGCAGATGTGGCACTTTCTGTGCAGCTCGTGGCTGGCTGTCGATATAGATGATTGTATTGTTGAAAGAGTGTTTCCTGTTGCATCAGAGATGGACATGAAAGGCTTCAGGTGAGTTCAAAATCTATTGGTGCAGCTTTTTAAAAAAGAATATTTGAAAATGCAACTAAAAGACTCTCCTTTCTGCAGCAATTTATTCTTCACGAAGACAACAACAGACTTCTGTGACGGGCACATCTGGTACTCTGTGGTCAGTCGACCCCCCAGCAGTAACTTCACCCGCGTGCAGCGTGTCTCATGCTGTTTCTCAGTGCTGCTATGCTCCATGTTGGCCAGTATCATGTTCTACGGGATTCCCACAGACCCCACAGACCAGACAATGGATTTGGGTATGATTCAAAAAGTAATGGTTACACTTTATTTTGATGGTCCACTTTAGACATTCTACTAACTATAAGTAACTTTGCAACTACATGTCAACTATCTCTCATTAGAGTATTAGTAGACTGTTAGGTTAGGGTTAGTAGAATAAGTTGACATGTATTTGCAAAGTTACTTATAGTCAGTAGAATGTCTACTGGGGAGCATCAAAATAAAGTGTTATCAGATATTAAGCAGACAGTCTACTAATACTTTAGTTGACTTTAGAGTTAGTTGACATGCAGATGCAAAGTTACTTATAGTTAGTAGAATGTCTAAAGTGAACTCGAAATGCAGTGCTTCCATAACATAATCATATAATAGTCCTACTTATGTTCAATGATATGGAAATAAAGCAATTTATTGACTTATAAAGCCACTTTTTATAATGTCTATTCAAAGATTTAATTGTCATGCCAACATCAGTTTTTAAAATACTATGTCTTATATATATACAGTGGGGAGAACAAGTATTTGATACACTGCCGATTTTGCAGGTTTTCCTACTTACAAAGCATGTAGAGGTCTGTAATTTTTATCATAGGTACATTTCAGCTGTGAGAGACGGAATCTAAAACAAAAATCCAGAAAATCACATTGTATGATTTTTAAATAATTAATTTGCATTTTATTGCATGACATAAGTATTTGATCACCTACCAACCAGTAAGAATTCCGGCTCTCACAGACCTGTTAGTTTTTCTTAAAGAAGCCCTCCTGTTCTCCACTTATTACCTGTATTAACTGCACCTGTTTGAACTCGTTACCTGTATAAAAGACACCTGTCCACACACTCAATCAAACAGACTCCAACCTCTCCACAATGGCCAAGACCAGAGAGCTGTGTAATGACATCAGGGATAAAATTGTAGACCTGCACAAGGCTGGGATGGGGTACAGGACAATAGGCAAGCAGCTTGGTGAGAAGGCAACAACTGTTGGCGCAATTATTAGAAAATGGAAGAAGTTCAAGATGACGGTCAATCTCCCTCGGTCTGGGGCACCATGCAAGATTTCATCTCGTGGGGCATCAATGATCAAGAGGAAGGTGAGGGATCAGCCCAGAACTACACGGCAGGACCTGGTCAATGACCTGAAGAGAGCTGGGACCACAGTCTCAAAGAAAACCATTAGTAACACACTACACCGTCATGGATTAAAATCCTGCAGCGCACGCAAGGTCCCCCTGCTCAAGCCAGCGCATGTCCAGGCCCGTCTGAAGTTTGCCAATGACCATCTGGATAATCCAGAGGAGGAATGGGAGAAGGTCATGTGGTCTGATGAGACAAAAATAGAGGTTTTTGGTCTAAACTCCACTCGCCGTGTTTGGAGGAAGAAGAAGGATGAGTCCAACCCCAAGAACACCATCCCAACCGTGAAGCATGGAGGTGGAAACATCATTCTTTGGGGATGCTTTTCTGCAAAGGGGACAGGACGACTGCACCGTATTGAGGGGAGGATGGATGGGGCCATGTATCGCGAGATCTTGGCCAACAACCTCCTTCCCTCAGTAAGAGCATTGAAGATGGGTCATGGCTGGGTCTTCCAGCATGGCAAACACACAGCCAGGGCAACTAAGGAGTGGCTCCGTAAGAAGCGTCTCAAGGTCCTGGAGGTGCCTAGCCAGTCTCCAGACCTGAACCCAATAGAAAATCTTTGGAGGGAGCTGAAAGTCCGTATTGCCCAGCGACAGCCCCGAAAACCTGAAGGATCTGGAGAAGGTCTGTATGGAGGAGTAGGCCAAAATCCCTGCTGCAGTGTGTGCAAACCTGGTCAAGAACTACAGGAAACGTATGATCTCTGTAATTACAAACAAAGGTTTCTGTACCAAATATTAAGTTCTTCTTTTCTGATGTATCAAATACTTATGTCATGCAATAAAATGCAAATTAATTACTTAAAAATCATACAATGTGATTTTCTGGATTTTTGATTCCGTCTCTCACAGTTGAAGTGTACCTATGATAAAAATTACAGACTTCTACATGCTTTGTAAGTGGGCAAACCTGCAAAATCGGCAGTGTATCAAATACTTGTTCTCCCCACTGTATATATATATATATATATATATATATATATGTGAGTAATTAAGAAGAATATCATATTAATATTTGAATATTTTAATTGATTGACAGCTCTAATCAAAACTGATGTTTGGTTTGGATGGTCACACTTTAGGGTCCAATTCTCACTATTAACTAACTATTAATTATGACTTTTGCCTCGATAAACTCCTAATTACTGCTTAAGGTAGTTAAGTTTAGGTATTGGGTAGGATTAAGGGATGTAGAATATGGTCATGCAGAATAAGGCATTAATATGTGCTTTACCCTAAACTAAAGTGTTACCATTTGGATTCTCTTTTATTCAAAGGCCAGATTAAACTGACCTGGAGTCAGGTGAAGATTGGCATCCAGAGCTCCTTTGTTGTGTTCCCCATCAACCTAATAATTGTGGGAATCTTCAGACACTCACGTCCCCGAAAAAAGAAGACAAAGAAACAAAAGGCACATAAGCAGCCTGAGCCTCCTCAGATGGAGAAAGAGATCCCATATGAGGCCTTCTCTCCACATTTTGAGAACAATTTAACAGTAGATTTCCTTATCAATGTAAGTCCTCCATGTTTTATTAATTATGCACATTATTTTTGTTTAAACAAAAAATACAGTATGTTTCTGCAGCTAGTGATGGTAACAGATGGTAGTACTTTGATATATAGCATGTCTACCATATTCATGTACCTACACTCTTAATAATAAGATTCTTTATTGGCATCGATGGGTCCATGAAGAACCTTTGAAGGGATAGTTCACCCAAAAATGAAAATTTGTTAATTAATTACTCACCCTCATGTCGTTGACAGCTACGCAACTACCACTTTGACACTTCAAAAAGTTCATAAAGAGATTGTAAAATTAATCCATATGAATTGAGCGGTTTAGTCTGAATTTTCTGAAGAGACTCGATCGCTTTATATGATGAACAGATTGAATTTAGGCTTTTATTCACATATAAACATTCATTCATCAATTCACACATCATTTGTGGTAAACAGAAGCTCAAGCATGTTCGCTTTTTGAAGCGTCAAAGGGTTAGTTGCGTAGCTGTCAATGGAGGGACAGAAAGCTCTCAGATTTCATCAAAAAGATCTTCATTTGTGTTCTGAGGATGGAACGACATGAAGGTGAGTAATTAATGACAGAAATGTCATTTTTGCACAAAAGGTTCTTTATAGTGGAAAAATGTTCTTTAGGGTAATAAATTGTTTTTCGCATGAAGAAAAAATGGTTCTTTTAAGAACTGTTCACTGAAAGGTTCATTGGGGAACTCAAAATGGTTCTTCTATGGCAACATAATTCCCTTCTGGAACCTTTATTTTTAAGAGTGTACATACTCATGTACACTAACTACAACATTTTTTGGTTTTTGAAAGAAAATTCATATGCTTGCCAAGGCTGCATTTATTTGTTCAAAAATACAGTTAAAACAGTAATATTGTGAAATATTATTACAATGAACTATTCTAATATATTTTAAAATTGTACTTATTTCTGTTATGGCAAAACCTGATTTCAAACTAGTGTGACGTGTTACATGATCCTTCAGAAATCATTCTAATAAGCTAATATGCTACTTAAGATATATTATTATTATCATCACAGATGAAAATTGCTGTGCTGCTTATTGTTGTAACGTACTGCTCCGAGAGACACAGGCAGAGGATCCAAACGCAGCTTTATTGAAAGGGTAATCCACAATCGTAGTCAAGAGGTCAGGCAAGATCAAAACACAGGCAAGCAATCCAAACAGGCAAACCAGACAGGAGAGACAGGCAAAAGGGTAATCCACGGAACGGGCAAGTAATCCAAGACCAAGAGACATGAAACCAAGGAAAATGCTCAGAAATGCAGTGTTACAACCAACAAGACTTTGCGGTGAATGACAGACATGGCCAGGCTTATAAAGTGTGAGCTAACAAGGTAATGGGGTGCAGGTGGATGTAATCAGGAAGGAAGTCCGGGTAGTGAGTGATGTGGGAATTGTAGTCCTTAGATGAAGTTACAGTCCGGGATGGAGTGCCCTCTGGTGGTATCCAAGGGCACTCTCATTTGTGATTGTGACATAGCCCCCCCTCGAAGGAGCAGCTTCCAGATGCTCCTAAACTGTCCAGGAGGGAGGCGGAACGGAGGCGGAACCGGGGGGCGGGATGGAGGTCCAGGCCCGTGGAGCGGAAGAGGGCCTGGAGACTCAGGCAGAGCAGGCGACCAGGGTGACTCAGGCCGGGCAGACAGCCAGGGCAGAGAAGGATGGGCAGATGAACAGGGTGGTGCAGGCCAGGCAGATGACCAGGGTAAAAGGGCTGACCACCATGGTGGAGCAGACGACCACCACAGCAGCGCAGACGGGCTTGAAGACACCCACTGCGGAGCAGACGACCACCACAGCAGCGCAGACGGGCTTGAAGACACCCACGGCGGAGCAGACGACCACCACAGCAGCGCAGACGGGCTTGAAGACACCCACGGCGGAGCAGACGACCACCACAGCAGCGCAGACGGGTTTGAAGACACCCACGGCGGAGCAGGCTGAGCAGGTGGCCCGGTAGGAATCCTCTCTAGACTCGTGACAGGAGGCGGGGTCCTCTCTGGACTCGTGACAGGAGGCGGGGTCCTCTCGGGACTCGTGACAGGAGGCGGGGTCCTCTCGGGACTCGTGACAGGAGGCGGGGTCCTCTCGGGACTCGTGACCGGAGGCGGGGTCCTCTCGGGACTCGTGACGGAAGGAGGCGGAGCCCTCTCTGGACTCGGGACAGAAGGAGGCGGAGCCCTCTCGGGACTCGTGACGGAAGGAGGCGGAGCCCTCTCTGGACTCGGGACGGAAGGAGGCGGAGCCCTCTCTGGACTCGGGACGGAAGGAGGCGGAGCCCTCTCTGGACTCGGGACGGAAGGAGGCGGAGCCCTCTCTGGACTCGGGACGGAAGGAGGCGGAGCCCTCTCTGGACTCGGGACGGAAGGAGGCGGAGCCCTCTCTGGACTCGGGACGGAAGGAGGCGGAGCCCTCTCTGGACTCGGGACGGAAGGAGGCGGAGCCCTCTCTGGACTCGGGACGGAAGGAGGCGGAGCCCTCTCTGGACTCGGGACGGAAGGAGGCGGAGCCCTCTCTGGACTCGGGACGGAAGGAGGCGGAGCCCTCTCTGGACTCGGGACGGAAGGAGGCGGAGCCCTCTCTGGACTCGGGACGGAAGGAGGCGGAGCCCTCTCTGGACTCTGGTCACGGGCTGGAGCCATCTCTGGGCGCTGGTCAGTGGCTGGAGCCATCTCTGGGCGCTGGTCAGTGGCTGGAGCCATCTCTGGATGCTGGTCAGTGGCTGGAGCCATCTCTGGACGCTGGTCAGTGGCTGGAGCCATCTCTGGACGCCGGACGGACACATGGAACTTCACTGGGCTATGGACGAAGACAGGGGACGTCACTGGGCTCTGGACTGACACAGGGGATGTCACTAGACTCTGGACGTGGACAGGAGATGTCAATGGATTCTGGGCAGAGACTATGACGGGACGAGACTCTGGACTGGCGGGTACTGCGTGAGTGTCGCATTCATCCTCAACAACACCCACACTAAAAGCAGAGCCGCTCAGTTGCAAAGCAATGTCTATATAATATTCTAGGGTCCAACTCGGATGGTGCAGTGGCATAGGCAAGGCCTCCTCGAAAAAATATCATTAGACATACCGTGTCCATCGTGGAGAGATATGCCAGGTCAATAAAGTCTTGCACATAGTCCTCGATAGGACGATCTCCTTGACGGAGACACATGATCTGTGCGGTTGGACTCATTTGTGGACGGACGTTCACTCGGCTGCTGGATCTGTGCATGGCGAAGTCTTCTGTAACGTACTGCTCCGAGAGACACAGGCAGAGGATCCAAACGCAGCTTTATTGAAAGGGTAATCCACAATCGTAGTCAAGAGGTCAGGCAAGATCAAAACACAGGCAAGCAATCCAAACAGGCAAACCAGACAGGAGAGACAGGCAAAAGGGTAATCCACGGAACGGGCAAGTAATCCAAGACCAAGAGACATGAAACCAAGGAAAATGCTCAGAAATGCAGTGTTACAACCAACAAGACTTTGCGGTGAATGACAGACATGGCCAGGCTTATAAAGTGTGAGCTAACAAGGTAATGGGGTGCAGGTGGATGTAATCAGGAAGGAAGTCCGGGTAGTGAGTGATGTGGGAATTGTAGTCCTTAGATGAAGTTACAGTCCGGGATGGAGTGCCCTCTGGTGGTAACCAAGGGCACTCTCATTTGTGATTGTGACAACTGTAGTGTGGAAACGTTTTTTTTTCAGGATTCTTTGTTGAATAGAAATTTCACAAGAACATCATTTATTTGAAATAGATTTTTGTAACATTATTTAGTGTCATTTTTGATCAAATGAATGCATCCTTGCTGAATAAAAGTAAAAAAAAATTATAATAATTACCATAAACAATTATACTTTGGGTATACTATAATTACTTGATGTATTTATTGCCACATTATTTTGCCAAAATGTATAGTTTTTCAATAACACTTGTGTCCCATCTTACATGTACTTGCTATAGTAATAACAAGCAACTAACCCTAACTTTAATTACATGTAGTTAAGTATTATTACTCAGTACTTATATGTGTAATTACACTGTAACAAGAACATCTTATAATAAAGTGTAACCGTTTTCATTAGGACATACAGAGAATCACATACTTGTTTGGAAATGCCATGAGATGCCCCGTCCTGAAAACACAGAAGGACTCTGATAAGGCAGACGTCATCACTTTACTGTCAGAGCTGCAGAACTTCATCGAACAACAGCACTTCATACACAAAAATGAAACCTCCTCTGTTTTCTGGCCCTACAACCATCATCTGTCCAAACAACTTGAAAACTTGGAGGGAGAAGTGAAGCTGTTGGGGCCTTCAGGCTTTTCTAGGCCCGGGTGCTACAGCCAGGTTTTACTGCAGATCCAGAGCATGAAGAAACTGCTGGAAAGTCAGCGTTCCTCCAGACCCCTCATTGAGCAGCGGACCTGTGGCTTGAGCCCCAAAAAAGACAGCAGCAGCAGGAAGGGTCTGCCCTGGTGGTTTGTGTATGTGGGTTGGCTTCTTGTTGCCGCCACAAGTGTGATATCAGGGTACTTTACCATGTTGTACGGACTGAAATACGGAAAGGATCGCTCGGTCAGTTGGATAATCTCCATTGCGATGTCCTTCACTGAGAGCCTCTTCTTCACCCAGCCCGTAAAAGTAAAGAGCTGCAGTCAAAATGCTATATATTTGCATTGTATTTACAATGTTATGTTTTTTTTTTTTTACTATGTTATTGTTTCATTTGGCAGGTGTTTTGTTTGGCAATTTTCTTTGCATTGGTGGTGAAAAAAGTCAATTTTGAGGATGCAGAACTTGTTGACACTTTACGTAAGAAAACATCCACTTGCTCAGGTAATTGGAAAACAGCCAACACTTGTGAAAAGAAATTAGCTTAATTGTGTTGTATATGCAGTTATTGTCCTTTAAATCTTAAAGGGGACCTATTATGCCCTTTCTTGGTTTTGTTTTTGGGGTCTAATAGAATAGATTTTTATGCTTGAATGTTCAAAAGACATTTTTTTCACATATTTTGAAATTGTTGCAGTCTCTTCCCAGTCTGTTTATTTCCTGTCTCTATGAAGCCCCTCCTTCTGAAAAGTGCAATGTGCTCTGATTGGTCAGCTGGACCAAGGACCAATGTGTTGTGATTGGTCAGCCGTATCCAGCACAGTTTTAGAAATTTCACAGCCCTTTCCACAACTGCGAGTTCCAACACACTAGGCTACTAACGCAAATTAACCAGGCCTCGCCCCTTTTTTAAATTTACATTATTTAAATGAGGAACATTGTGACAGGTTCGTACCCGGAAGAAAACTCAAGACTACAATCGAGGCATTTCAGGGAGTTCAAAAACACTGATAGTGCGCACTGATATAGAGAATAACTCTTTGTGCTTTGTAACTTTTAAGATTTTTTTCATGCTCAAACAGCAACATTACACACTAAAGAAAGTTGGAAATGTAAAAAAGCTTAATAGCACCCCTTTGAAAGTATATTCTAAAAAAACTGTACTTGCAGATAATATAATGAAATAAAAGGCCACTTAAGTATACTTAACGAGTGTACACTTTACTGTGTTTAAAAAAAAAAAAATTAAGTACACCTTTAAAAAGGTCACTTTGTTATCGTCAAATTAAAAGTCATGTTTTAAGAAATCTTTGTTGTGCTTTAAAAGAAGTACACACTGTTGACTAACATACTGAAACATGTAATTAACTTTTACATTTTACATGCACATGAGCGGAAGAAGCGGGAAACGCTTGTCTGTGGCATAATAAAAGCTCTGCGAAATCAAGGCGTCATCAAGCTACGCCTTTGTTTTCAATAAGCGACCTCTAGCGGCGAAAAATTACATATTGTGGCTTTAAGAATCCTCTTTTAAAGGATATTATTTCCTATATCCTATTTCATAAGTGAATGTCTCTCGTATTCTTTTTTAAAGAGCCTAATCAGATCTTTTTTTGATTTACATTCAATTGTGGTCTTTTCACTAGATGATCTAAATGGAGTGCGACTTGCTAAGAGGGTTTGTACACACAGCTTCTATCAGCCTCCACCTTCCAGTGATATTGAAAAGATGAAGAGAAACATGGTCAAACAGCAGAAAGCACGGGCGCTCATCATGGAGATTTTAGGTAGGAAAAACAACTGTTCAGCCAATGACTATGTAAAAGAACAGTTGTGCTCAGACCTGTGTTTCCTTTGCAGTTTTTCTGGGGTTCTTGTGGATGCTGCTCTTGGTGGCATATGGTCAACGAGATGAAAATGGATTCTACCTCACTCAGCACATCCGGCAGAGCTTCGGCAATGGCATTTCAGACAGTATGAACCACAATGACGTGTTCACCTGGGCTAATACTGTACTTCTTAGCAACCTGTTTGGAGAATATCCAGGTAGTTCCTTTATCTTGATTTGTCAAGAATATAACAAGTGCACAACAATCTTCTTTAATTTGTATTTAACCCTCATCCTCTCCTTGCAGTCTGTAACAAATCCTTCCCTCGTGGGTCATAATGACCTGAAGCCTTAAAATTATACTTTTTTTTGGTCCCGAAAGTTTGTATAATTTCATTTTGATAATATTTTTTCTATTTTTTTATGCACATTTTTGGAGATTTTGTATTATTTTTTTATTTTATGTACCTTTCAATTTTATTAATAAATTATATAATTTATGCACATTCTTCACATTCTTTCAACTTAAATTCAAAATAACTCTCCAATACATGCATAACCAGCCCAAATCAGCTCAAAATATCTCACATTGGGTCAATTTGGGTGTCTCTGCCGACCTCTTTTGGAAAAAAAAAAATAATATAACGTGATATTTCATGACTCTTGCCAATAGATGGCCTTTTAGCTCTATATGGAGCAAATGAGCTGTTTCGCTGGGTCCTAAAGTCAATTACACATGTAGACATTATAAAATCATTTTTTGGTACAGTTTTAGCATTTTTAGTTTTAATTTTGAGCATTTTTTTTTAGGTTTTTCTGTGTATACTGAAGCATTCCTCGCATTCCATTCATTCCTAAGGGGGTCAAATTGACCCGTGAGGGAAGGATTTGTTACTTTTTTTTTATTACAACCACATAAACTAAATTTTTTTAAACAGTCAATTTTTTGTGTGTGTATTCATGGCTCAAGTGCGAGAAAAGTCCTAACGTCTTGGACCACTCCAATGAACATTCAATTTTGTAAAAAAATAATGTCAAAATGACCCGAGGGAAGGATGTTAAGGTAGTCATGGACCATCAGATCTATAAGGACTCCTAACAATTTTCTTACAAATCTTCTTCTTATTTTATACTATATACTATTTATACTATTCTGCCATTCAAACTATCCAAATAGTAGTGAAAAAACTATTTATCAGGAGGATCATGAGAGCTTTAGTTTCAACCCATTAAGCTCCAGTAAATAGCCACATTATTGACTGATGTGTTTAATGACTATTTCATTTTAATTTTCAAGGCTTTATAACAGATGGAAACTCAAAACTTGTTGGGGGTGCTCGTCTCCGTCAAGTTAGGGTGTCGAGAGACTCCTGTAAGATTGCTAAGTCCATGCGTCACGCTGTTCCCCAGTGCAATGCCCCTTACTCTTGGGAAAATGAGGACATGGGCTCCTACGGTCCCGGTTGGGAAGAGTTTAATTTTGTAAATGGCTCCGAGGACACCGTCACAGCTTGGCAGTACCAAAGCCAGTCCACACTCAAAGCAGTCCCTGTTTGGGGTATGATTGCACTCTATAGAGGAGGAGGCTATGTTATGGACCTCGGTTCTGACCTGGAAAACGCGAGCAGGTGAGTAATCACTTAAATACGACCTCCATTTCAGTTGGACCAAACAGAGTGGCTACGTCCGAAATCGCATACTCTCTTGAGTAGGTACTTATTTTGAATAAAGTAATTACTTCATGACCACTATAAAAGTATGTTCTATATACACAGCCCAGCCCCAAAAAAGTCGCTGTTTGGATTTAAATAGGCAAATGTTTAAGAGTCTATGATTGGATCATTATTGCAGAGATTATTATGTTTCTAGCATATGTTTGACAACAGTTCTTCTAACCCTAACTGATGGAGTGTGTAGCTTTTCATGTCTTAAACAATCATGTAGGAAGACATATCATGGCCATATTACAGGATGACAATGTCAAGATTCATCAGGCTCAAACTGTGAAAGAATGGTTGGGAGGTAGCATGAAGAATCATTTCCACACATGAATTGGCACCTCTGAGTCCAGACCTTAAATTCATTGAAAGTCTTTGGGATGTGCTGGAGGAGACTTTACAGAGTGCTGGACTCTTGCATTGTCAATACAAGATCTGGACCAAAAATGTATGCACCTCTTGATAGAAATAAATACATTCGCCATGTTGTCATTATCGTGTGACCTACCAGCGTCAGTTTTGTCACTTCACCTCAATTCACAAATCCTCTCCTGTGGCCTCATGGGATAGTAGTCCATCATATGCACATTTCAGAATCTCGACAGAAGTAGTAGGTCATCCGAGTACTTTTTGTCTACTCTTAATACTTTGAATTCGGACATACTTCTTTTGTCACATACTGTTTTTCGCCTACTATATAGTAGGGAAAATGCGATTTCGGATGCAGCCAAGGGCACAGTATTAGGTGACCCTGCACATTGAATTGGGATAGCAGAAAGTATTGTTACAGAAAAATGAAACCTTATACCTTTAAAGCCCTCTATTTGAAAATGTTGTGTATTACCCTTGTGAAAAAGTGTGCTTAATTGTAATTAATGTGTACTTGTTTTTCACAAGGGTATATTTTAGGCATACTATCCTAACGACATACCTCACTTCAACCAACAGGAAGCTTCAATATCTATTTGACTCCACCTGGTTGGACATGTACACAAGGGCGGTTTTTACAGAGTTTACAGTGTACAATGCTAATGTCAACCTGTTCTGCATTGTCACGCTGATACTGGAGAGCACTGCAGTAGGTGAGGAAAAAGAACAATCATCCCCATTCATATAAAACTTTCATGTTTCATTGCAAAGCTGAGCTTACACTTTTTATTTTACAGGCGCATTTCAGTTTCGCAGCGTGGTGCAGAGTGTCCGTCTCTACCAGTCCACAGGTGGCTTTCAATCATTTCTCGTGGCCTCTCAGGTCTTTTATTTCCTCTTCATCGTCTACTACATGTTTTTGCAGGTCAGTTCTCTGAAAGCGTAATTTTATTGAAATTTTAAAGGAATAGTTCACCCCAAAACAATGAAAATCATTTGCTCACCCTTAAGTTTTTCCAAACCCATATGACTTTCTTTCCTCAGTACACTTTTAAAAATACAGGTTACAAAAGGGGGTTTTCACAGCAAATGCCATATAAGAACCATTTTGAGTTTCCCAAAGAACCTTTCAGTCAACAGTTCTTAAAAGAACCATTTTTTATAAATGTGAAGAACATTTTAATAATCTAAAGAACCTTTTTCCACTATAAAGAACTTTTTGACTTTTTGAAATTTTGACTTTTAGGATACCTTTTTATTATCTTTGGAGCTTGACTGACCATATTCTATATATGGAAAAGAGCAGCTTCATGTCTAAACATTAGGGGGGTAACGGTACATGTATTCGTCCCGAGGGGGGTAACTGTACATGTATTCGTCCCGAACCGTCATGGTACGGACGTCACGGTTCAGTGCATACAGTCAGACGACAAATACAGTCAGTCACAGGCGATCCACACTCCAGTCCAGAAGGGGGCGCATGCGGTGATGCAATGCTGTTTGCTAACCGTGCCACAACAGAAAAAAAAGCAGAAGAAGAAAAGACGACCTATGCACCAACCCAAAATATGGGTGCATCTCAATCAGCTCCCTAGCTTCCTAGGTCGTGAATCAGTATATCGCAGGGCTCTCAAGTTTTATCAAAAGTTTGGAGTGAGATTGGAGGAGCCACTCAAATATTTGCAGCAGCGGCCCCTTGGCCCCACCCAACTCTCTCAAGTTTTTGCTAGCAGTTAAATTTTACCTATTGTTCATAATTGACCAGCACAAATAGAAATGATGCCGCTTGTTGACTGAAGTGCCTGTTCTTTGGCCTTGTGCTCTTTACTTTTTACATGCCCGTTCATATCTGTCACACATTGATGGGCACAGAAGTTCTCCTGTCTGCAAACAGAGCACCAGAATGGCCATTTGGTTGACCATTTACTTTTTAAAAGTACACCTATAGGTGGCTGCTCCACTTAATGCTTTCTTCTTCCCTGTCTTGTCCACTGACTCATGTCTCCTCTATGGTCTCTTTCTCCACTACTGTCTCTCTTGCTGTCTTCTCCACCATCTCTGCCATGCACCACCTCTTCCACTGTCTCCTCCTCTGATATGGCAACCTTTTTACTCCTCCTTTACTGATATGGCTGACCCTTTGGTGCCCAGAATGAAATAATACTCTTTTGCTTTTTCCCTGACATCTTTGAAACAGACAAATGCAATGATTAATTTATGCATTGCCAGGATATAAAACATCACTGAAATGATAGCCAGAGCACTCTGCTTTAAGAGATGTAGTCTTAACATAGCTGAAAAGAGTATTAATACAGTAGAATTTGAAATAAAATACATCTCTAGTACTTTCCCAAGTTTCAGGTAGCCAAAGCTAAGCTAAAGCTTCTGGTTGCAAAGCAGTTGGAGAGTTTTTGACTGCATCAATAATAATTGTAGGGTTGAAGTGTGAACCGTTTAGGGTTTATTTTTTGCAAAATGGTCTTTTGTGGTATCATCCACATGTAAAGTTGGTTAACAACTGCATGTATTTTATATTATTTAAGCACATAAAACCTTATCAGTTTGACAGAATTATACTTAAAGAACTTTACTTAAAATGTTCTTATATTGAAAATGTTCATTTACTGTCATCTGCCAGGTTTTTCCTAATATCTGTCATTATTAGCAGAACACATTTTACACATGGGGAAAACCAATAGTTGAGTCAATAATTCAAGAAGGTCCAGATTTACTCATAGCCGGACTGTATCGGGTCTATAGTTAACCGAGAAATGACGGCTATTGCTTGCTGGGATAGCATCGGGGATTTGTTGCTTTTTCCTGTTGTACGGAACTCGTATCGAACTGTGACCCCAAAACTGAAGTACATACCGAACCGTGACTTATGTGTACCGTTACACCCCTACTAAACATCTCCTTCTTTTGTTTCACGGAATAAAGTTCTTAAGTAATTAATGATAGAAATTGAACTTACGGGTGAACCGTTCCTTAAATTGCAATGCTCATATTAAACCATTCATATTTGAACAGGGAAAGCTGTTGAAGAGGCAGAAATGGGCATATTTCAAAAACAAGTGGAATCTGTTAGACCTGGCCATCATCATTTTAAGTTGGAGTTCATTATCAGTGTTCATCAAGAGAGCCGTGCAGGGAGACAAAGACATTGAATACTACCAGCAACACAAAGATCAGTAAGTAGATCTTTTCTGTTCTTTCCAATGTTTTGATATGAACATGAATTGAACATCCCAAGACCCTACATAGAACAAGCGGTTTGGAGAATGGGTGAACTGAACATGGTAAAAATGCTATTCCTGTCTTGCAGGTTTCCCAGTTTCCATGACACAGCTGTCATAGATTCTACACTGGGATATCTCGTGGCTTTCTTGGTTTTTCTGGCCTGTGTAAAACTCTGGCATCTGCTGAGACTCAACCCTAAACTACACCTCATCACCTCCTCACTGCAGCGGGCATGGAACGATATGTCCAGTTTCATTGTGGTTATCGTCATTATCCTCTTGGCCTATTCTCTTACTGTAAGGGGCAACAACTTTTTACTGTCAATAACAGTTTAAAGTCAACATGAAACAGAAGTTGTGATAGACTTTTTTTCCCCATTGTGGCGTATATATGAGCGAAACGGCTTATTGAATGAGAAAAAATGTAGGGCAGGACCTGATTTTGTCCATGGGGAATTGATTGATTCATTGGATGATTTTGTTTTGCTATAAGTCGATCTCACGAGTGACAGGTTGTCCCGCCCTCACACCAGTAAACACATCAACAGAGAAAATAAAAAATAAGAATTGTCGATTTTGATTTCATGGTGACTTTAAAATACCGTTTTGGTAAAATAGGCTCATAAAAATATCTCAACATTGAAAAAACAGCAAGATACCTTTTAGCTCTATAAGCAGCAGACAATTTCTGCTGGTCCCTCAATCAAACAAAAAATCAAACAAAAAACAAGATTTTGTATTTAAAAAAGCAGAAAACTATCTTTTGACTGGAACACACTTATAATTGAAGTCTGTGCAGCAAACATTAAATGGTTGCCCCATAGACTTCCATTTTAGGTGCATTTCAGTCATTTTTTCTAATGAAATTAATACCATTTATTTGTTTTTGATAGTGCAATCTAATATTTGGATCGAAGCTGTACTCTTACAAAACGTTCCCAGATGCGCTCAAGACAATCTTCAGTTTGCAGTTTGGCATATTCAATTACGATGAGGTATGTAAAACGATTTACAGGTCAAGACTTTCCATTTTCTTAACGTTGTTAACTACATTACTTAACATGAACTAACAATGAACAATTCTTCTACAACATTAATTAATCTTAGTTACTGTTTACTAATACAGTTTTAAGATCAAAAGATGTATCTGTTAACATTAGTTAATGCACTGTGAACTAACATGAGCAACAAAACTTCTATTAACTAACATTAAAGGATTAGTTCATTTCAAATTGAAAATTTCCTGATAATTTACTCACCCCTATCTCATCCAAGATGTTCATGTCTTTCTTTCTTCAGTCGAAAAGAAATTACATTTTCTGAGGAAAACATTCCAGGATTTTTCTCCACATAATGGTTTTCAATGGCAACCAACGGTTGAATGTCCAAATCAATGCAGTTTCAAAGGGCTTTGAAGGGCTTCAGAGGCTCTGCATGATCCCAAACGAGGAATAGGGTCTTATCTAGCAAAACCATCGGTCATTTTCTAAAAAAAAATAAACATTTATATACTTTTTAACCTAAAATGCGCGACTTTGGTGTTGTTGTTCTTCACGGCATATGACGTCATCACGTCGGAAAGGTCACGTCCGTGACGTAGGTGGAAGTACCAACCCAGTGCCGAAAAACTCCATCTCATGTTCTCCTCCAACTTTAAAATTGTCCGACATTGTTGTTATACCTTTATTTTTGTAAAGGGCGTTTGATTTAGTCTTTGCACGTTCGTTTTAACACTGGGTCAGTACTTTCCACATACGTCACGTGCGTGACCGACATACGTCACGCAAAAGCAGAACACCGATGTCGCGCATTGAGGTTAAAAAGTATATAAATGTTTATTTTTTGGCAGATGGTTTTGCTAGATAAGACCCTATTCCTCATCTGGGATCACGCAGAGCCTCTGAAGCCCTTCAAAGCCCTTTGAAACTGCATTGATTTGGACATTCAACCGCTGGTTGCCATTGAAAACCATTATATGGAGAAAAATCCTGGAATGTTTTCCTCAAAAAACGTAATTTCTTTTCAACTGCAGAAAGAAAGACATGAACATCTTGGATGAGATGGGGGTGAGTAAATTATCAGGAAATTTTCATTTTGAAGTCAACTAATCCTTTAACAAACATAAATAAGTGGTGTAAAAGTATATTTCTCATTGTTATTTAATGCATTAACTAATGTTACTAAATGAGACCTTATTGTAAAGTGTTACCGAAAAGCTTTCCTGCTGTCTCTACAGGTGATAGATTCTAATCCTATGCTTGGCGCTCTCATCATTTCCACTTGTGTCATCTTCATTACGTTTGTGATACTGACCCTCTTTGTCTCAATCATCCTTGAGGCGTTCGGTGAAGAACAGCAGAATCACCAGGTGTTATATGAGTCACTTTCATATTTCAGTCTGACTAACTACTGTTAGGCCGCATTTACACTGCAGGTCTCGATGCCCAATTCTGATTTGTTGACTATATCCGTTTTTTTCAACGACCAGCTTACAACTTCTTTTAAAAGTGACCCATATCCGATATCTGCATTTACACTGTACACTTGGTGGAATAACCCATGGTAGATGTACTGGCCTGGAAAAACTTAGGCATTGAAAAGAGTCATGTGATCGTGTTTGGTGTCCACCTGAGTTGATGTCATTCGCCACCGTTGCTTTTTCAATGGCGTATGACTCGCATTGATGGGAATATCCGATCTGTCTGCTTACATGGCAGACGCAAATGCACATCACCAATTCATATCAGATGTATTTCCACATATGAATGAGGCCTGAAACCGATCTGAGAATATCGGAATCCATGTGGTTTTTTCCTGCTTACACATTCATGGGTCATATTCAGTCTGTGCCACATGGGAGGACAAAATCAGAATTGGGTTACTTGAACTATGTAATGTAAATGTGGCCTAGTCTACACTGGTCAGCCACAACATTAAAACCACTGACAGGGGAAGTCAGTAACACTTATTATATCATTACACGTACCAAATACCTAAAGATGCAGAGAAGTTGCAGAGAGCATGTACAGTACATCCACACTGCAAAAATTGCTTCAGGAATGATTTGACGAACATGTCAATGTGTTTAAGGTGTTGCCTTGGTCTCCAAATTCCTCAGATCTCAATCCGATTGCGTATCTGTGGCAGGGATGGGCAACTTCGGTCCTGGAGGGCCACTGTCCTGCAGTTTAGCTCCAACCCTGATAAAAACTCACCTGCCTGCAGCTTTCTAGTTACTTAGCTTGTTCAGGTGTGTTTGATTAAGGGGGACTTATTATGCAAAATTCACTTTTACATGGTGTTTGAACATAAATGTGTGTTGGCAGTGTGTGTACACAACCACCCTATAATGGTAAAAATCCACCCACTCCTTTTTTTTTAATCCCAATAAATCATAAGCACCATCTCAGAACAAGCCATTTGCAGTTTCTATGCAATGTGATGTCACATTGCACAGGCCCCGCCCACAACTGCACCCTATTAGCATAGACCCCGCCCTCAGTGAGCTGTGAGCTGCCATGTTTATCTCCTCGCCAGAGCACTTAACAGCAGCATTCAAGTAAGAAATGTGTTCTTATTAAAGCTACTAAAGTTGTTCAATCAAGAGCAGTGAGTGATTTTCTGTTTTTCTTAATTGTTTGATTCATATCTACAGCATATACCAGTAGGTACTGTATATTACTATTATATTTACATTCACAGACATAACCAACTGTGTTTATGTTAACTTTGTGTTTTTGACATATCCGTGTGTGTATTTGACAGTTTAAATGCAATAAGACGTGAAAGAGAACTTAGTTTAATACTCACGGGACGTGCCGCCTGACATGCAGCTTTCTGTGCGTGTGCTTCGGGTATGTGCGCTCAGAAAACCACATAAGTTTAGACTGATATGGCTTTAAAACGCATGCAGATAATAAACGTTGATGATGATGAAGAACTGCAATGTCACGTGAGTGTGACCGCGATAGAGATGATAATCAAAACCAAACAGATGTTTTAGTTTTTGGCAGAGTAACCGAGGCACGAGCTGTAAAGGCTCCGCCTTGTTCTGGAAAGTGGGGTGGGCAGCAACAGCTCATTTGCATTTAAAGATACATACACAAAAACAGCATGTTTTTCCTTCCACTCAAAAATGGGCATTTACAACATGGTATAATAAATGATCTGTGGGGTATTTTGAGCTGAAACTTCACAGACACATTCTGGGGACACCTGAGACTTATATCTTGGAAAAAGGGGCATAATAGGTCCCCTTTAAGGTTTGAGCTAAACTGCAGGAGGTGCATTGCAACTCTGAGGCCCTACCTCACAACTCACAGGACTTGAAAAGATCTGCTGCTAATGTGCTGGTGCCAGATACCACAGGACACGTTCAGAGATGACGTTGTGGAGTCCATGCCTCAATGCATCAGAGCTGTTTTGGGGGGGGACCTACACAATATTAGGCAGGTAGTTTTAATGTTGTGGCTGATCAGGGTAAGTTGCAAGAGCAAACAGTCAACTGTGGTTTAAGTTTTAATAACTGAAATTACTCTTCTGATACTCAGCCTTTGGAGGAAGAGGAAATGGTTGACCTGATTTTGGTGAAGATCCTCAGTCTTTTTGGGATCAAATGTAAGAAAGAAGCAGAAGAAACTCATAGTGACAAGAAAACCTAGTCCTCATCACTGGCCTGTGATCCTACAAGATGATTGCACTTTCTTCCTGCATTTTGTCTTCAGTTATTTAATCAGCACAAAGAAAATAAATATCTGCATCTCTGTTGAATTTTAACTTTAAAATAACTGCTTCTATAACGCATGGTAGTTTTGATCAAACTTTAATTTTCTTTTCAGGAAAAGCAAAATGTACTTTTATTGAGCATATTATTTCTGAAACGTGTTCTGTTATAAACTAGCCAGGAAAAACATGTTTAAATAAAGACTACAGTAGACATGTGCTCTTTGTGAACTTGTAACAAACTGTACACTTTGCATGTAGTGAACAAAATAAAACAGGTTAGGCCACAGGAGCTTGTTTGACATTGCTTTTTATGATTAAAAAAAAAAAATCTCATCAGTGTAAATACAATGACATGGCTGCAGTTGGACTTTGCTGTAACACTGGACACTTGTCTTGATAGTCTGATGGTCTAATAATGGTGTTATAATGTAAATGTAAATAGGTCAACTTTGATCAGGACCAAAACATCAAGAAAGAAAAGCACATTTGCAATGAATTTCTTTCTCTCTTTTAATCAAAACAGAATACAAGTCCTTTATATCAAAAAGACAGACACAATGCCCAATTTAGCCTGGAGATTGTTAAAAGAGGAGGTAAAGAAACACAGACCACCTCCCTTATTCAGCCAAGATTGCGTAAGCCCAAGTTCATGCCAGTTCAGGTTCATTTCTTTTCCTTTTTGTCATCTTTCTTGGCTGCAGCGTCTCCCTTCTCCTTGTCTTTGTCCTTATCTTTATCCTTCTCATCCTTCTTCTCTTTCTTGCTGTCATCTTTCTCTTGGCCCTCTTTCTTTTCTGCATCACGGTTAGCGATTTTGTTATTGATGAGATTATGGAGTGCCACTACAGAGCGGATAAGTGAGGCCAGATAGACCACAAGCATCTGGTCGTTGGTCTTAAGGTAGAAGGCCTTGACAAACTCCTGCAGGTTGACATCAGGCAGCAGATTGAACACGTCCTGCAGCTGATAAATGATCTGGTGATTGATGGGCAGTTTGCCGGTTGCAACCTTCTCCAGGTAGCTCTTGATATCCAACAGCTTGGAGTTGAGCCCTTTCAGGCCATGCACCTGATTGGTGATGCGTTGCGACAAAGTGCCAACTGTTGTGTCCTTGATATCACTGCAAGAAAGCATCATGAGAATAAATAAACTAGGTTGCTCACAGATGTTTTAAAGTGCCCCTATTACGCTATTTTCAAGGTTCCTAATGTTTGGAGGTCTCCTGCAGGTTTACATGCATCCAAGGTCAAAAACACTTCCATTTTCTCATAATATACATTGCAGCATCACCTCTTTTCTCACAGTGTCTGAAATGGTTTGATAAAGGAATCAGTCTCCATAAACTCCTTTCTGAGAGCCTACTCTGCTCTGATTGGTCAGATGGCACAGTCTGCTGTGATTGGTCGACTGCTTACAGCGTGTATCGGAAACAAAAAACGGCCATGACCATATCTCAATTTCAGTTCCGGATGCTTCCTCAGCACTTGTATACACAGTGATACGAACAGTAACGTTGGCGTCGGTTTTACCGCATCAATTCCAGCGTGAGTCCTCATCCTTTGGAAGTGCATGCAAAATGGATTTGCCTTCACAGTGCAGAAAATAGCCACCTCTTGTCATGTCGACAACACAAAGCAAACTTTTCCAGTCTCAGCTACAACTACAGTGTTTGAGGGCAGGGAAAAGTAGACGCCGTTCACGGGCAGTCAATGAAGACCATAGGCTGATATTACACACATTTGTTCCAAACCTACGTAGGACTGGAATTACTAATGACTCGTTTCAGGCAGTTCAGAATTGATTCTTTCTTTTGGGAGACAATAACTCTATTTGTCGTGCAGTTTGCAGACATTTTACATTCACAAACAGCTATATTACACACTGCATGAAAGGTAATATCCGAAAAAGCATAATAGGGGCACTTCAATACATGTAAAATGAATCAGATAATTATTAATGTACAAGTTTGTCTCCGTCTTACCGCAACAAATGCTCTACACCCACTTCCTCCGCCTCCTCTGCGCCAATCTCGCTGGTCACATGCTCAAACGTCTTAGATGTAGGAGTTCCATCCTTCAGCAAAGAATAAATGTCAATAATTAGCATGAGAGACGTCAAACATAACTTAATGCATAATAGAACTGCACAAATACTTACATCATGCACTTCCTCCACTGAGATGTAAGCTTCAGTTGGCAACCCCAGGTCTTTGGGTTTCACATCAATAATGACTAAAACCTTTGGGAAATACAATGGATTTTAATAAGCTTAAATGAAGCCTGTATGGTGGGTGAACCTCATGAAACATATCAAGAACATGTAAAGGATGCATTTCAACCCAAAATGAAAAGTAGGAAATTATATTTTGCATAAATAAAATTAAGCCTATTTTTAGAAATATTAAAGGATTAGTTCACTTTAAAATGAAATTACCCCATTAATTATTATTCACCTTATCACCTTGAGAGTTATATTAATTAATATCCTGGCTCTTCCAAGCTTTATAATGGCAGTGAATGGGGCTCACAAGTTTGAAGCTCAAAAAGTGCATCCATTCATTATAAAAGTACTCCACACGGTTCCAGGGGGTTAATGGAGCCTTCTGAAGCAAAGGATGGGGTTTTGTAAGAAAAATATCCATATTTAAGACTTTATAAAGTAAAATATCTAGCTGCCGCCAGACTGACGCGACGCATGACGTAGCGTAAGCGTTTTGAGCTGTGTGAGGCGTTACACTTTCTGCCTAAATTGAATACGGAATGCGGTCCACTGGAAGCTAGATATTTTACTTTATAAATTCTTAAATATGAATATTTTTCTTACAAAACCGCATCAATTCGCTTCAGAAGGCCTTTATTAACGCCCTGGAGCCGTGTGGAGTACGCCCCGTTCACTCCCATTATAAAGCTTGGAAGAGCGAGGACATTTTTTAATATAACTCTGATTGCGTTCGTCTGAAAGAATAATGTCATATACACCTAAGATGGCTTGACGGTGAGTAAATCATGGGGTAATTTTCATTTTAAAGTGAACTAATCCTTTAAGATTTTGTATTGTGGCATCCTTTTCATTACAATTAAATATCCTCTGCCAATCCCATTACTGTAAATCAAAATAATAATAATAGATAATACAAGACTTAAATTGTAAATTATACATCATATTAATATTTGTTGTACTGCCTGTAATTCAAGCATTCAGTAAAACATGAATGTAAAGAGAATCACTATCGAGAAAGAATGATAGTGGGAATAAAAAAAAAAAAAAAGTGAAAATGCAAAGTTAATAGTGCTAAAGCAAAGCTTCCGTTTATATTTTTTAATAATACAAATTATTTAAATATAATAAACAAAAATATTATTACAGATAAAGATATTATTAAGGATGCTCCAATCGATAATCACATTTTATGACTTGATCGGTCACTAAACTTGTTATCGGCCGATCAGGATGACATGAAAGTGGTAGTCGTATCCTGATCGGAGCATCCCTAGATACTACAGATAAATAGACGGAATATTTTTCAAATAAATTATATGAAATTTATTTTATATATTTAAAAAAAGTATATAAAATTATTATTTTGTATAATTTTTATGCAAAATATATGTTTTTATTTTAGAATGGAACATTACCCAGACATGCTTTTGTCAGATATACAGTTTAAACTAAGCCAAACAGTATTAAAATAAACAGTATTACATACCGAATTGGAGCAGTACTGTTTCATGAGCTCATTTATGGCAATATCATTCTTGTGCAGCTTTGGGCCCGTGTGGTACCACCCAACTATTCGCTCCCTTGCTAGAATTGAAAGAAATAATACCATGACTCTGTTAGATCTTGGATATGAGGTAATGTTCTATAACAATAACATAACAGATTGTATAAAATATAACATTGTTTTTTGATATATGCATAGTTAAAGGATAGTTCATCCAAAAATGAAAATTCTGTCATTAATTACTCACCCTCATGTCGTCCCAAACCCATAAGACTTTCGTTCATCTTCACAACACAAATGAAGATCTTTTTGATGAAATCTGAGAGCTTTCTGTCCCTCCATTGACAGCTACACAACTACCACTTTGACGCTTCAAAAAGTTCATAAAGAGTTCGTAAAACTAATCCATATGAATTGAGCGGTTTAGTCCAAATTTTCTGAAGAGACTCGATCGCTTTATATGATGAACAGATTGAATTTAGGCTTTTATTCACATATAAACATTGATCAGCGGACATAAACAGAAGCCCAACTGAACCTGCTTAACGTGCAAAAACAAACCTCATTGGTTCTTGCAGAAGCTCAAACGTGCTTCAAATTTTTCAGAAGCACGTTTGAGCTTCAGCAAGAACCAATGAGGTTCATTCTTGCTATGCTGCACGTTTGAGCTTCTGCAAGAACCAATGAGGTTTGTTTTTGCACGTCAAGCAGGTTCAGTTGAGCTTCTGTTTATGTTCGCTGATCAATGTTTATATGTGAATAAAAGCCTCAATCTGTTCACCATATAAAACGATCGAGTCTCTTCAGAAAATTTGGACTAAACTGCTCAATTCATATGGATTAGTTTTACGATCTCTTTATGAACTTTTTGAAGCGTCAAAGTGGTAGTTGTGTAGCTGTCAATGGAGGAACCGAAAGCTCTCAGATTTCATCAAAAAGATCTTCATTTGTGTTCTGAAGATGAACGAAAGTCTTACGGGTTTGGGACGACATGAGGGTGAGTAATTAATGACAGAATTTTCATTTTAGGGCAAACTATCCCTTTAAGCAATCTTACCATTGACTTTCTTGAACATGCCATACATATTCTCCAGATAGTCATGGTCGAGGAACCAAACTGAATCATCCTTGTCGTCCTCATCAAAAGGCACTGGGGCACACAATGAAAACATTACTTACACTATATTTCAACTGGAAAGAAATGCATTTTACACCAAGAGATGCAGACATACCAGCGAAGCTGTTGGACACATCAAGCACTTTCTTATGCCATGAGCCCAGCAGAACACCCACAACTCGCTTCTGACTGCCAACTTTACCGATCCTACCAAACAAAGACAAGGTTTACAAAGAATACAAAAGGAGACAGAACATGAATGTTTAACTGCATTACTCTTTGAATATATAAGCTGTGTCAGAACATGTATTGCACTTGAACCTCGTTTGAAAGTCTATTCAGAAAGCTATGCATATTCT
This sequence comes from Coreius guichenoti, assembly GCA_039654105.1. Taxonomy (NCBI): domain Eukaryota; kingdom Metazoa; phylum Chordata; class Actinopteri; order Cypriniformes; family Gobionidae; genus Coreius; species Coreius guichenoti. Next base: position 6,497,111 of record CM077168.1, read on the forward strand.
ATACTAATATAGATAGATATGCAACACAGCAAGTTATGCATCACAATAAATTAAGGACATACAAGGAAAACGCGCAATAAATTTGGTTTATTATAGTAGGCTATTAAATTATATAGTCTGTTTATTGAATTTTCATTTTCAGGGGACTTACAGTCCTATTTTCAAGTAAAATGATCTGTACATGTTAATAATCATAACTGAATTCAGTTATAGTCAGATATCTGTGCCTATACAAGACGACGATATAACAAACTTTAATGTTATTAAGATAAGCCGATATGTAGTAGCACCATAATATGCCTCAATGAATAAACTCTCTATAAAATATCGTCTCTTTTCATGTTTTTACTTAGAGAGTGATTGCATCCAGTTAGCCTTTAGCTTGTAGCGGCTACTTCCACTGACACATAATGACAGTGAGTTAACAGTTTTACTACAGCACCATCATCACAACACTCATATTTACCTGTTAAAATGGTCCACGACACTCAGTAGCACCAAGGGATGAACGACAACCCTTTCTACCGCTAAGTCCGGCATTTTCACTCAATAAATCCGAATACTTATGGAAAAAATATTGTTTTTCTGTTGCTCAGCACGCCAGTTTCATGGACGCTGCGCCGTTTGTTCCGCTTCTGCTTCGTGTGTTGCACACAGTGGCGCTTCAGCATGAAGACGCACGCGAGCGCCCTCTGGACTGGAGGAAGAATTACACCCTGACAACCTTCAACTGAAAGTATCTAAACTATCTAGACAACAAGACGAGCATTGCAATATAACAATATTCAGTATACTTTTATCTGTGAATGCATGGCCATTGTAATCTGTTTTGTTTGCTTATGTTATAGCGCGCATTTAAACACCAGATGGCGCTGTTTATCCTGTTTAGTGTTACTTCTATGGTTACTTCATGCGTAGGCTAGGTAGTTTATTTATTTATTTATTTAAATGACTAATTAGAAGTAGTTAACTAATTCTAGTCAGTTGATATATGTACTGACCAATTCATTGGAGTCTCTCTAAACTCAAATAAAAAGTGTCAACAATTCCATCGTAATCTATTTGTAAATAGAGGGCAAATAACATACGCTGTTCTGAAATCACCTTATGAATCATCATACAATGACCTCAATGTTCGGTCGATATGTCCATTGTAGAGTAATAAAGCACTTTGTGGTCTACAAAGTTATACATCTAGTACAGATAAAATCATACAGGGCTATAAAGTAATTAAAAGTTGACCCCACAAATTTTGTGAACTTTAAATAAAATAATAAAAATGGCAGGGCTGAGATAGTGTAGTAATATTTCTGTGGTATGAGGTCTGAATGTGTATCAGGGTTCTTTGACAGATCCAGGTATTAATATGAAAGACAACTGGCAACATATGTCACGTAGGAACATAAAGAAGTAGGCTATTATAGAGTTATTATGAATGACTATATAATCCATGTAGCTTTTCTGATGAATTGTCAATGATTAAACAATTGTAAAACTATCTAAGTTAATCAGCTAATCTCATTTGCTTTGCAGATTTATAGGCAATTAACAGAATGGTATAATGATACGATGCTGTATTATAATTAATTTATTAACAGCTGTAAAAGGAGTCAATGTCAACAACTGCTTACATCATCATTTACATCATCATTTCAAGGCTTTTTAAACTTTCATAAGGTCAAAGTTTGTATTGATGAGCTTTTCTTGTTAACAATTACTGTATGAATCAGTTTGAATACTACTTCCTTACAATCGAATTTGAATTGCAATTCTGGATCCTGTTTGCTGCCTCAAATCAAATTCAGGATTTAATAAAAATTTCTCAGTTTAATTCTGAATGGCGCGCACTTAAAAATGGATAGTTCACCCAAAAAGTAGCCTAAATGATGACAGAATTTTCATTTTGGGGTGAACTATCCCTTTAACATCCATTGTGTGAGGACAATAGTGAATCTGCTGAACATGAATCATGTGTCAAGCTGCCAAACATTGTCAAACAGTCCTCACAGCCTGCGCTGTCCCTAGACAATAATGGTTTCATTTTTCCCAAGAACATCACTGGCATGATGGCACGACTCTTCATAGACACAGATTGGGTGCTTTGTTAAACATGTTTGTTTTCCTAAGAAACGTGTTCCACTGACATTTGATGACCAAAAAGTGTGCAGGGGTCAAACTTCTTTTTGTGAAATATTTTTTTGAAAAGTGTGCTTGTGCTATATTTGCTTTAATACTTTATAACATGCATTTAATTGTATCCCAACTGATAAAACATTTGTTTGTGGTGAAGTAAATACTACAAAAAAACAAAACAAAAACAAATGTAATTCCTACCTAAATAATTCAGTTCTGACAAGAAATTAAAAAACAAAGTAAATTCTATATTAGTACTCAATTTAAGCTTGTAGAAATTAAAGCATAAAAATCAACGTTATGAAATTAAGTAACACCTACTCAACTTTCTGATACTGGTGTTCCCATCATGCACCGGGGCATGAATAATTAACAAGGTTGCATTTTCACTGTTTTTCAGCTGTATTTACACAGTTTTATCATTGCTTTTGTTGTGAGGTGTAGTAACTTGCTTGTTTAGTCACTTGTTTTGTGACATCTGGAGTTAATTTTCTACTCAAAATGACATTCATACTCAAAATGATCCAACAAATGTGACCGTATATTGTGTATTGTGTACCAAGTATTCAGATCTCTGTGTTTGGGTGGGTACCACTTTTCTTCTAATATGTAGATATGTTGCCTACACAATATCTACTGTATTATTTATTTAGATGTTCTAAGTAAAGCATGTTATATTGTTTAGAGTAAAATGTACTTAGTTAAGCAGATTTTACTTAATTCCACACTTGAAATGTACTTAAAAATATGCATGCAAAAACTTGCAAAAGAAAAATTAAGTTTTTTTCAGTGAATTTGTCTCAAGATGATCTCAGTTTAACTGCTGCTGTTTGCATAAATCAACAAACATACATACACAGCCATACTGTTAATGGTTAATATATGGTTAATGACCATATCAAGTTCATAATTGTAAATGGATAAATAAACATACATACTTACATGTTTTTATTGCAAAAAATGTACAATCAAAAAGATAATAAACAAAATATTCTAGAGTTGCAAACATGAAGATATGAAATTAACTAAAGCAAATTATATTATCTTATACATATTACACTACAGAAGAGTCTTACAAGCGACAGTTCTTCAAATAATTCAAATATACATTTATTTCTTGAAAATAAACAAAGAATCTATTTTGAAATGTACATTCATAAATGTAAAATTTGATTATTGCACAGGTGTGCCTTAGGCTGGCCACAATAAAAGGCCACTCTAAAATGTGCAGTTTTACTGTATTGGGGGGAGGGGGGGGGGGGGTGTTAGGCAAATGACCACCATTTGCCTAACGCAGTGCAACACATCTCCTTCGTATAAAGTTGATCAGGTTGTTGATTGTGGCCTGTGGAATGTTGGTCCACTCCTCTTCAATGGCTGTGTGAAGTTGCTGGATATTGGAACTGGAACACGCTGTCGTATACGCCGATGCAGAGCATCCCAAACATGCTCAATGGGTGACATGTCCGGTGAGTATGCTGGCCATGCAAGAACTGGGATGTTTTCAGCTTCCAGGAATTGTGTACAGATCCTTGCAACATGGGGCCGTGCATTATCATGCTGCAACATGAGGTGATGGTCGTGGATGAATGGCACAACAATGGGCCTCAGGATCTTGTCACGGTATCTCTGTGCAAAATGCCATCAATAAAATGCACCTGTGTTCGTTGTCCATAACATACGCCTGCCCATACCATAACACCACCGCCACCATGGGCCACTCGATCCACAACGTTGACATCAGCAAACCGCTCACCCACACGACGCCATACACGCTGTCTGCCATCTGCCCTGTACAGTGAAAACCAGGATTCATCCACGAAGAGAACACCTCTCCAAAGTGCCAGACGCCATCGAATGTGAGCATTTGCCCACTCAAGTCGGCTACGACGACGAACTGCAGTCAGGTCGAGACCCCTATGAGGACGACGAGCATGCAGATGAGCTTCCCTGAGACGGTTTCTGACAGTTTGTGCAGAAATTCTTTGGTTATGCAAACCGATTGTTGCAGCAGCTGTCCGGGTGGCTGGTCTCAGACGGTCTTGGAGGTGAAGATGCTGGATGTGGAGGTCCTGGGCTGGTGTGGTTACACGCGGTTGGATGTACTGCCAAATTCTCTGAAACCCCTTTGGCTTATGGTAGAGAAATGAACATTCAATTCACGGGCAACAGCTCTGGTGGACATTCCTGCAGTCAGCATGCCAATTGCACGCTCCCTCAAAACGTGCGACATTTGTGGCATTGTGCTGTGTGATAAAACTGCACATTTTAGAGTGGCCTTTTATTGTGGCCAGCCTAAGGCACACCTGTGCAATAATCATGCTGTCTAATCAACATCTTGATATGCCACACCTGTGAGGCGGATGGATTATCTCGGCAAAGGAGAAGTGCTCACTAACACAGATTTAGACAGATTTGTGAACAATATTTGAGAGAAATAGGCCTTTTGTGTACTTAGAAAAAGTCTTAGATCTTTGAGTTCAGCTCATGAAAAATGGGGGCAAAAACAAAAGTGTTGCATTTATAATTTTGTTCAGTGTAATTATAAACTTAATATGAAAAGGGTTAGAGAGTCACCATTTTTAATGGTGTTATACACTCGGCCACTTTCTGTACACCTGTTCAACTACTTGTTAACGCAAATATCTAATCAGCTAATCACATGGCAGCAGCTCAATGCGTTTAGGCATGTAGAAATGCTCAAGATGATCTGCTGAAGTTCAAACTGAGCATCAGAATGGAGAAGAAATGTGATTTAAGTGACTTTGAACATGGCATGGTTGATGGTGTCAGACAGGCAGATCTGAGTATTTCAGAAACTGCTAATTTACTGGGATTTTCATGCACAACCATCTCTAGGGTTTACAGAGAATGGTCCGAAAAAGAGAAAATATCCAGTGAGCAGCAGTTCTGTGGCTGAAAATGCCTTGTTGATGCCAGAGGTCAGAGGAGAATGATTTGAGCTGATAGAAAGGCATCAGTAACTCAAATAATCACTCGTTACAACCAAGGTTTGCAGAAGAGCATCTCTGAACACACAGCCAACCTTGAAGCATGAAAGCATTGATCCATCCTGCCGTTCAGGCTGCTGATGGTGTAATGGTGTGGAGGTTTTTTTCTTGGCACACTTTGGGCCGCTTAGTACCAATTGCGCATTGTTTAAACGCCACAGCCTTCCTGTGTATTGTTGCTGACCAGTGTATTCATCTTCTGATGGCTACTTCCAGCAGGATAAGGTGCCATGTCACAAAGCTCAAATCATCCCAAACTGGTTTCTTGAACATGACAATGGGTTCACAAAACTCAAACGGCCTCCACAGTCACCAGATCTCAATCCAATAGAGCAGCTTTGGGTTGTGGTGGAACGGGAGATTCACATCATGAATGAGCAGACGACAAGTCTGCAGCAACTGTGTGATCCTGTCATGTCACCAAAATCTCTGAGGAATGTTTCCAGCAACTTCTTGAATCTATGCCACAGAGAATTAAGGCAGTTCTGAAGGCAAAATGAGGTCCAACTCGTATCTAGTAAAGTGGAAGGTGAGTGTAAATTCCTAAAATAAGAAAAGTCAATACAAAACACTTTGCAATTCCAATTCCAAAATTGTGGGTAATTGTTTCTTGAAAGTGACGGCAAAAGGCCAGGCCACAGTCATTAAACTTTGTAAGTTTATAGTTTGGGTAGGCCTAACAATTGTGAATAATTTAAAAAGTAACTTTAACAACTGAAGAAGCCACAATTCTTTACTATTCCAAAAACTTAGACGTAATGAAATCTGAGTTCTATTTAGAATTGATCTAATTAACCTGTGTTTGGAACGCATTGCTCTTGAAGTGATGACGCGTGGAGTGGGCGGGGCCGCAGAGGAAACAGACAAACTAAACAGAGTCGTGCTGGCGAGTGTATACACACACACACACACACACACACACACACACACTCACTCACTCACACACTCACTACGAACAGTGCTGAGCGACACTTTATTTATGATACTCAGAAGTGTCATTGCCTGCTTTTTCAGTACTTGGCTTTTGTTCGTTTTCGTTTTTTGTTTCGGCAAAACTAAACGATGGCAGTTTGTTAGAAGCTGCGGTTGAAGAGCAAGTCTGTCATTTTCTCAGCGGATCGGAGGCACTGCGATGCCCTCTGATTTCACAACGCTCTTTAGCGCGGATATCGACCTCGATTCGCCCAAGTCCCTCTACTCCAAAGGTAACTCACTTTTCTGCTTACTTTCAGCATACTGTACATGTACTGTGTGCACGCGCAGCCAGGCTGTGTGCCAAAACCTAGGGCGCTGCCTACCTAGACAGCATCACATGCACGTTCAAGTTCACTATGTCTATGATGATGCCTTAAAGAGCTGCCTAGGTAGGGTGCTCGCTAGGATTTGGAACACAACACGTGTATGTGTGTGTGTGTGTGTGTGTGTGTGTGTGTTCGTGCACTCAGTCTGTGTAATGCCACACTGGACTGTCAAGCAGTTTGTTGTTAGTTGACACAGTCCATGTGACAAGTGGTTTAAATGGTGATCAAATAAATGAGCTTGTGTGAGATGATACACACATTGCATATTTGTGTGTGTGTTTGAGGGGGCGGGGTGTGCAGTTGTAACTTACATCAACATATCACTATTTATTTGGTTTATAAATATCTCTGATTGAGTGAATGAATGAGAAGACATTCAGACGTGGTTAATGGACCTGCAATGAGGTTTGACATCCATTTAAAGACATGACCCATCTCCTGAAAGTATAAATGTGCTGAATATATAATCCGCCCAAGAAAAATGAGAACAGCTTTAAAGGCACAATATGTAAGATTTTTGGATTAAAATATTCAGAAACCACTAGAACAGTGTTATATATTTTGTTGACCTGTGTACTTACATTATCCCAAAAGTTTCCAAGAATGTTTAAATCCAGAGAAATAAGCAATTTTAACCAGGACACGGACCATGTCCGTGCGTTGCCTATCATTGACGTCATACCCGCGTTACCCTCGATTTCAGGTTTTATTTTGTAGAAACCATGGAAAAAAAAGACGCTTTAATATATGATGTGTTTTATTAGACAGGTGAGCAACTGTTTGGATACATTCATCGACAGAAAACTAATCATTATTATTTAGCTCAACACAGTCTTATTGTTTAAATCTTGTTTTCTTGATTTACCACGAGTACCGTGTTTTACCATGTCTAATATGGATCTAGCTCACTGCAGTGTGCAACAAGTGTCTCATAGTCACCACCGAGCGAACGCACAGAGTAGCATTATAACATAACTTTCAACACACTTAAATATATCTAATATGATAAAACAGCGCTGCGTTACCCCACATACACATGAGCGGAAGAAGCAGAAGCGGCGACTGTGGCAGAATAAAAGCTCCACGAAATCAAGGCGTCATCAAGCTACGCCTTTGTTTTCAATAAGCGACCTCTAGCGGCGAAAAATTACATATAGTGGCTTTAAACTAGCAAATTTTAACTTTGCAATCCTCCTCAAATGTTTTTCTGCATGATGCCGTGTCTCCTTTGCTTATAGTAAAATTAACTCTCCTTATGGAAACGTAAGACATCAGAGACTGTCTGTTGTTTTAGACAGTGACTGAAAGCTAAATGGAGTGAATATGACATATCTAAAGGTGTGTGTATGAGAGAACCCAATGCTTGTGTTATTTTATTTTAAGTTTTTAGTCATTTTATGTGCTTTTGTTATTTTTATTAGTTCTTTTTTATGTCTAGTTTTATTCCAGATTTAGTAATTCAGCTTATTTGCTTCAGTTAGATGCCAATGCACATTTCTAATTTAATTTGAGCTTAATTTTAATGAACAAAAAATAGTTTTAGATAACAAGAACAACAATATTTCAAGCAGCACTTAATATAAACTGGGAGTAACTCAAACTGTGGTGGCCTCAAACATTGTTCTCATACTTGTAGAGTTATTATGGGCAGCGTTCTCGTGAAATACACCCCTCTCGCTGAGGTCTTCTATTGGTGCGTTTTTAATTTCCTGTGCATTAGATGTTCTTTATGTAGTTTGTATCAGCCTTAAGCAGAGAAGCTGCGGTCTTAGATTTTAATTTGCCCAGTGATTTGATGTGGATTCTCATCGTATTACATGTGACGAGTGTTATTGCCTAGGTGTGTGTTGTAGTATCCTGAATCAGGGCTTTAGTCACACATGTTACGTAAGACTCAGCCTAATCTCATTTGCAATTCTTGGTAATAGTCTGCTGGCCCGCCACTGCTGTTGTTATTGTTGTTGCTTCATATTCAAGACATCCAGACCAAAGTGTTGGATGATTGTTTAGCTGTTCTTGTCCATATTTTTTCAGCTACACTTTGACTTCTGTTGTCCAAGTAATGAAGTGTTACCTGTCCTTTTAAATTGTCTTGCAGTTATATAGTAAATGTATGGTTATTCTGCAGGAAGTCCAGACAAAAGTTAGGAAGCTCAAGTTCAGCTAAACATTTCATTGCCAATAAAATCTATTTAGTTCAATGAAAACATCATGTACTCTTAAAAATAAAAGTAAATAAAGGTTTTTGCAGTGATGCCATAGAAGAACCATTTTTGGTTCCCCAAAGAACAGTTCTTAAAAGAACCATATTCCAAGTGTGAAAAACACTTCTTTTTTTTTTAAAGCTTTTTGTCCACTATAAAGAACCCTTTATGAAATGGAAAGGTGCCATGGATGTTAAAGGTTCTTCATGGAACTCAGTTGCTCAGGAATTTTTATTTTTAAAGTGCCCCTATTATTCTATTTTAAAGGTTCCTAATTTTGTTTTGAAGGTCTCCTACAACAGGTTTACATGCATCCAAGGTCAAAAAACACTTTCATTTTCTCACAATATACATTGCAGCATCGCCTCTTTTCTCACAGTGTCTGAAACGGTTCGATAAAGGATTCGGTCTCTCTAAACCCCTCCTTTCCGAGAGCATACTCAGCTCTGATTGGTCAGATGGCCCAGTCTGTTGCGATTGGTCGACCGCTTACAGCACGTTTCATATCTTCCTCAGCACTTGTATATACACAGTGATACAAACAGTAACGATGGCATCGGTTTCACCGTATCCATTCTATCTCGAGTCCTCATCCTTTTGAAGTGCATGCAAAGTGAATTTGCTTTTGCAGCGCAGAAAACAGTGTCTTCTCGACATGTCGACAACGTAGAGCTGCACCATTCTGGATAAACTGAGAATCACTTTTTTTCGTGATTCTCTCACAAATCTGAACAGACAACTAAACAAAACGTCATTTACTAGAGATTCTGACAAAATGTTAATTGCTGCAGTCTATTTAATTCATTTGAATGAATTATCGGTAACACTGTGTCATAGTTAAACGTTACTACATGTACTTACTATAGTAATAACAGTAAATTATGCATAATTAAAAGTAACTAAATCAAAACTAAACCTTAACTGTAACTCTATAGTAGGCTAAGTACATGTAGTTAATTAATATTACTCAGTACTTATTTGAGTAAATACAATGTAACTACGTCACCTTAAAAAAATCGTGTTGAATGAATGATTCAATGACTCACTCATAAAGACTTCACTTGTTTTATTACTGTATGAATCAGCATTTGACGAATCGGCATTGAACGAATCTCTTGAAAGAATTATTCAATGACAAATACATTTGGTAACACTTTAGTACGGGGAACACATATTCACTATTAACTACAACTTTTGCCTCAATAAACGCCTAATTACTGCTTATTAATAGTTAGGGTAGTTGTTAAGTTTAAGTATTGGGTAGGTTTAAGGGATGTAGAATATGGTCATGCAGAATAAGGCATTAATATGTGCTTTATAAGTACTAATAAACAGCCAATATCCTAGTAATATGCATGCTAATAAGCAACTAGTTAATAGTGAGAATTGGACTCTAAAATAAAGCGTTACCATACATTTTTTAAGTTACTTGTCGCCACCTAGTGGCATAACAATGTAATCGATACAATCGTTATTTAAAGCGCCACGTTACATTAAATTTTGAGCGCTAGATATTAGTGTTTATATTTATATCTATAACTATAAACTTTTATTCCAGTACTTCTGTGATATCTGAATATTTGTAAGCCAGAAAAAAGTATACTGTGTGGTTGAAAAGACATGACAACTGCTCTCTCTGTGTTGTCACGTAGGTTTGTAACAGGAAGTGAGACTGGAATTGCTGACGACTCGTTTCAGCAGTTCAAATTGATTCTTTTTATTTAGACTAACTTTATTTGTCATGCACTTTGATTTTTAAAACTTTGCAGACATTTTACTTTCACAAACAGCTGCATTACACATTGCATGAAATGTAATATTCAAAAAAGCATAATAGGGGCTTTAAAGGTGCACTGTGTAAATTTTAGTGCCATCTAGCAGTGAGGTTGCGAATTGCAATCGTCCACCGCTCACCCCTCCCTTTCGAAGCACATAGAGAAGCTACGGTGGCCGACACAGGACAAAGAAGTCATCGTCTGAGACAGCAGAGAGTAGCTAGCGCTCTGTAGAGCAGTTTGTCTGTTTAGGGCTACTGTAGAAACATGGCGGCGCAAAATGGTGACTTCACTGTAAGGGGACCCGCGGTGTATGAAGATAGAAACGGCTCATTCTAAGGTAATAAAAACATAACGGTACATTATGTAAGGTCTTTATACAACACTGAAAACATAGTTATATATATATATATATATTATATTGCATTTATGTTAATAGATCCTCATAAATAGTACACACTGCACCTTTAAGAGGGAGTATTTAATGCATATATGATCTGTGCATCAATAATGATTGGCTTTGCTTTGTAAGCATCATAATAAATATGTAAATACAACACTGCATTTATGTAACACCTGCTGTGTCTCCTTAACCACCAAAAGGTCCTTAGCCTAAAGAAGGTTTAAGACCCCTGGCCTAGAAATAAATAAATGACCTCCATATCCACTTCCTCTGGCCAGATATCAGAGGTGAACACAAGGTTACACAGTAACGGGGGTTAAAAACCCTCAATGTTATCAGCCAGGTTAACATGATAATAACAGTCGTGAGACATTTTCCTTTTCACTTTAAATGAGATGTTGAAGAATAATAGTCATGTCAGGCTTTGGAGGATGGCCATCAGATGGTGACCATTTGTGTAATTTATAAATATTTATTTATTTTATTTTAGGCTAAAACTGATATATGAAAGAGAAACTATATATTTTTTGTACTGTAACCCTAATTGTAATTTTTTTTTGGAAATTGACCAATACATTTCTATGATTTTAGCATGCTTTTCTATTTGACACTGTTGTTTTAGTATTGCTGACAGATATTTTTTTAAAAACATTTTCTGTTTTTTTTTTAGTAATTTTGTTGTGTTTTTGTAATTTTTTATTATGCTTTTTTAAATGTCTTTTTTTAATGTGTTTTAGTTTAATTCGTTATTTTAGTACTTCAACTTAAATTTTAACTAAATTATTCTTTTTAAATTTCAGTTAATGTTTTTTTTTTCTAGCAATGAAAAATGTGTTTGTCTTATATTAGTTAAGGATAATAATTCCTGCTATTTTCTTTAAATGTAAAATATTTTTTAAATAAATTTAAATATTTATTGTTATTTTGACATTGAGCACACAAAGAACAATTTTATTTGTTTTGTCATTTTTAGATAAAAATTCTTAGGAAAACTGATATTCACTATTGAAATTCCCATGCCTTTTCACTGACTTTTTGACTTTTCCAGGCCTGTAAATTTACATTTTCTGACATTTCCAGGTTTTCCATGATGTTCTCATGTAATTATTTTTCTAAATAGTCCTGTGGTCAGATATTATTTCACATAATATCTCAGTTATTATGAGGTTGTGAAACTGCATGCAGAATAATTTAAAATTGTAGATGAGTATCCATGGAGTGAAAGTTAAGAAAGGTGGCAGGGGTCTATGGGAAACCGGCAATCCGTCTAATGAGCTTATTTAAAGTAGTCAGTAGGCCTTTTCTCATAGACTCAGGCCAGTTTTGTTCCGTCATTGCGCGTGTTCGCTCTTTCAGTATTCTTGTCACTCTCTGACATCTGCAGTTGACCTTCTCACATTGTTGTTTCCCCTTCCGCGTCCCTGCTGCGTGGATCTCTTCGAGTGGACTGGCTAATGAGCTCTTGTGTCATGTGACGGGGGACGACGGTGCAGGGGATGAGATGTAGCTAAGCATATGGCTGTGCATTCCCAGAAGGATGGCAAAATGCCCTGGAGATGTGGCTTGTGAATTTATTTTTAGCTAGATGTTGTTTGGTATGTGTGCTTTGAAAACACATTGTCCAGCTTGAATGGCTGTGCGACGTGGAATTGATTTGCAGCCAAGACCTGATTATTTCCATGCAGCTGATCACTGTTTTCTATAGAGGCAAATCCTGTTTTCATTCACTGGATTAGCTCCCTATGTTCATTAAGTCAATGGGTTATTCTGTAGGAAGCCACTCTGTCTATATGTGTCCTGTACATTATAATTAATCTAAAACAATTACTATTATTAATATTTAATAATTACAATACATTGTTTTTATGACCTTACATTATTTTAGAGATTTTATTTATTTTAAAAATGAATTTGTCACACTACAGGACTGTTATAAAATAGCTAAAAAGCTATTTTATAGTCTGAGGTGAATAAAAATTGTGAAATCTTTCTCACTTGTAGTTTAGAATGTTTTACGAAGGCGATAAAAGGAATTTGATTCATAATTTTTTGTCAGTTTGGAGTAGATATGTTTGGAATGGCAAATATGCTATAATTGCTTTGTCTACACAAGAGACGATCTCTATTGGTTGAAAGAGAAATTTTGCAACAAATCTTTATTATCACTCTATTAATATTTGAAAAAGTTTTATCTGCCAAATCAAAGTCATGTGGTTTGACTGTCTCTTGAAATATCAGATAATTTGCCTTTTAATGATGTAGTTTAGGATGTAAAATGTTATGTGGTGTGACTCCCAAAAACTTGATTTCTGAATGAATAATTCATGATGTTTGTAAAAAATGTTTTACCATGAAATGTATATTTTAAAAACAATGATTAAGATGTGTGCAGTCATATGTGTTCAATGTGTAAGGAATACAATTATTTTTATTTGATGGTTTTAGTTTCTATTTTGTTGTCTATTCTTTCTTTCTTTCCCTTCTTCTTTACTTCCTTCCTTCCTTCCTTCCTTCCATTTCCTTCATTTCCCTTCCTTCCTTCCTTCCCCTTTCTCCTTCCTTCCTTCCTTCCTTCCTTCCTTCATTTCCCTTCCCTTTGTTCTTTACTTCATTTCCCTTTCCTTCTTCTTTACTACCTTTTCCTTCCTTCCATCCTTCCATCCTTCCTTCCTTCCTTCATTTCCTTAATTTCCCTTCCCTTTGTTCTTTACTTCATTTCCCTTTCCTTCTTCTTTACTACCTTTTCCTTCCTTCCTTCCTTCCTTCCTTCCTTTCCCTTTCTACGTCCTCCCTTCCCTTCCCCTTCCCCTTCCTTAATTTCCTTAATTTCCCTTCCCCTTCCCCTTCCCTTTCCCTTTCCCTTTCCCTTTCCCTTCCCTTCCCTTCCCTTCCCTTCCCTTCCCTTCCCTTCCCTTCCCTTCTTTATTAAATCTAATCAAAATGGACTATTTTACTCAATATTTGTGTGTGCTATGTCTTTTTGTACTTGATAGAAATCACGTTGTTAACTCCGTTGAATCAGTTGTTGATCAAAAGTCTCTCTTGTGTTTCATGTCAGTCAGAGTTGGTGTTCCGAATCAGTCACTTATAAATAGGGCTGGGTGGTAATGGACCAACTACCGGCAGTGTCGCGGTGGTTGGGGCGGCGGGGTATATAGCTATATACAGTGGGGAGAACAAGTATTTGATACGCTGCCGATTTTGCAGGTTTGCCCACTTACAAAGCATGTAGAAGTCTGTAATTTTTATCATAGGTACTCTTCAATTGTGAGTGATCCAGAAAATCACATTGTATGATTTTTAAATAATTAATTTGTATTTTATTGCATGACATAAGTATTTGATCACCTACCAACCAGTAAGAATTTCCGGCTCTCACAGACCTGTTAGTTTTTCTTTAAGAAGCCCTCCTGTTCTCCACTCATTACCTGTATTAACTGCACCTGTTTGAACTCGTTACCTGTATAAAAGACACCTGTCCACACACTCAATCAAACAGACTCCAACCTCTCCACAATGGCCAAGACCAGAGAGCTGTGTAAGGACATCAGGGATAAAATTGTAGACCTGCACAAGGCTGGGATGGGCTACAGGACAATAGGCAAGCAGCTTGGTGAGAAGGCAACAACTGTTGGCGCAATTATTAGAAAATGGAAGAAGTTCAAGATGACGGTCAATCTTCCTCGGTCTGGGGCACCATGCAAGATCTCACCTCGTGGGGCATCAATGATCATGAGGAAGGTGAGGGATCAGCCCAGAACTACATGGCAGGACCTGGTCAATGACCTGAAGAGAGCTGGGACGACAGTCTCAAACTAATGGTTTTCTAACACACTACGATGTCATGGATTAAAATCCTGCAGCGCACGCAAGGTCCCCCTGCTCAAGCCAGCGCATGTCCAGGCCCGTCTGAAGTTTGCCAGTGACCATCTGGATGATCCAGAGGAGGAATGGGAGAAGGTCATGTGGTCTGATGAGACAAAAAAAGAGCTTTTTGATCTAAACTCCACTCGCCGTGTTTGGAGGAAGAAGAAGGATGAGTCCAACCCCAAGAACACCATCCCAACCGTGAAGCATGGAGGTGGAAACATCATTCTTTGGGGATGCTTTTCTGCAATGGGGACAGGACGACTGCACCATATTGAGGGGAGGATGGATGGGGCCATGTATCGCGAGATCTTGGCCAACAACCTCCTTCCCTCAGTAAGTGCATTGAAGATGGGTCGTGGCTGGGTCTTCCAGCATGACAACGACCCAAAACACACAGCCAGGGCAACTAAGGAGTGGCTCCGTAAGAAGCATCTCAAGGTCCTGGAGTGGCCTAGCCAGTCTCCAGACCTGAACCCAATAGAAAATCTTTGGAGGGAGCTGAAAGTCCGTATTGCCCAGCGACAGACCCGAAACCTGAAGGATCTGGAGAAGGTCTGTATGGAGGAGTGGGCCAAAATCCCTGCTGCAGTGTGTGCAAACCTGGTCAAGAACTACAGGAAACGTATGATCACTGTAATTGCAAACAAAGGTTTCTGTACCAAATATTAAGTTCTGCTTTTCTGATGTATCAAATACTTATGTCATGCAATAAAATGCAAATTAATTACTTAAAAATCATACAATGTGATTTTCTGGATTTTTGTTTTAGATTCCGTCTCTCACAGTTGAAGAGTACCTATGATAAAAATTACAGACCTCTACATGTTTTGTAAGTGGGCAAACCTGCAAAATCGGCAGTGTATCAAATACTTGTTCTCCTCACTGTATATATATATGTAGACAGTATTTTGAAATAATAAACAAGGCTCAAACATCCATTTCATGTTTATTTTAGCACTTCCATCAGTGAAACAACACACTACAGCCTGTAAAACATTTAAACAATTATCAGTAAATAATGGTAACCTAAACAATATAAGAAAATTAAATATTAGTTAAAAAAAAAATTTGTTTTATATTTCCCCACAAAGATACGTAATATGACGCTCTGCGCTTTGAGAGGGATGTGGGACACGAGCAGGAAAGATACCATCTCTTTTCTAATATCTTCTTGTCTTCATGTTTTCTCCTGATGTTGCAAAACAACTGACACTTGTTGTAAAAGGTCTGAAAGGCGAATTTTATCTTCCACAGGGTCAAGACATTTAGGCTATGTTTGATTTTGTGCTGCCAGAGAAAGCTAAACTAAAATGTAGGGCTGCATGATTAATCGAAATCGAACCGCAATCGTGATTTGGTTTATGTGCGATTATGAAAGCCTAAAGGCTGCGATTTTAATTAAATAAATATATGCCCAGCGTGTTAGTGAAGAGCGGCTCTGTGATCAGTAGTAAACGCTGCTCCGTCTGAAAGCACTGCGAGTTTGAGTCGCTTATAACGTGCGTTTGAAAAAACAAAAAAAATAACATGTTTAATAACATGTTTTAACTCACTTCATATCGTCAGTCGAGTGTTTGATATTTCCTTTTGTGAGCTGATGTGGCTTCTTATCACAGAATGAGGCAGACGATGAATTTTATAGTATTCTATACAGTGATTAAGTCTATGTCGATTAGCACTTCAAAATACTTTGTTATTATGAAAATACCCAAGAAGTCTTGAACAAATACACCATATATCGTGTGTTTATTGTCTTCATGTTTAATCAAAGCGTTTCTATCTTCTTTTTATTCAGCTACACAGCGCTAGCTTGACATAAGGGATTTCCTGAAAACGTCATTATATTACTTCTCTCTGAGGCAAATGTGGCGTTTCTGCTCAAGGGCGCCCTCTGGCCTCCAGTATGAATGAAACATGAGTGTGTTTAGTGCCCAGCAGTGCTCACTCCATCCTATTTTGGGTAAAAAATAGGAAAAATAATACTTCTCTAAATAACATATGGATTGTCATATACATTTTTTCTCCAGTGTACAGGAGTTTTTTCCCCACAGTGGATACATAAGAGGCTCATATTTCATATTAAAGACATAGACTCGTTCTTGATTTTGCATACCTCCTGACAAAAATTAAGAAATTGATATCACAGATTTTTATAATAATAATAATATAATATTTTATAGTAAATCCTTAGACATTTCTAGTGATTTTTAGTCATAGGCTGCCTACATGTTAACAGGTAACCCTGCAGTTTTTTGTAAAATAAGTTTTCTGTAAAATATAAATATTATTATTATTATTATTATATTGTTATATTTATTCTTAAATACTCTATTTTTTATTTTTAATAATAAAAATTTTATTGTAATAGTAATATTTCTTATTTTGTTAAATAGTATTATATATATATTATTATATATTATTAACAATAATAATAATCATAATTATTATTATTAGTCATAATATATAAGCACAATGTATATATATATACACACACTTTTCATTTGTAAAAAAAAAAAATTGCATTTTAAATCACAAATTGCAATTTTAACCAGAATAATCGTAATTAGATATATAACCAAGTCTAATAACAAGCACAAACTGTGTTAAATAGAATTTGAAGTAAAAAGGTATCTGTCCTACAGTGTTTTTTCTACTTTACCACAGTAAAGGATGCAAATAGGTATAATAGACCTAATTATTAGCAAACGAAAGGAAGAAACGTTAATAATCCCCTGCGAAAATGGGTGAAACGTAAGTGAAGATTTGGGAAAAGAAACGAGATTTCCATGTCCAGTGGAATAAAATGGAGTAGGCCTATTGTTAAAATTAGCGGAAAATCGGGTGACCAGATCGCAAAACAGAATAAAAAAGCTGACAAAGCTTAAATTGGGCTCACATAGCCTACCTCTCTCATTCGGCATGAATCCATATGTTTCCATGGCTGCGAAGTAACATTTAATTGCTAACCTATTATTTCTTTTGTAAACAAAGCTTTGTGCTTCACTCCTGTGGTAATATTCACGTAAAACAGCATTCACATACAAAAAAAAGTGTTTTAGTGGACCACCGCCGGTGCTACTCAGCCACCACGGTGGCGCGGTTGCCAAGTTTACCGGCACAGCCTTATAAAGTTCCATTTCAGTTTGGATGCCATTTCTTTAGGCAGAAGATTGCAAGGCAGTTTACCGGGTTTTTTCTTCTAATATTTGTCTTTATTGGTTATTTATTTTTCTTGATTAATAATCTCCAGGGCCAATCCATTTTTTCTGAATAAACAAAACACAAAGGCCCATGCAGAACAAAATTAGACCTGAGTGGTTTGGCCTCTGGTGATGCTTCCATTTCACAGACGGCTGAAATGTACCAATCGACTATGTGCCAACATCACAAGACTAAATTGAGCAATGTGTGTGCTAAGTGTGAGTTCTTCTTGCTAGTTTTGTATGCAAGTTGTTGGAAAATAGCTCCACACAAAGGTGACCAAACATTAATTGAATAAACTATTAATGTGACAAGTGTGCACATCTAAAGTAGTTTTGTGTGTAGCCAGACCTTCAGACTGACGGCAGAAGGTCTGCACTCCATAGCAGTTTTCATTGGCCAAGGACCGCCCAAGAGGAAGTCTGACTGACATGTAAAGCAACCAATCACAGTTAGTTTTGTTCAGTGTCATGTTCATAGGGACCTGAAAATGAAAAGCCGATGTCCCTACTCCATACAATAACAGACCGGCTTGCAATTCATTCAAGAACATTGTGCAAGTTTACTGCAACAATGCCGCATCAATGGTGCTGTGAAATTCACATACTTTTAAAAATCCAGCGTTTAGTTGATCCTGATAAGCGCTCATTGTCACAGTTCTTCCATAAGGGGTTTTGGCTTTGTTTTTCTAGGCGGACTGTTTAAGAACACAACACACACATCTCCCGGAAATACTGGAGAACTCAATCAATCAGATGATGACTTCAAAACTCCCGAAGTGTTTCCCATTTGTGTGTCATATGCATCAGGCGTTCAGCCAATGGTCCATAGGCTGAGGCTGAGACAAGTGGCTTATAGTGAAGGTTTAAGGGGTAAAACTGTGGTAAATTCACTGTGCTGCATGGTTTCTCTATCTCTTTTGTGTTGGTATGATCATTAGGATTAGGCAACACAAGAGATCTCAAAACAGTAGCTTTCATTCTGATTGATGTATCCGAACATAGTGTTTACATAAACATTAAATAAAGTGATCAGGTTGATGTGCGCATTTATACGTCACAAGCTTCAAATCGGATTTAATCTTTTGACATGCACACACTGCACGAATAGTTTCCCGCTGTTGTCGCATACTAACCATCCTCTTAAAGTGGTGGTTGATTATGATTTCACTTTTTTAACTTTAGTTAGTGTGTAATGTTGCTGTGTGAGCATAAACAACATCTGCAAAGTTACAACACTCAAAGTTCAAAGCAAAGGGAGACATTTTCTTTTAAAGAAATTGCTTTTTAAGGACTACAACAAATGGCTGGTAGGGACTACATCGAGCTTATTCATGGGTTAGTGATATCGCTAACCCTAAAATTTACATAAACCCCGCCCCGGAAACACGCAGCAAAGGCCATGTTGAGAAGAGGAAGAGTTGTAGTAGAGCACATTTGGGAGTCTGTTAAAGCTGTCGCATCCGTCTTTTCACAGTTATTGCAATACAGTACATAACAAAAATGCAATAGCATGTCATAAAAGCAAGATGACAACATAAGTTACAACCGTAATTAAACTAAACTATACCTGTTCTATCTTCATGCAGCAGATATTCTCTGGCTCTGTAGGCATTTTACAACAAGCGATTTATAGATTATCATGACAGAATATGCTAATCAATGATTTGAAGAAGTTAACTCCACATCAGCTACATAAATTCATCAACTAACCATTCAGAAACGTCCTGTCTCATTCTACATGTTGTCACTTCTTCTTGAGTCTCTCCATTATTGTACGACTCCGGTTTGAACATAAAAGGCGGAACAGTTCCTCACATTTTCAGTGCGTGTCTGCGTGAGGTAATCGGAGCTGCTAACATGAGCTCTTGAAGCTCCGCCCTTTTCCTGAAAGGGGGCTGGGAGCAGCATCTCATTTGCATTTAAAGGGACACACACAAAAATGGCACGTTTTTGCTCACCCTCAAAAAGTGACAATTTTAACATGCTATAAAAACCCGAGGGACAACGTTGTCCTGCACCACTTCACATGAGTGGAAAGAGAATTTTAGATACACGACAGTCATTTATTATATTCAACAACAACAGCTTGTTCCTTGCGTCATACGCCATTACTACGTCAAAAATGTCCAGTTTTGTTTTTCAGTCCAATCAAGCGTTTACATGCCCTAACAAACGGATTAGAAAAGGTTTATCCCACCCCTCTCAAACCGATTGAAATTTTAATCGGCTTAGGCAGTGTTTATTCCGATTGAGGTGTTTACATTGAGCATTTTCATTCAAATTGGACTTTTAAACCGATTGTAATTGGAATACAGTGCTCCATGTAAACGCACCTAGTGTCTGTGTTACCGTTAAGCTCAGCTGTTTGTTGTCTATACTGAGTAATGACAGATGAAATTTATGAAATGTGATCCTCATGGTCCAGCCTTCTGTTGACGTCACGTTCTTTATTCTTCTTCCTCTGCCAGCCTAAGGTGAAGTGTGCTGCTGTCATGCCCCAATAACTCCTGCCTCAAAATTCCTTGGTAGTTAATGGTTAACACTAACCAAACTGTAATTTAAAGAGGCAAAGAAAAAAAAAATAAAAGAGTTCCTGACTCAAAATATTACCTCCCCCACTATTTGCCGTGCACACTCTGGATGTTGTTCTAGAGCCAACAAAGAAATGCACGAGTGGTTAAACTATATCAGCAGCCCCTGGCAACTGCTGAGGAGGGCCATGGAAAGGCTGTATATTTCCCATCTTCAACTTTAAGGAAAATCCACAAGTATCTAGTGTCTATTTGAAGTGCTGGTGCATAGATATGACTCTGGTCTCTTCTTCAGTATGAGTAAAATACGAGCATGGACTTTATTACAATTTATTTGTATTGCTATTTACTTTATTACTATGTATTTTTCATATTTGTTTTTTTTTAACCTTTTATTGAGTTATATGTGTCAATAAGGGGTCAAACACATGACATACATTTTTTTGTCTGAATCTATTAATTTATTAAAAATCTAGCAATTCATGCATACAGTGACTTGAAAACACCTTGTCTATGATTATCATGTTTTTAACTTTCGTTTTAAAATTCATTAAGCCTCAATAAAAGAATTAAATTCTTGAAAGAAAAATTGTGTAACAAAACTGCTTCACTGTTTTATTAATATTTGAAAGAGTTTTGTCCGCCAAGTCATGTGACCTCTGCATGAAAAATGTCATGTGGTGCGACTCCCCAAAAACTTCATTGATCTCTGAATGAATAACGTGGAATAATAAAATAATGATTACCATGTTTACTATGTTTTTTAAAATAATGATTAAGATGTGTGCATTCACATGTATTCCACACCACATGACATTTTCATTTAATGGCAAGTCATTAATTAAAAAAACCCTATTCATTTATTTAATTCTATTATCAAGAGAGGCTTTTCAAAACCATATGAAACCAGCATGAATTCAGAGTACAAGACCATGGCACAATATAGAGATTTGCTTGTGATTGAACCAATAATACTGTTAGCCTTTTTTTTCAGTTCAGGCTAACATGAATACCACAATTTCTGCTGGCAATAACTAAATAGTTGTGTCACCTACCTCTGACATTTCAATGAAATACTGTGACCTGTTTTCTCTCGAGGCTAGCAGATTTGATCTGTGAAGAAATAATTGGTAACACTTTACTTAAAGCCTTAATGCATAATGCACTATGGGCCAGATTTACTAAACAGAGCAAATTAGCATGAGAGCACAATTCCAAAAAAGCGCAGATGGGAGTGGAAAGTTCTGAGCTTGATCTACTGACGACGCTCAAATTAAAGAACACAGACACAGCCGGATCATTTCCATAATGACCAACGCAATCTACCAAGAGCAGCGCAAATTAGTGTCTGGTTTAAGACGTGCTTTTTTTGGGCGGTAAATAATGGCGCAAATACCAGTAAATTGACTAGTGCAAACCTTAGTAAATCACCTCGCACGATTCATTTAAATACTCTCCTCCCATAAATTTTGCGTCTGAAAGGGATACTCCTCCAAATGCATATGCAATAAGGTCAGCCACAAAAATAACCCTCTCAAAGCCTTTTCAGCGCTAATTTTTCTCTGCGTGTCTATAGCAAATCCTGACAGTAATTTTTAAACAGTAAAAGAGGGTTTGCGCTGGAGCAAGCTGTTAGTAAATCTGGCGCGGCTATATCTTTTCAGAAGTATTGTGTAGTTATTCTGGTGCAACTTCACATGATCAGCAAGGTGCATGGAATAAAAGCGATGCCATTTTTGGACAATACCAGCAACACTTGTGACGTCAAGGGGTCAGAATCAACAAAAGATGGAGTTGAAAGAATAACGTTTTATTTTGCCAACGCGTTTCGGCGCACAGGCCTTCATCAGGGATGAAAGATTACAGGTGTGTGTAGGTTCCTTTAATTAAATAACTAAATAAATTCGATCTCTTTTTGTATTTAAAGGAACCTACACACACCTGTAATCTTTTATCCCTGATGAAGGCCTGTGCGCCGAAACGCGTTGGCAAAATAAAACAAAACTCTTTCAGCTATGTCTTTTTATAAATAATTTAAAAATAAGTTAAAATGCATTAAAATTTTTCCAGATTCCTTGTTACATCTGAAATGTGTTGTTTGTCGTGTTTTAATGCATTGTACTTACTTAATGCATAGTATAAGAATCAATGGATAAGTATTATAATGTATTATAACTGGTTACAATTATTCATGAGACAATGCATTATAAGGTGCATTACAAGGCATAATTAATGCATTCAAAATATTTTTATAATGCATTATATATAAGGCTTTAAGTAAAGTGGTATCTCTCTAATTCATTTTCGGTTACACTTTATTTCGAGGGTCCACTTTAGACATTCTACTAACTATAAGTAACTTTGCAGCTACATGTCAACTATCTCTCATTAGAGTATTAGTAGACTGTTGTAGACTTAGGTTAGGGTTAGGTGTTAGAGTTCGGGTTAGTAGAATAAGTTGACGTAGTTGCAAAGTTATTTATAGTCAGTAGAATGTCTAAAGTGGAATGACAAAATAAAGTGTTACCCCATTTTTCTCATAACAAGCCTTCCACTCAGATTAGGGAGGGATCAGTTAAAGTGGGCTGTACTGTCTGTCTCCTTTTAAAACCACTGGTTTGTATCAGGCATATATGAAAAGTGCCTAAAACTCTTAACTATTCTACCCTGACCCAGACACTTTTTAAAGGCACACACTGTGTGTTAAATATGCAGGAAGTTAATCAAAGATCCAAGGAGTAGGTTTTCCATTGGCTGATGAGAAACACTCGGGTTACGGGATCGACTTTCTTCTTAAAACCAGTGCCACACCGTAGAACGCGCTTCCTTGTGTCACATTGTCCCTGACTGAGCAGGCGTTTTTTCCGTCCGCCACTTGGCCGAGTTTCTCGACGGACAGTATGGTCTGATAGCCTAAAGCCGGATCCAGATTTGTGAGGGTGGCTGTGCTTTAAAAGGTTTTTCATTTAGGCCACACATCATGTGCCACTCTATCACACACAGCTCTTGGTCAAAGTTCAAAAGCTTTCTCACCAACATGTAATCCATGACTTTTTTCTCCAGTGGTTTTGTGAGTGTGCCTGGGGTTGAAGGGGAGATGGGCAGAGCAGTTGCTTAATTTAAATTTCCTGTTTTCATTCCTGCTCAGTGACTCACCTGTATCTCCCTGTGGGGCAAAACTGTTATGCTTAGAGTGAGAAGAGTTTGTTCAAATTCCAGTTGCTCGCTTCTGTGACACTAGACAAACGTGACAGGCGAATTGTTGTTGTATGGGATGATGTTTTGAATCAGTGATTCATCACTTCAAAAAACTTTTAAAAATGATAAAAGCAGTGCTGATTTATGTTGTCACAAAAAGTGCAACCAGTAATTTTTAAATGTTAAAAATTAAATGTTTTACACAAAGAAATGGGGAAAAAATATGAAAACATGAGATGAAGATTTCAGCAAACTTCTTCAGGTGGTGGACCAAATTTTTGTAGACCACCTAGTACCCCAAATCTGGCGTAAACTGGTACCTCAGAACAATTACAGTTTTTAGTAGTGTACGGGTGCTTTCACACTAGCACTTTTGGTGCGCATCCGGGTTTGATTGGCATCAGAGTTTGGTTTGTTTGACTGTTTTCCGAACTATGGTACACACATGCGAACTGTACCCGAGTCTGCTTAAGGTGTGTTCACACTTGTAGTTCGGTTTGCTTGGTTTGTTTGGTCCGGACCAAAAAAATTTGTCCCGGTCTGCTTAGCGTTCACATTAGCATTTTTAACACCGAACCTAAAGATACCGAACCTAAAGGCATAGGGATATGTTCACAACCTGATTGGTCGGCTTTTATGGCATATATTTCATGACAGAACTTACCGAACATCCAAAACAATGCTGTGTGCTGGGCTAAATGCACTTGTTGTATGTGTGTAGCCTACATATGATGGTATTTTGACCAGCTGAGAACTCGTGAAGAGCTTATAAAATGTGTAAAGGAGTCAAAACAGCGGCAGGAATCCCTCCGTCACACACACAAATGAAGATCTGCTGTGAGGAGACGCGGTTCTGATGCCTGCACCGAACTGTAATGGGCAACTTCACGACTATGACGAGAAGGAACAGGTATTTTTGAATTCTGTCCTTTTTAGGGTCGCATCTTGTGACATCATGTCTCGTTTTTGGTTAGTTTACACGTCTTTGGTCCGTGTTGCGTTCATATTTCATTCGAACTGCACCAGAGTTCATTTGGAAGCGGGCTGAGACCCATCTTTTCAGCGGTCTCAGTCCTCTTGTTTGGTGCACACCAGGGTTCAGACGTCAGTGTTCACACTTATTCAAATGAACCACACTAACTGAGCAATTGCACCAGGGTTCGTTTTAATTTAACCAAATATGCCAAGTGTGAACACACCTTTAAAAAGGGTGTTCTGGGGTACTGTTCATGTGTACTCCAGTACGGTTCGCTGCTGATATGAACTTTCTAAATTGCGGATTTGTACCACTATTGATGACATGATTCGATAAAACTGTGTGTTTGTGTGTGTTCTCACTCACTTTCCTGACAAGTGTGACTGACAAGCAGAGAGAATGTGTATCTCATTTATGCTCGCCTTCAGCAGAAATGGACTCCCACGTTTTGAACATTCGCAGTACATTCTCGGCAGATAGACACAAGTGCTGTTATGTGCAACAAAACAAAACCAAAGGTTCAAAAAACAAAATATAAAAGTGAAGTGAGCAACGCTATACGTCCTGCATCGTCGTTAGCAAGCAACAGGGGTAAACAGCTGCTGATTTGATGGCACACACGCACCGCAGTTCAGACCCAAATTATATAATGTGAACACAGTCCAGCAGGGCAGGGGGAGTGGGGAGCAATTAAACTCGGGTTTGGACCAGGCAATCGAACCAAGTGTGAAAGCACCCTAAAAATAACCCTCAGTTTGCCCATGATATTCCTGTCACGGTCATGCCAGGCTCTCCCTCACTCACTCAGCCTTCACAATCACCAGAGAACTGATCACAGGGTTTACCAGGACACACACACGCACATACACACACACACAACACTAGTTGTTTAGCCTCGTGTGAGAACACAGACTCACTTACCTGGTTAAATCCTACTGTAAACTTCAGTGACCATCCTCAACGTTGTTATCCTGTTCCAAGTCATCCAAGTTTCCTTCAAATCATCTCCTAGTCATCTAAGTCTTCTCATCATCTCGTCTGCTCCCTTGTGTGAGTGTGTGTGTGTGTGTGCCCGGATCTCCTGTAAGACAAATTTAAGACAAAACCAGTTACCATCTTCATAGTCACTATCGCTGCGATTTATCCTGCTCATCATTGCTTACCTGCATTTGATTGTGTTCCCGCAGTTTGTATTAATAAACGTTCCTCTTTATTGTTCAACCAACTCTACCGTTGTCATTGTATCCATGCACCCCTTGTTATGACAGTTCCCAGACTGTTTTCATTTGATTTTTTTTTTTTTGATCTCCACTTACTGTATATGCTCTAGCTTGAACTATTCTTGAAATTTGGTGTGGTAGTAGTACTGCTGTTTTCTCCTCAAGATTGTATTATTCTCATTTGTAAGTTGCTTTGGATAAAAACATCTGCTAAAGAAATAACTTGTTACCATATGCTAAATGCTGCTATGTTTTAGGTTGGGACTATTAGCACTAATAGAGAGATTCATGTCAGATTGACTGATGCTTCATTTTTGATGAGCTATTCTTTTAACTTAAAACCATGAGCTGTGTTCCTTATTATACCAGTGCCAGTTTATCATTTTGAAATTGTGCCCTTTTTTTCTTTCTCCACACTTTTCTGCTAACTTCAACTCTTGCCCAGGTGCATTGGTGTGATAATAGGTGCGTTCTCCTTGTCCGTGTCTAATGGATCGGCAGACACTCTACAGCCTTAATTAGATTGCTGGCCGAATCCTCTTATGTTATTAATGTTCTCAAGGTGTGGATTTAGTCTGACTTTAGTCCAAAGGACAAACACACAGAGCTGAGGACTCTCTCTTACAAGATGACATGGAGTTACAGTGGGGTCCAAAAATATTAGGCCGCATTGAAAACCTGGGATTTTTATTTATTTATTATTCTTTTTAAACTAGATTTAGGATTTTAAAAATGAACACAAAGCAAAGTTTGAACAAAATGAAGAAATATGTAAAAATCTGCACTAAATACAGTAGGTCACTTATTTCCACCAGTGGTCTCAGGCTTTTGGACCTCACCATATGGCAAGAAAATGTACAAACCCGATTCCAAAAAAGTTGGGACACTGTACAAATTGTGAATAAAAAAGGAATGCAATAATTTACAAATTTCATGAACTTATATTTTATTCACAATAGAATATAGATAACATATCAAATGTTGAAAGTGAGACATTTTGAAATGTCATGCCAAATATTGGCTCATTTTGGATTTCATGAAAGCTACACATTCCAAAAAAGTTGGGACAGGTAGCAATAAGAGGCCGGAAAAGTTAAATGTACATATAAGGAACAGCTGGAGGACCAATTTGCAACTTATTAGGTCAATTGGCAACATGATTGGGTATAAAAAGAGCCTCTCAGAGTGGCAGTGTCTCTCAGAAGTCAAGATGGGCAGAGGATCACCAATTCCCCCAATGCTGCGGCGAAAAATAGTGGAGCAATATCAGAAAGGAGTTTCTCAGAGAAAAATTGCAAAGAGTTTGAAGTTATCATCATCTACAGTGCATAATATCATCCAAAGATTCAGAGAATCTGGAACAATCTCTGTGCGTAAGGGTCAAGGCCGGAAAACCATACTGGATGCCCGTGATTTTCGGGCCCTTAGACGGCACTGCATCACATACAGGAATGCTACTGTAATGGAAATCACAACATGGGCTCAGGAATACTTCCAGAAAACATTGTCGGTGAACACAATCCACTGTGCCATTCGCCGTTGCTGGCTAAAACTCTATAGGTCAAAAAAGAAGCCATATCTAAACATGATCCAGAAGCGCAGGCGTTTTCTCTGGGCCAAGGCTCATTTAAAATGGACTGTGGCAAAGTGGAAAACTGTTCTGTGGTCAGACAAATCAAAATTTGATGTTCTTTTTGGAAAACTGGGACGCCATGTCATCCGGACTAAAGAGGACAAGGACAACCCAAGTTGTTATCAGCGCTCAGTTCAGAAGCCTGCATCTCTGATGGTATGGGGTTGCATGAGTGCGTGTGGCATGGGCAGCTTACACATCTGGAAAGGCACCATCAATGCTGAAAGGTATATCCAAGTTCTAGAACAACATATGCTCCTATCCAGACGTCGTCTCTTTCAGGGAAGACCTTGCATTTTCCAACATGACAATGCCAGACCACATACTGCATCAATTACAACATCATGGCTGCGTAGAAGAAGGATCCGGGAACTGAAATGGCCAGCCTGCAGTCCAGATCTTTCACCCATAGAAAACATTTGGCGCATCATAAAGAGGAAGATGCGACAAAGAAGACCTAAGACAGTTGAGCAACTAGAAGCCTGTATTAGACAAGAATGGGACAACATTCCTATTCCTAACTTGAGCAACTTGTCTCCTCAGTCTCCAGATGTTTGCAGACTGTTATAAAAAGAAGAGGGGATGCCACACAGTGGTAAACATGGCCTTGTCCCAACTTTTTTGAGATGTGTTGATGCCATGAAATTTAAAATCAACTTATTTTTCCCTTAAAATGATACATTTTCTCAGTTTAAACATTTGATATGTCATCTATGTTGTATTCTGAATAAAATATTGAAATTTGAAACTTCCACATCTGTTTTTATTCACAATTTGTACATTGTCCCAACTTTTTTGGAATCGGGTTTGTAAAAAAAGTTATCTAAGTATTTGTAGAAGCTATCTAAATATTTATAACCCAAATGTTTTATCACCTTTTTTGCATTGCTCAGCTATTTTATTTTATTTCAGTTAATCTTTATTTTTTTCAGGTAATAAAGAATTATGGCTTTAGTTTTAGTGTTAGTTTTAGTTAACTATAATAACCCTGAGTCCACCCCTCTCACAATATGATACTCTCACTATACTTTAAACAAAGCCAAAATAAAGAAGAGTTATATTGGGATTTTTTAAAATTATTACTTCTAAGACGAACACTCACCGGCCACTTTATTAGGTTCACCTTGCTAGTACCGGGTTGGACCTCCTTTTGCCTTCGGAACTGCCTTAGTTCTTCTTGGTATAGATTCAACAAGGTGCTGGAAACATTCCTCAGAGGTTTTGGTCCATATTGAGAGACATGATAGCATCACACAGTTGCTGCACATCCATGATGTGAATCTCCCGATACAGCACATCCCAAAGCTGCTCTATTGGATTGAGATCTGGTGACTGCGGAGGCCGTTTGAGTAGTGAACTCAGTGTCATGTTCAAGAAACCAGTTTGAGATGATTTGAGCTTTGTGACATGGCACCTTATCCTGCTGAAGGCAGGATGGATCCATGCTTTCATGTTGTTTACGCCAAATTGATCCTATTATCTGAATGCCACAGCAGAAATTGAGACTCATCAGACCAGGCAACGTTTTCCAATCATCTATTGTCCAGTTTTGGTGATCTCGTGCGAAATGTAGCTTTGGTTTCCTGTTCTTATCTGACAGGAGTGGCACTGGTGTGTCTTCTGCTGCTGTAGCTCGTCTGCTTCAAGGTTGGAGGTGTTGTGTGTTCAGAGATGTTCTTCTGTAGACCTGGGTTGTAATGAGTGATTATTTGAGTTACTATTGCCTTTCTATCAGCTCAAACCATGGCCATTCTCCTCTGACCTCTGGCATCAACAAGGCATTTTTTAGCCACAGAACTGCCGCTCACTGGATATTTTTTCTGTTTCAGACCATTCTCTGTAAACCCTAGAGATGGTTGTGTGTGAAAATCCCAGTAAATTATCAGTTTCTGAAATACTCAGATCTGCCTGTCTGACACCATTAACCATGCCACGTTCACAGTCACTTAAATCACATTTCTTCTCCATTCTGATGCTCAGTTTGAACTTCAGTAGATCATCTTGAGCATTTCTACATGCCTAAATGCATTGAGCTGCTGTCTTGTGATTGGCTGATTAGATATTTGCGTTAACGAGCAGTTGAACAGCTGTACCTAATAAAGTGGCCAGTGAGTGTATATGATAAACAGTTGGCACATCAATGGTGTACGTGGACCTGGTCCCCAATGTACAAGTCAATGGTGAAACCAAAATATTGCAAATCATTTTAACATCCATAATGCATATTATCAAATTTTTGTTCCGCAAAATATTGTGGCGTTATATCATTACACACCTAAAATAAACCTACAGCTTTAAAACAACGACTGTCCACCAGTCATTCATTAGGCCAGGCGTGCTAGATATCGCTCATTTTCTTTCTTTTGTTTTAGAATATCTTGACTTTTACCAGGTTGATTTGATATGCTTTGATTAGTCAATTTTGAAAATATGTAGTTTTGCACATAGCTATGATGTGGAGGGTTGACAACCCTCCTGTAAACTTGGAAATGGCACTTAGGGTGTGTTCACACTTGGCATGTTTGGTTCAGTTAAAACGGACCCTGGTGCGGTTTGAATGAAATATGAACGCAACACGGACCAAAGACATGTAAACGAACCAAAAACGGGAAGATAAGACAGAATGCTCACGCATATAGTTTTATTCTCGTCATATTTGCGAGTTTGCCAATCACAGTTCGGTGCAGGTGTCAGAACGACGTCTTCTCGCAGCAGATCTTCGTTTGTGTGTGTGACGGAGGGATTCCTGCCGCTGTTTTGACTCCTTTACACATTTTATAAGCTCTTCACAGTTCTCAGCTGGTCAAAATACCATCATATGTAGGCTACACACATACAACGAGCGCATTTAGCCCTAAACACAGCATTGTTTTGGATGTTTGGTAAGTTCTGTCTCAAAATAGGCAATATGTCATAAAAGCCGACCAATCAGGTTGTGAACGTATCCCTATGCCTTTAGGTTTGGTGTATTTTGGTTTGTGATAAAAATGGCAATCTGAACACTAATCAGACAAAGACTAAATTTTTTTTTTTTGATCCGGACCAAATTAACCAAACAAACCGAATTACAAGTGTGAACGCACCCTAGTGTGTCTCTACTCCCTTAGTTGGTTTTCACTATTGCATTGCAAATGCGAATATGTTTTACACTGTTAAATGGGATTTAAATGTGAAGTTTTACTCTTTCAGTGAGGGTTGGATGGCTTTGTGTTTGTGTCTGTGAGGGTGTTTGTGTGCTTGTGAGCCTGTCAGTGCAGTGGCCATGCTTGTGTAAACAGCGTGAATTCCTCACTGCGCTGAGGCCCTACTTTCATCTGAGCCCAATGGCTGTTTCTCCGCCGCCCTGTGAAGCTGCTGGTAAACACAGCAGACACAGACTTGTTTCTGTGCTAAAAACACACTTCTGAGATCCAGCTGAGAGCTAGAACAGGCTTCTCACAAATGTCACCTCAGGTGAAGCCTGAAATGTATGCATTTCCCCTTACGTTTTTAAAATAAATATATGGCATTAAAGGTAGGGTAGGCATTTTTTTTCATACTCTCTTCACATCCTGATAGCAATCAATAATAGAAGTGGTTTAAATACTAAAAAATGTACATATATGTTCTGTGGAAGTCTCAGGACCAAAAAATGTTCGTCCAAATGCAATAATACGATGTTCTACTTGCCTGTCAACATATGTATTTCCATACGTCCTTGCGCAGGTATCACCTGTCATCAGCGCGCTCCGTAAGGCTATGCAGAGTTCTATACAGACAGTCACCGAGCGCCACAAACAAACAGCAGCCGCCTTATACAGTTCCTCCTGAACCAAAACAACGGGCTAATGCTGCGTTCACGCCATGTCATAACAGTAATTAAGAGATGGCAAGTAGCACAGAAAAATACAGGTTCTCTGTTGGCATCGATGGTTCCATGAAAAACCTTAAACATCTATAGAACCTTTTCATTGCACAAAAGATTCTTAAGAGTGGAAAAAGATCATTAAAAAGTTCTTAACATTAAGAAAAACAATCTTTTAAGAACTCTTCCATGAAAGGTTCTTTGGGAATCC
Source organism: Coreius guichenoti (assembly GCA_039654105.1). Lineage (NCBI taxonomy): Eukaryota > Metazoa > Chordata > Actinopteri > Cypriniformes > Gobionidae > Coreius > Coreius guichenoti. The sequence continues at coordinate 6,528,624 of CM077168.1, forward strand.
AAAATGGTTATTTAATGGTATTGCTGTGAAAAAAAACCTTTATTTTTAAGAGTTTATGGAATGGAATACATTTTCCTACATGTAATGGGAAGCATGTGGTGGCACGCAGAATGAAATAAACATCCTCCTTACGGTACACTCCGTTCCTCCACCCTGTCCCAGGTTGGTCTGTAAAGTCCCCCTTTACATCGGCCTCAAGGTTAGGCCATTGTTTATCCCATAGCTATTGACACTGGACTAAGAGTGTCTATCTATCCTCCTGGCTTCTGTTACAGTAAGACCTCTTGACATGCTTGTAAAATGTTGGCCATTTATTCTGTTGCCCTTGAATGTTCTCATTATCTATTGCCCTTATGGGACAAGGGGCAGATCCCATCCCATTAAGCAGAAGTGGACGCTGGTTGTGTTATCTCTGAATGAAAGAGCGCTCACCCTCTCATTGTGGCTTTTGTTGTGTCTGATTTTTGGTAACTTTCTGAATATATTGTAGGATTTTGTCATACTTCAGCTCTGAATGTGTGACTACAGATTTTGCTTGCATCTCTGTTGTAGTTGTCATTGCCACATCTGTCAATGTGCTTGTGCTCAGACCATGACTTTTCTGTCTAGTCTGGTTTCTGTTAGCATTTGTTAAAAATATGATTTTGACTAAAGACACACTGTGTAAAAAGCATGAAAATCTTTTGTGACCTTATCAAAATAATTTAGTGTTCTCATAGTACATTCTCTTCCAAATACAAAAAGTTTGGTAACACTTTATTTTAGTGTCCTTTTTTAGTGTTTGAATTGAGTATCGGAGTGGAGGGAATATTCATGCAGCTGAGATGATTCAGATGAGATGGGAAAGCATAAATATCTCCATTGATCCATTATGTTCCACTTCCTGGTAGTTTGGGTCAGAGTTTGGGTGACAGAGTTTCATGGCGGTTCACTAGTATTTTGGCTTGTAAGTGAACAATCCAGATCATCTCAGATGGTGCTTCGCTTATAACTTTAGTGTCGCTAAACGTACCGGGTTTACTTTATACTCACTTTTGGGTAATTCCAAATATAGCTGCATATATTTGCATTCAATTTACATTAGCACACAAATAGACAAGATACTCTGAACTAGTGCCATTTAAAACATATGTTAATCTATTAATGTATTTAAGGCTTTTATTATGTAAGACTTTTTTTTTTGCATTTTTAATGGACTTAAGATTTCTTTAGTTTTAAAATGTTCTGAATTGAAGTGTGAACAGCTGATATGTCTTTTATAGTCACACCATAAGAGCAGTTTTATTCTCAACTCAATAATCTGGTTTAAAATGTTTAAGCACTAATTTTCGCATTCTACTACATCCATATGAAAAATATGAGTTTGTATTTCCAGATTTTTATTTACATTTATTGTCATTCTACTTTAAAATAGAGCTGCACAATTAATCGTTTTAAAATTACATTAATTAAAATAAAAAAATACATAATTTTAAATAGACTGCAGCAATTAACATTTTGTCCGAACCTCTAGTAAATGACGTTGTTTTGTTTAGTTGTCTGTTCAAAACCGTGGGAGAATCATGATCTGTTTAAAAAAAACTTGAAATTTATCAAGAATCGTGCAGCTCTGCTTCAAAATTTTACAGTGTGTCATACTTGCTGTTTCTTTGTAATTAATTGTGAAATTTACTTGTAATTTTTTACTATATTTCAATGTAGGCCCTGGTAGTAACAAACAAGTCAGGACAGTAACTGTGGCCTTGTTTTTCTCCTCATATAGTGCACCCATTTAAATTTCCCTTTACCACCTACTTATTGCTCAGAATACTTGGAGATGTAGGCTGCACTTTGCTCCTGGTTGCTATGGTGCCATCGGCAGCAGGGTGGAATAAGTAATAAACATTTGTAGAGTGTTATAAATGATTCCCTGCTTAAATCCTCTTGTTCTTTGAATGGAGCCTTTCACCTTGTAAACCTTTACTGTTTGTATCAGGGCCGCCAAGACCACTTTTAGCCCACATCCCATTGCAGATAATAAAATACAATGCTCAACCCGGCTTGCATTAAAAGCACATTTCTGATTCTTGCTTTAGCAATTCAAAGTAACTAAAAAAGTGTCGTACTGTAAATATATTGAAAAAAAAAAAACAGAAATATCCTGATACTGAACATCTGTCAAAACACTAAAATGTCTACATGATCATTCAAATGAACTGTATCTGGTTCATACAATGCCCATCAATTCATAAATTGCCCATCAATGCCCATCAATTCATAAATTGATGCTGACAGTAGAACGGACCATCAACATGGTTAAATACTCCTCCTCTCCCAGGGGATCTGTCCATACGCAGAGGTATTTCATTCTGGTACCCTTCGTCCACTAAGATGAGGATAGCCTCTGCGGAGAGGGACCTCTGGTGAGTTTACAGGAATTTGTGGAATGGGTGCTGTTCCACAACGGATCCCCTTTCACCCTCGGCGAGAGTGAGGAGGAAATCCTTGTGCCAGCCGCAGTCACCACCTCAGCGACAGACCAGCCAGAGCCCACCACAGACGCAGAGCCGGAGCCCACCACAATATTAGCTCCTGTGAAGAATGCTGAGCCAAAAATCGTCAAGGAGCCCAAGCCCGATGAATTGTCTGACCAGGTGTGTAAATCGGCAACAGCGTCATTCCCTGAGGGAATACTGGTGGAGTTTGAGGGGATGAAGTGGAGCCCTACCCCCTCTACTGCAGTGAAGGAAGGTGCACTGAGTTGTTGCTGTCTATGTTCCCGCCATGCTTCCCTCTCCCACCACCTCTGCCTGTTTCGAGTCAGCCAAGAAAGCCATTCCTGAGATGTCTGCTTGTTCCACACTGACCAAGAGGTTCATTCCCTGTACCAGCTAGGAAAGCCTTTTTATAAACCCCTGCCTGCTCTGCCCAGTCATTTAACCCTGTCCGCAATCTCCTGAACCCTTCGTCTCATGCTTGGTGCATGATAAATTCATCTCATTCTAAGTGTTTGCCAGTCCAGCCCTGAAGGGTCAACCCACTAGCTCCGCCTAGAACTTCCATGCCCGTCACTCGGCCTGTCAACCAGTCAGCTCCACCGTGGCTCCTCGCCCCCTTGGCTCCACCGGGCTTCCTCGTCCCTCCGGCTTCACCTTGGTCAGTCGTCACTCTGCCATCGCCATGGACTTATGGGACTTCTTCGGTGACTCGTCCTTCCACCCCTTGGCTCCAGCGGGCTCCTCCTTCCCTCTAGCTCCGCCTTGGTCCTCAGTCGCTCTGCCTCAGTCCTCCGGCACCCTGGCTCTACCTTGGTCACTTGTTGCTGCGTCTCTGCCCTGCTCTCCTGGACCTTCTGTGTCACCCAATCCCCTCAGTTCTTTGTCTCTGTCTAGGTCCAAACACCAACAGCTCTATCTCCGTTGTCCACCTGGTTCCTGCTGCCAAGCCTCCACCATGGCTCCTCCCTCCCACAACTCCACCGTGGGCCTGCGTCCTAGCCCTCCTGCTGGGGTTTCCACCCTGGCTCCTCCCACAACTCCACCATGGGCTTGCATCCTGGCCCTCCTGCTGGGGTTTCTGCCCTGGCTCCTCCCACCTTCATCTCCACCCTGGCTCCTCCCTCCCTCGACTCCGCTGTGGGCTTGCGTCCTGGCCCTCCCGCCCTGGCTCTTGCCGTTGTCTTCTCCGCCCGGGTTCCTGTCCTGTGTTCCTGCACCACATCCTCTGCCATAGCCCCTCCCGTCCCTCACGCCATCCTCTGTTGGAATTTTTGTAAAGTTAATGAAGCGCGAAAATGTGCCTCCTTGATGGGTGGGATATGTCATGGGTGATCTGTGTTCTGTGTATGTTTGTGTGGGTTTTTATGAGATTAGTTCAGTTTCCTGTGTTTCAATTAGTTACTATGTTTTCTCATTGTTTGATTATCATTTGCACCTGTTGTTTGTTTCGTTAATTAGTTTGGTTTGTATTTATGCTCCGTATTTCTTTCAGTTGATTGTCAGTTCTCGTTGTGTGTATAGCGGTTGTTCTGTTTCTAGTGTTCTGAGTTTTTTGAGTTGTGTTAAATAAATATTCACACTTCTGCGAATAGATCCATTTTCTTACCTTTATTGCAACCGTTTGCTGACAAAAACAGTTCTTTGTTGTAATATTTCACAATATTACTATTAATGTATTTTTGATTTAAATAAAGGCAGTCTTTGGTGAGAATAAGAGACTTCTTAAAAAAAATAAAAAAATAAAATGTATGTTTCCAAACTTTTGACAGGTACTGTAAATATATTGAAAAAAACAGAAATATCCTGATACTGACACTAAAATCTCACTAAACACTAAACACTAAAATGTCTACAAGTCATTCAAATGAACAGTATCTGGTTCATACAATGCCCATCAATTCATAAATAATACCAAGATTTGGTCTGAATATTTTTTAGGTAACATGACTGCATATTGAGCAATGTCATCGTGAGCTAATTAATATTCATGAGCTCAGTCTTTCTAAACAGTGACGTCACTTACTCCTTTGTAATCTGTTTCCCACCTCTGTTTTGCCTGTGATTTGACAGTCTTTTTTGGCAGTTCACATTTCTGCTTGACAAGCCTCTGAGCTACTTCACAAAACCTGTTTAGCTAGTTAAATAAAGCAAGAGGATCAAGCCAAAAAGCTAACAAGAGGAAAAACATGAGGGGCTAACGGGGAGCTGGCGGGCCAACAGCCAAATACACTGGCACTCTAGCGTATCCAGGGCTAATCAGAACAAGTGCCAGGAATCTGCAATAATGAATGAAAAGTGTGAATGAGAGTTCGGAATTACTTGCATAATGTGTTTTTCCTTCCTTTACTTTTGTCCTTTTCATGCACAGTAGGCTCAAATATTTTCAGCTTTATGGTTCGAGAGCATGCATTTCAGTCAATCTTCCACATGTGGCCAGACTTCTGTGTTATTAGGATTAGCACCATAGGCCATGGTTTTATTTAGGGATGCATGATTTGGTCACACTTTAGATTAGGGTCCAGTTCTCACTATTAACTAACCATTAACTATAACTTTTGCCTCAATAAACTCCTTATTAAAATTTATTATTACTGCTTATTAAAAGTTAGTAAGGTAGTTACTAAGTTTAGGTATTTGGTAGGATTCAGGGATGTAGAATATGGTCATGCAGTATAAGACATTAATATGTGCCAATAAACAGCCAATATCCTAGTAATATGCATGCTAATAAACAACTAGTTAATAGTTAATAGTGAATGTTTGCAGGACTGCACAATTTTGCCAAACATTTTGTGATTTATATATCAAAATGACTAATTATAATAATAATAATAATAATAATAAAATATTGGTCACTCTATAGTAGGTGTCTTCAACTACTATGTACATACATAGAAAAATAAGTACAATGTACTTATTGTGTTCATGTTGTATTGCAAAACACTTGTGCTGCTATTGAGGTGGGATATGGGTAAAGTTAGGGACAGGTTTGATAGTATGGTTATGTTTATGGGTGGGTTAAGGTGTAAGGGAAGGGTCAACAGTGTAAATAGATGGAATTACAGAAATTATTTACAGCTGTAATTACATGCAGGTATTTTTTTAAAAATATAAGTATGATGTAAAACATGCACATACACAATAAGTGCGTTGTATCAAACCATTAATTTAAATGTTAGTAAATGGTAGTTAAAGACAGTTAATATAAACTGGGAAAAAACAGTACTGTAAAATTACAATACATATTGCATTTAATTTATTCATTTTCAAACTTTAAACCATCAAGCTTTTATTTTAGAGGAAATAAAGCTTCTCTTTTGTTGACAACAGTCGGTTTATAAGCACTTGTCATTACAAGTTTGGAAAGTTGATTAGCTGACAGGACAGGAAAGTTTTTTTGTTTCTTACAAAAACGCATGGCTTGGCTTCAGAAGGCCTTTATTAACCCCCTGGAGTTGTATGGATTACTTTTATGATGATGGATGCACTTTTTTGGGCTTCAAAATCTAAGGTACCATTCACTGCCATTATGAAGCTTGGATTAGCCATGATATTTTTAACTCTGATTGTGTTTGGCTGAAAGAAGAACGTCATACACCTAGAAAGGCTTGAGGCTGAGGAAATTATAGGATAATTTAAATTTTTGGGTGAACTAACCCTTTAAATTAATTACAGGGATAGTTCACAGGAAAAATTGAATGAAAAAATAGCAGCTCGAAGATTTTGCGTTACATGGAAAAAGCAAATCTTCTGGGTTTAGATCAGAACAACACAAGGAATGACGGAATTTTCTTCTTGCCCTTTAATTCAGTGTAAGTGTCAGTGTAAGTGTTTTGGCATCAGATCTAGTCTGAACAAGAAAGGAGCTTGAAAGTGAGAAATTGTTTTGTAGAAGCAATGAAATCATAATGTTTACCAAGTTAATGATATTGCTCTTTGTTTTTCTTTTCCCTAGTGAAAGAAAAACTGTGTTTTGGGACATGAACGGCAGCCACTGTGTCCTGTTTGTGTGGAAAGAAACTGTGCAGCAAAATAGGAATTTTCTCTCTTAAAATGAGTGGAAACACTTAGAAACAGTCCAGGTACTGATTCTGCAGCCGCAGTCTTAGTGCACAGCGCATATTTTCTGTCTATGTGGTTGGCAATCTGTTTACTGGAAGGGTTCTGTGCACACGGCACATGTTCCTGCATGTGCAGACCAGCCTAAGAAGACAAAAATTGAAAAGGTTATGTAGGGAAAGAGCAGGATTTGGGTACTGTCCTGTCTTAAAAGTGATTAATGTGCTTTTTTGCATACTGATGTTAATTGGCACCAGACTCAATTACACTATATGGCTAAAAGCAAGTTATTATTCAGAGCTGTGAGGATTCAGAAGCAAATTCCAAGCATACAGTGTGCCCTTTTTGTATTGATCTGCATGTTGGTCCTTCTTAAGCAACATGCCATGACAGTTGTTTGAAATATCACTAAACTTTCAAATTAATTGTATTGCAATGGACATGGTACCATGCAGAATGATGGAAGCTCCAGAAATGAAATAATCCTATATCAAATAGAATGATAGGCAAATTGATGTATATGTTGAAGTACCATAGTAATGCATCTGATATACCATATTTTTGGGACATACTGTGAATTATAAAAGGGAAAAATCAAGTCCAGACAATGATATTTGGAAAAAGTAATGGTGGTTATGCAAGAACTGTGATGTTTTTGGTCTCGAGAGCTTTAAAATCCACTTTCCTAGGCTTGTTTGAGTTAGTTTAAAGAGGTGAGACGGGGACCAACAGACACTCTCTGTTTCTGTGTTCACGGCCTTACCGAGAATTTGCCTTTACCTGCCCCCATGTTTGCATCTGTTTCAGGCCATATAAGAGATGAATTTGTTCTCAGAATTTAAGAGGCCTCTAAACATACCTGTGCTTTTCACATTTTATTTTCTGTGGGACTGCTTAAAATCGTCTAAGCATCAGGTATTACATTGTAGATGCAGATGGAAAGAGTGTGAACATATGCAGACATCCTCAGATCTGGAAAATATGGTAGTTTTTTTCTCCTATGTGTAGAGATTTCTACAAGAAAACCATTTGTTGATTGTCATCCCCCAAAGAGTGTAAACAGTGTGACTCCATGGCATTCTACATTGCTTTGTTGGAGCGGTCTAACGTGTCAGCCTTGTTCAGCCAGTGGTGTGATTTAGGGGTGTGGCTACCAATGGGAGATGGAGGGAATTGTAAGTGTTTGGGAAGCCTGTTTGTAATCCATTATGTTTTGAATTTCTGTTTGGTGCAACTGGTGGACACAACTGTTGTGTACCTTTATACCAATCATTTAGATGATGAAATATTGAAAAAAGGTCTTTCAAAAAAGTGAACGAAAGGCTTTGGACCCCATGGGGGTTTGTGAGAGAACTGCATGGGGTTCGTAAGTTGATGCAAAGCTACTAATTAATTAAATCCTAAAATGTTTAACAAAGTAAATATGAATAGTGTTTATAAATCTGTTGTCAACTAAACAGTCTGTCTAAATCAAAATAGATCATTCTTATCTTTTAATGGAAAATTATTTGCGCACGTCATTATTTTTTAAATTCATGTGCCCTCGCAATCTTCAATCAAAATAACTTCCCCTCTCTCTTGCAGCGACATCTCTTCTCTTCTCTGATAACATGCTTACTGACACGTTGGCAGGACAACTTGTCATTCACATGAGATTGACCAATAGCAAACCACAACCATTCAACCATCCAATCAATTCCCCATGAACAAAATCAAGTCCCGCCCTACATTTTGTCACAGTTCTGTTTAGGTAGTTTAATTTTCATGGACTTTTATTTGTGTTTTTACTTGTTTTGGAAATATCTGCACCTTCTTCATCTTCTTCCTGCCAAGGTGTAACAGACACCCGACCTACTAAAATGGATTATGCAGCAAAATTTGCTGCTGTCGCCTGGAACTGCCTTGGGTTATTGGACTATACAGTGGAGTTTAGCCGTCTCGCCATCAACTCTCTGTTTGTCAACGAGACCCTCAAATCCCTGTTCTGGATCGGGGAAAACTATCATCATCCCGTAGCCCTCCCAGACACCCATGGACTTGACTGGAGGGAGGCCATCATCTGGTGTCTGGAGAGTGTCTACCCCCGATCCAGACTACAGCCAGACCCAGAGCCCAGCCCACCACCACCCTTGACCACGGAGAACTTCTGCCCACCGCGAGAATAGAGACTGTGACGACAGCGCCAACCATCGCCCCGGAGCCGACGCCTCAAAGTAAGTCTGGGTGTGAGCCGGCAACCACCTTGACAGAGGGAATCCAGGTGAAACTGGACATGGAGGACTGGCTAATAGACATGTATTCTGAGTTCATCAGTTTCATCATTGTCTGAGTCTTCTTTGCTGCTGAGTCTTATTTGCCGCTTTCCTCTCTCACCATCACTGCAGAGCTCAGCCAGTCCTCCAGTCCCGCCTCAGCTATATGCCTGCATCCCTTCGCCTTCCCCTGTAACACCTTGCACCTTGCCTCAGGTCTTGCACTCTCCCATCCTCGGCTCCACCAGAGACCCTCAGCCTTGTGGCTTCACCAAGTCCCTCATCCCTCCGGCTCCACCTCGGTCAGCCGTCACCCTATCTGTGCCACAGACTTACGAGCCATCCGCGGCGCTGTGTCTCTCCACCCCTTCGGCTCCAGCGGGCTCTGCCCCCCCCACCGGATCCACCTTTGACCTTGAGCGCTTGTTGCGCACCCTCTCTTTGGTCTCTGGAGTCAGCGGTGCCACTCAAGCCCATCAGCTCTCCGTCTGCACCCTGGGATCCTCTAACATCGTCTCCATCTCCGTCAGTCATCACCTGGATGTCGGCGGTCACCTTTACACCGTGACTCCTCCTGCCATCGACTCCGCCAAGGGCTGTCGTCCCAACTGCGCTCTGGGTCTTATCCGATGTCTCATCCTCCATGTCAACTACCTTCTTCTACTCTGTGTTTATTCTTGGATTAATAACCTTCGTTTTGGAAATATCTGTACCTTCTTTATCTTCTTCCTGTGAAGGTGTAACACATTTTTTCTTGTTTGAGAAGCCGTTTTACTAAAAGTCACAATAGGGTAGAAAAGAGAGGGGTTCTATATAGAACACTAGGATTTTTTAACCCTTTATGCCAAAAAGGAGAAATGTCTTATATGATTGCATAATACTTTCATGTTTAACTGGTTATTTCAATTTTTAAGCTGTTCGAATCAAAACTTCCATTAAATCGAATCAAAATAAAAAGAAATAATAAAACAAAATTAACTAATTAATACTAAATTATGGAAAGGCCTGACAGAACCCTTTATGGTTCTATTTAGAACCTTTTTTTCCAGGAGTGTGGAAAAAGTTCCATAGTTAGTTATTTTTGCATGGACGCTTCAATTGCAGTGCAATATATAACAAAATATAATTTCTTAACCAAATTGTGCATCCCAATGCTACAAACCCGATTCCAAAAAAGTTGGGACACTGTACAAATTGTGAATAAAAACAGAATGCAATGATGTGGAAGTTTCAAATTTCAATATTTTATTCAGAATACAGCATAGATGACATATCAAATGTTTAAACTGAGAAAATGTATAATTTTAAGGGAAAAATAAGTTGATTTTAAATTTCATGGCATCAACACATCTCAAAAAAGTTGGGACAAGGCCATGTTTACCACTGTGTGGCATCCCCTCTTCTTTTTATAACAGTCTGCAAACGTCTGGGGACTGAGGAGACAAGTTGCTCAAGTTTAGGAATAGGAATGTTGTCCCATTCTTGTCTAATACAGGCTTCTAGTTGCTCAACTGTCTTAGGTCTTCTTTGTCGCATCTGCCTCTTTATGATGCGCCAAATGTTTTCTATGGGTGAAAGATCTGGACTGCAGGCTGGCCATTTCAGTACCCGGATCCTTCTTCTATGCAGCCATGATGTTGTAATTGATGCAGTATGTGGTCTGGCATTGTCATGTTGGAAAATGCAAGGTCTTCCCTGAAAGAGACGACGTCTGGATAGGAGCATATGTTGTTCTAGAACTTGGATATACCTTTCAGCATTGATGGTGCCTTTCCAGATGTGTAAGCTGCCCATGCCACACGCACTCATGCAACCCCATACCATCAGAGATGCAGGCTTCTGAACTGAGCGCTGATAACAACTTGGGTTGTCCTTGTCCTCTTTAGTCCGGATGACATGGCGTCCCAGTTTTCCAAAAAGAACTTCAAATTTTGATTCGTCTGACCACAGAACAGTTTTCCACTTTGCCACAGTCCATTTTAAATGAGCCTTAGCCCAGAGAAAACGCCTGCGCTTCTGGATCATGTTTAGATATGGCTTCTTTTTTGTCCTATAGTTTTAGCCGGCAACGGCGAATGGCACGGTGGATTGTGTTCACCGACAATGTTTTCTGGAAGTATTCCTGAGCCCATGTTGTGATTTCCATTACAGTAGCATTCCTGTATGTGATGCAGTGCCGTCTAAGGGCCCGAAGATCATGGGCATCCAGTATGGTTTTCCGGCCTTGACCCTTATGCACAGAGATTGTTCCAAATTATATGAATCTTTGGATGATATTATGCACTGTAGATGATGATAACTTCAAACTCTTTGCAATTTTTCTCTGAGAAACTCCTTTCTGATATTGCTCCACTATTTTTCGCCGCAGCATTGGGGGAATTGGTGATCCTCTGCCCATCTTGACTTCTGAGAGACACTGCCACTTTGAGAGGCTCTTTTTTACCAAATCATGTTGCCAGTTGACCTAATAAGTTTCAAATTGGTCCTCCAGCTGTTCCTTATATGTACATTTAACTTTTCCGGCCTCTTATTGCTACCTGTCCCAACTTTTTTGGAATGTGTAGCTCTCATGAAATCCAAAATGAGCCAATATTTGGCATGACATTTCAAAATGTCTCACTTTCAACATTTGATATGTTATCTATATTCTATTGTGAATAAAATATAAGTTTATGAGATTTGTAAATTATTGCATTCCTTTTTTTATTCACAATTTGTACAGTGTCCCAACTTTTTTGGAATCGGGTTTGTATAATATAGATATTCGAAGGGGTTCAGGCTGACAAAAAATTTGGAAATCCCTGACATATAACATTAAGAAAGCTCCACCTACTGATCAGATTGTATTCGTATCCTTCACAGCCTCATTTTCATTCACATTTAATATGGCGTCAGGCAGCCCCCCTTACTAAGGTTCATGACTGGTACATTTTCTCCATTCACCCGCCATTGACAGGTGTGACCATTAATGATCCTGCTTTGATCCTTTGAGACCACACAACTGTGAGAGATGATCTGCACTGAAACATTAGAATCTCAAGGTACAGAATTGAGGATTTGAGGAGCTTGGCTGTGGACAGATGGGCAACTTTTTTTATTTTAATTTACTTATTTATATTTTTATGTGCTTGATATGGCCTAACTAATGGGAACAGTATAAAATCACATTTTTGAACTTCTCAAATTCCTCGTACCTTTGTAGCAGCCTTGTTTTCAAAGTAGTACTGATCAGAGTCCTGAACAAGGATTGAAGGCATTGTGTTCTTGTTCTGTTAAAATAACCCACTACAATCACAGGAGTGGTGACTAAGGCCTCTGGCATGCCAAAAATGGTATTTATCACTTACTATTAGTGTAAAATAAGCAGTCTTTTTCCATGTTGATGGCCAGGCAGTCGATGGCCAGGCTGTTGAGGGTTCAGAAAGACACTGTATACCTGGAACTGGACTGACAGATGTAGATGACTTTTATGGTCATGGAAAAGTACTGAAATAAATGTTGTGCTGATTGTCAAGCCCTGCCTGGCGATAATCCACTTGAAATGAGATATTGGAAATTCACTGCATATATCAGTTGCCACAAAGAAATCTGTGCAAGGCTATTTTGACTTGCTGTGTTTTACTGAGACATAGGGGCCGCTTACACGACACCGTTTTCAACTAAAAACAGAAAACTTTTTATGCGTTTTGGTCGTTCATTTACACGACAACTGCGTTTTGGGGGCCTAAAAATGCAAACCTTTGCAAAGTGCAAGTTTTTGAAAACAATACCGTTATAGTTTCTGTGTAAACTACAAAAATGTGAATTTGTGAAAGCGGTGACGTCATGCGCATGCATATTACAGTTTATAGGCATTTAGTGTTTCTTTACAAAATGACATCGCCATCTACTGGCCTGGCAGCAGAATACAGCGTTTTTAGTTGTTTTTCACCTATCTGTGTGAACAGGGATCATTTTGACAGCTTTCTTGTCTGTATGCGAAAAAACTTTCCGTTTTTAGTACATTGTTGTTGTGTAAACATACCCATAATTAATAGATTTCACTTCTGATTCCCTCTAGAATCAGTATATGATCTTCTCCCGAAAGAGCTGCAGCTGCCATCTTCTAGAGAGCAGAACGCAGCCGCTATGAGTCAAAAAAGTGGTGGAGAGGCAGGACCTCCTCCGTCAACAGCTCTCGCCGCAGGTAAGCTTGGCTTTTGTCTTTTTAAGCCATATTTTCTTTCACGCTCACTTGAGTCAGATGCTGAAGACTGGAACTAAGGCCTACATCAAGATGCATATTCAACTGTCCAGTTTTTTTCTGTGGTTGATTAATTTGGTTAATGAAAAATGGTCTCTATATGACAGGTGGTTTGAGGGGAGGGCTTGGTGACATCAGACGAAAAGGAAAGTGGTTTCAGAGGTGGAGCGAGTTTCGATAAAAGATTACAGAGAACATGCACTGATGAATTGTTCACAATAAGACCAGGAACGTGCATTAGGACGTAAATAGGGCCATTTTTTTATTTCAGTTTTAACCAAACAATATAAAGAAAACTGTTTCAATGGTAAACATTAAAACAATACTCATTATTTAATTAAAAATATACATTTCTGATTGCATTTAGCATGGATTGGGGTCTTTTACCAAAATCTAGATCATTTTGTTCCTGTTGTGAATGCTTTCAAAGAAGAAAAGACTTCAAAAATCGTTATTATATGTGAAAAAAAGATATTTCAGAGTAAACAAAAACTTTTTTGGGGCATCAGAGTAGCAAACATGCTTTGCAAATAGTAACTGAATGTCAGTCCTATTTTTCTGTAATAAATTTAATTTAGTGATTAACAATTAGAAAAATAATAATAATAAACTCAAAAAAATAAAAGCAGTCAGACTGTCTTCCCTCACTGTAAAAAAAAAACTGTCACTTAAATTAAGTACAATCAACATGGATGTTTAAGTCATTTCAACTTAAATGACTTTAAACTGACTTAAAAAATGAGTTGAATCTTGTATAACTTAATTGATAAATGAAAATTGCTTAACTTATTTTGATGAGTTATAGTAATGTAAAAACACGTTGTCATAACTTATTGATCTTTTTTTTTTTTTTTTTTTTTTTTTTTTTTTTTTTTTACAGTGTGTGAAATTCCAGTTGGCTCTCCAGCATCTTTCTAGTTTTGTGAATGAACATAATTGGCTAAGTTCCCACATTCCCAATCTAATTTGGTTTTGCACTGAAAAAATGTAAGGAAAAAAAAGAATCTGTTTAGTATAAAATTCCAATGGGAAAAATCAACACGTACGAAATTCTATATACAAAATATATTCTCAGAAATGCATGTATAATTGGCAATGAAAAAATGCTTTCTAAAGGATTTTAAATGAAAATTCCTCCTGACTTGCATTGAACACTAAGAAAAGAAACTGTCCACAAAACACTCCTCAGAACCTTTTTTTGAGTTCCTATTTGTACATTCAAAATGCAATTCACTTTAGTTTCTTTTACTCTGCCCCTTTATCAAAGTGCCCAGGTTTAGGGTGAGTTTCTGTTGCCTTTGGACATCTGTACCTAACTGCAGCCAAATGCATCCCTCTGACGAGGCAGGACATGCTGGCTGCAGCTGAAGGAAGGTGACGTATTTTCCAGCTTAAATGAATTTCATTGTGGGATTTTAGGTTTCACTGCAAATTGGACTTGCTTCTTCTGGCTATTTTCTCTTCCTGTTTAATTAATATTTTGTTTGTGTATCTTTTTATTCTTGAATCAAGAATATGTTCTTAGCAATCAAATGTGCTCATTGTATTTGCTATTTGTTTGACTTTTTGTTTGCTTGTTTTGTTTTTTTTATAGTTTTTTATGTTTTATTTCTTTGTGTTTATTTTTTCATTTTTTTTTTAAATTTGTCTACTACATTGTTTCATTTTGTTTTGTGATGGTTGTCTCTTTTTGCCATATTCATGTCCCTTCTTTACATGATCTCTTCCCTCTGTGCTAAGATATTTGGGTTCACCTGTATTGAGCCATTGTGTCGCCGCCTTGTCTCTAACCCTAGCCCTTTATTACTTTTATTATCTTTTATTCTCTTTTACACTGCCTGAGTAATGTCTAACATAATTGCAAATTACTGTTCCTTTCCTAAAGGTACAGTATGTAACTTTTGGCCCTCTAGCGGTTTTGCGGAAGAACATTGTTTTTAGTTGTGCTTTGGCTCTGCGGATGAATATCACTACTAGGCTTAAGAGATATAACCAGTTTAGATGGAAAGGATCTCAAGCTGACTAGCTGAAGACGTTACAGTAGCTATACCCATTAATAGGCATGGTACTTCCTTGAAAATAACTTCAAGCACAGAGCCACAACAACCATAATAATGAAATGACCCTTCACAATAGATAATGCTTAACAATAAACTACGTTAGAGAGCTACATATGGCAATTTATCTGTTCAATAAAATACCTTACTCACCTGTTGAGTAATAAAAACGCCATCTCCATGTCACTTTTACAACATTTCAAATCTCTTAGTTCTCGGCCTGCCATCTCCGAAAAGCCAAGTCAATGTTGATTCTTGTTTTATTACGAGCTCTGTCGCGTTCTCTTTTTGCCAGCAGACTCTCCTCTGTTCAGCGTTTGTTTAAAACGGGTGATTCCCAGAGGTTGGAGATTTAGCTGCTCCATGTCAACCTTGTGACAACGAACCTATGCCACTCCCACACCATACACACGTCAAAGTAGCCGGAGAAACTTCTCTATTTACAGATATTACGAGACACACAGGGGTGAGTGACACACGTACGCAATTTCCCACAAAAATCTTCCTGCTACGTCTAAAATATAAACACTTATAATAGGGTAAGTCAGGGTAAGATTCACTATAGTATGCCTATTATTATCCATCTTTCTTAAAAAAAAAAAAAACATTTTGAAGAAAGATTGATGACGTTTTTAAATTTAGTTAATTTTGAACAAAAAAACGTTACATAGTGTACCTTTTAAGAGTACTCGAATTCTCCATATTTCTTGAAAATATTGGGCCATAAAATCACTTTTTGCACTCCCATTTAACTGCTCTTACTGTTAACACATTTAAGCATTTTTGTCTGTGCTGATCATATAAATAATTTTGAACTATAAT
Organism: Coreius guichenoti; assembly: GCA_039654105.1. Classification (NCBI taxonomy): domain Eukaryota; kingdom Metazoa; phylum Chordata; class Actinopteri; order Cypriniformes; family Gobionidae; genus Coreius; species Coreius guichenoti. The sequence continues at coordinate 6,544,534 of CM077168.1, forward strand.
GTAAAGTTCGATATTATTATTATTATTATTATTATTATTTTATTTTTTTTATTTTTTTATTCAGCTTGCCTATATATTTTAAAGGTGTACTATGCAGAAAGTTTCAGTTACTGTTTGTAAATACAACATTCAAACTCTACCCCTACTTCTCATGGGCGGAACATCAGCAGAAGCCACGCCCTCTCTTTCCCTGACATGATAGACCAATCGAACAGACTCAAGAGAATACCAGCAGGAAGATGAGCGATGAGCTATTGAGCAATTGTTTATCATGCATAAATAGCATTTTGTGTATATGAATGAGCACTTATGCTAATGGTTTGTTGACTGGCTGTAATTTGCAAGTGAGTTTAGCCATCTTCAGTCTAGCTCGCTAATAAACATTAATTACGTGTCATCATAAAAATATAATTATAAAACCTAGTAATCTGTCGAGTTACAGATAGCAGTCAACAAGGCAATAGCTACATTTAGAAAATTGTTTTTGAATCGAGACAGGAGATCTTAGCGGTGCTTCCTGAGCTTCAGACACAGACGATAAAGTTCTGCGAGTCGTAAAGGCTAAAGCATAGCAATTCAAGAAGAAAATATGAAAATACAGGCACATGTCTCTGTAGACACAACCACCTCCACACACTTCTAGTGGACTATATGAAATGATTTAGTGGCATTATTTTAGTATGAGCCTATACTTTATTTTTTCGGAAAATCCTACATGCTGCACCTTTAACAGAACAATCTTGATGGTTGTTTATCAAAATCGATTTTTTGAGACTTTTGCAAGGCAATAACATATATATGAATTAGAATGTACATACTGACAATATGCTGAATAAGGATGACTAACTTGACCCAAATCATACATCATGATTCTGTTAAATTATCCCCCATTCAGTCTAATTGAATTTAAATGTTTATTTCTCCACTGAGATGGAGTCAGCTGCAAGATTTCTGCTACTGTACCTAAAAGTGTAATTCTGTCACTGTTGCACTGTAGGAATGTCCGTCCTCCATTGGTGAATTCAGATTACATTTTAGTTTGGCCCCTCAGGGCTCCTGTTGGCTTGTGTTACAGTTTCTATCAATAGTGAAAGCTCTGAGGACTCAGTATAACACAACACACTCAGGTTGGTCTGTTAAGTTGGCCATTTGGCGAGTAAAGAGTACAGAGTGAATCAGACTAATGAATCAGAGGGGGTCTTGTAATAAGTGTGAATTTTGAATTTGAATCTGTTACATTTTTCCAACTTAATGTTCTCGGATCCCTATCAAACTTGGTATTTCCTGTCAAACCCACTGCACGTAGAAAAATGATTTGCAGCCACTTTCAGCCATCTCAAAGAGCAAGAAGAGACAGACACTGTGTGTTTCAGTCTCATTGGACTTGTCTGTGTTGTTGCATGCCTGCCAAGAGGCTGCAACATAATGCGCAATGAAAAACTCCGCCTTTGTAGTGCTCCGCCAGAACAGGGTTTCAATTAATTTAACAATTCTGCACAAACATAGGAGCAGATGACTCAAATGTCACAGTATCAGATGTCAAACTGGCAAATCGTTTCTCCCTCCATACAACCTGCTCTCCATTGATGCTTTGGTGGAGTCTGAGATGTTCAAAGCGATGGATGGATGGATGGATGGATGGATAGATAGATAGATAGGAAAAAAAATGATGCACCAGTATTTGGTCAAGATCTTGTATTGACAATGCAAGAGTCCAGCACTCTGTAAAGTCTCCTCAAGCACATCCCAAAGACTTTCAATGAATTTAAGGTCTGGACTCAGGTGCCAATTAATGTGTGAAAATGATTCTTCATGCTACCTCCCAACCATTCCTTCACAATTTGAGCCTGATGAATCTTGACATTGTCATATAAATTAGGCATAAATAGAGAAGAAGGCATAAATAAAGCTTTTCCGTTTCATGTGTTGGGATAAATGCTCAAAGTGGATGCAAATCATTCTCTTATTTGAGGGTATTGTTGTCTGGTTGTTAAACAAAGATTATGGCCTTGTTATGGTTGCAGTTGAATTGTTGTTGTTTTTGCTATCTGAATTCATTCTGTATATATATAAGTCTTGAATTTAAACCAGCTATATAGTGTAGAAAATTTGTAGAAAACATTCTGGATGCATTCTCTACCATTATGATTTGCATACGAGCCACCATAGAATGTGAAGTCACATTTATTTATACAGTGCTTTATATGATGCAAATAGTTAATTTGAAGCTTCACATCGATAAACGGGAAAATTAACAGTGGTACTGTTGAAAAAATATATCAGTTATGAAAGTTACTAATTCAATTTTAACCATAAAGCAGTTCTACAGAAGATAATAGTGTCATTATTCAGCTCATGTCAGTTCAGTGTTGTTTCAGTTCAGTTAAATGACTGTGTCAGTATTGCAAAGTTATGAAACAAGTTAAATTATCAGCTATAAGCCGCACTACAGAAGGTGATATCATCATTATTCGGCTCAGGTCAGTTCAATGTTGATAAAATTCATTTCAATAACCATGTCAATGTTACAAAGTTAGTGTCATTATCCAGCCCTAATCAGTCTTCTGACAGTGCAGTTAAAGGTAGGGTAGACAATTTCTAAAAGGCTAGCAATAGCGAGCTAGCTTTGAAAGCATGAGATCCCACCCTTCATTCAGAGCGCCTCCAAAGCCTCGCCTCCTCCAAAACACAAGAACGCACAGGTCACGCACAGCCAGAGCAGAGTCTGCAAAGCGCCACGAGAGATGCCGTTAAATTACCTCATGTCTCAAAGCACATAACATTACAATAATAATGAATGTAAATGACTGCTGCAGATTCATTTCTGCGTTGATAGTGTTGACATAAAAATGCATTCATCTGAGTCTGATGACGTGAACCACTTGTCGGGTTGCCATCTAGTTAGTTAGTTATGGCGTAAACGCAGCATAAGCTCATTGTTTTGGTTCAGGAGGAACTGTAAAAAGTGGCTGCTGTTTGTTTGTGGCGCTCGGTGACTGACGTCTGTCTAGCTCTGCATAGCCTCATGAAACGCGCTGATGACGTGTGATATCTGTGCGAGCAGGTTTGGAAATATGTTGACAGGCAGGTAGGACATCCTATTATTGTATTCAGACCGACTTCCACAGGAGATATATTTTTAATATTTAGACCACTTCTATTTAGGGGTGGGCGATATGACCAAAATCTTATATCACGATATGAGTAATTTTATTTTCACGATAACGATATATATCACAATATAGTTGTTTTTGCTTTAAATAAGGTTTTTATGATATCAAAATCTTTGATTCTTGTCACCAATTTCAATATCACTAAAAACTAATACTAGCCTAAGTAAAAAAAAAAAACAACAAAAAAAATAATTGTGGCAAGCAGTCGAGGCAGAGGGACCATGAGAGAACGGCACGAGGCCGGTGGCGTGATTGATAATGAGCGTCAGCTGCACGCCGCACCGGTCTCGTATCTTACGGAGGAGCTCGGATGCATAAAAGGGGGAGCGATGACAGTGAAGGACAAGAGCGGACCAGGCCTGGACTTTACGCAATGTAACAAAGTTCATTGTTATGGGAAGAAGGAGGTGGGAACCGGCGAATGTTCAAATACTTTAGTAAATAAATAAACACAAACTGAACGTAAAAACGGCAGCCTCCTCACGTATGACTGCCACACACATATAATAAAACATAAACAAAACACAACGCAAAGTCCAGGCCTGGTCCTCTGTTGTCCCTCCCCCTTTTATGCATCCAAGCTCCTCCGTGAAATACGAGACCGGTGCGGCGTGCAGCTGACGCTCATTATCAATCACTGCATAGTCTTCACTGTGTAAATCAAATATAGGCCTACATTTATTCTTATTAAAGTTACAAAAGTGATTCAGTCAAGAGCATTGAGAGATTTTCTCTTTTTTGTTGTTTCATTAACATTAATGACAAACGGCAGCAGGTTTATTAGGCTGCTGTCACTTTAAGACTGAATGCACGGATCCATTATACTGTTACACATGGTTTTTTTCTCAACCGTTTACGTTCACTTAAGACATAATGACTGTGTTTATGGGGACACTTGCAAAGACGGGCATTTTGACACATAAGTATGTGTATTTAACCATTAGGCTGCAAAAAGAACTAATTTCAGTACTCACACGCTGTATGAGCAGTGGCTTTATGCACAGCGCATGCATATAGCGAAATGAGCAGCTTATTGCGTTTTATCGGTTTAAAATCACTTTTTAAACTGCAATGCTTAAAAACACATGCAAATGATAACCATTCGTGACCACGTTGCACAGCAACGTCACATGAGCGTAACCGCTCTAGAAGTCTAAAATCTCTATCGGTTGACAAATTTCTACCGGTTAATCGTGTCTACTGGTATATCACCCACCTCTACTTCTATAATTATTTACTATCAGGATGTGAAGAGAGTTTCAACAAGTATAACAATAAGTGTTTATGAAAAACATTGCCTGTTTATGAAAAATATTAATTGTCTTTTAATTTGATGATTGCCGTCTTAAAACATGCCCATCTTTGCTGTATTATAATTCATTCTGTTTTTCACCTGAACAAAATGTACAAAACTACTGTATGTCTATGAAAAATCATATTGTTTTTGTTTTGTGCATATTTGACTGTCATGTGTTTGACTGTGACATTTGTTTAGAAGATTTTAATTTTGTAATTAATTTTTTGAATTCAATTTTGTTTATTTTGTCTTAATTTTATGCAATGTTGTTTACCGTTTCCATTTGAATATTAAAGGAACATTGTTAAATATTTTATTTATTAACAATCCTTTCTCCTTAGAATTAAGGAACTTGTGAAACAGCGTCAGTATAATGCTGCTTGTTGCAACAGGGCATTATTCCCACATATTTGAGCATTTGGAATGGGAAGACTGGACTGTGGGTGGAGTAGAATGTGGCTCGATTAGCCTAGACTAGTCTTTCAAATGTAAACAACACTGTCATCAGAATAATTATGTTTTTATGTAATATTCTTCCACAGCCATTGTGGTTAGAAACTGTTTCTGAACCTTTTAAGAGTTATAAACAGCCCACAAATAATTTTTCATCCAAATTGTGAGCTGATCTTCTGTTCTGGTTCATAGATAGGATTACAATGCAGAATTCATTTCATAAGCTTGTAAAGAGCCCACTCTGAGCAACATTCAGAAATTGTGTTTGTTTTGTAAGGAGGGACGTCAAACTCACCCCATTGTTATTATCATTCACTGGACTCAGTGTCTCATTCAAATTATGTCATTCATGCCATATAGGTTCATAGGCTTGTATTCAAACAGAGACTATTATTAAGGAGCCAAGCACCTTAGGTTGGTATGTTACTTTTCTTCTTATTCATCTAGGTCAGTACTTAGAACTGCTTAGAGGAAAGTTTCAAACAATTTTCCAGAAAAAGTTGTTTATCACCATGTTCTAAAAGTATTTGAGAAGTTTGGGGACAGCGCCACCTACTTAAAAAAAGTGGTTTTACTTGGTTGCCTTATCAGTTTTATTGTAAAATCTGCTGCATCAGGACAACACTTGGTAAGCATCATCGACACTATGTTGTGAGGAGGATCTCTGAGATGTTTTGGGACGGTGCCACCTAGTGATTGCTCTTTTCTACTCCTATAAATCCTAAAATTCCAATCCAGTCCTACTTAAAATCAATGACATTCAGAGCACGCTAGACAAAAAAAAAAAAACGTATTCTATTATAGTAGCAGAAACAGCATTACTATGCTTGTGTGATGTCCTCATCTTGGCATGTCTCCTTTAGGCAGCTTTGGTGGTTGAAGATCTGGGCTGTGTCCGAAATGCCCCCTATACTCTTAAATAGGGCACTATTTGAGGGGACAGCCATTTGTAGTGGTGGCCGAAACCATAGTGGACGTTATCGAGTGCACTCATTCAATCCCACAATGCACCGCAATAACGAATGTACAACCGATGTACGCTCAACGGCTAGAGAATACCTATAATTCACTGTGAGAACCGAATTCCTGCGTCTCGCCAGAAGATGCTGAATCATCTATCCATCCGTCCATCCATTCCTTTTTCAAAGCGCTGGTCCAATGTGGGTACAGTGTAATATCATACAGGTATAAATTCTTTTTTAATTGATTATTAAATTCATTAATTAAGGTTTATACATAGTTTCCATGACAGAGTTCAAGATAATTATTTAACAGCAAGCACAAACTATGCAAAAGCGGCAGCCCTTCCGGCGCACTCAGTGTCCAAATTCACTCACTCGTTTTCATTCACTCTCTCAAGTGGACTATATTATTGGACTAATGTAGGGAATAGTGAATGAGGGTATAGGGGGCGATTTCGGACACAGCCATAGATTGCTGAAGATTTGAACCATACATGATGCAACTCATCCCAGTTTTGCAGTATACATCAGATCATTTTGGTGCCTGACCTCAAAGCACTTTGTTTAATTCATGCAGTACAGCAGATAAATATTGTAAATGATAAATGTAAAGAAATACTGTCACTGTATAAGGTCACTGTAAAAGGGTTAGTTCACCCAAATATGAAAATTATGTCATTAATTACTCACCCTCATGTTGTTCCAAACCCGTAAGACTTTTGTTCATCCTTGGAACACAAATGAATCTCTCATCATTTTTGCCTATCCATTGAAAGTCCACTCATTTCTGCACACAAAAGTACAAAAAGACATCGTAAAAGTAATCCGTACGAGTTGAGCGGTTTAATCAAAGTTTTGTGAAGAAACACGCTTTATATGATGAACAGATTCAATTTGGGCTTTTATTCAAATACATAGAGCTCAAACAGAAGCTCAAACATGCTTGATGTGAATAAAAGTCTAAATTAAATCTGTTAATGATATATTGTGCGGCCGTGTCTCTTCAGAAGACTTTGATTAAACCTCTTGATTAATATGAATTACTTAAACAGTGGCCGATATTTTAACGATCTGAGCATATGGTCTGAAGCGCATGGCGCAGGTGCGCTTCGGGCGTGTCCGAATCCACTTTTGCTAGTTTAACGACGGAAAAAATTGTCTGTGCACCAGGCGCATGGTCCAAAATGGTTGTACCTAGTCTCTTAATGAGTCATGGGTGTGTTTTAGGCGTAACGTGCATTAAACCAATCAGAGTCTCATCACCCATTCCCTTTAAAAGCCAGTTGCGCTTGCACCATGGCGGATTCGCTATTTACATGACGGAATTTGCGAGCGGAAAGACTGAACGCTTTTCCAGAAAGGAATCCTTTTATTTTTAATATTTAAAATTGTTTGTGTGCTGCTGCGCATCGCTGTGTGTGTAATAAGCAGAGTGTACGCGCGTTGTGTACCCACCTATAGGTGCATATTACTAACGTACCCTTTAAATAACACAAAAAATACTGCGCTATTGACTTTAGACCAGGTTTTTGTTGGTCAATGGCGCAGTCGTTTTCATTTGCCTCAAAATAGCAATGCACCAACAACGCGCCTGAACACAACTGGTTTTCAGACCAGCACGCCCATGGGTGAACAGATGGGCGCGAGTGCATTTGCTATTTAAACAACATGGCGCTGGACGTGAAAATGATAACTGCGTCAGGCTAAAACTAGCAAAAAACACTTGCTTCGCGCCTGGTGTCACATTGCACCGGGTGTATGATAGGGTCCAATGTCTTAATTAACTTTTTGAAAATTTTGGTAGAATGGACTTTCAATGGAGAGACAAAAATGATGAGAGAATATTAAAAAATGTGTTCTGAAGATATAAGTCATGCAGGTTTGTAATGACATGAGGGTAAAAGATGATAGAATTTTCATTTTTTGGGTTAACTGTCCCTTTAATGAATGATTTTTCAATCTCTTTTTCTCCCCGAATATGCATGTTTATTTATGCAAAACATAAATATCAAAAATGTCTTATAAATTATGCCACAGGCAGGCTTTATACTGTTTTTGTAGCAAATGCTTAACCTCATCCTGTGTTCAAATGAGGTGTCGAAGGTGATTTTCAAGGCAAATGAATACATTAGTTGCACCAAAAACAAACCAATAAAATTGAACAAAGCCTCTTCATTTTACTATATTTTAATGGTCAGCTTTTATTACTCATTGGTTGTCTCATTTTCATTCCAGGAATTTCTCTCTGAAGCAGGGAGTGTCTGCATACAAAATGCTCTGCAGTTCTCTGCTTCATAGGTCAGACACTGGTTTATCTTGTTTCTGTGGCTATGCTCACTCCCATCAAAATTTGTGCAAATTTGTATAAGAATTTGCTTGCATCATTTGGATGAGAGATATAGACCCCCATATAGACTGGAATAAATATTAAAACAAATGCCAATTTTTTTTGAGGGTCATACAGTATGCAAGAGCTCATTTACTGTAGATTTCCAATGTATGCTTAAATAAAACCCAAGACATACGAGGATATTATGGCTAGCGGGCTGTGCGTAATGTCTTGGAGAGTGATGTCATGGCCTGCTCTGCAGTAACTCTACATGAAATGCTTGTTTTTCTTTTTTCACAGATGTTATTCAGCATGATCATTTTGCTCCCGTTGTCCATTTATTTATTTCCACAGCATTTCAACTGCTTTTTGACATTTGCCCGAATGATAGATAACGCTCTGTAAAAGATTAAAAAAACAGGAACAGTTGTAACGAAAAGAAATGTCTTGACTTGACTGGGACTGTTGGCTCATGTTGATACCGATGCCTTTATTCACTGTTTAATTGTACACACTACAGATGCCTCGTCCGCCTCTTCTGCTATGAGCACGGGAAGTCCTCGCAGTGCTTTTCCCACCTCTTCCACCTCAGCTTCAGAACGGATCGCCGTGCATGACAGCAGCACGCCAGGAGATGCTAGCAGTCGAAGGAAAGGCGAGGCGCTGGCTGCGGAAAACAAGCAAAAAGGTGGCCAGCAGACCCAGCAGCAACACCAGATGACACCCTCCAAACGGCCTGTCCTCAACATCTCGCCTCCACCCGAGGACCTGTTCGATGACAGCAACATGTCCTGCCAGGATGAGCTGCTTCTGGACTCAGAGCAGAGTAACAGCATCTGGATGGAAAACTCTGTCTCCAACTTCAGCATTGTGAGCTCCAGCTCCTACAATGACAACACTGAAGTGCCCCGCAAGGCCCGTAAGTGTACCCCACGACAGAAGCCGGGATCAAAGCCGATCCCTGCTGAAGAGGCCAGCATGGATGTCTTTGATGCAGATAGTGCCAAAGGTCCACACTTTGTGCTCTCACAACTTGGCCCAGACAGCAAGACCTGTTCCAAAGCAAGGTGAACCATTTAGTACCATGGTACATTTTGGTGCCTGTTAGTTGGAGATGGGTGTGAAGGACCCAAAATATTTAATCTAATTAAAGGAATAGATCACACAAAAATAAAAAATCTGCCATCATTTACTCACCCTCATGTCGGTATAAACCCAAGTTATCGGAAAGCCAAAAATATGTTCTAAGAAAGTTTGGCTAAATTTCCCATTAAGTTATGAAAACGTTATTTTTTGAATGTTCTCTGAAAGTTTTTTTTACTTAAAAAAAAAAAAATTGTTTATGTGAATTTTTGAGGCAACATTAATCTGAACCATCTGAAACTAATAAGCAGTTTTGGGTGAAAAGCATTACTAAAGCCGCGTTTCCACCGAAATTACCCGGAACAATTTGTTCCATACATTTTTTTTCCCATTAACTTTTTTTCCCCCCAGACTGTCTGCGTTTCCATCATGGTCTAAAGTACCGTGAAGATTAGGCAAATTAGTCCGGTGACGTAGGACTGCGCACGACTTTCCAGTTCCCGCTGGATTTCGTCCTCCGCATATAAGCTTAATAAAGCCTGAACCTCATCGTCAGTCCATCGCTCATATTTTTTAAACTCCATTGTTAGCCATGTTTCCACCGCAGGAACTTTCCCCAGGAACTAGGGACTTTAGGGTGGTACTCGCTGTGTTTCGACCGCAGGGACCAGGATCTAAATGAAGTTCTGGGTAAAAATTTCCCCCTCGGAAAGGCCCAGACCGGTAGTACTTTTTCAAAGTTCAGGAACTTTCGGGGGTGGGCGCTGAAAATGCTGATTGGTTGAGTTCACACAACATTTTGATTGGTTGACTCCATGCAGCATTTTATTTCAACCACCATTTTTAAAAGTCTGAAAAAAGGAAAAAAGTTCCTGGGACAAATTGTTCCGGGTAATTTCGGTGGAAACGGGGCTGTTGATTTGAATAGCAAACAACTCTTACTGCACGCACCGCAACAGACTTTAAAAAATGGTGGTTGAAATAAAATGCTGCGTGAACTCAACCAATCAGCAAGGTCAGCGCAGAAGTCCCACCCCCGAAAGTTCCTGAACTTTGAAAAAGTACTACCTCGTGAGTAGGGTATTTCTGAGGGGAAAATTTTTACCCGGAACTTGTTTTTTTGCTGTTGTCAGCTGTAAGGACCTTTGAAATAACTGAAATCATTTGGCGCAGTGATATGGAACTGTAATGCAGTCAAGACCTGGCTGGAACTACTTTAGCCGTGCGTTTCACTGAAAATAATTGCACACCTTAGAGTGTTCATCAACCAATCAGCATTCAACAGCCCCGTAGTATAAGTATAAATAATGTTTTTGTGCTAGCGTTTTGAGAATGTTATTAAAGACAGCATAACTTTGAATGAACATTTTAAAAACGTTACTGAAAGAATGTTTGTTCATAACTTTGCTACCGTTCCCAGTAAGTTATGAATACTTGATTTCTGAATGCTCTCTGATTGTTCATCTTTTCTTTCTTTGGTTATGTGAATGTTAGAGACAACATTAAGGAATGCTCCAGTTTATAATTTTGCAAACATTATGGGAATCTTACTTTTCAATGTTCTCTGAACCATCTGACACTAATAAGTAGTAACATTTAAAAAAACTTTAGATAAACATCCAACTAAAATGGAATGACATGAGAGTGAGTAAATGTTGACAGAATTGTCATTTTTGGGTGAATGAAAGGGTCAAAAAACCCAATTAGTTTTCATCTGATGTTCACCAGCGATCCTTGTTTTATAGCTCTGATGGACCACAAGCATCTGCTCTCAAAGGTGGGATACTGTCTTGTCAGTATCCTCAGAAAAGTGAAGGGAAAGAACTGAAGATTGTGGTGCAGCCTGAAACTCAGCATAGAGCGCGTTACTTGACCGAAGGCAGCCGTGGGTCTGTGAAAGACCGAACACAGCAGGGTTTCCCTACTATCAAGGTGGGTAACACAGACTTGTAGTAACCTACAGTAGTTGTCTCTACTACTGTAGGTAGTAGAGACAAGTTGCAACACTTTTTCATCCTACAAAAGATATCATAACAATTGTTTTTCTGTTTTGAATCCTGAAACTGTAAGGACATCAATCAAACCTTCCTAATGCGTAAATAGTTTATTTTGTTAACTAGATTTCTTGACCACACATTAAGCACAACATTTTTTCATTTATGTTGCTCTGGTTTATTTGGCAGACCTTGGACTTATACTGACACCTGTAGATGTAGCTTCATACAAATACTAAAGTTTTCAGTTACTGATACCATTGTGGAATAAATTAATGATTAAATTGTTCCAAAAGCAAGAGGGTCCAAAATAATATAAAGTTTACAGAGATAAAGCAAGTACACAAATTGAATTGAACAATCCTTATATATTATGAATTAAGAACTTTAAATGAGTAAAAAAACTAGAGCTTAATAAAACATTTTGTATAAATCTTAATGGAACAAGGGAATGGACCATTTAGTTTATGTGATTGGTATTCATAAATTAAAAAAAAAAATTGAAAATGTTTAAGTTTAAGATTTATACAAAATGTTTTATTAAGCTCTAGGTTTTATTTCATTTAAAAATCTTAATTCATAATATGTAAGGATTATTCAATTAAATTCGATGGAATTTTACTATTAATTGAAATGCGTAAATCTTGAAAAAAGGCTTAATTTTTTTTTTGAGTGTAGTATTCAAAGAGTCATGTGATCTCAAAATGTCTGCCCTCATAAGGAGACCCGCTCCATACGTTTTTATTAGGCTTAGATATGACTGAGTAGTGTTATTTTAGTATTATTTATGAACAATTTTGTAATTGTATGTTTTTGTAATTTGTATTATTATTTTTCGAATATTTCTATTTATTTTTATTTTAGCATTCGTTTTAGTACTTAAACTTAAAGACAAAATGTTTTAATTTTCATTTTCATCTAATATTTTATTTTAGCTTTATTTCAATAAATGAAAACGTTTTTTATTAGTTTTAGTTAACAGTAACAACACTGGAGTCTTCTCATCTCATCTCATGACTATACATATTTTTTAAAAAGTACTATTCATTTCTTTATATGAAACATTTCAATGAGGAGAAAAAATGAATGTACTTTTAAGATGAGGGTTATGTCATGGTTCTCACTTTTCACTATTGATATATATATGCATGTTATTCTGTTAACCACAAGTTTCTTGATCCTCACAGCTTGAGGGTGTGAAGGAGTCAGTGGTCCTGCAGATTTTTGTGGGCAATGATGCTGGACGTGTGAAGCCCCATGGGTTCTACCAGGCTTGCAGAGTTACAGGCCGGAACACAACTGCCTGTAAGGAAGTGGACATTGAAGGCACCACTGTCATCGAAGTACCTCTCGACCCTAGCAGCAATATGACTCTGGCGTATGTAACAACGTGTCAACTTTGTAGAATTGCATCAGACTTTCAAGCTTTAAATTGTTCATTAAACTGAATTCCCAGCCTTCTATTCCAGAGGCTTGTAGTGATCAAATGTGGTTGGAAGTATTGATATTGACAATGACCAGCTGACAGTCGGGTGTCTTTACAGTGTAGACTGTGTGGGGATCCTGAAGCTCAGGAATGCCGACGTGGAGGCCCGTATTGGGGTGGCTGGATCTAAGAAGAAGAGTACCCGTGCCAGACTGGTGTTTCGAGTCAACATCCCACGCCCGGATGGCTCTGTGCTCACGTTACAGACCTCGTCGTCTCCCATACTGTGCAGTGAGTGGCTTTGGGTTATTCATAGTATCTCCCTGCTGGCGAGCCCAGCTGGTGCTCTCATCACATAGGAGAGGTAGGGATTAGAGGGGGGGATAATGAATGTTTATATTATTAAAGCCATAGAGCCAAAAAAAAAAGGAGAGAGAATGAGTATGAGGCAGAACAATCAGGTGCTTACTGAAGGGAGCTTCTAGGTCTGTGATGAATTTCAGTGTTGCCAGCAAATAGAGGAATATTCCTGGTTGATTACAACTTAAGTTCTACTGACACCATCTGTAGCATTCTGTCAATTACCACAGAAGATGGTTTTGATTTATCCCTCATTGTGTTAGTAAGGATAGAAAACACATTTGCTAGGGTTGTTGTTTATTAAGTGCAATCATTTCTTTTTAATAATGTGATACAAATGTACCAGATGTTTCATGCCCTCCAACCTGTGTCTAAATTCAGTAATACAAATGTCCTACAACACTTACTGGGTGCTGCTTTTAGCACTGGAGGTGTTGTTGCATTGGCACAATGTCTTAAAAATGTGGCGCTCATAGCGTGAAATGCTAAAAAAAAACATTTAATACTGAAGTAAATATTGAAGAAAGACTATAATAGTACATACACTATATTGCCAAAAGTATTGGGACACCCCTCCAAATCATTTAATTCAGGTGTTCCAATCACTTCCATGGCCAGATGTGTATAAAACCAAGCACCTAGGCATGCAGACGCTTCTACAAACATTTGTGAAAGAATGGGTCACTCTCAGGAGCTCAGTGAATTCAAGCGTGGTACCGTGATAGGTTGCCACCTGTGCAATAAGTCCATTTGTGAAATTTCCTCACTGCTAAATATTCTATGGTCAACTGTTAGTGGTATTATAACAAAGTGGAAGCAATTAGGAACACATAAAATCACAGAGCGGGGTCAGCGCATGCTGAGGTGTGCAGAAGTCGCCAACTTTCTGCAGAGTCAATAGCTACAGACCTCCAAACTTCGTGTGGCCTTCAGATTAGCTCGAGAACAGTGCGTAGAGAGCTTCATGGAATGGGTTTCCATGGCCGAGCAGCTGCATCCAAGCCTTACATCACAAAGTGCAATGCAAAGCGTCGGATGCAGTGTTGTAAAGCACTGCCACTGGACTCTAGAGCAGTGGAGACGTGTTCTCTGGAGTGACCAATCACGCTTCTCTGTCTGGCGATCCAATGGACGAGTCTGGGTTTGGCGGTTTCCAGGAGAACGGTACTTGCCTGACTGCATTGTGCCAAGTGTAAAGTTTGGTGGAAGGGGGATTATGGTGTGGGGTTGTTTTTCAGGGGTTGGGCTTGGCCCCTTAGTTCCAGTGAAAGGAACTCGTAATGCTTCAGCATACCAAGACATTTTGGACATTTTCATGCTCCCAACTTTGTGGGAACAGTTTGGGGATGGCCCCTTCCTGTTCCAACATGACTGCGCACCAGTGCACAAAGCAAGGTCCATAAAGACATGGATGAGCGAGTTTGGTGTGGAGGAACTTGACTGGCCTGCACAGAGTCCTGACCTCAACCTGATAGAACACCTTTGGGATGAATTAGAGCGGAGACTACGAGCCAGGCCTTCTCGTCCAACATCAGTGCCTGACCTCACAAATGCGCTTCTAGAAGAATGGTCAAAAATTCCCATAAACACACTCCTAAATCTTGTGGAAAGCCTTCCCAGAAGAGTTGAAGCTGTTATAGCTGCAAAGGGTGGGCCAACTCCATATTAAACCCTACGGATAAAAATTGGGATGTCATTAAAGTTCACGTGCATGTAAAGGCAGGTGTCACAAAACTTTTGGCAATATAGTGTATGTAAAGGATTAATTGCAATTAATTTGATTATCATGTAATTAATTTAATTCAATTGTCAAGTTGTAATTTACTTATAATTTAACTCTAAGAAGCAACTGTACCTCAAAGTAAAAAAAGCAGAAATATGAGGTTTGCCTACTTTTGTAGGAAAATGCACTTCTGGTGTGTCCCTTCCTTTTTCGCTAGTCACAGGCTGATTTGGCTATATGGATTTGTTGACCCACACGTATATGATGTGCAGAAACTAAATTTTTAGTCATGGTCTGCTGTTACCTGGCTGTGTATCCTAATGGTCTTTTTCTCTCTTTCTCCGTTTGGTTCTGTTTTTATAGCCCAGCCTGCAGGAGTACCTGAGATTCTCAAGAAGAGTTTACACAGCTGTTCGGTTAAAGGGGGGAATGAAGTCTTTATTATTGGAAAAAACTTTCTCAAAGGAACCAAGGTCATATTTCAGGAGAATGCTTCAGGTATCCTTAAATGTTAAAAAGTGTCATGCCCTTTTCTGTGCAGCTTATCCTGCACAACGCTTTCCCTGTTTAACCTCTGCCTGTTTGATTGCAGCAGATGATAAGTCCTGGAAGGCAGAGGCTGACATTGACATGGAGTTTTTCCATCAGGTAAGCCATAGCATCTGCTGTGTCTATTATTTGACTGTGTGGGATGATCAAGCGCTGCAAAAATAGAGGCAGCTTTGTACAGGTCACAGACATCAGTGTCCCCATTTGTGGCCTGACATGAATTTGGAAAGAACGGCAGATTGATGACCTAGATACACAAACAGTAGGTCATTAGTGTGTATGGCACCCATGTGCCAGTATGCACTCACAACAACGTCTGGGCATGCTTCTGATGAGATGGTGGATGGTGTCCTGGGGGATCTCCTCCCAGACATGAATCAGGGCATCAATGAGCTCCTGGACAGTCTGTGGTGCTACTTGGCGGCTTTGGGTGCTCTGATACATAATGTCCCAGAGGTTCACAAATGGATTTAGGTCTGAGGAGTCAATGGCATCAATGCCTTCGTCATCTAAAAACGACACACTCTGGCCACATGAGGCCGGGCATTATCATGCACCAGGAGGAACCCAGGGCCCACTGCACCAGCATAAGGTCTGAAAATGGCGCTTGAGAATTTCATCCAGGTACTTAACAGCAGTAAGGGAACCATTGGCTAGCACGGATGTCTGTGTGACCCTCCAAGGATATTCCTACCCAGGCCATCTCTGACCCACCGCCAAACCGGTCATGCTGGATGATGTTGCACGCAGCATAACATTCCCCACGGCATCTCCAGACTCTTTCACGCCTGTCACATGCTCAGTGTGAACCCACTCTCATCCATGAAAAGAACGTAGTGCCAATGGCGGACTTGCCAATTCTGGTGTTCTCTGGCAAATGCCAATCGAGCTGCACGGTGCTGAGCTGTGAGCACACGTCCCATGTGAGGACGTCGGGCCCACATGCCACCCTCATGAAGTCTGTTTCTGACAGTTTGGTCAGAAACATGCACACCAGTAGCCTGCTTGAGGTCATTTTGTAGGACTCTGGCAGTGCTCCTCCTGTTCCTCCACGCACAAAGGAGTTGTTGCCCTTCTACGGCCCTGTCCAGCTCTCCTTGTGTAACAGCCTGTCTCCCGGTATCTCCTCCATGCTCTTGAAACTGTGCTGGAAGACACACCAAACCTCCTTACAACAGCACGTATGGATGTGGATCCTGGAGGAGCTGGACTGACTGAGCAACCTGATTGGGTACAGACAGTGACAAGGATCCTAACAAAACTCAAAACTAAAGACAAATCGGTCAGGAAGAATAAGGAGGGAACAATTGTTTATGGCCACCACCTGCAAAATCATTCTCTTTTTAGGGGTTGTCTTGCTGTTGCCTCTCCAGTGCACCTGTTGTCACTTTCATTTGCACCAAAGCAGTTGAAACTGATTCAATCACTTATGCTTCCTAATTGTTTACGTATGGCAGAGTATGGCAGTTGCCAGGGTAATAAACAGCTCATGATGCTGCTCGTTAGTTCTGTTGCAGATTTGAAAAGCAAATTTAAACAGCCTAATGCTGTGTCCGACTCCTAACCAGACGCGATGCGACAAGATTTTCAGCGGCAAACCAGACTCGACCCGAGATCAATCAATCAAAAATCACAGCCAATCAGAAGAGCGTGTGGGTGGGCTCTTTCTGCAAGCGCACTGACTGCATTCACAACAAAATGGATAAGTACAATATCGAATTCCTAAATCTTACACCATTTTAGCATGATTAAAAATACATACTGAGTGACTGAAACAAGTTTTTTTTTTATCATAGAATACACTTGTTTGTTCGCCTTCAGTTGACAGTTTGAACATAGTTGTTTCCTTTCATTTATTTCAAGATCTGAGGTGAATTATCCATTGTTGATTTCAGTAAGGCTATGTCAACAAAGGTGAAAAAAAAAAATGATATTCAAACTCACTTTAAATTCCTTTTACATTAAATAAAACACATAATCTGCACTTTGTATGTTGTTCCAGCTACAAATTTAACACCGCAGAAATAAAAACTGTTTGTAAAATCGCAGAATTTGTAGAATCGCAGTGAATCGCCGTTGCGGCTGGTTAGTACAAAAAACTCAGATTAACATGGAAAAGATATTTTTTTCTGACGTGTCACGTTTGGTTAGGACACAGTGAAGGCTTATAGGGCTGTTTCAGTATTTGCATTGATTTTGTATTGTTGTTAAGTTCCACATTTTGTTTACATATAATGTGATTATTTGGGAATGTCATTGTTGTATGGCCAGAAGGACTCATGCCATACCCTAGGTTTTTGTGAAACGCCACCACTGCCTGAAGTTTAATTGACTAGGTGTTATACTGTGATGATTAAGTGTCCCCTTAATTTTTTTGAGCAGTGTATATGACACCACCATTATGTTGCGATTTTAAAAAAGTGTGGTCTTTTAATGTTTGACTTTCTCCCCTTATAGAATCACCTTATTGTCAAAGTTCCTCCATATCAGAATCCAGCTATCACATCTCCTGTATCTGTTGGGATCTATGTTGTTACAAATGCTGGACGTTCCCATGATGTTCAACCATTTACATACACTCCAGAGCCAGGTCAGTTTAATCTCTACCCCCATTTCCCAATCCCGTTCCTTGAGGCACACCAACAGTACACATTTTGGGTGTCTCCCTTATCTGACCCACCCACATCAGGTCTTGGAGTCTCTATGAGCTGATGAGTTGAATCAGTTGTATTTGAATAGGAAGAGTTTGAAAATGTGTACTGCTGGTGTAGTTCCCAACACTGTGCCAGAATGGTTTACCAGTTAGAAAAATCACAAATTTTAAAACATACACTTTTTCAGCTGTCGATTCTTCTGTGAAAAAGGAAGTCTTGCCTCCAGTTACACCTTGTTGTTTTGAACAAATAAAAGGTGAGCAAACATCTATGTGACTATTAGCATAATGTAATGTTGCGCTATGATTGCCAGGGTGTTTCCTGAAATGTAAGTGTCACTGGCCTTCTCTCTGTTGTTTCATACAGTAATCGATACTGCCTTGATGACGCCAGTTTTGCCTCTTGTTAAACGAGAAGAGGCCACACCAATGGAGGTCTCCAGTAACCCCTCGGCCTTCAAGGTTTGTATGAATCATGAGACATCAATTACCACAATAAATCAGTACTGCATCAAGCTTTTCCGTATAATTTGATAAATGCCTATGTTTATCCTGTTTGAAACCCAACAGACCTCTGAAGTCATCAATTCAGCTCAGCAAGCCTTAGACATGAGTACTGAGATCTCCACCAATAACTGCAAATTTTCCAGTCCGCTGGCACACCAAACAAGAGAACAGGATCAATCTCCAAATTCTGTCTTTTCCAACAAGGAACCATTCAGCACCATCCAGGAACAGAATCTTGCACCCAGCGGCTCTTTCCGCATGCCTAATAAATCTCTTCTCCAGCAAGGAGTTCAGCCATTCCTCTTGGAACACAGAGACAGTCTTGGACAGGAGAGATCGAGCAACAGTGGCGGATCAGTGGTGGGTCTGTCCCAAATAGATGACAACCCACAGCAACAGCTCTCACTTCTACCTCCAGATGAGGTGGCACAACTGGAGCAGGCTGTGCGGCAGCTGCAAGCGAAGGGATTCTGCAACATCCAACTCCAGAGTGAGAATTCACTATCAAAGCAAAGACAACATCAACTTCAACAGCAGCAGCATCAAATCCAACAACAGCAGCAGCAAATCCATCAACAACAGCAGCAAATTCAGCAACAGCAGCATCACATCCAGCAACAAGAGCAGCAAATCCAGCTGCAGCAGCAGCAACACCACCAGCAGCAAGCTCTGGAGAACCTTCAACATCAGCTTTTTCAGCCCCAGGTTCAGATTCATTGTAGTTCAGAGCAACAGAGCTCTTCCCAGGGAATGGTGCAGAATGGAAATTCCCTCTTCCAGCAAACCCCATCACAACAACAGCAGCAGCAGCAGCAGCAAGCAACCTTGTTTCAACAAGCAACTGGCTTTCTTCAGCAGCAACCCAGTCATTCCTCACCTTCCCTGTTTCACAACCCTACGGCCATGACCGAAGCCCAAAGCCCACAGGAGGCTCTTTTCCACACACAGAAGACCTCACCCAACCAGGATCAGGTCCAATCTTCCCTTTTCCAAAGCAATCTCACGGTTCTCAGTGGGTCCAACATGTCTGTAGAAGCTCAGCCCTCTGCAACCAGTATGTTTCTTTCCCAGAATACCGTACCAGGTCAACTTACTGTTAATGCCAGCCAGCCACAGCAAATGGCTTTCCTCACTTCTATGCAGGGGACTCTCGAGGCCCCATCTGTATTTCAGACTCCAACCCAACTGTCCCCCATTCAGCAAGGCACTCCAATGGAGCAGCAGCAGTCACCACAGCATGCCCAACCTGGCTCCATTTTCCAGAGCATCTCCCAGTCACCAAGCAAACTCTCCCCTGGTCAGCAGCGGCAGGCTGGTCTACTCCTTGGGTCCTTAAATTCTCCAGTAACACAAGAGCAAACCTCAAATCTGTTATTCGGTGGACAAGTTCAGATCGGATCGATGAATAACAGCAGCCTAGCTTCTCCAGAACAACAGAACACTTCCCTTCCCTTCTCTCAGGCCGGCATGGTTACAGTCAGGCAGCAGGAGTCGTCTAAACCCATGACATTTCCGGATCAGAATACTATGGTGGTCAACCCGTCCTCGAATAAGCCAATTTTCCAAGACCAGCAACCAATGCAGTTGGCACCAAGTTCTGGTACAGGCCCTTCACAGTCTGTAAACCTCTTCATGGCCCAGTCCAACATGCAAGGGGGAATGGCTTCTCAAGAAACCCTTTTTGCATCACAGAGTGATGTAACCGGAATTCAAACCAGCACTTCCTCTCCAGTACAACAGCCTGGTCAACTCTTTCAGACTACAATGGGTGGAAGCCTCAACCAGCCCAACCAGAATCAGCAGCCCGACCTCTTCCTTTTTGAGATCCAGAATGGTTAGGCAATATTCTTAAACATGCTTTTGTCTCATAATTCAGAGTCGTAACTCATTCTGATGATTTCTTTCCTGCAGAGTGCCGTCAGCTGATGAACAGCCCAGGATCTACACTGTCTGATCAGATCATTGCCATCAGTCAGTCTGGACAGAGCCAGCAAGAGAGTGAGGGGCAAATCCAGTCTTTACTTGGGCAGTCTATCCCAGACCCTGGAAATGTGCCGAACACCTTGACGACCTCTCAGAACATGGAGAAGATTGACGATCTTCTGGTGAGCCTTCGGGAGCAAGGCAATAACATCTCCCACTCCTACTAGGGTCTTCAAGGTTTAGCTGCACAATAGCTCCATTCCATATATGATTGTAGATATTTCTTGCACACATATTGGATATTTTGGTATCCTTTATTTTGGATATTGCAAAAATATAGGATTGGAGATACTTTGATCATACAGAAATAGCAAGAGTAGTAGTATTTCACTCTACACATTGACACTGAGAAAGTAGAGCCGCCTGTTGAAGGATTTGACAAAATCTCTTGAAGAATCACAACTTGTAATCCACGGTATACAAATTCTGACCTTCAGTTCTTAGGCACAATGGCAAAACCCTCTGGAGAACCTCAAGGCATCCTTAAAGAAGGGCAGTTTTCCATGGAACTTACAAAATGCAACCCATATGTTCCTGCTGTAAAAACTGTCATTGACTGTCATTGGCAACCCCATCATAAATAAAGGTCATTGAAGTTCTTTGAGTACACAATAGGATATTTGAGGCACCTGGAAACCTAGAGATTCGTTGGTGTGGCAGTCTGAGAAACTAAATTGGTGCCTTGAGAGAGAGCATTTTGAGAAGATCAGGACACATGGGATGTCTATTTTTAGTTGTAAACTAAACAAATAATCAAGAATACCTGATAGAAGCAGTCTGCAGTGACATTTTTATTTTTTGTAAACAGTCATTAATACCTTTTTTGTCTGACACACTTGAGTATCTATAAGCTATTTTTCTTTTTGAAAAATCCTTTTAGTCAAATGGGGAAATAAATTGTGTAGAATATACATATTATGTACATTCACTAAGAATATAAGTGAGAAAACAAATGTGTTTTGGCATTTTCCTTCTAGCACTTTATATATGTTTTCAGTGTGGTTAGTTATTCCTGACTCATTGACATTTCATCAAGCTTTCTATCTCAAAACACGTTTACTGTATACATAATTCTACTGTCTTTCATCTCTGTGTATTTTAGACTAATACTAGCAATTAGAAATGCACATTCCTGGTTAAAAATCAGACAAGTAGTTATCAGTAATCTAAAAAGCAAAGCTTCTGATATTTATTTTTGATTTTTGTTTACACAAGTCATTTCTTGCCATCTTATTTAGATTGGTGTCTGTTTTGCATGTCTGAGTGTCCTATATACATGTGTATGTGTGACATATTTTCTGATAATACCTCTAAAAGTTTGTCATTATTAAATTTATTCTCATATTGATTCTAAAATATTGAGAGTTGATGCTCAAATCATTTTGTGTCATCGTGGTAGGATATTTTATTTTATTTACCAGTGTCTGGTACGCTGGAACAGGGCTGATTGCATTTTTTTTGGCAAATTAGAAGGGAGTGTCCAAACAGTATTATTGACAAGTTCTCTGAATATACAGTAAATACAAACGCTATATGCTGGGGAAGCAACCCTTTATCTTTTGTAGCAGAAACCGTTTTTATCAATCACTTATACTTAAATACTAAAATTTTATAGCCATCGGCATGTCCGATGATCATGTCAAATATTTTATCTACTTAATCATAAATTGGTCAGTTTTGTGGCTCAGTTGGTTCAATGTTTGTATTCGGTTATGAAGTGAGTTTGTTTTGAATGTAGAGAAACATTATATGAGCCATACATTTTTGGTAATATCAAGCTCATGTATGTGTTCTAGTGTCAGACATGATGTAAAGCTCCCAAACTAGTTTGTGTGCTTAATATTAGGCTGATGTGACTTTAGTTGGCAGATTTTGTTGTTAGAATAGGGGTGAAAATATATACATTATGAGGGAGCTGTTCTCTGTAATGTCACAGAAATGGCTCATTTGAGCCTGCTATGTTTGGTATTCAATGTCAATTTTTTTGACCATTTTCTTTGCTCAGAACCTTGGGTGATTTTATGCATACTTTTTAGTAGAGACGATTTGATCCTCTTTTTTTTGGGAGAAGTTTTGCTTGAAGGGTGCTTTTTTATATCTCTGCATGGGGAAGAACTGTGAACGGGAATTGGAGAAAAAAAAAAGTCTTCATCTCTGTACAATACTAATTTTTTTTTTCCCATAATACTCAATATTTATGTGAATATTTACTTTTTCACCATACCTCTTTTTAGAAAATATTTATTTTTGTGTCTCAAGAATTTTCACAGTTAGAATCAATGCCTATTAGATTTCAATTAAAATGCATAATTATAACATAATTCATATATAGCTTTTGTTTCTTTTATGTCAAAATGTTTAAAGAAAAAAAAAATATGTGTGTGTGTCCCATATACTATTGTAACATCAGGTTTAGGCTATAGAGACATTGTTGAGAATCATTATTATAATGCACAGCGATTCGGTTGTACATTCCTGTACTTTCACTATTGCAAAAGGATCATGATTCTCAACTCAGCTGGATTTTTAGGGGATTTATAGCAATAGAAATTATAACTGACTTCCTATAATGATTTCATCAATCTTTTGGGAAATATAAGCCATATAAACAAACATTGTCCCTAAAAATTCTATTTTGTATGATTCTTGGGACCAATTATGAATTATTTATAGTTCAATTTAGCAAACTAATCATCTATTTTGGGTGCAATAACATTTATAAGTTAAAAGTAAATATTTATAAATTAAAAGAAATTCAACAAAATGCAATAGGAACACAAGTCTGTAGGTGTTTTTCTTTAAAATACAATAAAAGTCAGTTCAATATTGCAAGTGAGGCTTTGCATATCAAAAATTGTTTCATTTATTTATATTCTGACATACATTCTTCCTACTCATCCCAGTCACTAAATTTATACCAAACAATGTGCCTCTAAATTCACTAAAACCAGTTAATTTTATATATTGGTTGCATGACGTGGTAAATATACAGTAATTAGTCGTGCCTTCTGATTTAAAAGCAGATCATTTCCTGGCCATTGCCTATTTTGACACCCCTTTAAAATTTGTTCCACAATGGATACATAGGCTATGTTGTATGTTTCACTTTAAAGGTGCAATAAGCGATTTCTGAGAATCATTGTTGAGCACTGTTGATATTTGAAATCAACTCAAACAAACACGCCCCTCCTTTCATTGCTCCGCCCCCTAAATGCACAAACATGCAATGCAAGAGTGGATGTCTCTTTATCATAGTAGAAGCAAAGCAAAATAAAGCTTTGCGAAAAATAATGCGAAGATGAGTATATACAAGCAAGAGTTCGTTGTTAGTCGCCAGCACACACTCAAAACCAATGTTACTCATGTATGAAACAGAAACAACACAACCTCGCATCTGTTTTCAGGCCTTCCCGTTTAGGTCTTTCCAGCACTGGAAAGCTTTTCTAATATTAACGTGGGTCCTAAATCTCTTGCCTGATCATAACTCTTCTTTGTCCAGTGATATTCCTCTGAGCTTTTCTCTTTTGTAATGTCTCTCTCAGCCATTTCTCTTCAAATCTCCCTCTTTCTCACTCTCTCTCCTCCCCCATCATGAGTGGACACGCCCCCTACTGCTGATTGGCTCATGCGTTCTCCTCCCCCATCATGAGTGGACACGCCCCCTACTGCTGATTGGCTCACTCTCCTCCCCATCATGAATGGACACGTCCCCTACTGCTGATTGGCTCACTCTCCTCCCCCACCATGAGTGGACACGCCCCTACTGCTGATTGGCTCACTCTCTCTCCTCCCCATCATGAATGGACACGTGCCCTACTGCTGATTGGCTCACTCTCTCTTCTCCCCCACCATGAGTGGACACGCCCCCTACTGCTGATTGGCTCACTCTTTCTCCTCCCCCATCATAAGTGGACACGCCCCATACTCCTGATTGGCTCACTCTCTCTCCTCCCCCATCATGAGTGGACACGCCCCCTGCTGCTGATTGGCTCACTCTCTCTCCTCCCCATCATGAGTGGACACATCCCCTACTGCTGATTGGCTCACTCTCTCTCCTCCCCCATCATGAGTGGACACGTCCCCTACTGCTGATTGGCTCATTATCCCCCCCCATCATGAGTAGACACGCCCCCTACTGCTGATTGGCAACAAGTGTGTTGTGCTGCTTGGTCTGATCCGCTTTTAACAGCATTTCTCAGAAATTGCTTACTGCACCTTTAAACTGACTAGATAAAGAATAAACAAAATTATTTACAAAACCCCACAATTTTTCTTCTTTTTTTTTTTTTTTTTTTTTAAATATATGCTTCTTTTATAAATTTTTGTTTAAACTGATATGCAGTTAGACTGAGTGCATATTAAGTTGGACTTCTTTTAATCTTTGTTACAGTTCTGCTGCTTATTAATGTATGATAATTCCTAATGTGCCATAATGAATGTCAATATTATGTCAGTCTTATGGCAATATACTTTTATGTGTCAGTTGGCTATATTGTGTTGTCTGATTTGGAAGTTTCTGTTGGATGCAATGATAACATATATTACTTCTGACATAATTGTGACAATTTAGGCTACAAAAGAAAATCATATAGAAGTATTTTGCTTTTGTTGGGGCATTTTTACTCTTGCAGCTATTTTTTCTGTAAATCTGCTGCTATGTATCAATAAAAATAGGTTAAATAAAAATAATTACAGAGTTGTGCTCTTGTTGTCAATCATGCATTAAAACTCAAACAAATGGATGCAAAGACTAGACCTAAGGAAATGACTCAATTTTTACTATCTTTCCACCTTATTTTTCGACCTTTGTGTGAAAGTGGCTGTGATCGGCCTAAAAGGAAAACAAAGTCATTTTAAATTGAAGTTAGGATTAAATAACTATTAATAATACTAATAACTAGTAATAATAAGTACAGTAGTAATACTTTATTATTATTCGTTTGAGTTAGTTCCTGTGTTTACAATGAATGAAGAGAACTGCAGTAATGTTTTCTGAGCAATAGAGGTCACTGCTCTCTGCCAACAGCGTTTTCTGGTTCTTCCTGAAGTCCTATATGTACATTTCACTTCATTCAAATGGATACTATTGTGCATTCAGTCACCTAAAACTGACTAGACAAGAGAGATCAGTTGGCCTATGTTTAAAACATAACTATGGTTTTATATCAGTCAAATACATATTACATATTCAGACAACGTGGAAGCTATATATATATACACCAATCAGGCATAACATTATGACCACTTCCCTAATATTGTGTCGGTCCCCCTTTTGTTGCCAAAACAGCCCTGACCTGTCGAGGCATGGACTCTACTGGACCCCTGAAGGTGTGCTGTGGTATCTGGCACCAAGATGTTAGCAGCAGATCCTTTAAGTCCTATAAGCTGTGAGGTGGGGCCTCCATGGATCGGACTTGTTTGTTCAGCACATCTCACAGATGCTCAATTGGATTGAGATCTGGGGAATTTGGAGGCCAAGTAAACACCTCAAACTCGTTGTTGTGCTCCTCAAACCATTCCTGAACCATTTTTGCTTTGTGGCAGGGCGCATTATCCTGCTGAAAGAGGCCACAGCCACCAGGGAATACCGTTTCCATGAAAGGGTGTACATGGTCTGCAACAATACTTAGGTAGGTGGTACGTGTCAAAGTAACATCCACATGGATGGCAGGACCCAAGGTTTCGCAGAAGAACATTGCCCAAAGCATCACGCTGCCTCCGCCGGCTTGCCTTATTCCCATATCACACAATGATCACATCACTGGTGCCATGTGTTCCCCAGGTAAGCGACGCACACGCACCCGGCCATCCACGTGATGTAAAAGAAAATGTGATTCATCAGATCAGGCCACCTTCTTCCATTGCTCCGTGGTCCAGTTCTGATGCTCACGTGCCCACTGTTGCCGCTTTCGGCGGTGGACAGGGCTCAGCATGGGCACCCTGACTGGTCTGCGGCTATGCAGCCCCATACACAACAAACTGCGATGCACTGTGTATTCTGACACCTTTCTATCAGAACCAACATTAACTTCTTGAGCAATTTGAGCTACAGTAGCTCGTCTGTTTGACCGGACCACACGGGCCAGACTTCCTTGGATTACTTTTGATAGATACTGACCATTGCAGACCGGGAACACCCCACAAGAGCTGCAGTTTTGGAGATGCTCTGACCCAGTCGTCTAGCCATCACAATTTGGCCCTTGTCAAACTCGCTCAAATCCTTATGCTTGCCCATTTTTCCTGCTTCTAACACATCAACTTTGAGGACAAAATGTTCACTTGCTGCTTAATATATCCCACCCACTAACAGGTGCCGTGATGAAGAGATATTCAGTGTTATTCACTTCACCTGTCAGTGGTCATTATGTTATGCCTGATCGGTGTATATGTATATATATATATATATATATATATATATATATATATATATATACACTCACCTAAAGGATTATTAGGAACACCGTACTAATACTGTGTTTGACCCCCTTTCGCCTTCAGAACTGACTTAATTCTACGTGGCATTGATTCAACAAGGTGCTGAAAGCATTCTTTAGAAATGTTGGCCCATATTGATAGGATAGCATCTTGCAGTTGATGGAGATTTGTGGGATGCACATCCAGGGCACGAAGCTCCCGTTCCACCACATCCCAAAGATGCTCTATTGGGTTGAGATCTGGTGACTGTGGGGGCCATTTTAGTACAGTGAACTTATTGTCATGTTCAAGAAACCAATTTGAAATGATTCAAGCTTTGTGACATGGTGCGTTATCCTGCTGGAAGTAGCCATCAGAGGATGGGTACATGGTGGTCATAAAGGGATGGACATGGTCAGAAACAATGCTCAGGTAGGCCGTGGCATTTAAACGATGCCCAATTGGCACTAAGGGGCCTAAAGTGTGCCAAGAAAACATCCCCCACACCATTACACCACCACCACCAGCCTGCACAGTGGTAACAAGGCATGATGGATCCATGTTCTCATTCTGTTTACGCCAAATTCTGACTCTACCATCTGAATGTCTCAACAGAAATCGAGACTCATCAGACCAGGCAACATTTTTCCAGTCTTCAACTGTCCAATTTTGGTGAGCTCGTGCAAATTGTAGCCTCTTTTTCCTATTTGTAGTGGAGATGAGTGGTACCCGGTGGGGTCTTCTGCTGTTGTAGCCTATCCGCCTCAAGGTTGTGCGTGTTGTGGCTTCACAAATGCTTTGCTGCATACCTCGGTTGTAACGAGTGGTTATTTCAGTCAAAGTTGCTCTTCTATCAGCTTGAATCAGTTGGCCCATTCTCCTCTGACCTCTAGCATCAACAAGGCATTTTCGCCCACAGGACTGCCACATACTGGATGTTTTTCCCTTTTCACACCATTCTTTGTAAACTCTAGAAATGGTTGTGCGTGAAAATCCCAGTAACTGAGCAGATTGTGAAATACTCAGACCGGCCCGTCTGGCACCAACAACCATGCCACGCTCAAAATTGCTTAAATCACCTTTCTTTCCCATTCTGACATTCAGTTTGGAGTTCAGGAGATTGTCTTGACCAGGACCACACCCCTAAATGCATTGAAGCAACTGCCATGTGATTGGTTGATTAGATAATTGCATTAATGAGAAATTGAACAGGTGTTCCTAATAATCCTTTAGGTGAGTGTATATATATATATATATGAACATTTTGTCCTCAAAGTTGATGTGTTAGAAGCAGGAAAAATGGGCAAGCGTAAGGATTTGAGTGAGTTTGACAAGGGCCAAATTGTGATGGCTAGATGACTGGGTCCCACCATTTGCCTCAGTCCGGAAACCAGTCAGTATCTAGTGTGACCACCATTTGCCTCACGCAGTGCAACACATCTCCTTCGCATAAAGTTGATCAGGTTGTTGATTGTGGCCTGTGGAATGTTGGTCCACTCCTCTTCAATGGCTGTGCAAAGTTGCTGGATATTGGCAGGGACTGGAACACGCTATCGTATATGCCGATCCAGGGGTTGGGGTGGTGGGGTGGTATTGGGTTGTTTGGAGTTTCTTGTGTTGGTAAGAATCGCATTCCGGGCAGGGTCCCCCTCGGTAGAAATCGCGTTCGCGGGGGCACCGCGGCGCGATGAAAAGGGCACTTTCACTTTCAAAGGGGCAGGGCTCAAGCCCCCCCGGCCAACCCCCCGCCCCCCTTGTGCACGCCACTGATTTAGGGCGTCTATAAATAAAATAAATTAAATGTCACCAAAAGAAAAGTAAAATAAAATATTTTGATTACACAATGATACATTATGGGAAAAAATATACTGACTAATTTGGACAACAGGAAATGTTTCAGCTATATAAGACACTTTTTACAGAAAATATTATATTGTTATGGCCTGTAACATTGTGTGATCCTGATCCATGACAATAAGTAAATTATTAAAATAATTAAAAATATAACCATTTGAAAAAAGCAGAAAAATATAATGACTTTGGAAAGTGTACCAAATGTACCTGCAATTATAGAATCACCCATATGTGTGTGTGTGTGTGTGTGTGTGTGTGTGTGTGTGTGTTAGATTAATCGATTTGATAGCACTAGTAATAATAAATTAACACTACTTAAAAGGAGATCTATGTGTAGGCCTATTTTAAATTCACAGAATTAAATAAATATATTAGGTTATACTGATACATTCCACAAATTTAAAACGCAATAATAGGAGGGTTATTTGTGCCTCAAATATGTGTGAAGTAGAATTACAAGAACTGATGCAACATGACGGAAAATTTCATATATATATATATATATATATATATATATATATATTATTGTATAAAACAAAAAGGATAACATTTAAATGTAATAGGCCCTGTTCATTATTAAATGAAAATTGTAGATCTGACATCCTTTTTTCTATTTAGTTTGTTTTTGTTTTATTATTTGTTCTTTTTTGTTTATATTTATTTATTTATATTTTACAGTTTCATAACCATTTAACCATTATGATAATGTGTAACAATGTGTTATTCGTTTTATATTATGAATGAACATTTCTCTCGGTGTTGTTGATGTAAATATGCAAATATTTATAAAAAATAAATAATTACAAGAAAAAAAAAAGAACTGATGCAACACCAAGCAACGGTACTTTTACACTGAAATGTGGTGAAACATTAGCCAGTTTATTGCTGTTGTGTTGTATATCTGGCTTCACTGCTCTCGCGCTGGTGGTGTTTGGCGGAAGATGGCAGACGGAGCTGTTGTGGATGGGGACAAACTCAGCAAAAAGTACATACATTTATAGCATTACAGAGATTATGCTGATTTTGTACGAGATACTACACATAAGTTTGCTTGTGTGCATTGTATGGCTTAGCGTGACTTTCTCTGCTGTGAGATTCGGGATAAAACGCACGCCGGGCAACGTGGTTAGATCCGCGTGAACAGGATTGATAGCGTGTTTTGATTCCGAATCATCACCTATAATGTTTGTGCCGATCATCCTCTCTCGCCAACATCCTTGTTATCTCGTTTATGCTCGCAAATCCTCATCGCCGGTTGCATTTAGTTGTCCAAATGACAACTTCATTCCCCATAATTCCGTGGCGTGTCTACAGAAAGCTAAAGTTAATGGCGTATTCGTTCATGAAAGGTCAGAATTTTCCGTTATTCGGTGTTTCATAGAACCGTTTCGTCGGTTATTATACGTCGTGACGTCGCAAACATATATTATTGTAACCTCCCTGCGATTAGGCTATTAAAGTATCTTGTTTTTCGGCGTTATCAGTCAGTTACTCTCTGAATGCTTTCACTATCGGTTTTCGGGTCATTACGAATCGGACAAAAGCTGAACTCGGAATGAATAGCATGCTAGCATACTACTTTTACAACAGAAATAGTTTAAATCATAGATCTATATACGATTTGAATAGTATGCTGTTTCGAATTATTTTTTGGCGTTTTATGGCGGTTGGCAAACATTTTGAACTGGTAAAGAGATGGTTCTTATGAAACGATTCATTAAAATTATCCGACTCAAAAGAACGACTCGTTCGTGGTCAACTGTGTTTGTCATTTTAGAGTATCTGTCAGGACTAGAAGGTGTTTCATAACAGCATTATGATCGCAGTATTATTATTATTCTAGAATTTGTCCACACAGTAACACTTTACAGTAATGTTTTGTTAAAGGGACAGTTAAAAAATGAAAATGGTCATTTACTCAGCCTCATGTTGTTCCAAACCTGTATGAGTTTCTTTCTTATGTTGAACATAAAAGAAGATATTTGAAGAATGTTGGTAACCAGACAGTTGATGGCACCCATTGACGTCCATAGTATTTTTTTTTTCCTACTATGGAAGTCAGTGGGTGCCGTGAGCTGTCAGGTTACCAACATTCTTCACATTCAAAATCAAAATCATACTGAGACAAATGTAATGCTCAGTGTAAGTTAATATAAACTATTTGGCCCTTATTGTTAAGTGTTACTGTCCACATTATAAAAACAAAAAACAAAAACAACAATAATACTAGTATGTATCTATGATAATGAAAACTAATTCCATAGTATCATGGTATTACCATATAATATCATTCGTGTACCATGGTACATTTTTATAAGGGTGTAATAAATCTGACCTTTTTTTTTTTGATTCATCAAATAGGACGTTCGCATCATGTTGACTCTGGTCAGAATATGCGGGCTGCAAGCGTTCAGGGCGCAGACGTTTGCTCTTCCCAGTTCACAAAGCCTGCCTTTGCTTATTCAAGGAAGTCGCTGGAAAAGTGGCAAAAGGTTGGTGGTCTTTCCATTTAATGTGAAAAGCGACCAACCTTTTGTCACTAAAAAAAATTGTGCTTGCTAGAGACTTATACGGCATGGATGTGCAAGCTGTGCGACAGCAATGCTAGTAGTGTTTCTCCACGTGACGACTGAGCTTCTAACCCTACATGTCTTTAGTGAGCTGAAAAGGCGCATGAAAGCTGAGAAGAAGGCAGCTGAGAAGGAAGCCAAGGTCAAAGAACAGCAGGAACAGAAGGAGACCAATGACAAGCCACAGCAAAATGCATATGGGGCCGATGAGGAAACCCTGGACCCAAATGTACATTGAGTATTGATTATGGAAGTCATATTTTTGGCACACAAATTCAGAATCAATTGTGACTGATTTGTCTTGCCTCTCTTGTTTTCAATACAGCAATACTTCAAGATACGTTCACAAGCCATTCAAGCCTTGAAGGGAACTGCTGAAGACCCATACCCTCACAAGTTCCATGTGGACTTGTCGCTTACGGAGTTCATTGAGCAATATAACCACCTTCAGCCAGGGGACCACTTGACTGATGTTGTCCTCAATTTGTCAGGTAAATGTTTTTTACTGGTATTTTAAAGGGTTAGTTCACCCAAAAATGTGCTCACCCTCAAGCCATCCTAGGTGTATATGACTTTCTTCTTTCAGCCAAACACAATCGGGAGTTATATTAAAAAAAAATCCTGGCTCTTCCAAGTTTTATAATGGGAGTGAATGGTACCTAGCTCAAAAAAGCGCATCCATCCATCATAAAAGTAATCCATACGGCTACAGGGGGTTAATAAAGGCCTTCTGAAGCGAAGCCATGCGTTTTTTTTTTTTGTTGTTTTTTTTTTAGGAAAAATATCCATATTTATAACTTTATAAACTATAATCACTGGCTTCCGGTAACGGCCGTACGTGAGTTGAGTTCCGCCGGAAGAGTGACCTCTGACCTGACGCATGGCGTATTGACGAATACACAGAGAATAGAGCAAAACAAAACACCGGTCACAAATTAGAATTTTTACAGAGAAATGTCAGAGGAGCTTGAGTTTGTTGCCCAGCCCTATTTGTTTGAACTGCAAGAGGTGTCTACTCTCACCTAAGCTTATGCTACTCCTACATCCTACGTCAAGTCAGAGGTCACTCTTCGGCTAGTCTCAGCCTCAGACGTCACGCCCACGGACCATTGGCTGGACGTCTGATGCATATGGCACACTTTTCTGGAAACACTTCAGGAGTTTCGAAGTCGTCATTTGATTGGTTAAATTCTACAGGATGTCCACGAGACGTGTGTGTTGCGTTCTTTAACGGTCCGTCTGGAAACATGCTGTGACGCCAAACTCCCTTGTGAAAGAAGAACGCCATTGTGTTTACAACTGTGACAATGAGTGCTTACCAGGATCAACTAAAGGCTGGATTTTCAAAACTCCATTGTTGCAGTAAATTTGAACAACGTTCTTGAATGAATAATTCATAGATGCATGCCGGTCTGTTATTGCAGGGACATCAACTTTACATTTTCACGCCCCTAAACATGACGCGGAACAAAACGAACTGTGATTGGTTGTGTTACATGTCAGTCAAACGTCCTCTTGGGTGGTCCTTGACCAAAGAAAGCTGCAATTAGTCCAGACCTTATGCCGCCAGTCTGAAGGTCTGGTTACGCGAGACTACTCTTCGGCCAGAACTCGACTAGCAAACGATTGTTACCAGAAGCTAGTAATTATAGTTTCTAAAGTTATAAATATGGATATTTTCCGCATTGCTTCGCTTCAGAAGGCATTTATTAACCCCTGGAGCCGTATGGATGCTCATTCATTAATCAATCAGTCATAATATTAGTCAATATTGTCAACCCAGCCATAGCGTCCACACGGCTGACATTGTTTGACTGTTGTAGCTTACCTATGTTGTGAGCATGAAATATACGCTGACACAGTCAAAATATGTCACCGGAGAAGCGCTAATTGAACAAAACTGGTTCGTTCAGTGATTTCGGTTCTCCAAAGCAGTTACTCTTGATTTCTTTTTTGCTGTTTCAGCTGAATATATTTGGATGCAGAAAATTAACTAATTTTAAGCATTTAAAGAAATCTTCTGGGTTTAAACGCCACAAGTCCACCCACAGGTGTTGGTAATGTGTAACACAAATTTCATCCACCTAGAAATGTAAAGAGTTAATATTTCTTTAACAATAAGAGACATTTCTGCTGCTAAAATATCATTTAAAAAAACATTTTGACTCTTTTCTTATGTTGTGCCTTCGTGTTTGTGCTTGATTTGAAAGGTCGTGTCCACGCTAAGAGGGCTTCAGGTGCCAAGCTGCTGTTCTATGACCTGCGAGGAGAGGGAGTCAAGCTGCAGGTCATGGCCAACTCCAGGTCGGATTTGCACTCTGCGGCATTACGCTTCATAGGTGTTTCACATTTTGACATAGTAACGTAACCTGTGTTCATTCTTTTGTTCTTAGGAACTACAAATCAGAAGAAGATTTTGTGCACATCAACAACAAATTAAGGCGCGGGGACATCATTGGTGTCCGGGGGAATCCTGGCAAGACAAAGAAGGGCGAGTTGAGCATCATCCCAGTGGAGATGACGCTGTTGTCTCCGTGCCTTCATATGCTTCCCCATCTTCACTTTGGCCTGAAAGACAAGGTAAAGACTAGTTTCTCTACCAACTCTCTTTCGGTTTCACCCAGTCTGGTATTTAGGGTTACAATTTAGTGCCCATACAGTAGCACAGCAGAAACTAATAGGCAACTGACAGGGACTTATTATGCATATTAAAAAGTGTTTATTATGGAAATAATATACTCTTAAAAGAATATACTTAAGTGCATGTAACTGAATGTAATGTTTTCAGACACTTAATTGCATGGTAATTGCATTTAAATGAAAATGTATTATAGTTGAACTTTTTAGTACTTTTTTTTTGTAGGACTTAAGAACATCTTTATATGTAATTTCATATTTACTTCTATTGTCTTTGAAATGTTAAATGTGCACTGCTGAATTTACTGACAAGCATTATCGTAAGGCAATTTCACATTTGTAATGATGTTGCAATTTAGTACATTTAAAATAGATCAACTTTAAATGTAATATCGAATAACACACTACAGTTAAAATTATAATCACGTACTTTACAAGATTGACAAAAAGATTGACAAAAGATTATTAAAACAATGATTTACTATCATTTACAATAAAGTAACATTTTTAATTTGACATTATAAAGTGCATTTTTTAAAAGTACTTAAGTGTGTTAAGAAACAGTCATGAAAGTGTACTCTTTAGTGGCCTTTTATTTCATTAATATTTAAGTGTTTATTTTTGAAAATATACTTTTAAGACATCAATATATAAATCTTAAATAGTAGTTTTAATAGTATTTATTGCTCTGTGCAACGACATTGAGACATTGACTTTTTCCCAGAGCTTTAGCGTTTATACATTGTCACAGTTGGCAGTAGATGCCCAAGGGCCAGTTGTTCAAAAAGTTTAATCTGGATCAGAATGATCTGGATTTGTAAATCCCATGTTTTGCTATCCAGGATCAGGTAATCCATTTTACTTTTGTGCCGGTTTTCAAAGCAAAATTGGATTGGATCACCCTGATCCAGATACACACCTTTTCAGATTACCAAATCTGGATTACTAGTGCTCTTCGAAGCCCCCAAAGGGACATGGTGATGGAAAAAATATGAGTTGGGGGGGAAAAAAAAACACATTTCAATGCTTTGGCGTTCTCTCAGAAAAGTTCCGCATAGCGTTCACCCGAGAAACCTTGCGTTCGCTCGCAAAGAACTTTTGACTGGTTCATCTCTTATAATTGATAAAAAGTAAAAAGTCTTATAAGTGATAAAAAAAAATACTTTAAATACAATATTTTTGTTTGATATTTACAGCTGTTTGGGGGTTATTTTATGGCGGCAAAATCTTTTTTTACTTTTACTGTAGGCTACCGAAAGGCTTAATAGGTAGCCTAATAATGTCTACTTCTAATTTATTACTATAACAGTTAAACTAATGCAATTTTAAAGTTTTATTGAATTTTTGTTCCTGAAATCCACCCTTCTGCTGGGATCAGTATAATCCAGAATTTTTTTTTTTTTTGGATCAAAGGTATCCCAATCTTACTAAAAAGTTTTGAACAACACAAACTGATGATTTGATCCAGATCAAAACCAAGATTGGATTTTGTGATCTAATCTGATTTCAGAATCCTTTTTTTCTTTTGAACAACCCATTTTCAAGATTTGATCCAATCCGATAGCTGAAGTCCGATCAGATTACTTTTGAACAACTGGCCCCAAGTGCTCATTAGTGAATTCATCCGATGTATTGTGTTATGCAGTGCATTCACAGGAAGGATTTCACCTTTCCAAAATTAATCTGAAATGCAGAAATGCAGACCAAAAGCGGCATTTCATCTGTTCAATAGAGTAAAAAGGGTTGATGGGAAATTGTATTCCATTATTCATTTTGTATGTACACTCATCTGCAAGAGGCCATTTGCATTTATTGGTGATTTTGCCAAATTGCAAGAAATCTGCATGATGATCTTTTTCATGTTCCTTTAGGAAACCAGGTTCCGACAGCGATATCTGGACCTGATTCTTAATGACTCTGTGCGACAGAAGTTTGTTACCCGTTCCAAGATTATCACTTATCTCCGCAGCTTTCTGGACCAGCTTGGGTTTCTTGAGGTAAGGATGTTGTCCACAAGAGGGAGATCTCTGTAAAGAACAATCAGTGCAGATTTAGGTGCTCTGCTGAGAGAGGTTCTTCAGTTCCCCCATGATTTACTGGTTGCCATTTATGAATGTGTTTTGCAGATTGAAACACCAATGATGAATGTGATACCTGGTGGTGCTGTAGCAAAACCTTTTGTCACCCACCACAATGAGCTCAATATGAAGCTCTACATGAGAATTGCTCCTGAGCTTTACCATAAGGTAAATGTGTCACTGCAGCAGCTGTTCAAATTTGAAATGTTGATGTTCTTGAGTTATATTGGATAACTAACCTTCATCAATGTTTCAGATGTTGGTAGTCGGAGGAATCGACCGCGTGTATGAGATTGGGCGTCAGTTCCGTAATGAAGGCATCGATCTCACCCACAACCCTGAGTTCACCACATGCGAGTTCTACATGGCTTATGCGGACTATCATGACTTGATTGAAATCACAGAGAAGCTTCTCTCAGGTTTGTTAGGCTAGGTTCACACTGAAGGCGAAAGTGGCCCAAATAGAATTTTTTTTTTTTTTTTGCTCATATGCGACTCAAATCAGATTTTTATATAACAGTGTGAACGGCACAAACATGTAATCTGATTTTTTTCTATTCTGATTTGTGCCACTTCCATATATTACTTTTTGTAATATTCTCTCATAATTTTTGTCCTTCCATTGGAAAAACAAAAATTTAAAGCTTCAAAAAGTTAGTGTTTTTATGAAAAGTAATCCACTCATATGGATTTCTGTCTAGATTCATATGGATTCCTTTTATGATATATTTTTTTTTTTTTTTTTTTTTTTTTAAATTTAATTTTTGAATGTTTTGGTTGAGGGTCAAAAAATATCTCAGGTTTCATTGAAAATATTTTCATTAGTGTTCTGAAGATAAAGGGAAGGGATATCTCTAATATTTTGATGTCAGTAGTAATTTAAACTATCATGATTTTGTATTTCCATTATTTTTGATGATTTAAAGGGATAGTTCACCCAAAAATTAAACATCTCTAATAATTTACTCACTCTCAGGCCATCGCAGTGTTATGACTTTCCTTCTTGAGATAAACACAAAAGAACATTTTTAGGAAAATAATCTCTGTTAGTCAATATAATGCAAGTGAATGGGTGCCACTCAGTTGACGCCTGAAAAACCACACACAGCGATTGTGACCGTAATCCATACGACCCCAGTGGATGAATCAATGTCTTCTGAAGTGAAACTATAGGTGTGTGTAAGAAAAATACTTGTTTTTAAACCATAAATCTTATGGTGTACGGTCATACGAGCATTTATCTTATAAGTGATAAAAAAAAAATATATACTTTAAATACAATATTTTTGTTTGATATTTACAGCTGTTTGGGGGTTATTTTATGGCGGCAAAATCTTTTTTTACTTTTACTGTAGGCTACCGAAAGGCTTAATAGGTAGCCTAATAATGTCTACTTCTAATTTATTACTATAACAGTTAAACTAATCCAATTTTAAAGTTTTAATGAATTTTTGTTCCTGAAATCCACCCTTCTGCTGGGATCAGTATAATCCAGATTTTTTTTTTATTATTTTTT
The DNA here is from genome assembly GCA_039654105.1 of Coreius guichenoti. Lineage (NCBI taxonomy): Eukaryota > Metazoa > Chordata > Actinopteri > Cypriniformes > Gobionidae > Coreius > Coreius guichenoti. The sequence continues at coordinate 6,582,095 of CM077168.1, forward strand.
TTTTTTTGGATCAAAGGTATCCCAATCTTACTAAAAAGTTTTGAACAACACAAACTGATGATTTGATCCAGATCAAAACCAAGATTGGATTTTGTGATCTAATCTGATTTCAGAATCCTTTTTTTCTTTTGAACAACCCATTTTCAAGATTTGATCCAATTCGATAGCTGAAGTCCGATCAGATTACTTTTGAACAACTGGCCCCAAGTGCTCATTAGTGAATTCATCTGATGTATTGTGTTATGCAGTGCATTCACAGGAAGGATTTCACCTTTCCAAAATTAATCTGAAATGCAGAAATGCAGATCAAAAGCGGCATTTCATCTGTTCAATAGAGTAAAAAGGGTTGATGGGAAATTGTATTCCATTATTCATTTTGTATGTACACTCATCTGCAAGAGGCCATTTGCATTTATTGGTGATTTTGCCAAATCGCAAGAAATCATTTATGAGAGGGATGTTGTGACACGTGATGAAGACATTGATTCACTGGGGTCGTATGAGTTACTGTCACGATCACTGTGTGTTATTTTCCTAAAAATCTTTGTTTGTATTTATCTGAAGAAAGTCATATACATCATGGATGGGTTAATACATGATGGGAGAATTTTCATTTTTGGGTGAACCGTCCCTTTAATTTAAATCTGTCCATTTATATAACAAGATGTGTCTGACGTTTTTGTTGCTTTCACAGGAATGGTGAAGCACATCACTGGAGGTTATAAGGTGACATATCATCCTGATGGTCCAGAAGGACAAGCCCATGAAATAGACTTCACTCCTCCCTTCAGACGGATCAGCATGACTCAAGACCTGGAGAAGGAACTGGGAGTGAAGTTTCCAGCTCCTGACACCTACGACAGTGATGGTAAGGGTTACAGTCAGTAAACGAAAGAGCATAAGATCTGTGATCATGAAAATTACTTAACATAATCAAACAGGCGGTGGAGATTTACTCTTTAAAAACTCATGTCTTTTGACAGAAACGCGCAAGTTCTTAGATGACCTTTGTGTTCAGAAAGAAGTTGAATGCCCTCCTCCTAGGACGACTGCTCGTCTTCTTGATAAGGTATGATGCTCTGGCACAAAAACTGCCACTATAATAGAAATGAGCGACTGTGATGGAAAAGAGCTCAGGGCTGGATTCACAAAACGTTCTTAGGAGTAAAATTCTTAACTGCTATTTTCTTTTTCTATTCTAACTTAAGAATACTTTGTATTCCCAAAAGCATCTCATAAGATTGTTCTAAAGACAAAACTTTAGAATGTTTTTTTGTATTTTTTTTTGTATTTTTTTTGTATTTTTTTTTTTAAATCATCGTAAATAACCTCGTAAAGTTAAGATGTTGAATACATTTCAGGGCTCGACATTAACGCTTGTCCGGGACAAGTAAAAGAGAATTTAATTGCCTGACCGGACAAGTAGCCTAATTAAAACTTCAGTGACAAAAAATAACTAGGGAAGCATTAAAATGCAAGAATGATTCTGATTTTATTACATTCAGTGTAAACAGCGATTGATAATGGATAGTGTATTTCTGGTAACAATGTCACACTGTTGAGGCTCTTTGTGAGAGACTTTCGTGGAGAAATCAAAACAACTCGCAGAAGAAACATATTGAGGTAAAAATTAACATTGAATTCATTGATCAAATGTAAGAATTTGACATGAAAGATGGCCTTTAAAGGCCTTTATAAAGGTAAATAATGCCCTGGAGAAAATATCAAAAATATGCAGATTTAAATATGTAAAAGCTGATAGAACGAACACTGATGAAAATATTGTTTCAGAATAAATTGTTTACACCACCAAAAATCTCCTCCTCTGTTTGGAACAACTTGAGGGGGAGTAAATGATGACACTTTATTTTTGGGTGAACTATCTCTTTAAGCATTACAACATAACACTAGCTGCATACAATACATATTACAATTACTAGGGATGTGCATCAATAATGTAAACGATTATTGGTCATGATTATGCATATTGTGACTTTGCGAGAATTCGAAATTCAGTAACAACAAAAAAACAGGGCCCTAATTTTTATTTTTAGTAGGGTTTCCCCAATACTAAACCATAATAATGAGCATTTAAAATATAAATTAAGTGCTCAAGCGTGCACATAAAGCTTGCCACAGTGACACCGGCAAACATCGCATGAACCTTTCTGAGATCAGAATGCGAACAAAATAAATAACCTATAATAAGCGATAAATAACCGCCTTATCTTAAAATGAAATTTAAGGAAAATATTTTTAAAATGTAGGACATATAAATTATAAATAAATATACAGCAAACTGAAGCAGTTAAAAGAGAATTATCAATGTAAACTGTCTGGCTGACAGACAAGTAGCCTTGACATTGAATGAAAACTCAGTTTTTCAGAGGTTAGAACACAAACAAGTAAATATACATTATATAAAAATGAATAAATAAAATATAGCAGCAAACTGAAACACTACAACAATATGCACAATTAAGCTTTACCTGACTTACTGATCTCAGTCTTCGCATATGAGAAAGGAACATGAGTTTGTCCACGTTGTCTGAGAGAAGTGAGCTTCATGTCTTGCTCATAATGAAGCCGTCCTTTGAGAAGATGTGCTCTGGCATGGAAGTTAAACGTTATGCAGTAAGCGCGCTACTAATTTAGCTTCCACACTCCGCACCAACACTTGAATAATGCGCCTAATATTAGCACACCTTTATGGAGGATAACGTTAGACCGAGCGGCCATGTAAAGTAGCTAACGTTAGGCTACCACTTGCATGTTTTAAATACGTAATAGTAAATAATTGAGGTCGCATGTCACCTTTTTCTTTTCCCTCCCAATGTTTATCAATCTTTGTTCATGTTAATCTCAACATTACAAATACAGTTTTAAGATCAAAAGTTATATCTGTTAATTTTAGTTAAAGGATTAGTTCACTTCAAAATGAACATTTCCTGATAATTTACTCAACCCCATCTCATCCAAGATGTTCATGTCTTTGTTTCTTCAGTCGAAAAGAAATTAAGCTTTTCTCCAAGTTTTTTCTCCACAGAATGCACTTCTATGGGAACCAACGGTTGAAGGTCCAAATCAATGCAGTTTCAAAGGGTTTCGAAGGGCTTCAGAGGCTCTGCACGATCCCAGACGAGGAATAGGGTCTTATCTAGCGAAACCGTCGGTCATTTAAAAAAACAAACAAAAAAAATTTATATACTTTTTAACCTAAATTACGCTGCTCTGCGGCTCGCCACAGATTATGTAATTACGTCGGAAAGGTCACGCTAGACGTAGGCGGAAGTACCGCCCTCTGAAGCCCTTCGAAACCCTTTGAAACTGCATTGATTTGGACCTTCAACCGTTGGTTGCCATAGAAGTGCATTCTGTGGAGAAAAAACTTGGAATGTTTTCCTCAAAAAACTTAATTTCTTTTCGACTGAAGAAAGACATGAACATCTTGGATGAGATGGGGGTGAGTAAATTATCAGGAAATTTTGATTTTGAAGTGAACTAATCCTTTAATGCACTGTGAACTAACATGAACAAGAAAATTATTATTAACTAACATGGTTAATAAATGTGTAAAAATATATTGCTCGTTGTTAGTTAATGCATTAACTCGTGTTACCAAATTATTGTAAAGTGTTACCTTTTGGCCTTTTTAAATGGCAAATACTTGCTTGGCCACAAGGCACACGAGCAGATCTGTGAAATTGTATAATGCTCACAAAAATATGTATTAACACAAAAAGCACTTCATATCAACAACAATTAGCGTATTTACAAATGATTTATACTTTTCATATTCTTTGTGTTCATCAACACATACACATTTTACACTGTTTTTGCCATATTGTTGTTGATAGTTGGTGGGAGACTTCCTGGAGGTGAAGTGCATCAACCCAACATTCATCTGTGATCATCCACAGATCATGAGTCCTCTAGCAAAATGGTATGTGCCTGACTTTGATTTCTGGTTTTTCACTGTGTGGTTAAATCACAAATGATCTAACCCAGGGGTGTCCAATCCTGCTCATGGAAGGCCAACGTCCTGCAGATTTTTAGCTCCAACACACTTGCCTTGAAGTTTCTAGGCTGTTTTTCAATTCCAAGAATGCAAAGAATGGACTTACATTCTTGTGGAGAGCGGTCTTGCCAGGCGACCTTAAAAGAATGAACTCGGAAGGACGCGAGCACACAGAATGCATCCTTGTGAGAATTGAGATGTGCTGCGATCTTGTTGCTCATCTGACCGTCCCAGCATATTATTATAGTGGCTTATGCACAATAAATACACCACAATACATCACAATCAAATGTCACAACCTATTAAAACATTTTTCATATTATTATTATTATTATTATTATAGACATTTTTATATAAATCTTTTTATTTTACCGCTTTTATTTCTGAAAATGAGTAGCCTATGTGTTACCTATGCTTTGTCAATGTTAAGATTCTTTTTAATATGCCAATAAAAATACTGCAGGCTTTCTTCAGGTTTTTATCACTATTGAAATTAAGCAAAACAAATGGACAAATGTTTACTTGCACGAGCTGTCACGTATTTGCGAGCTTGCAGCGGGAATCTCTTAAGTGAGAACTAGTGGTTTAAAGCTTACAGCTTCCGTACGTCGACCGCCCGCAGCGTCTTCTGGGATTTCTAACGGTTCGATTCTCTCAAGTCTGCATTTGATGCATCCTCTATCAAGAACACATCTGGGTACTTTCATGCGTTCTTGAGTATTGGAATTGAACTTCGACGGTTGACGATGAGAACACAAGGATGCATGATCACTTAAGAATGCATATTGAGAAACGGCCCTAGTGAGTCTGAAGACCTTGATTAGCTGATATTCAGGTGTGTTTAATAAGGGTTGGAGCTGAACTCTGCAGGACAGGTTTGGACACCCCTGATCTAACTCATTCAGCTGATGTATTTTCTGTCTCTCCTCCTCAGGCACAGATCACAGAAAGGTCTAACCGAGCGATTTGAACTCTTTGTGATGAAGAAGGAGATCTGCAATGCCTACACAGAGTTGAACGATCCTATCAGACAACGAGAATTGTTTGAGCAGCAGGCTATGGTGAAACTATCAGATACCTCATCTTACCACATATTACTGTTTTTACTGTATTTTTGATCAAATAAATGCAGCCTCGGTGAATATAAGAGACTTATTTCAAAACCATTAAAAAAATCTTAAGGCCAAACTTTTGAATGGTAATATATAGGGCTGGGCTTTGGACAAATTTCATGATTCGATTTCGATTCACAAACTTGCGATTCGATCTGATATTGATTAATTGGGGCCTATCAGGTGCAGTACATGGGAAATTTCCTTAAGGGAAAAAAATATATAATGCTTTAAACTATACAGGGAACACCAGTTGGTACATCACTATAATATTAAAGGTTAAAATTAACTGATTTGTAGGCTATTTGCATTTAAATTACACATAAGGAAGTTTTTATAATTACCTTATAATGATACATTTTTTGCTCTGTTTTTTTTAAAGCATATAAATGGTGGCTGTCATAAAAACATGACAGATTAATGAATTCAAACATTCATTGCATATTGAAGAACAGGTTAAGTTAAAATACAATGAATATGCAATATAGCGCACATATATAGTTATTTTCTAACTGACTGAGTTTTTAATCACTGAGGTAAATGTAACACTATGTGACATTGTTTACAAGCTGTTTTACTGACGTCTTTCCGCGGTTGAAACTGATTGAGCAATTACATGAGCCGTGATATGGGATGGGACGCACGCTACAAATCTTTGTTTATTAATCAACTGAAAATAGCATAGACTGAAGATCGATTTTTGGGATTTATGTATCTAGTAGCCCTAGTAGTATATGTTAGCTGCTTGGTTTTGTATTATCTACCAAGATGGCTGCTTTATTAAAATGAGCTATGGCCACAACACACCTTGTATTAACAAGCTGTAGGGATGTGCCTGAAGCCAAATACTTTGTTCGGAAAGGAAAGGACTCATTCTACGGTGCCCCTAACGGGACATGTGATGGGAAAAAATATGAGATTGAAGGAAACCTCAATGCTTTTGAGTTCTCTCGCAATATAGTTGGGTAATTTATATTGTATATAATTTGCGGGCATCAGGGAGCCACTATCAATATGTGGGGTGGAAATCGCTTTTGAATGCACACTCGCTTTCACTCTCCATTTTGCGATCACACGTACTCTGTCTATAGGGAGCGGCGGTACTGACCACACATTTCCAGATCACATAAGTGAAATCTGATGTACTGTAATGTAACCATGCAAGCCTGACCATGTCCCTCTATGTAGAATGTGTTATTCATTTTCCATGCTTTTTCGAATTCGGAATTGGGCTTCGGGCACATCCCTTACAAGCTGCTTTGGCTAGAAAGTAACCTCCAGGTGAATGAATGTTCATACTTTGTCCACAGGCCAAGGCAGAAGGTGACGACGAGGCAATGTTTATTGATGAGACCTTCTGCACTGCCTTAGAATACGGCCTTCCACCCACGGCAGGATGGGGCATGGGCATCGACCGCCTCACCATGTTCCTCACAGACTCCAACAACATCAAGGTATGGCCCGCCATGACACCTTTTCATTAGAAATACTACAACCAACACATTGTAGCCCTGTAATAAAAATCAGTCAAAGATGATTCTGTGGACTGCATCTGATATGAATTGATGTGCTCTACTTTTCAGGAGGTGCTTCTCTTCCCTGCTATGAAACCTGAAGAAAATAAAGCAGCTCCACCTGCAGAGGGCACATCAGTGTAACGCCGTGACTTCATCGGAGTGAAGAAAACACACCTGAGGATTTCGTCCATTTCTGGATTTCTTAATTCAACCTGAACTGTCCAATTTATTGTTACTGTTGAGGGTTATAGCCTAAATATTCAAGACCTATGCACTGTTCATACTGAGGGAAAGATTTCAGCAGTTCTTTTAACACACGGCTCATAGTTTTATGGGGAATAGGAACCCTGTTTTCTTTTCTGTGTTACCCATTGTCGATTTCCTGCAATTTTGTGGCCTGGGGTGATGTTTCTCAGACATATTTGGATGTTTTATGATCTTCTGTCCAACTGTATTTTTTAACAAGCTAACAATGGCTGTTCAATTGAATCCCATTAAATAATGACTTAGAACAACCCAAATGGTTTGTGTGTTTTGTTTCTATATCACAGATGGACATAATCTCATTTTAGTTTTCTCTCCTTTTGTTTCCAATTTACAGAATTTGCTCAAAATATAATACATTTTAAAGCAGTTTTGTAATGGTAGCAGTCATAATTTGCACGTTTGATGAACTCTAAGGCCTGATTTCACAGACAGGGCTTAGATTAAGCCAGGATTAGGCCTTAGTTCAATTAGGACATTTAAGTAGCTTTTATAAACGTGTCATTACTGGTGTGCATCTTGAGACAAAACAATGGCGCTGACATATTTTAAGATATATCTGTGCAAGTTGCTTTCAGTTAAAACAGCTCAAACTTGCATGTTAGTCTGGGACTATCTTAAAGGGATAGTTCACCCAAAAATGAAAATTACCCCATGATTTACTCACCCTCAAGCTGTCCTATGTGTATATGACTTTCTTCTTTCAGATGAATACAATCTGAGTTATATTAAAAAAATATCCAGGCTAATCCAAGCTTTATAATGGCAGTGAATGGCTGTTTCTGTTTTGAAGTCCATAAAAGTGCATCTATCCATCATAAAAGTGCTCCATATGTCGCCAGGGGGTTAATAAAGGCCTTCTGAAGCGATGCATTTGTGTGTAGGACGTAGGACACAGGCGTAGCGTAAATTCCAGTGACGAACGCGGGAGCGAAGAGGATCAAAACTTGGTTCTGGTGAGAACTAGCATATTCTCACCGGAGCATCCTACGTCATACGCTTTTAAATATGGATATTTTTCTTACACAAACACACCACTTTGCTTCTGAAGGCCTTTATTAACCCGTGTGGAGCACTTTTATGATGGATAGATGCACTTTTATGGACTTCAACAGAATGTCATATACCATATAGGATGGCTTGAGGGTGAGTAAATCATGGGCTAATTTTCATTTTTGGGTGAACTATCCCTTTAAGCCTTGTCTGTGAAATGGGGAAATTTCTCAACACAAGTGGCCCCAACAAGTATGACTGTCAAGTGTATTTTAACTATTTATTTTATAGAAAGAATGTACAATAGTTGATATTTTTTTACATTTTGCTGTTTTATAAAACTATTATTTATACATTATGCTGAAGTAATGTGACACTTTGGATTGTCAGACGTTAGTGGAACCTGTTTATTTGACGAATAACACCTGTGGTTACCAATTAAAGTAATTGGACAATTGGCTAAGAAAAGTCTAGCTTTGCAGACGTCACTTGGTTTGATATATGCATGGCTTAACTATCCACATATTGGGGGAACATTGGGGGTTCCTCTAAAGAAGCTTTGGTTTGGACTCCCGATACATATATATTATGTTATGTAAATTAACGATTTTCGACTATGCTACACACATCCTTTTGCTTTCGTAATGCTTGGACTTTGTATAATAGGTCGTTTAGTCTGTGCCAATGTTCTTGTCGTTATCGATATCTCTGTTCTCAGTCTAATTTATCAGCACCGCGAGGTCCCTGGTTTAGCGGGAGCGCGCTTCTTGCCTCTCTCGCGCGCCTCTTGCTCGGTCAAGTGCATCAGGCTGTTATTTCATGTCTGAAGCCCAGAGTCGGTGAAGATGGCGATGTGTGCGGCGCTCCGATGCGTTTCGGCAAACTTTTCGGCAGCTTTGCCCCTGCTCTCGAGACCTGCACATATCTGGACGTGCCAAAACTCGCTAAGACCAAACATCTTAAGGACGCTTTACACGAGCTCGCGGCTTTCGGGAGGTAAAAAACTTTACTGAACTCACGGTTCCTCCGTTTTATATCGCACATTTAGCTTTGCCGTAAGGACTGCAGCCATTCCGGTTTGCGTTTTGGTCTTTTCAAGAGGTTTTAATGTGCTGGAATCAAAGGTGTGCTTCTCAACTGAATTGGTATTAAGATTAAACGTTGGTTATATTGGAACTTTGGTTCGTTTGTTACGTCATAAAGCTCCGCAGGCGTTTGTACGTTCCATTAGCAGTAAGTTACTAGGCGGATTCGAATTTTCGAACTCTTCCGTTTCACTGGTCTCTTGGGGTTTTTTTTGTTTTTTTTTGTTTGTTTTTTGTGGAACTTTTTCGTTATTACATCTTTTTATTTTTATTTTTTTTTTTAGAATTCTTAAAGTGTTAAAAGCGCACAGATTTATTTACCTGGTTCAATGTAATTTTTGCTGACGGATCGAACTCGTCATGCCCTAATATTCTCGGTTCGGTTTTATCATGTGGCTTTAATTATTTTGAGAGTTTAAAATGTGGCTGTTTGCATCTCGTGCCTATGAAGTTTGTTTAGAGGCCCCTGATTATTTCTCACCGAAATCTGTCATTGACAAGTCTGTGTATATGAGATGCTTCACCTTCATTATGTTCCCTCAAGATGAAATATAACAACAGGAGTGTTTTGCATAAAGCCCAGCCATGCTCCAGCATTCAGCCCTGCTCACAATCTGGTTTAAACCTGTATTGTTTCTGCATGGGCTGATGCTAGAATCCGACTCAGTTGAGGCATTGCCCCTCTGGGAGTCCTCAGCAGCGGTTCATTGGTGTGCCAGACTATTTTCCTAAGAACTATGTTCTTAATATGGAATTTATTTTTATATCAAATTATGAATGCTTGCTTTTTGAATCAGGTCTTGTGCAAGGGATATGGAGGCATCCCTTTCATACGGAAGTGGATGTTTAATGTTAATCACTTGTACCATGTGAATCTAATTTTGTAGGTGTCTTGTACAGAAACCCATGAATGGGTATTTAAGAAACCTGTTTGAAAGCTGATTATTTAGCAATTGTCTGGCACAGAAATGAAAACCATTCAGCATGCCCTAACGTGACCTTTTTTTTTTTTTTTTTATTTAACTGTTGCTTTCACCCTGAAGTGACTGCGTCATGTTTAATGATATGAGAAGGTAGATTCAGAGTTACAATAAATTAGAAAACCCAAAATGGAAAGACTGATCTGGAAATAATGCGTCGTTAGCCTTATGGAGTTCAAATGGTCAACCATTATCAGTCAGAAAGTTAATATTTATGTAATAAATGTCCTTGAAAGAAAAGTGTCAGGTTTAAAGTAGGCTAATAGTTTTTCAGAACATAAGGACAAATAATGATTCTCATGTCATTCCAAACCCATATGACACACACATTATTTATTTTAGAAGAATATCCTGCCCACTCTTTTCCATATAATGTCAGTAAACTTTGCTGTCAAGCTCCAAATTGACAAAGTATTATAAAATTATAAGACACAAACCATATGGAGCACAAGTATGTCAAGTCTCTCAAACCATGTGATAGCTTTGCAGAAGGAACTTTAAGTCATTATGGTATGTATGTTACATGACAACAATGTACTAAAAACCAAATAGTTTTTCCTTCGTGTTTTTCTCATACAGACGACAGCGTTGTCAAAATGATCCTAGTTCTCAAGGATGCGCGAAAGCTAAAAATGCTGTATTCTGCTGCCAGGCCAGTAGTTGGCGATGTCACTTTGTAAAGAAACACTACACACATTATAGCGACGCGATAATTCTATTGTTTTCAAAAATGTGCACTTTGAAACCCCGTTTTCAGGCCCCCAAAATACCATTGTCGTAAAAGTAAATGACCAAAACGCATAAAAAGTTTCTGTTATTAGTTGCAAACGGTGTCGTGTAAACGGGCCCTTACTGAAATCAGTAAATCACTCCTGCCTAATCAATCACATGCCCTTGAACTTTTTGTGAAAAACAGTTATGGAAACCTAGAAATTACAATTTTATTTAATAAATTTAATAAAGTTAAAGCTCCAATCTCCTCCCAGAGTTCCCGAAAATGTCCATTGGTGCATCAGTGACTACTTCGCTCAGAAAGGCTGTCAATCAGAACGCCACACCCCCTTTTTTATAGCATCAAATCGAAATAGCGATCGAAACGTGTTGGCTTCACTTTTCAGGACTCGTGTGGCACGTTTGGTTTTGTCCATCAAGATAATTTTCACAGATGAACACAGCGTTTATGAATTTTGAAGCCTAAATGCAGTAGGCTATAAACAAACTACACCACGGTCGCACGACTTCAACGTCACCATCACTAAGCTTCCGACAACTCTTCCAGTTTTTATTTAAAAACATTTTCGTAGAACGTTTGAGTTAAAATAGTTTATAAGAGCACAGTTATGAGCATAATGAGGCTGTGAAAGCGGACTGAGTTTACCTGATGATGTTTAATCTCCCAGACAGCCTCTGTAGTCCCATTTAGCCACTTGTTAGCAACCGCCTTTTTCAAGACACGTAACCGCTTTAAAAAAAAATAATCAGAGTGGGGTTGTACTGATGTATTTTATGTTGTATAATAAAACGTGAAAGTGTCCTGAACTTGTTCACCGCAGACCTTATTTCAGCAATCTAACCAAAATCCTATTAAAAAAAAACCATTGACTTCGGGACGATGGAACCGGAAGTGCTAAAATGCTAACTTGTTTCCGTGTTTTGGCTTACAAAGTCTCATTGCATGAAAAAGAATGACCAGTACATTATTCAACGTTTCACCATTTTGTATTCCACATTAGAAAAAGTTATGTGTTTATAACGATGTTAGAACTAAAATGAACAATATTAAAATAGTTTTTGGTAATTTAAATAAAGTTGAAATAAAATATAAATATTTGATGAAAACATACACTTAAAAACTTAAATGAAAATTTGAAATGTTGCCTTGGGAGCTAACTGAAATGAGATGAAAATACTAAAATTACTAAAACTGAAATGAAAATGTCAAAGCTATAGAAATATTTAAAAAATAAAATAATGAATGACATTAAAGTTGAAACTAAAAATTAAAGTGAATACTAAAAATATAAAATAAATATAAAAATAAATACTATATAAATAATACTAAAATAACAGAGAGTGAATAATTGACACAATTTGTAGTTTTGGGAGAGCTGTCACTTTAACCAAAGCCACTTTAATAAGCCTGCAAGGTTAGGAGAAAAAAAAAAAGATGGAAAAAAAAGCCTGCTAACGCTGTGGTACGCAGGGATGGAGACCAGAGGCCATTTTTTTATGATTGTCAATGGAGGAGAGGCTTCACTACGCTGAATAAACTGCTTTTGTAGGGAAAACGGCTTATTTAATGAATGAACAGCCCATTGGCTAATCTTCAACATGTTTGCTCCTAAACATTCATTTTAGATTGCTCTATTTTTAGAGATTACACTGAAAGAAATGTTGTTTTATAAAAGAAGTCACGGACGATTGCACGACACATATGATTGTTAACGGCACTTCTCATTCATTTCTGTGGTATTCACAAACAGTGATTGGCTGTCGCACAACTCTGAACAAAATTCAATGATGTCAAGGCTGTAATGTGATTGGTTATCAAGGCACACGTGATCCAAGTTAGCCGTTATGCTTTCTCCAATGGTAGAGCCACAGACCCTTGTATTTCCCAATAATAAGACCATCTCTGCTTTAACTAATTGTTCTGTTTATCCTGATCTTTTTATGCTTAAAATTCTCTTTATTAATCAAATTCTCTTGTGTGTTTACAGCTCTGAAGTTTACAGACAAACACGAGTGGGTGCGAGTTGAGGGGGGTGTGGGCACAGTCGGCATCAGCAACTTTGCTCAGGTTTGCTCCCCTCTATAAAGAAATGGGTGTTAAGATATGGTGTCAGTTCAGTTTCAAATGTTTTGTACTTGTTTTTACACTTTTTACTGCTGAAACGGTATGCGTTAACTCTTACTGTCCCACCAGTGGGACGTTTGCCATTATATATTTTAAACAATAATATCTTAGTCTAAACCTTGACTAATCTTGATAAACGGGGTGTAAAATGTTTTGAGCTTGTCCACTTTTGACCACTTCCAGAGGTAGTCGAATGTGTTCGAACAGCCACAAAAGACCGCCTACTCTCCGCCTACTGACCTAATGAGTAAACATTATGGGAAGCGCACTAGCCAGATGGGATTTAAACTTTGTCGGCTGAAGACCGAAAGAGACGCAGAAACGAAAGCTGATGCTCTGTGTTTTTCTGTTGTCTTCGGACGCGTTCATATGTAAATTGCACAATCTTATTTTGTCCATTAGATAGAAAGATCTGAAAAAGCCCATACATTTACCCGCCCATAGACTCTCCTTCGAAGAAATCCAGACAGAAGTGGTTGAAAGTGGACAAAAGAGACAGATTAAAACACCAGGTGTAAACAGGGGTGTGTCTGCCTCTTCTACTTGTGATCCGACTGAACAAAACGCATCTTAATACCAGGTGTAAACAGAATCAAATACTGCCCATACTACTTTGAGTAGGATGTCTACATAAATTTTGTGAAAAATATGGTTCAGATCGCTCTAACCATATATGGAAATTGGTGTGTCCTTATATGGTCACCACTGAAGCCTGGATGTCATCTAGTGGAAATGTTTGGTACTGCATCCACACAAAACCTTACTGAAAGTTCATTTTTTGAGATATCAACCCAGATTTATGGCTTTGATTTTCTTGCAGTTTTAAAGTTGAACATGTTTTGTAAAATATAACTTTTTTCAATGTATAACTTTGTTGACAACTTTTTAAAAGTTATATTGTTGTTTTACATTTTAATGTTATTGCAATATTTTCTTTTTATGGATCTCTCAGGTTTAGTTTAAAGGGATAGTTCACCCAAAAATTACTCACCCTCATGTCGTTCCAAACCTGTAAGACTTTCGTTCATCTTCGGAAAACAAATGAAGATCTTTTTAATGAAATCTGAGAGCTTTCTGTTCCTCCATTGACAGCTACACAACTACCACTTTGACGCTTCAAAAAGTTCATAAAGAGATCGTAAAATTAATCCATATGAATTGAGCGGTTTAGTCCAAAATTTCTGAAGAGACTCGATCGCTTTATATGATGAACAGATTGAATTTAGGCTTTTATTCACATATAAACATTGATCAACTCATACATCAGTTGTGGTAAACGGAAACTCAAGCATTCATACTCAGGTTCATTCTCGTGTTACGCAGCACGTTTGAGCTTCTGGAAGAACCAATGAGGTTCATTCTCGTGTTATGCATCACGTTTGAGCTTCAGGAACCAATGAGGTTCATTCTTGTGTTATGCAGCACATTTGACGTTCTCAAGAACCAATGAGGTTTATTCTCGTGTTACGCAGCACATTTGAGCTTCAGCAAGAACCAATGAGGTTCATTCTTGTGTTACGCAGCACGTTTGACGTTCTCAAGAACCAATGAGGTTCATTCTTGTTGCGCAGCACGTTTGACGTTCGCAAGAACCAATGAGGTTAATTCTCGTGTTACGCAGCACGTTTGAGCTTCTGCAAGAACCAGTGAGTTTTTTTCTTGCGCGTCAAGCAGGTTCAGTTGAGCTTCTGTTAATGTTCACTGATCAGTTTAAATGTGAATAAAAGCCTAAATTAATTCTGTTCATCATATAAAGCGATCGAGTCTCTTCAGAAATTTTGGACTAAACCGCTCAATTCATATGGAATAGTTTTACGATGTCTTTACAAACTTTTTGAAGCGTCAATGTTTCAGTTGCGTAGCTGTCTATGGAGGGACAGAAAGCTCTCAGATTTCCTCAAAAAGATCTTCATTTGTGTTCTGAAGATGAACGAAAGTCTTACAGGTTTGGAACGACATGAGGGTGAGTAATTAATGACAGAATTTTTGGGTGAACTATCCCTTTATTGGTCTTCCCCCTTAATTCCGCCGTTCTATCTCCATAGGAAGCGTTAGGTGATGTGGTGTACTGTGGGCTTCCAGAAGTGGGAACAAAGCTTGAACAAATAGGTGAGAATCATTTGAAATCTCCATTTTTATGCCGTTTGCCTGTTACAGCACAGACAACTCTGATTGTATTTCTTTTCCAGAGGAGTTTGGTGTTTTAGAAAGCGTCAAAGCTGCTAGTGAGCTGTATTCTCCACTGACTGGAGAGGTGACCGAAATCAACACAGAGCTGGCAGATAACCCTGGACTAGTAAACAAAGCCTGCTACGAAGGCGGTGAGTGCAGCTGAAATCACGAAATACTCTACATGCATGTATAATATACTGCTAAAACATTCCTTTCTCCCTCTTGAAGGATGGTTAATTAAGATGACCATAGAGAAACCTGCAGAACTTGATGAACTCATGGATGAAGCTGCTTATGAAAAATTCATCAAATCCCTTGATTCATAAAGGTTTTCAGACCTTTGTTCTTTTGTTATTGATCATTCAGAGCCTTTAAGGGTTCACGATGGCTACTTTAGAATGCTGATGGTAGAATGAATACTAATACAATTTTTTTTTTTAAATCTATTTATTTTGGTTTTGTAATTTCTTTTTCCACCAAAATAATCTTTTGTAATGTGCTAGTTTAACAAACTTGTGTATTTTGCAGTCAAAAGCCAAATATTTTAAAGGGCTTTTGGATACAGTTTGAGGTGCTTTACATGGACTCAAACAAAGTCTTAAAAAAGAATATGTTTCAGTATAACGTGCGTGACGTGAAAGTAACATGACATGCAATAAAATCGCAAAATGTAACATTTTGAGCCACAGTTTGCTTCTGTGTTCAACTCTTACCCTTTCAGATTCAAATTGTCTTGTGCCATTAGTAACTTATTGTTCTCTTGCCTTTAATACATGACCATTTTAACATTCTTCACATAATGAATGTGAAGCATTGCTTCAGGAGTACCGGGATAGTACTCACAGCAAGTGCTTTCATCACATTTTACCAAAATATCTACACTACCATTCAAAAGTTTGAGGAGGGTAATGTTTTCAATGTTTTTGAAAGAAGTCTCTTATGCTCACCAAGGCTATATTTATTTGATTAAAAATACAGTAAAACTAATATTGTGAAATATTACAATTTAAAATAACTTTTCTATTTGAATATATTTAAAAGTGTCATTTATTCCTGTGATGCAAAGCTGAATTTTCAGCAGTCTTCTGTGTCACATGATCCTTCAGAAATCATTTTAGTATGCTGATTTTCTGCTCGAGAAACATTTATTATTATTATTACTGTTACAATGTTGGTTGTGCCGCTTAATATTTTTTGTGGAAACCGGGATTCATTTTTTTTTCAGGATTCTTTGAATAGAAAGTTCAAAAGAACAGAATTTATTTTTTTTCTAACACAATTTTTGATCAGTGTTTGCTGAATAAAACTATTAATTTCTTTAAAAACAAACTTTTGAACAGTAGTGTACATTATCACAAGAAATGCACCATTGTTAGTTTCTGACATTTGTTTTCTTTGTCAGGCAGCGTTTTGTTTTTGTACTGCACAGTATGCGCTGTTTGTTTTAAGAGCTTGATGCTGAGAGAAGTGTAGAGAAAGAAGGGAACATGGCCGCCTCCCAGCCCAGCACAACCTTGACCTTTGCCCTTAGATTAAAAGACTGAGTTTCAGTGTTCCAATGATCAATGATTAATGAATGGGTGATCACAGTATCTTTTTCTGCCTGAAGAAAATCTGAAACTTGTTAAAGAATTCACATCAGATTTCTATATATAACTTTTTGACCTATTCTTGGAACTCCATGCAGCCTAAAGAAGTGCAACCATCTCAGGTAGCAAATCAAATATGGCTAATTTGTTAAGCATATGTAGTACAACTGGACATTGATAACATAAGTGTCAAAAGCAAATGGATATATAATTTATTTAAGCCTTTGTTTTACCATACCATTACCAACAGTTTTTGTTTTAAAACGAACAAGCCAGTTTGAATCAACAATAAAACTGTTCAATTAAGAAAGAACCTGTGTGGCTCTAACAAACAATGCTTACTCTCCAGGGGCCGTATTCACAAAACATTTTATCTTAGCACTAAGAGTTCTCCTAAATAGCAGTAAAAGTTCTTAGGTAAGAGTTTCCTATTCCCAAAGCTGCTGAGACCAACTTTTACTAAAGAATAGAGAGAAGTCTTAAGCTAAGAGAAAGGGCGGGGTTGACCTCGTTGCTATGGATGATGTCATCACGCTTCCTAACTATGCACACAGTGATTGGCTGATAGTAGAGGGGTCTCTGTCAGTGATTCAATCATAGAAATATTGTAGAATGAGGTATCATGTTACCATATTCAAATAAAGGTTTTAAAATAAGAATGTTGCCATATTCAAATAGAGATTTTAAAATAATTGTTTTGCCATATTCAACTAAAGATTTTAAAAAGTAGGCTAAGCGTCACTAATTAAACAAGTATATGTTCAGATAATTGTCAACCCCTTACATGTCTTCATCTCGAGAGATTGCAGAATTCAAGCGACAAATGATGTTTTATAAATAAAGTTCGGGAGGAGCACTATCTAATCAGCTCGAGTATATACATTATACACAGCCGACTCACCTAGTTACCTCGACAGCTTTCTGCATCCCTCCGCCACCCCGACTCCTCACTCTCGGCCCAGCCGGGGATTCGGGGGAGAGCTCTGGGTTTGGGCTGAATTCTGAGCTTGGAGCCCTCGATCACCTCGGACAGCACGCCAAATAGGCTTATTTTACTCTTTTACTCTATCCGATCATTTGTAAGTGTGAACTCGTGAAACAACTCCCACAGGTAATCAGACATTATTTCCTTTTTTATTTATTTATTTACTTATTTAATAAATAAATATTATTTTTGCCTTTTTATTATGATAGGTCAGTGAGTAGACAGGAAGCGAAGTGGAAGAGAGAAAGGGGAGAAAGGTCCGCAACAGCCATTAGGATTGTTTGTGATTTGGTCTTATAGTGACTTAGGAGTCCTCTTGACTACTCCTAACGTTTCACAGATTTAGGAGCTAATTTTAGCGCTAAAATGCTTTGTGAAATACTCTTAGAGCAAAAATTTAGGAGTCCTAAAATTAGGACTGACACGCACATTATTTTTAAGAGTTTCTCCTAAATCGGCACGTTAGGAGTTACGTTTAGCCTTAAGATGTTTTGTGAATACGGCCCCAGATATATAGCCTACCATATTTTCTCATTTCTACGCAAGGACTTACAACGCCCCCTAATGATGCATTTTGATTCTTTCATTAGACTGCAGACAACTGTCAAATAATTTTTGTAAATAACTTTCTGAAATCCCACGGAAATATCAGAGAATTTCAAAATGAAAACGTTACAGATCATATATGCAAACCCTTACAAAAAAGAAGTTTATTCAAGTTTCCGTCTACTTTTTTGTACTTCTCAGAAATATGCTTAAAATTGCATTTAAGTATACTTGACGGTAGACTGACAGAAAAGTCGAAGTGTATTTGGCCTATACTTGTACTCAATCTTTTGATAGAGATATACTTAAAAGTATAATTCAATATTCTAAGTTTACTTGGCTTGTATGTGTTTACTCTTTTGATTGAGTAGCCTATTAAATACTTTTTTCACATAGTTTTACATACGGTCTTATAAACTTAAATTGTTTGAAAATATTGATGTACATAGGAATTTACTTCAAATCCAGACAAAGTCTTTGACAAAAATGTTACTGAAAGTGCAAAAATAATTATATAAAGCGTAAACTATAAATATGTCATGTTCACTTAAAAAAAACTATACTTGCAGTATAAAACTACTAAACTAGTAGTTTACTGAGAGTACTTCAAAGTGTACTTTCATAAAGTAAAACGTGCTACATTTGACTAGTAAACTCAGTATACCTATAAGTTCACTTGTAGTACAGATGCAGTACAAACGAAAAAAACTTAAGTTGTAAACTAATTGTGTACTCAAAGTTTACTACTGTTACACTTAAAGTATACTTAAAAGTATATTTTTATACACTAAAAAGTGGGCTAATTTAGTCCCAAGTAGTATTGAAACAGTACACTTACAAGTATACTTCTAGTACATTGATATTAGTGTACTTACTACATAAAGTATACTTCAAAATATACTTGAACATTACTTAAGTATACTTGAGTACATGAACTTGAAGTATACTTATTTTTCATAAGGGTATAAGTAATATAATACTATAGTTTTAGTGTGGGAACCCTGTAGAAGTTTGTCAAAATGGTCTGTTACTGTTTGTGCAGTGTTGGCAACAACATTACTGCAATAATGAAGCATTTCAAAGTGCATTAAGGTGGTTCATATTTTAAAATATTATTTTATTTAGTATGATGTATTATGATAGTTTAATTCCTTCAGCTATATTTTTCCATTCTTGTTTTTTTTCCCCTTTTTTAAGGAAATTAAAATAATTATTATTAGTTGTAATTTTAATAGTTAATTTATTTGATGCATATATATATATATATATATATATATGTGTGTGTGTGTGTGTGTGTGTGTGTGTGTGTGTGTGGAAATGTGTGTACTTATCTACGTATGATTTCATCATTTGATTTTATCATTTAATAATAATAAAAAATATATTAGTTGTGGAACTTTTAATCGACATCCCATCCACGTGCTAATTTGTCGCAACAAAATCCGGCTTCACACTTCCGGTAGACTGGCGCGTCGGACGTTGCTATTGGCTCTTTTCTTCACTTCCCATAAAACCCTGCGTTGTCACTTCCTTTTCCTTTTCAGCCATTTTCCGCTAAGGACGGTATGTGCATTTATTCCGGCTAAACATGAAGTTTATCCGCTTTAATCCTCAGTATCTCTTTACTGTATGATAATTACAATAGTCCAAGCTTAAAATGTACTTTGTTTTACGTGCGTAGCTGCCTGTATTGTTGATGTTTTCTTGTTTTGAGAGAGGAAAAAGATAATTTTAAGTACACGGTACCCTGTCGCAGCTCCGCACTCACGTTTCAATGTCTGTTTGAGATGTTAAACCTCCGCTTATTAACCGGTCAAGTGTTTAAACGATTAAATAAACGATTCAGTAAAAGACTTGAAGACCTTAAGTGTGTTTACTGTTTTCAATCGAGCCGTTGTCTTTGCGCCTTATTCCACACGCATGCGCTCATGTAGAGTCTTCTGACTTTTACAGTATTTGCAAGGATTTTCTAATGGCTTTCCTGAGCCAAACCACAGTGCACAACTTCAATTAATGCTGGTTGAAGTAAATGTGAACATGCTTATTGCAATGACTTTTATTTTGCATTAGGAGTGAACAACCATGGCTCCCAGCCGGAATGGCATGATTTTGAACCCTCACTTCCATAAGGACTGGCAGAAGAGAGTACGCACCTGGTTCAACCAGCCTGCCAGAAAGCTCCGCAGGTAACAAGCTTGTGCTGACAAATGGGTTAATAGTTAATTGAAAGTGGCAGTTTATAAAAATGCTGCTTGTTTTCCTTCCTCAGACGCAAGGCCCGTCAGGCAAAGGCTCGCCGTATTGCTCCGAGACCAGTTTCTGGACCTCTTAGACCAGCAGTTAGGTGTCCAACCATCCGGTATCACAACAAAGTCCGTGCCGGACGTGGTTTCACCCTGGAGGAGTTGAAGGTAATTTTGGTGGAAAGTTGTGCTAGATCTTAAAGGCTTAGGTCACACAAATTTAAATCGTGTCATTTACTCACCCTCATACCGTTCCAAACCCATAAGGCTTATTCAAAACACAAATTAGGATATTAATGAAACCTGAGAGGTGTCCATCTCCATTGAAAAGTCCAGGTAACCAAAATTTAAAAGATCCAAAAGGGTCATAAAGGCGTCGTAAAACGAATCCACACAAGTTGAGCGGTTTAATGCAATTCTTGTGAAGAGATATGGACAAATCTAATTTAGGCTTTTGTTTACATCTAAACATTGATCCACACTAGGGCTGTCGCTAATGGTTATTTTGGTAATCGATCAGTTATCTTCACTATTAATCGAGTAATCAGATATTTTATTTGTGGTAATAAAAAGAGCTAAGCAAACAATAGCCTTTAAAATGATGTAAAATGCATATGAGGCAATATTATTTGGTTCAAATAAAGTATCAAAACAAGTAATGTGACCCGTGCTGGCAAAATGAGTCACAGTGAGCAATATTTCAAATGAGTTTTCAAATTCTCTGTTAAAAATCTTTTAAAACGATGTGATTAGTTTGAATCGGACAAATGACTGAGCTCATGGGTGTCGGAACTATTGTATGTGGATGGGACAAGACCCACCCACATTTTAAGACCAATGATACTGGACCCACTCACTTTTATCGTCTCTAATTCAGCACATGTCTGTTTACCTACCCCTAACTGATAAACACTTATTAAACACTTTAGATGCTTTATTTTCTATTTTCATTTTTATTGAAAAAAAAAAATGCCTTTCTGGTATGTGATGGGAAAAGGTAGTAGAGTAAGTTCGGTAAAAGGCGGATTCGAACCTCGAGTCGATTTGCGTCAACTTGATGCCATGCATCTTAACCCTACACTATTGCTACTGTTAATAATTCTATGTTTTCCGTAATTTTGTTTGGCCCAACCAGACGTTTAGTAAACAAGGTGATATATTTGTACTTAATGTAAATGCATCTACTCCAGTAAAATTTTTCTGGGAGAGGACCCACCCACATTTTTTTCTGACGCCCATGACTGAGCTACACCTGTTTGAAGTCGAGAGTCAGCTAAGTCAAGGTTCCAAAACAAAATTATCTAGCAACCATAACTTAAAATCCCTGGTAATAACACCAAATTTGGCACTCACCATGTCAACACCAAATATCTATAGGAAAAAATATATATTACATTTTTTTTTGTTTCCCATGATACCACAATTGTTTGATTTAACATTAATGAAACAGACAGTCTATATAAGACCTACTGTACCACACGGATCTAATGTCACACATCAGATGTTCTTCCCCAACAGTTAACCAAACGTTTACATGAGACATAACAGATAATGTGAATACTCGCCAAGACAGATACTTTGAAATACTGTAATACATGTCGGATCTGTCAGTCAGCGCGAGTGAGATCGTTTTCATGGACCAAGGGAAGGTACTCCTCTCAGAAAACGTACAAAGATACTTTTAGATGTTTAATTGCTATTTGGAGCATTGGGATCGCTAGACGAGGGCTTAATGAACTCATTTTTGTGAGAACCTCAAAATGGACACTTTTTTTTTTCTCGTTTTGCCTGTAGCTCAATTATCCCGTGCACATTCCGACTCCTTTTGCCAGCACGGGTCACATTGTTTTATAGGGCAATAATGTTGATAATATAATATACATTATATAAACAATCACCTTATGTACATTATGTATTAACAAATTCCTGCAGAGAATGCCAACAGGCTGGTGTTACACTTTAAAGCAGATCAGATCCTTGTTTAATATTGGCCAAATTACATTTAATTCAAATGTTCACTTAATCTTTACTATTTGTCCACTTATGATAGAAATACTACAGCCACTGTAATTTCTTGAACAAGAACATGTAGACATCAAAACATGCAAACTCCGAGCGAGCTGTTTTAACTTATTCTGAAATCGTAGTGAACAACCGTTCACATATTTAGAAAAATATTGATGTATTCTCCTGTGTTGGAGTAGGTTTATAAATGATTTCCTGTTATAAATCTGAAATCGCACACGTTGCATTCCTAGATGAACGTTATAAGCAACCCAAACTCTCAGCATATGCATAGATGGAGTTTGAGACGCGTTTACTGTGAACGGAGCCGCTCTGTAACCTACGCGCATGTAAATAAAGCGCATGTTAAACCCACAGGGCATATATTTAATTGAATCAGCCTTTGTGAATTCACAGTAGCACTATGCTATACTATGGTTTTAATACATCGTGCAGCCTTAGAATACGGTCTAATAATGTGGTTCATGGATTCTTGTCTGTAGAATGCGCCGGTTACTCGACACGATTTTTTTTTTTAAAATCGAGTACTCTTAATTTAATCGTGACACCCTAATCCACACACACGGAACACTTATGGTATTTTTGGGTGACCTATCTCTTTAACTCTTATGTAGTTCTGTTTGTCTGCTTGTTCATACAATGCACATGCAGTCGTTTCAGACAGTCAAATGATGACAATTCTCCGGAATCTCTGTACTTCCTTGATGATCCTCTTTTGAACCCTTTTTGCTGATGACTGTTCTTGACCCTGTACGAGTGTCAGGGCTGTTCCAGCATAATCACGTCTCACATGTCTGTCCCGTTGCACCGTGTTGTGCCCATATAGGCAGCAGGAATCAACAAAAAGGTGGCCCGCACCATTGGCATCGCCGTTGACCCTCGCCGGCGTAACCGATCCACAGAGTCTCTGCAGACCAATGTTCAGAGGCTGAAGGAGTACCGCTCCAAACTCATCCTCTTCCCGAAGAAGGCTTCTGCACCCAAGAAGGGAGACAGCACTGTAAGTGGCTTACTGCAGTTCATAAATCTGAGCTTTCTATTTCATCAAATCTTATTATAAAAGCCTTTTAAAGCATAATAAAGCTCTGTGCTTGCTATAATATGGCAGGTCAGAAATATTATTTTACTGTAATAGAGAAACCGCTTCAGTGTTTGCAGTCAAGTGATGACACTTTCTCCGGAATCTCTGCACATCCTTGATGACTTTTGAACCCTTTTTTAGCTGATGACTGCATACCATTCAGCCACAATTCTCTAGTGTTTGTTTTTTTTTTTTTGGTCTTTTGACTTTTTGCCTTTGTGTGTAGGAGGAGGAGCTCAAGATGGCTACACAGCTCACTGGACCTGTCATGCCCATCAGAAACGTACGTATCTTTAACCCTTATAAAGCCTACTGTATTCTTGATGAGCAAAATTCTAGGGCATTTAAATTATCAACTATCGAAACTTTCCTGAAAAACCTATTTTACCCAATCGATGTGCCTTCTGTAGTCCTGGTGCATATATTTGTTAAATCTTTTATTTTTATAAACTAAACTAACTTTAATTGTTGAATGAATAAAATATGATCCATTTAGTGTTGTCACGATACTGGAGTTTCTAACTTCGATACCTTGAGAAATTGATTTTCAAAAGTATTTTAAATATCAGAGGAAAAACTGCCAAATAGATATTTTTAATCTAATTTTTTTTCCCCCCATCCAATGAGATTCTAGACAATCAATGTTTTCAAGCTTCAAAAAGTACACGATGCGTAGCAGTAATCCCTATCAATAGAGCGGTTTAATCCAAGTCTTCTAAAGAGCCACAATTACTTTATATGAACAGATTTTAATTTAGCCATTTATTCACACATAAACATTGACCAATTGCCATTAAAATGATCTCGCCTAAATGTTTGCTCACTCAATGTATGTTTTTATTTTGTTGCAATAGATTACACAGCACAAGGAAGCTTGATTTCAAACTTTAAATTGAGTTCACTATAAAAAGACAAGTTAACGTTCAGTATTAAAATTACAAGTAGAGAAGCAATATCATCTTACTAAGACAGGTGTCCAATCCTGCTCCTGGAGGGCCAACATCCTGCAGATTTTAGCTCCTACACATTTGCCTTGAAGTTTCTAGTGATTCTCTGAAGATTCAGGTGTGTTTAATGAAGGGTTGGAGCTGACCTCTGCAGGACAATGACTCCCCAGGGGAAGGTTTGGACATCCCTGTACTAAGACATTTTTCCTCTGAATATGTGCTTCATATTCTATATCATACTATATGATCCATAAAACCCTTGTGTATCACACATGATACTTGACAAATGCGTTCCATTTTAAAAAGGAAAAATGATTTTCTGACTGTAATATGTCAGACTTGGCTTAAGATACAGTGAGTGATGTGTGGAAATTGGATGTCCTTTCCTTTGGTTTTATGTATATTGTTATAGACTTAGTTCTTCATATATAATGTAGTGTTATGCTGCAACTAAGGAAGTGTTCATATTTTCTGCAGACGTACAAGAAGGAGAAGGCCCGCGTGATCTCAGAGGATGAAAAGAACTTCAAGGCCTTTGTCAGCCTGCGTATGGCCCGAGCCAATGCCCGTCTGTTCGGCATCCGTGCCAAGAGGGCAAAGGAGGCCGCCGAGCAGGACGTCGAGAAGAAGAAATAAACGTTTATTTGTAAGGAACTGTCAAAAAATAAATGTCTAAAAAATCTGGAGTCTTTGAAGTCATTTCTTGGAAAACCTTTATATCACAGACTTCTGTCTGCTTTGTAGAGGATGTTCAAATGCCAGTGTGATGTTTGGTGACTTTTTTTTTTTTTTTTTTTTTTTTTTTAAATTTCCCAGCATTGCTTAAGTCATTTGTTTAACTTGTACTAAACAGACGCTGATAAAACTTACAAATTGAATGTCTTCCAAATACAGTAGTGGCCAAAAGTGAGGTCTGGAGGGCATTTTTAAAACATGTTTTTTTTTTTTGACACTATAAGTTTGATTAAACTATCAAAATGAGGAAAATATCTTTTTTATATATATTTATTTTTTTAAATATGAGGGGAAAACTAAACTACCTTGATTATGGTCTATATCTGACATTATTTGGCAACAAAAAAATGCAAGCTACAGGCTTTATTTTACTGCAAAAAAACAAAGCTCACAAGAAAATGCATAAATTGACTACAAAATTAAAATTGTCCATGCGGTTTGGCATGTTTCTTTGCACCACAAATACATAACTCCAAGTACAACCAAGTTAAATGTTTAACTCATTTTTAATATTTAAAGAGTAAAGATGCCAATGTTCCTAGGCTGAGCAACACTTTTGGCCTCTTGTATAAACTGAGTTGAATGAGACTGCTACTCATTCCCCAGAAGATGGCAGTGTTTACCTTAATGGATGTTTCCTTGTTTGGAATGCCTTGTTTTTTTTTGTGGTTAATGGCACAGTTCAGCAGTAACTTAATCTGAAGAAACCTGATAGGTGCTATTTTTTTTTTTATTATATGAATGGTACACATACATACCAGAGGTTACACTCTTCCAGATCAGGGTCAGGACTGTTTTATTTTCACATGCCTGTGCTAGTCAGACTCGTCCACCCACCCTTTAATCACCCTTGTGACGTTTCAAATCTGTATTCATTTCTTCTGCAGAACACAAATGTTTTGCATAATGTTGGGAACCAAGCAACATTGGAGACCACTAGTTTTCATTGTATGGATAGAAAGACATTTCTTATATATTGTTTCACAGAACACAAATGAAGTCATACAGGTTTAGAATGAAGTGAGGTTGAGAAAATGACAGAATTTACATTTTGGGGTGAACTATCCCTTTAATGATTTGTCATAGCTGCTGAATTTGCATATTGTGTTTGTAACCTGAGGTGGAACCTTGATTAACATCTGTCAGCACAGCTTAAGTGTGGAATTTGTCTTCATGATGGAACTACAAATCAGCTCATGCTTAGAAATGCCAGCATACTCTGTCCTGAAGTGATGTCATAATGTCCAGTGGAGGTTTTTGGTGGATGAATGGGCTGTGGGTGTATTATGCAAACATTGCATTCCCACATCATATCTATATGTGGTGTTAGTTTGAGCAGGATAATTTATATCTTTACTATCTTTATTTGTATTGCGTATGTTCTGATTTTTCAACTTGCTTTTCTGAGGCTTTTTAACTCATATGCTTTAGGAAACGATAAGAATTGGGCAATGGTTCGTGTCCCAGTAGTGCTGCTGAAACTAAAGCTGAAGTGGCCTAAATCAATTATAAGTGAAGTAAAGGAACCGTTATAATTGGGGCTGTCCATCTGCAATCAATGACCCATTGGGATTTTTCCATGAAAACCTACAGATGGATCAATAAACCAAAAATATCTTGACCCAGGAGAGATGAGTGGGGAGATGATCACGTATAAGGTTACATAAGAAATGGAGAATGTGTCCTGTAGTTACCCTTGTTTTTGATTCAGTGCTGGAAAGCCTTGATTTAGACCACTCATTCAAATACTGGAGAACACTCTACCAGTACTATCATATGGTTCTTCAGCTAACAATAACAGAGCTCTCAGAGCAAAAATATGATCTATAAGAACGTTTTGCTAACGTTCCCATTAAGTTATGAAAACGTTATTTCTGAATATTCTCTGAACATTTAAAATGGCCAACGTCAAGAAAACATTCCATGTTTATCATCCTTTAAACATCATGGGAATGTTTTCTGTAAATTCTAAAACAGTAACATTTAAAAATTGTTAGACGAACGTCCAGCTAAAACATTTCAGAAAAAGACAATCCATGATGTAATGTTTTTTTGCTAATATTTTGACAATATTAAAGACCTAATAACTTTCAAGAAACATTTAGTTATTGGAAGAACGTTTGTTCATAACTTTGAGAGAACCTTGCCAGTTTTACTGATCATTCACATCTGGCGTAAAGGTCACAACTTAACACGATAACCAGTTAAACCGTAACACTGGAACGTTAGCTAAAGTTCTGAGAACGTTCCCTGTCTGGGTAAAACCAAAGTCCCTTTAAGACAAGTCGTTTCACTCGGCGGCCATCTTTGAAACACCTCTCGGGCATGCAAGTGCAGCTCCTATCTTTTTGAATGGGGAAACATCTCCAAAACTATTTAAAAAAAAAAAAAAAAATATTTGAAATCACCAATGAAATCTATGGAAGCCCGTTTCCGCCACAATTGAGTAAAAAAATATGATTCTTTAAGTCATAATTATGAGAAACTTTCTCATAATAATGACTTAACCTCGTAATAATGAGAAACTTTCTCGTAATAATGACTTAACATTAATAATAAGTCATAATTAATAAGTAGATCGGGCAGCAGTTTTCATTCAACAGTAAGCTTATACTCCTGTAAAAATGATATCGTATGTTTCAATAAATGGCGCACGTGACAAATTCAACCAGAGTAGCCTATTTAATCAATATCAGAATCAAAAGGAGCTTTATTGCCAAGTAGGCTATGTTTGCACACACAAGGAATTTGTTTTGGTGACAGAAGAAGCTTCAGTACACAGAGACAACAGTACACAGATAGTAAAATAAAAAATAAAGAATAAAAATAAATTAATAAGATAGCACATATAATGCTTGCTGCCCGCCTCGCTTGATGTGCTGGAAGTTGCTGGCCGCATGTGCAAATTGCGCATGCGTGGATTAAGTCATAATTACGAGAAAGTTTCTCATTATTATGAGATGTTAAGTCATTATTACGGGAAAGTTTCTCATTATTACGAGATGCTAAGTCATTATTACGAGAAAGTTTCTCATTATTACGAGATGTTAAGTCATTATTACGAGAAAGTTTCTCATTACGAGATGTTAAGTCATTATTACGAGAAAGTTTCTCATTATTACGAGGTTAAGTCATTATTATGGGAAAGTTTCTCATTATTACGAGATGTTAAGTCATTATTACGAGAAAGTTTCTCATTATTACGAGATGTTAAGTCATTATTACGAGAAAGTTTCTCATTATTACGAGATATTAAGTCATTATTACGAGAAAGTTTCTCATTATTACGAGATGTTAAGTCATTATTACGGGAAAGTTTCACATTATTACGAGATGTTAAGTCATTATTACGAGAAAGTTTCTCATTATTACGAGATGTTAAGTCATTATTATGGGAAAGTTTCTCATTATTACGAGATGTTAAGTCATTATTACGAGAAAGTTTCTCATTATTACGAGATGTTAAGTCATTATTACGAGAAAGTTTCTCATTATTACGAGATATTAAGTCATTATTACGAGAAAGTTTCTCATTATTACGAGATACTGAGTCATTATTATGAGAAAGTTTCTTATTATTGTGACTTAAAGAATTATATTTTTTTACTCAACTGTGGCGGAAACGGGCTTCCATAGAAATCTGACAAAACCTGTCTCATAAATTTTGTTTCTAAACACTCGATTCATGACAAAAAACTGCATTTTTTTCAGCCTGGACAAAGCTAATGCGCTTGCGCAGTCCTAGGCGCGCGTCTCAGAACCGTCTATGCTCAGAACACTGGCTGTTTCTATAGCAACCAGAGCATCTAATGGCAGCTGCAGTGACGCTATGACTTTACTAATCAACGACTGACTCTTTCATTTAGAAGGCGGGGCTTATTCACCATATTGGGCGTTGCACTTTCTCCCATTCATAAGTAATCAGAGTGCAAAGTCTATATAAAGTCTTTGGTAAAACCCCTATTTATAAGGTTTCAAAAGAACAATAAAGTGCTACATAAACCTTAAAGGGATAGTTCACCCTAAAATAAAAAATAAGTCCTCATTTACTTACCCTGGTGTTGTTTTAATGCTCTATGCTCTTATTTCTTTTTTGGACCACAAAAGGAGAATTTTTTAAAATTGTATGTATTATTTAACAAAAATCCTGACCTTAGTTGTTGGTTTTCTTTGCACGGCTGCAAGACGTGCGCGTTCGTGAGACTATTAGCGCCGCAGTTCACTCTGTCTCGCCCAGAAAAATCACACAAGTTGTGAGAAATCAAGATTAATAAATTTGCGACATGAAATACAACAGCTAGAAATCCCAAAAAAGTATCCATGTAGTTAAATACATAAGTATCCATGTAGTTAATGTCTCGCGAGCGAAAAAAAAAAATTCTCGTTTTGTGGTCCAAAAAAGAAAGAACGGTGGCATTACAACTTACAACAACACCAGGGTGAGTAAATAATGACTTATTTTTTTTTTTAGGGAGAACTATCACTTTAATGGTGTTATACAGAACCTTATTTTAATAGTTTATTTTCAATTATTTTAGTTTTTAGTATTATTTTTAAATATTGTTTTTTTTTTTAGGGTTTTACATAACTGATAAGTTGTGTCAATAGGTATTTCTATTTCAAAAATGACAGTTCTCTAACAAATTATTATCTGAGTAGGCTACATGAATGACAATTGACATTGAACACAAAGAAAAACAACACAAAATAGAAACCAAAATAAATGTAAGGTGGGTTCCAGTGAATAACTACACAATCCTCTATGATGTCTTTATGTGTGTATTTTGGTGCAGTTGAGTGGCAGTTTGCAGATGATAAGGTTGTCGGGTGTAACAGCATCTGTCTGGGTAGAAATACACAAATGAGTTTAGAGTTATACAGTGTCTCTTCTATTTAAGTAAAAGCAATTAAGTGTATGAAGGCCAAATCAATAACGAAATGGTTACAGATTAAAAAAAGAAAAGAAAAAAGGCTGAACTAAAGGCTTGAACTAAAAGAACCATTTTAGCATAAAGTTTTTTTCCCCCCAGGAAGATATAGTTCTAAATGGAACTGTTGCTGTTAAAAGAAGCATCTTTTTTTTAGAGCGTAGTTTAAAATAAACATTTTAGCATGATGATATTCAGTTGAACAGAACAGACTTTCACAAAAATCCTGCAATTTGTAAACACTTAAACCTGCATAGATTCAAATACAACATAAAGTAATCAGGCAAAAACTTTTAAATACATTTTTTTTTTTTTTTTTACTTTTTATAAGATAATCATATGCATTT
Organism: Coreius guichenoti; assembly: GCA_039654105.1. Taxonomy (NCBI): domain Eukaryota; kingdom Metazoa; phylum Chordata; class Actinopteri; order Cypriniformes; family Gobionidae; genus Coreius; species Coreius guichenoti. Next base: position 6,612,519 of record CM077168.1, read on the forward strand.
CACCATGTACTCCATTACTGACACTTTGCTTCGATCAAAAAATCTCAATGAATGCTGTTCTAGTTGAAAAATTAAATAACATTAGGTTTTTGTATGATGTAGATGTAAGATGTAGATTTCAGTAGAAGTCCCCCCTCTGATTGATGTCACGTGCCGCTTTCAGGATTCTTGATGGAGTGGCTCTTGATGTTCTCTTAGAATCGCAGACGCTGAATTAGCAGAGCCGGGTTAAGATGATCAGCACAGTGGCCACAAGACCGCAACTTCTTATTTTGCAGAAACTAAATAGCACTTTACCTCTGATGAAGCCCATTCCATTATCTCTCCCACTTCACTTCCTGACCAATCTACACTCTTAAAAATAATGGTTCCAAAAGGTTTTTTTTTCCTCTCGCACTGATGCCTTTAAAACGCCATGCATTTGGGTTCCCCAAATTATTATGTAATTATTATGCCCTTTTACAAAATCTAATAGAATAGGTTCTCGTGCTTAAATGTTCAAAAAACATTGTGTAACAAGTGTAAATTAGACAATTGTAAAACAAGTGTAATTAGATGCTATACTTAGTGCAAATAGTGGCAGATACTGTTTGCACCTTAGTGTATATTATAAAACAATGCAATAATAACAACATTTTAAGTGTATATGATTATATTTATTAAAATCATAAACGGATGCCACCTTATTGGGAATTTTTTTTGTCTCTAAAGCCATCCCCTACACCTAACCCTACCCGATAAACACTTTATTCCCACTATTCTATACCCATTGGGCACTTTATTTCCACTTTTCAAATATTTTCTTAATTTTTATTTAAATTGAACTACTCTCCAAGCTGGTATGTGATGAGAAAAGGGAGAAGAATGAGTTCGGAAAAAGGGCGTATTCGAACTCGGGTCGGTCGCATCAAAAGCTAACGCCACCCCCCTTCCTGACCCTGTTATCAGCGGGACTTCGTTGTGTAATTTTGTCTGGCTCAATCAGACTATAGGTTGGTGGAGTTAGTGTAAATAGCATCTGCCAACAAAGCAGACCATTTGCACTTGGTGTAAATAGACACCGTTATTTTTCAGTTATTTGACATTGTTGCAGCACCTCTCTTCCTAGTCTTTCAGTAACACTCCATTTAGTTCCTGTCTCTATGAAGCCCCTCCTTCTGAAAAGCACACTGAGCTCTGATTGGTTGGCTGGGCCAGTGCGTTGTGATTGGTCAAACGTTTCAAGCATGTTTGGGAAATGTCACAACTCAAGCAGGCCTCGCCCCCTTAAAGGCCCGTTCACACCAAGGACGATATAGGCTACTATAAAGATAACAATAAAGATATAGTTCTAAAAATCGTTCTCAATATTAAAGAATAGCAGAGTTCACACCACAGCTATAACGATCATATAGAGCTATAACGATAACGATATAGAGAAACAATATAGTTGGAATCACTTCCAGAAGGATTTTATCCAGCCGATGAACGATAAAAACATTGACAGCCAATCAGAATCCATCCTGCTGAGCTCGAGCATTTAAAGCGGCGGACAAGCACGTGCTTAGAATAAACAGAACAATATCTAAATATAGAACAATATAAACAGAACTAATATAGTTATCTTTATAGTTATCGTTCTTGGTGTGAACGGGCCATTATTTTGCCTGTGCCTTGGGCGGGAATTATTTAAATGAAGAATATTGTGACACGTTTGTTCAGGGAGAATAACTCCCTTTGGAGTGAATTTGTGCTTTGTAACTTTGCAAAACTTTTTAATGCTCAAACAGCAACATTACACACTAAAGAAAGTTGAAAATAGGTCCTTTTTTAAGTCAACATGTAATCAGAATTGAAGAATGTTGTAGTGTTTATTATAGGCTAAATGATTTATCCGTGCACATCATTATTATATTTTTCAATTCATGTGCACTCGTAATCTTTGATCAAAAACGCTAACCTCCCCTCCTCCTCCGAACTACGTCTGTTCTCTTCGTGTTGTATGTCTTGGCAGAGAGTGGGACTAAAATCTTCCTCAGCCGACTACAAACTGCCATTCAGATCTTCCTCCATTTAGTTAGCAGTGCCCAACTTCCTACAATCCATTCAATTCCCAAAGAACAAAATCAAATCCCGCCCTACATTTTTTTCTCATTCCAGAAGCCGTTTCACTCGGATATTCATCACAATACAGAAGAAAACATTATCACAAACTGCTGTTTCATAGCGACTTTAAAAAAGGTTTCCTCTGTGTATGCCTTCAGAGTGCTATAATTGTCAATAACTATCAATTGCTGTGCTAGAATGAGACTTAACTGATTTGCAAGTTATGTTATATCCTGTCTTGGTGTTTGTGCTTAGCTGACACATCAACATGCATCCCTGCTGCTCAATAAACAAATGACAGGAAACTCCCTCCAATTTAACGAGACTATCATTTCTAATTCATCTCAAAATCTATAAGATCTAATGACACTCTTTTATTTGTGATAAAGACAAATTTGCTTCTAGGACTTTTGTGCTTTTTGAAAATCCCACACAAAAGAATCATAGTCAGATGGTATTTTAAAATAATATTATGTAAGAATTGTCTAACAATGCTATTTTCACCACTTTTGCCATTATGCCAAAAAAAAAAAAAAAAGAATGCATCAGCTAACAGCATAAAAGCATTTCAATAACTCTTGAGCCTTCAACATCTTGCTCATGTGGCCAGGCTGATATGACACACACTGACATTATACTCTGAGACCCTGATAACAACTACATGACATTAAGCCATTCAACAAAAACGGGAGCCTTTGTGTCTTTCAGTAACACGTGTAAATAATGACAATGAAAATCTAGGCATTGTTGCACACACACACACACACGCACACACACACGCACACATACAGTGCCCTCCACTAATATTGGCGCCCTTGGTAAATATGAGCAAAGGCAGCTGTGAAAATAAATCTGCATTGTTTATCCTTTTGATCTTTCATTAAAACAATTCACAAAATTCTAGCCTTTCATTGAAGTAAAACAATTGAAAATGGGGGGAAAATCTCATTATGAAATAAATGTTTTTCTCCAATGCATGTTTTATGCATGCAAGACTTAAAGAAAAACAAAATCTGTCAAAATGCCATTATAATTCCTTTCAGGAAGTGCGTTAAACTGGAAGGAAAAGTTTCCTCTGTTGAGTAAGGAAGTATCTTAAATGTCAAGATTCTATGATTTTGTATGGTATTGTTAGTATAGTTTTATTTACAGTGGGGAGAACAAGTATTTGATACACTGCCGATTTTGCAGGTTTTCCTACTTACAAAGCATGTAAATCCAGAAAATCACATTGTATGATTTTTAAATAATTAATTTGCATTTTATTTCATGACATAAGTATTTGATCACCTACCAACCAGTAAGAATTCCGGCTCTCACAGACCTGTTAGTTTTTCTTTAAGAAGCCCTCCTGTTCTCCACTCATTACCTGTATTAACTGCACCTGTTTGAACTCGTTACCTGTATAAAAGACACCTGTCCACACACTCAATCAAACAGACTCCAACCTCTCCACAATGGCCAAGACCAGAGAGCTGTGTAAGGACATCAGGGATAAAATTCTAGACCTGCACAAGGCTGGGATGGGTTACAGGACAATAGGCAAGCACCTGGGTGAGAAGGCAACAACTGTTGGCGCAATTATTAGAAAATGGAAGAAGTTCAAGATGACGGTCAATCTCCCTCGGTCTGGGGCACCATGCAAGATCTCACCTCGTGGGGCATCAATGATCATGAGGAAGGTGAGGGATCAGCCCAGAACTACACGGCAGGACCTGGTCAATGACCTGAAGAGAGCTGGGACCACAGTCTCAAAGAAAACCATTAGTAACACACTACGCCGTCATGGATTAAAATCCTGCGCATGTCCAGGCCCGTCTGAAGTTTGCCAATGACCATCTGGATGATCCAGAGGAGGAATGGGAGAAGGTCATGTGGTCTGATGAGACAAAAATAGATCTTTTTGGTCTAAACTCCACTCGCCGTGTTTGGAGGAAGAAGAAGGATGAGTACAACCCCAAGAACACCATCCCAACCGTGAAGCATGGAGGTGGAAACATCATTCTTTGGGGATGCTTTTCTGCAAAGGGGACAGGACGACTGCACCGTATTGAGGGGAGGACGGATGGGGCCATTTTTCGCGAGATCTTGGCCAACAACCTCCTTCCCTCAGTAAGAGCATTGAAGATGGGTCGTGGCTGGGTCTTCCAGCATGACAGCGACCCGAAACACACAGCCAGGGCAACTAAGGAGTGGCTTTGTAAGAAGCATCTCAAGGTCCTGGAGTGGCCTAGCCAGTCTCCAGACCTGAACCCAACAGAAAATCTTTGGAGGGAGCTGAAAGTCCGTATTGCCCAGCGACAGCCCCGAAACCTGAAGGATCTGGAGAAGGTCTGTATGGAGGAGTGGGCCAAAATCCCTGCTGCAGTGTGTGCAAACCTGGTCAAGAACTACAGGAAACGTACGATCTCTGTAATTGCAAACAAAGGTTTCTGTACCAAATATTAAGTTCTGCTTTTCTGATGTATCAAATACTTATGTCATGCAATAAAATGCAAATTAATTACTTAAATATCATACAATGTGATTTTCACTGTATATCAGTGTCAACTCTGTTACCACCAACCCGCATCAGGGTTTTCATTAACCCATTATATCCCTAAGTTTATAAATAGTTACTTATTTATATTATAAATAAGCGTATTATAAATATAAGTAATATACTTTACTTTATAACGTGTTAAATATGGATAGTTTTCTTACACAAACGCATCTCTTCGCTTCAGAAGGCCTTTATTAACCCCCCACCCCCCCACCCCCTCCCTTTATAATGGATGGATGCACTTTTTTGGTCTTCAAATTTTGGGCTGCCATTAACTGCCATTATAAAGCTTGGATTAGCCGCAAGTGCAAGCAAGTGTTTTGCAAGATGAACACAATAAGCACATTGTACCTAACAATTTTTAAGTAAACAATACGACATCTAATATAAAGTGTGACTGAAATTTTTTATAGAAATGTGTTTTTTTTTTTTTTTTTTAAATCAACAAAAGACATTATGAGACATATAAACATGATTTCTGCACATTCATTCAAGCTTGGTAGATTCTTGTCCAAACTGACGTCAAAGCCTTTTCTCCCGGTGAGGGTGTCGGATAAAGAAGCGGTTTAATTCATTCCAATGTGGCTCTTCAACGTAACATGACGGCAAAGCCGAACTAGCGCGCGGTGGGCATGTGTCACACACACACACACACACACAAACACACACCGAGAGAAGCAGCAGCAACAGCGGGTAAGAACACAGCTCTCTTATTTATAGTCATGTGTTTTGTTATTATTATGCTTTTGCATATGCGATGTCAGTGATGATTAGGGACAAACGTTTAGGGTGTTTAGCTACTATGTGACAATTAACTTGCCAGTGATTGCAAGTCTTTGCGAAAAGATAAAGGAGGCAATAAAATAAATAGACAATAAACTGCATTCATTAATCGACACATACATGCATGCGAGTTTGACAAGTAATAGAGGATATAAAGTGGGTTGTGTGCCAAATGCGTTGCTGACGCGCGCGCGAGAGAAGTTGGACTAAAGTGTAATCTATTAACACTCACTTCATAGTAGGTTACACTTTTATTCACGCCATTTAAACTGGATTATTTGCGTTAAACGGGAAAAGTTTGGTGTATTCTTGTCGCATACTAAAATAATGTAAAAGAGCCAGTTACGTGAAGATCAGACGTTTGCTCGTTTAACTTGTGATTCAAATCAAATAATATTTCAGGCTCAAGGGATAGCAAGTGTCTTTTCTTGTATAACGCACGAAAGATCTCTAACCGTGCTGTAATTTCCTCGCTCGAATGGCTCGATTGGCTCTTGTAAAGTGGATATAGATGCGAGAGGAGCTGTCCGCGGTCTGTGGTGCTGAACCACGCGCACACTGGAGCTCTTTGCTGGCTATATTTACTCGTCTCTTTTGTTTATTTGATCATTTAAAGGGTGAGTAGCTAATGCATAAAACACATCATTAATGTTAAGTCGTAATGTGATGATTAAATATGACCGCAGGGTATGAATTATAGGGGGCGGGTTGGCTTGAACGCCGTCAAGGAAGTCAAAACAAAAGATTGGAGGGGGTCTTAAAATTGCATAGTCTTACTGAGTTTTATTACAAAGTTACACGACAAGTTAGTCAGAGCGCCTAAAAAGATCAAGGCGGAGAGAAATCGCATTCGCCTGGAAGCCATCCACACGTAACTCGTTTTGGCACAAATCGGCAGTGGAATTTCAAACACCGCAAGGTTTTTTTTTATTTTTTTTTTACTTTTTTAAACTTGAGCGTCGCGTTTTAGAACACCACGTCATGCGCAAGATGATGCAAAAGAATCTAGCGCATGTTTACGAAAAAGAAAAGCAGCTCAGAGGAATGCAAAAACGCATTCTGTGTGCACGGTGTTATGGGTTGGTTGTGTATATCAGTGGTTCTCAAACCTGTCCTGGGAACCCTCCACCTCTGCACATTTGTCTCCCTCATCTCATCTAACACTGCAAGACTTGAATTTGAAAGGGAGACATCCAAAATGTGCAATGGTGGGGGGTCCCCGACAGGTTTGAGAAGCACCGGTGTATATGAATCCCACTACGAAGGAGAATCAAATACACAGTCTTTAATGACAAAAGCTTAGCAGAACATAGAGAGGTACAACCAAACTATCACAAACAAGAACGGACAAAGAACTCAGGGCATAAATACATGGAACAAACAAAGGGAACTAATTAGGAAGCAGCTAAACAGAATGACTAATCAAGGAGACTAATGAGAACTCAGGCAGGCAGTTTAACAGATACAAAGCAAACAAGACTCAGGGTATGTTTACACGACAACGATGTACTAAAAACACATGACAACGTCACACCATAGACTGTAAAAAAAAAAAGGTGGATGATGCACCTTTACTCTCTTCCATTGTAAAAAAAGTGAAGCCACCAATACTCCAATATGGCGCTGACATCTTGCGCTGAGCGTTAAGTGGAGCCGTGTATCAAGGTCCCGCCCACACTCCCACAGAATCGGTTAGTACAGTTTACTGCAGAACAACTCATTTTGTCGGTATGTAGAAAGTAAAGGTAAACCTTCAATCTCTTCCTGAAGATCCCGAAAAAAGTCCGTTGGTGCCTCGGTGACTACTTCGCTCAGAAAAGAGGTCAATCTCAGCTGTCAATCATGACGTCACACTCCCGTTTTTATAGCATCAAAAAACTAATTAAACTCTTACTTAAAAACCTCATTAAAACTTTAAAACGTATTAAAAAAATGACCACTTGAACATACATCAGTGTGATAAAAACTACCAAAAATAACAGAAACCATCTTTGAAAAAAATGTAATTTGTAGGGATGAAACGATATGAACATTTTGGCTGATACCGATAACCAATAAGTCCCCGGGGATCAGACAGAACGCATTTTTGCAGTGAGAGGCGCTTTTTAAAATAGTTTTCTATTTAATAGGTGCCCCGGGCGCCTCGTGTTTTAGCCGCCTGCTGTGCCTCGCGTTTTTGTAGGAGCGCTCTAAGCGCCTCAAGTTGAAAAAAAATCAACTCTGAGCAGAAAAGTGCCCAAAAAAGTTTTTTTTCCCATTGTCCAATCGAATGAATGGAGAGGCGGGCCTTCCGTTGTGGTGACGGTAACCTTGCTTAGACTGACAGGACAGCTGATTCGGGGGTTGCCTAGCAGCGCACTGCTCTTTTCTAAATTAAAAAACGTCAATCAAAAAAAGGCAGTGCGGTGCGCCTCGCGTTTTCAAACCTGAAAAACGCATTCTGTCTGATCGGGGCTTAATTCTTTATATTTGAAAGCCGATAACCGATATATTGGCTGATAAATCTAAATTTTTGAGGGACAATTTTTGAGAGCCTGATTACAAAATCAGAAGTCTCACCATTAAAAGCCACGACCCAAGCACACAATTATAATGTTCTCAGACTTGCGCTGCACATGTTGCACTTCACAGTATTTTCTTTTTTTGAAGTGATTCCAATATTTCAAACAATTCAAAACCATCATGGCGAACAGCGCACATCTGAAGTGTCTTAGCTGAAGGAAATAATCCATTATTTATCGGCTTTAATATATCGGCCCAATTTTTATTTGTTTAGTTTGTCTCATGTCCCATTAGATTGCATGGAGAGGGTGGGGTTTATGAGCTATACTTCATCCAGCCACCTGGGGGCGATCAAAACGTTTTGGCTTCACTATTCAGGACTTGTTTGGCACACTGGGTTCCCACGGATCTGCAAATACGACTAAAAACTAAAAAATATTATGCATGCCAGGCCAGTAGTTGGCGATGTCACTTTGTAAATAGAAACCCCACTCCTATAGACTGAACACGTAATACATATGCGCATGACGTCGCCGTTTTCACAAATTCACGTTTTTGTTGTTTACATGGAGACGGTAAAGGTATTGTTTTCAAAACCATGCACTTTGCAAAGTTTGTCGTGTAAATGAACGGCCAAAACGCATAAAAAGTTTTTTGTTTTAAGTTGAAAATGGTGTCGTGTAAACATACCCTCAAACTGAACATAACAGAATATACACGTTACACACGGTCCCTTCATATGGCAATGGTATTCCCAGTGCTCACTTTTTCTCAACTTATATTTTCACTTATGTACCTTGTATTCCCTATATTCATTGTAAGTCGATAGTGTGGTTTCAGTGCTTTTGTCCATTCACTGGATGTTAAAATGAAATCATACATCCTGAAATGCCTTACCCTCTTATTTCTTGCTTAGGAGTCTGTTGTGAAGAGGCTGTCAACTGAAGGTCTCATCTGGGATTTTCCTGTTGTAACACTAATGGACATCTCTGATTTACAACATCCCATTTGATCCCTTTAAATCTAAACCATTCCCAGCAGCCCATTCTCCTCTAATGCGAATCAGAGATAGAGATGTCTCTCTGTAAAGAACTTTAAGTCGAACTGACAGATACTGTTTTAAGACATTCAACATCTTTTGCTTTACGAAGAAACAGCACACAGTAACATTTAAAGGTAGACTCCCTGAATGGGAGAGCCCTGCTTCAATCAAACTGAGGCTTTTAAAGATCGCCCTGTTGATACTGCCATCTCCCATCTCCCGCTGACCCTCCGCACTCAACTTTCTGTCAGGATGAGTGACTCACAGGAAGCGACGTCCCCGGTGGCAGGCATAGGAGGCCCTGTCGCTTGTGTTTCCAAGGTGGAGCTGCGTGTTTCCTGCAAGTCCCTGTTGGACCGGGACACGCTCAATAAGTCCGACCCCTGCGTCATCCTCATGGTACAGAACCAAGGTCAATGGACTGAAGTGAGTTTTCTCTTTTTCCTCCTGATTGCGGCTTGATTAGATCTTTGCACTATTGGAATATTTATTGTACAATTGGTTTTGTTCTAATGCAGTTCAGTTATAAATACTGGTCAACCAATGTCTGTTTTTTTTTTGTTTTTTTTATGGCTGTGGCCGATATCTAGAGAGCAGTGTGGTCATCAGTTGATAAAACGCAAATATATTTTAAACAATTTTAAAAGATAATTCACCCAAAATGAAAATTTTATCATTTACTCACCCTTGTTCTACTCATGTTCTGTAGAACAAAAAATATATGTCAGAGGATGTCAGTCTCAGTGGTCACTGTGATTGCCAACTAAGTCATGTTCCTGGATCAACATATTTTGTTGATCCTGGAACAACATTCCCATCTGAAAATTTAGTCCTAACCCTTTCCCTACCCCTAAACCTAACGCTTCCCATAACTTATCCCTAAAGTCAGAGGGAAATGATAGGTGAATAACACTGATGTAGAAGCACCTAACCCCGGTTGTAAGCCTAAACTTGACATAAGCTGTAAACTTGTCCCTCAAATCTGATTGGCTGATTGGAATGTTGATCCAGGATCAACAAAGATGTTAATCCAGGGGCATGTTAAACTTGGTGAAATCACGTTCACCCATTGGCAGTAGTGGTTGTAAATCAAACGTATAGCGTCAGTTCTGGCAGGTCACGTTAGTTAAGCTTGCATCAGCTGACTGTCAGCTGATCACATCTACCTATAGGAATACAACTTCTATCGCAGCATACATATATAAGCTCCTTCAGTACTATCAGCAGCTATTGCGTTTCTCCAGAGCTCATTTACCCTCCTCCATCCCCAGCTCCACCTCTCGTCCAGTCAGGATTTGGTATTCTGATTCCCCTTGAATCAGACTAAATTCCAGAATTATTTTGTACATTTAATATCGACATTAATGATATCTGCAAATACATTATGCTGGTTCTGTTCTGTTTACCCTTAGGGGGGTTATTGCTGCTCTCCCTGCTCTTATCCATGCTAGGCTGCATGGATGCGCAGGGAGTTTCTGCCCAAAACAGAACCATACCACCAATCCAAACTGTATGCTAATAGTCAATCAATCTTTGACGATAGTGGTCCTGACAGAAATGTTCAGTGTGTACATTTTTGTGGCATGGACTATTATCAAACATGCACTTAATTGAAATTTTGTAGGTGGCGCTGTCGAGCCATTTTGCCACACCTAATTCTGAAACCCGTATCAGACGTAAATTTTCACCACTTCTGACGTGTGTGCAACGTTTCATGAGTTTTCCAGCATGTTTAGGCCCTCAAAAATGCGATTCGTTTCGGAGAAGAAGAATGATAGGCCGAGCAATTCCAATAGGGTCCTCACACCATCGGTGCTCGGGCCCTAATAAGTAAGAAATAAATAAGGAAATAGGAAATAATATATAGGGTACAACGGGGCTTAAGGCTTCACGGGGTAAAAGGCGCCTTTGATTTTATTTTCCTCTAAACCACTAGACAGCACAAAAACTTGCTGCAGCACTTTCCAAAATTTTTTTCAAGATGCACGTGGAAATTTGTCTGATCTTTGATGCGATCACGGAGAGCAGCGCTGTTGATTCTGCGCTAATTTGATCTAATATTTGATGTTGTCGATTTTAGTAGCAAATGAGAATTGCTAAAATTATTGAATATATTTTGAGACAAAAGTGTTCTTAATGATTTTCAGTTTTGTTCAAGGTAATTAAAGCAACAGTTTTTCAATAACAGAAGAATATGTAAAAGTATGGTATTTGGGGTAAAAGGCGCTCCTGCTGTTGGGGCGAAAGGCACAATAATTAACATGATAATAAGCAGCCGGCTGACTTTTCCATTTGTTGACATGACATGGTTAGATTCAGATGGTAAATATCATATATTAAGTTGGGTGTAATATGATATTAATCATATCATATAATTAAATATAATTTATTGTTACTACTGTAAATCTATGTTAAATTATATGGGATCTCCTTTAATGCTTTCAGACTCTTTACTTTTTAAAATACTTTTGTTTCTGTACTATCCGTGTGTGGGGTAAAAGGCCCCCCTCGCCACCTCATACATTTATAAGACTTTTAAACAAAATAAACCACTTTTATGATTTATTTTCACACAAAATCTGTTGCTCCATTAATGTTCAAGACAGACATATATTTTTTCTGCAATCAAACACTATGGGAGTAATGAAAAGCACATTTTTCTTAAGGTGTGCCTTTAGCCCCATTGTACCCTATACACAAAATTGTTGAATTAGAAGCCATTTTCTTTTAAAATAAATATACTCACAATTCACAAAAATATTGGAAAACAAGAAATGAGCGCTATTTATTGACAAGGTTGATACTTTGCAAATGCCCAGTATTGGCCGATTAATTGACCTGGCCAGTAGGGTTTGAAATTAATGGAGGCTTGGGGAAAAATGAATAAAAATTCCCCAAAATTCAAAATATAGTGGCAAAATAAAAATGCCTATGTATAAGTTTTTGTCTTATATTGATATCATATGATATAGTTAAGCAATATCACATGAGCAAGAGGGTTGTTTTTTCCCAAATATCAGCATGATAGTATGAAGTAAATACATTTGTACTGTATTTTTAAGTTGTACACTTGTAGCGCTGCAGGATCAGCCGTCAGACTCTTTCTATTCTTTAATGATTCAAATTTAAAACAGGCCTCAGTGTTAAATTCTGAGGCTTTGGGTTAAGAACTGTTGGATGAGTATAATTTCGCACAATGCCTTCAGTTGACATTCTGATAGTAGGGCTTGACTGTGAAGGTTGACTGGGCTGTTGAAAGTGCATGTGAGTGGGCACTTTTTGGAATGAATCTAGGCAGGGAATTGTCGCACAGCAGCAATGGGCGCTTGAAGCAAGGAGGGAGACCACTCTGGTGTTTTTTTTCCATATCAAAGCAGTCACTGTAAGAAAAAAAATTATCTGGAGCCACAGCAGTGGTTCTGAAGACAGCTCGGCAAAGCTGTCTGCAGCAATGTGTCAGGCTGAAATCTTAATCCTGGCCCCATTATTCCAACAACTGTGTCACGTTCAACATCACAGAGAACAAAGTGAGAGATGCCATCCTGCCTCAGCTGCAGCATTCGTTGCATTTTAAAAGATTCCATTTTAAAGAAGGGACACATAAATCAGGAAACTGAAAATGGAAAAGCCATTGAGATGTTGTTGTGGACATTGTATGAATCATCAATGGCTTTGTTTTCCATGAGTTGAATATCTTGAAAATAACTGATTGCCCTAATATGACACTTTGCACTTCAGATTTTCTTGCATATCTCCATGTGCTGGCAAAGCACAGGTCTAGATTGAATAATGAAGAATAGCTGACAATGTAAACTGTTGCTTATCTTTGTCCATTTGAGACTAATTGACTCTTTGCACTGGCTTTCATTTTTTCATCTAAAAAATGTTCCGTTTTCTGTATAACATCTATTTCAGTCACACATTGGGAGCTGCGGGACACAAAGATGAGCTGTGTAGCGAGGAAAAAAAATGCCCTTTCGTCAGTGTGGATAAGACAATCATATCACTAAATGCATTATCTTCACACTGTGTGCCAATGATTAAGTCTGACTGCAGCAGCAAGTTGTGATGGTTTGAGATGCATTATTGTGAACATGATTAGTTTTCGTTGTGAAGTGTTTGTAGTGGTTAGGCTGATGATAGTGCTGGTGAGTCACTGGATGAACAGCCCGTTAAAGGTGTAGTGACTCGGCTACAGATGTTATTAAAATTAAAATTAGCTCAATAGGGAATTATGGGTATTAATATTTAATTATTTATAATAAATCGTAACAGGTTATGATTAAATTATAAATCTCCAAATCACCCAAAAGGGAAATACCTAACCTAGGTATTTATGCAAATATACATGGTTAACAACAATGGATTGCAATTAACTACGAATATATATATTAAATCATTACAGAATAACCTTTAAAGAATTCATTCAAAATTCATCCGTTCGTTTAACGAATGAACAGTACAATCTTTTATCAACTCTCATGAAGTTTTATTCTTTATCAAATCTTCGGGAAGGTTATCCTTCTGGCCACGAAGAATAAAACTTTCCAAACTATTAGGATATTAATTAAAGTATTCAAAGATACTTATGAGAGCTCGTAGCTAGATCTGAACATTAAAGTGACTATGTTCTGTGAGCGGCAACAATGACAACCAAACATGGATACAATGATTTTAATAATTGATACTAAGAATACATACGACTAGCTAAATAAAGAATACATGTATATACAGAATAACAAAAAGTAACGAAAGAGAGAAAGAAAGAAAGAAAAAAAGAAAGAAAGATCAAGGATGGCAATTTCACAAGCAAGTAACCCGAGAGAGTCAGCAAAGGAATATCACCTTAAACAAGGGCACCAATCTTAATCGCCTCTAAAGCTCGATAGAATTTATACTTGCATGGATTTCTTTGTGCTGAGTATAAGAGAATGCGTACGAGGCTTCTCAAAGCGTTCTTTGCGCGGGAGCTTCTCTCTCTTCCGGAGGTCGTGTTTCCGATCCGCGGGAAGTTTGAAGGTAGCCTGAGAGCGAATGTTGCCGAAACAGGGAGGAAAAGAAGATTGTCTCGTCTGAGTTTTGAAGATGACTGAGCGCTGAGATGGAGCGCGCTGAGATGGCGCGTGTTGCCTGTCCGCCTGTGGCCAGGGACTTAGTCGCGGAGCACGCCGACTTCAAAGGAACCAACCAACGTGACTGAGCCGCCAAGCCAGGGCCAAAGCCGCCTGGCAAGGGGACGAGCGGAGTTGAGAAGATGGGAGGAAGGTGCGAAAAAGGGGAAGAGAGAACTCGAGGAGGCCTGTCCTTTGTCTTTTAAGGCTCATTAACATACGCCCATCTTTCCTGTAATGGCCAATCATAGGTGTGGACCTTAGGCGGGAGAAGGTCCCTTTGTCTTAGTTTTATGGCCCAATGCTATGTCTATATGAGGATTTCAGAATTAGTACAATTTTACTCCAAAGGGGCTAAACAACTCATGATGTATCTCACAATCACATACTGTGCATCGTTGTTTAGGAAACAGAGCGGTGAATATTCAGATACCAATCAAGCTTTGATTTGCAGGTATAGAAGCAGAAATACATCCTTTACAGATTAATACAAGAATTTAAAATGACTTTAACATCACATACACAATATTTCATATACATTCTGAAATAGTTTAATTATAAGGGAAATTAGGAGAATGTTTGTGCTGTGTATTGGATTGAGTCTCAGTGCGTCCAGGCCACTCTCTGTCTGAAAGGGGGGGGGGGGCATGTGTTGATAAGGGGGAGAGATTGTGTTCCCCTTTGAAGTCTTATAGGGGTGGTCTGCTTGGTCTCGGCCAAGCCATAGAAGTGACAACAGAGCAATTTAGTTCAGACTTCTCGGTGCCAGGACATTTAATTTATATGCAAACGTCTAAAGCTAAAAGCTTTCTGACACTTAGAGCAGAACCGACTCATCTTGATCCAAAACAGACTCCAGACGATACAGTCCCCCTTTTAATCTGACGAAGTTTGTATGACATCGTCGGACGACATTCATCATGATGGTCGGATGGCAGGTGGATCATAATGGTCGGGTGGCAGGTAGTTTCTAATTGTTCTCAGCCTTTGGTTCCTCAAACTGAGAGTCCATCTCGATGAGGTTGGGCATGGTCTCTGTCTTGGTACCTCTTTTCCGTGGGTTTCGTTTGAAACCTAGGGGGAGAGCGACCGTGTTCTTGGTCATGGACTCTCGCATCTCGTGGACCCTTTTGAACAGGATGAAGGCCAGGCCCAGTGTCAGGGTGTAGCTTATTGCTGTAGAGAGGCAAAGTGCTGTGTCGGCGGCGGTCCAAGCTTGGACAACAGGGGAGTTGGTCAGGATGGGCAGCCGGGACAGTGTTTGGAGGGCCATGTTGATGGGAGTGATGTCAAGTAGCTGGGACCCCCTTTCCTCAATCTTCAGTTCCAGTTCTAGATCTAGAGTGAAGTTGTGATTCTTGAAGAAGGATGGGATTTCCAGCTCTGACCAGTACTCTTCACTTGGGAAGTGGTACAATGCCAGATCATCGAGGTGGAGGATGGCACCTTTTGGCACTTGAATCCACATACTCTGGTTGGGCAGGCTGATGTGGGTGGCAGTGTCATGCCGTACGAGTGGGAGTGTTGACAAGCCACCCGTCACCCACGATCTCAGCTCGCGTTTCAATGACTTGGGTGCGAGACGTGGCCTCGGCAGGGCCACGGGTGTCGCTTCTCATGGGCTGCAACCCGCAGATTCCTCCAGTGTTGTCTCTGAGGAATGGCTTGCTAGGGCAGAGGTAGTGAATGTCCTTTGTCAAAGTACACCTACGCAGGTTTGGGGCCAGGTACAGCTGTAATACCGGACCCTGTCGCCTACATCCAGTTCCTGGTGTGACGCTTTCCGGTCATAATATGCTTTTCGGCCTTCAGCACTCTTTTGAAGCTGTTGCTGGGTAAAAGCGAAGGTTGTTTTCAAGTGCCGGTGTCGAGGTACTGGTGAGTGGTGTAGGCTGTGACAAGGCTGGAGTATCCCGTTTGATACAGCAGGTGCAGCGGCAGTGTCATTTGCCGCCCAGTCATTAGTTCAAAGGGAGACACATGAGTTGATTCACGCGGGGTGGCTCTGATGGCCATGAGCACCAAAGGAAGTTTCACATCCTAGTTTTTCTGGTTGGTAGACACATATTTTCTCAGCATGCTGACCACAGTTCAACTTGTTCGTTCCACTTGGCCGGACGAGATGGTGGCTGATGTGCAGTTGAGCTTGTACTCCCAAGAGTTTCCAAACCTGCTGCATGATCTCCGCTGTAAAGTGAGTGCCTCTGTCCGAGTTCACTTTAAGTGGCAGTCCGAACCTGGAGAAGATGTGGTTCATCAGGAGGTATGCCGTGGTCTGGGCAGTGTCGGTGCTGGAAGACACTCTACCCACTTGGTGAACTGGCACACAACCGTGAGGAAGTACTTGTTGCCCCTCGTAGTTCTGGGCAGGGGTCCTACCCAGTCTATTTGGAGGTCTGACCATGGGAATGTGACTCCTCTGCGTTGCAGTGGGGCTCTATGGTTTGGGTTTGCTGGTTGGAATTGGCAGCAAACCAAGCACTCTCTGACATATTCTGCCACGTCTTGCTGCATGCCAGGCCAGTATGCCACTTGTTTCATTGTCTCGTAAGTGGCTCTGGTACCGTGGTGTCCCGCACATGGTGCGTCGTGGGCATACATTAGCATGACCCCCCTTTGACAATGTGGCACCACAAGCCTTTGCGCTGTGAGGTCATCAGGGGCATACCACAGAATGTTGTCTTTCACACGCAGTGTTTGACGTCATGAGGTCGTCTGAGGCCTGCGGCAGCAGTGAATTCAGACGCAGTGATAGGGTGGTTGGAGGGGTCTGAGAGGTGGTTTAGCATTGCTTGTATGGCAGTGTCAGAGGCTTGCATGTCAGCTATGTCGTTGCTGGAAATTTGTGGAGCCAGCGTAAGCGGCTGTGATGTTGGAATCGTCGCAGGAATAGTTTGCTTGCTGCGGGTTATCACTGCAACGTTAAGGGTGGGTAGGTGGGCTGGAGGTGACCATAGATTGCCGTGAAGTGCGCCAGTCTTGGCTAGGGCATCAATTTGGTCATTCAAGTCTTTGTCAAGGCCTGGTTGCCTTGAGTGTGCTTTCACCTTTTTCCAGTAGACGATCATATCGTGTGTACTCGTGATGTCATCACATGCTTGGAACAGGTGTTGGTGTTTGACTGGTTGTTTGCTGTTTTGAAGCCATTTTGTTTCCAACCTGGAAGGTGGCACGTGAAACTGAGTCTGGCATAGTTGGAGTCTGTGTAAATAAGGAGTTCTCTGATGTTATGGGTCAATGCGATTTGGAGGGTTATTAGAATGGCTGCTACCTCAGCATATTGCGATGACTGAGGACCCAACTTGAAGTGCTGTGGAGGGCAAGGCTGGTCATTCAGCCATAGTACGCCCGCACCTGCTTTTAGGATGCCCTCTTGGTTGTAAGAGCATCCATCGACATAGGCGGTGGGCATTCCTTGACACGCATTCTCTTCAAAGTACCTGTGACAGGTCTGTTGTTGTTGTTGGGGTTCCTCTGTGTCCAGCATCGCTGCTGGTGTGTCATCAGAACAGTTTTGGCAGGCAGCCAAACCGTTTCCCAGTGCAGACTTGTGTTCTGAGCATAACGTGCCTCAACATTGCGACCCTGGAGGGCCATCAACCATGTGGCTATGCGTGAATTGGTGACGATGCCATCTCGGATGCGTTGGCTGTTGAGGAACATTACAGGCTGGTGGCATGTCTCTATAATAACCTTTTGTGCTCCAGTGTAGTTGGAGAATCGCTGGATGGCCCATACAATGCAGAGTAGAGCCTTTTCACAGTCAGAATATTTGCTCTCTGGTGGAAGAAGTGTCTTGCTGGCTGCGACCACTCTTTTGTCTTGGTCATGCCTTTGGTATAGACCAGCACTAAGGCAGTGTTTGGAGAATCCAGCTTCCAAGTGTAACTCCTTTTTTGGGTCAGGGTAAGCAAGACATGGAGCTATGCACAGATGTTGTTTCAGTTCATTCATGGCATTTGCTTGAGCTTCTGTCCAGACGAATGGGCAGTCCTTCTTCAGAAGAGCAGTTAGTGGTCGTGCAATGTCTGCGTAGTTCTCAATGAACTGCCGTGAGTAGTTGCACACCCCAAGAAAGCTTTGCAACTCTGAGACATTGGTGGGTGGCTTGATGTTCTGAATGGCTTGGATACGGCTGGATTGTGGTTCAATGCCCCGTGATCCAATGAGTAGGCCCACATAATTTCCCCTGTGTGCCTCGGCACTGATCGGAGCGGTTTTTTCCTTTTCTAAAAGAGCAACACGGTTTGACCCTGCGTCTTTTTCAAGATGTCATTCAAGCCATGACATTTGTGGATGACTCATGTTCCCATTGCGGGAACATGATCATCGCAGTATTACGGTCTAGACTCGAATACCTCAGACGGGGTGGAGTCCCATTGCGCATCCCCCGATCTAGTGGTCCTCCTGCTGCAAAGCAGAGGGCTGCTACTTTGGCTGATGCCTTTGGTGGAGACCTGAGGGTTACTGTGAGGGCACTCCCGCTGGGTCAACAGGCTCCTCGGGCCCCTCCCCCCTCCGCTGCGCCGGTGGAGCTTCCGGCAGAGCAGCCTGGTCCTTCCCCCGGGGGACCAGCTGTTACTTTCGGGGCTCCGGCTGAGGACATGGTTTCGATAGCTGCATCGGGGGATGAGCTAATGGACTCCGGAGATGAGGATTCGGCTGCGCTACCCCCTTCCGGTGTGGTAGTGTTGCCCGAGTCTGATCCGGAGCTCACGGCTATGCTTTCCTGGGCCGCCGCGAGTGTCGGGCTCGAGTGGAACCCTCCATCTCGCGGCTGGACGATTGGTATCTCGGGACGGCCCGTGCTGGTTCTCAGCACCCCGCTCCAGTGCCTTTCTTTCCGGAAGTGCCTCAGGAGCTCACAAAGTCGTGGATAGCGCCTTACAACGCTAGAAACCGATCGACTGACTCCTCCATCCTCACTACCCTCGATAGTGGCGCAGCTAAGGGTTACGTGGAGATCCCCCCAGTAGAGCGGTCAGTAGCGATGCAGCTGTGTCCGAAGACCGCTACTGACTGGCGTGTAAGTTCTTGTCCGGACTAACGGGCAAGGCTTACACAGCCTGTGGAGAAGCTGCATCATCTTTGCGTACCATGGCGCTCCTGCAGGTCTACCAGGCCAAAGCGCTCAAGGAACTGCACAAGGGTAGTTCCGACCCAGGGGTTATGCAGGAACTGCGTACCGTGACGGACCTTGCCCTCCGGGCGGCGAAAGTCACCGCACGCTCCCTGGGTCGGGCGATGTCCGCACTTGTGGTCCAGGAGCGCCACCTGTGGCTGAACCTGGCGGATATACGTGAGACCGACAAGGTGCGGTTCCTCAACGCCCCTGTCTGCCAGGCCGGCCTCTTCAGCGATGCCATCGGGAACTTCTCCCAGCAGTTCTCAGTGGCCCAGAAGCAAACAGAGGTGATCAAGAACATCCTGCCCCTGCGATCTGCTGCTGCCTCCACCCAGTCGCCGGCCGCAGCACCTCCGTCTGCTCGTCGCCGAGGGTGTCCCCCTGCGTCCGCCTCCGCCCCAAGCAGCCCAAGCAGCAGCCTCCACCTGGGAAGCAGGGCGCCGGGCGTAGGGGTGCCGCCCAACCCGTCCAGGGTCCTGCAAAGTCCGCCGGCAAGCGCAAGGGCAAGCGGCCCTGAGATGGGCAGCCCAGGGAAAAGAGGAGCTGCTCTAGGGGAGGTGGTGTCCGCACCCCTCCTCCCCCCGGAGAAGGACCGGGGGGAGAATGTCATCAAGGATGCTGGTTCGCCACAACATCCTGCCGCTGGCTCTCCGGAGTCCAGCAGTACCCACATTCTCAATAAAAGAGCAGTTTCCTCCCTCCCTGGGCCCCAAGAGGGCCAGGTTGGCAGTGTGCGACGCCCCCGGGCCTTGCCACTTCTTTCCTCCCCTCTCCCCTTCGCTAGGGGGCAGCAGCGTGGGCACTGAGGACGCCCCCGGGCCTCCTCACCCACACTCTGCCCCACCTTGGAGTACTCAGACAACACTCCGGGCCTCCCGAGTCGGGTCTGTGTACTCCACTTCGCTGCCCTACCCCGGGTATGTCTGTGGTGCTGTTGGTCCCGCTTGTTCGGTCTCTGGGGGCCTGGCTAGGTCTCCCCAGGCCGTCTCGCTGGCTCATCGGTACCATCAGACTCGGCTATGCGATTCAGTTCGCGCGCCGGCCGCCCAAGTACAGGGGCATCCTCTTCACCACCGTGCGGAGCAGCGATGCCCATGTCTTGCGGTCGGAGATCGATGTCCTGCTGGCGAAGGACGAGATCGAGCCGGTTCCTCCAGCTGATATGAGGTCGGGGTTCTACAGCCCCTACTTCATTGTACCCAAGAAAGGTGGTGGGTTAAGACCGATCTTGAACCTACACATTCTGAATCGGGCCCTGCACAAGCTCCCGTTCAAAATGTTAACGCAGAAACGCATTTTCGAATGCATCCGTCCCCGAGATTGGTTCGCAGCGATCGACCTGAAGGACGCATACTTTCATGTCTCCATTCTCCCTCGACACAGACCTTCGACTAGTTCCTACGCTTTGCGTTCGAGGGGAGGGCATATCAGTACAAAGTCTTGCCCTTCGGGCTGTCCCTGTCGCCTCGCGTCTTCACGAAAGTCGCAGAGGCAGCCATTGTTCCACTCAGAGAACGCGGCGTTCGGATTCTCAACTATCTCGACGACTGGCTCATATTGGCCCAGTCCCGGGATCAGTTGTGCGAACACAGGGACCTGGTGCTCTGTCACCTCAGCCTGTTGGGCCTTCGGGTCAACCAAGAGAAGAGCAAACTCTGTCCCACACAGAGGATCTCTTATCTCGGTATGGAGCTGGATTTGGTCAACCGGACTGTGCGCTTCACAGAGGAGCGAGTCCGATCAGTGTTGAACTGCTTGAATACGTTCAAAGGCAGGACAGCGGTCCCACTGAAATTTTTTCAGAGGCTCCTGGGACATATGGCATCTGCAGCCGTGGTAACGCCGCTCGGATTGCTTCATATGAGACCGCTTCAACGCTGGCTTCACGACTGAGTCCCGAGATGGGCGTGGCAGAGCGGCAAGTATCGGGTCTCAGTTACTCCTTACTGTCGCCAAACCTTCAACCCCTGGGCGGACCCTTTGTTTCTACAGGCGGGAGTGTCCTTAGAACAGGTGTCCAGGCATGCTGTGGTCTTCACGGATGCCTCATCCACGGGCTGTGGGGCCACGTACAACGGGCACACAGTTTCGGGTCTGTGGACTGCGTTGGCATATCAATTGCCTAGAGTTATTGGCAGTACGTCTGGCCCTGGGTCGCCTCAAAAAGCCGCTACAGGGCAAGCACGTGCTGGTCCGTACGGACAGCACTGCGGCCGTTGCGTACATCAACCGTCAGGGTGGTCTACGCTCCCGTTGCATGCTCCAACTCGCCCGCCATCTCCTCCTGTGGAGTCAGAAGCGTCTGAGGTCCTTTCGGGCCATTCACATCCCAGGTGCGCTGAACCAGACAGCCGACAAGCTCTCTTGTCAGTCGACACCTCCGGGAGAGTGGCGACTCCACCCCCGGAGCGTCCAGCTGATATGGGACCTGTTCAGGTAGACCTGTTCGCCTCTCCGGACTCGACCCATTGCCAGTTGTACTATTCCCTGACCGGGGAATTCATTATTTATAATAAATTGTAACGGGTTATGATTAAATTATAAATCTCCAAATCACCCAAAAGGGAAATACCTAACCTAGGTATTTATGCAAAATATACATGGTTAACAACAATGGATTGCAATTAACTACGAATATATATATTAAATCATTACAGAATAACCTTTAAAGAATTCATTCAAAATTCATCCATTCGTTTAACGAATGAACAGTACAATCTTTTATCAACTCTCATGAAGTTTTATTCTTTATCAAATCTTTGGGAAGGTTATCCTTCTGGCCACGAAGAATAAAACTTTCCGAACTATTAGGATATTAATTAAAGTATTCAAAGATACTTATGAGAGCTCGTAGCTAGATCTGAACATTAAAGTGACTATGTTCTGTGAGTGGCAACAATGACAACCAAACGTGGATACAATGGTTTTAATAATTGATACTAAGAATACATACCAGTAGCTAAATAAAGAATACATGTATATACAGAATAACAAAAAGTAACGAAAGAGAGAAAGAAAGAAAGAAAGAAAGATCAAGGATGGCAATTTCACAAGCAAGTAACCCGAGAGAGTCAGCAAAGGAATATCACCTTAAACAAGGGCACCAATCTTAATCGCCTCTAAAGCTCGATAGAATTTATACTTGCATGGATTTCTTTGTGCTGAGTATAAGAGGATGTGTGCGAGGCTTCTCAAAGCGTTCTTTGCGCGGGAGCTTCTCTCTCTTCCGGAGGTCGTGTTTCCGATCTGCGGGAAGTTTGAAGGTAGCCTGAGAGCGAATGTTGCCGAAACAGGGAGGAAAAGAAGATCGTCTCGTCGGAGTTTTGAAGATGACTGAGCGCTGAGATGGAGCGCGCTGAGATGGCGCGTGTTGCCTGTCCGCCTGGCCGCCTGTGGCCAGGGACTGAGTCGCGGAGTGCGCCGACTTCAAAGGAACCAACCAACGTGACTGAGCCGCCAAGCCAGGGCCGAAGCCGCCTGGCAAGGGGACGAGCCGAGTTGAGATGATGGGAGGAAGGTGCGAAAAAGGGGAAGAGAGAACTCGAGGAGGCCTGTCCTTTGTCTTTTAAGGCTCATTAACACACGCCCATCTTTCCTGTAATGGCCAATCATAGGTGTGGACCTTAGGCGGGAGAAGGTCCCTTTGTCTTAGTTTTATGGCCCAATGGTATGTCTATATGAGGATTTCAGAATTAGTACAATTTTACTCCAAAGGAGCTAAACAACTCATGATGCATCTCACAATCACATACTGTGCATCGTTGTTTAGGAAACAGAGCGGTGAATATTCAGATACCAATCAAGCTTTGATTTGCAGGTATAGAAGCAGAAATACATCCTTTACAGATTAATACAAGAATTTAAAATGACTTTAACATCACATACACAATATTTCATATACATTCTGAAATAGTTTAATTATAAGGGAAATTAGGAGAATGTTTGTGCTGTGTATTGGATTGAGTCTCAGTGCGTCCAGGCCACTCTCTGTCTGAGTGGAAGGGGGGGGAGGGGCATGTGTTGATAAGGGGGAGAGATTGTGTCCCCCTTTGAAGTCTTATAGGGGTGGTCTGCTTGGTCTCGGCCAAGCCATAGAAGTGACAACGGAGCAATTTAGTTCACACTTCTTGGTGCCAGGACATTTAATTTATATGCAAACGTCTAAAGCTAAAAGCTTTCTGACACTTAGAGCAGAACCGACTCATCTTGATCCAAAACAGACTCCAGACGCTACAAAGGGACAGTTCACCCACAAATGAAAACACTGTCATCTTTTACTCACTAGTCATGTTGTTCCAAATCTGTATAACTTTCTTTGTTCTGTGGAACACATAAAAGATCTTTATTTTAGCTGTCCATACAGTCAAAGTCAGTGGTGTCCAAAACCACACTGGACAGTGGACCCCAAGTAAAATTTACTTTTTTTTGTTTTTGCATGTATATTTTTTAAGTAAATTTCACATATGGAATTAAGTAAACTCTACTTAACTAAGTTAAGTTAAATTAACAAAGGAAATAAGTATTTTTAACTTGGCCAATGAAAGGTTTAGTAATTTCTACTTGGTTGAAGTTTCCTTTGAAATACTTTTCACTCAAACAACCATGCTTTTAAATTGTATGTTTTACTTAGAAAAATCTAAGTAAATAACACAATAGATATTGTGTAGACACCATGGGCCAGATTTACTAACAGCTTGCTCCAGCGCAAACCCTCTTTTGGCATTAAAAAACTCCTGTCAGGATTTACTAACGACACACATTAAAAAATTATCGCTGAAAAGGCGTGGACAGGGTTATTTTTGCGGCTGACCTTATTGCATATGCATTTGTAGGAGTTTCCCTTTCAGACGCAAAATTTATGGGAGGAGAGTATTTAAATGAATCATGCAAGGTGATTTACTAAGGTTTGCGCTCGTCAATTTACTGGTATTTGTGCCATTATTTACCGCCCCAAAAATGCACGTCTTGAACCAGATGCTAACTGGTAGATTGTGTTGGTCATTATGAAAATGATCCAGCTGTGTCTGTGTTCTTTAATTTGCGTGTCGTCAGTAGATCACACGCAGAACTTTCCACTCCCATCGGAGCTTTTATGGAATTGCACTCTCACGCTAATTTGCCCTGTTTAGTAAATCTGGCCCTAAATCTACGTAATAGTAGTAACTCAGCACCTGAACACAGAGACCTCAGTACTTGGAACACAATACACAGTGACGGTAACATTCAATGGATTTTTGTTTGAGTATGAATGTGTCATTTTGAGTAGAAAATGAACTCCAAGGGCCAGATTTACTAAACAGGGCAAATTAGCGTGAGATCGCAATTCCAAAAAAACGCTGATGGGAGTGGAAAGTTCAGCGCGTGATCTACTGACGACGCTCAAATTAAAGAACACAGACACAGCCGGATCATTTCTATAATGACCAACACAACCAAGAGCAGCGCAAATTAGTGGTTTAAGACGTGCTTTTTTTGGGCGGAAAATAATGGCGCAAATACCAGTAAATTGACTAGCCAAAACCTTAGTAAATCACCTTGCATGATTCATTTAAATACTCTCCTCCCATAAATTTTGCGTCTGAAAGGGAAACTCCTACAAATGCATATGCAATAAGGTCAGCCGCAAAAATAACCCTGTCAACGCCTTTTCAGCGCTAATTTTTCACTGCGTGTCTTTAGTAAATCCTGACAGTAGTTTTTTTAATGCCAAAAGAGGGTTTTGCGCTGGCGCAAGCTGTTAGTAAATCTGGCCCCAAATGTCACAAAATGGCAAGTTACTAAACCCAACAACAAAAGCAATGATAAAACAAACAGCGAAAAATCAACCTAATTCATTATTCAAACCCCAGTGCATGATGGGAACACCAGCAGTACTTATTTTATAACGTTGATATTTACACTTTTATTTCTACAAGCTTGACTTGAGTACTAATATAGAATTTACTTAGTTTTTTTAATTCTTGCCTGAACTAAATTATTCATGTAGACATTACATTTGTTTTTTCTGTAGTATTTACTTCACCACAGAATCATTTTTATCAGTGTACATGTCAACTAACTCGCATTAGAGTATTAGTAGACTGTCTGCTTAATATCTGCTAACACTTTATTTTGATGTTCCCTCAACAGACATTCTACTGACTATAAGCTTTGTAACTACATTTCAACTAATTTTACTGAGCCTAACCTAACAGTCTATTAATACATTAATGAGAGTTAGTTGACATGTAGTTGCAAATTAATGAGAGTTATTTGACATGTATTGCAAAGTTATTTATAGTTAGTAAAATGTCAATTTTCATTTTGGGGGAACTATCCCTTTGATGGGTTTGTCATAATGACAACAGTGATCAAAGTGTGTTGTGTAAAATATGCGTGAAAACTGAATGAATGTGAAATATTGAGTTTTGGTTTTGGAGAATCCATTTTTTCATGTAATTTTCTGTGAGCATAGGAGATCTACATTCGACAACCTTCCTTGGTTTTCTTCACAAAATGACTAAATACAGGCTCTCAAACTAATGACCGTTTATAAAATGCTTTCAGAATATTTACCGATTTCACCAAGTACTACATGTTCCTGGATTAACATCTTTGCTGATCCTGAAACAACATTCCAATCAGCCAATCAGATTTGAGGGTCTAGTTTACAGTTTATGTCAAGTTTAGGCTTACAACCAGGGTTAGGTGTTTCTGTATCAGTGTTACTCACCTATCATTTCCCTCTGATTTTAGGGATAAGTTATAGGTAGGGATAGTGTTAGGACTAAATTTTCAGACAGAAATGTCTGGAACATGTCTTATTTAGCTAAATCACGGTGACCCTGCCGTATTACAGGTGTTACTGCCATCATTATACTACGCATAGAGAAAATATAGACTCACTTTGAATATCATTTGCATGGTTTTACACTTGTCATTTCAGTCAAAGAGCGGCAGTATTTATGTAATTAATTATTTTGATCTTTTCCGTGACATTAGCTTTTACACATTCCAGATTGGTTTTTACAGTAGCAGAAAAAACTAATATTAGACACAGGCATTTTGCCAAAGTCAGTTCAAAATATATATGCAATGCTGTTTTCCTGCCATCGTCATTAGTCTACATTTTCTGTCTTGAATGTCTGCCAGCCGTTTTCAGGGATCTTGGCGTGCATGTCTAGGATGTGTCAATATAGTCTCATTTTGCTTACAGGAGACCCGACATCACATATTCCACGCTCTCAATCCCATCCATATTCCCATGTTATTCCCATTATATCTCATGACTTCTTAATGAACTGGAACGCGTTACATTGATCCATGATCGTATTATCAGAATGGCCAGAATATGATAAGTTAAACATTAGGCTTTAATGTTCTCATGCAAGCACTGAGCGTATGAATCGTCACAGCATGAGACACTAAGCGGATTCTGCTCTACAAACGAATGGTCGAAGCAACAGATATGTTCGCCATTGTCCTGTTTTGCAAAACGTATCCTTTTAAATCATAGCTCGATGAACACATTAGGCAGTTTTGTTAAGATGTCAAGTGGTTTGTAAAAAGCTTACCAAATCTCTGACTGCTGTCAGTTTTTGTTATATATATATATCTTCCAAATGCAGTCCCTTCACAGCAAAAGACAGAATGTTACTGGATTTAAAAAAACACTGTTTTTAACATTACTTAGGGTACAAAATATGAATTCATTGCGTGTTCATGCACTGCACCGCAGAAATTCTCCAGTGTATAACAAAAATAGATTCTCAGATATTCTGCCTGAAAATGTCTGTGCAAAACGCTGCAAAACTGCCACAGTGCTAGGGTGTTCTGGGTAGTTGCCAAGGAGTTGCAAGTGTAAGTAACTTGCCTGGTTAAATAAAGGTTAAATAAAAGTGTTTGTTAGCATTAGGGGTGTGCAGCGGAGCCAATATCTGTATCTGTGTCTGTAACAATCTCAAAATTATTTGTATCTGTATTCGGATAAATCCGGTAGTGAGCGGGGCTTTAACTGGAAGTTCGTGAAATTACACGAGAAGCCCTTTCAAATGTAATTCTGTTCCCTTCATAGTTATCATTTAACAAACATGCCTTGTAATAATTCTTTTTTATTATAATTATAACATTTATTGAAATATCTTCTAATTAAAACAATAATACTAAATGTTAAATAAAAGGAGAACATGGAGGTTAGTTGAAAATTGCTAAAACAACTTTTATACAAATGCAAATTTGAACAAATTATAAAGAATGCTGGCCGTCTCCGAGAGAGAGTCAGAGAGAGTGAAACAGAGAAACACATCATATCGTACAATGGTTTAAAACATTTAAATAAACATACCAAGTAGTAGAAAACGTGTATGATGTAGTATCAGGGTACATTACATGACAACAATGTACTAAAAACAGAAAAGTTTTTCCTTCGCGTTTTTCACGTACAAACAACAACACTGTCAAAACGATCCCAGTTCACATGGATCCGCGAAAACAACTAAAAACGCTGTATTCTGCTGCCAGGCCAATAGATGTCACTTTGCAAAGAAAAGCTACGCACCTGCACCACAAATGCTCATGACGTCACAGTTTTCACAAATTCACGTTTTTGTAGTTTATATGGAGATGATAATGGTATCGTTTTCAAAAACAAAAGTTTGCGTTTTCAGGCCAGGTTTTTCAGGTTTTCATTTGTCAAAAACACATAAAAAGTTTTCTGTTTTTAGTTGAACACTGTGTCATGTAAACCGCCCCTCAGTTTATATCACTCTTGTCAAAGCTGTGATTTCTGAGTGGGTTTACACAACACCGTTTTCGTTTGCGATTCAGCACCGATTTGATTTGCGAATGCGCTATGCTCGTTTCATTCATAAAGTTTACATTCATTTGTGTATCATATTGTGCAAGGTTTAAAACATTTAAATATCAAATAGTAGAAATGTGTATGATGTACTGTAGTATTTTAGTTGATACCACTCTTGTCAAAGCCCTGATTTCTGAGAGATGCGTAGAGACGGCAACGTGGCTAATTACGATCTCGCTCTGTTCATTTCATTCATAAAGTTTACACTCACACACTTCACACACATTATTGCGTAGTGATTTTAGAGGTTTATGTATAATATCGTGCAATCACCTGGCTTATCCAGCAAACACGAGGAGTAGGGCCTGCCCAATATTTTTTCCTATTATTCATGACTAGTGAATATTTATTCGATTTGAAGCCATTATCCGTGCCTTTCCGAATAAGGTATTCGGCTTCGGGCACATCCCTAGTTAGCATGTTGCATTCGACCAATCCAGACATGACAATGCGTCCGCCATCTTGGAACAGACAACATTGCAGATGCTGTTGTCACTCACAGTAAAAATCTTCCAAGAGTTTTTCATAAGATGCCATAATATGCACAGCCCTTTGGATTTAAAATCGCAGATATATAAATTCTCTAAGAAATGACATAACCTTTCACAAGTGAGAATGTGTTGGTTTGTGTTTTTGTATGTATTAACTCAACATTACAGGTTTTTAAACTATGGCAACTTTTTAATGTTGTGTTAGCTAGCGCCTTTGTCTTGGTGTAATGTGTTAGTTTAACAAAATAATCTGCTTAAGTCTATTGCAGATATAGGTATTCATACATGCATATGCAGTCAACTTGCTCTTGAGTGTTCATGGACCAGTGCTTTGACCGTTCCAATATGGCGAACGGATTTTGTATAGCGGCCCATAGAAACAGCTGCTAATGATGCATCTATGTATATATTTCTGTGGCTGCTAAGGTATTCTGGGTGTTTTCTGGGTACTCTGCTGAAAAATTCAGCATGAATTCCATGTTGGTCAAGGCTGGTTTATGCTGGTTAGATCTGGTATAGTGCTGGTCCAGCTAGTGGACCACCATGGTCATTCTGCTCTAAAGCAAAACTGAACTGGTCAACCCAGGCAGATTGGAAAAAACGTGCTTGTGGCAACATTTTTGCAAAATATTACGTTGCCTCTTGCACATTTCGTGACACTTTCAAAGTGAAATGTCCAGTGAGTGTCCCTAGAAGCGTGTCCAGTTTTATCCGAAACAGATGAATGTGAATCTGGCAACATTTTATTACACTGGCGCAGCAGTTCGGAAATGTCCAGTGAGTGGCTCTAAAAGGTTAATGCTTTATAGCGTTACGTACCACCTACACTAAACGCTACCCTAAATCTAACCGATAGCGTTAACAAAAGCAAACTTGAGATAAAAACACATTTGCTTAAGCAACCATGCCATTTTAGCTTGTTGCTACAAGTCTTTGAGCTCTTTTATCGTGACTAGTGTTTCACAAGGCTCCACCGAGCGCTCCACATCACGATCTTCAGTAGTTTGTTGTAGTTGTACTACTAGTTCTGTCTTTTCCGCTGTTTCTTCGACTGTGAAACGGCCCAGGGCCAGTGTTCCCTCCAAGTGGACTCTCTGCACTGTTCGCATACGCTAGTGTATGCGTAAAAAACACACACCTAAAAATACAATTCACTGCAGTTTCCAGCTGAAATTAACAATAGAGACACCAACAACACCAACAACTTGTGTTCCTTTTCACAATTATGATTACAGGGGCAAATGATCTATTAATAAAGATTTTCATGCGATTCCTTGCACAATACTATATTAAAACTTTTACCATAGTGCATAGTACCACCTCTCATTTGTAAAGTTACACATTATGATGTTTGCATCACATAATCAGCTCCATATGTAACTGGTCTTACACGACCTGCTCCGAGTGGGATTTGAACCAGGGTCTCCAGTGTGGGAGGCAGGCACGCTAACAAGGATGCTAAAGACCGCAGCCATTAGTGTACCTCTTGAGGTCAGGGGAGTGAGTTTTACATGCACAGTTCTTACTGGCCTACGTTACACTCACCCCCCCGAAATCTCATTTACATCCGGGTCACGGCACCAAATGCAGCTGGTCCAGCTTGACCCGCTCCGAGCGGGATTCGAACCGGGGTCTCCAGCATGGGAGACAGGTGTGCTAGCACACCTCTAGAGGCCAGGGGAGTGAGTTTTACACGCACAGCTCTTACTGGCCTACATCCTTTACACTCACCCCCTAAACCTCACTCCCATCCGGGTCACAGCACCAAATGTATCCGGTCCTACTTAACCCGCTCCGAAATTCGAACCGAGGTCTCCCACGTGATGCGCTAGCGTGCCTCTTGAGGCCAGAGGAGTGAGGGTTACACACACAGCTCTTACTGGCCTATGTCCGTTACACAAATTGTTGAAGCAAGTTGCTTCAACAAATGTGTTTTGGTCATATGTTTGCTTTTAACACTATCGGTTAAGTTAAGTGTAGGTGGTAGATTGTTTTCAAATGTATGAGCATTAACCTTTTAGTGCCACTCACTTGACATTTCATTTCCAAACTGCACAACATTAATAAAAAATTGCCAGATTCATGTTAATCAGTTTTGGTTAAAACTGAACACGCTTTTAGTGACACTCACTAGACATTTCTCATTGAAAGTGTTGTGAAACATTGAAGTTGTGCAAGAAGCAACGTAATATCATTATGCAGAAATATAATTTTTCCAATAAGCCTGGGTTGGCATATTCGTATGCAGCTATATTGTAACTATTCGTAAATGATTCTGAACATGTGGATTTTTGCTTCTATGTTGTACTGAGTGCTTCTCTGATGCTCTTGAGCCATTAGGTGTTCCACTATCTGCTCATGCAGCACCTATTAATGGGAAGTGCCATTGTTATGCAAATCAAGAGCTAAAATTTAGTGGGTGCTAAGCCTACTCATATCTCTCTTTGCGCTCTCTTTCACTTACTCTCTCTCAAGGTGAACGTTACATAGTATGTGTAAATTTAGCATAATATTCTGTTGCACTGAGACCCCCAAGAACCTGGCGTGTAATCTCTTCTTCTTAGGCTACATACATCACTTCCTTTCTGTCACTGCTTCTCTTATGCTGCTCAAACATCATAAATCAGCCACCGTAAGGGGTAAAGTGACAAACACCGGCTCATTTAACAGCCCCTTTACTGCTGTATAACTCACTATGATGTTCTTCATGTTGACAATAAGATCTCAAAAGTCTCTTCCTCTTGGTTTCTTTACTCTCTGTATTTAAAGATTTGTTCTG
Source organism: Coreius guichenoti (assembly GCA_039654105.1). Lineage (NCBI taxonomy): Eukaryota > Metazoa > Chordata > Actinopteri > Cypriniformes > Gobionidae > Coreius > Coreius guichenoti. The sequence goes on from CM077168.1 coordinate 6,643,818, forward strand.
CTGAACTAAACAGAAGTTTGACACCTGTTTGTTTATTCAAAGATTTTAAAGACCCCCTGTGGTGAAAATCAAGTTTTTAATGTTGTTTATAAGTCTATGTGGTGTTTTTAATATGCTTTCAGACAAACCATGTGCAAATCCATAAGTCAATACCATTGCTGAGTATTTTCTCCTTAAAACTGAAGTTAACCAAAGACAGTCTCAAAAACGCGGTTTGAAATCACTGGTGTTATAAACTACCTTGTAACCAATCACGTCAACCAAAAATTGGGTACTTTTAGCAATATAGCGGGTGAATTATGTATATGATATACATGATGTTATGATGAACTACGTATATGCCTTTCTCCACTGACGTTCTATGATGTTCAAAGCGTTTCTAAGGAAGCTGATTTTTAGAAGGCAGACTAAGATGGCGAACGGGAACATGGTTTGTGTAACATTAGCAACACATTATTAGCTGTTTGATAACTAATCATATTAATTACCGTTATGTATCCGACGTTGTAAAGAGCGATACCTTTGTGCAGCGTTTACTACAGTAACTTGAGTAAAAGTTGACCAAGTGGATCTCTGAGCTGGTGTGAGTGAGTGGAGGTGGGGATAATTTGCATATTCATGGATCCGCGTATACTAAATGAAGCAAGGGTGTAGAGTTACATTCAAGTGATTTTAAAGGTGCAGTGTGTAGTATTTATGAGGATTTATTGACAGAAATGCAATATAATATACATAACAATGTTTTCAGTAGTGTATAAAGACATAATGTACCGTTATGTTTTTATTACCTTAGAATGAGCCATTTCTATCTCCAAAAACCGCGGGTCCCCTTACAATGAAATTGCCATTTTGCGCCGCCATGTTTCTACAGTAGCCCTAAACGGACAAACTGCTCTACAGAGCGCTAGCTACTCTCTGCTCTTTCCGACGACAACGTAGCTTCTCTATGTGCTTCGAACGGGAGGGGTGGGAGGTTGCAATTCACAACCTCACCACTAGATGCCGCTAAAATTTACACACTGCAACTTTAAGGCATGAAGAATTTTTTACACAGGAAAAAACTTTGAATACGTCATTTTGGTGATCAAAGATGAGTTTTAAGGGATAAAATTGACTATAGGGGAGCTTTAACAATCTTAATATGGCGATAAATCTAAACTCACAGTGAACAAACAGTGGTAAGTGATAAAAGCTCTAACGAGAAATCCACTCAAAGGTACGCAGCCTGTCTCCTCACCTCATAACTTAAGTAAACAAGTTAATTAGAAGGTTGACAATATCATAATTTAATTTCAGACTCTATGTGGCATAGGCACACAATCCAGTTTTGGCTGTGTACGTGAGTTGACCCAACCAGAGTTTTCAATCTAGACTTCAGTATAAGGAATGTGTCTGAATTCTGTATGTTGGCCATTCTGTAACTGGGGAGTTCTGTAACAAAATGGCTTTCCAGCAGCAGATGTACTTGGAACCGATAAGAGTTCTGCTTTTCTGTGATTGGAGGAGCTGCAGGAGGCAGTTGGGTGTTTGGAGCGATAGCAGAGACTCTAGTTGCAGCAGTATGAACTAACTGTAGCCTATATAGGGATTGAGAAACCATTCGGCCAGCACAGTATTGCAGTAATCTAGTCGAGAGGTTATTAGACATAATAGTTTCTCAGTGCCATGCTCTACATCCAAGATGCTTCTCAAAAGTAATATTAGCAATATTCCCCCAGAACTGCACATTTTTGACCTCCCAGGAGGAAGCCTTCTATTTTAAGTCTAAACAGTCCAGTGCTATAAAATATCTTTAAATCGTCTCTATGCGAATCTTTTTATTTTTATTTAAATGAGCATAAATTAAAGGGCACCTATTATGCCCCTTTTTACAAGATTTACAAAATTCCTAACAGATCATTTAATATACCATTTTGAAAATGTCAATTTTTGGGTTTGAGAAAAATTAGCTGTTTTGTGTATGTCTCCTTTAAATGCAAATGAGCTGCTGCTCCCCACTCCAGAGCGGAGCCTTCACAGCTCATGAACATGCCAATGAAAACTGAAACATGATACATCTGTTTGGTTATAATCATCTCTATCGCGGACACGCTCACGTGACATTGCAGTTCTTCATCATCATGAAATGTTATCATCTGCATACATTTTAAAGCCTTATCACTCTCAACTTGAGCACACACACCCGACGCATGCGCACAGAGAGCTGGATGTCGGTGCGTCCGTGAGTATTAAACTACTAGACTAGTTCTCTTTCGTGTGTTATTGAATAAACTGTCAAATGCACACAAGGTTATGTCAGAAACACACAAAGTTCACATGAAAACAGTTGGTTATGTCTGTGCACGTATGCAGCAAGTACAGAAATCCTGTGTATATTAGATCTGTGTACTAAAGTGAAAGCAGCGTAATATACAGTACCTACTGCTATATCTGCTGTTAATATGAATCAAACAAAAGATAAACAGAAAATCACTCACTGCTCTTGACTGAATGAACTGTAGTAGCTTTAATAAGAACACATTTCTTACTTGAATGCTGCTGTTAAATGCTCTGGTGAGGAGATAAACATGGCGGACTTTGTACAGCTCTCTGAGGGCGGGGTCTTTGCTAATACAGCAGTGTCCATCAACACTCGTGGGCGGGGCCTGTATAATGTGACGTCACTTTGCCATAAATCTGACAATGGCTTGTTCTGAGAAGGTGCTTATGATTTATGGGGATTAAAACAAATGGAATGGGTGGATTTTTACCATTACAGGGTGGTTGTGTACACACACTGCCAACACACATTTATGTTCAAACACCATGTAAAAGTGAGTTTTGCATAATAGGTGCCCTTTAAAGGCAGTACATGCAACTATTTTTCTGTACAAATACTACTTTACAATGTACAGAATTTGATGGGGAAATGCACTTAATTCTCATGAAAACAATATCACAATGAATAAAACATTAATGGTCCCCTTCTTTATGCTGAATACAGTGTCTTATTTCCTTTCGATTTTGGGCTGAATTATGACCTGGAAATAATGGTTTTTTAAGATTCATCCCATACCAGCCTCTTTAGTTTGATTTACTACCACTTGCGCTATGTGAGAGTACGCCTCAGTTCAAGGGCACATGCATAGTAGATTGAAGGGCTGAATATTTTATATGTGAGGCTGTATGTAATTGCTGAGAAAGACTCTGTCAAACATGGGCTGATGGAGGAGGCTCATTCCCTGCTTGATATATGCTGTACAGACACTTTAGAGGTTTGACACTGTTAATCTGATTTAGTGAGAGTATGATTGATTACCTCACATGCTGATTTTAAATAGTTATTTTCCGCATTTGTGTGACAATAACAAATTACCATTTTAGAAATACCCCAGAGAATGACAGTCATCCTAGCAGTGTTTGGATGCTACTTTGAAACTATAGTTTCCCACAAGTAACCCAGTCAGCAAATTTCTTTTGGCATAGATCTGGCCCAGATAAACAGCTGAGATGTGGCCCAGATTAGATTGTGTTTGCCGGCCCAGATCTGGCCCACTTCTTCTTTACCACAGCTCAGCCAAAGCAGTGCCGCCAAACAATACAATTTTATGTGGCCCTTATTTGGGCCTTATATGGAATTTTAGTATGGCTGAGTTTTGTTAAAATCTAATGGCCCTTATGTGGCCCACATGCGACTTTAAGTATTATGTAAAAGTCTTATTACCTCCATGGTAAATAAAACACTCAACAACAAAAATGTATTCAATAATTTACTTTTGACAAATGTTTAAATAATTACAGTTACTCAGAAACCATTTATATTAATATAAATAACATTCAAAGAGTCGACTTTATTTTACACCAAATTTCATTTTAAGTGTGTATTATGCTCAACTAGTAATGAGAGTTAAAGAAGAAAAAAAAAAAAAAAATCACAGTAACTTGCTAAAGATAACAAACAACTTCACAAGAAAGAGAAAGAAAGTCTCTAATGAGTGTTTGAAGTGTGTTGCTGGGACTCGCGTTGTTTCAACCGACTGCACCTGCAATAAAAAGTCACATTTAAATAATGTTATCAGCAATACAACCTGGAAGCTAGGTCTGCATGATTATGATTAAAATAAATGTTAAAGGGATAGTTCACCCAAAAATACAATTCTGTCATCATTTATTCACCCTCATGCTGGTCCAAACCTGTATGAATTTATTTCTTCTGATGAACACAAAAGAAGATATTCTGAAGGATGTTGGTAATCAAACAATTTTTTTGTCTCCATTGAGTTTTATAGTATGAAAAAAATAATACATAAAAGTCAATGGGGGCTTAAAAATTGGTTATCAACATTCATCAGAATACAATTTATTTCTGAAAAAAAAAAGCTGAATTTTCATCAACCATTACTCCAGTCTTCAGTGCCACATCCCATCCCAGACATTAGAGGAACATTTTTTTATAAGGTATGACATTCCTCAAACGTTCTTTCAACTTAATTTTGATTTAAAATTCAACATTCCAAGAACATAAAAATGTCCAGTTTCATTCATGTTAGTAGAATGTTATTTAAAGGTTGTTAAAATATATCTTATCTAATATAAAAAATGTAAAAAAATCCTTGTGTGAAGAAAACTGGAGATTTTTTTACAACCAACACTGAATATTTAGAGAACATTCTTATAACAAAATTCTGTTAGCTGGGATGATCCTTCAGAAATTATAATATGCTGATTTATTATCAATGTTGGAAACAGTTGGAAACCTGTGATATTTTTTTCAGGGTTCATTGATGAATAAAAAGTATAATAATAAAAAGAACAACATAATAGAACAATTTTCTGGCGATATAAGTATTTATTGTCACTTTTTTTTAATCGATTTAATACATCACAAGCCAGGTTAAGATTTTTTTTTTGCGAAAAAAGGTTTAGTGCATCAAAATGATATCGCTGATGGAAATGCCAATTATAATTTTTGGCAAATGTCGACACAATCTATTTCCGTTTAACTTTAGCGCATAAATGCTATATCGATAATTCATGAAAACTAGTTTGGAAACACTTTTTGTTGAGAAAAAGGACTTTAATGCAAATAAATGTGGTGTCACATGACAGAGGAAGCCTATTATATACAGCGTCCGCGCGTGGCGTTGCTCCCGTTAAAGCACCGTTTCCCTGTAGTTCAAAGGCACACTAAATCTATTATATTCATATTATTCAATTGTATATTAAATTGTTTTATTAATATTGGTAAGAATAAAACGTACTACCTCTCAAACATCATTCATCCTTATTTTTGTAAATTTTAGTTTTTTTTACAATCTAATAAAATTGATTCTCTTGGAATATCTTTGTTTGGTTTGAATGATCTGACATGCGTCAAACCGCGACTGGCTGCATGTAGGCTTACAGTAAAGATTGTTACTAAATGACCAACATTTTACTATACCAATCTTTTTTATGGATGGTAAATGTTGCATACAGGACAGTTGAGCGGCTCTGTGTCCAAACCCATGGGCTTCGTCATAAAGGCAGTTCATCAGTCCTGTCAGACAAACTGTCCCACTTCTCTGTGATCTTATGATTAATATTTCATCATTTAGTAATAGGCCTATTATTCTGAAAATATGTAGGCCTACATTTCAATCTTCTCATTACTCTCTGCATTTTACAAATATTTGGGACACGAAAGATACGATAGCCTACTAATTTGCGATATAAGTGAAAGTATGTATGTTTTTTTTTTTTTTTAGCAATACAACAAAACTTGTGCGACAATGCAGGTTTTTTTTTTTTTAGGGATGACGTCAGTACGCACACCATTTTATCAGTAAAAGGCCAATTGGATGGAAACAGGCTGGAGACAGCAAATTGTGCAATGTTTTTTTTAATGCATGTTCACTTTGTCAATAACAAAAGTGGAAAAAGTGGATGGAAACTTGGCTAGTGATGAATAAGATACATTTTTCCAAAAAAAGAAAAAAAATATTGTAGCTACTATTACAAAAGATGCTGTTCTTTTTAAACTTTTTATTCATCAAAAAATCATGAAAAAGTATCACAGGTTTCAAAAAAATATTAAGCAGCTCAGCTGTTTCCAACATTAATAATAAATCAGCATGATTTTTATAATATATATATACACTCACCTAAAGGATTATTAGGAACACCTGTTCAATTTCTCATTAATGCAATTATCTAATCAACCAATCACATGGCAGTTGCTTCAATGCATTTAGGGGTGTGGTCCTGGTCAAGACAATCTCCTGAACTCCAAACTGAATGTCAGAATGGGAAAGAAAGGTGATTTAAGCAATTTTGAGCGTGGCATGGTTGTTGGTGCCAGACGGGCCGGTCTGAGTATTTCACAATCTGCTCAGTTACTGGGATTTTCACGCACAACCATTTCTAGAGTTTACAAAGAATGGTGTGAAAAGGGAAAAACATCCAGTATGCGGCAGTCCTGTGGGCGAAAATGCCTTGTTGATGCTAGAGGTCAGAGGAGAATGGGCCGACTGATTCAAGCTGATAGAAGAGCAACTTTGACTGAAATAACCACTCGTTACAACCGAGGTATGCAGCAAAGCATTTGTGAAGCCACAACACGCACAACCTTGAGGCGGATGGGCTACAACAGCAGAAGACCCCACCGGGTACCACTCATCTCCACTACAAATAGGAAAAAGAGGCTACAATTTGCACGAGCTCACCAAAATTGGACAGTTGAAGACTGGAAAAATGTTGCCTGGTCTGATGAGTCTCGATTTCTGTTGAGACATTCAGATGGTAGAGTCAGAATTTGGCGTAAACAGAATGAGAACATGGATCCATCATGCCTTGTTACCACTGTGCAGGCTGGTGGTGGTGGTGTAATGGTGTGGGATGTTTTCTTGGCACACTTTAGGCCCCTTAGTGCCAATTGGGCATCGTTTAAATGCCACGGCCTACCTGAGCATTGTTTCTGACCATGTCCATCCCTTTATGACCACCATGTACCCATCCTCTGATGGCTACTTCCAGCAGGTCACAAAGCTCGAATCATTTCAAATTGGTTTCTTGAACATGACAATGAGTTCACTGTACTAAAATGGCCCCCACAGTCACCAGATCTCAACCCAATAGAGCATCTTTGGGATGTGGTGGAACGGGAGCTTCGTGCCCTGGATGTGCATCCCACAAATCTCCATCAACTGCAAGATGCTATCCTATCAATATGGGCCAACATTTCTAAAGAATGCTTTCAGCACCTTGTTGAATCAATGCCACGTAGAATTAAGGCAGTTCTGAAGCCGAAAGGGGGTCAAACACAGTATTAGTATGGTGTTCCTAATAATCCTTTAGGTGAGTGTATATATATATATATTTTTTTTTACAATAAATCCTTAGACCTTTCTAATGATTTTAGTCAGTCTGTCTGCATATTAACAGGTAACCCAGCAGTTTATTTTTGTAAAATAAGTTTTCTGTAAAATATAAATATTTTTATTATTATTATTATTATATTGTTATATTTATTCTTAAATACTCTATTTTTTATTTTTAATAATGAAAATGTTATTGTAATAGTAATATTTCTTATTTTGTTAAATATTTTTATTTAGCAATAATAATAATCATAATTATTATTATTAGTCATATTAATATATACACAAAATGTTATATACACACACTTTTCATTTGTTTAAAAAAAAAAAAAAAAAAACCGCAAATTGCCACAGTAAGATTTTGCTCCCTAGTAAAGACATCATTAAAGTAATCATTAAAAGTCATCATGCTTTGAGCAAAAAATAAACAAATAAAATAAGGGGTAAAAATTAAATTAATTTTTGTGTAAGTGCAAACAAAACACTCAAGCCACTTCATAAAATTGAGGATAAACCGTTGTTCTGAACATTAACAAATGTACGGGTTTGGAACAACATGAGGGCGAGTAAATGACAGAATATTAATTTTTGGGTGAACCATCGCTTTAAGCTCATAGACGCGAACAAAAAGATGTCGTTCCCCTCAAAAGATCTCACGGCCACAACACACTCACGTTCCCAAAAGTTACTATGTCGCGGCCGCAACAAAACTAAAGCCGGGTGCACACTGCGATTTATAATAGTCTTTCACGATTGTTCCTTGTCAGGCTGTACGAACATGATCCCCCGCTGTAAGCCATGTCACACTGTAAGATATAAGTTGTCATTATATGTCAGATTGTACGATAGTCGAGGCGTGTTAAAAACGGACGCACGCAAGAAAACTAGTCCGGAGTTTTATATCATCAATCAATGACTCGTTCGGTGACTAGTGAGCTGCATTACACACGGGATTGAAATGGTAAATACACTAAACTGAAGCTAATTCAACACCCTCCTCAAACAAATAACTAAAAGCTCATATGCAATGTTGACACATAATGCTGCATATTTCAACAAAATAACCTTAAAATGACTTTGAAATGCCAAACCCTCACTTACCTGAAGATATGCGTGACCGAAAACTCATGAGAGCAGATCGTATTCACGCCGTAGTATCAGTCAGATTCATTCCACCAATAGGAGGGAAGATGCAACAACCTGAGGTGTGGAACCTCGGATGTCAGCCGCGCTTGATTTCGGGTTTCCTGTGTTTTCCCATATATAATCCAAAGGTTTACCACAAGGCAGCGTTTCTCACTTTGTGCCATAGCTCAAACACATATGGTCCTCGTGTGTACGTTTTTATCTGGGCCATATACATCAGAATGAGTTGTGAACCAAGAGAACATTTTCCGCCGATTTTAAAGTTATGGCAAAACAAACATGGTCACATTTTGGTCCATATCTGTTCAGCCATGCCATATCTGGGCCATGTGTGCCAGATAATACCCACATGTGGCCCAAACATGCTTGCTATCTGGGAAGCAATAAGGTACTCAAGGCTGTGCTGTATCATAAATAAGTCACGGCTGAAGGGCGTTGTCATCTCTTCAGCCGTGACTTATTCACGATACAGCACTAGCCTCGAGTACCTTATTGCTTTTCTAAAACGGTTACCACACAATACAAATATTAAAGCCAAAAAATATATATCAATGCAACTTTCATGAAGTAAAATCACTAAAATCACCTTCCTTCCGCTGGAAAAAATAGCCCCTGACCGTGAACAGCAACAGAAGTTACATTATTACGCCATTAGATGGCATTTTATGAGTGAGTCAGTCAGTAGAGAAGACTTTTATATTGAAAGGACTGAAAGTTGTTGTGAACACGGAGCAAGACGCAACTGACAAATGCTTTGACAAGCTGTCAGTGTCAGGGCAGGGGAAAACCCATTAACTGTTAAAAGGACAAGATATCGCAGCGGACATTCAAACAGATTTTTTATTACGAACATAGGACTGACCTGAAGGAAAATGCTATATCTAAATGCAGGTACACTCGCTCACTCGATCTCTCTCTCTCTCTCTCTCACAATACTCTACTCTGCATAATACAGTAAGCTTCAATGAACAATATCAACGAAAACAAATATATATGTTTACATTGCTAAGAGTGGTTGCTAAGGGTATTGTGTAGTTCACACAGAATGCGTTTTTGCTTTGAAAAACGCGAGATGCGGGCAGTGGAATGGGGAAAAAACACGCTCAATACGTGAGCGCAACGGTTATACACGTCCATCTAGCGCGTGTTTACATAGAAAAACTATGTAAAAGTACCACATTGGAATGGAAAAACGCATTCTGTGTGAACGGCCCCTTTGGTGAAGCAGTCATAGCTGTGCTTCATTGGGAATAAAACACAGCTATTGACCAATCAGAATCAAGGATTGGAACTAACTGTTATAAAGTGTATAAGTGTCATAAACAGACCTTCCCTTTTGAAAAAGTAGTCAGCTGCACTAAGCTACAAAAAAGAAACTACTTTGACGCTGTTTAAGGAGGCAAAATCCCATAGCTTCATTTTTTGCAAACAGAGCAGTAGTTATCTGGCTCAAAAACAGTGACAGTCTTATTTTGGGACACATTTATATTAAATGTAAATTTTTGGTAAAACCATAAAAAATGTGTCAAAAACAGTGATAAACATCAGCACTTCTATGCAGGGGCTCCACTGAATTGGTAGATTGTTTATTTCAATCAGCAAAGCAAAAAATTTTCCATGCTAAACAGATATTCGTCGCAAAAAAAAGAAAAAGAAAAAAAAAAGATTCATAATAGACCAACTATTATCAAAACAGCTGAACTATTGTCACATTCTGAAAAATGTAGTTAAGTTAGTAAGAATGTTACATCCCAAACCTGCTCACTTGTCGCTCTTCTACTCAAATTTCCAAAATTGATAATCGAAATCCATTCTTTGTTCATTCAGCCTTTGCTTTGGTATATTGGAAAGTAAAGCCCAAATGCTTGTCTTGTTCAATGCTTATTGTACTGTTATTTTCAGATTGCATCTCTAAACAATTTCCTTAATATCTCTGAGAATGATGCATTAACTCCTACTGCTAATTGCCTCAGCGAGGTTTAATTCAGAAATGATTGTATTTGCTCAGTTTGTTTTTGACGTGCACCAGTGAACAATAGCAAAGCAGGGGGAGGTGAGGAGAGAGAGACAGCTGATGAATGAGAAACGAGAACAAATGCGTGTTGTGCGAGAGCAAGGCCATGATCATCGCAGCTGCATGTGTGGAAGCTCTCAACAATCAGACTCATGAGGCCTTCATCCCCGCTACCGTCATTTCTTTGACTTTATCCAGGGACAGCGACACAAACAGACGAATAAACAGTGCAGCCTGCGATCTGACTGTTGATAATGTGGAGAAGCCAGATGCTTCCAGTGAGACAATTTTCAGTTACTGTTGACTGATTTGTTGTTCTGTCTTTCAGCTGGACCGTACTGAGGTGATCAAGAGTAACCTGAATCCGGTCTTTGCTAAAGTCTTAATGCTGGACTATTACTTTGAGGAAGTACAGAAACTGCGCTTTGAAGTCTACGACATCCACGGAACCCACAGTATTGGAACGCGCGATGACGACTTCCTGGGTGGTGTGGAATGCACGCTTGGACAGGTGATGTCAATAGGTCATTTTGACAACTCAGCTCTGGGTCAAAAAATAAAATCCAAAATAGGTTGGAAATAAAAAAACGGAGTGTCTATTTACACTAAGTGCTAATTGTTGGCAAATGCTATTTGCACTAACTCCGCCCACTGATGTCTGGTTGGGCCAGCCAAAAGGACAGAAGACACTGGTTTGTGTACACCAGCAGTAGTATAGGTATAGGGGTAAAGTGTGCAGCAGAAAGTTGACGCAAATTGACCCGAGGTTCGAATCCGCCTTTTGCCGAACTCACTCTAATCCCTTTTCCCATCACATATCAGATCGGAAAGGCATTTATTTTCAATAAAAATGAAGAAAATATTAAAAAAGTGGAAATAAAGTCTAACGTGTGTTTATTGGTTAGGGTAGGTTAAGGGAGGGCTTTATTGTCCCAATAAGGTGGCATTCATTTAAGAATTTTAACAAATATAATCATTTACACTCGGTTATTATTGCATACTGTTGAATGTACAACAACACTGGGGTGAAAATATTATCTGCCACTATTTATAAGTATAAATATCATCTACTGTAACTAGTGTAAATAGCAGCTATCGCTAAGCAAATATGCTATTTTCTCTTAGTGTAAATAGAATCTAGTTGCTATTTACATTTGGTGCATTCTGGGCAATATTTCTCACGGTAAGCAATTGCTGTTCATTTACAGCCCATTTTAAACAGTAATCTACTGCATTTATGTATTACAGTTTTGTATTGTGGTACGCAATGCATTGTGGGCTGGTCCATTTGACGCAAAAGCACAATGGCGCTGAATGAGTATTTCACAGTGATTATAAATAAAATAGCCGCTGCCATAAAAATACAGGCAATAGTAATAGGCCAATAAAAAGGTGAACATTGATTTATAAGCAAGAACACCCAAAAATGGACAAAAATATGGTAAAAGAGTAAAAACAAAGTGAGAAAAAAGTGCAGAAAACAATGAAACAGTTATACAGCTCATATTAAACATAATTGCATTTAAAAGTTTATTATTTATTAACGTTTAAGAACATATTTGACCAGCAATTTCATTTATTTTTTCTCCCGCCAACGAGCACTTGACCAAAACCATCAGGCTGAGTGCCACCAAGAAACACACAGATTGAAAGCCAATAAACACAGAAATTTGGGAATAAATGACGCATTCGTATGAATCGACAGGATTTTACCCTCTCTGTCTAATGCGTTTATAATCACACTCAAGCGCCATTGCGGCATGTTTGGTTTCCTGTCATCAGTCACTCACTGTTCGAGTGATTTATCCTCCAGTTTTAAAAGAGCGCGCTCCTCGCTGCAGTCAGTTCCCTCTACTCTCCACTTCAATTAGTTTTCTTCTATTTTCCACACACATTCCTGTCATGAGTGCCGTGAACATGGACAGACAAAGACTTACTTGTACTCAAACTACCTATATATTCTCTGTGAAACACTCGTTCAGCGCCATTGTGCTTTTGCGTCAAATAGACCAGCCCACAATGCATTGCGTACTACAGTACAAAACCGTAATACATAAATACAGTAGATTACTGTTGAAAACGGGCTGTAAATTAACAGCAATTGCTTACCGTGAGAAATATTGCCCAGAATGCATTGTTTTCTACAGTACATTACTGTTTTAATGGAAAACAGTGTCACTGTTGGATTTTGGCCGTTTTTTTAACAGCAATTTTTTACATTGTGTACTATGCCATTCTCAACTAATTTTTATTTGATTTCCTTAAAGTCGGCATGAAACGAAAGTTTCCTTACTGTGACGTAAATCCGAGTGAAATGGCTTCTCAAACAAGAAAAAATATGGAGTGGGACTTTATTTTGTCCATGGGGATTTGATTGAATCGTTGGATGGCTGTGGTTTGCTATTGGTCGTTCTCATGTGAGTGACAGGTTGTCCCGCCCTCGCGTCAGTAAACACGTCATTAGAGAAGAGATGTCGCTGCAAGAAGGAGGGGAAGATATTTTCATTAAACATTACGAGGGAACATGAATTAAAAAAATATATATTGATGTGCATGGATAAATCATTTATAATAAATACTGCAATATTCCATTAAAAACAACAAGGGCCAGATTTACTAACAGCTTGCTCCAGTGCAAACCCTCTTCTGGCATTAAAAAACTACTGTCAGGATTTACTAACGACACACAGTGTAAAATTAGCACCGAAAAGGCATTGACAGGGTTATTTTTGCGGCTGCATATGCATTTGTAGGAGTTTCCCTTTCAGACGCAAAATTTATGGGAGGAGAGTATTTAAATGAATCATGCAAGGTGATTTACTAAGGTTTTGGCTAGTCAATTTACTGGTATTTGCCCATTATTTACCACCCAAAAAAGCATGTCTTAAACCAGACACTAATTTGCGCTGCTGTTGGTAGATTGTGTTGGTCATTATGGAAATGATCTGGCTGTGTCTGTGTTCTTTAATTTGAGCGTCGTCAGTAGATCACACACAGAACTTTCCACTCCCATCAGCGTTTTTTTGGAATTGCGCTCTCACGCTAATTTGCCCTGTTTAGTAAATCTGGCCCTAATTGTCAATTTTTATTTCAAGGTGACTTTAAAACATTTTAATCTGTTCCATAGATAGTGGCCCAAAAAAAGATGATGAAACCTCTGTTGCTGAAATATGGAAAGTATGCTGGAAAATCCACTATCACAGTGAGTTGAAACAATCCACACACACAATTCATATTTAATTGCTGCTGTCAACATTTACACATTCACTGAAAGAGCTCTCGTGGTAAAAGTTTCATCTGGCTTTACTTAATTTTAGCATCCGCAAAGGCATTTTGATTTTGTTTACAGAATAACAACAGGACAATTTGAGTTACTTTACCGGAGACACAAGACAGTCAGATAGCAGACGTTGTTTGACAGACCAACTCACTATTAGACAATAACCACTGTTTGGCAGAGAGGTCAAAATCAACGTGTTCAAATCAATCACTGTCTCTGTAAAGGCTCATTCACACCAATGATAACTATAATGATAACTAGCGTCCTCACCAACACATGGTAATGCATGTGATAATCGCATATCATCTGAAAAAATCACTCTGAAAGTTATTCCAACTACACAATGTCGTTATCGTTGTGGTGTGGACTTCCCTATTCTCAACTAGAATGATTATTAAAACTTTGCAGTTTGTAGTTATCATTATAATTATCATCCTCCTTGGTGTGAACGGGCCTTAACTACGGGTGGGTTGTTGGCACCTACACTCACCCCTATACAATTGCACTGAGTTATCATTTAGAAGTGATATTCATCACTGTCTATAGGACCACCCATTTTTTTTTCTGAAGTGCCAACTAAATGCCAAATTCTGCCCACGTTGCTCATCACTATACTCATAGGATGACTGCACATTACAAAATGAGTGATTTTATTCCTATTACTTCTGGAATGAAATGTCACTTTAAAATATTTCTTGATACAGTTGAGTGAAACCGTTAGTACGTGTGATGGCTGAGAGATAGATAATGGGGAATCTCTATAACACTGGTGCATTAAAAAGTCGTCAGGTTTCAGGAATAAGGTCTAACCTGTGTAAGGACTTTGAATATGACTCTGTGTAGTTTGGGTTGCAGTGCGGGCGGTTTGACCTCCAATTTAAATTCTGCTGTTTGCTGGGCTCATATCATATAACACAGTTACTTTATTGTACTGGACATAAACGGGCCCTGGATATTCTTACAATATCTGCTAACATGGTGTAAAATAATGTCGAATATCAATATCAATGTGTATTTCAAAATAATATTTCAATTACAATATCACAGCTAGTTCAACTCAATTCAATCAAGCCAAACATACAAAAAAATCACATTAAAAAAGGGATGCCTCAAGCCTTTTGGCATGTTTCTATTGCAGGCAGACAAGGTTCATTTGTAAGACAAAACGTAATACCACATCCTTAACATAGGTGTTGATTCTCTGCTTTCTCATCAGTTTTAATGCAGTTTCTTTTGACCACACTACAGGCTAATGGCCTTTTCATGTTGAAACACCCACAGAAATGACTGTTTTTGACCTCCTCATTGGATTACACTCTGGTTGTAGATTTTCTTTTAATGCTGACGAAATCACATTTTGATCTGAGGTGAGACAAAATGGGATGATTTCAGCATTTCACCCATCTTTTCTGTGATTTCATAATTTCACCCATAACAAACTAATAGAGGTCAAAAACATATCAATAAAGTACTGTTCACATTAAATTATGTAGTAAAAAGCAAGTTTAGAACCTTTACACTCAAGACTTTTGATCAAGTGCTTACAGTTTCTCTTCAGTTTATACTGTACGAGTTTTTAGCTGTATAGCTAGAAAGATCTGGGCCGGGCGGACACAGACAGACGGATGGGCTGGACAAAAAGACGGACAGAAAGAAGGGCAGATGGATGAATGGAAGGAAAGATGGACGGATGGATGATTGGATGAATGGATCAGCTGGGCTGAGCAGAGGGATGGGAAGGGCAGTTCGTTGAATTGACAGACGGATTTATAGATCGGCTGGGTGAAGGGGACAGACAAATCGGCTGGGCTATGTGGGCAAACAGACGGATAGATAGATAGATAGATAGATAGATAGATAGATAGATAGATAGATAGATAGATAGATAGATAGGTGGATGATGGATGGATGAATAGATAGGTGGATGATGGATGGATGAATAGATAGATAGATAGATAGATAGATAGATAGATAGATAGATAGATAGATAGATAGATAGATAGATAGGTGGATGATGGATGGATGAATAGATAGGTGGATGATGGATAGATGAATAGATAGATAGATAGATAGATAGATAGATAGATAGATAGATAGATAGATAGATAGATAGATAGATAGATAGATAGATAGATAGATAGGTGGATGATGGATAGATAGATAGATTAATGCCAATGGTTCTGAAATAAAATGTTTAAAAAGCACATATGGATGTGGAGTCTGGTTGTCCACATATAGAGTACAAACAATAACAGTATGTTGGCTTGGTCTCAGCTAATCCCTTTCTTGTTTCCCAAGATTCATGCCGAAGAGATTTCTGGGAACAATGGTTACTTGGAGCTTGCCTTCTGTGCCAAGAAGTTAGATGATAAGGTAAGGAGTGATGTTTTTCTTTTTCCATCAGAAAACAAGCTGTCAAGCATAAACAACTCACCAGAGTTTCCACTCAGTGTGCTTTTGACATTAAAGTATGCCTAGTGACAGAAAACGAGATTCTTCGTTTGTAAAGCAGTGATTTTTGACCCTTTGAAACCAATAATCGCAGCGGCCAAAGAACCTTTCAACTCACTTTGAATGTTTTTGGTTCTCCATTTCAGCCCCGGTAAGAGCCATTAGGGCTATTATGGCTTCATAAAATCCCACTCTCTTTTTTTGGCTTTGGCATAATGTTTGAAACCCTATTCATTCAGCTGAGGTTTCCTAATGAGAATGGAAGCTCTCTGAACAACGAGGGCTAACGGAGCTGAAGCGCTGAGGGAGCGTAGGGTGGCTGGCTGACTCTCAGTGTGCAAACAGCCTCTCCCACACAGCGCGGCCCACGGCGCAGCTCTCTCCGTGCCCTGTAGTTCTGCAGGTGTCTGCACCTCCTGCTGCGCTGCCACACAGTACACAAACGCCTCTGCACCCCTCGTCCTACTCTCAGCGCTCATCTCATCTGGTTCTCCTACTCTTTCCTCATGTTTCTCCCTCCCTCTTCCTCTTTTGTATACTGCTGTTCTCTTCCTCTTAGCCTGGAGCGACATTTGTGCTCAGCGGTTATCTTTAAAACAGCTTTTTTTTGTTCATTCCTCAACCCTTTTACAATCTGCCTTTCATGAATTTATACATCTCAAGTAATGAAGGGAAACAGCAAATCGATAGCAATGACTTGTTCACTCAAGCTTCACATCTGGTGACCCCACATTAGGTGGTAAAATCGATATATTGTCTATTCATCTTTTTACAGTGAGACAGAAATGCTATTTGGCATCTGTGCCGTGACAGAAAGCACAGGCTGTGATTCTGATTGGAGATGCTTAGTAAGCCAAAGCACCCACGCAAACCATTGGCTGACTGTAATTTTGCCAACTAGGACGTGTTCCTGGATCAACATCTTTTGCTGGTGCTGGAACAACATTCCTCTTCCCCTTAAATCAGATGCAAATGATTGGTTGATCTGAATGTAAAGCCCTAAACCCTAACAATTCCTCTTTCCCTATTCCTATTGATAGGAATGTTGTTGATAGGAATGTAGCTAATCCAGGAACTTGTTTTATTAAGGGCCGCAAAGTAGTGTTGTAGTACTCAAGTACTTAAGACCATTTTTTGAAGGTCTTGGTGTTGTCTCGGTCTCGACCACATGTGTACTCGGTCTTGTCTCGGTCTCAGACTTCGAGGACTCTGGATTTTGTTTCAAGACCGGTCAAGACCACAACTGCTGGGATATTAGTAAATTGCCGGTGCATTGTCTGATTTATTTATTAACATCATTAATGTGATTGGATGTAACTGCTTCAGATGCAATAATTAACTTATTTCTAATTTGATTTATTTATTGTGCCGGTTCAGAAATTAATGAGGGATTGTGTCAAAAATGTCACCAAAATTAATACAAATGCCCACAAAATTCAAGATACTATTGCAAAAAAGTACTTGTATGAGATCTGGATTTTTATATTATAACGTGATATAATTAAGCAATATCACGAGAAGAGAGCTGTTTTCACAAATTTGAGCATGACTGCAAACATGCTTTTATACAAACATTCAATAATTTTTTAAAAACACTATTCTCAGCATTATTTATGCATTTGTAATTTGCCAATTCAGATGCATCTTCTGTACCACCTCTGCAGTGCAAAGATGAATTTTTTTGTTAATGGTTTGGTAACAGCTCTATATAGTGTCTTATTCTAATTATATTTATTGATTAAAAATAAGTAATTTCTCAGGCGGTAATGTGGATCTTTATGCGACAGAGGCAAAGAATCCAAACTCCATCAGGTGACAGAATGGAGGAAAAAACCTTGGGAGAAAGCAGGCTCAGTCGGTAGCATTCAAATATTCATCCAAAAGGAGTGTTACACTCCCAGAAAAAAATGTGCAAAAATTGTACTTTTAAAGGTACCCTCAAAAAATATTTTGTTCCTTTTTTACCCCTAAAAGATTCATAGTAGTACTTTAAGGGTACATATTCCTACTCTAAAGTACTAAAATGCACCTTTTAGGGATATAAGGTACAAAGTTGGTCATTAAAGGGTTAAAAGAAAATTATCCCATAACTGACTCACCCTCAAGCCCTCCTAGGTATATATGACTTTCTTCTTTCAGACAAATACAATCTGAGTTATATTAAATAATATCCTGGCTCTTCCAAGCTTTATAATGGCACTGAATAGAGGATTTGATTTTGAAGACCAAAAAAGTACATCCATCCATCATAAAAGATATCCACACAGCTCCGGGGGTTTAATAAAGGCCTTCTGAAGCGAAGCCATGTGTTTTTGTAAAAAAAAAATCCGTATTTAAAACTTTATATACTAAAATAACTAGCTTCCGACAGACGGCCGTACGCATCGATTTATGGCGAAAGAGTGACCCCTGACCTGATGCATGACGTATTGACAAACGCAGAAGCACAGAGGATACAGCAAAACAAAACACCGGTCATGAATTAGAAGTCTAAAACGAGAAATTTTAAAGAGAGAGGATTTCGATATAAGAGAAGAGGAGCTTGAGTTTGTTGCCCAGCCCTATTTGTTTGAACCGCGAGAGGCGTCAAAGCTTACGCTACTCCTACATCGCGTCAGGGGTTACTCTTTTGCCATAAATCAACTTGCTAGTTATTTTAGTTTTTAAAGTTTTAAATATGGATATTTTTCTTACACAAACACATCAACTCTTCAGAAGGCCTTTATTAACCCCCCAGAGCCGTGTGGATATCTTTTATGATGGATGGATGCACTTTTTAGAGCTTCAAAATATCATCCTCTATTCACTGCCATTATAAAGCTTGGAAGAGCAAACTCCGATTGTATTCATCTGAAACAAGAAAGTCATATACAACTAGGATGGCTTGACGGTGAGTAAATTGGCAATTTCTGCACCTAAAGCATCTGCTGCGCACACAAAACAACAATTAATCCACGTGATCAATTGTTTCCTACAATTGTGAATCTATGTAAATAACAAGTTCTGTCATGAAACTCTAGATGGCACAGGCTGATAGGTTCTTAACGCAACTAATGATATTCACAGCGTTAACTACTTGGCGCAAGCTGATTGGTTCATGTCACATCTGCAGCCAATGAGCTTGCTGTTCAATATTTAAATGGCTGGTTATATTCACTATAGCAGTTTGCAGAACGCTTTCAGAGTTCCTCTGAAACCCTCCACCTTCCCCAGCTCCACCTGCATAGATCTGCTATGGGTAATTTATATATATGCTATTTGTGCAACAGCATATGTCTTACATACTCACAGCAGCGTATCTGCATATGTATTTGCAGTAGCAAGTTCTTGTACTTGCTCTGCAACAGCAATAATCAACAACAGCAGCAGCAGCAGTGTAACAGTTCTATTCCACCAAGACCAAATACATTAACATTATCATATCCGTTACCAATTCAGAGAGTTGTCATCATAGAAATACATTTATGCCATCTCTGTGCTTCTGGTTAAACGTACAGTATATCTGCAGCTTCTATGCAGTGTGAAAACAGCTCTATACAAATGTATCCATAATATTATACCATGTGGGATCCTCGCATAGAGGGGTTGTCCCATGCCTGTAGATAATCCTCCATCTCTCAAACAAAAAAATGCATTAAACTAATCCTGCATGTCATCTCAAGTGTGTTAATGCAGGGTTTCTCTTGGTAAAATACATATGCTGATGCAGTAAATCGTGTTTAGTTCTGCTGTATGCAGAATATGGAACCACATTCTTTGCACACTGCATATGCATAAAAGCAGAGGATACGCGGTCACATCACTAATTTATTTCTCTCCTAGTGACAAGCTTGTCCACCTGCTCATCAGAACCAGGCTAATTCTGAAAGGCTAATGATGGCACATTCCATAAGGCAATAAAATTGAATTCTCACTTTCATTTCAAGCAATCTCTGCAATCATCCCGACATATTCATCAGCTCACCATTTTAATGCTTTTTTTCAGGGAGGGTGGATTTTATTGTCCCCCCTCTTGTAATTGCTGTTTATATTGTAGTTTGCGTTTTCACATTTTTACCCTCAGGTCTGTTAATTATTGCTCACTGGATTACATGTACTTGTTAGGAATTACAATCATTAATATGGGCGTTTTGAATGTTTTGCATCGCTTACGTTAGCTGTATTACATGAGCTGATTAGCATTTCTTCTTCACACTCATCCTCAGAACCCAGAGTTGGCTCCATCCTGGCCCGGATATCATAGCGAGAGGATGGATGGAGTATAATAAACGGCTAGGCAGAATAATGGCTGTGCTGCTATCTTTGGACAGGATCTGTCTGTTCAAATAACGTTGGCTTTCTCTGAATACAGACTGATATGATTTAAACAAAATGGACACATTAGCACATCATACTATATTGGACTTCATGACAGCTTCTGCATGTGACTGTGCCTTTGATGTGAATGCCATTACTCGCTTATGCATTTTGAATCAAAAAGTCGCTCTGGGTTATGTGACATTTATCAAAGACTCTTCACTTGGCAATTTCTCTGTGAATTTTAATGCTTAATTTGGTGATGTGCCTTCACATGGGGTTCTTTGTAGATATTAGCGCATATTTTGTCTTTTTCAGGGGACATTGATAGCTCTATTTTTCATCAGATCATAAAAGACAAGCATGGAATTAACCTTTAATCTTGCATTAAGTCATCCGGAAAATGCCGTTAAGGTTCTTGTCTCATTGGAGTCTGGCAGCCTTAAATGTCTTGTGGGAATAATGAACAGCAAGGAATCATCATCGGTCCATAGTGAACTTCATAAATGCATTGACAGTTTTCAGAGGTGCGATGCATGTGATGAAAGCGAACAACAGACAAATCACTTGTCTAAATCAGTCTTCACTCAAACCACTGGCAAGATGTTACCTTGACAACCAGATAGTGGGGGCACCTCCTCTTTCAGTGTCCCTGTGGAGATGTCGCACACTAATGCAGCGAGAAATGGGGATATTAAATGGCTCGTTCTTTGCTCTACCCATTTCTCTCTTTCTCTCTTCCTTTATCTCTCTGTGCCTCGTTCTCTCTCTCAGATCTGCACACACGTAGGAACAAAGCCCTCAGTGGCTTCTCCGGAGAGCTGCAATTCAGAAACCTTATGTTGAATTATTGTTTCAGACAATGTTGTTAATTTAATTTGCCACAGCTATGAGCACAATCGGCAGCAACACACATGGGTGTGCACACAAAAACAATCGTGAAATATGCATGCAAATCTGTATCTTAAAAGACCCCTTGAACTCAGAATTACTTTTTGTTGCCTTTATCCATATCAATATGGAAATATACCAACACATTCTCACTCCCAACTCATCACAGTGACATACCCCTTTAACGTAATTTTTCGACGTGCAGTTTTCCATTGCTTTCAGTTGTTTGCCTTATGCGTCAGATCAAGACGCATTATTTATTGCAGTTGTAAAAGTAGATATGATTTTATAAATAATTATACTTTTATATTTTGGAGCAACTAACCCCACTCCTACCCTAAACCCACTCACTTCTCAACAATATAAAACACGTAACAGGCAAATAAATGTACAGTCACAGGTATTGCAAAAACTGACCAAAAACAGGGCAACACTGTATTTTACAGTGTCCTTGTTACATATGTTACATGTACTTACCATAGTAATAACAGTAAATATTGAATAATTTCATGCAACTAACCCTCAACCGAACCCTAATCCTACCCTAACCCTATAGTAAGTACATGTTGTTAATTAATATTACTCAGTACTTAAATATATAATTACACTGTAACACGGACACCGTAAAATAAAGTGTAACCAAAGAGTATAAAAGTATTACAAATAACTCATGTTGCATTCTAAGTCTTCTGAAGCCATACGATATCTTTATGTGAAGAACAGAGTGGATCTTAATGTTTTAATGACTGAAAATAATCCCACTCTGAGAACAGACACAGTCATATCTCATTCAAAAGATATACCCGACTCTTTAGCATGATGCAGTCGGTCACGACACACACGTGAGTCAATGCCATTTCACAATCAAAGCTGACGTAATGCTTCTTCGGGCAGCAATTTTTTAATGTGTGCATAGACAGAATGTACGGCGGCTGGAGACGGTGATCTCTTTTGAGCCTTTTATTCACACAAATCAATCGTTTGGCCTCGGAACACTTGGAATATTTGTACTTTTTGAATAGATTGTGCCTGTAGTCGTGTATCTGCCTGTTATATCCTGTGTTTTATATCATATAATACACAAATGGGTAGGTTTAGGGGTTGGTTGGATTACGTGTCTAAATGGCGTAAGTAAAAAACATAGAATAAATGTAAATAAAATTATGCTGGCTGATTAAATTGAGAATCACACCCCAACATGTCAAAATGGCAAAATTATAACCCAATATATAATTTCATCATGACGATAACATTCCCATGCCCAACGTGTCTATGTATGATGCGAAAGGTTTCTCAATAACCCCTTTCACACATACAGTCTTTACTGGTAAATTACCGGTAAATTACAACAGGACCTTTTCAAAAATACCGGTAAATTGGTTTCGACAATTTACCAGTAAGGGAAGTTGTAACATTACCAGTAAATTACCGGTAATGTGCTCTGTGTGAACGCGGATTGAAGATTATCGGTATGAGCACGTATGAAGTCAGAATGCACTGACGTAAGAAGTCTGTTTTGGGCCAATCATAAAGTTCCTATGGAGATGACGTGATTACTCAGTGCTGTTTACAGTAAGCTTTTTGATAGTTTTTCTATGTAAATATGCGCAAGATGATCATCTTTGATCTTTGCGCCACGTCTTGTAGCTTTTTCAACGTGTCCCGCTCGAGATCCAGCCTTTCATTCATCAGCGTTGCGGCTCTGCAGTTGGATACTATTATGCGTGTCTCGTGTTTTTAAGAGCAAACATGCGTTCTGTTTGATCTTATGTAAGAAACCCCATGCCTTTTACTCAGACAGCAAAAATCGTTGAACAGATAGTGAAACTAAAGCACTTCTCCTCATGTGTGCGAATGAAGACAACGGCACCCCGTTTAAAGATAATTTCCGATGACTGACATCACAGAAGTTACCGGTATTTTGGAGCTGATGTGTAAATGGTCTCTTAACGGTAAAAAGCCAGAACGGTGTTGCTTGTGTGAACAGCATATTTGTGTATTTACCGGTAAAGCCATTCTGGTCATTTTACGGTAATTTACTGGGATAGCTGTGTGAAAGGGGCTATTGAAAGCAATGGAGTACCCTGCGCGTTGGAAAATGATGCTAAAGGGGTACCCTTTGCGTTAAAAAGTGATGCCGAGGGGTCCTGACCAAGCGTCAATATGTGACGAGTTTATTTTGTGATTGGTTTATTGCACGTTACGCCCAAAACACACCCATGACTCATTAAGAGACTAGGGACAACCACTTTGGACCATGTGCCTGGCGCGCTGACCATTTTTTCCGCCGTTAAACTAGCAAAAGTGGATTTGGACACGCCCTAAGTGCACCTGTGCTTCAGACCATGCGCTCAGATCGCTAAAAAAAATAGGGCCCATGGCCTTTGTCATCATAGCTATTTTTGTCATGATGTCACGTTCCAAATTGATTAGTTACATGACATTTATGACTCAGAAAAATAAAAGTGCCCATGAGCTAAGATGACAAATTTCAAATTCCATACATCTGTGGTCCGGCGTCAGCTGAGCAACTAACATTCAGAATGTAAATGCTGATAGATAGCTTTTTTCAGGTATTATAGATCTCCTTGATGATGTCAAAACCTGGAAGAATAATACGTCCCTGGTTCTCTTAAGATTTTCCTATGGGGTTTTATAATGTTTTTTTTTTTTTTCAATTTATGAGTAAAATAAAGCCTGTGGTAAACAACTTAATGAACTTTGACATTTTGTTCTATAACGTAAACTGCGCACACCCATACCGAAAACGTGAATTTTGAAGCAGTTATGTTCATTTTTGAAAACGTATGTTTTTAATAAGTAACTAGATAAGAATGTTTGGGGCGTGAGTGTGTGCAGTTTACATTCTAGAACAAAACATCAAAGTGTTGTCAAGTTATGTTTACCTCAGGCTTTATTTTACTCATAAATTGAAAACCGTCTTCCAGGTTTTGACATCATCCCTGCACCAATCTATAGCCATGTTAAAAAGGACAAGTCCTTTTTTGTCCTCGCCCTCAAAAAATACATTAATTCAGAAAAGATTGCATTCATAAATCCATGGGGTCTTTTAGAAAATGTCCATTGCATGATGTGCTCCTTTTGACTGTACTGAAATTATCTTGTGACTGTATAGGATCTCTTCAGCAAGTCAGATCCATTCTTGGAGATTTACCGGATCAATGATGATGGAACAGAACAGCTTGTACACAGAACTGAAGTAAGTAGTTCCATCCCATGGAATAATAATCTTTCTTTTGCAGTTCATTATTCCTCTTTAGTTTATACAGTGATATTGATTTTATCTGCAGGTGATTAAAAACAACCTGAACCCTGTGTGGGAACCCTTTAAGGTGTCTCTCATTTCTCTGTGCAGCTGTGACGACGAAAGGAAGTTAAAGGTGAATATTAATGGAATAGGTCACTCCAGAATGGGCATTTTATCACCCGTAATGACTATCTTCTGTGCATTACAAAAAAAGATGTTTTGCAGAATGTCCAAGATGCTCTTTTCCTTACAATTAAAATTCAGTGTCTGTCAAGTTCCAAAAAGGACAAAAATAAAAGCACAAAGTGGTCCTTATGACTCCTGCACTAATTTCCAAATAGTATGCATACATTCAATATGCTGCATCCCAATTCACATACTATCCAAATAGTATTTGAAATGAGGATTAGTGTGTCCCAAATCGTAGTATGTTGAAATGAGTATTTCAAAGATACCCGGATGGTCTACTTTTTCCACTTAGAATCCGAAGTGCAGATCCGTGCACACTCTAACGGCTAATATTGCCCACAACCCTTTGCGCATTGGACGAGGATTCGATTAGAACTACAAACTACAAAATGTTTAAAAACTACAAACATGGCGGATGTGCGAGTCCAATGGTTAAGCAGAAAGGTTTATATAAAGAGGTTTGAGTGATTAATAATCAGTATATAACCTATATAAATGATATTTATTCAATGTTATCCACATTATATTTCATATGCAACAGCATTGTGAACTTTTGTAAAGATACAATTAACTTTTAAATGCATCATTATGCAAATTGAAAACACATGAGGAGAGTTCTCCGTTTGAAAGACTAACAACAGATCAGCGTGATACTTCATTTCTCTCTGATACAGTAGGAAATTAAATTAAATTGAATGTGGAGGATTTTAACTGTGATGAGATGATTGACAGGGCAGTTTAAACGGTGACCATTACAGACGCAATTATGAGGAAGTAGTATGTCCCAAAGGTTGCCTATACTCTTCTGCTACACACTCAAAAGTATGTACTTTGTTTTCACAAAAACAGTACATACTTTTAGGGCATAGTATAAGAAGGCGAATTGGGACGCAGCAATAGTTTTGTTTTAGGAACAGATAAGAAGTGAATGGGGTTTGACAGTTATGGCAGAGGACATTAGATCTGTTCATTACATATAGCTATCATGTTTGTTAAGAAGTCTTGGAAAATGCATGGACTACCTTTGTGGTGAATTTATAGTGATTTTTCATCATTATGTTTGATTGGCCAATCTATATCTGTTGTATGAAAGAATCTTGGGCATTCTGCTAAATAACTATTTTGGTGTTAAGAAATTTGTGCAGATATGACAAAATGAAACGTTTTGGGTGAACTATTCCTTTAAGAGAAATAATGACAATAATAAAACCAAAATTAAACATGGAAACATAAGAGACACATGAGTTAATGAGCTGTAATTGTTTGTGAACTGCAGTGCTTAGTCTGGGACTATGACTCGAGGGGAAAGCATGACTTCATTGGTGAATTCTACACTAATTTCAAAGAAATGCAGAAGATTTCCTCAGGAAACAAGGTCAGTGTGAGATCTTCAGCCATACATTGGCGTTTGATATCGGTCATAGCTGTTTCCTGCCGAGGACTAGAATGGATTAAAGAAATGTCACAGCCCTTCTGCATGTGTGGTAAAAATGACTTTGCTGCAGTGCCACCTTCAATTTTCATCTCACCTCTTTGATCTCTTCCTGTGCTCCTGAAGGTCACATGGGAGTGCATCAATCCAAAATACAAACTGAAGAAGAAGAACTACAAGAACTCTGGGTTGGTTATTCTCAGTGATCTCAAGGTAAGAGCCTTACAGTTTGTGTGCATGCAGAGAGAGCTTTATAGACATGCCATCCCTGTTTTAGGAATGCTAGTACTGCACAATACTGGCCAACTAGCTGTCAATGAATAGGCATAGTTATTGTTGTGGGTGGGTGTGACAATCAAGCTTAGCCTAAAGACATTAGCGGGGTGGGAAGAGGATAATGCATTCGTCTTGTTTGTGCACATTCACATAGGGAAGATTTTTATTTTTAGAGCTGTTTAAGTCTGG
This sequence comes from Coreius guichenoti, assembly GCA_039654105.1. Classification (NCBI taxonomy): domain Eukaryota; kingdom Metazoa; phylum Chordata; class Actinopteri; order Cypriniformes; family Gobionidae; genus Coreius; species Coreius guichenoti. Next base: position 6,670,587 of record CM077168.1, read on the forward strand.
TTTTTTTTATCCTTTTCACATTTATCAATTCAGATTGAGATTTACGTTCTTTTTGTGTTTGTTTTTTATTAGGGCTAGTAATTGATTAATATATTCATAACTTCATCACGGCATCTGTTAGTGGGTGGGATATATTAGGCACCAAATGAACATTTTGTCCTCAAAGTTGATGTGTTAGAACCAGGAAAAATGGGCAGGCGTAAGGATTTGAGCGAGTTTGACAAGGGCCAAATTGTGATGGCTAGACGACTGGGTCAGAGCATCTCCAAAACTGCAGCTCTTGTGGGGTGTTCCCGGTCTGCAGTGGTCAGTATCTATCAAAAGTGGTCCAAGGAAGGAACGGTGGTGAACCGGCGACAGGGTCATGGGTGGCCAGGGTTCATTGATGCACGTGGGGAGCGAAGCGGCAACAGTGGGCACGTGAGCATCAGAACTGGACCACGGAGCAATTGAAGAAGGTGGCCTGGTCTGATGAATCACGTTTTCTTTTACATCACGTGGATGGCCGGGTGCGTGTGCGTCGCTTACCTGGGGAACACATGGCACCAGGATGCACTATGGGAAGAAGGCAAGCCGGCGGAGGCAGTGTGATGCTTTGGGCAATGTTCTGCTGGGAAACCTTGGGTCCTGCCATCCATGTGGATGTGACACGTACCATATACAAATGTCATTTACGTCTTTTAGTTTGGAAAGAGATTTAAAGCACCGTTTTTGAAGAGTGCGCATGTGCTCTAGTACGTAAGAACGAGCCTATGATTGAATGTGGAAATAAAGCAAAATAACTGATAAAAATGGGAATTACTCCTCAGATGCCATGTCTGTAATCTCTAGCAAAAAAATCTAGCATTAATTCTATCTCAGACAGATTAATTAAAAGAAGTTATTACTTATTAGTTATTACATCCCCTGCGTGACATCATTAACCAACGTGGTTAAATGACAAATTTGCAACAGTACAGTTCCAGGAAACAGTCGTGACTAGCTAATCGAATAGCACCCCAAAATAGTTATGCAGATTAAATAATTGGATGAAAATAAATAAAAAAAATAGCATTTAAATAATAATAATAATGACAATATGTCATTGGCAATAGTAATGGCAATAGTTTTTATACAGACTCCCCTCCAGGCATCTAGTTTAATCCTTCTTGGTCCACCAGCTTCACCAGCACCAAACCAGTATAAACTAGTATAGAATACAGTTGGAATTTATGCTGTATAACCAGTGTTGGGGAAAGTTACTTTTAAAAGTACACAATGAGTTACAATATTGTGTTACTCCCTAAAAAAGTAACTAATTGAGTTACTTAGTTACTTTATATGGAAAGTAACATTTTACATTACTTTTGAGTTACTTTTTCTCACCTGGGCTTGTTTGTTTGTTTTTAATAACAAAAAAAGGAATATTTTGGCAAATGCAAAAGCCCTTTCACACCAAAAGTGACAAGCCTCAGGCTGAAGGAAATGCAAATTCACAACTGCATAGCAGCCCAAACAAACTTTTCAGCTGTGCTGCCATTCTAGATTGTTCAGGAGAAGAAAGTTCAACAACAACTACAATAAGCATCATGTTTACACAGCGCACACTACTCCTCTGCCATTTCTCTTAACATGGGGACAGGAGAGGTGTCAGTCTATAATTGGGAAAACAAAGTAACTTTTTAACGTTAGTTATGTAAATGTTACTTATTTAATGAACTTTTTCTTGTAGATTTAAATGTAATGTGTTACTTTACTAGTTACTTGAAAAAAGTAATCTGATTACGTTACTTGTAATGCATTACGTCCAACACTGTGTATGACCATTCAAAGACTATTGTGTCTGTGGTGGTACCATGGTACAGTAATGGTATAATGCCATTTGGTGTAATATTTTCATGGTATCCCTAAGCAAAACATTTTTGTTTTGGACACCATATGTTTTGTACTCTTTTGCTTCATATCTCATGTACTGTCATGTGTCTGTTTGATGTGTATCTGAGTAAAATTCCAAAGGCTGAAATTTTGCATGTAGTCTTGCAGATAAATGTGGCAGAGTTTCTGCTCACCCTCCATTCTTCTTTTTGCAGCTTCACAGAGTCTATTCCTTCCTGGACTACATCATGGGAGGCTGCCAAATACACTTCACAGTAAGTGGGAACAGCAGTGCGCTCCACATTTAGCTCCGCAGTGCGATCCAGACCCTTCACAGATTTACTGCCCATGTTCTCCACCAAGCATGTAGATACTGAAGCCAGACGTGCTGGACTAATAACTGCCTCTTTGCAGCAAATGCAGCTCATTTATAGACTGCAAAACGTAAAGTGCTTGATTTTTTTTCTCTTGTTGGCCAGTAAAAATAGCGGATCATTCTTAAAACAAGATCAGAATATGCTATTTCGTCCCCATTCACGTTTGTCATTTTTTGTTACATTTTTTGACCAGCTTCTCTCGAGTTTTATTTTGAGTAAGAATGCGATTGTTTCACGGCTGGAGGCAACAGAACAAATTAATACCTCATCCAAACTGTTTTAAGTCCCCCACCTCATGCCCCCTTTTAGAGCGGCAAAATGGGCCAAGATTATTAATGAATCAAATTGAATATTCATTATTTAAATATCTGAATTCTCCTGTTGCCTGTTAAAATGAAAGATAATCAGATGTCAAGGGGTGAAAGCCTCAGAGTGAATGGTTGGAGTCAATGAATGTTTTGGTGCAGGTTTCAAATCAGATCTTCATTTAAGTGTAATGCACTGGTTTAATATATCGAATGTTTATGAGCTGTATTTCTGTATTACAGAGCATATGGTAATCGTTTGTGCCATTTTGGATTATAACATCTGCTTGATGAATGACTATACAATACATGCCTCTAAGCAAATAAAATGTACATATTGTCCATTTTAAGCACTTTAATTATTTATACAGATGGGCATCTGATCTGATCTGATCTGATTGCAGAACTGTTCTAGTCAGGTTTTGTGTAGCTTCCTAGGAAAGACGGCTCTTGGCTTTTTGTAGACAGACATTTCCTTTCAATGTTCTACAATGGTGACAACTATTGTTCCAGGCATAAAACTAAAATGATTAAACGTATTTGACGATCGATCAGATTATGTAACCCATTACATTTTTGTCCTGCATTTTGCAGTTTCATCAAGAGTGTGATATGCTATGATCTCTCTAGGTTGCCATTGACTTCACGGCGTCCAATGGGGACCCTCGCAATAGCTGTTCCCTGCACTACATCAACCCATATCAGCCGAACGAGTATCTGAAAGCTTTGATAGCCGTGGGGGAGATCTGCCAGGATTACGACAGGTTAGTGCTGGTGTTCCTGCTGATGGAGGTGGGCACTATTATGTAGGTTTGCAATTTTTCTCATTTGGAATTTAGTGCATGCAGAATGTCTCTAAAAGTTAGTGACTAAGCTTAGATGTAGAGTGAACAACTGTTTTGACTGTAACTTTATGACTTTTTGACAAAATGATTTGCTGACTTGCTCTGACTATCCTTTTTGGGTGATGTCACATACAGTTGTGGTCAGAATTATTGGCACCCCTGGTAAATATGATCAAAGATGGCTGTAAAAATAAATCTACATTGTTCATCCTTTTGATCTTTCATTCAAAGAATTTGCCTTTCATTGAAGTAAAAGAATTGAATGTGGGGGGTAAATCACATTATGAAATAAATGCTTTCCTCAAAACATGTTGGCCATAATTATTGCCACCAAATACTTTTTGCAACCTCCTTTTGCCAAGATAACAGCTCTGAGTCTTCTTCTATAACGCCTGATGAGTTTGGAGAACACCTGACAAGAGATCAGAGACCATTCCTCCATACAGAATCTCTCCAGATCCTTCAGATTCCCAGATACATGTTGGTGCTTCTTCTCTTCAGTTCACCCCACTCATTTTCTATAGGGTTCAGGTCAGGGAACTGGGACGGTCATGGTAGAAGCTTCATTTTGTGTTCAGTGACACATTTGTGTGTTGATTTTGATGTTTGTTTTGGATCGTTGTCCTGATGGAAGATCCAACCACGGCCCATTATAAGATTTCTAGCAGAGGCCGTCAGGTTTTGATTTTTTATCTGTTGGTATTTGCTAGAATCCATTATACCACGTATCTGAACAAGATGTCCAGGACCTCCAGCAAAAAAAATAGGCCCACAACATTAAAGATCAAGCGGTATATTTAACCATGGACATGGGGTACTTTCTCTCCCTGTTTGCACCAAACCCATCTGGTGGGTTTGCTGCCAAAAAAGCTCTTTTTTGTAGTTTCATCTGACCACAGAACCAGGTCCCTTTTGAAGCTCCAGTCGCGTCTGACAACTGAATATGCTGGAGTTTGTTTTTGGATGAGCAAGAAGGATTTTTCTTGAAACCCTCCCAAACAACATGAGGTGATGTAGGGGTTGTTTGATTTTTAAAAAAATTTTTTTTAGGCTTTCTGATCCCAAGACTCAACTAATCTCTGCGATTCTCCAGCTGTGATCCTTGGAGAGTCTTTGGCCACTCAAACTCTCCTCCTCACCGTGCATTAGGACGATAGACACATGTCCTCTTCCAGGCAGATTTGTAACATCTTTAGTTGATTGGAGCTTCTTAATTATTGCCCTGATGGTGGAAATGGGGATTTTCAATGCTTTAGCTATTTTGCTGCACATATGCTGCTATATTCTTTGGTTTTACTCATTGTGATGAATGATTAAGGGAATTTTGGCCTTTGTGTTTCCTCATATTTATACTCTCGTGAAACAAGAAGTCATAGCTAGACAATTTCATGTTTCTAGTCACCCTGGTGTGCTAAAAAAAATAATATTAATGGGAATATACTTCAGAGATATTTTACTCATAAAAAATTCTAGGGGTGCCAATAATTGTGGCCGTGTTTTGGAGAAAAGCATTAATTTCATAATGAGATTTTTTTTTGTTTTTTAATCATGAATCAAGATTTGTTCTAGTAGACCCCAAAATAAAATAATTATTTATTATATGGGCACTTTAACATAATGAAGTACAGCAGTAGTAGCCAAAACTGAATAACAAAAGGAAGTGTTACAATTTTAACACACCAGGATGCTCTGGAGGGTGAACTGGACCTTCAGCCTCCTCTTCCTGTTAAAAACGCCCCTTTAAATGTGTTTTAGAGTGCTGCTCCTCAGCCGACTCGCATTCAGGTCTGGAATACACAGTGTTCATGACCCAAGCAGTTCCCAGCAGATAAAAACCAAGTCCAAGGATGGATTATAGATCAGGTCAATAGGCGTCAAACATCAACAACAACAAGGCACTACAGAAAATTAACATAGGGACATAGAACAGTGTTTGAATGTGTGCCGCGGACTGGTGGCACAGTATGAAATGAACAAAGAAAAGAGAAAATCTTTTCCTGGCACCTTGACAGCACTAATAGAGTCTTTTGAACAACTTATCGCAGCTGTGATGTTGTATACTCTTGTGGTATGCTATTGTCTCTTGCAATATGCACATGAATTTATTCTCATAACTTTATTTCTTGTAATTGCAACTCTGATAAGGGGGGCATCCGATAAGAGTGGTGCCATGAGGCCTCATATGACTGCAATCCGTCCTTCCCTTGTGAAGTGCACTGGAGAAATGTGTACTTCAAATCTTCAAATCAAGTATTAAAAGACTTTTCCAAAAAGTACCCCCCCCCCAAAAAACCCCAAAACCTGTTTTTGCAGATAATATAATATTAATGAAATAAGAGGCAACTTAAGTTTACTTAAAGAGAATACATGTTTATGACTGTTTCTTAACATACTTAAATACACTTTTAAAAAGTGTACTTTGTCAAATTGAAAGCTTTACTTTAAAGTACATTTTAAAACTCATTGGCCCGGTTTCACAAACAGGGCTTAAATTAAGCCAGGTTTAGGCCTTAGTTCACATAGGGAAAAAAAATTACTGATGTGCTTAAGACAAAACAATTGCACTAACATATTTTAAGAACTGTCAGTGCAAGTTGCTTTCAGTTAAAACAGCTCAAGCATGCATTTTAGTCTGGGACTAGCTTAAGCCTTGTCTGTGAAACCGGGGGATAATATTTTAAGAAGTAAACTTATTTTAATGTGTTGACTAATACACTAAAACATATAGCCCCGGTTTCACAGACAGGACTTAGATTAAGCCAAGCTTAGGCCTTAGTTCAATTAGGACATTTAAGTATATTTTATAAACGTGCCTTAGTGCCATTGTTTTGTCTCAAGATTCACACCAGTAATGTTTTTTTATTTTATTTATTTATTTATTTATTTTTTTTACATATTTTAGGATATGTCAGAGCAAGTTGCTTTCAGTTAAAACAGCTCAAACATGCATTTTAGTCTGGGACTAGCTTAAGCCTTGTCTGTGAAACCGACCAATAAAGTAATTGATTATAATTTGAACTGTAGTGTTATTCAATATATATTTTATATATATTTATATATAATAATATATTTTTGTTTAATATATTTAAAATTTACTAAATTGCCACTTTATTTTTTACAAATGTGTAATTACAAATATATACATTATAATACATTACAATTACATTATATTTTGGTTTACCATAAATGCTTGTCAGTACATTCATATTTACAACCATATTTAAAAGACAAATGAAGTAATTATGAAATTACTTATAAAGATGTACTTAAGTCCTGCTTAAGTGGACCAAAAACTCAAGTTCAGTTTATTGCATTTAATATAAATTTAAACTATAGTACATTTTTCGTTTAATTGCAATTAGCATGTCATTAAGCGTCTGAAAACATTACATTCAGTTCACACTTAAGTATATTCTTTTCAAGTCTGTTATTAAGTACTCTTTAAAAGTGTACTTCTTTTTCACAAACATTTGTTCCACCCAACCTTTTTTCTCATTGACAAATTTTTGAGATAAACAGAATATTTGCAGTACAGAAGTAAATTGGGTTGTGAATACAGTTTTAGGTAGAGGCTTGGGCTGAATAGTATATATCCCTAACTTAAACTGCATGAATAACCCAGTTAGATGTTTGTTACTAAGTTAAATGGCTTAAATAACAAATACCTTGGTACAATGCTAGGGGGATCACTTTAGTAAGCTTGCCTGGAGGCTGTTTGCTGTCTTTGAGGCTTTGTTGGTTAGCTCAGGTCACTATTTAATTTGTTTCTGGTAGTTCACTCAATGCCTAGTGAAGGTATCAGGGGTCTATCCAGTCCAATGACTGAGGCTGAGTTCTTCCTTTGAGCTACATCCTAATAACCCATGGCACCGCAGATCCTGCCAGCGACTGGTGCCAGGGACTCGCCAGTGTCTGTAGTATGTGGCTTATTAAACAACTGTGCTTGTGGAACCCTAGTGTGAGAGACAATAGGAAGAAATCTGAACCGACTAATCAGCCAAACAGAATTTCCCTTTATTATGTGGCCTTTATTTATCTAAACTGAGAACTAAAGCATTGTGGGTGGGTGGTTAATATAGTTGGTGTACTCTCTCTAATTGTGCAGTGCTGCAATTTTCACCTTCCCTTTTCCTGCCTGATTCAGAAAATTGTACATTAGTGTGTTCAGTGTGTTTCTTTCCGGAATGGCGTTCACTGTTTGTCTTTTAAACAGCCATATCCCATGATCATTGATTCTGTTCCTGTTTCACTAAATGGTAGTTCTGGACTCATAATGACGAAATCAATATCTGCTTAAGTTGTTGTGGGCTTACTACAAAGAGCTGGTTAATTACCGTCTTACACATTAATAATAAAATCTGTTCCAAAGGGAGGATTCTTTCCTTAAATCAAAGCCAAATGAGTCAACAGATATATCCCCCTAATGGACAAAAGAGAAGAGGCATTATGATTAATGAAAAAGTTTAACATATGAGGGTATTTTTTCAAATTTGGCCATGTTTAGCCCTGTGGACTATATTCTACAAACAATGTCCAACAGTGTATATATATATATATATATATATGCATCACAAGAGAATTTTGTATTTTTTTCTGAAGAAATCAATGTAATTTTCAATTTATTTTTTTATTTTTATTTTATTTAACTGTGATGGAAATTAAATCTCAATAACACTTTATTTTACAGTGTCCTTGTTACACGTTACATAAACTTACTATAGTAATAGCTATAAATTGTGCATAATTATAATTAATACCCTGATCCTAATACTAACCCTAACCCCATAGTAAGAACATGTTGTTAATTAATATTACTTAGTACTTAAATGTATAATTACACTGTAACAAGGTCACCTTAAAATAAAGTGTGACCGAAATTTCAAACATATTTGGAATAAAATGGCAAACCTCTTTGTGTTGCTAAGGCTAATTTCATAGATAGCATTTTATGTATCCTACAGTAAAATACAATTTATTTAATACATTTAAATTATTCTCAACAAAATGTGTTTTTATTTTTCATCAATTTCAACTGGAATATATAAAAGTGCCCGTAGTTAAAGAATCCGTGACATACATTAAAGAGAATGGCTATGTCCAAAATGGCGTACTCTTTGAGTATTAGTTCGCAACCATTAAAAACATATGTTCTATATCTGGGTTGTCAAACTCAGCTCCTCAAACCCTGCTCCATACCTGTAGTTTTCATACAAGCCTGAAGGAATTGATTAGCTGATGGAGACCCAGGTGGACCCGCTGACTCATGGGACAGAGGTGGAGACGGGCTCGGCAGACGGGGGCGATGCCGGCAGGACCAAGGAGGAGCCTGGTGAAGCCAAAGGGGTGGAGGGCTGAGAAGCCAGAAGCCCGGAAGTCCATGGTGGAACCAGAGCAACGAGGGACCAAGGCGAAGCCAAAGGTACGAGGGAGCCCGGTGGAGCCAGAGGGCTGATGGTTCACGTTTGAGCCACTGGAGCGCAGTGCCTGGGTGGAGTTGACGAGCTGACAGGTCAAGGTGGATTCATGGGCCTGGAGGCCTGGAGGCCTGAGGTGAAGCCAGGGACTCTGCAACACCTTGCCCATCTGGGGATCGAGAGGCCCGAGGCAGAGCTGGAGAGTTGCACGGCGCTAGCGGAGGGGGAGTATCCGAGGAGCTGGATGACACCAGAGGAGACGGTGGATCCAGAGGACTGGACTGAGCCAGTGGAGAGGATGGGACTCCGTATGGGACCAGAACATCTAAACAGCCAGATGGGACCAGAGTTAGAGAGTTTGAGGGTGGGGTCTAGGGTGGTACCTTGATCCACGGACCACAGATCTATTAGGCAATGGTCCGTTCCTGGCTCTGGGATGGAATGTGTGAGATCCGGGATGGCCTTGGTGTAAGCTTTAGCTCTAGGACAGACATGGTAGTCGGCTCTGGCTCTGGGACGGACATGGTGGATGGCTCTGGTTCTGTTGCAGGAGTGGGCTCTAGCACTGGGTGCATAAGGCACACACTAAAAAGTCCTTTATGTGGTCCTCGAGGGAACGCTCCTCTTGGTCCAGGAGCAGAAGTTGCACTGCTGGTCCATCACCGTTCTTTGTATTACTTGTTTTGAGGGTTGGTTATTCTGTCATGCGTTGTGGTTGTAATCCAACATGAATGACTCAGGAATTCCATATAAATAGTCTTTTATCTATGAACAGAAATACACAGGAGAATCTCAGGAGAATATACATGCAAACCACACTAAATAATGATGATAAACGACAAAACCAAACAGGGAGTATAAATACACTGAGAACTAAATGAGACACAGATGCAAATAATAAGTAACCAAAGAAACAAACAAGAACATAATCAGAAACCAAGGAAGCCAAAAAAACAGAGTAGGGAAACAGGAACTAACTACAACAGAACAGAATGTCAAAATGCGAGCAAACAGAACATAACCGTGACACACACATAGAGCTCACCAAATATGGTAAATAGAAGCTCAACCGAACTTGCTTGACGAATGAGAACAAACCTTGCATAAGATAAAACATGCTTGTGTGACACGCGAAAACAAACCTCATTGATTCTCGTGTCAAGCAAGCATGTTTAAGCTTCCGTTTACCAAATTTGCTGTTCTTTATGTGTGTTGATCAATGTTTATAAATGTTTACATGTGAATAAAAGCGACCGTATAAATTGTTATACGATAAGATCTGGATTAAACTTCTCGATTCACATGGATTACTTTTACAATGTACTTTTTAATGTGTGATAGTATTTGTTGCGTGGACTTTCAGTGGATGGACAAAAATGATGAGAGAATATTAAACGTATCTTCATTAGTGCTCCGAAGATGAACAGAAGGTTTATAGGTTTGGAATGACATGACAGTTAGTAAATGATGATGGAAATTTCATTTTTATATTTGCTGAAGGATGCTTGAAGTTCTCCTGGGTCGTACACCTACGCTGTGTGGGTTCCCTGATCAGGCTGAAAGGGTGTGTTACTCATCATCACATATCAGTTGTCCACTTGAAGTTAAAAACTGGATGGATGTGATCATGCTAGTGGGATATTGTGGGCTTTGTTTGTCCCCCCCATAAGAAGTAGAATTTGGCCCTCATGAGCTGCCTACTATCTTAAAGTCGGCATGAAACGGAAGCTACAAAAGGTTTTTCATCCCTATTGTGATGTATATCAGAGTGAAATGGCTTCTCGAACAAGAATAAATGTAGAGAGGGACTTGATTTTCTCCATGGGGAATTGATTGGATGGTTGAATGGTTGTGGTTTGCTATTGGTCAATCTCATGTGAGTGACAGGTTGTCCCGCCTCATGCCAGTAAACATGTCAGAAGAGAGATGTCGATAAAAGAGGGAGGGGAAGTTACATAGAATTGTTGATTTTAACTTCATGGTGACTTTAACTGATCTATATAACTGTCATTCAATACAATCGAGGACACACAGTAAAGGCCCTCATATACTTCAAGCTAAATTGAAGAACGAACTGATGTGATGTTTGCTGCTTGGTACTCACTTTTACGCACCACACTTATCCTACAAGCTGTCATCATCACATTACTTAAAGCTCACTTCAAGTACTTCGATACCACAGAAAAAAACTACTAGCCTAACTAATAGTTCAAACATTATTAAAGACAACAGTCAGTAATAAAATAAGAACAAATACACAAATTACAAACAGAGATGAATACTATACAACGAAGTTACAAAGTCTAACAGTAGTATTCAGGTACAGAAATGAATAGTTAGGCCTAAATGTAAAATAACACTATTTGTTCAGTAAGAAATTAAATATAGGTTCATCTTTATTTTTATTTTATGACACAGACAACAGCAGGAATATTAGGCTGCTGTCGCTTTAAGACCGAATATACTGACACACATCCGGTTTCTTTCTCAACTGTTCACTTATGACATAACAGAGAGAATATTTGCCGAGATGGGTATTTTGACATAATTTTGTGTGTATGTGTCCATTCAAGCGCAAGTAAATGCGAAAGAGGAGTCAATTCAGTGTTCAAGCGCTGCCTCTCTCTCTGCGCACAGATAACAACGTGTGAGTCCCGATTTTCGCCTCTTCTTCTGCGTTTAAAATCGTTTGAATGTGTAAATTGGCAAGACAAAACACGTCCAAATGATACACTTTCACTCTATGATGGTTAAACTTAGCAGTTAATCTGGGAATCACATGCGTATTCATACATATTTTACATAAAGTTTGGTTCTACCACACATACATTTATTTACTTACGTTTATAGACACTAAAACGTACAATATTGATGTACTGACAGCATCTAAACTGTAAATCATTTACACATGAACAATTGTACTGATGTACAAATACATACTGGAAAGGAGCTTGACCTAATTGTGAGTTTGCTAAATGGTTTGATGTCAGCTGAAAAGGAAATAGTTCCAAAGTGAGTTTTTTTCTTTGGAATAACAAGCATTGGTGAGTTGAAGTGTGCATTTAGTGTGGATAAAGACTCTTTGTAGCTCTTATAGAAATGCTTGTGTAAATCTTTTTCTCTTCACATTGCTATAACCGCAACTGCATTGACAGATACACATTGCTTTGGGTGGATATTCATCCCACTGCTTTTTTCTGATAATGGTAGTGAAAATAAGATGATATTGATTTCATTTTGCCTGCTTAATGCATCGTGTTGGTAGGCAGAGAAAATGGCAGAGAGAGAATTTACAAAATGGCTGTTTCCCGAAATACACTGCCTTTCACATGTGTCAGATAATATCTAAAACAAAGGTGACCATTGAGACCTAATCATATACTAATAAAGATTTTATAATTCAAATACTGATGTGTTTGCATCTGAGATTCTTTGCAAGCCAATAATTGTGGAAAGACTTTGGTAGCATGACTCACTCACAGGTCAAAAAACTATTAACACGGCTCAACATGATAATTAATTATCGGTACATGTATTGATGCAGTTGTTCATATGCTTTGTCAGAGCCGATGTGACTTTGGCAAGCAGCGTCATGACTAACTTCATTTTGTTGCTGCTGTATAGCTCCCTGCTGTCTGTCCTGCTTTTATTAAAGCAGGATTAGGCCTTTTACAGAAGTTTCTGCTTCTCGTTTGAGACACTGGACGGCGGTGGCAGTCTGACTGCCCTCATCAGATTCTGCTGGAGATGTGCTGATGTGATCTCTCAGGGGAGCCATGAAAAAAAGTGCTGAGGAAAATAAGAAAATACCATTTTCTCCTAGTGTACTGACTTGAGAGGGAGAGAGCAAGGAAAGCTCTTACTTTCATAATTGTTCAGATTTGTGCCTCTGTGGATGACATGATGGATGTTCTCCAATTGACATGAAAGACACTATAACCATCAACCTGTGCAATGATTTGATTTCATTATGGCAAAAAAAGGGAAGGAAAGGGAAGGGAAGGAGGGAAGCTATTGTTTTAAATCAAAATGCTAAATGAGATTAAGGATGCAAGTTGTAATATGACTGAATAGTCAAGTCAAGTCTTTATTTATATAGTGCTTTTTACAATGCCGATTGTATCAAAGCAGCTTCACAGTGTTAACAGGAAAATAATGCAACAGAATTTGATTCAGCTGTAGTGGCCAGAATGGAGAAAAAAACCTTGGGAGAAACCAGGCTCAGTCGGGGTTCTCCTCTGGCCGACGAACAAATAGTGTACGATTATGATTTTGGCAACATTACAGGTCAGAAGTCATATTAGATCAAAGATATTCGTAAGATTATTCGAAAGATTGGAGTCGTCACGCTGGAGACAGGTTTAATGAGGATGTCGTGTCGATGTGGCATTTACAGGGGGGAGTTTAATTGACACGGTCTCTGCAGACATTTCAGGGATGCGTTGGTCATGTCTAGGCGCAGGTCCACCATCTGATCTGGATACGGCCCGGATCCGGCTGACTGCAGTAAACCTCGGGATAAACAGAGAGACTAACATTAGCGTAGATGCCATTCTTCTTATGATGTAACGAGTACATCAGGTGTTATGGGAAGTGTTCCCGGTTCCGGCTGACCTGGTTAATGCAGCCTAAAACAATCATTTAACTGATTTGAATAATAGAAATTGATAATGTTCTATGTGTATGCCATAGTAAAGAGATGTGTTTTTAGTCTAGATTTAAACTGACAAGAGTGTGTCTGCTTCCCGAACAATGCTAGAAAGACTGTTCCAGAGTTTAGGTGCTAAATAGGAAAAGGATCGACCGCCTGCAGTTGATTTTGATTTTCTAGGTATTATCAACTGGCCAGAATTTTGAGACCGTAATAGACGTGATGGAGTATAATGCGTTAAGAGCTCGCTCAAGTACTGGGGAGCTAAACCATTTAGTGCTTTGTAAGTAATTAGCAAGATTTTAAAATGTATACGATGTTTAATAGGGAGCCTGTGCAGTGTTGACAGAACCGGGCTAATATGGTCATACTTCCTGGTTCTAGTAAGAACTCGAGCTGCTGCGTTTTGGACCAGCTGCAGTTTATTTATTAAGCGAGCAGGGCAACCACCCAGTAGAGCATTACAATAATCTAGCCTTGAGGTCATGAACGCGTGAACTAACTGTTCAGCATTTTGCATTGAAAGCATGTGCCGTAATTTAGATATATTTTTAAGATGGTAGAATGCAGTTTTGCAGATGCTAGAAACGTGGCTTTCAAATGAATTTGGTATCAAAGAGCACACCCAGGTTCCTAACTGACGACGAGGACTTGACAGAGCAGTATTCTAGGTTACTATGTGCAGAGGGTTTTTGTCCAATAATTAAAAATTCTGTTTTTTCTGAAGTTGCAGGAAATTAATAGTCATCCAATTTTTTATATTAGTTATGCATTTCTTTAATCTTGTGAATTGGTAAGTTTCGTCAGGGCGTGAAGAAATATAGAGCTGAGTATCGTCAGCATAACAATGAAAACTAACGCCATGCTTCCTAATGATATCTCCCAGTGGTAGCATGTACGGGTGAAAAGCAACGGTCCTAGCACTGAGCCCTGCGGTACTCCATAGTGAACTTGTGATCGGTGTGACATCTCTTCATTTACTGCTACAAACTGATAACGGTCAGATAAGTATGATTTAAACCATGCCAATGCAATTCCACTAATGCCAACATAATTTTCGAGTCTATTTAGAAGAATGTTGTGGTTGATAGTATCGAATGCAGCGCTAAGATCGAGTAACACTAATACAGATATACAACCACGATCGGATGATAAGAGCAAATCATTTGTAACTCTGATGAGAGCAGTCTCAGTACTATGATACGGTCTAAATCCTGACTGGAAATCCTCACAGATACCATTTTTTTTTCTAAAAAGGAGCGTAGCTGTGAGGACACTGCCTTTTCTAGTATTTTTGACAGAAAGGGTAGATTTGAGATCGGCCTGTAACTGACTAATTCTGTAGGATCAAGTTGCGTTTTTTTAATAAGTGGTTTAATAATAGCTAACTTAAAAGTTTTCGGTACGTATCCTAATGACAAAGTTGAATTAATGATATTAAGAAAAGGATCTATGACCTCTGGAAGCATCTCTTTTAGTAGCTTAGTTGGTATAGGGTCGAGCATACATGTTGTTGATTTAGATGATTTAACGAGTTTAGCCAATTCTTCTTCTCCTATAGCAGTGAATGAGTGGAATTTTTCCTCAGTGACACTACAATGCACTGTCTGATGCGATATTGTAGTAGATGGTTGCATAGTTATAATTTTCTTCCTAATATTATCAATCTTGCACGTAAAGAAGTTCATAAAGTCATTACTGCTATGCTGTTTGCAAACGTCAGAAGTTGAAGCTTTATTTTTTGTTAATTTAGCCAGTTTCAAATAAATACCTAGGGTTGTGTTTGTTTTCTTCTAAGAGAGTCAAGAAATAAGCAGATCTAGCAGTTTTTAAGGCCTTTCTGTACGCAATCATGCTCTCTTTCCACGAAATCCGAAAAACTTCCAGTTTTGTTTTCTTCCAGCTGGGCTCCATTTTTCTGGCTGCTGTTTTAAGGGCCCGGGTGTGCTCATTGGACTATTTTCTTTAATCTTCTTTAAGCGCAGAGGAGCAACTGTGTCTAAAGTGCTGGAAAAGAGAGAGTCAATAGTTTCTGTTGCAACATCGAGTTCCTCTAGGCTCTCTGGGATGCTGAGGAGATGAAACTGATGAGGAAGATTATTTACAAAGCAGTCTTTAGTGGCAGCGGTGATAGTCCTGCCATATTTGAAACAACGGGACGGTTTTGCAGCCTTTGCTACATTAAGTATACACGATACTAGGTAATGATCTGAGATGTCATTGCTCTGCTGCAGAATTTCAATGGTATCAACATTTATTCCATGTGAAAGTATTAGGTCTAAAGTATGATTACGGCGATGAGTGGGTCCTGTCACGTGTTGCCTAACTCCAATAGAGTTTAGAATGTCTCTAAATGCCAATCCCAATGCGTCTTTTTCATTGTCTACATGGATATTAAAATCACCAACAATTAGGACTTTATCTGTAGCCAATACTAACTCTGATAGGAAATCAGCAAATTCTTTGGTAAAGTCTGTATGGTGCCCTGGTGGCCTGTATACAGTAGCCAGCACAAATGTCAAACGGGATTTGTCATTTATACTACATAACGTTACGTAAAGCACCAAAACTTCAAAGGAATTATATTTGAAACTAGACTTCTGAGTAATACTGAAGATATTATTATAAATTACAGCAACCCCTCCCCCTTTGCCTTTCAGACGCGGCTCGTGTTTATAACAATAATCTTGGGAGGTGGACTCATTTAAAGTAATGTAATCGTCAGGTTTTAGCCAGGTTTCTGTCAAACACAGCACATCTAGGTTATGATCTGTAATCATATCATTAACAATAAGCGCTTTTGAGGAAAGGGATCGAATATTCAGCAGCCCGAGCTTTATCATTTGATCATCTGTGTTATATCTGTTTTTTATTTGTTGAACATCAATTAAATTTTTTCCCTTAAGTGGGTTCGAGAGTTTTTTGTATTTACTAATTCTGGGAACAGACACAGTCTCTATGTGATAATATCTAGGTGAAAGAGTCTCTATGTGCTGGGATTTATCTGACTTCTGTGACGTGAAACAGCTAGCAGACGGTCGGTTAAGCCAGTCCGTCTGCTTCCTGACCTGGGCCCCAGTTAGTCAAGGTTTAGCTGTAAGACTATGTGCCAAATTACCAGAAAGAAGAGCGGCACCATCCCAGGAAGGATGGATACCATCTTTTTTTAACAAGTCAGGTCTGCCCCAAAAGCTTTTCCAATTGTCTATGAACCCTATGTTATTCTGCGGACACCACTTAGACAACCAGCCACTGAGTGATGATAGTCTGCTAAGTATCTCATCACTCCTTCTAACGGGGAGGGGACCAGAGCAAAAAACGTTAGCTGCCATCGTACTTGCGAGTTCTTTAATGTTAATTTTGGTGATCTCCGACTGGCGAAGTCGAACATCATTAGTGCCGACGTGAATAATAATCTTAGAGAATTTACGATTAGCATTAGCCAGCACTTTTAAATTTGCTTTGATGTCAGGCCCTCTGGCTCCCGGTAAACATGTGACTATGGTGGCTGGTGTCTCTATTTTCACGTTCCGTGTAATAGAATCGCCAATAACTAGGGCACATTCAACAGGATTCTCAGTGGGTGCATCACTGAGTGGGGAGAACCTGTTTGATGTTCTAATCGGAACGGAAGAGTGGTTTTTTGATCCGTGACTATGCCGTCTCACAGTCACCCAGTTGCCCTGCTGCACGGGCTCTACAGCCTGAACCGAACAATGTACAGAGTTCACTAAGCTAGTCGCATCCGAATCAGTGTCTAAAGCTGTTACATTCTCACTATTCTCAGATAAAGTCTGAATGCATGTCTCTAATTCTGAAATCTTCTCCGTCAGCCTGACTATCTCCCTGCATTTATCACATATGAAGTCCTCTTTGCCAATAGAGAAGGCTATGCTAATCATGTAACAGGCAGTGCAAGTGACAATACCAGGAGATGACATGGCTTACCGTGTTTGTTGACTAACCCAACTCACCACGCGCAAGAGAGAAACAGGAGACCCGGATGGCAGGCTAACAGGCTAGCGAAATGCTAACGCGTTGTGATAGTGATTTGGATTAAAAGCTAGCGATGTCAGATTTAATGTGATTGCAGTTGTAGACAATATATGTTTGTGAGTAAGTTATATTTAGCAGTATAAACAACAAGGAATTATATCCAATAGAGATATTTTAAATTTTTATAATTTAAAAGCGAAGCTGTACGGAGCTAACAGATGCAAACACCCAGCAGCGAGCAGACAGGAGCAATCGATCAGACAGGAGCAAATCGATGATCAGCACATAATATGGATGCACCCCTTGTGACCCAGTTTCACAGAGGCCTATGAGTAAGCTGAATGCTTTTGGGAAGCTGAGAAGGCACTATTTTTTTTACTCATTTGCAAAGCAGTTGGCAATGAGGAAAGAAGTCACAGTTGTCGGAACAGCTTGCCTCGCGATCACGGATGTGTGAATGTTTAGCATGTCAGGCATCATTGTATCATACATATAAATCATGCTGATGGATACAGCACATCAAAAAATTCATTTGGAGTGCTGAAATATGGCAGGGAGGGCTTGGGAGCATGAAGAGGATTTTATATTTTTATATTTAGAATTTTATATTCTTAAAATTAGTTAAACAGGTGTGACTGAATGGTGAAAAGTTGGGAAACTTTGCATGCAGATCAGGATTGTTCCAGAAAATCACACTGTATGATTTTTAAATAATTAACTTGCATTTTATTGCATGACATAAGTATTTGATCACCTACCAACCAGTAAGAATTCCGGCTCTCACAGACCTGTTAGTTTTTCTTTAAGAAGCCCTCCTGTTCTCCACTCATTACCTGTATTAACTGCACCTGTTTGAACTCGTTACCTGTATAAAAGACACCTGTCCACACACTCAATCAAACAGACTCCAAACTCTCCACAATGGCCAAGACCAGAGAGCTGTGTAAGGACATCAGGGATAAAATTCTAGACCTGCACAAGGCTGGGATGGGCTACAGGACAATAGGCAAGCAGCTTGGTGAGAAGGCAACAACTGTTTGCGCAATTATTAGAAAACGGAAGAAGTTCAAGATGACATTCAATCTCCCTCAGTCTGGGGCACCATGCAAGATCTCACCTCGTGGGGCATCAATGATCATGAGGAAGGTGAGGGATCAGCCCAGAACTACATGGCAGGACCTGGTCAATGACCTGAAGAGAGCTAGGACCACAGTCTCAAAGAAAACCATTAGTAACACACTACGCCGTCATAGATTAAAATCCTGCAGCGCACGCAGGGTCCCCCTGCTCGAGCCAGCGCATGTCCAGGCCCGTCTGAAGTTTGCCAATGACCATCTGGATGATCCAGAGGAGGAATGGGAGAAGGTCATGTGGTCTGATGAGACAAAAATAGAGCTTTTTGGTCTAAACTCCACTCGCCGTGTTTGGAGGAAGAAGAAGGATGAGTACAACCCCAAAAACATCATCCCAACCATGAAGCATGGAGGTGGAAACATCATTCTTTGGGGATGCTTTTCTGCAAAGTGGACAGGACAACTGCACCGTATTGAGGGGAGGATGGATGGGGCCATGTATCGCGAGATCTTGGCAAACAACCTCCTTCCCTCAGTAAGAGCATTGAAGATGGGTCGTGGCTGGGTCTTCCAGCATGACAACGACCCGAAACACACAGCCAGGGCAACTAAGGAGTGGCTCCGTAAGAAGGATCTCAAGGTCCTGGAGTGGCCTAGCCAGTCTCCAGACCTGAACCCAATAGAAAATCTTTGGAGGGAGCTGAAAGTCCGTATTGCACAGCGACACCCCCGAAACCTGAAGGATCTGGAGAAGGTCTGTATGGAGGAGTGGGCCAAAATCCCTGCTGCAGTGTGTGCAAACCTGGTCAAGAACTACAGGAAACATATGATCTCTGTAATTACAAACAAAGGTTTCTGTACCAAATATTAAGTTCTGCTTTTCTGATGTATCAAATACTTATGTCATGCAATAAAATGCAAATTAATTACTTAAAAATCATACAATGTGATTTTCTGGATTTTTGTTTTAGATTCCGTCACTCACAGTTGAAGTGTACCTATGATAAAAATTACAGACTTCTACATGCTTTGTAAGTGGGCAAACCTGCAAAATCGGCAGTGTATCAAATACTTGTTCTCCCCACTGTAGGTTTCTGAAGAGCAGTTTTGAAGCGTAAAGTCGGCCGTTGCCATCTTGGCAGCGCGTCACCGCACGTCACTCCTGGATAACAGAAAATGGGCAAAGAGGCAGGACATGGGTAGAGCTGACGTGACGTGATGACTAACAGACAGCAGACAAATGGCAATCCACCTGTCACTCAAGTGGCCACGCCCTTAATTATGCAGAACTTTAAGGCTTAATATAATTTAAACAAATGAGTTATAAAAAAATTCACCCCTCACAGTTGTCATGAAGGGCAAAATTAGCCGTATAGACCAAAACCACTTTTTGTACCAGGCTGTAAACATGTTTTTTTTTCTGCTGTAAAGTTGGGCATTTTAACATGGGGCTCAATGAGATTCTGCTCCCTTTTGGAGCCTGTCCCTAGTGGCCAGTCGATGAATTGGAGTTTAAGTCACTTCCGTGTTGGCTTCAAGAGAAACTGGGGGAGGTTGTTGCTTGGTTACTATAGATGTTACTAAAACTATAAAAAAATATATTTATTGAAATAAAATAAAATATTTTAGCTAGTTGCCAATTCCTCATTTTCATTTAGTTTGTTGAAGTGCTAAATTAACTAAAATTTAAAAAAAAAATTAAACTTAAAAACTAGACATATTTAAAAATAAAAACTAATAAAAATGACAAAAGCACACAACAAAATGTCTAAAACTTTAACTAAAATGAAAATGAAAACAGAAAATATAAAAATAAAACCTAATTCAAAATATTAACAAAAGTTTAATAGTATATCAATGATATTAAAATAACAGAATCTCTCTGGCTATGACTCAATTATGGGATGGATTAGTGCTGTAGTTGCTTAGTAACTGGTAGCCTATGTAAAAAAATAAATAAATTAACCCATTTCAGCTACGGACTTGAAATATAACGCTCATGCCCCAGAACAAATTTGCCTCTTTGACCCATAACAATCATATGCTGGATTTTCTCCTTTTTGGGTATTTGATAAAATGTTTACAACTCTTTTTCATATTTTTAAACTGATTTGCACAAATTTGCATGCATGCATTTTCATTGGACATAAATGAATGAAATAAAGTGAGCTCTTTTTAAAGTTGTCTACTCTTACACCAGTTGTTTTAAAACATCTATAGTTATCCAAAAATATTCACAGACTTTGTCAACTTCATTTGCCTGCTGAGCTTCATTGGGTTTAGTTGTGCCTGAAATGGCTGGAAGTCAAGAGTTGAAGGAGGATAGAACAGCTGTAATATTAGTTTCTGTGTTGTCTTCTCCTGGGCGTATCTCAGTAATCTCTCCTGTCTTCACTGTGGTAAATAAGCCACAGCTCAATAGCTCACGTTAACTTTAGCTATGATGTGATTAGGGAGATGGAGATTGCATCATGCTAGAGATTAGTGTGCTCCTCTTCATGGATCAGCTTGAAGGAACATTCTCAATAGCCGTCACAGCATGATGTCTTCAGGCAAGCAAACGTGTTAATGTGAGGAGAATCAGCTGAGCCGCACATGGGTCCAGAGTTCTGCTCTATCGGAGGAAACTGAGCAGAATGTTTTTTCAGACAGATTGCATTGATACTCCACATACTGAAGAGTCACGAGAGCTGCTGTAAGGACCCTTGTGAAAAAGAAGTACACTTTAGCATACTTTTAAAAAGAGTACTTATGATGGAAATAATGAATATACTTAAGTTAATTAAATGTTTTCAGACACTTAATTGCATGTTAATTGCAATTAAATGAAAAAATATTATTCATTAAATTTATATTAAATGCAATTAGTTGAACTTCAGAGTGCTGTTTTCAACCCACTTAAGTACATCTTCATATGTAATTTCATAATTGTTTCCATTGTCTTTGAAATATGGTTAAAGTGTGCTGCTGAAGTTACTGGCAAGCATTTAGAGTAGACTGAAATATACTTTATCATTTTTATTGAAACTTGTCATGTATAAAGTACTTTAAATGTGCTGTCAACACATCAGAAATAAGTGTACTTAAGTGTGTTAAGAAACAGTCATGAAAGTGGACTGTCTTTAAGTACACTTAAGTGGCCTTTTATTTCATTAATATTATAAAAAATATACTTTTAAAATTTGAAGTACACTACAAGTGCACATTCAGTACAATTAAGTGCACTGTTTTTCACAAGGGGAGTGCAAGTGAGACGTCTGAGCTCTTCAGTTTTGTCATTTATAATGGCTTTTTTAGATGTGAAAATTGTTAGTGGAGCATGTCCCTGTATGATTGGACAAAATCTCCAATCAAACCTGACAAAGAAGACTGCACACATACAGCCCAGCATGGCAGTAGATTACCTGATAGCTAGAATTATTGGAGGGATTATTGACACTAAAGGAATAAAACAAATCATGTAAAAGAGTGGAAATGGCCCCAAAATCGGTAGTGAACGCAATTTTTGCAGCACCATTCTTGATCATTGGGGTTGGATCTGAGGGTGCGTTTACACGACAATAATGTACTAAAAACTGAAAGGTTTTTCCTTTGTGTTTTTTACATACAGACAATGTTGTTAAAACGATCCCCATTCACACGGATCCGCGAAAACTACTAAAAACTCTGTATTCAGAGTTATGTCACTTTGTAAAGAAACACTACGCGCCTATAGGCTGAACACGTAATACGCATGCGCATGACATCACCGTTTTTGTCATTTGCACTGAGACGATAACAGTATAGTTTTAAAAAATTTGCACTTTAAAAAAGGATCTCAAAAGTTTGCTTTTTCAGGCCCCCAAAATGCTGTTGTCATGTAAATGAACGGCTAAAACACATAAAAAAAGTTTTCTCAGTTACGTATGTAACCCTCGTTCCCTGAAGGAAGGGAACAGAGACGTTACGTCAGTTACTGACGAAATGGGGGTTTCGCTTAGAAGCCAATCGCCTTTGAGCTCTACAAAACGAGCCAATGGCATGAAGATGCCATGGGTCTGCGGAATTTGCATAACGCAACCCCGCCCCACCGCTTGGGTATAAAGGGCATTGCGTGGCAATCTCGCATTATGTTACCTGCTGAAGAGCCGAGGCATGAACGTCCGGCCATTCCAGCAGTACAGCGGAAGTGGCATGGGGACGTAACGTCTCCGTTCCCTTCCTTCAGGGAACGAGGGTTACATACGTAACCGAGACGTTCCCTTTCAGTCAGTACACTACGAGTTACGTCAGTTACTGACGAAATGGGGGTCCCAATACAATCTCGCCACGACGGCTGTCTTCCAGCGTCCTGGCTGACCAAAGCTCCCTGCCGTGAGTCTTAGCACGAACGAGGGGCTAGGCTCAACGCCGATACCAAGGTACACTGGGAAGCATATCCCACGTGGAGAAATGCAACACAATGCCTGCCCGAAGGGAGGACTTAAGAATACACATATGACCCCCGTAGGGACTGCATATGGAGTACTCTGGGGTATCCAGCCACAGGTGGAAATTTTTCAACCCCAGGTGTGGCAAGGTGTCTTGCCAAGGGAAGACACGTGCTCAGAGAGACTTACCGTGGAAATACACATGCGGGGGTTGCCCAACGGGGGAACCATGCACACGGAGGCGAACACGAGGGCTGACCAAGCGGGCATGCACTCTGGTGTCGACATCAACAGTGCTGGAGGAGCTCAGGACTTACTGGGAAACTCACCTGAGAGAAAATGAGCACGCATCCAGTCCGTGGAGTGGAATGGCGCAGCAAGCGAAGACACCTGAGCCTGTCCAGTTACTGGCCACTTGGGGCGAGTACACGAGAGTACACAGGCTCCACTCGGAGATTATAAAATCTTGCGAATGTGTTGGGTGTCACCCAGTCTGCAGCTCTACAAATGTCTGTCAGCGAGGCGCCATGCGCTAAAGCCCAAGAGGAAGCAACACTCCTAGTGGA
The DNA here is from genome assembly GCA_039654105.1 of Coreius guichenoti. Taxonomy (NCBI): domain Eukaryota; kingdom Metazoa; phylum Chordata; class Actinopteri; order Cypriniformes; family Gobionidae; genus Coreius; species Coreius guichenoti. The sequence continues at coordinate 6,694,077 of CM077168.1, forward strand.
GTGTGCTCTAACCCCAAGGGGGCATGGCATGCCCTGAACTTGATATGCCAGGACAATGGCGTCCACTATCCAGTGAGACAACCTCTGCTTGGAGAGAGCCTTCCCTTTCTGCTGCCCTCCGTAACAGACAAAGAGCTGGTCTTAGGTCCTGAAACACCGCTTCCGGTCTACGTAAGCACGAAGGGCGCGTACTGGACAGAGCAGTGCCAAGGCTGGGTCTGCCTCCTCCACAGGCAGCGCTTGCAGGTTCACCACCTGATCCCTGAAGGGAGTGGTGGGAACCTTGGGCACGTATCCAGGCCGGGGTCTCAGGATCACGTGAGAATTAGCCGGCCCGAATTCCAGGCAACCGTCAACCTTTTCGTCCCCTACCCTCTTGATGGAAGCCAGAGCAATCAAGAGCGCCACTTTCATTGAAAGGAACTTCTTCTCCACAGACTGCAGAGGCTCAAAGAGAGCTTTCTGCAGGGCAGATAGAACCACTGCAAGATCCCAAGAGGGTATTTGAGGAGGGCGAGGAGGATTTAATCTCCTCGCCCCTCTAAGGAACCTGCTGACCAGGTCGTGCTGTCCTACCGTTTTTGAGTCAATGTGAGCCGAAATCGCGGCCACATAGACCTTCAGGGTGGAGGGAGACAGCCTTCGCTCCAACCCTTCTTGGAGGAAGGAAAGCACGGACCCGATCGGGCATTTCGTGGGGTATTCTCGGCGAGAAGAGCACCAGGTGACGAAGAGGTTCCATTTCAACGCATAGGCCTGTCTCGTGGACAAGGCCCTAGCGGAAGTGATGGTAGCCGCCACCTGAGGTGGCAGGGTACTCAAACCTACCGTGTCCCGTCCAGGTCCCACACGTGTAGGTTCCAAAGGTCGGGACGTGGGTGCCATATGGTGCCCCATCTCTAAGTAAGGAGGTCCTTCCTCAGAGGGATCGACCAGGGAGGGGCTGTCGCAAGGAGTACGAGTTCTGAGAACCAGGTCCGGCCGGGCCAATATGAGGCGACCAAAAGGACCTGCTCCCTGTCCTCCCTGATCTTGCACAGAACCTGTGCGAGAAGGCTCACTGGGGGAAACGCATACTTGCGTGGGCCCCGCGGCCAGCTGTGTGCTAGTGCATCCGTGCCGAGGGTCCCCTCGGTCAGGGAGTAATACCAGCGGCAATGGGAAGAGTCGTGGGAGGCAAACAGATCTATCTGTGCGTCGCCAAACTGTTCCCAAATCAGCTGAACCGTCTGGGGATGGAGTCTCCATTCCCCCGGAAGCGGCTGAAAACGTGACAGCTCGTCGGCTGCACGATTCAGTTCACCCGGGATGTGAACGGCACAAAGCGACCTCAGATGCTTCTGACTCCATAGGAGGAGATGGCGGGCGAGTTGCGACATCCGGCGGGAGTGTAGACCACCTTGTCGGTTGATGTACGCTACTGTCGCCGTGCTGTCTGACCGGACCAGTACGTGCTTGTCCTTGAGCAGGGCTCGGAAGCGGTGCAGGGCAAGACGTACGGCCAGCAACTCGAGGCAATTGGCATGCCTTAGGCGCTGGGGTCCTCTCCAGGAGCCCGCGGCAGCATGTCCATTGCACATGGCACCCCAGCCCGTGGCAGAGGCATCTGTTGATACAACAACATGCCTGGAAACTCGTTCTAGGGGAACACCTGCCCGTAGAAAACTGAGGTTCGCCCACGGGTTGAAGGTCTGACGGCAGGCCCGAGTCACTGTGACTGGAGCGTGCCGTGTTGCCATGCCCATCTCGGGACTCGATCGCAAAGCCAGAGCTGAAGCGGTCTCATATGAAGCAAACCAAGCAGCATTACCGCAGCTGCGGGTGCCATATGCCCCAGGAGCCTCTGAAAATATTTCAGTGGAACCGCACTCTTGCCCTCGAACTGGCGAAGACAAGTCAGCAGTGACTGTGCCGCTCGCTCGTAAGCTGCGCGTACATGGCGACCGAGTCGATTTCCATACCGAGAAAAGAGATCCTCTGCACTGGGGAGAGTTTGCTCTTTTCCCAGTTGACCCGAAGGCCCAGACGGGCGAGGTGCTGAAGCACCAGGTCCCTGTGTTCGCAAACCTGGTCCCGAGAGTGGCCTAGAATCAGCCAGTCATTGAGATAGTTCAGGATGCGTGTTGCCTGAACGGCACAAGGGCTGCCTCGACAATCTTCGTAAAGACGCGAGGGGACAGGGCTAGCCCGAATGGGAGAACCGTGTACTGATATGCCTGCCCCTCGAAGGCAAACCGTAGAAACGGTCTGTGTCGAGGAAGAATGGAGACATGAAAGTACGCGTCTTTCAGGTCGATCGCTGCAAACCAATCCAAGGGACGAACGCATCCAAAAATGCATTTGGCTGTCAACATCTTGAATGGAAGCCTGTGAAGGGTTCGGTTCAAGATGCGCAGGTCCAGGATTGGCCGTAACCCACCGGTTTTCTTGGGTACAATGAAGTAAGGGCTGTAGAAGCCAGACTCCATCTCGGCTGGAGGGACGATCTCGACCGCACCCTTCGCCAGTAGGGTGGCGACCTCCGCACGCATGACGGGCATTGCCACCCACCATGGTATAGCGGACTCCCCGAAAGTGGGGAGGAGACCGTGCGAACTGAATCGCATAGCCGAACCTGATGGTGCGAGCGAGCCAGCTGGACAGATTGGGAAGCGCTAGCCAGGCTCCCAGAAACTGTACCAGCGGGGTCATGCGAACCACAGGCGAACCCCCGATGGGGCAGCGAGGCGGAATGACCGGCCCAGACATGGGAGGCGTGGGAGCGTCCCGAGGTGTGGGCGGGGTTGAATTCCGCGCCCTGACAGAGGAGACCAGGGAAGGACCAGCGTTCCACGGGGGTCTCGTCTGCCAGGGGGCTGGCGACAGAGGGGGCCGAGAGTGGCGAGGCTGCTTGGTGTCGCATACTGCCAGCCGCGCCCTCTTGAGGCTCAGAGGTGAAAATGTCAGTTCTTTCTTTAACCCTGAATAGGGTGCCGCCGGCCGTGAGGCCAGCAGCGGAAGGGGAAAACCAAGGATTCTCCCCCGGCCCTCCACCGGGGGAAGGAGTGGCCCTGCTACCATCTCCTGGGAAAGAACCGAGTTCACCTCCGAGCTGCCCGTCTCAGGACCGCCGCTTAGACTGCCGTTTAGCAGGCTGGGGGGCTGGGACGGGCGGGGCTGCCTCGGCGGGGAGCAGACTGAGGCTTCTGAGCCGGTGGCTGGGTGGAGGCAGCAGCAGGCCGCCGGGGCAAAATATGTTTGATCGCCTCAGTCTGTTTCTGAGCGGTCGAGAACTGTTGGGCGATGTCCTGGACCGCCCCGCCGAATAGCCCATCCTGGGAAATGGGAGAATTGAGGAAACGGGTTCGCTCAGATTCTCTCATATCAGCCAAGTTGAGCCATAAGTGCCGCTCCTGGAACACAGAAGTGGACATCACCTGACTGAGAGAGCGTCGCTCGTAGAGCGAGGTCGGTGGCCGCCCGCAGCTCCTGCATTAATGCGGGGTCAGCATTGCCCTCGTGCATGTCTCTGAGCACCTTGGCCTGGTAGACTAAAAGGGTGGCCATCGCATGCAGGGCGGACGCGGCCTGGCCCGCAGCTCTGTAGGTCTTTGCCACCAAAGTAGACGTAAACCTACAGGCCTTGGACGGGTGCTTTGGGTCACCACGCCATGTCGCAGTGCTCTGCGGACACAGTTGCATCGCAACAGAGCGCTCAACGGGGGAACCCCAGTGTACCCTTTCACCGTGCCGCCATCGAGGGCAGTGAAGGCGGAAGTGGCTGCCGAACGATCGCGAAAAGTCAAGGGAGACTTCCACGACTTCGACACCTCTTCATGCACTTCCGGGAAGAAGGGCACTGGGGGCTGACGGGCATCTTCGGCACGGGCCGCCCCCAGATACCAATCATCTAGCCGAGAGCGCTCGGGACATGGCGGAGGGTTCCACACAAGCCCAAGAGCCTCGGCCGCCCAGGAAAGCATGGCTGTGAGCTCTGGATCAGACTCGGGCAATGCTGGAACTCCCGAAGGAGGCAACACAGCCGAATCGTCATCTCCGGAGGAATCCAGCCCACCTTGTGATGCGGCAATCGACATAGTATCCGCCGCCGGTGCGCCAAATGAAACGCACGGCCCAGGACGGGAAACACCTGCGCCCTCATCTGGCAACACCACAGGTTGCAGTGTGCTAGAAGGGGGTGTGGCCCGAGGAGGATTCGTAGGGTTGGCCCACACCGTCACCCTCAAGTCACCCTGACCACCAGCCAAAGTATTCCCTCTCGTGGAGGGAATAGATTGGGGTGTGGTAGAGGGGACCCTCCCTCCAGTACGGAGATCATGGAGTCTTGACCGCAAGAGTCTTGCTCTGCAGAAATGCTGAAGCGCCTAGGGAGAACGCACACACTGTGCTAGATCACTGCACAGATCAGACAGGAATGCGGAACTCGCTAGAATGCGCCGTAACACCAACACTCTGGAGAGACACTCATCTTGAAGAGAGAAAACGCTCAGGCAGTAACACTCGGCTCTGAAGCAGAAACATAATGCGAGATTGCCACGCAACGCCCTTTATACCCACGCGGTGGGGTGGGGTTGCGTTATGCAAATTCCGCAGACCCATGGCATCTTCATGCCATTGGCTCGTTTTGTAGAGCTCAAAGGCGATTGGCTTCTAAGCGAAACCCCCATTTCGTCAGTAACTGACTTAACTCGTAGTGTACTGACTGAAAGGGAACTCAACCTCTGCAATCCAGATGAATCGACTCTTTAAAATGCAGAAATTATGCATGTCTCTGTTTATCTTCCCCATTATAAAGCTGTTCTCTATTTTTGCATCATCAATCAATTAATTACTACTGATTACTACTAATACTGTTCAATAAAAAATGTACAGAACCATCCATTTTAAATTAAATTAAACCAATAGCTTATACTGGGTTGCTGGTGGTTTGTGAATCAGCTGCAAAATGCAGAATTATAGATTTGGCTCCATTTTAATTTGAATTAAAATTGAATTAGCCACACCCCACAGGAAGTTGGAATTTGAATTGGAATGACAGGAAGAGGAATTTATCCTTTAAAATTTACAAAACACAGGTAATTAATTCTTGAAAAATGAAGTGTTTTTCCACCCTGGTTCATGAATGGATCATTTATTTAATATGATGAAATGTAAAATACAAATTGGTCTATTGTTCTACCTTTCTTTAAAAACCTTCATTATTCAAAGATTTTTGAAGCCAACATTCAATTTCTGTCTTGCTTTTCTAGTTAAAAATTAGTCACATGAATCTCAGTTAATTTGAATTGTACTTCCTTACATTCAAATTTGAATTGCAATTTTTTAGTTTTTAGTGACATGTAAAGGCCAAGTATGGTAACTCATACTCGGAATTTGTCCTCTGCATTCCCATCCAAGTTAGTGCACACACATTAGGGGCAGTGAGTAGTGAACACACACACACGCAAACCGTGGACACACACACCCGGAGCAGTGGACAGCCATTTACTGTTGCGCCTGTGGAGCGATTGGGGGTTAGGTGCCTTGCTCATTTCCTGTCGGTATTGAGAATCGAACCTGCCCCAATTCTGCATCCTGTTTGCTATGAATGCCAGCTATGAATAAAAGTTTTGTGCACTCATTTTTTTTAATCCATCCGGAGAATATATGAAATATTTAGTTGCATGCTCCACAGACTTGGCTCAACTGGGATTCATTCAAATCACGCCTCAACTTTTGGCGAGAGAAGGTGGCATTGACTGGCCAACACTAGTGGCCTCTGGTGACAGCTATCAGAACGGTGCTACCTCAACTAGCTTTCATTAGCAAGTGAAATACAAGCTCTGTGCCTGTGGTTATCTCTCTCATGTCTCAGATCTCTGCTGCTCTCCTCTGTGGTTCTGACCTCATGATACCCTTCCTCTCGTCACACGGCTGTGAGTTGTCGCATGTTGAGTGATCAGCTGTGTGGATCTGCTGTCCTGCTGCGCCTGTGCCTTCACCTCTTACTCTGGAGTTTCTTTCATCCCTTCAACACTCCACATATTCGATGATATTACACACACCTCTTCCCCCAGCAGTACACCATGTTCACCCTAGTGCCGTACTGATATTTGAACCTTGTTAAGCTGGTGAGGTATTTGTCAATATTAAGCCTTGTGTGTGATTATGTGGGTTTTGATGAATAGAATATTTTAGAAAGGTCCAAAGAGTTGCACATATGTAGAAAGTGTTGTTTAAGTGTTATTTGCTGTTTTATTTACTAAACAATGTATTTATCTGATCACAGTGACAAACGATTCTCTGCTTTGGGCTTCGGGGCAAGAATTCCACCTAATTATGAGGTAAAATACCTTTTTTTGTATATTGTATATGTGGTCCCTTGTGAAAAATAAGTGTGCTTAATTGTCTTAAAGAGAGTATGCTTTCTTGATATGGCTGGTTTATTTTACAATGTCCTTATACATGTTTCATGTACTTACTGTAGTAATAACAGTATATTTTGCATAATTACACGCAATTACAAATACCCCTTGATAAAAGTACACTTTAGCATACTTTAAAAAATATCTTTTTAATGAAATCTGAGAGCTTTCTGTCCCTCCATTTGACGCTTTGACGCTTCAAAAACTTCATAAATTGAGCCATTTAGTCCAAATTTTCTGAAGACATCAATAACTTTATATGATGAACAGATTTAATTTAGGCTCTTATTCACAGAATAAGATGCTCAACCGAACCTGCTTGACACACGAGAATGAACCTCATTGGTTCTTGCGGACACTCAAACGTGATGCGTAACACGAGAATGAACCTCATTGGTTCTTGAGGAAGCTCAAACGTGCTGTGTAACACGAGAATGAACCTCATTGGTTCTTGCTGAAGCTCAAACGTGCTGCGTAACACGAGAATGAACCTCATTGGTTCTTGCTGAAGCTCAAACGTGCTGCGTAACACGAGAATGAACCTCATTGGTTCTTGCTGAAGCTCAAACGTGCAGCGTAACACAAGAATGAACCTCATTGGTTCTTGCTGAAACTCAAACGTGCTGCGTAACACGAGAATGAACCTCATTGGTTCTTGCTGAAGCTCAAACATGCTGCGTAACACAAGAATGAACCAAATTGGTTCTTGCTGAAGCTCAAATGTGCTGCGTAACACGAGAATGAACCAAATTGGTTCTTGCTGAAGCTTAAACGTGCTGCGTAACACGAGAATGAACCTCACTGGTTTTTGAGGAAGCTCAAACGTGCTGTGTAACACAAGAATGAACCTCATTGGTTATTACTGAAGCACAAACGTGCTGTGTAACACGAGAATGAACCTCATTGGTTATTACTGAAGCTCAAACGTGCTGTGTAACACAAGAATGAACCTCATTGGTTATTACTGAAGCTCTAACGTGCTGTGTAACACAAGAATGAACCTCACTGGTTATTACTGAAGCTCTAACGTGCTGTGTAACACAAGAATGAACCTCACTGGTTATTACTGAAGCTCAAACGTGCTGTGTAACACGAGAATGAACCTCATTGTTACTTGCGGACGCTCAAACGTGCTGCGTAACACGAGAATGAGCCTCATTGGTTATTACTGAAGCTCAAACGTGCTGTGTAACACGAGCATGAACCTCATTGGTTCTTGCGGACGTTCAAACGTGCTGCGTAACACAAGAATGAACCAAATTGGTTCTTGCTGAAGCTCAAATGTGCTGCGTAACACGAGAATGAACCAAATTGGTTCTTGCTGAAGCTTAAACGTGCTGCGTAACACGAGAATGAACCTCACTGGTTTTTGAGGAAGCTCAAACGTGCTGTGTAACACAAGAATGAACCTCATTGGTTATTACTGAAGCACAAACGTGCTGTGTAACACGAGAATGAACCTCATTGGTTATTACTGAAGCTCAAACGTGCTGTGTAACACAAGAATGAACCTCATTGGTTATTACTGAAGCTCTAACGTGCTGTGTAACACAAGAATGAACCTCACTGGTTATTACTGAAGCTCTAACGTGCTGTGTAACACAAGAATGAACCTCACTGGTTATTACTGAAGCTCAAACGTGCTGTGTAACACGAGAATGAACCTCATTGTTACTTGCGGACGCTCAAACGTGCTGCGTAACACGAGAATGAGCCTCATTGGTTATTACTGAAGCTCAAACGTGCTGTGTAACACGAGCATGAACCTCATTGGTTCTTGCGGACGTTCAAACGTGCTGCGTAACACAAGAATGAACCTCATTGGTTCTTGAGGAAGCTCAAACGTGCTGCGTAACACGAGAATGAACCTCATTGGTTCTTGAGGAAGCTCAAACGTGCTGCGTAACACGAGAATGAACCTCATTGGTTCTTGCGGACGCTCAAACGTGCTGCGTAACACGAGAATGAACCTCATTGGTTCTTGCGGACGCTCAAACGTGCTGTGTAACACGAGAATGAACCTCATTGGTTATTACTGAAGCTCAAACGTGCTGTGTAACACAAGAATGAACCTCATTTTTTCTTGAGGAAGCTCAAACGTGCTGCGTAACACGAGAATGAACCTCATTGGTTCTTGCTGAAGCTCAAACGTGCTGCGTAACACGAGAATGAACCTCATTGGTTCTTGCTGAAGCTCAAACGTGCTGCGTAACACGAGAATGAACCTCATTGGTTCTTGAGGAAGCTCAAACGTGCTGTGTAACACAAGAATGAACCTCATTGGTTCTTGAGGAAGCTCAAACGTGCTGTGTAACACGAGAATGAACCTCATTGGTTCTTGAGGAAGCTCAAACGTGCTGTGTAACACGAGAATGAACCTCATTGGTTCTTGAGGAAGCTCAAACGTGCTGTGTAACACGAGAATGAACCTCATTGGTTCTTGAGGAAGCTCAAACGTGCTATGTAACATGAGAATGAACCTCATTGGTTCTTGCTGAAGCACGTAACACAAGAATGAACCTCATTGGTTCTTGCGGACGTTCAAACGTGCTGCGTAACACGAGAATGAACCTCATTGGTTCTTGAGGAAGCTCAAACGTGCTGTGTAACACGAGAATGAACCTCATTGGTTCTTGAGGAAGCTCAAACGTGCTGTGTAACACAAGAATGAACCTCATTGGTTCTTGAGGAAGCTCAAACGCGCTGTGTAACACGAGAATGAACCTCATTGGTTCTTGAGGAAGCTCAAACGTGCTGTGTAACACGAGAATGAACCTCATTGGTTCTTGAGGAAGCTCAAACGTGCTATGTAATACGAGAATGAACCTCATTGGTTCTTGCTGAAGCGCGTAACACAAGAATGAACCTCATTGGTTCTTGCGGACGCTCAAACGTGCTGCGTAACACGAGAATGAACCTCACTGGTTCTTGCGGACGCTCAAACGTGCTGCGTAACACAAGAATGAACCTCATTGGTTCTTGAGGAAGCTCAAACGTGCTGCGTAACACAAGAATGAACCTCATTGGTTCTTGCGGACGCTCAAACGTGCTGTGTAACACAAGAATGAACCTCATTTGTTCTTGCGGACGCTCAAACGTGCTGCGTAACACGAGAATGAACCTCACTGGTTCTTGAGGAAGCTCAAACGTGCTGCGTAACACAAGAATGAACCTCATTGGTTCTTGCGGACGCTCAAACGTGCTGCGTAACACGAGAATGAACCTCATTGGTTCTTGCTGATGCTCAAATGTGCTGCGTAACACGAGAATGAACCTCATTGGTTCTTGAGGAAGCTCAAACGTGCTGCGTAACACGAGAATGAACCTCATTGGTTATTACTGAAGCTCAAACGTGCTGTGTAACACAAGAATGAACCTCATTGGTTATTACTGAAGCTCAAACGTGCTGCGTAACTCAAGAATGAACCTCATTGGTTCTTGTGGGAGCTCAAACGTGCTGTGTAACACGAGAATGAACCTCATTGGTTCTTGCTGAAGCTCAAACGTGCTGCGTAACACAAGAATAAACCTCATTGGTTCTTGCGGACGTTCAAACGTGCTGTGTAACACGAGAATGAACCTCACTGGTTCTTGCTGAAGCTCAAACGTGCTGCGTAACACGAGAATGAACCTCACTGGTTCTTGCTGAAGCTCAAACGTGCTGCGTAACACAAGAATGAACCTCATTGGTTCTTAAGGAAGCTCAAAAGTGCTGTGTAACACGAGAATGAACCTCAATGATTCTTGCGGACGCTCAAACGTGCTGTGTAACACAAGAATGAACCTCATTGGTTCTTTTGGAAGCTCAAACGTGCTGTGTAACACGAGAATGAACCTCATTGGTTATTACTGAAGCTCAAACGTGCTGTGTAACACGAGAATGAACCACATTGGTTCTTGAGGAAGCTCAAACGTGCTGTGTAACACGAGAATGAACCTCATTGGTTCTTGAGGAAGCTCAAACGTGCTGTGTAACACGAGAATGAACCTCATTGGTTCCTGCGGGAGCTCAAACGTGCTGCGTAACATGAGAATGAACCTCATTGGTTCTTGTGGGAGCTCAAACGTGCTGTGTAACACGAGAATGAACCTCATTGGTTCCTGCGGAAGCTCAAACGTGCTGTGTAACACGAGAATGAACCTCATTGGTTCCTGCGGAAGCTCAAACGTGCTGCGTAACACGAAAATGAACCTCATTGGTTCTTGCGGAAGCTCAAACGTGCTGTGTAACACGAGAATGAACCTCATTGGTTCCTGTGGAAGCTCAAACGTGCTGCGTAACACGAGAATGAACCTCATTGGCTCTTGCAGAAGCTCAAACGTGCTGCGTAACACAAGAATGAACCTCATTGGTTCTCGCATGTCAAGCAAACATGCTTGAGCTTCCGTTTACCACAACTGATGTAAGTTGGTGAATGTTTATATGTGCATAAAAGCCTAAATTCAATCTGTTCATCGTATAAAGCGACCGAGTCTCTTTAGAAAATTTGTACTTAACCGCTCAATTCATATGGATTATTTTTACGATCTCTTTATGAACTTTTTGAAGCGTCAATGTTTCAGTTGCATAGCTGTCAGTGGAGGGACAGAAAGCTCTCAGATTTCATCAAAAAGATCTTCATTTGTGTTCCGAAGATGAACGAAAGTCTTACAGGTTTGGATCGACATGAGGGTGAGTAATTAATGACAGAATTTAAATTTTTTGCTTGAACTATCCCTTTAAGTATGAACTGAGTATAATGTTTTTGGAAACTCAACTACAATTAAATTAAAATATATTATAGTCTAAATTATATTAAATGCTTTTTTGCTTTTTTAACCACTTAAGTAGGACTGAATACATCTTTATGAATTTACTTTTGTATATTTTATTAAAATGTTGAATACTGAAAGCATTTATGGTAAACTAAAATATATTTCTATGTCGTTTTTACTTGTATGTCATGTATTTAAATATATTTGTAATGATGAAGTTGCAATTTAGTACATTTAAAATATATTAACTTTAATGTAATATAAAATGACACACTAAAGTTAAATTATAATCAATTATAATAATTAGAAATCATGTGCTTTAGTTTGTTAGTCAAAGCATCAAAATAAGTGCACTTCTTTAAAGCATGGCAAAAGATTATTGAACATAATGATTTAAAACTTTAATTAAAACTTTTAATTTGACACTATGTGTAAAGAAACAGTACACTAAATGGCCTTTTATTTCATTAATATTATATTATCTGTAAGTGCAGTTTTTCTTTTTAATTGCACTTTTAAGATTTGAAGTACACTGCAAGTGCATATTCAGTGCACTTCTTTTTCACAAGGATGGTCTGTTTGGTGTATAATTTGTAAATGTGGAAATCTACCATTTTCAGTATTTGATAGACCGCAGCCCTTGGCACTCCATATCTCACAAGTTATAAGTCATAACTAATTTTATTTTTATTTACAGATGCTCTCTCATGAAATACCAACCTTTACAGCAAAAATGGGCTATTCTCACATAATTAAAATAATAACAGCTTGCAAGTAAACTGTCATAGGATTTCATTTTATGGTCTGTTTGTTCAGGCAGACTGCAGTGCACTAGCTATGAGGTCTATTTCCTTTTCAAAGAAATATAACAATAATAGTTATATTCAGAATGTCGTTGTCAACAAAAGAAAACCAATTTCAATGAAATTTATGCTAAGTACCAGAGGGAGTTCACAGTGGTTGTTGCTTACAATGGAAAATCTGTAGAGAGGATGCTATTTTGTTTTAGGATTATCATCATCATCGGGTCATTTCATGCATAGTGTTGCACAAAGTATTATTCTCAGAAACATGCAAATAAGCCAAACATGCACTGCATGATTTATTGCCTTCCTTTAAAAGCAGGATTTATGACCTTGAATTAGGTTTTTAACCAGAAACCAGGTGTGTAAGAGCATGCTAAACAAGCTATAGTTGACTAAACAAAGCCTTTATGTGTGTTTTTCTTCTCCAAACTACAGGTGTCTCATGACTTTGCCATCAATTTCAACCCAGAGGATGATGAATGTGAAGGTAAGAGTGACAGGCACTTCTCATAGGAGCTGAACAAAGACACTCAGTGATGTTTCTGAAGCTATTGCCACAGACAGTTATAGGAAAAGTTCAGTCACAAATAAAAATTCTGTCATTATTTACTTTTCCTTTCACTAACCTTTCAAACTTTATATGAATTTCTTTCTTCCATGGAACACAAAAGAGTAAATGTTGAGGAATGGCCACTCTTTTAAAAAAGACACTTTAAACGTTTTATAAACGTGGTCCCATATGACTTTCTCCTGAAGCCATCTGATGCCATCTTTGTGTGAGGAACAGATCAAAATATATGTTGTATTTAAAGAAAATCTTGCCCTCTGCTGTCACCGTCCATTCAAATATTATGTGCAGTCATTATGTGAGTCAGGTTTGATATCAGTTGTTATAGTGATATCAATGTAACGTGACCAATCATCACTGACATCAGATCTGTGTCATGCCATCCAATCATGACATGGTAAATCTGTCAAAAGGCATAAGTGTGAATAAAATGGCAGGAAAATCTAGTTTAAAGGTGAAGTTTCTGAGACACTAGTGGCACCTAGTGGAATTACAAAAATATACAACCTTGCAAACACCCCTTTTGCACCTCTGGAAACTCAAACATCACAAATACAGCTCTTACGGGTGCTTGTGAAGGCATGTCTCAGCAGGTAAAAGTAGCCTACTTTCAATAAAAGTACATATTAGGCTAGTACTTTTAGCTGTGTTGCTATGTGTCATGTGTAAGCAAAGGATAACGCTCTGTCTAAAGCTAACGTGAGCATCTCGCTTATAATAAACCCATCCAACGTATCTGCACCGGGCACATTGTTTGACAACGCGCCACAACTGTTTGAGGCTGAATGAACATTACAAACTGTTCATTTTCTTTCTGAACAGGTGCATGATGATGCCGTGTGGTATTGGAGTGTCCATTGTAGAGCGTTGCATCTCAATGCCCCATTTGCTTTGACATGTTTATGACCTGTTTAATCTTTGAAGGTCTAAATGCAGCTAGTTTTGGCTTGAACTTCTGTACCCAAAGCTGAATGTCTTTTTTAATGTAACAAATCAGTCATAGTCCCACAGCACATGGTCCCTAAACACCCTCTGGCTCCGCCTGCTACAGTAGCCACACCCAAAACTCACGCTATAGGTTGAGCTGGAAAGAGATTGACAGATCTGAGTGGACACTCTCAACAGGGGTTTCCAACCTTTTTTCATTAAAGAGCTACTTTTTAAAAATGAAAGTGGCCAAGAGCTACTCATGTTATACAATACTTAAATCTCTTAAATAACATATCATAGCGCCTATATACATCACCCTTTAATGTCAGAGAAAAGAACAGAATCAGAATACAGTTCTTTATGGAAAATATTACTTTGCATATTATACTGTAAAAAAAAACACATAACTATAGTTGATTTTATAGTGCATCATAACTAGAGATAAAAAAGTATGAACATTTCTTTTCATGAATAGTGACCACAACGATCACGGTATCGTTAAAATGTGCTGGAAATGTTCAAAAAGTTCTGATACTAAATTAATTCACCAATTTTTATGTCGAAAACCAACAAATAACAAATAAAATTAGCATCAATATGCATAATAGCATTAAAATAATAACATTAAAAATAATGGCCAGATTATAAAGTGTCTTGCAACATAACATGTTATCTACTAACATGTACTACAAATTCAAATAAAGTTTTGACAAAAAAAAGTTTTATAAAAAGATAAACCTCACATTTCAGCCTTTAAATAATTTATGAAAAGGTGAAGTCAAAATGATAAATTACTGTCATTTTATCTGCTCCATAAACAAGGCTACCTTATTACCAGAAGTGTTACGATTTTTAGAATGTACATTAGCTTATTTTACATCTGTCTTTTGAAATTAACAGTATAAATTCAGCCTGATTTTCACATTGTTGGAACAATAAAGGCAGACAGACTGAATGAAAACGTAAATCCATTCTCTGTCAGTAGGTGGCGCTTATGGAACAGCAGAAATAGAGCCGTTTCCCCGGTAACCTCTGTAAACACGGCAGCGCTGCGCTTATAAACACTACTTTATTAGGCATTACATGGAGACAAGATGAAAAGAAAATGCCATTGAAACTTTTCTGAAGACAGTTGGTTCCCCCTTAGAGATACATTATAATAATAAATGAATTCATAATTTTTTTTCAAATAACTTCTCACAGCAATCTGCCATGTTTTCACGCAGAACGAAACCTACACTGCATGCTGTGCCTCCGTGAGACTCCTGCTCACTTTGCTTAATCTTGCTTGATTGAAACGTTGACGTCCCTATTTTTTTCTATTGTTGGTTGTTTTTCTGTTATATTGTAATTACATTTGCATGTTCATAAATAAATAAAAATAATAACCTCAAAGCCGATATGTCAAACCTGATTTGCATTGGAGGTTGTGGGACACCTGTCTATATTAGCTCACTCTGATTAGATGAAAAGTATGTCTTGGTGAGCTACCTCAAATCTAGTCTCGCTTAGCCAGACCTTCAGACGGGGTGAGAAGGTATGGACTTTCTTGCAGCTTTCATTGGCCAAGGACCACCCAAGAGGACGTTTGACTGACATGTAACGCAACCAATCACAGTTCGTTTTGTTCCGCGTCATGTTTAGGGGCGTGAACATGTAAATTCGATGTCCCTGCAATAAGAGACCACCATGTATCTATAAATTATTCATTCTAGAACGTTGTGTAAGTTTACTGCAACAATGGAGCCGCGAACTTCACATACTTTTGAAAACCCAGCGTTTAGTTTATCCTGATAAGTGCACGTTGTCACAGTTGTAAACATGATGGCGTTCTTCTTCCACGAGAGAGTTTGGTGTCACAGCATTTGTTTCTAGGCGGACCGTTAAAGAACGCAACACACGACTTGCGGACATCCTGTAGAATTCAACCAATCAGATGACGACTTCGAAACTCCTGAAGTGTTTCCAGAAAAATGTGCCATATGCATCAGACGTTCAGCCAATGGTCTGTGTGCGTGATGTCTGAGGCTGAGACTACCTCAAATCAAGCCATGAGCTTTTAAAATGCATTACACTTCAACTTTAAGCTGCTAACTGTGTTTGGAAACTGGTAGCTGGTTTCTAGCTAGTCCAAGCTAGTCATGGTTGATGATCTTGGGCTAGCAACAAAGCTGCTGGTCATACCAGCTCAAGGTGGTTAAGATGGTTTTTAGACCAAATATTGTCCAGCGGATGACTAGACTGAACCAGCTGCCATGTTCCAAAATGCAAACACACCAGTTTGAACTAGACTTTCTAGCAGGGATTACAAAATGTTAGACCATTCCTCACACATATTATATTTATAATGCTCATTAACAACTCCGACCCCAGTTACTTGCATAATATGGAAAAGAGCGTACAGAACATTCCTCAACATTTTTGCTTTTGAGTTTCACAGAAGATGAAAAGACATACGGTTTTGGAATGACATGAGGGTGAGTAAATAATGACCGAATTTTTATTTCTGTGTGAACAATTCCTTTAACACTCAAAGAGAATGTGTGAAGATTGTGGAAAATCTTGGGCTTGCTTCAGTCCTTTCATATTTCTGCAAAAGATGAAGAGTTCCAACTCAGTCTCTCCACTGATTTGATCCCAAAATCTGTTGCTTTTGCTGCCAATACTTCAATACTGCTCCCAAAAACCCACTGAGACACAGAGAGAGAAATACAAATAAGCCTTCAGAACAGAAGTGATAGCCGTGTCCCCTCTCTTTCTGATCAGAGATCCAGGGGGTCGTGGAAGCCTACCAAAACTGCCTGCCCAAGATCCAGCTCTACGGTCCCACTAATGTGGCTCCCATCATCAACAGAATAGCTAAACTTGCGGCTGGGAAAGAACCCATTAAAGACGCTTCTGTGAGTATCTTCTGTTTCTGTTTATGGCACAGCACTGCACTGAAGGTGAAATTCAATAAAAATGAACACTGGAATCACTAAAGGAATTATGCAATCAGGTAATGGCAAAAACGCGGCCACAAAAGTGTTGCTGGTGGCAATTTACTTAGGAGTAAAAGTATTTAATTGTAGATAAAACAAAGATTACTAGAGTACATTTTACAAGAACATACCAGTCTTTCTACTTCAAAATTTCATGTTTCATTCAATGCATTACTTGGCAAGAGTTTCTGTGAATTTGGTTTACAAATTTTGAAGTGAATTTTCTACACCAATTTTTTTTTTCCCCCAATGAGGCACTTTAAAATGCAGGGTGGATGTCTGGATATGTGCGTCTTCATTATTTGATGAATTGCTAGTACCATGATGACTCAAAAATGTACACAAACATCCTTTTCAAAAATTAAATTACATTAACCACCAGCTTTCTATGGGCAGTAATTGTGGATGTGGGTAACACTTTATTTTACAGTGTCCTTGTTACATGTTACATGTAGTTACTATAGTAATTACTATAAATTGTGCATAATTAAATGCGAGTAACCCTAAGCCAGACCCTAATCCTAACCATACCATACAGTAAGTACATGTAGTTAATTATTATTACTCAGTAATTAAATGTATAATTATAGTGTAAAACAGACACCTTAAAATAATCCATATTCTGATAAATCCAGATGCGGACAGGGAAACAAAGTT
The DNA here is from genome assembly GCA_039654105.1 of Coreius guichenoti. Lineage (NCBI taxonomy): Eukaryota > Metazoa > Chordata > Actinopteri > Cypriniformes > Gobionidae > Coreius > Coreius guichenoti. The sequence continues at coordinate 6,711,178 of CM077168.1, forward strand.
TAACCCTATTTTAGATGTAACTTAGGGATGCACGATATATCGGCCACCATATCGGTATCGGCCGATATATGTTCATTTTTAATACTATAGTTATCGGCTCGATAAGAAAATTTGGCCGATAAATAATAGATTATTTCCTTCAGCTGAGACACTTCAGCTGTGCTCTGTTCACCATGATGGTTTTGAATTGCTTGAAATATGATTGGAATCACTTCAAAAAAAAGAAAATATAGTTAAGGGCAACTGGCAAGTCATATAGGCTACATAAAATTATGAGAACATCATTATAATTGTGTGCTTGGGACTTGGATTTCAATGGTAAGACATTGTTTTTGTAATCAGGCTCTCAAAAATTATAGAAAATTGGATTTAGATTTATCAGCCAATATATCGGTTATCGGCTTTCAAATCTAAAGAATTATCGTATCGGCCAAAATTTGAAAATCTGCCAAAATACCGGTGCATCCCTAATGTAACTGTTTTTATTGCATAGACATGCAACTACTAGTCATTAGAGTATTAGTAGACTGTCTGCTTAATATCTGCTAACACTTTATTGTGATGCTCCACCAACAGACATTCTACTGACTATAAGTAACTTTGCAACTACGTGTCAACATATTCTACTAACCCTAACCTAACAGTTTACTAATACTCTAATGAGAGATAGTAGAATTTTGAATATGCATATAATGAAAGGTGATTACAATACAGCCATCCAATTTGAATATTAAATCAGAGAGTTCAAAATTTAGGCTACGTCTACATTAATCCTGATACATTTGAAAATGGCGTTTTCGTTTCAAAACGCTCTCCGTCCACACTAGCTTTTCCAATCATTTTCCAAAGGTTTCTCATCCGCACTGAAACGTCGGAAAACACTAAATTCACCTTACTGTGCATGCGTAAAACCTCGTAAAAGCACACTGAGATGAGAATAAAGTTCTCATGCAGTTCTTCTGCAGGATCATTTTATTTAGCAAAATATCTCAGCATTCCCTGATGCATCCAGGTCGCGCTCAGTCAGCTTTATTTGGTCTAAAACGCAACTGCCCTCATGTTTTTCCGCAGGACAGCAATTGCGAGTAAATTTTCTTTCATCTTTGCAGGACTGAGATATGAAGAGTGTACAAAATAACATATCTTTAGCAACAGTGTTAATAGCACATAACAGGCACAATACCAATATAAATATAGCTATCTATGGGTACAATATGTGTCACATGACTATACATGCGTCATTATTTTCAAATACCTCAGTTTTCACAATCCACACTACATTTACTAATTTATTCACTTGGGAGAGTGTTTTCAAAAAGCTCTATTTTTGTAGGACAAAAATACCATCTTAGTGTGGATGGAAGGCCAAAACGGAGAGAAAATTATGAGTTTTCAAACTAAAACGTGGACAAGGCCTTAGTCACACTGGCTTTACACACTCACCATGCTGTAATATTAGATGGTCATTAAAAATACCTCTTTATCCTTGTGCTTGTTGGATAATTAGTCTAATATTTTCAGCTTATATTATTCAATAGAGTTCATTATTTGTGCCTTTCTAAATGAGGTATTTGGTTTTGAATCTCTAGCAATAATATTGCAGTTAATTTCATCATGCAAATAGCAGTGATGGTTTCTACCCTTTCCAAATTTGCATTGAAAAAACACGTTTGTCCTTGCAATGAAAAGAATTCATTTCAAAGGAAGAAGTTCTAATTTAATTTAAGATTTAATGTAAAAATTCATGATGAAATATGCAGGTGAAGTTCATTTAGTTTCTGAACTGTAGGTGAAATGTGAATAAAAAACAGGATTTTGCACTGAAATGCAGCTCTCTAAAGTGCTTTAATGAATTTGCCTCTGACTATCCTTTTGTTCCCTGCTTTATGTCCTTGGTTTGTGCACATAAACTTAGAAATGTAGTCATGGTCCAAGTAAAACTTTTTATAGCTGATTATCTTGAGGGCTGTTTTGGTAATTAATGCAACTACAATCAATTTAGAATTCTATTAATTCACTTTACATGGTCTCGGGTCAAATATTTGCCCTCAAGCTTAGCAATTTCCTATGCATTGCTCTATGTCATTGCTGTCTTCTACACACTGTGTCCTTGTGATGATCTTCATCTATTATTTAATCTTAGATCACCCCTTCCCCAAAAGTGATCGTTTTTCAGTAAATGAGCTCAGTGAGATCAATGTTCAGAAACCAGGCCATTCATTCAAACTGTAGACTTTGCATGTTTAATGCTGGGCGGACCCCTGGGATGTTCAGGCCAGTAAATATTGCTAATTTTAGTCCAGTGACTGCCTATTTTAGAATGTATCTAAAATTCTGTTCATTACTATCGAGGCATTAAAAGGAACAGTTCGCCCATAAATTAAAATTCATTTTTTATTTTCTCACCCTCATGTTGTTCTTTTCTGCACAACACAAAAGAATAATTTTTTTAAGAATCTTTCATAGAGTTTTTTTTTGCACTTTATGCTAAACAAATGGATTTTTTGTTACGCTGAAAAAATAATACAGGTTTCGAACAACATGGGGCTCAGTAAATAATGACAGAATTTTAATTTTGCCATTTTTCCTTGAAATGAAGTGCTGGATGAGTGAATGAGCTCCAGACATGTTTATTACAGTGTAAAAATAAAACAAAATACCTGATGACAACCCTTTTCTCTGCCAGCTATATCATATCCTGCTGATCCTCACAGACGGGGTGGTAACAGACATGGCCGACACACGGGAGGCCATCGTTCGGGCCTCCTACCAGCCTATGTCCATCATCATAGTAGGAGTGGGAAACGCCGACTTCACGGACATGCAGATCCTCGATGGAGATGATGGAGTCCTGCGCTCACCCAAAGGGGAACCCGTCTTGAGGGACATCGTCCAGTTTGTGCCCTTCAGAGACTTTAAAACGGTCAGTTTTTGTCAGTCACTGGGAATTTGCAAATGAAGGTTCATGTGTTATTGTAGATCCTGCATCTCAGAAAGAGGGGATCTGCGTATAACTTAAAAGTGAAAAAATTGCTAATTGTTATTAATTGCACAACTGGGATTTAACCCCGGCTTGTGTCTCCTGCTGGTTAGATCAGCTTTAAAGAACTATCTCAACTCTTAAATAACGGATATAAGATTACAATAATATCAGCTTTGTCTAGTTTTAAGTAAACACAAAAAACAGAGATGAAAAATAAACTTAAGTAAGAAATTTACTTTTGCTATGGTTAAATAAATGTTCAGTGATATCTTCCAAAGATTTTTTTTAATTTTGCCGCAATTTTTTTCTCGAAATAATGTTGATATGGCAACTAGCAAATACACTAAGTTTCGTCATCCTGGCATGTGTGGAAAGTTTTAAACCATGCGTGTTACAACTAACCCCGCGTTAGGTTGTGCCCCGCTCTCCCCTACTGATTCACGACCTAGGAAACTAGGGAGCTGATTGAGACGCACCCCAAATCTGCAAGTGTGAGATGTAATGTTGCAAATTCTAAGAAATAAAGTCAAGATTAAAATATATAAAGTTGTAATTCTGAGATATAGTCACACTGTGAAATATAAAGTAGCAGTTATGAGAAACAAAAGTGAATTATACTGTACAATCACAACTGGAAGATATAAAGTCACTATTATAGAGAAATAAAGTCATAGGCCTTTTTGTTTTATTTACTCTGGGGAAGAAGCAGGCTTTCATAAATAGTAATAATCTAGAAAATACAGGTCCCACTTTATATAATGTGTCTTTAACTACTATGTACCAACATTTAAATGCACTTATTGTCTCCATGCATGTTTTACATTGTACTTATACTTATACATACCTGCATGTAATTACAGCTGTAGTTAACAAAATGTGACCAATAGTTATAAAATGATTGTCTGTCCGAAATTTAAGGCCTTTGCAAACTAAAATTAATACATTGTATTAAATAATTTAAAATTTGAAAAGTAAATGAACACTTTGTAAAAGGAGCCTTGCATAAATGATATGGTGCTTTGGTGAAGGATGCAGGCAGCGAGGCGAACCAGCATATGCCAGTGTTGTAGAAATATCTCTTAGTTTTCCCCACAGTTTTCTCCACAGTTTTCTCCACAAGAGCGGTTTGTTCGCTCCACTGATGTACACAGCCAGAAAAAAACAAACAAACAAACAAAAAACAATAATTTTAGAGAAGCAAGGATTAAAAATGTGTAAATACTCTCAACAGCCTGCTGCTTGGCTCTCCACCAAACAATTTAAATCATAATTTGTACTCTCCTCATCCCTTTTGTTTGAACATAATTTACCATGAATTTGGTTTATTTGCTCTTTTTCACTATTGTTAATGTTTTCCCCCTCACGGAGGCCAATAAAAGTGTCACTTTTGCAGGCTTCACCAGCTGCACTGGCAAAGTGCGTCCTGGCGGAGGTGCCTAAACAGGTAGTGGAGTACTTCAGTCACAAGGCCATACCGCCCATGAACCCAGTGCTGAATTCAACCCCCAGCTCCATCGCCAACACACCTGAATAACACTCAAACCTCCGGTCAATCCCTCTACTCCTCCACAGCACAGCAAAGAGTGAGAGCTGGGACAGGGCTGCTCTGCCAACATACAGTACACTGACTACATTTTGTCCATTATAAGATGTTCATGCACGACTGGATCTTGGTGGCCGATCTTACCCTTGACACCATGACTGCTCCCCCGACCATGCCAGCATGTCCATTTCCCTCTGTCGTCTAAGGGCAGACAGTACATTGAATTCCCATCAGCACCACAGGCCTTCTGATCCCCACTGACTCTTTTCAACTGCACAAGGCCACTTCTGCTTTCTGCGGTTTTGTATGCCCTTCAGAGCTTTCGAAGACTTTGCTCTGCCTGGCTGTGGGCTCTTTTCATTTCTGGACTCTTGGAGAACTGGAACGGAACTGGCCACAAACGTACAATGTAATATGAAGAAATATTCTATAGATAATTGCATGTACAGTACATTGACTGAAAGAGTTCGCTTTGGTTTCGCTGGACAAATATGCATATTTCATAGCTAAAATCATGATCATTTTGATGTAAAAATAATGGGTGTGAGAATGGTCATCAGCTGACTAGTCAATTAGTCAGGTCGACTAGTTTTAAATATTTTAGCGGTGGTGCTTTAATTAGCATGTTTGAAAATTTGCACAGTGGAACCCACTTGGAAAACCTGCGTCTTCAAATCCATCGCCTTTAAAGCACCGCTGCAACAGACATACACATGCAGACAGAGTTGCTTTTCAGAAAAAATACCTTTTACAAATGTATCTTGAGACCCTTGTGCAATCTGTATAATTCCATTATGTCTAACTTGAATGCATCTGTTAACATCCCATAACAAACACGTCTGATTGGTCAAAACGAAACCTGCCTAATTACGTATGTAAGTCAACAAGTCGGTAGGTTGCCTGAGAATATTTTGAAAATGTTTTGTTCACATCCCTATAGACATCACATTCTGTCTACAACTCTTGCTCTTATTCAAGTGTGCACTAATTCATAGTTTAAATGGTTTGTGAAAACATCGCCACAGGCACTGTGTCAATCATGAGAGAAGTGCACAAGTATAATTTTTGTGCCGATAGCAGAACCAAACAGTTTCATGAACACTCCCCCCATCTGTCATTGGTGGGCCAAACAGATAGTCCCGCCCCAAACTCACTCCACCTATGTATGGCATGTCTTCCCTTGTGAAAAAATGCGCTTTATTGTGTTGAACGTGCACTTGTAGTGTACTTAAAATCTTAAAAGTATATTTAAAGGTGCATTGTGTAAATTTTAGTGGCATCTAGTGGTGAGGTTGCGAATTGCAACCGCCCAACGCTCACCCCTCCCTTTCGGAGCACATAGAGAAGCTAGGGTGGCCGACACAGGACAAAGATGTCGTCGTCTGAGACAGCAGAGAGTAGCTAGCGCGCTGTAGAGCAGTTTGTCCGTTTAGGGCTACTGTAGAAACATGGCGGCGCAAAATGGTGACTTCACTGTAAGGGGACCCGCGGTGTATGTAGATAGAAATGGCTCATTCTAAGGTAATAAAAACATAACGGTACATTATGTAAGGTCTTTACACACCACTGAAAACATAGTTATGTATATTATATTTCATTTCTGTCAATAGATCCTCCTAAATACTACACACTGCACCTTTAAATATATACTTGTAGATGGTATTATTAATGAAATCAAAGGCCACTTAGGAATACATAAAGAGAGTCCACTTTTATGAATGTTTCTTGACACATTTAAGTACACTTTTAAAAAGTACACTTTGGAATATCAAATGAAAAGTTTTACTTTAAAGAACTATTTTAATTTAATCTTTTGTGCTTTTAAAAAGCACACATATTTTGATGTGTTCACTTACAGTACATACTAAAGCACATGTAAAGTGCTCGATTATAATATTAACTGTAGTGTGTTATGCAATATTACATTTAAAGTTAATATATTTAAAATGCAACTTCATCATTACAAAAATATTTAAATATATGACATACGAGTTTCAATAAAAATTACATTAAAGTTTAATTTAATTTACTATTATTCAATGGTAATTTTCCATACTTTAACCATATTTCAAAGACAGAAATTAATTATGAAATTACATATGAATATTTAAGTCCTACTTAAGTGTTCAAAAACAGTCTTAGGTTCAACTAATTGAATTTAATATAAATTTAAACTAATACATTTTCATTTAATTGTAAATAAGTTGCAATTAAGTGTCCTCAAACATTGCTTTCAGTTCGCATTTAAGTATATTCTTTTAAAGTATAATTTCTGTAATAAGTACCCTTTTTAAAAGTATGTACCTATTTTTCACACGGGAGGCCACATTGTATGCAAAGCATTTTAACATTGAAACACATTTCAGCTTTAAAGCAAGTTTTCATTTGAAATTTCACAGACAAGACTTAAAGGGATAGTTCACCCAAAAATGAATCTATCCCAATTAAATTGAAATTACCCCATGATTTACTCACCCTCAAGCCATCCTAGGTGTATATGACTTTCTTCTTTCAGACGAATACAATCAGAGTTATATTAAAAAATGTCCTGGCTCTTCCAAGCTTTATAATGGCAGTGAATCTAGATATTTTACTTTATAATGTGTTAAATATGGATATTTTTCTTACAAAACCCCATCGATTCGCTTCAGAAGGCCTTTATTAACCCTACTTTTATAATGGATGGATGCACTTTTTTGGACTTCAAATTTTGGGCTGCCATTCACTGCCATTATAATGCTTGGATTAGCAAGGACATTTTTTAACATAACTCTGATTGTATTTGTCTGAAAGAAGAATGTCATATACACCTAGGATGACTTGAGGGTGAGTAAATCATGGGGTAATTTACATTTTTTAATGAACTATCCCTTTAAGCCTATAGTCCCAGACTAAAATGCATGTTTGAGCTGTTTTAACTGAGCTTGCACTGATATATCTTAAAATATCTCAGTGCCATTGTTTTGTCTCAAGATGCACACCAGTAATGTTTTTTTCTAAGGCATGTTTATTGAAATGCCCTAATTGAACTACTCCTGGTTTAATCTAAGCCATCTGTGAAACCAGGCCAAAAAGTGATTAAAAAAATGTGCTGTCTTCATTCTTATGTTTGGGTGGCAGTGGCACTCACACAGATGTGCTGTTTAATTGACTCTGACACATGACATTGCCACATGCACAGGGTTTATATCAAACAACAGGTTGACAGTGAACAATAGCCATGTCAAATATGGATGGCTGCACAGTTCTACAGTATGTGCATGACCTCAAATATTAACATCGCACGTACAAACAAACAGTGATGGCTGTATTTACATATTACTCTAGAACTTAATTGGGTGAACAGTAATAACTTCATAATAAGAAATCATTCAGTATTGCCTAGCACAAAAATACCTGCCCTGTCCAATGAATTGCAACCTTTCATACAACTAGAGTGATGTTATCCAGCATTATATATCTGTTAGACAGTTTGTCACAGTTGCTTCAATAAAACTGACAGACATATGATAATGTACTGCATTTTGACTTGAGAAAATTATTTTAAAGTGTTTAATGAATGTATATTTCTTTTTCTTAGTGCAAAGCAATGGTTTCGAGTTATCCATTAACAGGGTATATATAAAGTCATTTACGGCTGAAAAGTGTCACATGTTTGATGTGCTTAGTACACGTCTATACAAGAGCACAAACGAAACAGCCTGTACTCTTGTTTTCTCTCCCTCTTTCTGTCTGCTATTCTGAAGCCCGTATTGCACAAATGCAACATTATAATTCCATTGTGATATGGTTATGTAAATGAAGGATGCAGATCTTAACGTTGCTGTTTCTGAAATGGCTTTTTGAACTGTACATGTAGCCTATTCCAATTTCCGCAGCGGTCTTGTACATGGCATTTTTAAATACTTTCTTTTCTTTGCTTGTCTCTTTAATCCATTTCCAAATGGACTGCATTTGCATGTTCAGTGTATTCTGGGGTGAAGTTTGATCCCTCTTTTTCAGGAGGTGCTACTCTGCCACGTAGTAGCAGAAGGAGAGGAAAATGTTGAGCATGAGTGTCCTTCTACTATGGGTCATCACCCTGGTGGTATTTTCTTGCAGCCGGAGGTTATTGCAGCTTTAGATATTCATGCAGACCTCAGAGTTATTACGTAACACATTAAGTCTGCTTACAGACAGTCAGCTGCATCCTAAAGCATTATATCATTGAAAAGATAGGCAGATCATGCTGTCCAAAAGGAAACCGTCATTAAACTGTATTGTTATTACTGTCAAAGGAGCAAGAAGAGTCATTTGAACATATTTGGTCTCATCTATGCTTTAACAATGCTTTGATTTGAGCCAGTGACATTACTGGAAGTTTCTCTTTCAAAAGCTGTGATTTACTGCATGCACTCCTCTGTGTTGAAATGTACCTGTCTGATTTCTTTCAGTGTTATTTTGTCGGAAGCGAGTCTGCTGTTGCACAAGCCTGTTTCCTGTAGACTATAGACTTCTGCATCGAGGCTAATAAATCTTTTAATAATTTGACTGAATGGTGGTGTGTCTGTGGTATGTCAGTTTGTTACAAGTGGACACATATTTACATTTTGGCAGATTATTTGTTAAGAACTTTTTAACTTTTTCCCCACCAGTGTTTTTTTTTTTTTTTTAATTGCCAGCCAGCACCAGCGTTTTTGATACTTTTTCGCAAAACTTTCATGGCCCCCAGAATATTTAGTTGTATGAATATCTGGGCCCATATTCTTAAAGCTTCTAAGAATCCTCTCAGAAAGTTCCTAATTTACCTTAAAAACTTAGATCTTAGCTTAAGAGTGATTCAGGACCGATCCGAGAGCAACTCTGAGCGAGGAAAATACAAAAACTTTTATCTTAGTGAGGAGGCGGGGCTGACCCCGTTGCTACGGATGACACAGTCTTTTGATTGGTTGTCCAAGAAGGAAAAAAAAAAAAAAGAGCGCTTTTAAGTATAGAGTCTATATAAACCTTCACTTTGAAATTACAGGTGTCATTTCTCTCTCTCACATAATATAAATATATATCTATGTATACAAACCCGATTCCAAAAAAGTTGGGACACTGTACAAATTGTGAATAAAAACAGAATGCAATGATGTGGACGTTTCAAATTTCAATATTTTATTCAGAATACAACATAGATGACATATCAAATGTTTAAACTGAGAAAATGTATCATTTTAAGGGAAAAATAAGTTGATTTTAAATTTCATGGCATCAACACATCTCAAAAAAGTTGGGACAAGGCCATGTTTACCACTGTGTGGCATCCCCTCTTCTTTTTATAACAGTCTGCAAACGTCTGGGGACTGAGGAGACAAGTTGCTCAAGTTTAGGAATAGGAATGTTGTCCCATTCTTGTCTAATACAGGCTTCTAGTTGTTCAACTGTCTTAGGTCTTCTTTGTCGCATCTTCCTCTTTATGATGCGCCAAATGTTTTCTATGGGTGAAAGATCTGGACTGCAGGCTGGCCATTTCAGTACCCGGATCCTTCTTCTACGCAGCCATGATGTTGTAATTGATGCAGTATGTGGTCTGGCATTGTCATGTTGGAAAATGCAAGGTCTTCCCTGAAAGAGACGACGTCTGGATGGGAGCATATGTTGTTCTAGAACTTGGATATACCTTTCAGCATTGATGGTGCCTTTCCAGATGTGTAAGCTGCCCATGCCACACGCACTCATGCAACCCCATACCATCAGAGATGCAGGCTTCTGAACTGAGCGCTGATAACAACTTGGGTTGTCCTTGTCCTCTTTAGTCCGGATGACATGGCGTCCCAGTTTTCCAAAAAGAACTTCAAATTTTGATTCGTCTGACCACAGAACAGTTTTCCACTTTGCCACAGTCCATTTTAAATGAGCCTTGGCCCAAAGAAAACGCCTGCGCTTCTGGATCATGTTTAGATATGGCTTCTTTTTTGACCTATAGAGTTTTAGCCGGCAACGGCGAATGGCACGGTGGATTGTGTTCACAGACAATGTTTTCTGGAAGTATTTCTGAGCCCATGTTGTGATTTCCATTACAGTAGCATTCCTGTATGTGATGCAGTGCCGTCTAAGGGCCCGAAGATCACGGGCATCCAGTATGGTTTTCCGGCCTTGACCCTTACGCACAGAGATTGTTCCAGATTCTCTGAATCTTTGGATGATATTATGCACTGTAGATGATGATAATTTTTCTCTGAGAAACTCCTTTCTGATATTGCTCCACTATTTTTCACCACAGCATTGGGGGAATTGGTGATCCTCTGCCCATCTTGACTTCTGAGAGACACTGCCACTCTGAGAGGCTCTTTTTATACCTAATCATGTTGCCAATTGACCTAATAAGTTGCAAATTGGTCCTCCAGCTGTTCCTTATATGTACATTTAACTTTTCCGGCCTCTTATTGCTACCTGTCCCAACTTTTTTGGAATGTGTAGCTCTCATGAAATCCAAAATGAGCCAATATTTGGCATGACATTTCAAAATGTCTCACTTTCAACATTTGATATGTTATCTATATTCTATTGTGAATAAAATATAAGTTTATGAGATTTGTAAATTATTGCATTCCTTTTTTATTCACAATTTGTACAGTGTCACAACTTTTTTGGAATCGGGTTTGTATATATTCTTAATTTTTTATTTACCATGCTTTTAATGTTGTACTTAATGTATTTGATAGGAAATGAACAGCGACACAATAAGGTTCTGTAATTGTGTGATCACTTTGCTTATAGAAGGTTGTGAAAGACCCAAATCATCATTTTTCCAGTTGCCAAATATGTTAATGCAGTGATTACTTCCATTTCTGGCGCTATGGCATTTCTGCACTGTGTCAGAGATGTTAGCGTGTCTCTAATAAGATCGGTCACAAACATGATCCCTGCACGATCTAATGTGTAGTGTCTTATTAACTCACTCATGCATTGTGTGCAACACATTTCTTCTCCCTCTTTGCGTTCGTCGATTTACTCCGTTGCTAAAGCAACTCTTAAGCCTCTTAAAAGTCCTTGTCCGTACTCCTAACACTTTTGGATCTTAAGACCTCTTTTAAGGGTTAAGATGCTTTCTGAATTACTTTTTTCTTTACTAGGATTTTTTTCTTTAATTTTAAGAGAAAACGCCCACCTTTCTAAGAATTTTCTTAGAATTTTGTCACTAGGAGCTACTCTTTGCATTAAAATTTTTCATGAATACAGGCCCTACAATACATCAAACGAAAGAACATAAAAAAGCAACATTTTGAACTGAGAAAATCCTTTTTTTTTTGTCAAAGACTACATCCAGATCGGATTCAGAACAAAGATCAAAACATAGATGGAGTAGATCAATACCCCTAAAGCTTCACAGTCCTATACCTCATGGGTTCAACATGTCTTTCATTAACGTTAGGCAGTTTTTTATTTATATGCTGTTGAATGTTTGATGATCGCGTTAGCTTACATGTGTGTAAGCAATCTTCTATCACTTATTTCTTCTTCTTCGCTTGTTCTGTAGTCTTTCAGAGGATGTGTAATAGCACCTCCTACCATATAACAGTGAAAACACGGATTGCCGGAAAAACTGAGAAGGGTATAGCTGCAGCCTGGAGATCTCCAAATCGGGGTGGGAGCTCCAAAATAGGGTGTGGCTTCATCCTATTGACAAACAGACACATGACAGAGAATTGCGAGTTATAAAGTCAGAATAGAAAATTATAAAGTGACAATTGCGTGATATAAACTCGCAATTGCTATAAAAAAGTCAGAATTGCGAGTTTATATCACGCAATTGTCACTTTATAATTTTCTATTCTGACTTTATATCACGCAATTCTGACTTTATAACTCGCAATTCTGACTTTATATCTCGCAATTCCGACTTTATATCTCGCAATTCCGACTTTATAACTCGCAATTCTGACTTTATAACTCGCAATTCTGACTATAACTCGCAATTCTGACTTTATATCACGTAATTCTGACTTTATATCTCGCAATTCTGACTTTATATCTTGCAATTCTGACTATAACTCGCAATTCTGACTTTATATCTCGCAATTCTGACTTTATATCTCGCAATTTTGACTTTATAACTCGCAATTCTGACTTTATAACTCGCAATTCTGACTATAACTCGCAATTCTGACTTTATAACTCGCAATTCTGACTTTATATCTCGCAATTCCGACTTTATATCTCGCAATTCCGACTTTATAACTCGCAATTCTGACTTTATAACTCGCAATTCTGACTATAACTCGCAATTCTGACTTTATATCACGCAATTCTGACTTTATATCTCGCAATTCTGACTTTATATCTTGCAATTCTGACTATAACTCGCAATTCTGACTTTATATCTCGCAATTCTGACTTTATATCTCGCGATTTTGACTTTATAACTCGCAATTCTGACTTTATAACTCGCAATTCTGACTATAACTCGCAATTCTGACTTTATATCACGCAATTCTGACTTTATATCTCGCAATTCTGACTATAACTCGCAATTCTGACTTTATATCTCGCAATTCTGACTTTATAACTCACAATTCTGACTTTATATCTCGCAATTCTGACTTTATAACTCGCAATTCTGACTTTATAACTCGCAATTCTGACTATAACTCGCAATTCTGACTTTATATCACGCAATTCTGACTTTATATCTTGCAATTCTGACTATAACTCGCAATTCTGACTTTATATCTTGCAATTCTGACTTTATATCTCGCAATTCCGACTTTATAACTCGCAATTCTGACTTTATAACTCGCAATTCTGACTATAACTCGTAATTCTGACTTTATATCTCTCAATTCTGACTTTATATCTCTCAATTCTGACTTTATATCTTGCAATTCTGACTATAACTCGCAATTCTGACTTTATATCTCGCAATTCTGACTTTATAACTCGCAATTCTGACTATAACTCGCAATTCTGACTTTATATCTCGCAATTCTGATTTTATAACTCGCAATTCTGACTTTTTATCTCGCAATTCTGACTTTATAATTCGCAATTCTGACTTTATATCTCGCAATTCTGACTTTATATCTCGCAATTCTGATTTTATAACTCGCAATTCTGACTTTATAACTCGCAATTCTGACTTTATTCTGACTTTATATCTCGCAATTCTGACTTTATAGCTCGCAATTCTGACTATAACTCGTAATTCTGACTTTATATCTCTCAATTCTGACTTTATATCTCGCAATTTTGACTTTATATCACGCAATTCTGACTTTATATCTCACAATTCTGACTTTATTCTGACTTTATATCTCGCAATTCTGACTTTATAACTCGCAATTCTGACTTTATATCACGCAATTCTGACTTTATAACTCGCAATTCTGACTTTATATCTCGCAATTCTGACTTTATATCTCGCAATTCTGACTTTATAACTCGCAATTCTGACTATAACTCGCAATTCTGACTTTATATCTCTCAATTCTGACTTTATATCTCGCAATTCTGACTTTATAACTCGCAATTCTGACTATAACTCGCAATTCTGACTTTATATCTCTCAATTCTGACTTTATATCTCGCAATTCTGACTTTATAACTCGCAATTCTGACTTTATATCTCTCAATTCTGACTATAACTCGCAATTCTGACTTTATATCTCACAATTCTGATTTTATAACTCGCAATTCTGACTTTATATCTCGCAATTCTGACTTTATAAGTCGCAATTCTCACTTTATAACTCGCAATTCTCACTTTATATCTCTCAATTGTGAGATAAAAAGTCGCAATTATCTTTTAAAATGTATTATTCTGTGGTGGAAACAAGCTTCCATAGATTTCCACAAAAATTTCTACAAAAAATGCTAACCCATAAACATACCCTACACCCTAATCTTAACCAGTGAATTTGATTGCAGGGTGGGATTTGCACTGAATAGCATGCTAAAGAAAATGGCAGTTCAGGAAATAAGCAGTTAATAAGATCATATGAAATGAGATCGCAGAGTAACTCCCCAACAGAACCTCACCAGACAATAGGGACTTTTTAGTTGCACCCAGCGTCACTGCCCCTCATATACCCTGCAAATCTCGAGCCCCGGGACACCCCCGTTGGTTAAAACAAAGCAATACAGTACAACTTGCCCACCTGTAAAAATAACTTTTTATTTTAAATCAACTAGAAACGATGTGTAATTTACAAATTTTTATTTTGAAATGTAAGTCAATGACAATTGGCTGAAGCCAGAACCAATGGCGCAAGTCTTTGCATGTGGAGACACTATCCCCTTTTGGAGGTTCTGCCCACTTTTGGAGTTCACGCCCCATTATGGAGAGTCTGCAGCTATACCTATTTGGAAGGTGGTCACATACAGTCTTGCTCAAAAGTTTACACACAGCCCTTGCAGAATCTGTGAAAGTCCCTCAATCGTCCTCAGTGTGAAAAGATGGATCTCAAAATCATACAGTCACTGCTGGATAGGGCAGTGCAAAATATGCAAACGATGCTGGAAAACTGAAGAATTTGCAGTACCTGGAGGATTTTTCTGATGAACATTGGGCCTCATTTTTGCCCGAGGTGGCTTTTAGAGGCTTTTGCATTGGAAGTCTTCAAATATATATGTAACCTTTATTTCGAAGTGAAGTTGAGAAAACATGATTGGGGACAAGGGAATTTGCATGTCCGGTTTTCTTTTGTACTAATCATTATGAATTTATGACATCTATGCAAGAAAAACCATGTAACATGAAAGTTGATTCATATTTTATGTAAAATATGCAGTATTGTTTCATGGGGACATAAAATCCACCAAATTGAATGGCCCATATCTTATTGCAAATCTGCAAAACCCGAGATTGGGAATAAATTTAGGTCACATGAATGTGTCTCTTGATTTAAGGCAGAATCTACATGTCATTACATAAACATCAAGAAAGCATCTAATGTGCATCTAGAAGCAACCCAGGCAATGCACAGCATTTTAAAGCAAACAAGATCATAATTCCAGATCATTTCTGCCATTCAAGCCCAGTGTATAGGTGCTGCTTTATTTCCATTCATTCTCATGCATCTCATACAGTGGGGAGAACAAGTATTTGATACACTGCCGATTTTGCAGGTTTGCCCACTTACAAAGCATGTAGAAGTCTGTTATTTTTATCATAGGTACACTTCAACTGTGAGTGACGGAATCTAAAACAAAAATCCAGAAAATCACATTGTATGATTTTTAAGTAATTAATTTGCATTTTATTGCATGAGTATTTGATACATCAGAAAAGCAGAACTTAATATTTGGTACAGAAACCTTTGTTTGCAATTACAGAGATCATACGTTTCCTGTAGTTCTTGACCAGGTTTGCACACACTGCAGCAGGGATTTTGGCCCACTCCTTCATACAGACCTTCTCCAGATCCTTCAGGTTTCGGGGCTGTCGCTGGGCAATACGGATTTTCAGCTCCCGTCAAAGATTTTCTATTGGGTTCAGGTCTGGAGACTGGCTAGGCCACTCCAGGACCTTGAGATGCTTCTTACGGAACCACTCCTTAGTTGCCCTGGCTGTGTGTTTCGGGTCGTTGTCATGCTGGAAGACCCAGCCACGACCCATCTTCAATGCTCTTACTGAGGGAAGGAGGTTGTTGGCCAAGATCTCGCGATACATGGCCCCATCCATCCTCCCCTCAATACGGTGCAGTCGTCCTGTCCCCTTTGCAGAAAAGCATCCCCAAAGAATGATGTTTCCACCTCCATGCTTCACGGTTGGGATGGTGTTCTTGGGGTTGTACTCATCCTTCTTCTTCCTCCAAACACGGCGAGTGGAGTTTAGACCAAAAAGCTCTATTTTTGTCTCATCAGACCACATGACCTTCTCCCATTCCTCCTCTGGATCATCCAGATGGTCATTGGCAAACTTCAGACGGGCCTGGACATGCGCTGGCTTGAGCAGGGGGACCTTGCGTGCGGTGCAGGATTTTAATCCATGATGGCGTAGTGTGTTACTAATGGTTTTCTTTGAGACTGTGGTCCCAGCTCTCTTCAGGTCATTGACCAGGTCCTGCCGTGTAGTTCTGGGCTGATCCCTCACCTTCCTCATGATCATTGATGCCCCACGAGGTGAGATCTTGCATGGTGCCCCAGACCGAGGGAGATTGACCGTCATCTTGAACTTCTTCTATTTTCTAATAATTGCGCCAACAGTTGTTGCCTTCTCACCAAGCTGCTTGCCTATTGTCCTGTAGCCCATCCCAGCCTTGTGCAGGTCTACAATTTTATCCCTGATGTCCTTACACAGCTCTCTGGTCTTGGCCATTGTGGAGAGGTTGGAGTCTGTTTGATTGAGTGTGTGGACAGGTGTCTTTTATACAGGTAACGAGTTCAAACAGGTGCAGTTAATACAGGTAATGAGTGGAGAACAGGAGGGCTTCTTAAAGAAAAACTAACAGGTCTGTGAGAGCCGGAATTCTTACTGGTTGGTAGGTGATCAAATACTTATGTCATGCAATAAAATGCAAATTAATTATTTAAAAATCATACAATGTGATTTTCTGGATTTTTGTTTCAGATTCCATCTCTCACAGTTGAAGTGTACCTATGATAAAAATTACAGACCTCTACATGCTTTGTAAGTAGGAAAACCTGCGAAATCTGCAGTGTATCAAATACTTGTTCTCCCCACTGTATCTTTATATGGAATAATCTGTGTAGTCTACTTATTAGCAGGTTAATATCAGGGCCATTTAGACCGTAGAACAGATGTTTTGAAGAACTAAGCTTCAAAGAAAGTGAATTATATTGCAATTATTGCTAAAATGATTAAGATAATAATCAGTGAAAATGACATGGGGTTAGAAAAATGGGCTTTTCTAACTGTCAATCATGGACTCAAATGTTATGTGTGTCTGGTAATTTAGTTGAGTATCACTCTTAAAAATATAGTTTCTCTATTGGCATCAATGGTTCCATGAAGAACATTCCATAACACAAACGGTTCTTTAGAGTTTTTAAATGTTCTTCACACTATAAAAAAATGGTTATTTTAAGAACTGTTCACAGGAAGTTTCTTTGGGGATCCCAGAATGGTTCTTCTATGGCAGTGGTATTCAAATGGCGGACTACCATTTGGTTCCCATCCGGACCACGGGACATAATTGAGCCATTTTACAGTTTCTACAGTTTAAAGTGAGCAGTACGTCAAAACAATGGAGCGGTTCATACCAGAAGTGCTCAGGTTAGTTTATGTAATGATCATTCGGCGCTTTATCCTCTAAAATATTTTAATCTAGAGCCAAACACTCTTCATTCAAGCCCTTTCCACTCCATGCGTGTTGCTTCTCTCTCCCGTAAAGCACCACATTAAAAGCTCAGATGATGCTGTTATTTTAACAACAGTAGCAGAAACATGGTGAGCAGAAAATCGATACTTTTGCTAAAATGGTGCAGAAAATGATTTTACCAAAATTTGGTACTGCGCCCAAACAAAATCTTACTGACAGGTCATTTTATGAGATAGCAAGCTTTAAATTTTCTAGCAGTTTTTCTTCAGCAAAAATCGGCCAAGGGTCTTAAGGGTATTATTAGAGTAACTTTTTTAAATTGATGCAGAAGGGTTAAGAGTGTAAGGTCACTTCTATACTGTAGATTACATACAGTACAATTCTTGTAATTCACACCCTGCTATCTAAAACTGAGGGAAAGAGAGATGATTTAGAAAAAGAGATGTTTCAACTAGTCCTAATTGGCAAAATAGGGTGATAAAGATCTTGGCATTTTTTCATTAGATGTAATAAAAGGGTATTTTTTCAGGGGAATTAATTTGCTCAGCTTAAAGGCCCGAGGTGAATTTCTTGCCCTCACTTAAAAATCTTATTTTTAATATATTTACGTTATTTTATTTTTGTGTTTCAGCTCAGCGTTTTTACAAGTCATATAATACCTTTTTTTTTTTGCCCATGGACAGTTTTTTGCACATATTTTTTTATGCTTTTTCATTTCACAGTCAGATGAATACTGTTATAAACCTATTTCAAACCACATGTAAATGAAATCCACAATGTGTTTTTTTTTTTTGGTTTTCAATTTGTCAGCCTTCACACCATGAGCATTAAAGCAAAACGTGCTCCACTAAAGTGATATCTAAGTGAATCTTGTAATTTGCGTGATGTGGTTTCCAGCTCCAGTAGGATCACTGGTGTCTTTACTGAAGATGATGAGGTCTTCTCATGCAGCGTACCTCAGTTGCGTCACGTCATTGGGTGACTGCATGAATGATTGTAGTTGCCATGGCGATCTGCTGGGTGCTTAAAGGGCAGCCATGAAGAAATAGAGTGAGATGAGCTGGAGCAGATAATTGTTAAAAGAGCCGAACAACCTTGAGTGAAGTTCAGGGCCTTCAAAGAATGCCACAGAATTGCTTTGGTCTCAGATGTTGACACTGTGTTGAAATATAAAAAGGTTTTAAGACCATCAAAAATGCGCTTTTGTATGAGCATAAATACTTATGTTCTTTATTGAAGATCTGGGTACTGGAATAAGAATCATATTGCTTAATATCACATCAATGTTGATGTGGTTTTTCAGTTTCGTTCTGTTAAACTAAGTGTGGCCAGAGCCAGCTAAAGTTCTTAAACAGTGTTAGCAAACACTCATTAGGTGAAGCAGTCAAGTGGACAGCATCCTTTAAGTGTATTTGTTTCATTTCTCATTTGATTTTAGAGCATTTTATTTACTGTGCTAGTTGACATGTAGTTGCAAAATTACTTAGTTAGCAGAATGTCTAAAGTGGACTATCAAAATAAAGTTATTTAAAATAAAGATTTCAGTTATTGTTTGTTTTATATCACATTTCATATTTTGTCAAACTTTTGAAAAGTTCTGGGGCAGAACTGTTAGTTGAGATAGAAATTACATCATTTTTAAAACTTTTTCAGTAAATCATTAAAATGACTTAAGATTTGTTTAGATTATACTTTAAAAAAAATTATATAACATTTTGAAATCTGGGTCAGGGACAAAAACAATAAAATCTATTCAAGAAAGGCATTTGAAAAGTAAAAAAGCATGGTTTCACGTCATGTAGTACTTGCCGTAACTATTCTGACTTGTAAAATGCATTCACGTGATCGTAGAACTCGTAATTACAACTTTAGACTCATCATTTTCTGAGAGCTATGACTTCCATACCACACGACCACTGCAGATTTTTTGTGGAATTAATAGTGCAAGAGAAACGCAAAGTCCGAATCCGACGACGTGAACAGCTCCAAATGCAGCGTCACGTGTTGTCATCTCTTAATTCATCATTGCAACTTTTGCCCCCCCAACTGGTGTTAGTGAGATGACGAGGAGAGAAGGGCGATACAGGATGGACTACAAATAACATTACCGTCCAAAGGATCCTAATGTTAGGAAAGTGGTTATTTATTTTCAACAACGTGAATGTCTCAGTTGAACATTATTTATTGGCAGCAGCTATTTACACCAAGTGTAAAAAGCAACTAGATTTTATTTACGCTAAGTGAAAATAACATATTTTCTCAGCGATAGATGATATTTACACTGTGCAAATAGCTGTAGATGCTATTTACTAAGTGAAATGGCATACTAAGTGAAAATAGTGATATATTCTATTTACTATTTTTTACACCATGTAAAAGTAGCAGTTCTTTGCAATATGTGTAAATAGTAGCCTAATTAGATACTATTTATACTTTATTTTGACAGATACATACTATTTGCACCTCAGTATTGTTGTACATTAACAGGATAATAACATAGTGTAAATTATTATATTTATTAAAACTATTAAATGGATGCCGCCTTAATGGGACAATAAAAGCCCTCCCTACACCTACCCTCAACCCAAATACTCTTATTATTATTAAACATTTCGTTAGGCACTTTATCTCCACTTTTAGAACATTTTCTTCATTTTTACTGAAAGTAAATGCATTTCCGATGTGATATGTGATTGGAAAAGGGAGAAGAGCGAGCTCTGCAAAAGGCGGATTCGAACCCTGGTCGATTGCGTCACAATCTTAATTCTTGGGCCTTATGCACTACTGACTACACCACTGAAGACATTAAAAACCATGTGTCTTTTTTTTTATCTTGTTTTGCCCAACCAGGCATTGTTAGGCAGAACTAGTGCAAATAGCACTTGCCAACAAGGGACGCTATTTGCACTTGGTGTTAATAGATGCTCAATTTCGGTGCAGGCTTTGCAAACAGATGATATATCTGTATATATATTTTTATGATATAGACTCGACAGTAATGCCACAACAACATTTAAGTAACCGTATTAATTCTAATGCCTGATCTGTGACCAGTGATTTCTGATATGTAATGATTCATGTACAGTCAGATGTTCTTTGTCTGTGTCAGTAAATCAAACCAGTGACTAAACGGTCAGCTTCACATTGTTTCTCTTAGTAGGATGAAAAAAATCTGTTATTTAAACTGTTTAAATTATATATAGAAAGCGATCAAAGAACGCTCCCTTTACAATCGCTGGAGCTGTCAATCAAACAGCGCGAGTTTATCAGTGACTGAGTTCTGGACTTGCTCCAAAACTCCCGTAATAATCAACTAATCTCTTATTTACATTGTGTTTGCACTGTTATGATGAAAGCATTTGTGAGTGTGCAGAAATCGAGTTGCAATGACGAGATCACTGCATTCATGCGGTCAACATGTCTGTGATCGGCTACAGCGCTCATCACTGCAAGTAAAAACATGCTAAAAGTTTTCCAGAGAGTTAAACATGTAATACTTAGCTATTTCATATGCAAAGATGTTAGCCAATCATAGCAGTCAGCGTTTACACTAAAATCAGGGCAGAAAATTTTTTTTTATTCCAAAAACAATTTTTGATGTAAAAATCATACTAACATTATAAGTGCACCACAGGAAACATCATAAAACAATAAAACGATGCAGTTCATGACCCCTTTAATGTTCAGTTTGAACCAGAGCTGAAGAAATACCCACATGCAAAAGTAACAAGAACACGTCCAATTCTCCAGGTTTTTTTTTTTTTTTTTTGAAACGTTTGATATCAGCAGAAGAAAATGTGTTTATCATTTTAGCTTTTATACAAAATGAACTGGCATTGTGCTACTAATCAAATTCACTGGCAGTATTTTAGCTGGGTGGCAGGCAGTTCCATTTCCATGTCTTGATAACGGCACACAAACAAACTACAAAATAGAAACTTCAATTGAGCTGCGTGTATTTGATGTCTGCCCTCTTTACTTTGCATTTCTGATGTAAATGAATGTTCAAAGCACAGGCTGCACATCACAACAGTGGCATTTCACCCCACTGACTCCACAGTGGCCAAAAAGAGACGTTTCTATCACCATCTGGAAAAGCAAATAGAGCTATTTAGACTAGCTTTTCTGAAAGGTTAGTTTCATTATACTTCTTCAAAGTTCATGATTCACATTTCTAATTATCAGTGGAATAGTGAAAACATGGACACCCCTATTACAACAAACATGATTTTAAGATTGATTATTCCCTATCAGCTGCAAAGTGATATAAATATCACTTTGGTTATTTATTTATAATTGCATTTTAGAGATACTTTTGGAAAATAAATTTAGAGATGGTCTTTTGGAAAACAAATTGTAATTTTAAAAAATGCATACGCTGAAATGCCCAAATTCAACAGTTGCATATGGTGGAAATATAGTGAGTAGCAGTGCATTTTAAGTTCGTATTGTTTCTGTTTGAGATTGTGGTCACTTTATGAGATTAATGTGGTTAATTTCACCCAGGCTTGTTCTGCTTGCACACAACGATGATCCCTTGGGCTAAATTGTTCATATTCCACTGCAGCTGTTTAATATTTTATTTTCCTCTGCAATAAATGCTAATGTGCAATTATAATGATCTTCCTCAGTCCTTTTGAAAAACACCAAGCTAACAAACCACTACATGATTTTGTAAGAGATTAATCTAGTGCGCAACCAGTCCCACAACAAACAAAGCTAAATCTTAATATTTAAATCTTATTTAAATAGCCACATTTAGCAGTAAATCGTCTGTTATATAGTAAAGAGCAGTAGCAAATGAGGTTTGTAATATGAGAAACACCAAACCTCACAGGTTGTATATCTCTTTTTCACACTTGAAAGTGGATATTGCAGATATTATGGAAAAATGGGTAACACTTTATTTTGATAGTCCACTTTTGCCAGTTCTACTAACTGTAACTTTGCAACTACATGTAAACTAGCAGTCATTAGGGTATTAGTAGACTGTCTGCTTAATATCTGCTAACACTTTATTTTGATGCTCCTCCAACAGACATTCTACTGACAATAAGTTTGTCAACATGTCACCTATAGATATCTATGGTTATAACGGCATTGGTGTGCCTGCTATATAGTTTCATATTGTTGCTAAAGAGAAATGTTCCTTTGTATAGTCTTCATGTTGCATTCCTGCAAAAATGTACTCGCAATTGCTGTCCTGCGGCAAAACACGATGACAATTGCGTTTTAGACCATGCGATTTTGATTGCAACATGGACACAACACTGATTGGTGGGATATTTTGCTAATAAAATGATCGTGCCAGAAGAATAGCATGAAAACTTTATTATGTCTGCTCTCTCTGTATCATCTCATGAACTTTTAGTATGTTTTACGCATGCGCAATAAGGTAATTTAAGCATGCTCAGAAGTTTCAATGTGGATGAGCAACTGTTGGAAAACACTTGAAAACACTAGTGTGGACAGGGAGCATTTTGAAATGAAAATGCATTTTCAAATGTATCCAGATTAATGTAGATGTAGCCTAAAGTGGACTATCAAAATAAAGTGTAACCAGAAAATAGGGTGCACAGACTGCACACTAAGAAATGTCTGTAAAAATAGGGCCCAATGTACTGTGTTAATGTAAAATAATTTTTTTATACAGGTGTTTTATCTGTATTTTGAATTACGCATTGTGTTGTGTTGTAGGGTTAAAAGAAATTTCCATAAACTTCACGTATAATGTCCTGAAAAACAGCTACCAGTGACTTTTTTTTTACTTACAGTGTGACAACCATTCACTGAATACTTATTGTCAATGCTTACAGTAGGTCATGTTTTCATGTGCTTTATTGACTGACCACACTAAAGTATCTTCCACAGAGCCTCTAATGCTGTGCCAAACTACTGTAAGGGCTGTTTCTGTAAGTAATATGAAGTAAAAATGTAAGTTGAACAGCTTGAAGCTGTTGATTGGTGACCCATTTGCAATGAATGAGCATTAACCAACAACCACAGTTCTTAGTAACATTTGTGAATGGCTTTACTATGCAGTGCATATATGGCCATAATGCAATCTGCAGACTTTCCCCCCAGATTTTCTGCAAAATCTACAGAATATATTACAAAATGGTCAATTGTATTCAATGCAGATGAGAGCACTACTGGTATTATAGATAAACAAAACAGCAAATAGATGAGCCAAAACAGTTAGTAAAATGAATATGGAAGAGCTCAGATTTGTGGTTATGGGTTCTGGTCAATGTTCAGTGCATTACAGATATTCTTTAAAAGAACAATGGACTCTTAATGCATCTGTCTAGTTTCAGTCAGTCATTGCCCATTTAGTTTCACATTAATGCAAATTTCGTTCAGCCAGTTGCTCAGTAAGTATTAAAGGTATGTTGGTATTTAAGCTAGAGGAAAAGGATCAGTTGAAAGTATTGCTAATTATATTAGCAGATAAACACATTTTTGTTAGCTAACATTACAGTAGCATTATCAATAATAAGATGTTTTGTGCAAGGAGGTAACAAGCATTTTAAAGGTAGACATGTCTAAGTTGCAAAGTTTGTCCCTCTACTCTTTAAATGTCCCTCCACCAGTTAAATATTATAAGACCTTTAATTTTGCGGTCACACTTTATATTAGGTGTCTTTAACTACTATGTACTTACATCAAAAAAATAAGTACAATGCACTTATTGTGTTCATGTTGTATTGCAAAACACTTGTGCTGCTATTGAGGTGGGATATGGGTAAAGTTAGGGACAGGTTTGGTGATATGGGTAGGTTTAAGGCTGGGTTAAGGTGTAAAGGAAGGGTTAAACAGTGTAATTATAGTATGTAATTAGTAATTAATTAATAATTAGTAATTAATTATTCATTTAAATGTTAGTACATAGTAGTACATAGACACCTAGTATAAAGCGGGACCGATTTTGCTTAAAGTTGGTCACATAAAACATCTTCAAGACCAAGCAGAAATCTTGCCAACTGGTTGCATCAGCATACAAATGTGCCCAATTGATAAATTGTAGCAATAGCTGCAATTTAGGTTTAGGATTACCAGTCACACTTTATATTACGTGTCTTTAACTACCATGTCTATGAATATTTAAATTAATCAATTGATACAATGCACTTATTGTCTACATACATGTTTTTACATTGTACTTATATTTTAAAATACCTGCATGTAATTACACTGTAAAATCCAACAGTTGTTCTAACTAACACTTTTTAGTTAACTTTAATGTCTTAACTTAATTGTAAAAATCTGTACTATTCACATACTATGCCTTGTTTACTCAGAAAACCCAAGTTAAGATTAATTGATTGGTTTGAGTGCCATTTTTCAAGGAAACAAAAAAAAAGTTTTTGAGGCGGGCAATTCTTAATAGACTTTTCACTCATTTCCTCCACACCAGTTATCTTTCTCTAGTTGCATTCACTCATTTCCCAAAGTCATCTTGAATGTTGAATTGTCAATACAAATGTAACATTTGAGAGAACATCACATAAGCTGACTTCATAAATTGATGTTGATTTTCCTAAAATGTTTTTGCTTGAACTCACCATTATGGTGATCAGTGTTCCCTTTGGTTGGGCACTTGGATCTCCATTTATATTATTGTAATTCTCTTCCTATTGATGCAGCGATGCAACAAGAAATCACAGTTATTTGGTTTCAAAGGAAAGAAAGTAATAAATAGGTTGCTTTTAAAAGGTGACCGAACTAAATCACTAACTAGTCTATTTTTCATATTGAATATTTTTTTTTATTTTATTGCTAAGACTTATGTCTTACCTTGTGAAACTTTTAATTGGGTTGATATAATCCCTCTATATTTGTGACGATATCTTGCAATTGACGATGCTTGAGTCACACAAAGACTTCAACACAGCACGCAAAACACAACAATGTAAATTATCAAGTACTCTCTACAGTTCTTTTTTAGTTACTAGAACTCTCTTGTAAGTGAACTATACTAACTAAGCATTTGTCAGTACAACATACTGTTCCTATTTCGATTTACTTTAGTTTTTTTTAAGGCAATCGGTTTGTATGTTTTTTTAAGTAAGTCTAACTAATTCGATTTAACAGTGTACAGGTGTAATTCATTTCTGTAATTACATCTGTAATTACACTGTAGACCCTTTCCTTACTGCTTAACACACCCTTAAATATACCCATACCACCAAAGCACGTCCTGATTTTGCCAAGTTATACGTATTCCTGGGTCAACATATTTTGTTGATCCTGGAACAACATTCCTGTCTGAAAATTTAGTCCCTACCCCTAAACCTAACCCTACCCATAAGTTATCCCTAAAATCAGAGGGAAATGATAGGTGAATAACACTGATGTAGAAGCACCTAACCCTGGTTGTAAGCCTAAACTTGACATAAGCTGTAAACTTGTCCCTCAAATCTGATTGGTTGATTGGAATGTTGCAGGATCAGCAAAGAAACCTGTCGGTAACCTTGCCCGTATCCCACCTCAATAGCAGCACAAGTGTTTTGCAATACAACATGAACACAATAAGCACATTATACCTAACCATTTTTTAATATATATATATATATATATATATACACAAACCCGATTCCAAAAAAGTTGGGACACTGTACAAATTGTGAATAAAAACAGAATGCAATGATGTGGAAGTTTCAAATTTCAATATTTTATTCAGAATACAACATAGATGACATATCAAATGTTTAAACAGAAAATGTATCATTTTAAGGGAAAAATAAGTTGATTTTAAATTTCATGGCATCAACACATCTCAAAAAAGTTGGGACAAGGCCATGTTTACCACTGTGTGGCATCCCCTCTTCTTTTTATAACAGTCTGCAAACGTCTGGGGACTGAGGAGACAAGTTGCTCAAGTTAGGAATAGGAATGTTGTCCCATTCTTGTCTAATACAGGCTTCTAGTTGCTCAACTGTCTTAGGTCTTCTTTGTCGCATCTTCCTCTTTATGATGCGCCAAATGTTTTCTATGGGTGAAAGATCTGGACTGCAGGCTGGCCATTTCAGTTCCCGGATCCTTCTTCTACACAGCCATGATGTTGTAATTGATGCAGTATGTGGTCTGGCATTGTCATGTTGGAAAATGCAAGGTCTTCCCTGAAAGAGACGACGTCTGGATAGGAGCATATGTTGTTCTAGAACTTGGATATACCTTTCAGCATTGATGGTGCCTTTCCAGATGTGTAAGCTGCCCATGCCACACGCACTCATGCAACCCCATACCATCAGAGATGCAGGCTTCTGAACTGAGCGCTGATAACAACTTGGGTTGTCCTTGTCCTCTTTAGTCCGGATGACATGGTGTCCCTGTTTTCCAAAAAGAACTTCAAATTTTGATTCGTCTGACCACAGAACAGTTTTCCACTTTGCCACAGTCCATTTTAAATGAGCCTTGGCCCAGAGAAAACGCCTGCGCTTCTGGATCATGTTTAGATATGGCTTCTTTTTTGACCTATAGAGTTTTAGCCGGCAACGGCGAATGGCACGGTGGATTGTGTTCACTGACAATGTTTTCTGGAAGTATTCCTGAGCCCATGTTGTGATTTCCATTACAGTAGCATTCCTGTATGTGATGCAGTGCCGTCTAAGGGCCCGAAGATCACGGGCATCCAGTATGGTTTTCCGGCCTTGACCCTTACGCACAGAGATTGTTCCAGATTCTCTGAATCTTTGGATGATATTATGCACTGTAGATGATGATAACTTCAAACTCTTTGCAATTTTTCTCTGAGAAACTCCTTTCTGATATTGCTCCACTATTTTTCGCCGCAGCATTGGGGGAATTGGTGCTCCTCTGCCCATCTTGACTTCTGAGAGACACTGCCACTTTGAGAGGCTCTTTTTATACCCAATCATGTTGCCAATTGACCTAATAAATTGCAAATTGGTCCTCCAGCTGTTCCTTATATGTACATTTAACTTTTCCGGCCTCTTATTGCTACCTGTCCCAACTTTTTTGGAATGTGTAGCTCTCATGAAATCCAAAATGAGCCAATATTTGGCATGACTTTTCAAAATGTCTCACTTTCAACATTTGATATGTTATCTATATTATATTGTGAATAAAATATAAGTTTATGAGATTTGTAAATTATTGCATTCCTTTTTTATTCACAATTTGTACAGTGTCCCAACTTTTTTGGAATTGGGTTTGTATATATAGTACATACATTGTAGTTAGAAACACCTAGTATAAAGTGTGACTGGTAATACTAATACAGCTATAGCTCCAATTTATGTGTTACACCACTTATTTCATTTTCATGAGACTTGTTCATAAGGCTTATGGTTTATAATATGCCTGCCCTTTGTATCTTCCATTATCCCCAGCTCTGATAAATGCAGTCGTCATGAACAGCCGCACCATCTTGTTCACAAAATCTAATATTCTGTAATTGCTCAGTGTCCATTCAAAGGTGACATTAATCAATACTTTCTCCACTGTGATCCTAAATTTAACGCTCTGCTCATAAACCTGACACGAAGAGCTGTAATTACACTAAATTTGTTCTATATTGAAGATTACTGGCTTGTAATAATCTGGTTAATGTGGTAACCGTTTACCTCTGATTGTTGTAATAGATAAACCCAGTGCAGTCTCCAAGAACCTCTTCAGTGTTTTTGAAAACTTTTGACAGGAAGCTCAAAGAGATTCTCACATCCATCATTTTGGTTTTGTGGCATCCTAAAGTTTGTTCTGAAATATTATGAGTGTCCTGGGTGGGAGCAGATATGGTTAGTGTCATAAAAGAGCTAAACGCTCTGAAGCGGCCGACAGGATACATGCGGCATTTAAACAAGCACAGCCTTTGCCTAGCTTCAGTCTTCCTCTGAGAGAACCTGAAAAGATGTAGATGAAGGAGCTTTGCAAAAATGCTAATACCTGCTGACAGCACCTGATAACAAAGGGTTGAAATAAAGGGAAAACTATAGCAGAGACTCACAAAGAAGTGAACATTGCGTTATGTTTCACATAAGATTGATGGTATTATTTGCTGTGCTTCACACACACACACACACACACACACACACACACACACACACACACACACACACACACACACACACACACACACACACACACACACACACACACACACATACACACACACACACACACACACACTTTGTTGGGCAAACACCTCTTAGTATGATTTATAAGATTTGGGTTTTCATGGGGACTTTCCATAGACAATCAATGATAAATAATGATTTTTATACTGTATAAACTGTATATTTTATTCCCTAACACTAACATAGATAGATAGATAGATAGATAGGTAGATAGATATAGATAGATAGATAGATAGATAGATAGATAGATAGATAGATAGATAGACAGACAGACAGACAGACAGACAGACAGACAGACAGACAGAAAGACAGACAGACAGACCTCGAAAAGTAGCTCAAAGATAGTGGCATCTACAGTATCTGTCTACTGTAGATGCCACTATCTTTGAGCAACTTTTCGAAGTGTAACATTTCAGTAACATGAACAGTTAAAGTCAACTCAGTTCAACCTGAATCCTTTTCAAGTACTCTGACCTCCAGACTGACCCAACCACATTGACCTGTCATGGAGTAACACCTACACTGCTCAGTGTGGCACAACAGCGAACATGATTCGCAGAGTAGGACGTGATCTTGGATCAGCATCTTTGTTGTCCCTGGAACATCATTAGCGCTAACCTTAACTTTATGCCCAACTCTTTAGCAGTCTGATATGTAGGCTACTTGTATCCAGGCAGGTAAATCTCCACGCTGCCTCTCAGTGGATGGGATGTGTAAATGGAGGTGTGGTGTCTAGACTAATGTGCAACCCTATCCGTAATACAACTCCACATCCAGCCTCAGATTCAGACTGTAAAGTGCCAACCACTAGATCAATGCCATTGATCAGTCTGTTGAGTGGAGACTGATGTTCTGGTTTAACACATTAGACAGGTCATCTTTTTGGACATTTAACCTGCTGAGGAGAGAGACAATTAAAGGTAAAATGTGCTCCATGTGAAAAAGAAGTACAGTTTACCCTGTTCTTTTAAAAAGAGTGCTTATTATATTTTAAAATAATATACTTAAAGGGTTAGTTCACCCAAAAATGAAAATTCTGTCATTAATTACTGTCGTTACCCGTAAGACCTTCGTTCATCTTCAAAACACAAATGAAGATATTTTTGATGAAATCCGAGAAGTTTCTGGACCATCCATAGGCAGCAACGTCATTGCAACTTTCAAGGTCCAGAAAGGTAGTAAAGACATCATTAAAATAGTCCATGTGACTCCAGTGGTTCAACCTTAATGTTATGAAGCGACGAGAATACTTTTTGTGCGCAAAAAACAAACAAAAATAATGACTTTATTCAACAATCTCTTCTCTTCATTGTCATTCTCCTACGCTATTCACGTAGTAAATACAGTGCAGCGCTTCCAGGTTGTACGTCAGAAGTTGTCTATGTGTGGCTCAGAAACCTCTTGGATTTCATCAAAAAGATCTTCATTTGTGTTCTAAAGATGAACGAAGGTCTTACGGGTTTGGAACGACATGAGGGTGAGTAAGTAATTTTCATTTTTGGGTGAACTAACCCTTTAAGTGTGAACCGAATGTAATGTTTTTGGACACTTGAAAATGAAAATGTAGCATAGTTTAAATATATTATTGCAATTAGCTGAACTTTGGAGTACTACTTAAGTAGGACTTCAGTACATCTTTATATGTGACGTCATAATTGCTTCCGTTGTGTTTAAAATATGGCACTGCAGAATGTTGGTTGCACTTTAATAATTTTAAAATATGTTAACTCTGAATGTAAATTCGAATAACAGTGATTATGATCAATTATTTTACCGTAGCTTTTTTATTAAACACATTATTAAAACATAATGATTTTAAAAGTAAAAGTTTTTAACTTGACATTATCACAAAGTCTACTTAAGTTTGTTAAGAAACATAGTGTACTATCTTTAGGTACACTTAAGTTGCCTTTTATCGCATTAATAGTTTATTATCTGCAAGTACAGTTTTAAAAATATATATACTTTTATTGAAAGTACACTACAAGTTCAAATTGAATACAAATAAGTGCACTTCTTTTTCAGAGGGATGCATTTAAAGCTGAAGAGAGAAACAACAAGAAACAAACTGGTTTGAGTTATGTCAGTGAAATAGTCTGTTTTTATTACTTTTGGACAGATGGAAATTCTTATCAGATTCTGTCATTTTGCTGGTGTCTTCTGTACAACCAACTACTGCAACTATTCAATTTTTTTTTTTTTCACATTGGTCTATTATTGTGGCGTATTTTTTTCATATAAATGCACATCGTTAAACAGAAAATGAACGCTTTGCATGTCAGTCAGACATTCTCTTCCTGTCTAAGTGGGTTATTTTTGGCCAGAATAAGCTGCAGTGTGAAACAGACCTTTTGCCATTATGTCAATGTAGCTACGTGAGACTAATCATAAACAAAAAAATGCTTGCCTCATTAAATATTCATGTACTATAGTCTCAGAAACTTTTACCCGCTGTGTTTAGTTTCAGTTTCTGAACAGACAAACAACAAACAGTTAACAGGTTAGTGAAAACAGATTGTGCTGCACTTCTCCAGTCAATGTTTTTTAACTTCATAAAAATGTTAAGAACTTTAGCTGAAGATAAATCCAGGATTTAATATGACCCTTGAAAAAGAACTTAGACCCCCTGTGGTGAAAATCAAGTTTTTAATGTTGTTTATGTCTATGTGGTGTTTTTAATATGCATGTGCAAATTCATGTCAACATCATTGCTGAGTATTTTCTCCTTAAAACTGAAGTGAACCAAAGACTCAAAAAAGCGGTTTGAAATCGCTGGTGTTTCTTATGTCACAAACTACCTTGTAACCAATCACGTCAACATGTGGGCGGGCTTTAGCATATCATTAACTATTCTCTGAAGCAGGAGAGAGACTGATATAGCAGGTGAATTTGATGTATATTACAATTATATGGCTTTCTCCACTGACTGTTCTAAGTTGTTCAAAGCGTTTCTAAGGATGCTAATTTTTAGAAGGCAGACTGAGATGGTGAACGGGAACATGGTCTAACATTAGCAACACATCATTAGCTGTTTCATAAAATAGTCAAGCTAAAGGCTAATCATATTAATTACCGTCCGATGTTGTAAAGAGCGATACCATTGTGCAGCGTTTACTACAGTAACTTAAGTAAAAGCGAGTGGATCTCTGAGCTGGTGTGAGTGAATGGAGGCGGGGCTCATTTGCATATTAATGAAGCAAGGGTGTAAAGTTACATTCAAGCTATTTTAAGGCATGAAGATTTTTTTTTTCACAGAAAAAAAAAACTTTTAAATGTCATTTTGGTGATCAAATATGAGTTTTACGGGATAACATTATTGACTAAGGGGGAAATTAAAATGATGAGTCTGTTAATTATAAGTCTATGTACTGTATTTCATGAATGTATTCACCTCCTTGGTCATTGCATCCCCAGGTCAAACGGCTCAGTCCACAAGAGCTCCAGCTGTCTTTTACATTGCCTACCAAGCCATAGGAGCAAAAGTCATTTTATGCATTCCTCATTCTAATTCATTTCATTTTCTTTTAAATATGTGTCCCATGTCTGCACCGAGAGATATCGCCTTATATCACCTCCAGGTTGAGCCAGAAATGTGTTTGAGAAATAATAAAGAAAAAGACATTAGCTGGTTTTAATAAAACCTTCGGAGGCATTTCTCCCAATCTCTAACACTCCAAACCCACAGTTTCATCAGCATTAAGAAGGCCCCATCTTGTGTTTGTCAACTCTTAATTGTTAATTACATTAGTCAGTGGGATGGATTAAGAAATCAGCTCCAGCAGCCCTGCAGCAGAGTCATCTGAGGTGAAGAGAGCATATTTATTTGCTTGCATTGTACTAAAAGTTATTTCGATTTTCCATCATATTTTATCTCAATTCAATTCACACCGCACCCGCAGATGGCAACAGACACTTGGTCGGGCTTTGTTGGATCAGTGTGTTAACCCTGTCGTAGTCTGTTGCCTTGTTTCTGCCAATTGCACATGCTGAATCGGAATTACAGTGTCTAAGGAGTGACGTGCTGTAATCTGGTGACTGTCTGCGTCTATCGGAGCAGTGTGAATTGGCCTTTATAGGATGCATCCTCTATCTGATCTTTTACTTTCACCTGAGCAGACCCCTGCTAAAAACAACAATTTAGCTCAGAATCAATTGTTGTTGGGTGCTAACCCAGACTGGTTTATACTTAAGGCTTTGGTATTGATAAAAATTCTTGATTTGAATCTGATTCATAAGCTCTTGATTCAGTTTGACTAATGCATTTGGTTTATTTCAGTTATAATGTCCATTTTGTTCATACATGAAAGAAATTCTCAATCTGCTGATTCTGTAAATTATACAAGGAAGTGTTTCAGATGTAGTCACTTTTTGAACCATTAAAAGAGCTGGTTCATAAGAGTCATTTGTTTTGGGAACTGATCCAGAAAGCAAGGCTAACTTAGTCACCTTTATTTACATAGTGCTTTTTACAATACAGATAGTTTCAAAGCAGCTTTACAGTGATAACAGAAAAATAATGCAACAAAGTTTGTTTCGGCTGTACAGCAGATCTAGAAGAAAATAGTGTCATAGTCCAGATTAAGTAAGTTCAGTGATGGAGGCAGATCAATAATATTGTTGAATATTTAGTGTCCCTAACTAAGCAAGCCAAAAGTGACAGTGGCAAGCCAAAAACTCCATCAGGTGACAGAATGGAGAAAAAACCCTTGGGAGAAACCAGGCTCAGTTGGGGTGCCAGTTCTCCTCTGGCCAACGAACAAACAGTGTATGATTATGATTCAGGCTGCATTACAGGTCAGAAGTCAGATTGGATCGGAACATTCAGAATATTTATCCGGTTCCATCTGGTTGTCGGAGACATCATGCTGGAGACGGGCTTGTTGAGGATCAGTGCCACTGGATGTCGTGTCGATGAGGCCTTCACAGGGGAGATTCTAGTTGACACAGTCTCTGCTGACACTTCAGGGCTGCGTTGTGGTCGTGTCTAGGCGCAGGTCCACCATCTGATCTGGATCCGGCCCGGATCCGGCTGACTACATCATGCATTGTGGTCGTGTCTAGGCGCAGGTCCACCAATCCAGCCTAACAATCAGAAATTGATAATGTTCTATGTGTATGCCAGGTTAAAGAGATGTGTTTTTAGTCTAGATTTAAACTGACAGAGTGTGTCTGCTTCCCGAACAATGCTACGAAGACTGTTCCAGAGTTTAGACGCTAGGGAAAGGATCGACCGCCTGCAGTCGATTTTGATATTCTAGGTATCTATCAACTGGCCAGAATTTTGAGACCGCAATAGACATGAAGGACTATAATGCGTTAAGAGCTCGTTCGAGTACTGGGGAGCTAAACCATTTAGTGCTTTGTAAGTAATTAGCAAGATTTTAAAATTTATACAATGTTTAATAGGGAGCCTCATATACAGTCACATATACCCTGAACTCTTGGTTAATTAACCCAAACCTTGCTAACTTGAGGTACGCAGGTTCCAAAACCACGGGAGTAGGCTATATAATATCGTGTGCAATCTGTCAAGCCCACTAGCACCTCATCAATAGGGCATGCACGTGCTGAGTACCTCTGAAGTAGAGCTGCATGATTAATCCTTAAAAGATTGCGATCTGGATTCAAACGTAAATGTCAATGATTTGTCTGTATTAAACCTTTGACAAAATCACACTGGGACATTTAAATCTGTGTTGACCAAGAGAGAGCAGTTATCATGTATAGGAATGAAACAGCTTCAACCACACAACAGTCTTTTCAACCACAAAATACCGTTATTTCTGTGTTACGAATATTTAAATTATCACAGAAGTACTGGGATAAAAGTTTATAGCTCGGATGTCTATGGTAGCGATTGAAAGTAACTTGACGCTTCAAAAAAAAAAAAGATTGTATTAATTACATCATTACACCAGTAGGTGGCGACAATTGATTTAAAAATTGTATGTCATTGAATAATTCATCTAAGCGATTCATTCAAAAACGCTGATTCATCCAGTAATGTAACAAGTGAAGTCTTTATGATTAAATAATAAGTCATTGAATCATTCATTCAATCCAATTTTTTTTTTTTTTTAATTCATTCTAATTGATTAAACATTTTAAATAGACTGCAGCAATTAACATTTTGTCAGAACCTCTACATTACATTTGTTTAGTGGTCTCTTGTCTATTCAGAATCGTGGGAGAATTGTGATCTCTATTTAAAAATAAAAAAAAACACATTTATCCAGAATCGTGCAGCTCTACTCTGAAGTAAACTAATCCTGGAACATAACCTGCTCCAGCTGGTTATGTTAAGAGAATAAATTGCTATGAGTAGTTACATAACCTGAAAGTTACCTCAGGTTTTGGAACCAAAAGATGAGGTTTGCTGCTTACTCTGAGTAAACTTACCCAAGTCCCATAACCTGTTTTCTGGAATACCCCCAGACTGTTCACACTATTTATTTTGATTAACTTAAAAATGTCAAAAAATAACCATTTGTCAGTGAATAGGACTATTACCTAGTTCTGGCATAAAACTCTAGATGGCTCAGGCTGTTTGGTAGCAATCACATCATTATCTATATAGCACAGCTGATTGGTTGCTGTTGCATCAGCGGCCAATGAGCTGCGGCTCAACATTCAAACATTCAAACAAATACCGGTAGTGTTGCTGTTAGCAGTCTGCAGCTCGCTTTCAGAAACCCTCCACCTTCCCCAGCTTCACATATATAGATCTGCTACAAGGGTTATTTCATGTCTAAAATCATATTGAGATATCTTTAATACTTTTTGAGGTACAGGCATTCAAACTTTGGAAAAACAATACTTATGGCACTCAGACAGGTATGTTCTATGCAATTGAGGTGATAGAAAAAAACGAGATACATTTCTAGTTTCAACATTATTTGTTCTTCAGATATTCCTTTTTAAATATAAAAAGTATCAGCTTTGTGCAAAATGACCCACATTTGGTTTTCGACAACTGAAATTTACCAGTTTACTCATGGAGCCGCATTAAGATCTCCATATCCCTGGGAAGAATCAGAATCTAAAAGGATATTAAGATATCTTTAATACTTATTGAGTTACAGGCATGCAAACTTGAGACAAAAAAACACAAGAACTGCTTTTTTCCCATTTTTGAATGGTCACCGTTGGCATATAATACAACAAAGATTGCTAAAGTCAGCAGATTTTACTAATAGACCTACCAATCTCTGCGTAAAAATAAAATAATGATGATGCCATCTTTCTAAAGTCTTTTTTACCCCCCTGTAATTTGCCTCCAGATCTCAGGTGAAAATTATCATGACCTCTCTCTACAAAACAGTGGATTACTCCATGGCATCTAATATTTTGGCTTTCATCATTATTTATGTTTGTCTTTCTACAGAAAAAATATTAACAAAATCAAAAAATTGAGCTGGGGAAGTTTCTGAAATTTGGTTGATTTGACACAGAATGACCCAGTTGCAAGTCTCGGTGCTTGCTCTGCAGCAGCAGCAGCCTAGCAGTTCTATTCCGCCAAGACCAAATACATTAACAATGCCATATCCATTACCACGCCAATCTCTATTAAAATACCAATCTCCCGAGAGTTGTCATGACATAACTTATATTAACTAAATCTAATCAATATTTGGTGTGACGACCCTTTGTGTTTAAAACAGCTCTTGTCCTACACTGTTAAAAATATTTCCGTTAACCCTTAAAACACAAGCTAATGCAATGCGTAATTCAAAATAGAGGTAAAACACCTGTAAAAACCAATACGGAAAATTCCTTCATCTTTATACAGTACCTTGTACCCTATTTTTACAGTTGTAGGTACACTTGTGCATAGTTTTTCAAGTAGCTTTGAAGGTAGGTTTCTTCAAGTGTCCTGGAGATGTTGCCACAGTCTCAGTTTTTCTCTGTTTCTTCATGTAATTCCAGATTGACGCGATGATGTGAGATCAGATCTTTGTGTGGAGCATATTGGCTGTTGTCAGATTCCTTGTGCATACAAAAATCTCACTGGAGTATTACAATTAATGGCAAAAGGAATGTTTGGAAATGTAATCTGATATTTCCTACTGACCCACTACAGAAAAAGATAAATAACTGGCTTAAAACCATTTTTGGGGGGTGAAAACTCTAACGTGCCTAAGACTTTTGCACAGTACTGTGTATATACATCGATCAGGCATAACATTATGACAGGTGAAGTGAATAACACTGATTAGGTCTTCATCACGGCACCTGTTAGTGGGTGGGATATATTAGGCAGCAAGTGAACATTTAGTCCTCAAATTTGATGTGTTAGAAGCAGGAAAAATGGGCAAGCGTAAGGATTTGAGCGAGTTTGATAAGGGCCAAATTGTGATGGCTAGACGACTGGGTCAGAGCATCTCCAAAACTGCAGCTCTTGTGGGGTGTTCCTGGTCTGCAGTGGTCAGTATCTATCAAAAGTGGTCCAAGGAAGGAACAGTGGTGAACCGGCGACAGGGTCATGGGCAGCCAAGGCTCATTGCATCACAGTTTGTTGCATATGGGGCTGTATAGCTGCAGGCAATTCAGGGTGCCCATGCTGACCCCTATTTTCTTTTACATCACGTGGATAGCCGGGTGCGTGTGCGTCGTTTACCTGGGGAACACATGGCACCAGGATGCACTATGGGAAGAAGGCAAGCCGACGGAGGCAGTGTGATGCTTTGGGTAATGTTCTGACTGGAAACATTGGGTCCTGCCATCCATGTGGATGTTACTTTGACACGTACCACCTACCTAAGCATTGTTGCAGACCATGTACACCCTTTCATGGAAACGGTATTCCCTGGTGGCTGTGGCCTCTTTCAGCAGGATAATGTGCCCTGCCACAAAACAAAAATGGTTCAGGAATGGTTTGAGGAGTACAACAACGAGTTTGAGGTGTTGACTTGGCCTCCAAATTCCCCAGATCTCAATCCAATCGAGCATCTGTGGGATGTGCTGAACAAACAAGTCCGATCCATGGAGGCCCCACCTCGCAACTTACAGGACTTAAAGGATCTGCTGCTAACATCTTGGTGCCAGATACCACAACACACCTTCAAGGGTCTAGAGGAGTCCACGCCTCGACGGGTCAGGGCTGTTTTAGCAGCAAACGGGGGACCAACACAATATTAGGATCAACACAATATTTGGTCATAATGTTATGCCTGATCGGTGTATATATATACCAGAAAATCAATAAAATAATTTAAAACAGAAAATCAATATTTTAACCTATCCTATTCATGCTGGTCTAGCTGGTGCACTCAGTTCAGCATGCAAAATCATGTGAGGTCATACAATTTGTGATCAGCAGAAAATTAGGAATGATCCTGATGCGTCTCACTATGAAAACAAGAATAGGCTTTGGCATGGATAAAAATCCTTTCATGTCCAGCATTAGTGTGTGTAATGCAATGAAAGCCATTAATATTTCACCCTCACAGTGGAAAAACACTTCTTAGCACCTCAGTTTAGCTTTCTTACACTCAGGTTGCTTTTCTCATATCTTGCCAGGATATATGAGTCAGTTCTAATCGAATTTCTTCTCTGAATACATTCTGAGCACACTGACCTAATGCACTGGTTTAATGTGAGAGCTAAAACTGAAATGTGTTATTTAATGGTAACCGGAGTCTGCAGAATACGGCCGGTGAAATGTCCAATGACACGGAAAGATGCTGTTGGCTACATCTGTTTGGATGCCTTATATTTACCAGAGCCGTGAACATGCATGACTAACTTTCATGGAAGCTCACTGTAGGTGAATGAGTTGAAGCAGGGTTGTGCTCAAATAGCACTTCAAAAGTATTTTCTTCCACATCCCATCTTCAGAATAATGGGTTCTGCAAAAGATACAAAAAAACAAGTTCAAGGGCTGAAAGGTATGAGCAAATTTTCGTTTGCTGGTCTGTGTTCGGGTGTATAGTGTAGTGTCTGGATATCATCCCCACTGAAAAGCTTCTACGACTGCTCAGGCATGAACCATGACAGTGACTAATAACCGAAGACCATAGAAACATCTGACTCATTCCCACTGGCAGCTTTTCGCTTGACGTCTTTCCTAATAAGCTTTTAATATGCTTAATTTTAACTCCTTCTAAGACCAACAATCTGACTCCACATTAAAAAACTATTGCTCAACATGTATTTAAAACCTGGAAAGAAATACAATGTGACAAATTACAAAGATTCAATTTGTTAATAATAAACAAATTTTTACAGCATTTTTAAATCAAGGTTATTAATGTCAATTCATAAATATAAACTGCTACTGTTCATTGTTAAAGGCACAATATGTAATTTTCGCCGCTAGAGGTCGCTTATTCAAAACAAAGGCGTAGCTTGATGACGCCTTGATTTCGCGGAATCATGGAAGTTGTTGTCTTCACCTCTACAGCCGGTGGAAATGAATCTGACGGGACAGATGGGGCTGAAAGCCATTGGAGCGATTGCTAATGACAGACAAGCGCAACACGGCTCGAGAGCAGTGGAGCTTTTATTATGCCGCAGACGACCGCTTCCGCTTCTTCTGCTCATGTGTATGTGAGGTAACGCAGCGCTGTTTTATCATATTATACATTGGAGTGTGTTGAAAGTTATGTTATAATGCTACTCTTTGCGTTCGCTTGGCGGCTACAATGAGAAACTTGTTGCACACTGCAGTGAGCTAGATCGATGACACCTGGGAACAATCATCTATCTATCTATCTATCTATCTACCTATCTATCTACCTATCTATCTATCTATCTATCTATCTATCTATCTATCTATCTATCTATCTATCTATCTATCTATCTATCTATCTATCTATCCATTAATCATCAATCATTCCATCCATCCATCCATTCATCATTCAGCTATCTATCTATCTATCTATCTATCTATCTAGTAATCATCAATCATTCCATCCATCCATCATTCATCTATCTATCTATCTATCTATCTATCTATCTATCTATCTATCTATCTATCTATCTATCTATCTATCTATCTATCTATCATCAATCATTCCATCATCCATCCATCCATTCATCATTCAGCTATCTATCTATCTATCTATCTATCTATCTATCTATCTATCTATCTATCTATCTATCTATCTATCTATCTATCTATCTAGTAATCATCAATCATTCCATCCATTCATCATTCAGCTATCTATCTATCTATCTATCTATCTATCTATCTATCTATCTATCTATCTATCTATCTATCTATCTATCTATCTATCTATCTATCTAGTAATCATCAATCATTCCATCCATTCATCATTCAGCTATCTATCTATCTATCTATCTATCTATCTATCTATCTATCTATCTATCTATCTATCTATCTATCTATCTATCTATCTATCCATTAATCATCAATCATTCCATCCATCCATCCATTCATCATTCAGCTATCTATCTATCTATCTATCTATCTATCTATCTAGTAATCATCAATCATTCCATCCATCCATCATTCATCTATCTATCTATCTATCTATCTATCTATCTATCTATCTATCTATCTATCTATCTATCTATCTATCTATCTATCTATCTATCTATCTATCTATCTATCTATCCATTAATCATCAATCATTCCATCATCCATCCATCCATTCATCATTCAGCTACCTATCTATCTATCTATCTATCTATCTATCTATCTATCTATCTATCTATCTATCTATCTAGTAATCATCAATCATTCCATCCATTCATCATTCAGCTATCTATCTATCTATCTATCTATCTATCTATCTATCTATCTATCTATCTATCTATCTATCTAGTAATCATCAATCATTCCATCCATTCATCATTCAGCTATCTATCTATCTATCTATCTATCTATCTATCTATCTATCTATCTATCTATCTATCTATCTATCTATCTATCATCAATCATTCCATCCATCCATTCATCATTCAGCTATCTATCTATCTATCTATCTATCTATCTATCTATCTATCTATCTATCTATCTATCTATCTATCTATCTATCTATCTATAAATCATCAATCATTCCATCATCCATCCATCCACCCACCCACCCATCTACCCATCTACCCATCTATCTATCTATCTATCTATCTATCTATCTATCTATCTATCTATCTATCTATCTATCTATCTATCTATTAATCATCAATCATTCCATCCATCCATTCATCATTCAGCTATCTATCTATCTATCTATCTATCTATCTATCTATCTATCTATCTATCTATCTATCTATCTATCTAGTAATCATCAATCATTCCATCCATCCATCATTCATCTATCTATCTATCTATCTATCTATCTATCTATCTATCTATCTATCTATCTATCTATCTATCTATCTATCTATCATCAATCAGTCCATCATCCATCCATCCATCTATCTATCTATCTATCTATCTATCTATCTATCTATCTATCTATCTATCTATCTATCTATCTATCTATCTATCTATCTATCTATCTATCTATCCATCCATCGATCCATCATCCATCCATCCGTCATCCATCTATCCATCTTCCATTATCCATCCATTCATCATCCACCCATCCATTCATTATCCATCCATCCATCCATTCATTCATCATCCATCTATCCATCCATCCATTCATTCATCATCCATCTATCCATCCATCCATCCATCAGCAATATTTTCAACAGTCATTAACCATTAAAACATGAAATTAATGTATATATATAGTATATATATATAATATATATATATATTTCTTGCAACAAAACAATGTTGACTCCTAGTGAACTACCTCATTCAACTGAGCGCTATTACTTAATAATTTGTTAATCAGAGTTTCTTGTTAGTTAATAGCAGTTACTAGTTAATAGTGTTAATAATGCATTACTCAGTTGTTCCTGTGTAGTTATTCATTAATGATGGAACAGTTTTCTAAAGTGATACAGAAAAAAGTTTTATTAAATTGGAAAAATGCATTTTCACTGATTGCTTTAGATTTTTGAAACTCACTTGTATGTACACATTTTCCATAATATTCAGCAGCAACAGACAGCGGATAACAGGGGCGACTTAAAAGAAGCCTTGAACCCACACAGGATTACTGGGGCTTGGTGGCTCTGCTCTGTGTTGCTCGCTGCTCCGGCTGACATTTATGCCGCAGTTGCTTTAGCTCAGGATTACAGATAATAGATGAAGCAGACTATGTGGATGCAATTACTGATGCGTAATTCACCATCACCTAATCTCTGTTCATGATATGAGAGAATTGGGCCCCATCCATGTGACCTAGCACATGACCTCGTCGCAGGAGACATCAGCAGACACATGCGGTGGTGTGTTAAACGAGGACAGAGAGAGAGCACAGCACAGCAGACTCATACTAATGCACTGAGCATAATATCCCTCCAAAACATACCCTGTTTGAACAAGAACATTGCTGCTCTTTCATAACCCCAGCAAACCCCATGAGACTGACTTGAACAAAAAGTAAACATTTTAATCTAAAGAACTGAACTTCAACAGTGTAGTTATGTGTAAGAGAAATAAGTTCAGCAGACTGCTAGTCATTTCAATTTGTGGAGTGTGTTAAAAACAATCTAAGTCTATCCATCCATCCATCCATCCATCCATCCATCAGCCATCCATTCAGCCATCTATCCATTATCCATCCATCCATCCATCCATCCATCCATCCATCCATCCATCCATCATCTATTCATCCATCACCCATCCAGCCATCTATCCATCATCCATCAAACAATCAATTAATCATCCATCCATCCATCCATCCATCCATATATCCATCATCCATCCATCCATCATCCATTCATCCATCCAACCATCCATCATCCTTCCATCCATCC
Organism: Coreius guichenoti; assembly: GCA_039654105.1. NCBI lineage: Eukaryota > Metazoa > Chordata > Actinopteri > Cypriniformes > Gobionidae > Coreius > Coreius guichenoti. The sequence goes on from CM077168.1 coordinate 6,753,889, forward strand.
ATCCATCCATCCATCCATCCATTATCTATTCATACATCATCCATCCATCCATCCATCCATCAATTACAGTATTGTGCTGTAGAAAACCACATTCTGGGCAATATACAATTATGAACATGCTAATATGAAATTACAAATGATTTGTTTTGCTGCCAGACTATACATGATGCGCAAAATATAAATGTCACTAATATAAATGTAAATAGAATGCTAAATATTGATATTGATTTGATTTCTCCCGACAAAACAATTAGTGTTGACACCATTTCTCTGTTTCAAACACTGAATGTGTTATAATATCCAAATCAATATCTCATTATAGAAAGTGCCATCAACCCGCAAACTGTTTACCTTTATTCTCATGCTAATAAAAAGCCAGCACTACAGGGAAGCTTACTGGGTATACAACAAAACCATGTTTGAAATAGCATTTTCCATCATTAGCAGCTGTGACATTTCAGATAATTGACAGGTTTTAGTGAAGACTCTGCAACACAAACAAAACACCTTATATATTGTGCATTCATAGAAGTCAAACAGAAACCATCATGAATTTCTTGCACATGCAGTATTGAAAATCGATAACATTTCCTAATTTTACTGAATTACAAGTCCAACATTTAAATACATTCCTGTGATATTTTTATTTTACTCTACTGACAACAAATAGAACATTGACTGACATGCAGGGGCGGTGCAGCCATTAATTTACTATCGAATCTGTAATTTTTCATTCTAATCTTCATTATTATAAGCCATTGGTGACATGAATGTGACATTGTTGTATGTTAGAAAATATTAGCATTTTTTTATTTGTTCCAGCAAACAGTTGTGACAATTGCATTTACAGTTTAGAGAATGTTAAGACTGTGAATGTGCCAAAGTGATAAAAAAACTGTAACAGTAACTGAACATTGCTATTCTGGCACTTCCCACCTTTATAATGACTGCTTCCTAATTAGATTGTAAATTATATACATTTATTCAACCCCCAAAATTCAAATTTTGTGCAGAATCTTTTATTCTTTATAACCTCCAATAAATGCTGTAAGTGCTTAGAAGCTTCTGTCACCTCTCTACTGCAATCTTGGCCCCTTCCTCGCTTGAAAAGCTTCTAGATCACTGATAATCTTTGGTTTTCATGTTACCACTGCTTTCTTCAAATTCCACCAAATATTTTCAATGAGATTTAAATCCGAAGACTGTACAGGCCACTCAAGAAAATTCTACGACTGATCCCTGAACCAAGCTTCAGTAGATTTGGATGTATATTTTGGGATGGCATGTCAACTTATTCTACTAACCCTAACGCCTAACCCTAACCTAACTACTAACAGTCTATTACAGTCTACTAATTGTCTAATGAGAGTTATTTGACATGTAGTCACTGGACTCTAGAGCAGTGGAGACGTGTTCTCTGGAGTGACGAACCCGCTTCTCTGTCTGGTAATCCGATGGATTTATGGGGGATTATGGTGTGGGGTTGTTTTTCAGGGGTTGGGCTTGGCCCCTTAGTTCCAGTGAAAGTAATTCTTAATGCTTCAGCATACCAAGACATTTTGGACAATTTCATGCTCCCAACTTTGTGGGAACAGTTTGGGGATGGCCCCTTCCTGTTCCAACATGACTGCACACCAGTGCACAAAGCAAGGTCCATAAAGACATGGATGAGCGAGTTTGGTGTGGAGGAACTTGACTGGCCTGCATAGAGTCCTGACCTCAACCTGATAGAACACCTTTGGGATGAATTAGAGCGGAGACTGCGAGCCAGGCCTTCTCGTCCAACATCAGTGCCTGACCTCACAAATCCGCTTCTAGAAGAATGGTCAAAAATTCCCATAAATACACTCCTAAACCTTGTGGAAAGCCTTCCCAGAAGAGTTGAAGCTGTTATATCTGCAAAGGGTGGGCCAACTCCATATTAAACCCTACGGATTAAGAATGGGATGTCATTAAAGTTCATGTGCATGTAAAGGCAGACGTCCCAAAACTTTTGGCAATATAGTGTATGTCCTAGGTAAACAAGTGGATTTTTTTATTGTTTAACCCATCTAAGACATCTCCCTGTATAACATGGGAGGCATTTAAAACTAAATCCAATGATTCGTTTCTGTTCAACAACTGTTCTAGTTCTTAAGATTAAACATCAATAAAAAGTGGAGCTTGTCAGAATAAACTCAAACGGATGAGACTATTGTTGAAGGTCTTCTTCCCTCCTGTTCTGGGAGAGGCTTTAATCAACATAAACTTTGAAAACATGCACCCTATCAGCCTTTTATATTCAGACACAAAGACACTGTGTAAAGCTAAAGAGGAGACTGGAGGCTCATTACCCTATTTAGAGAGAACAGAATGAGTTTCACCCCAGACAGCGTTTTCATAATGCTGGAAAAGTACAGAATGTTCTTTATCATGAAAAGGGAAAATCAGACACTGCTCCTCTATCAGTGATGCTGAAGAATGTCTTCATAGGGTTTAATGGCTGTATCTTTAAACTCTTATCAAAGTAAGACTTGGTAAAAATGCATGTGGGTCAAGCTGCTTTATGTAAACTGCCTTGTATCATTTATTATGACTAGCGTCAACGTTCCCTATTCTCCCCTTTCCCCTGTACTCTTTATAATTGTTAGTGAACCTTTTGTAATAGCAGTAATGGGTATCTTTGGGTAATTGCCATCTACAGCATAACATTTGCTTTGCATGCCAACGATGTCAAACATCTGTCTGAAACACCCTGATACATAGGTTTAACATCTTATTAAAGTCTTTTTTTTTTTTTTAAATGTAATTGTTTTTTCTTAAGGCAGAGAACAGAACCCAAAATGTTTAATGGAACTGAATGTTTTACACATCATAACATAAAGTGCTGCAGGGATGACATACAATATTTTTGTAGTCCAAAACCCGCAAACAAATTAGCATGTAGCTCTGGTTCCATCGTCCTGAAGTCAATGGGGTTTTTAGTTAAACAGCTGATTTCAGATTTGTGGTTAACACTTTATTTTGATGGTCCACTTTCAACACTCTACTAACAGTTTTTTCTTTTGATATATTGCATGTTCAGATATTCATACAATATCCATCTATTCATCATCCTCCATCCATCAATCCTTCATCCATCTATCCATCCATCCATCTATCTATCTATCCATTATCCATCCATCCATCCATCCATTCATTCATCATCCATCTATCCATCCATCCTTCCATCATTCCATTCATCCATCCATTCATCATCCATCTATCTATCCATCCATCATCCATCCATTCATCATCCATCTATCCATCTATCCATCATTCCATCCATCCATCCATCATCCATTCATCCATCCATCCATCCATCCATCATTCATCCATCCATCCATTCATCATCCATCCATCCTTCCATCATCCATACATCCATCCGTCCATCATCCATGCATCATTCCATTCATCCATCCATCCATTCATCCATCATCCATCCAACTATTCTCCCCTTTCCTCTGTACTCTTTATAATTGCCAGTGAACCTTTTGTAATTACAGGTGTTATCAAACATCTGTCTGAAACAGTCTACTTTTTTAAATTGCTTAATGAAGAACAGAACAGAACCCAACATGTTTAATGGAACGAAATGTTTTACACATCATATCATAGTGCTGCTGGGATCAGTATACTTCTAGCATAGGTGCAGTACAAATGAAAAACGTAGTTGTAAACTAGTTGTGTACTGTTACACTTAAAGTATACTTAAAAGTATATTTTTATACACTAAAAAGTGGACAAATTTAGCCCCAAGTAGTATTGAAATAGTACACTTACAAGTATACTACTAGTACATTAATATTAGTATACTTACTACATAAAGTATACTTAAAATATACTCAAACTTTACTAAATAAATAAATTAATAAAATTAACTTGAAGTATACTTATTTGTTCTTAGAGGCATCAAAATAAAGTGTTAGCAGATGTTAAGCAGACAGTCTACTAGTACTCTAATGAGAGTTGGTTGACATGTAGATGCAAAGTTACTTGTAGTTAGTAGAACTGGCTAAAGTTGACCATCAAAATAAAGTGTACCACAAGGGGGTTTTATTCTACAACACAAAATACCTCAGTAATACCCCCTTGTGACTTTTAAAAGCTTTTTATTGTCTTGAAAACAGCAGTTGGTAACATGTGGCTAAATTAAATGGGACTACAGAGGTTGTCTGGGACATTAAACTTCATCAGCCGAACAGATAAACTCACCTACTCCCTAGTCCGCTTTCACAGCCTTGTTGTGTTTATAATCACACTCTTACAAACTATTCTAACTCAAACTTTCAGGAAAAAAGCTTTTTAAATAAAGACTGAAATAGTTGTCGGAAGATTAATGGTGGTGATGTTGAAGTCATGATCATGGTGTAGTTTGTTTATAGCCAATGTTTATCTTTTTACTTCCAATTGTATTCAAGCTTCAAAATTGATAAAAGTTGTGTTCATATGTATTGTCATGATGAACAAAGCATGTAAGAACTATAAATGTTTGTTGATCAAAAGAGCTTAATTTCTGCAATAATCTAAAAGCCACTGGACAAATATCTGCTATTAGCTGCAACAATATGTCATCACTGCAGAGCTCTATTATAATAATAGATCCTGTCATACACTATATTATATGTAAAATATCTTGGTAACACTTTAGTTTAGGGTCCAAATCTCACTATTAACTAGATCAGGGGTGGGGAACGTTGATCCTGGAGGGCCACTCTCTTGCAGAGTTTTGCTCCAACCCTGAAAAAAACACTCACCTGCTTGTAACATTAGTAATCCTGAAGACCTTGATTAGCTTCAGGTGTGTTTAATTAGGGTTGGAGCTGAACTCTGCAGGACACTGGCCCTCCAGGATCAACGTTCCCCACCCATGAACTAGATGGTTATTAGCATGCATATTACTAGAATGCAATTTACTAACTATTCACTAACACCAACGTCATATGGTTGAGGTAATAATAATATTATTATTAATAGTATAATTAGTATAATTATTATTATACTATTAATATAGTATAAAATTATGTTTATACCTAAAGATCTTAGAACAATGATCCTTTGGTGGTGGAATGAAGTGCAAACCTTTACCTGAACAACAGAATACACTGAACGTTTCAACGATGGTAGAGTAGCACAAATTTAGTTTGTTTGGGTTACGGAATAATTGGATTAATTGATTCTGGTTGTTACTATACATAGGGCTCACAGATAAAAAACGTCTCGGTTACGTATGTAACCCTCATTCCCTGAAGGAGGGAACGGAGACGTACGTCGGAACTGACCGACGAATTGGGAATTGGGGATCATTTTCAGAGACCAATCTACTTCGAGTGTATAAAAACGAGCCAATAACATTGGAAGTGCGTGCAGGTCCCCTACCCTCTTGATGGAGGCCAATGCAGTCAGGAGTACTGTCTTTATGGAAAGAATTTTTAACTCTACAGACTGCAAAGGCTCAAAGGGAGGGCTCTGAAGTGCCCTGAGCACCAGAGTTAAATCCCAAGAGGGCATCGAGTGTGGACGAGGAGGATTTAGCCTCCTCGCACCTCTGAGGAACCTGACGATTAGGTCGTGCTTTCCCAAGGACTTACCTTCAACTGCATCGTGGTACGTCGCTATTGCCGCGACGTACACTTTGAGGGTGGAGGGAGACAGCCTTCGCTCCAGCCCATCTTGCAGGAAAGAAAGCTCGACACTAATCGAACACTTTCGGGGGTCTTCCTGGTGGGAAGAACACCACTCAATGAACAGGTTCCACTTCAGAGCATAGAGGCGCCTCGTAGAGGGGGCTCTAGCAGAAGCGATGGTGTCTGCCACCGCTTGTAGCAGGCCACCTAGAACCTCCGCATCCCGTGCAGGGACCAGACATTCCAGAGGTCTGGACGCGGGTGCCATAGCATCCCTGAGAAAGCAGGTCCTTCCTCAGAAGAATCGGCCAGGGAGGGGCTGTCGAGAGGAGTGTGAGTTCGGGGAACCAGGTCCGGTTGGGCCAGTAGGGCGCAACTAGCAAGACCTGCTCCTCATCCTCCCTGACCTTGCACAGAGTCTGTGCGAGAAGGCTCACTGGGGGAAACGCATATTTGTGTAGGTCCCGGGGCCAGCTGTGCGCCAGTGCATCCATGCCGAGGGTGCCCCCGGTCAGGGAATAGTACAACTGGCAATGGGTCGAGTCCGGAGAGGTGAACAGGTCTACCTGCGCAGCTCCGAAAAGGTCCCATATCAGCTGGACGGTCCGGGGGTGGAGTCGCCACTCTCCCGGAGGTGTCGACTGACGAGAGAGCTCGTCGGCTGTCTGGTTCAGCGCACCAGATCTGTGTCGAGGACCCTTCAGGTCGATCGCTGCAAACCAATCTCGGGGACGGATGCATTCGAAAATGCGTTTCTGCATTAAAATCCTGAACGGAAGCTTGTGCAGGGCCCGAATCAGGACACTTAGGTACAAGATTGGTCGTAACCCACCCCCTTTCTTGGGTACAATGAAGTAGAGGCTGTAGAACCCCGACCTCATATCGGCTGGAGGAACCGGCTCGACCGCGTCCTTCGCCAGTAGGACATCGATCTCTGACCGCAAGACGTGGGCATCGCTGCTCCGCACGGAGGTGAAGAGGATGCCCCTGTACTTGGGGGGCCGGTACGCGAACTGAATCGCGTAGCCAAGTCTGACAGTACGGATGAGCCAGCGAGACGGCCTGGGGAGCGCTAGCCAGGCCCCCAGAGACCGTGCAAGCGGGACCAACGGCACCACAGACGTACCCGGGGTGGGGCAGCGAGGTGGAACGCTCAGACCCGACCTGGACGGCCCGGAGGCGACCCGGAGTGTTGTCTGACCGTTCCAGGGTGGGGCAGTGTGTGGGAGAGAAGGCCCGGGGACGTCCTCTAGCCTCACACCGCCCCCTGGCGAAAAGAGGGGGAGCCAGGAGTGGCAAGGCCCGGGGGCGTCGCACACAGCCGGCTTGGCCCTCTTGGGGCCCAGGGATAAAGGAAACTGCTCTTTTATTGACAATGTGGGTACCACTGAACTCCGAAGAGCCAGCGGCAGAGTAATGTTGGCCCCCTGGTCCTCCTCCGGGGACCATCTCCCTCCGAGCAGATCCATCCGTCCCTGGGCTGCCCGTCTCAGGGCCGCTTACCCTTCCATTTACCGGCCGACTTCGCAGGACCCTGACCCGGGTGGAGGCTGCTGCTTGGGCCTGGCAGGGGCGGAGGCAGACGCAGGGAGACGCCCTCGGCGATGAGCAGGCGGAGGCGCTGCAGCCAGCGACGGGGTGGAGGCAGCAGCTGGTCGCCGGGACAGGATGTTTTTGATTGCCTCTGTCTGCTTCTGGGCCACCGAGAACTGCTGGGCGAAGCTCTCGATGGCGTAGCCGAAGAGGCCGGCCTGACAGACAGGGGCGTCGAAGAACTGAACTTTGTTGGACTCGTGCAAGTCTGCCAAGTTCAGCCACAGGTGGCGTTCCTGGACCACCAGAGTGGACATCGCCTGACCCAGGGAGCGCGCAGTGACTTAAGTCGCCCGGAGGGCGAGGTCCGTCGCTGTGCGCAGTTCCTGCATAACGCCTGGGTCGGAACTACCCTCGTGCAGATCCTTTAGTGCTTTGGCCTGGTAGACCTGCAGGAGCGCCATGGCATGCAGAGATGACGCGGCTTCCCCGCAGGCTGTGTAAGCCTTGCCCGTTAGGTTGGTCGAGAACTTACACGGCGAGAGGGGAGACGTGGGTTAGCCCGCCAGTCCGCAGCGGCCCTGGGACACAGTTGCATCGCCACGGACCGCTCGACTATCCCTTAGCTGCGCCACTATCTAGGGTAGTGAAGACGGAGGAGTCACTAGATCGGTTTCTGGCGCTATAGGGCGCCGTCCACGACTTCGTGAGCTCCTGATGCACTTCTGGAAAGAATGGTACCGGGGCGGGGTGCTGAGAACCAGCACGGGCCGTCCCGAGAAACCAATCGTCCAGCCGCGAGGGTTCGGGACACGGTGGAGGGTTCCACTCGAGCCCGACACTCGCGGCGGCCCGGGAAAGCATAGCCGTAAGTTCTGGATCTGACTCGGGCAACGCTACCACACCTGAAGGGGGCAATGCAGCCGAATCCTCATCTCCAGAGCCCATTAGCTCGTCCTCCGATGCAGCTATCGAGATCATATCCTCAGCCGGAGCCCCGAAAGAGACCATGTTGCTCTTTTAGGAAGGGAAATGCTCTTTTAGAAGTGCTGAGGCACTCAGGGAGATGGCCGCGGCTCACAGCGGTCTGATAGTGCAAGCCCGCGTGTGAGCACTCAACAAACGGAAACGCCCAGCCAACCAACACAGAAGCAGTGCACATTGTAGCGGCCACTCGCTGAATCGCACCGTCACGCCAGCACCAGGTAAGAGAGCGATCCTCCTCAAGGCTTGTATCGTGAAACACTCTTCGTAGAAAACAGCTTGAACTGCAAACTGTTCGGCTCCGAAGTTGAAAGCGAGGATGCGGTATTCCACTTCCGTGTTTATACCCGCGCTGCGGGGCGGTGCGTGGACCGCATGCCAACGTTATTGGCTCGTTTTTATACACTCAAAGTAGATTGGTCTCTGATTGGATTGGAGATGTTGGTAAAAGATTGGAGATGTTGGTAAAAGTTTCACGGATTTCTTCACATTCCAGATTAGAGGCCTAAAGGAAGGCCTAAATGAGTTTATTCCAGTGAATGATTGAATGTAGCCATGAAAGAACATTCTGAATATTGAATATATGACCAAAAGTACTAATGGAATGATTTTTGAAGTAGATAGACAGCACCAAGGATTTATATATTGAATTCATATCCTCTTAATACTTTCCGGAAAGAAATAGATTTATTTAGGCTCTCTCTGCAAGTAATGTACCTGACAATGGAGAATACACATTACACACACATACATACATACATATATACATATATATATAAGTATTTGATACACTGCCGATTTTGCAGGTTTTCCCACTTACAAAGCATGTAGAAGTCTGTAATTTTTATCATAGGTACTCTTCAACTGTGAGTGACAGAATCTAAAACAAAAATCCAAAAAAAATTACATTGTATGATTTTTAAGTAATTAATTTGCATTTTATTGCATGACATAAGTATTTGATACATCAGAAAAGCCGAACTTAATATTTGGTACAGAAACCTTTGTTTGCAATTACAGAGATCATACGTTTCCAAAGATTTTCTATTGGGTTCAGGTCTGGAGACTGGCTAGGCCACTCCAGGACCTTGAGATGCTTCTTACGGAGCCACTCCTTAGTTGCCCTGGCTGTGTGTTTCGGGTCGTTGTCATGCTGGAAGACCCAGCCACGACCCATCTTCAATGCTCTTACTGAGGGAAGGAGGTTGTTGGCCAAGATCTCACGATACATGGCCCCATCCATCCTCCCCTCAATACGGTGCAGTCGTCCTGTCCCCTTTGCAGAAAAGCATCCCCAAAGAATGATGTTTCCACCTCCATGCTTCACGGTTGGGATGGTGTTCTTGGGGTTGTACTCATCCTTCTTCTTCCTCCAAACACGGCGAGTGGAGTTTAGACCAAAAAGCTCTATTTTTGTCTCATCAGACCACATGACCTTCTCCCATTCCTCCTCTGGATCATCCAGATGGTCACTGGCAAACTTCAGACGGGCCTGGACATGCGCTGGCTTGAGCAGGGGGACTTTGGGTGTGCTGCAGGATTTTAATCCATGACGGCGTAGTGTGTTACTAATGGTTTTCTTTGAGACTGTGGTCTCAGCTCTCTTCAGGTCATTGACCAGGTCCTGCCGTGTAGTTCTGGGCTGATCCCTCACCTTCCTCATGATCATTGATGCCCCACGAGGTGAGATCTTGCATGGTGCCCCAGACCGAGGGAGATTGACCGTCATCTTGAACTTCTTCCATTTTCTAATAATTGCACCAACAGTTGTTGCCTTCTCACCAAGCTGCTTGCCTATTGTCCTGTAGCCCATCCCAGCCTTGTGCAGGTCTACAATTTTATCCCTTTTATACAGGTAACGAGTTCAAACAGATGCAGTTAATACAGGTAATCAGTGGAGAACAGGAGGGCTTCTTAAAGAAAAATTAACAGGTCTGTGAGAGCCGGAATTCTTACTGGTTGGTAGGTGATCAAATAATTATGTCATGCAATAAAATGCAAATTAATTATTTAAAAATCATACAATCTGATTTTCTGGATTTTTGTTTTAGATTCCGTCTCTCACAGTTGAAGTGTACCTATGATAAAAATGACAGACCTCTACATGCTTTGTAAGTAGGAAAACCTGCAAAATCGGCAGTGTATCAAATACTTGTATATATACACTGTATATATAGTACCGGTCAAAAGCTTGTAAACATTACGATTTTTAATTGTGTTTGAAAGAAGACTCTTATGCTCACCAAGGCTGTATTTATTTAATCAAAAATACAGTAAAAACAGTAATATTGTGAAATATTATCACACTTTAAAATAGCTGTTTTCTGTTTTAATATAATTTAAAATGTAATTTATTTCTGTGATGTATAATTACTCTGTCTTCAGTGTCACATGATCTTTCAGAAATCATAGTAAAATGCTGATTTTGTGCTCAATTATTATTGTTGCTCAATTATTAATAATGGTTCTTATTTTTACCAATGTTGAAAACCATTTTTACATGCTTAATATTTTTGTGGAAACCGTGATACATTTTTGTCAGGATTCTTTGATAAATAGAAAGGTAAAAAGAACAGCATTTATTTGAAATAGGAATATTTCGTAACAATATAAATGACTTTAACTGTCTCTGTTGATCAATGTAATATTTAATGTGTCCTTGCTAAATAAACATATTATTTTATTTATATATATATACACAGTGTATATATATATATGTGTGTGTGTAAAAATAAAAAATATTAAGCAGCACAACTGTTTTTAACATTGATAATAATAATGAATGTTTCTTGGGCAGCAAATCAGCATATTAGAATGATTTCTGAAGGATCATGTGGCACTACTGTGGGAGTAATGATGCTGAAAATTCAGCTTTACCATCATAGAAATATATTACATTTTAAAACATATTAAAACAGAGAACAAGTCATTTTAAGTTGTAATAATATTTCACAGTATTACTGTTTTTACTGTGTTTTTTATCAAATAAATATAGCCTTGGTGAGCAGAAGAGACCATATATATATATATATATGTCATGTCTTATTAGATTTCTGCGTTGTTCAGTGTTGGTTTGTTAATTACTTTAATATTTTGTTCAATTCCATTTATAAAAGGTTCCCGTATTACTTTTGGGAACTCATGAGGCCATAAATGTTGACTCATTCTTTTTGTGTTAAATGGAGCCGTTCATTACATATCCCAGTTTCATCATCTCCTACTGTATATCTGAATCTCTGTCCACACTGATCACGATCAGGAAGCACATGATAGAGGACAGATAGAAATGCTTGGTACAGATGATTTATGAATGTATTGTACATGCTATATGTTATTTGAAAAAGATGCATCAGTTGACAGGTAATCCATTACTGAGGACAGCTAATGGCTGTCACATTTCAGAGAATCTTAATACGCAGAGACAAACGCCTATATGCCCTTGCCATTCTCGTTAGCTTGGCTGGTGTAAGACTCAATAAACTCTTCACGGGCCATTACTTAGACACGCTACAGGACTTATTTATTGACTGTGCTGCCAAGATGTAATACCATTATGTCCTGCTCATTCTGAGACGTATTAATCGCACAATGCAGTGTCTCCTGCAATGCAACTGCACATATTTTGTGGTGTTTGCTAAGGCAAGCATCACTCTTACTATTGCTTATACGTAATGTTAGGGGTTTGTTCAATCTACCACTAAACGTTGACACGTAACTCATCTCAAACCATTTGTGCAATCTTAAATCGTGCAGCTTGTTGAAGAGAAGTCTGCTACTACTTTTATGTTTTGGCTTGTGGGCAGTGTAACGGTTGGTGAACCAGGAACAGGCTGAAGACTCAGAAGATCAAAATACAAACTTAAACTTTAATAATGACACTCAGGAACAAACAGAAAGGCATGGAAACACACTCCAACATAACAGTGACTAGACAAAGACTGAAGGTGAGGGTGCAACTTAAGTACAGAACAGAAACAAGATGATTAACTAGACACAGCTGGGACAAATTAACTAATTAGGGTAACCATAGAAACAGAGGATTGGCGGGAAACTGAACAAAGGAACACAGGAACGAATCAAAATACAAACTGAAAGTCCAAAACACAAACAGAACCGTGACAGGCTGTGAATTGGCCCAAAAATCTTATAGACTTACACTGAATAAGAGACCTGAGCCACATTTAGGGACCAGAATTATTTTTTTTTTTTACTTGAGCAAGTAAGCAACCATCTATCTATACATTATGTATAATTACATGCAACTAACCCTAAACCAAACCTAACAGTAATCCTAACCCTATAAGTACATGTAGTTAACTGATATTAATCAGTACTTAAATGTATAATTACACTGTAACAAGGACTAAAGTGTAACCGTAATGTTTTGGGACACTTAATTACATGTTAAATGCCATCAATTGCTTTTTTACCTAGAACTTACACTATATTGCCGAAAGTATTGGGACACCCCTCCAAATCATTGAATTCAGGTGTTCCAATCACTTCCATTGCCAAAGGTGTATAAAATCAAGCACCTAGGCATGCAGACTGTTTCTACAAACATTTGTGAAAGAATGGGTCGCTCTCAGGAGCTCAGAGAATTCAAGCGTGGTACCGTGATAGGTTGCCACCTGTGCAATAAGTCCATTTGTGAAATTTCCTCACTACTAAATATTCTACGGTCAACTGTTAGTGGTATTATAACAAAGTGGAAGCAATTGGGAACAACAGCAACTCAGCCATGAAGTGGTAGGCCACGTAAAATCACAGAGCGGGGTCAGCACATGCTGAGGCGCACAGTGCGCAGAAGTCGCCAACTTTCTGCAGAGTCAATAGCTACAGACCTCCAAACTTTGTGTGGCCTTCAGATTAGCTCAATAACAGTGTGTAGAGAGCTTCATGGAATGGGTTTCCTTGGCCGAGCAGCTGCATCCAAGCCTTACATCACCAAGTGCAATGCAAAGTGTTGGATGCAGTGGTGTAAAGCACACCGCCACTGGACTATAGAGCAGTGGAGACGTGTTCTCTGGAGTGACCAATCACGCTTCTCTGTCTGGCAATCCGATGGACGAGTCTGGGTTTGGTGGTTGCCAGGAGAACGGTACTTGCCTGACTGCATTGCACTGCAGGTTGTTTTTCAGGGGTTGGGCTTGGCCCCTTAGTTCCAGTGAAAGGAACTCTTAATGCTTCAGCATACCAAGACATTTTGGACAATTTCATGCTCCCAACATTGTGGGAACAGTTTGGGGATGGGCCCTTCCTGTTCCAACATGACTACACACCAGTGCACAAAGCAAGGTCCATAAAGACATGGAAGAGAGAGTTTGGTGTGGAGGAACTTGACTGGCCTGCACAGAGTCCTGACCTCAACCTGATAGAACACCTTTGGGATGAATTAGAGCGGAGACTGTGAGCCAGGCTTTCTCGTCCAACATCAGTGCCTGACCTCACAAATGCGCTTCTAGAAGAATGGTCAAAAATTCCCATAAACACACTCCTAAACCTTGTGGAAAGCCTTCCCAGAAGAGTTGAAGCTGTTATAGCTGCAAAGGGTGGGCCAACTCCATATTAAACCCTACGGATTAAGAATGGGATATCATTAAATTTCATGTGCATGTAAAGGCAGGCGTCCCAAAACTTTTGGCAATATAGTGTATGTTTATCTTTACAGCATATTACTTTATTATTTCATAATTACTTAACCATGTATACTGCTGAATGTACTGACAAGCATTTATGGTAAACTAAAATACACTTCAACTTCAATATATTTGTTATTACACATTTGTAATGAAGAAGTTACAATTTTGTACATTTAAAATATATTAACTTTAAATGTAAATGTAATATCGAATAGTACACTGCAATCAAGGTGCAATTACATGCATGATATTGATTATGATGATTTTCATTTAAATGTATTGATTTAAAATGTAAAGCAAAACTTGACATTATTACAAAGTGCACTCAAGTGTGTTATGAAACAAGAAATTGTTTCTTAAAGTCACAAAAGTGTACTCTATAAGTACACTAAGTGACCATTTATTTTATTAATATTATACTATCTGTAAGTAAATTTTTTGGTGAAAAAAAAAAACTTTATTTTGATGGTCCCTTTTGAACATTCTGTTAACTATAAGTAACTTTGCAACTACATGTCAGCTAACTCTCATTAGAGTATTAGTAGACCGTCTGCTTAATATCTGCTAACTCTTTATTGTGATGCTCCTTAAACAAACATTGTACTGACTGTAACTTTGCTATTACATGTCAAATTATTCTAACCCTAACCCTACCAGTCTACTAATACTCAACTAACACTCTGAGAGTTAGCAGACATTAAGTAAAACCCTTTTTTAAATATACTTTTAAGATTTAAAGTACACTGAAAGTGCACATTACATACAATTAAGCACACATTTTTTCACAAGGTTCATCCAAAAATTTAATTTTTGTTATCATTTACTCACCCTCATGTTTCAAACCTGTACGACTTACTTTCTGCTGTGGAACTTAAAAGAAGATATTTTGAAAAATGTCCATACAAATAAAAGTCAATGGCCTCCACTGTTGTTTTAGACCCCGCACATTGCCATTGTAGGCAGGGTAGGTAATTTTCGGAGAGAGGCTAGCAATAGCGAGCTAGCATTGATAGCATAATTTAGCACATTTAGACCAATTAACTTAGTAATTGCTATCAGGATGTGAAGAGACTTTCAACCAGCATATGAAATATTTCTGAAACAAATCGCCGACCTTGCCTTTAAGCCAAAGCTGTTTCAAGTTTCATACAAGTTGATATATGTAACATTTATGTGCTGTAAGTAGCCTCCTTAAAAACAAAACAGTCATAGGATTAGTTTGCATTTGTATTTATGTACTTGTGTGCCTTCAATGACCTTCATTTAATTAGGATTACACTAAAGGCCAATCATTAAAATAATCCATGCACGTCAGTGGTAGAAGTTGACCGTACATGACTGAAATGCTAAAGTGGTTGGAGACTACTTTTCAGAATAAAATGGGACCTGTCACATCTCCAGAAGGTGGAAGCTATTTGCATTTCATACCACAAAGCACAGTCGACGCTGTGGATAATTGGGCAGGGCGAGCACTTTGACTCTTTTGTGTCTTTTTAGAAAATCTGGGAAGTGAGGCAGATGATGCCAACGGAGGACCTGGGCAATCATGCAGGAGAGTCGGCCACAGATGGCTGTAATTAGCAGCAAGGAGAGGGAGGAGGTCAATGTAAGCAGCACCCTGTTCGAGGCTGCCCATCGAAACCTGTACTTTCACTCTCACACCAGTCGGGTCTCTTGACATTTGTGACAGTGAGTGAGAAGAAAGAAAACATGCTAAAGTTGCTTAGCACAGTCAAGGGTAAAGGATATACATTCCACCCCTGAGAATATGACAATTATGCATTTTGCTCTCTGTTCATTTAGGGACTATGAACTGAATATGGTGTACTGTAACTGTAATGAGAGGTTTCTTAACCATGTGTAGAATATTGGATTGAATGGATTAATCATAATGTGGAAGACGTCCTGCTGGGTCGAATAAAACGGCTTGTCCTATCTTACTATTAATGCCCTTGGTAAATGGTACAAAGGAAGCAAATTAGCTTTCAGATTTCTTTTAAAAGGCTGTCAATCATTTACAATTACACAATAAGCTGATTAATTAATCACATGAATAATTATTAATCAGACATATCTGAGAGAAAGCACTAAATTAAGATAATTGAACCCTAGAATGCATAAGCCAAAAAAAAAGTACATGAATTCATAACGTAAATCTTTAATGTTTTTAAATATATTTGTAATTACACACTTGTAATGTTGATGTATAAAACTAAAAGTAATGTAAGGAACAAAATGCCATTAAGGACAAAAGCTTAGGGGCCTATAGTGCACTACCCCACCTCCTCAAAAAAACATTTTTCTAAAGGCCATAATGACTATAATGTTATATTAAAATGCTAATGTTGAAAAATTTGGGATGCACTAGGCTACCTGTTTCAGCCGCATATATGCCCATTGAAAACGCATTTTAGTACAATGCAAATACATTAAAAGACCATATGTGTACTACTGAGCATTACGTGATTTGTGTCAAGTGCAGGTGCGATGGATCGCGTACAAACCAATAGGGTGTCGGAATGGTATATGTTTATGCTTCTTATCCAACCACAATCAAATTCACTCTATCAGGATGGCGCGATTTATCTGTTTTTTTTTGTTTTTTTTGAACGATGACAAGTCGGAATGAAAACAAGCTGAAATGAAATAGGAGTAACGAGGCTATTTTTAAAATGTAAGGAGTACAAAGTACAGATAATTGCATGAAAACGTAAGGAGTAGAAGTAAAAAGTCGGCTGAAAAATATTTACTCCAGTAAAGTATAGACACCCAAAATTTCTACTTAAGTAAGGTAACAAAGTATTTGTACTTCGTTACTTGACACCTCTGCTCACCACGACTGCATTCATTTGATCAAAAATACAATAAAAACAGTAATATTGTGAAATATTATTACCTTTTAAAATAACTGTTTTCTGTTTGAATGTATTTAAAAATTAAATTTTATTTAATTTTAATTAATTTTATTTCTGTGAATTTTCAGCATCATTACTCCAATCTTCAGTCACATGATCACATTTAACTGAAATTTTTCATAAAGTTCATGCGTTTGCTTCCCATATATGGGAGAAATTTTAATTTACAGAAAAAAATTTAAGGCGATTATTTAGGTCACCAGAGAGAAGTCTGTTGATTTCACCGGAATATCCACTTTTTTTTTTTTAAAGATTAGAAGGTAAATTTAATAAATAAAACATATGCATAGATGAATTGTTTACAATAAGATCAATAACTAAAAATAATTTAGGCATACAAAATCATGAAGATGGAACTTCAAGCTTGAATGGTTCTGATGGAATTTATGTAAGGGTATGGGGGGATTTCTTTTTAAATGAACACGTTACATTTAAAATCCTAGAAATCAATAAAATATCAAATCTTTCAAACAAAGTTGGTGTTTTTATTTTTGTGCTTCTGACATGCTTTGTTAGAAAAATGTCTTTAAAGACCCCCTGTGGTGAAAATCAAGTTTTTAATGTTGTTTATGTCTATGTGGTGTTTTTAATATGCATGTGCAAATTCATAAGTCAGCATCATTGCTGAGTATTTTCTCCTTAAAACTGAAGTGAACCAAAGACAGTTTAAAAAACGTGGTTTGAAATCGACTGTGTTTCTTATGTCACAAACTACCTTGTAACCAATCACGTCAACATGTGGGCGGGCTTTAGCATATCATTAACTAAGCCAGATTATCCTGGTATATTTTTCTGTTTGATATGAAAAATTGGGTACTTTTAGCAATATAGCAGGTGAATTATATATATGATGTACATGATGTTATGATGAACTATATGTCTTTCTCTCACTGACGTTCCAGGGCGTAGCCAGAATGTTATTTTTGGGGGGTCCCATCTTAAAATGAGGGGGCAACTGTAAATATATATATATATATATATATATATATATATATACATACATACAATTAGAGTAACAAATCAACAATTCCTTAAATTTTTATTTTAAGCAATCAGAAATCTGAGGTGGCTACGCCACTGTGACGTTCTATGATGTTCAAAGCTTTTCTAAGGATACCGATCTAAGGCAGACTGAGATGGCAAATTAGAACATGGTTTGTGAAACATTAGCAACACATTATTAGCTGTTTGATAACACAGTCAAGCAAAAGGCTAATCATATTAATTACAGTTATGTGTCCGACATTGTAAAGAGCGATAACATTGTGCAGCGCTTACTGTGTACATTGTGTGAGTGGAGACGGGGCTAATTTGCATATTCATGGATCCATGCAACATGGGTGTAGAGTTACATTCAAGCTATTTTAAGGCATGAAGAAAAAAACGGGAAAAAAAAAACATTTAAATAAGTCATTTTGGTGATCAAAAATGAGTTTTAAGGGCTAAAATTATCGACTACAGGGGGACTTTAAAAAAAAAAGTCTTCCCGTCTCCATGATCCACAAGGAAGTGTCAGAGCTGCTGTGAGGAAATGGGCTGTTCTTCCTCCTCAGGCAATGTGGCAGACAGTTTCTCCTGCCAGCAAGCAGCTTGGAAGGGTTAAGAGCGGGACTACAGGGGTGCCAGCCCTCATGCTCTGAGGTGTGTGTGAGAGAGTGACAAGCTGCATGATGACCCCTCTGGGTGTGTGTGTGTGAGTGTGTGTTTGTCAACTGAACTGTGAGGCCAGCAGGCCCTCAGATGTGCTAAACATGTCAGCAGCAGTGTTGCTGAATGTCCCTTGAATGATGCATCTCCACCTGGGTTACACTGCACTCTGTCAGTGTATTCACAGCTGCCAAAGACAAAAACAGACAGCCTGATAAACACCGGGATCTTCTGACAAACTGCTCTACATTACTGTTCCTTCTTAGGAACTCAACTTTTTCTACTTAAAAAAAAACCAACTAGTTCACTTAAAAACTTAAATATGTGCACCATCATTTGTGCACACTCAAGTCATTTCAAACCTGTATAAGCGTAACTATGTTCTGTGGTTTCATTCACACACTGGGAGAAAAGAATTTGCAGAAAAATGTAAAAGGTATTTTTAAGAATGTTGGTAACCAAACAGTTTCAGCTCCCATTTACTTACATTGTATAAACAAAAAATACAATAGAAGTCAACGGGAGCCGAAATTGTTTGCTATCCCTTTACCAAAGTACATTGGGTCCTATTTCACATCCCGAACTGTCCTGTAAAGATAAAGCAAGAAGAGAGAAACTCTAGTTAATCCTGCTAACGTTATAGTGTCTGATTCCGAGACAAAATCCAGCGTGAATATCTTATTTCTTCCAGGGAGCCCAAAGGAGATATTTAGTGAAATATTCACACTGCTCTTTTCATACAGTTAAAGCAAATAAAGACAAGGGGCTGGCAAATTTTAAAAATTACAACAAAATACCAATGAAGCTAGTTCATATGATACTACTGTATATTAATCCAAGTCCAACCCAGGCTCATTGGGAAAACGTCACTCTGGCTACAGTTCTGCAAAACCGCTCAGGGTACATTTCATTGCATTTTTTATGTGACACGTCCCGCTATAAGCAAAATATTTTTTTCTCCATAGCAGATGCGGGTTTATTAAACAGTGTCATGAAAAAAGTGCCTGTGGGATATATTTTTGCAAAATGGTATTACGTTGCTTGTGGCAAGTTTCACGGCAGTTTCAAAGTGATATGTCCAGTGACTGCCACTAAATAGCATGTGTATGAAAAGGAACTTAATTTGTTGGTGTTTTACTGCCTCAAGTGTTCATTTCAACTGAAAACTGCAGTCAAATGTATGTAGAGGCACATTTCTGCATTTTTGCTGAAATATAGTCAGTCACGGTTACACTTTATTTTATTGGTCCCCTTTAGACATTCTGTTGGCTATAAGTAGTGCTGCACATACAGTGCCTGCAGAATTATTAGGCACATGATTTTCTTATCATATTTTTTTTCCAGGCACATTTTACCAATTCCAAACCACATTATTCTTAATAACTACTATTCATTTTGTATTTAATAATTTATAAGTGATATATAATTTTCATGAAGGCTGGAAATGAAAAACGCCTTATATTCAGGTGTGCAGAATTATTAGGCATGTTTTCTTTTACAGATAAAAAAGAGCCAAAAAAGAGATTTAACTCAGACTGAAAACTCAGCATTTACATGAGAAGGATGCAATACTAATGCAATACTAGAAACTGCAGTTAAGGCATGACCATTGGACAGTGAAATGCTCATTGGGTCAACAGGGTCAGACAAAAACAGGTGGTGGAAAAAAAGACACATGTCAACTGCAAAAGAATTAAGAATTAAGGTGAAGAATGAAGTGTGAAACCATCAGGAACCTTTTAGTCTCCAGCGCCACCATTTTCCAGAACTGCAACCTACCTGGATTTTCCAGAAGTGCAAGGTGTCAGGATCTCAGAGACTTAAGTTAGGTAAAGAATCCTAAAAAATGACCCCCACTTAACAAGAATCACAAGATGAAGTGTTGTAAAATACATTTTCTATAGGCTTTATAGACTGATAGGTTGAGAGTAACTCTTGAAGGACCAGCACCACATCCTCTCATACCACTGTTTGAAGAATTCATCTTCCAGAATCTGGCAGTAAGTTTTGGGAGTTCATTTTTAGTCCATCTAAGTGCTAAAACAGGTGCAGGCAAACCACAATGGCCGCTGTGTCGCAGACTCGGTAGGAAAAAAAATCTCCTTGGATTACTACATAAGAACTGGCACTGGCTTCCAGCAACAGCATCGTATAGAGAGAACAGGAGGTGCTGCTGGTAAGGAGGAGATGAAGGAAACGCAGGCGTTCAGATGCAATGAATGGATACTCAGATGCCAGCAGCTCTCAAGACTCTCCTCTGAATCTTTGTCTGCTTTCTCTAATCTGTGCCAATCAGACACCACGCGTTGGCTCATTCAAATGCAAGAATGAGAAGCTGAAGGCATACGTGAGAAAGGCCTGATTGTGTGTAAAGCTCCTCCGCTGATCTTGATTAGTAAATGGTTCTTCATTCCTCAAGGTGACTTTATGACTCCAATGGATCTACTGGACTTAGTCACAAGCCAGAGAATGAGTTGAGTCTTAGATGAGTTGTGTCTCACATAATAAATGCAACAGTTGATAGGAGACACTGTTATATATTTAATAGTTGATTTTTATGTGGTGTTACTTACTAATTTCACCTTTGTAGTCTTTACAGATGCAACTTACAGTGATGTGTACATGTAACATCATAAATCAATGACCATTTTTCTGGCAAAATATATTTCATACACACACACACACACACACACACACACACATCAGTGGTGTGTGGTTGTGTTTTAAAATGAAGAGGCAAGTCCTCACATTTTATATATATATATATATATATATATATATTACATGTAAATTGATGTCCTTGTTACACTTAATTTTCTTGGTGTATCCAATCAAGCATCTGTGGGATGTGCTGAACAAACAAGTCCGATCCATGGAGGCCCCAACTCGCAACTTACCAGACTTAAAGGATCTGCTGCTAACATCTTGGTGCCAGATACCACAGCACACCTTCAGGGGTCTAGTGGAGTCCATGCCTCGACGGGTCAGGGCTGTTTTAGCAGCAAAAGGGGGACATGTTCAGTCACACACCAATTACATCACTTGCCCACCACGGCACTGCCCCCACCGTCATTTAGATTTTTTTTGTAGTAATAAAACCATTTAGTTCAGTTAGACAATAGACACTACAATTAAAAACTGAACGCGTCTGCTCAATTCAGCGTGAGCCGAACAAGAGTCGCAGCACAGATCAGCAGCAGGAGTCATTTATCACGTGACGAGAGTGAGGCGAACTGACTGCCACCTGACTGACAAGACGATGCTGGAAGATTTGATTTCAAAGCGAAATGTAAAAGCGCCTATTTGGCAATATTTTGAATTTAAACCCAATGCTAATAGGGAACCTGCAAACATTGAGGCAATCTGTAAACATACATAGGTAACACTTCTAGGGCCAGATTTACTAAACGGCAAATTAGCGTGAGAGCGCAGTTCCAAAAAAATGCAGATGGGAGTGGAAAGTTCTGCGCGTGATCTACTGATAACGTGCAAATTAAAGAACACAGACACAGCCAGATCATTTCCATAATGACCAACGCAATCTACCAAGAGCAGCGCAAATTAGCGTCTGGTTTAAGACATGCTTTTTTGGGCGGTAAATAATGGCGCAAACACCAGTAAATTGACTAGCGCACCACCTTGCATGATTCATTTAACCCTTTCGCACATACGCTCACACCGGTGTGATTAGATCGGTCAGTGCATCACGTGATCAACTTCTAAATTTAAATATGCTATCGTGCATTGGCTGGCGCTGAGCCAGAGACAGACGCGCTCAGCGCTTGTCATATACAATAACTATTCCGTGTTTTCAACCGCATAATGTTTATTTTAGCTTTCAGACATTTAAATACACATAAGTACCAACAAAACAATACATTTAGAGTTTGTAAAATACACAATGATGTCTATGGAAGCGGCAATAATAATCCTTTCCATTATAATTAGACAACAAGTTTTATTCATATCAGATACACATTGTGTAAGTAACTTTAAAGTTTACTCTATTCTTCTCCCAATTCACCGGCCACCTACTTTCATGCAATAAGGTCAGCCGCAAAAATAACCCTGTCCACGCCCTTTCAGTGCTAATTTTAGTTTGTCTTTAGTAAATCCTGACTGTAGTTTTTTAACGCCAAAAGAGGGTTTGCACTGGCGCAAGCTGTTAGTAAATGTGGCCCTTAATTTACACACACACACACACACACACACACACACACACACACACACACACACACACACACACACACACACACACACACCTTCAAGTGCACAACAAGAATGAGGCCACCGTGCTTGTTAATTTTGTTAATAAAAGTTCTGTGTTTAATATAAGCGAGTCTGTCATTGTATTGTTTTGTGTTTTTCATTAAGAATAATGATGAACCCACCATTCATGCAACTGCCGTCCCCGAATTGCCAAATTTCCTCACCGTCACATCCCTAGAACAGTGTGAATTGAATTCCAGAAAATACTGGCAGCCAGTGTCAAGACCCAAGGAGATGCATAACAAGAAAACTTCCAGAGGTAAAACAAGTTGTGTGGCCACATATTGTGCTCGAGGGGACAGAGGGCAGATGCTGGTAGTCTGGGAAGAAAAAAGTGTCAGTAGTTCGGCTGTGAAATGACTAGGGACCACACAACAACTGAGCAGAGGCCAAGAAGGCTTGTTTAACACACTGTGCAAACTTAAAAATAGTCTCGATGTCCTGTGTCCAATTTAATTTTGCTCTCTGCAAGTGTGGTTTGGCAAGGGGTATTTTTGTAGCAGGTGGGACGCACTGACTGCAGACCGGAATTTTTTTTTTTTTAATTGTTTTTGAAAGAAGTCTCTTATGCTCACTAAGGCTACATTTATGTGATTAAAACAGTAAAAGCAGTACTATTGTAAAATATTATTACAATTTAAAACAACTGTTTTCTATTTTAAAACGTATTTCATTCCTGTGATGCATCATTACTCCAGTCTTCAGTGTCACATGATCCATCAGAAATCATTCTGATATGCTGATTTGCTTCTAAATTATTATTATTGATACTCTGCTCAATTATCAATAATGGTTCTAATTATTATCAATGCTGAAAACAGTTTTTACTGCTTAATATTTTTGTGGAAATGTTTTTGATGAAGAGAAAATAAATTTACATTATTTCAAATGTAAAAGTTTTGTATCTTTACTTTTTTGTCTTTACTGTAGCTTTTGATCAATGTAATGCATCATTGCTGAATAGAAGTATTAAGTGACAGTCTATAAAATATTAAATCTTTCAATCAGCACTCCCTTAAAATGGTAATTTGAGTGCTTATTGCTTTGCTATATTACAAGAATCTAAAAACAGTATTTTCTTATGTTGTTAAGCATAAAGTGGCAGGACAGCGGCAGTTGTTTTGTCCACAAGAGGCCGATTGTTTTTGCATATCTGAAAGCAAACCACTATGGAGACCTTCAATTGAAATATGAGATCAGTCTTGTCAGATCACACCTGGGGGGTGAGTAGACAATTTAAGCAAGAAAGACAATTTTAAATCTAAAAAGACAAATATAAAGACTTATAAGACTTCAGGATTATTTCCTAGGTTTATGCTTATGCAAATGCATGAATTCATATTCCTCACATACCCCTTATAGAATCAAGAATTGCAGTACTGCCCTAATAAAGCTTATTTATTTTTAAGATTCTGCAGGTAGTATGTACACTTATGATGAAGAAAGACTATAAACGTATGGGCACAACTGTACACTGTAAAAAATATTTTTCAAACCAAAGATTATTGGAGTACATTTTGCAAGAAAAGACTATTTCAGTCTTTCTACTTCATAAATTCAATATGCTACTTGCTGTTTATTTGTAATAAATTTACAAGCAATTTCTACTCGTGTTTTTTTTTTCAGTGTATATGTGGACCAACTTACTGTTATATTCATTATATGTTTTTTAATCATAGTAATGGATACAGCTTTATGAGCATGTAGATTCTCCCAGTGCAAATGAAAGCAATACATAATAACATGATTATTATTACACACCCTATTCTCAAAGTAAATAACACACAAATACACTACAGAATACATTGGAAATTACATGTTCATTTCCTTCCAATCACAATATAATCATTATCATTCCCCAGCCCATGAAAAGAGACAGCATCTGATTAGCTCAACCCAAGCAGGCAATCTCTATAAGCGCCAATCTTACTGAAAACAGAACTTATACTGTTCATAATGTGCATCATTTCCACTGATCCTAAAATAAGCCCATTCAATAACAGGCCAAAGGCCATCCAGAGTACGGACATGATGGATGTGTTCCTACGTCGATAAAAGACAAACACAGTTCTCCACATATCATGAACCCTTTGAATTACATTATTGAAGCATCAGGGATGGATGTGCTATAATATCAAGGTCCTTCTTTCCAATATGCGATTTTGTTATTTGTCTTGCCAAGTCATGATGTCAGGACTGAAATGGGTTATACGCCCACTCGTACACTACGGCTTCCCATTTCATCTGTTTCTCTCTGGTGTACATGTGAATATGATTCATTCTTACTTTTTCTTCGGTCTCTTCAGTATATACAAACAATATGAGTCTTAGTAGTTATGATAGCTAGACGAGCTTACAACAGTGTATGAAGAGTGTATCATGAGGTGATGAGGTTTAAGGAGTATTGCGATATTTTATGAAAAGATCAAACACATCATCACAAGAAGCTTCAGAGCCGAGCAAGAATTAAGAATTTGCTACCACTATTTAGTGATTTGTGTGGGTTTGATTGAACTAAAACCAGGGAATGAATTAAGGCCCGATATACTCACAGCAAAGTTCTTTTTCTTTCTTCGCTTAGGGGTAAAAAGAAGTTTGAAATACCTTTGCAGGGATATACTGTTAGCGAACATCCCGATGCGGTGTTAAGATGAAAAATGTGCTGCGATGTGGATATGTTTGCTCCAACTCTGCAATTCCGCCAAGTCCAGT
Source organism: Coreius guichenoti (assembly GCA_039654105.1). Classification (NCBI taxonomy): domain Eukaryota; kingdom Metazoa; phylum Chordata; class Actinopteri; order Cypriniformes; family Gobionidae; genus Coreius; species Coreius guichenoti. Next base: position 6,779,236 of record CM077168.1, read on the forward strand.
CACATTATGTTTATTTACATAGCACAACAGATCGCTTAAGCAGTTTTACAGTATTACAGTTTTTTTCAATCACTTTGGCTCAATTCTCGATTGCGCATTAATTAATTTGTTTTTCCAAGCTGTTCCGCAATCATCTGCCACAATCTGTCTTTATATTCAGTCTCTTTGTATCGTAACAACCATCCAGAACAGTGTTGGAGAAAGTTACTTTTGAAAGTAATGCATTACAATATTGCATTACTCCCTTAAAAAGTCATTAATTATGTATTGTAATGCGTTACGTAAAAGATAATATCTTTTTTTATAATAATAAAAAAGTTCTATTTTTGGGCAAATGTAAAGACCCTTTCACACCAAAACTGAAACAATAAGCCTCAGGATGAAGGAAATGCAAATTCACGCCTGTACAGTAGAGGGCGCAGCTCAAACAAACCTTTCAGCTGCTGCCATTCTGAATAATGGAAGAATAAGACGCAGGAGAAAAAAAGTTTAACCACCAATAAAAACAAAAAAACTAAAGTCATTTTTGCTTATGGTTTAACAGAATCATCGACTGAATCATGTCAGCAGCAAGATATTGTTCAATAAACTGAGATTAAATTAAAAAAAACATTTCTTTTATTTAACATTTAATTATTTGAGGTTTGCATAGTATTCTGATTTTGCATTTGACATTTTATTCATTTTGAGGAATACTGAATCTTTTTTGTGCAAGTGAGATGAGTAAATGCATGCTCACATTTATTCTAAAACAACGATAACCCTGTTTACACACAACGCCTCTGCACTTACGATTTTTCTCAACATTGGGACAAGAGAGGTATCAGTCAATAAATCGGAAAACAAAGTAACTTACATTACTTATTTGAAAAGGTAACACGTTACTTTACTAGTTACTTGAAAAAGTAATCTGATTACATAACTCAAGTTACTTGTAATGCGTTACCTCCAACACTGATCCAAAATAACCTCCTACAAGTCTAACACTCACTACCATCATGAGCAAGCACCACTAAAATTTTCTTCAGACAATTACTTTCTCTATCATTACAATAAAATACGTAGAAGATTCAATGCATATCCTTTAGCCAATCACTCTGTCCCTCAGTTTCCCCAGCGGCCTGCTGATTACACACTATTGCATGCTTTGTTTGCACTTTCAGGGATATTGGTGTGTGCCATTGAGACACTCATTAATTTTTAATGAATGTTGTTCTCAACAGAAGATATTGGCAAGAACAGCAACTATGTTAGTTATTCCCAGAGACAATCTATTAATGAGATGCAAACGAGCTGTTATTATCTGATTAGTAACAAAATTATTTCACCAAATAAGTGTACTAGTATGGCAGCTTTAATTTCTATTCACCCAAATTTTAAAATGTTAATGATGAGTACATAGTTTTATTAGTGCAGAGGAAAACAAGATGTGACATTAGGCAATTAGGTTAATTATTCCTCTTCTTGAGCCGTACTCTTCAAGTCTCCCAGTGACTGAACGAGAAGAGCAGAGCTTGTGGAAAATAACCAGAGATTAGATCTACAGTCTCTAAAATCTGTTTTACAGTGAGCTGGAGGAGACACAGCAATTCTTCACAGCCAGAAGCAGCTAAAGGAGCCTCATTATAGATCCCCACAGTACGTTTGGATTCAGAGATTAGAAGATGTGGCTGTGCCCATTACAGGATTGTTCTTTTAATGTTTCTTTGGAACGCTCGACTGCTTCACATTTCAGGCTTTAAATAGAGAAAGGGCTCCTGACTATGATATCTTGCGTGGCAGCAGTGGAAGCAGGTGTGAGTGTGTGTATGTTGGTTTGATTAAATGATTAGATGGATTGTGTCCAGTATACTTGTACTAAATGCCAGCGATTTTGACAATTACATTATTGAAAATGTGATGAAAACACAGAGCTACAGTTTAAGGTTCCATTCTCAGGGAAATACACAGTCAGTCTGCCATTTCCATAATTCTTTGGCCACTGAAAGAACAAAATAGCTCAATTGAGCAAACTGGATGCTGACTGAAATGGGAACATAATATAATGTTCGATTTTTTTCTAATGTTTTGTTTTAATGTCATAATTTATAGTAATTTGTGGGGTTGAGGATCTTTGTGTGGTGACTCACAGGAAGGCAAAGCAGCACAGCTTCTGTCAGATAGGTGGTTTTAATGGGTTATTAATGGGTTGACATAAATCATACAAACTTCATCAAATTCAAGACAAAAAAAGAAAGGTTCTTTCCCCTTGTTTAGCAGCAAAAGTTCTCGGCTCCAACGGCCTCCAAAGGGCAAAAAAAAGAAGCCTTAAACCAAAGCCAATTGAAGGCAAGCCTGCAACCTTAGCCGAAAAAAAGTGTAACGCCTGCTAATGTCGAAGACAAGAGGCCGTTTTTTTCTTAAATGTATGTTAATGGAGGAGAGGCTTCACTACGCTAAATAAACTTCTTTTGTAGGGAAAATGGCTTACTCTAGTCCATTTTACATTTTGGAATTTAAATAGTTTTTGCTTCATCGGAATGGGATGACACTTGGTGACTTTTGTCGCATTAGCTAAAAAAAAAATAGTCACACTTGTCTCCTTCGCGGTCAAAAATGACCGACATAGGAAATGAATGGAAAATACGCAAAAATACTAAAACTCAGGGAATCTTTTGGAGATACAAACCACAAATCAGCCATGATGCAGAAAAAAGTCCACAGCAATGTAGGGGTGACACTCTAAAATATCAAGGGTGCAAAATAGACACAACCACCCCCTCCCCCCACACATATATATATGAATTAGTGCCACTAATTCATATATATATACACAGAGCACATTTTTGCAAATGTGTGAAACAAAATCAATAATTCAGCCACAATGCAGTAAAACAAACAGCAAGGAAGAGGCTACACTCTAAAACATCAAGAGTGCAAAACAAACACACACACACACTCACGTAAACACACTCACAGACACACACACAAACCACAATATTATACTCACACAACTGAACTGGTGTGGCTTTGTCAATATGGTAAAATTGAGCCAAAAGACTCAAACAAGAGATTAAAATCAGATCAGACCCAGATTTATTATGCTGTGATAAAACATACCTGTTAATTTTTGTTGGGCGGCAATGCCCCCCAGATGACACAACGTGCCCCCCTAATCGAATGGTAATTCAGCAAACGTACTATTGAGAGCAAAAAAACCTTATTCTGTGGATTTGGCGATGCATGTGTTTCATAACGAAACTTCTTCAGCAGCATTTAGCTCACGGGAACACTAATCTCTAGAACAGTGACGTTAAATAACACATTATCTTCATAAATATGAATCAGAAATTAGGCGGAGCGCATGTAAGGCTGGGCAAGGATTACCTTCCCCTGGCCACGGACTTATTTTCTCATTCAATTGCCTGCTGCTGCTATGGAAGCTTGTTTCCACACTGAATAAAAAATAAAAAGGTAATCTTTTATCAGAATTGCGTGATATAAACTCACAATTGCACGTTAAAGGCAGAATTGCATGATATACAGTCGCAATTGCGTGTTATAAAGTCAGAATTGTGAGATTAAAAGTTCAATTATGTTTGAATTTCAATTAAGTTAATTTTTTTTTTAATTCCGTGGCAGAAGCAAGCTTTCATGTGCTTCTGATTGAGGGAAAAGCTGTCCATAGCGCTGGTCTTGGATCAGTTTTCTCCGTAGGCTAATGAAAGAATACTCGAAACTCCGGTGTTTTGAGCGATGAGTGGGTTCTGGGTTGAGTTCTGCACATTAACAAATCCTTTTCGTTATAATAAGCAATTATGTAGATAAGAGATTCATTGAGCATCAGCGTCACTGATTATAATGGAACTGTGAGATCGCGATGAAGATGTATAACCGCTTTTTAATGATAATAAAATGAGCGCTCTTGCAAGCTTTCTGCCATGTCAAATCCTGCATATGCTTGCTTGCTTTTCTGTAAAAATTATGTTAAAACAGGGGTTCGTGAACGTAGACACTTTAAGAACAGAAAATGTATCGTTTATGCTGGGATGTGTGGGTCGCGCCGTGACACAAAACATAAAAAAAATCTAAAAATGTTTCCCCTTTAAAAACTCCGCCTATGATCAGAAAATTCATATATTGTGTTTTGGTGTTGTTTTAATATAGCACTTGGTCTATTTCAGTTACATTAGTCTAAATATGCGGTTATTGTTTTTGTGAATGTTTGTTTCGTAGATCATAAAAAAGTGTGCATGCCCCCCTATGAAAGTGAAATGCCCCCACATTGTATGTTCTGGCGACGGCCCTGCCATCGGCTAATCTTCAACATGTTTGATCTTAAACATTCATTTTGCATTGATCTATTATATTAGAGTTTACACCGAAAAAAATGGTTTTATAAGAGAAGTCACGCACAATTGCACGACAAATATGATTCGGTTTATGGCACTTCTCATTCATTTCTATTGCTGTGTTAGAAATCGCCTCCTATACCCTCATTCACTATTCCCTACATTACTCCACTAATATAGTCCACTAGAAAGGTGAATGAAAACGAGTGAGTGAATTCGGACACTGAGTGCGTTGGAAGGGCTGCCGCTTTTGCATATATTTCTGCTTGCTGTTTGATAATTATTTGAAACGTAGCAAACTGTAATTAAGCAATTTAATAATCAATTAAAAATGAATTTATACCTGTATGATATTACACTGGACCAGCGGTTTGGAAAATGTATGGATGATTGATTCACCTGTGGGCGCCATTTTCTGGCGAGACGCGGGAATTCATTCAGCGCGCGATTCTCTCAGTGCATTATGGTATTCTCTAGCCGTTGAGCGTACATCAATTGCACTCGTTATTACGGTGCATTGTGGGATTGAATGAGTGCACTCAATAACGTCCACTATAGTTTCGGACACCACTACAAATAGTGCTCTATTTAAGGGTATAGGGGGCAATTTCGGATACAGCCTCTGATATCCGCAAACGCGGATTTACTGTCGCACAATTCTGAATGAAATTTAATGACATCAAGGCTGTAATGTGATTGGTTATCAAGGCACAAGTGATAAAAACTACAAACACAGATAAAAAGTGTTAAAAAACTACAAACACGGCGTATGTGCGAGTCTGATGTTAAGTAGAGAGGTTTAGATAAGGGGTTTGAGTGATTAATAATCAGTATCTAACCTGACGAAAAGATACTTATTTAATGTTATTTACATTATATTTCATCTGCAAAAGCATTGTGAACTTTTGTAATGATACTTTGGCCATTAACTTGTAAATGCATCATTATATTCAAATCGCAAACACATGAGAGTTCTCCGCATGAAAGACTAACGACTGGCAGATCAACGTGCTACTACAATTCTCCTCGAAACGGTAGGAAATTAAATTAAATTGAATGTGGAGGATTTTAACTGTGACAAGACGATTGACAGGGCAGCTTAAAAGGTTGACAGGATGCATGTAACTAAAGCAGCGTTTCGACCGCAAGGACCAGGGTCTAAATGAAGTTCTGGGTAAAAATGTCCCCCTCAGAAAGTCCCTGCTCGCGAAGTAGTACTTTTTCAAAGTTCAGGAATGGGAGTGGGACTTGAGTGCTGAACATTGATTGGTTGAGTTCAGGCAGCATTTTGATTGGTTGACTCCACATTTTTAAAAGTCTGTTGCAGTGTGTGCAGTAAGAGTTGTTTGCCATTCGAATCAACAATGGAGTTTAAAAAATATGACCGATGGACCAACGACGAGGTTCAGGCTTTATTAAGGTTATATGTGGAAATCAGCAGAAACTGGAAAGTCGCACACAGTCCCACGTCACCGGACTAATTTGGCTAATCGTCACAGTACTTTAGACTGCGATGGAAATGCAGACAGGTCTGGGGTGGGGAAAGAGCTAGCATTAACTATAATAATGAGCAATATATTTTTTAACCTTAGATAAAAGTTAGCTCAAAGTTAGCTCAGGTCCATTAAATAATATTAACAGATACAACTTTTGATTTTAATAATGTTGAAATTAACATTAACCAAGATTAATAAATGCTTTAGAAGTATCTTTCATTGTTAGTTCATGTTAACTAATGCAGATAACTATTAACGAATGGAACCTTATTGTAAAGTGTTACCATAAAATCAGCATCATTTGTGTTCTAAACATGGACAACACCTCAAATCATGCAGCTGAGGAGATTTGCAATGTACATTTTCTATGTGAACGGACTTATGATTTTCACCTTGTGGATGATAAAACAAGCTGAAAAATCCTTTAGACTTACACAGAAGGACAAGCCATATCTAAGGGCCTGTGTGTCATAGAGACCGGAGGGTGGGCTCTTTTCAAGTTATCAAAATCAAGTTATTAAAAATGCTATGTAGTGGTGGGCACATTTGCATACATGTAGAGGATCCATTAATAACTTGAGCTTCCAGCTCACTGGTCAGATCCTTCATCTTTACCGTTGGACTGATCTCTTCCTTCTGCTTCATTGATCAGACAAACATTAGCAGGCATCACATCAGTTATACTGCTGCCATGTGCACAAATAAAGCTTTTAAAATGGCTAAAGGTGCTGCAAGTAATCTGTCTTTCAGATATCACTGAAATAGGTTAATGGAGAAATCAAGTCTCTGTGGCAGCCCAAGGCAAAAAGCGGCAAAAAAAAAGTCAGAATGCCTGTTTGCCTTTTTAGAAAACTAACCTGATCTTACAGAATACTGGACCTAGAGAAGATTGATATGGATATTCCAGTCAATCGCCTCCACATCATTGAGTTCTTGGACCTTGCCTCTCTAACACGCTACTCTGATAGTGTAGTTAAACAGTTAGTGAAGCCTCCCCTCTACTCACATCCATTAAAAAATGGTCTCACTGGAACTCTGGTCTCTTTCCTGTATACCGCACACTTTTTTGCTAACCTTGGAGGCTTTCATTAAAGCGGCTTTGGCCTGCAGGCTTGTAACAGTTTAGACAAAAGCCCAAGGTGTGGATCCATGAGTATAGTTTAATAGAAGATCAGCAAACAATCCAATAAGTAAATCCACAAAGAGAAATGTGAGAGGAAAACAAGGTCAAATTCCACACAAAATCATACATAATCATACACTTCATTCGTTGGCCAGAGGAGAACTGGCATTCCGACTGAGCCTGGTTTCTCCCAAGGGTTTTTTCTACATTCTGTCACCTGATGGAGTTTGGGATCCTTGCCACTGTTGCCTTTGGCTTTTGGCTTGCTTAGTTGGGGACACTAAATATTCAACCATATTATTGATCTGCCTCCATCACTGAACTTACTTAAGCTGGACTCTATTTTCTTCTAGATCTTCAAACTTTGTTGCATTATTTTCCTGTTATCACTGTAAAGCTGCTTTGAAACTATCTGTACTGTAAAAAGCACTATATAAATAAAGGTGACTTGACAAAATATGAAAAGGCAAACAAATCCAAAAGAGCAGGTGTAATGGATGTAGGCCAGTAAAATCTGTGCATGTAAACCTCACTCCCCTGGCCTCAAGAGGCATGCTAGCGGCTGACGCTAGAGGCTATACGGTCTTTAGCGTCCTCCCACGCTGGAGATGCCGGTCGAATCACGCTCGGAGCGGGTTCGTGTAGGACCGGTTACATTTGGTGTCGTGCCCCGGATGGGAGTGAGATTCAGGGGGTGAGTGTAACATAGGGCAGTGTTCAACCCGTTCGAGTCGGACAATGATGGAGAGACTCAAGAAAAAGTGACAACTTTTAGAATGCAACGTTTCTGAATGGTTAATTGATTAATTTATGTAGTTGATGTGGAGTTAATTATCTTGCAGTCATCAATTAGCATGTTCCGTCATGATCTATCACTATATAATCTACGTACAGTGTCCCAACTTTTTTGGAATCGGGTTTGTATAAATCGCTGTACAGGTGCTCGTGTGGGAACTGTTGTAAGATGCCTACAGAGCCAGTGAATATATGCTGCATATATAACAGGTATAGTTTAGTTTAATTACGGTTATAATTTATGTTGTCATCTTGCTTTTATGACATGCTATTGCATTTGTGTGATGTACTGTATTGCAAGAAAGGTGAAAAGACGGATGTGACAGCTTAAGCAGACTCCCAAATGTATGAATAACCATCCTGGACTGGAGCCTGTTGAATGAATCAGCTCTTTTGAAGAGACTGCTTTTGAATTATGGTAGTTATAAAAAAAAAATTAGTGATTTTTTTTTTACCATTATAGGCCGGTTGTTCTCACACACTGCGGACACGTCGGTGTTCAAACACCTTATAAAAGTGAATTTTGCATAATAGGTCCCCTTTAAAGGGATACTCCACCCAAAAATGAAAATGACCCCATGATTTACTCACCCTAAAGCCATCCTAGGTGTATATGACTTTCTTCTTTCAGATGAATACAATCGGAGTTATATTAAAAAAATGTCCTGGCTAATCCAAGCATTATAATGGCAGTGAATGGCAGCCCAAAATTCCACCAGACCGCCTTCCGTATTCAACTTATGAAAAAAACGTAGCTGGCGTGACGTATGACGTTGGCGTTTTGAACTACGAGAGGCGTTGCGCTTTCTTCGTAAGTTGAATACGGAAGGTGGTCTGGCGAAAGCTATACATTTTACTTTATAAAGTTATAAATATGGATTTTTTTTACACAAACCCATCGATTCACTTCAGAAGGCCTTTATTAACCCCTTTGAGCCATATGGTTTACTTTTATAATGGATGGAAGCACTTTTTTGGGCTTCAAATTTTGGGCTGCAATTTACTGCCATTATAAAGCTTGGAAGAGCCAGGACATTTTTTAACATAACTCCGATTGTATTCGTCTGAAAGAAGAATGTCATATACACCTAGGATGGCTTGAGGGTGAGTAAATCATGGGGTAATTTTCATTTTTGGATGAACTATCCCTTTAAGCTTTACTTTTGTTTTGTTGTTCGTTTATTTTATAATTAAAGTATTATGTTTAATGTTTGCCGGCTCCTACCTCCTTCTTCCCTGAACTTTAACATCATTACACCGTGAGTTCTGTAAGAACTATAATGTCAACAGTTCCTCCAGTAACCTTATCACAAAGAAAATATTTAGCTCCTTAAGTATAGTATATTTAAGACACCTTCAGAAGGTTCCGCCAAAGAACCACAAACCTTTGCAATGTACAGTGACGCTCTGTTGTATCTGTCTGATCAGATAGTTAACACTCCCATGTCTGTGCTTATACGCGCACCGTCGGGTCTTATTTTGTGTCTCGTCATCAGGGAGTATCGCTGACGCACAAAATCACACATCAGCACACAGGCCAATGTGTGTTACAAAGATGTTTACTCTCAATTATCATAGCAATAACATGCACTATCAGCCTGGAAAATAATGCTCTCCTCTTCATTTCCTGCCCTATCTCTCCCATTCAGTCCCTCGGCCGGGGCATAATTACTCATTCTTGTCTACATTGGCGGTAGAGCCAATGAAGGATTGCCATATTCTATAATTGTCTCAATGGAAAGTTTGCAAATCATTCTGCAGCATCCACAGTAGCTCTGCCAGTGGCATTACGTGATAACACTATTTAATTTACCCACTGGGGTGCAGACAAGCAGAATAAATCAAAGCGGGAGTGTCATAATCCGTTATCTTTGTGATGATCATCAAGTCTGGGTGAAAATATTCTTGATCATCCTACATCTATTCTGTCTATTCGGTTTGCATCTTTTTTTATGCTCGCCCGCTCCTGGAGCACTGCCACGCCTGATGAAACTATCAAACTGTGAATATCTGATAATAGTAATGGCTGCAGGTTTGTGGCTTCGTATCTGATTCTCCCATTCTGTACTTGATGAGATTTTGTGATGATTTCCTTTTGAGCAAACGGAAAATGATCAAAGGCACTTTGAATGAAAGCATGGAAAGTTATTGCCACAACAATCTCATACTTTTGGAAAAGTTTACATGACACAGAATTAACTCTTTATATAGATTGTTTCCACCTTTTTTTGTGGAAAAGAGGTTGCCGAACTCAAAATAAGATATTTTGAAGAATGTTTCTGTATATACAATGAAAGTCAATGGGGTCCAAAACAACAGTCAACCTCTTTGGCTTTCATTGCATAGACAGTAAAACGCTGAGACATTTTTCAAATATGACATGAAGGTGGGTAAATGATGATAGAATTTTCATTTGTGGGTGAACTATCCCTTTAACCCTGTAAAGCCTGACATATTAAATAATAGTATTAATATTTATTGAATCTTTAGACAAATCTAGCATGTGTTTTTTGATGGTATCATATTTGACACATGAGGGTTTATTGCTCATATCATATGATACAGGAGAATATGGAACTCATAGTTGAAGAGGAAAAAAATGTAAATCAATGAGATCTTTATAACAGTATATAAGGCTACTTACATACAGGGCTTGACATTAAAACCTGCCAAATGCGGGTGGATTTCAGCAGTGGCGTGTTACGCAGTCACTCCAACTAGCCACTTTGGCAGCTTGAATTTATACATTCTTCAATTGTAGTCTTTTAAAAAGGCATCTGAAATAATAAACTAAGTGCAATGTAGTGTTGGCAAAAATATCGTTTTTGCGGTGCATATCGATACTGAAATATCTGAAATGCTTGAAATATTAATTTTCCGCAGAATAGATACAGGATACCAGCTGTGCCTTCTCTCTCTCTCATCTCTCCGACACCGAGTTGACACACAAACCCGCCTCCCCTCACTCACTCGTTTCATTTGCTCCGGATGAATATTGTTGGTTACAGGGCTTGAATTTCAGCGTGGAATTGCATGTATTGTGCATAATTTTACTCATTCCCACAGATTTTGTGCTCACACCCTAAGTGCGCGCACATAAAGCCGCCTCTCAGTAATAAATTGAGTTCTTTTTCGCTGCTTATTGCGCTTAAACAGTCAAACACACACAAAATAATGTCAAAATGCCGGTCTTGGTGAGTATTCACGTAAACACAGTCAGTTATGTTTTAAGTGAATGTAAACGGTTGAGAAAGAAAACGCATGTTTAACAGTATATATGATCCGTGCGTCAGTCTTAAAGTGACAGCAGCCTAATATACCTGCGGCCAAATTATGAGATAATATTAAAAATATCTATATGGCAGTTTTTCCCCGTGGTATCGATGTCAACATTGTGGCCAGTGAAACTCTGGAAAACCACTAGCCATAGTGGCTAGTGAGCAAAAAAGTTAATGCCAAGCCCTGCTTACATAAAATGCATGTAAATATCAGTTGTCACTCTATATCTTTCAATAATATGTCTTAGTAAGATTATATTTAAATGCTTATAGTTTTATGATCAAAGGTCTGTAGTTTTAATTGTGGGGGGTAAACATAAAAATCAATGCAATACAATGATGATTAAGAGATGAACAAATAAACGTTCTTCAAAAGCCTGATGTATCATATTTGACACATTTTAACATGATTTTTCAAAATGATTTTGGGATAATCTAGTAAACCAAACAAAGGCCCTTTACACCTGGTATTAAGATGCGGATCACAAGTAGACGAGGGAAACACACACCCGTTTACACCTGGTGTTTTAATCCGTCTCTTTTGTCCACTTTCAACCACTTCTGTCTGTATTTCTTCGAGGGGAGGGTCTGTGGGCGGATAAATATATGTTTTTTTTTTTTTTAGATCTTTCAATCCAATGGACAAAATAAGCTAGTGCAATTTGCATATGAACGCGCACATAGGCGACGGAATCACACAGAGAGCAGCAGCTTTCGTTTCTGCTCTGACAGCCGCAAGACCAGCCGAATGCGGTGCGTGTTAGAAATCAGGAATGGTGAGAACATTGTGCTTGGTTTGTTTTTTAAACTTTGGAGTTTAAATCCTGTCTGGCTAGCGCGCTTCCCATAATGTTTACGCATTAGGTCAGTAGGCGGAGAGTAGGCGGTCTTTTGTGGCTGTTTGAACGCATTCCACTACAAGATACACTACAAAAGCAATCCGGTCTAATGCGTTTTCCACTACCTCTGGAAGTGGTCGAAAGTGGACAAGCTTAAAACTTTTTAGACCCTGTTTACACCTGTATTTAGCGTCGTCCACTTGTGATCCGATCGACCAAAATGCATCTTAATACCAGGTGTAAACAGGGCGAGTTGCTTCAGTCCAGTAAGTGTTCATCTTGAAATATTACTAACAATATAACAGTTATTATGTTTTCACAGCACAAAAAAAAAAAGTGTATCACGAACTGAAGGGGGGCGCATTTAGAATTATACTAAAATGCCTTTTACTGTCAATCAGGCTACATAAGGCATGTAATAGATTGCGTACAATTGTGTTTCAGCAAAGTTTTGATCATGTTGATAATTACAGTAGGCTTTATAGGGTTAAGAAGTGGGCGGCTTCCTTCCATCTTTGCTTTATTTATAATGAATCATAATTTGATGAATCATAATAAGTTTAATGCAGAAGGCAGCAGACTTCTCATAGACTGCTCTCAAAAGTCTAACATTTCCTTGTAAATTACCTATTTTTGACTTTTTAAAAATTCTTTTCACTTCCAGAATGATCTAGTTCGCCCTGGCACAGTGTCAGCATCACCCGCTGACTGCATATATCAGTGGACAGCTTCCTTTTGTTTCTGGAAAGGTTAAGACATTGGAAGTCTGCCTAGCCGCCCTTCATCAGCCACCTCACAGGATCTTTATGCAGTGTTTTCAGAATTGGTTTATGGAACAAGAGTGAAAAGCAAAGGTTAGGGGTTCAAATCAATGCTGACAAACAAGAGTGAGAGCGCATTTGATGAAAGTCAATATTCTTGACTGTTTCTGCACATACTGTAGACGAGCTGTGGTTACACAACACTTAAGTGTTTTTTTTGTTTTTTTTTGCTCACTGAGAAAAATATCCTTTTATTTTTATGCTTTAGAGGTGGAAGTAGTCAAGAGGTTGAGTCTCAGGGTATATTCACTATTTAAAATGCTTTGAGTTTTATTGTAGCTATATGCCATTGCAAATAAGCTGCTACTTTATTATTTCTCTATTTGTAAATATTCATGCTTTGCGGGAATATCAAGTGTTATTTAGCACCCTGCCTTCTCTTACATTTTCTGGCTTTCAGTGCTTTTCAGGTGAAAACTTCTATTCTTTCTTGTCAATTCATTTATTTATTCATGCATTTAAACCACCTACACCTACATTATACAACAGATATTGACATTATAAGAGGTTATGTAACAGAAAATTACAGCAATTTATCATATAGTATCATTTAAAGTGGCTTCTGATTCTGAGGCTTATTGGAAATGTAGTTTAAACATATCCAGTAGGTCACAGGTGTCTATTTGTAGAAAGCTGGAAATGGGGGAGCAGCTGGGATCAGATGATCCCCTCTGAGTTAAAACATGCTATTTAAAGGATCTGCCTTAACCACAGCACAGACACAAACAGCAGCACAAAAATGCACACATATATCTGTGCAAATTCTCTCTCAAACATGCATAAGGTATATTAATGGATGGATATATTTATTTAAATATTTAAATTCTATAGAATGTTCTGTTCTTTTCACAAGCATGACTGCATTTATCAAAAACATTTACATTTTTACATTTACATGATTTTTTGTGTGCATATTTTTTTTTTTACATAAAATAGCAACAAATAGCACCACACTAAGAGCAAATAGCAGTAGTTGCTAATCACACTAAGTGTAAATACTGTAAAAAATGATTGTACTTTTAAAGGTAAAAGTGTAAATATCCTATGGTAAAAACCTGTTAATTGGTTAATGGTAAGTACTGTTACTCTATATAGTGAAAAACTGTAATAGATCTAATGGGAAATTTCATGTAATATTTCATGTATTTTCATGTAAACCATTACAGAAACTGCGTGAAAAGAGGTGATGCTGCAATGTATATTATGACAAAATTAAAGTGTTTTTGACCTTGGATGCATGTAAACCTGTTGTAGGAAACATCCAAAACAAAACTAGGAACCTTTAAAGGGGCTGTATGTAGAATTCAGAAACCCTTGTTATTAGCGACACCGGTGGCCATTAAGTGAACTGCAGCCAGCAACTTATTGCTCGTGCTTGCACTCGTGCACACATACTGTGCAATAGACTGAATGCGATTCAATGCCCTGAAGTGCTCATGGTGACGTTCTGTTTCGTTCTTTGCTTATAAGTAAAAAGAAGTTGGAAATACATCCCAACGCCGTCCACACTGCTGAGAGTGACATTTAGACGAATGTAAATATGTGCCGTGTGCTTTCCTCCCAGTATAACAATATAAACACAACAAAAATGTCAGAGGCGAGAAAACAGCAGTTAAGAAAGCATCTGATCACAGCGATGTGGATATTTTTGCACCAGCTCTGCGATTCAACGGCATCATGTTGACAGATGAGGTCATTAAAATTACACTGTTATGATGTTTGTTTATAAAGTATATTTGAGACTATAGACTATATAGATCTCTAGCTATGCAAGACTATAGTTTAAATTAACCCATTTTCTTTGCATGACACATTGCAGAATTGCTCTTTCGGCTTTACCCTGAACATTGTATAAGCATTCGTTTCATGTGTCAAAGAACGGAAGAGAGGCTCTCGGGAGTGTGCGTAAATGTCACATCCTTTTGATTTTCCTGGCAAAAATGTCCCGAGTCCTACACATAAAAATCAGCCTACAGACTTTCATAGACATCCTAAGTCGGGGAAGGTCCCGTTTTTAAGTTTCGTTACAAGCTGTTCACACATTGGTAAATAAAAAATCTATTAATACATTTATATGTAAATTCTTACATATAACCCCTTAAAAAAACATCATATTGGCACTGAGTAGGGAGCATCTGTAAACATGTCTCCGACCCTGAGTCCTGCTATCAGTCTGAGTGTGTCTTTCTCCTTCCTCACACATTGTGATAATACAGCCTTTCATCAGTCACCCCCCTTTACATGAACAAAGGTGCTATCTCTCTGCAGCATCTGCCTTGTGTCACAAGTTACAGGTGAGGTTAGACATACACAAAAAAGCAATACAATCAATACCCATTGGTCCCTATCTCCCCCGCACAGCATGTGCGCACAAAAAGTCATCCACTACACAGATGCACAGTTGCTTGTATTCAGTTAACATTAGAAGTTCCATGTGATATACAAAAATAAAGGAATAATTCTGTTAGCCTGTTATCTCTGTCACACCCCTTTTTGAGCAAAGATCTGAACTCAAATGGTTGTATTTCCTGAATTCTTGGAATACAGACCTAATGTTGGTCTCTTTTTAAAGGTGCAGTGTGTAATATTTACGAGGATCTATTGACAGAAATGCAATATAATATACATAACTATGTTTTCAGTGGTGTGTAAAGACCTTACATAATGAACCGTTATGTTTTTATTACCTTAGAATGAGCCATTTCTATCTACATACACCGCGAGTCCCCTTACAGTGAAGTCACCATTTTGCGCCGCCATGTTTCTACAGTAGCCCTAAACGGACAAACTGCTCTACAGAGCGCTAGCTACTCTCTGCTGTCTCAGACACCGATATCTTTGTCCTGTGTCGGCCACCGTAGCTTCTCTATGTGCTTCGAAAGGGAGGGGTGAGCGGTGGGCAGTTTCAATTCACAACCTCACCACTAGATGCCGCTAAAATGTACACACTGAACCTTTAAAGAAGACACAGCAGTTTATTGCAAAAGTTGAAGTGAAGTGAAAGCAACTTAAAAATACGAAAGTGTAAAAATGTTTAATGTCAAAGTTTAAGTTTACTGTAAAGCAAACATTTTTATTTTATACAAAATATAGGGTACAGCAGGACTAAAGGCGCACCGGGGTAAAAGGCGATTTTTACGTTATTTACTTTTAAACTATTAGATGGCACAAGAATTCAGCTCAGCACTTTTCTTAACAAACGCTTTTGATGATGCACGGGGAAATTTGGCTGATCATTGACGTGAATGCGGACAGCAACGTAAAGTTGATTCTGCGCTAGTTTGATCTAATATTTAATGTTTTTTAAAATGTTGTAGCAAATGAGAATCGATAAAATTATTGTATATATTTTGAGACAAAGATCTTGCTAATGATTTTCAGTTTTGTTGAACACACAGAGAAAAAAGGTGTCAAAATTGTAACAAGTACTCTAAAAGGTAAAACAAGTACTCCAGAAATGTGTATATTAGTACCTTAAGGTACTACTATGACCCTTTTTGTGGTAAAAAAGGTACAAAGATGTCCTTTTAAGGGTACTGCCCCAGTGACAAGCTGTTGTACCTCTAAAGGTACAATTTTGACACCTTTTCTCTGTGTGAAGGTAATTAAAGCAACAATTTGTCAATAACGGAAGAATATGTAAAAGTATGGTATTTGGGGTAAAAGGCGCTCCTGCTGTTAAATGCATAATAATTAACATGATAATAAGCAGCTGGCTGATTTTTCCATTTGTTGACATGACATGGTTAGATTCAGATTGTAAATATCATATATTAAGTTGGGTGTCCACCTTAGAGATACTCACCATATTTATAATGAAACCATCATATTTAAAAATATGATATTAATCATATAATATAATAAACTATCATATTTATTTGTTACTACTGTAAAGGTGTATTACATTATTATGGGTTCTCATTCAATGCTTTTCAGAATAATTTTGTAAACATATTTTAATGACAGTATATTTATTGAACAAAAATGTATTCTTTTATTTATCAAAATAAACCGAAAATAGTACAAACTTTGCTAAAGTGATTGTTTTGAACAAGTACTAACTTAGACCTAATGTAAAACATATTATTTTAGCAAGTATTTGTATAAATAATGTGTGACTTTTGCCCCGTGTGTGGGGCAAAAGGCCCACCTTGCCACTTCATACACTTATAAGATTTTTAAACACAACCCAAACCACTTTTATGATTTATTTTCACACAAAATCTGTTGCTCCATCAATGTTCAATAAAAAACATAAGTAGTAAAAAGCATATTCTTAAAAATAATTTGGAATCTAAAAGCCATATGTCTAACAAAGTTGTGTTCCAAATTTGAATTTGATATCACAAAAATTGAGCCCGGTAAAATTATTTAAAAGTACTGTATCCAATTTCAAAACGGTTTTCGCAGGATGAATTGTGAGTGTTTAAGCTCCAAAATTATACCTAATTTATGATGATTAATAAGAAAAAAAAGTCAATAAACAAACAAAGCATGCCAAGTGTCCTGCTACTGGGAAGCTGAAAATACAAATAGTTCAAAGAACTGGCATAGATACGGTTTCAGTTGGGTTTTTGCCCTGCTTTGATTCGAACTATGTTATTTTACATCAAATGGGTATATTTATAACTCAGTGTGACTAATGGTTTAAGCGAATAATTTATGAAAAGATTAGCCATTAAGAATCTTCGTCATAAACTGGCCTAATCTGCAAGTAGGCTAAAGCCTGCACATGTCAAGAGTTAAAGTGACACATCAAACCATCGCACTGCAATAAAGATCCTTCATGAAAACTTCATTTTCCCGTGAATCAACAAGAGAATGTCAGATGAGCAAACATCTGAGGTGACGTACATTAGACTATACTTACACGGCACGACTTTAATCTTCAATCAAATTCCACTTTCGCTTCCCACTCTCTCAATTTTCTGTAAGACAGTTTCAATCAAAGCTTCATGCTCACTCATGTCAGTTGTCATTTGGTGGTACTAACTACAGCAGTCATGCTGAAAATTACAGCTGGGAGGTTTTGTGATGTTATTAAAGAGAATAACACTAAGATTGGGAAGTAATATACAAACCCGATTCCAAAAAAGTTGTGACACTGTACAAATTGTGAATAAAAAAGGAATGCAATAATTTACAAATCTCATAAATTTATATTTTATTCACAATAGAATATAGATATCAAATGTTGAAAGTGAGACATTTTGAAATGTCATGCCAAATATTGGCTCATTTTGGATTTCATGAGAGCTACACATTCCAAAAAAGTTGGGACAGTAGCAATAAGAGGCCGGAAAAGTTCAATGTACATATAAGGAACAGCTGGAGGACCAATTTGCAACTTATTAGGTCAATTGGCAACATGATTGGGTATAAAAAGAGCCTCTCAGAGTGGCAGTGTCTCTCAGAAGTCAAGATGGGCAGAGGATCACCAATTCCCCCAATGCTGCGGCGAAAAATAGTGGAGCAATATCAGAAAGGAGTTTCTCAGAGAAAAATTGCAAAGAGTTTGAAGTTATCATCATCTACAGTGCATAATATCATCCAAAGATTCAGAGAATCTGGAACAATCTCTGTGCGTAAGGGTCAAGGCCGGAAAACCATACTGGATGCCCGTGATCTTCGGGCCCTTAGACGGCACTGCATCACATACAGGAATGCTACTGTAATGGAAATCACAACATGGGCTCAGGAATACTTCCAGAAAACATTGTCGGTGAACACAATCCACCGTGCCATTCGCCGTTGCCGGCTAAAACTCTATAGGTCAAAAAAGAAGCCATATCTAAACATGATCCAGAAGCGCAGGCGTTTTCTCTGGGCCAAGGCTCATTTAAAATGGACTGTGGCAAAGTGGAAAACTGTTCTGTGGTCAGACGAATCAAAATTTGAAGTTCTTTTTGGAAAACTGGGACGCCATGTCATCTGGACTAAAGAGGACAAGGACAACCCAAGTTGTTATCAGCGCTCAGTTCAGAAGCCTGCATCTCTGATGGTATGGGGTTGCATGAGTGCGTGTGGCATGGGCAGCTTACACATCTGGAAAGGCACCATCAATGCTGAAAGGTATATCCAAGTTCTAGAACAACATATGCTCCCATCCAGACGTCGTCTCTTTCAGGGAAGACCTTGCATTTTCCAACATGACAATGCCAGACCACATACTGCATCAGTTACAACATCATGGCTGCGTAGAAGGATCCGGGTACTGAAATGACCAGCCTGCAGTCCAGATCTTTCACCCATAGAAAACATTTGGCGCATCATAAAGAGGAAGATGTGACAAAGAAGACCTAAGACAGTTGAGCAACTAGAAGCCTGTATTAGACAAGAATGGGACAACATTCCTATTCCTAAACTTGAGCAACTTGTCTCCTCAGTCCCCAGACGTTTGCAGACTGTTATAAAAAGAAGAGGGGATGCCACACAGTGGTAAACATGGCCTTGTCCCAACTTTTTTGAGATGTGTTGATGCCATGAAATTTAAAATCAACTTATTTTTCCCTTAAAATGATACATTTTCTCAGTTTAAACATTTGATATGTCATCTATGTTGTGTTCTGAATAAAATACTGAAATTTGAAACTTCCACATCATTGCTTTCTGTTTTTATTCACAATTTGTACAGTGTCCCAACTTTTTTGGAATCGGGTTTGTATTCTTTTGACACTACAGAGAGACAAATCAAGAGTCTCTTCTGAATCAAAAGATGATTGAAACATTCACAAGTCCCTCTCGCCCATGTTTGGGTTGAGTGTAATAATAATTACACAGACAAACTGAATGATTTGTGATCTTCATTAAGGCTTCCTGGTAATCTGAACCCCAGAACTGCCTATATCTACAGGACAAAAGATGCATTTTAATGTTTCGGCTCTAAATTAACATATCAGGTCAATGGGGAGTTGGACATATCTAAGCAGGCTGAAACAAAACACCTAAAGCAACTTTGCTGTTGTGCTTTCATATCCTGCTTCAATAGTAAGTCATTGATGTTTTGGATAATTGTATTTTTGACAGTGACTGATTTTTACAGCAGAACATCTTGTTGCAGCACAACCGAACTTTAGCACTTAAATAGCACTTCTTTACTTCTCTAATAATTAACTTGCAAGGAAAACTGTCATATTAGGCAGGGAAACAGCCAGCAGAATGCTTTCAGCTCATCGGTGTAAAAACAACCGAAAACTGCATATTATCCATACATTTGTCCATGTCATAGTAAATGTGTTAGCATAGAGTGTGTTCTTTGACATTCAGCTGCATATCGTGCCATTCACTGCGGTTCACGCCTGATTTGTTCTAAACATCAAACCATAAGTATTAAACCTCTTTAATTAGCTCACTTTAAAATGAAAATTAGCCCATGATTTACTCACCGTCAAGCCATCCTAGGTGTATATGACATTCTTCTTTCAGATGAACACAATCAGAGTTATATTAATAAATATCCTGATGTTTCCATGCTTTATAACGGGAGTGAACGGGGCTCACGAGTTTGAAGCTCAAAAAAAGTGCATCCATCCATCATAAACGTACTCCACACGGCTCCGGGGGGTTAATAAAGGCCTTCTGAAGAGAATCCATTTTTGTACAAAAAATATCCATATTTAACACGTTATGAAGTAAAATATCTAACTTCCACCAGACCGCCTTCCGTATTCAACTTACGAAGAAAGTGTAATGCACTCACATGACTCAAAGCACATGACTACACAATAATAATGAACATGAAAAACTTAAAGAGCACTGACCTGTACCACCTGACTGCTGCAGATTCATTTCGGCGTTGATAGTTTTGCCACTGAAATGCATAAATTTCGAGTCACGAATCGTTCTCATGTGAATGACAGGTTGCTCCGCCCTCATGCCAGTAAACACGTCATCAGAGAAAAGAGAGGTTGCTGCAAGAGGGAGGGGAAGTTATTTTGATTAATGATGAATAAATTATTTGTAATAATTAGAAAATTAAAGAAAGTTTGAAAATGTCCCATTGACTTAATTAACAGAACTTTCAGCAATAAAAATGTAAGCCATTGACATGCATACTAAATTATTGTAGTATTGTAGACCGTATAATTTTCTTTCTCAGTATGCCCAATTTGTCCATTATTGGAATTATTGTAAATACAAGTTTCCTTGTTAAAGATTGGTCATGAACGCCCTCTCAAGTCGTATTTAAGACTGGAAAGCCCAGGGATAATTCTAATACCAGTGCCATAAACTTTAAACATGGCGGAGGGGAGAACGATTGCTGCTATGACTACATTCTTAGTTGTTTTCCACAACAGCTACATTGCCTTCTCTTGTCGTTAAAAGTGCATATTTACATATATGAATTTACATAATCATTTAAAGCGTTATATGTTTTACACGAACGAAAATAGCCTGTATTTGATAGCGCAGTAAATATTTAAATGGTTGTCAGTGAATGGGACGCTAAATATAATTTTGGCTTTAATACGATTTTCCCAATAAACAGGCAAGAATAAACCTGGTGTCCTCCATGATTCCTGCTCTTTCCGAAAACAAAGCACTTGAATGTGATGAGCTTGTAATCACAACTTTAGAACAGTGGGAAGTAGGAAATTTCCAAATTTCCAAACGTGTCAGCAGCATACATGTTGAATTAAAACAGTGAACAGTGCTCTGAATACATTTAATTTAGTTAATGCCTACTATATGATGTTCAATGTGTTCTTAGGAACTATTGGGTCAATGAAGTCATTCCCCTGTGAGACCATATACTATATACCATATAGGGCTATTTGACATAAAAGGTTATATTTATGCATTATAAATAAATATGTTTTTAAAGAAAATCGTTTTTGGATTAAAATGCTTCTGAAAAACTATAATTTATTTATTTTTTGCTTTACTACATCTATCTGCGTGACCATCACATTTCATCTCTAGAAAACAAAGTTTTGTTATGACTTCACTGATGTAGCAACATATGATCCCAAATAACTCAAGAGATAAATATTCAAAATAAAACAAGTGGGTTTATTTGCGCCATTTCCCCAACAGTTTCAAAAACAAGTTAAAAATATTTTTAACGCTCATAAGGTCTTTGTTTTTGTATTTGATGTTTCTCAAATAATTTGTTCCCTTCATCTTAGTTGGATGAGATTTTGTGACTTTTGTAACATTATCTATCTAAACACACACACACACAAAACTGGGCTTGCTTCGGTTATTGTGAAGGTATGTAAAAATATATATATATAATAATAAAAAAAGTCACACTCAGGGTCTTGAAAAATGAATGGGAAAGGCGAACAATTAAGTTTTTTTTATTTTTCATTTTTCAATTTTGGCACATTTATGTGGCATTATTGCGGCATTATTGCAGAAACATTTCAAAATACATCAAACAACAACAACAAAAAAACTAACCTTTCACAAAAATACTGATTGATTAGTTAGCCCTCTGCTGGATATATATGGTCAAAACACTTTATTTCTAAAACTGTAATTCCTTCATGTTTTCTTCTAACCAGCAGATGCCAGAATTAAAAGTAATTATATTTATATATATATGTTTTTTTTTTTGTTTTTGTTTTTTTAGAAATATTTAATATTTCATACGCAAGATAATGGTGTAGTTGAGTAATTTCCCTCCCTAAAACACAGCATAAATGTATAGTTTAGAAGTGTGGGGTCCGAACGTATGGAACAAAAAGACCCTGAATGTAAAGGGGAAATGAGCACCTTATGAGGGTTAAAAACACGACTGGGTTGCACCTGTAACGATGTGATAATTAACAACAGGGTGGCATCACGTGACTGAGCTTAATTTGCTACAGGTGTTCATCTTTCCTGGAGCGGCTGCCATGTAAATTTTGTTTGCTTACAGTTGGTCTTTGTTAAGCCTGTTTGAAAAATAAGGATTTTCCAAATCACCATGAGTCAATGATAGTAATTATGCGCCATGATGTCCAGCATCAACGTCTCTATCTTGAATGACACGGATCTACAGGGGACACTGGAGGCTCACCGCCCCATTAAAATTGGAATTATATCCGTTTTGGGAGTGATGATAACTTTGGGAAACATTGCCGTGGTGATGGTCATAGCTTCAGCTGTATCGGGGTGGTCGAGGAACTCTCGGTACTTTCTTTTGTCGTTAACGGGAGCAGACTCTGCGTTTGGACTGCTTATCATGCCGCTAAATCTGTGTGTGAGTTTCATGAAGGAATATAACGAGGGCCCGGACCCCTTCTGTCACGTGGTAGCATTTTTCAACGCAACTATTTATTCCACCTGCATGTACACGCTTGCAACCATCAGTCTGGAGAGATACATCGCGGTGTTTTACCCTCTGAAATACTCCACCGTGTTGACCAGGAGAAGAGCGCTGCTTCTAATCTCGTTCGCGTGGATTTTCCCTCCGCTCCTTCTCGTTCCCATCTCGTTCCCGGCGGGCATCATTGAAGTGCACTTCTCCAGAGCGTCGCTCGTCTGCAACCCCTTGTACTCCAGCAACGTCTCTTACTCCCTCACGTTGACGTGCTTCATCTTCTTCCCGTGCTCGGCCATCATGACCTTCTGCAACCTCAGACTGTGGATAGCCGCCAAGAGACAGAGGTTAAAGTTGAGAAGACACAGCTGGGGTGGAGGATACAGACCTAAAGTCGCCTTACGTGTCCTAGTACCAGTCATGACCGTTTACTACACCTGCTGGACGCCCTGCATGGTCATCATGCTTTACAATGGTGAGATCTTGATTTGATTATGGTTTGTTCATTCTCCTGTTGTTCCAAACACAAAAGCAGATGTTTAGCAGAATATCCAAGCTGCTCTTTTCTTTTTTTACTACATAGAATGGAAGTAAACATTGATTAAACGTAACAAGTCACCATAAAAGTAGTTAATTTCAATGTTTCTATCTTTTTGTCATAAATTCTCTGACAGCCACTTTTTAACTTAACTTATTATTTTGCGTTTTATTTAAAGGAACTTCCATTCATTCATAAATAAAGGATTGGCTTTATTATTTTAAACGTTGACAGCCCTAATATTTTGAGGTGGTGTATTTTGTTTTAGTTGCTTTGCTTTACTTTACAATAAGGTCTCACTATACTAACAATGAGCAATATGTTAGTTTAATTAACCTTTGTTGTTAATTACTTAAAAATAAAGCTGTCATTTTAGTTCATGTTAGCTCTGGGCCATTAAACAATATCAAAGGATTAGTTCACCCAAAAATGAAAATTATCCCATGATTTACTCACCCTCAGGCCATCCTAGGTGTATATGACATTCTTCTTTCAGATGAATACAATCGGAGTTATGTTAAAAAATGTCCTGGCTAATCCAAGCTTTATAATGGGAGTGAATGGTACCCTAGATTTTGAAGCCCAAAAAAGCACATCCATCTATCATAAAAGTAATGCATGTACGTGAGTCTAGTTCCAGTGGAAGAGTGACCTTTGACCTGACGCATGATGTATTGATGAACGTGGAAGCAGAGGATAGAGCAAAACACCGGTCATGAATTAGAAGTCTAAAACAAGAATTTTTAAATAGAAATGTCAGAGGATTTCGATTTAAGAGATGAGGAGCTTGAGTTTGTTGCCCAGCCCTATTTGTTTGAACTGCGAGAGGCGTCAAAGCTTATGCTACTCCTGCGTCATGCATCGGGTCAAAGGTCATTCTTCCACCACGGCGTACACCACATTCTTGCGTACGGCCTTTAGCGGGAGCCAGTGATTTATAGTTTATAAGGTCTAAAAGGCACGGCTTCGCTTCAGAAGGCCTTTATTAACCCCCTGTTGCCGTATGGATTACTTTTATGATGGATAGATGCTCTTTTTTTTTTTTTTTTTTTTTTTTTTTTTTTTTTGGGGCTTCAAAAAGGTATCATTCACTCCCATTATAAAGCCTGGAAGAGCCAGGATCTTTTTTAATATAACTCCGATTGTGTTTGTCTGAAAGAGGAATGTCATATACACCTAGGATGGCTTGAGGGTGAGTAAATCATGGGGTAATTTACATTTTTGGGTGAACTAACAATTTAACAGTTATTTTTTTTAATAATGCATTTTATGATTTTTATAATGTATTGGTAAATGTTCAAATTAAAATTAATAAATGCTTTAGAAGTGTTTTTCATTGTTAATTCATGTTAACAAACAAATGGAACCTTATTGTAAAGTGTTACCAGGCATTTTAACTTTATTTGTGGCTATGGTGCCTATGGCCAGTCCATCACTGTCTAAAGAGGGAAATATAAAAAATAACTAAAAAAAACTTTAACTTAGCTTGCTGCAGCTGTTTTCAGCAGACATGAAGAGATAATCACAGAGATCTAGGGGAGCTGAGATGAAAGACAAGGCAAGGCAAGGAGACTGAAGCCCTCCAACATGGCGTTTAAATTGCCTACTTTTATGGCACTTGTTTGACAGCCCTTGGTTACGGTCTACTTTGGTTGTGTTAGAATGGAGCAGCTTGAGCATTCTGCTAAATGACTGCAGGGGTGTAAAGAAATACAAAGAGATTGTATTGAGGCAAATATATTGTAGGCAGTGTGCCAGTAGTGCCAGTTTTTCCACCACCATGTCCCTTTAGGGGTTCCGTATTAATGAAATCGGGAG
This sequence comes from Coreius guichenoti, assembly GCA_039654105.1. Classification (NCBI taxonomy): domain Eukaryota; kingdom Metazoa; phylum Chordata; class Actinopteri; order Cypriniformes; family Gobionidae; genus Coreius; species Coreius guichenoti. The sequence continues at coordinate 6,804,524 of CM077168.1, forward strand.
ACAATGGTGATTTGTATCAAACTCTGCAAGGCCACCCATTTCCTTTTCCCATTGTCCTGGAACCTGTTATCTGAAATTAAGACATTAAATTCAACCAAAGCTGATTTTATAGTTGATTTTTAAAAATGATTTATTGAAATCTACTATGTTCATACTTATGACCATAGTTGACTAGTTAGACTAGTTTTTTTTTTTTTGCAATAAGATAAAGATTAGCGAAATTATGTAATTTGGATATCTTTTCAATATAAATGTAATTAATAATCCGGCAGTCAAATCAAGAACAAGTTCGCAATGTAACAGAAGTAGTGACACATTTTTTTTCCGTATTGTAACGTACATCTGCATGAAACGGATAGTCAAAAAAGGGCAGGGACTTGTTGATTGGTTGGAAGCTGATCTGAATGCTATTTATTTATTTATTAATTTGTTTATTTAATCATGGACAATACATAATAATAATAATAATAATAATAATAATAATAATAATAATACATAAAATATGTAAAATGCACCAGATTTAGCCAAACAGGTTTGAGAACCACTGCTCTAAGGTACTAATATGCAACTTTTAAGGGTGAAAAAGGTACACAGATGCTCTTTTAAAGGGATAATTCACCCAAAAATGAAAATTCTGTCATTAATTGGTCACCCTCATGTCGTTCCAAACCCGTAAGACCTTCGTTCATCTTCACAACACATATGAAGATCTTTTTGATGAAAGAGCTCTCAGGCCCCTCCATAGACAGCAATTTAATTAACACTTTAAAGGCACAGAAAGGTAGTAAAAACATCATTAAAATAGTCCATGTGACTCAGTGGTTCAACCTTAATTTTATGAAGCGACGAGAATACTTTTTGTGCACAAAAACAATGACTTTATTCAACAATTTCGTTCTAGCCTGTGTCAGTCTCCTACGCAGTTTACGCAACAGTGCAGCGATTTCGAGTTCTACGTCAGCCGATGCCGTTCACGTGAGCACCACGACACATGCGTGTGATGTTGACGCGGGAGTTGCACTGGATTTACAACGGAAACTGCGTAGGAGACTGGCACAGGCTAGAACGAAATTGTTGAATAAAGTCATTATTTTTGTTTGTTTTTGCGCACAAAAAGTTTTCTCATCACATGGACTATTTTAACAATGTTTTTACTACCTTTCTGTGCCTTTAAAGTGTTAATTAAATTGCTGTCTATGGAGGGGCCTGAGAGCTCTTTCATCAAAAAGATCTTCATTTGTGTTCCGATGATGAACGAAGGTCTTACGGGTTTGGAACGACATGAGGGTGAGTAATTAATGACAGAATTTTCATTTTTGGGTGAACTAACCTTTTTAAGGGTACTACCCCAGACAAGCTGTTGTACCCCTAAAGGTAAAGTTTTTGCAGTGTTGGCAGGTTGATGTTAAAGACAGAAGAAACAAAAAAAATTTTAAACGCAGACATAAGAACTATACTAAAATCTATATAAATGCTCACAATTTTGATTCAACAGTAACCACATTTTCAGCCTTTTAGAGAAACCACAATGACCTGTTATATATTTTAATTCTTTTAATTCCGTTGGGAGTCTGTTGATCATAGAGCTGTCTGTCATATCACCATAAGCTGGAGTTATGGTATTTTAATTACAAATGTAAAAAATTAAATGTATGTTCACAATAAGATCATATAGAAAAAAGGTTTTTTTTTTTTCTTTCATTTCATGTCGACTTTAAGTGTAGTAGTAATGTACAATTACACGCCTGTACACTGTAAACCCTAACGCTCAAAACAATTAATTGGTTTGAGTAGAGCCAACTCAAATTAAACAAATTAGTTCAAACAAATTAGTATTTAGAACTTTCTTTTGTTCACCAAACTGACACATTTTAAGTAATCTGAATTGTTTCATTGTTTTGGTTTTATGAACTTGATTCTTTTAATTTAGACTAACTTAAATTTAACCGAAACTGGGCTGGGATTTCTATTTCCCAGCATGCTTTGCCATGACACTCAAAAGGGACCGTAAATGCCAAAAGTAAGTGTTTATATTATGGGGTTTTTTTTGTGCAAGATTAACGTTAAGTGGGATATTTAGTAGTGTTTAATGTTTTGTTATGCCAGTTTAGAAGAGTTTCTGTTATGTTGGGGGTTTTTTTGTACACTGTAAAAAAAAAATCATAAAAAAAATGGTCAAATGACTGGCAGCAGTGGCTGCCAAACAAAAACCATAAAATTTAAAGTAAAATATCTTAATTTAAATAAGGAAAAACCTGTAAAATAACAGCGTTTTTCTCTAAAACTTTTAATGAAATTTTCTGTAAAATTGTTTTTGCACTTTATTTGAATTAAGATATTTTAATTTAATGTGACGGTTTTTGTTTGGCAGCCGTAGCTGCCAGTCATTTGAGGTTGGGTTTTTTTTTTTTTTTTTTTTTTTTTTTTTTTTTTTTTTTTTTTAAACAGTGTAAACATAAAACTAATAAGATTTACTTTAAAATTACAAAGAATAATGTTAAATTGTTAGTATGGATGGACGTAAATCTTTAATATAATGAGCTACATATTTAATTACAGATTATTTCTGTAATTTTACATACATTTGTATGTAATTTAAGAAAACAGAAAAAATACTGTATAAATAATACAGTAATTTCCCTGTATAAAAAAAATTACTGTAATCTGTCATTTAATGATATAATCCTTAAAATAAGTCAAGTTGTTAATTTACAGAGATTGTTTGTAATTTTACATATTTTTAAACAATTTAAAATGACAAAAAATACTGTAAAAAATTATTTTCTGTAAAATTTGGATTTATTTATTTTTACAGTGTAGGGTTACCATCATGGTAACGAGTGGAACATGAGCTTAGTTTGAGAACAGGTATAGTTAAATTATATTGCTTTCCTCATTCCGCAAGTGCAGTGCTAATGCTACCACAGTGTGTAACCAATTAGCAAGGTGGCATTTATTGAATTAGCTAGTTAAAGCTAGTCAAGTTTCCACTACTAAAAATGTGAGATTACATTAAGTTAAATGTTTGAATTATCTTACTCAAATATTTCAAGTTCAGAGCAATTAAAATGTATGATTACAAAATAAAAATCTGCAAGTTCTGATTAGGCTATACTTTAAATTTCTTAACTTCAAAAATGAGGCAATTGATTTGGGTTTACAGTGTAGGTTTGGAATGACGAGATTGAATAAATGATTAAATTCTCCACTAATCTAACCTTGAAGTCAGTAATTTCATACATTTGACTGTCTGGATTAGATACTGCTTTGTAAATGTCATATAGTGCCCATGATGCTAATATATTAAAGAAAGAATAAGTCCTAAAGCATTTTCCCCTGTTCACAGCTATTTCAGGTAGTGGTGTCCCCGAATGGATCGAGTTCATTGCTGTGTGGTTACCAACCTCTAATGGCTTCCTCAATTGTATCTTCTACTTCTGGATCAACCATAGCTTTAGAAGGAAATTCCATCTGGTTCTTCAGAGACTATGTCTAGGACTTTGTCCAGCTTCTGACACTGATTCTAGTTGCTTCAACTCAGTAGAATCCTCTGTGATTCCTGGATGGAACAGTAACAACTCGCTCCATGAGCGGTTTTCTAGCGTGTCATCCACCTGCACTCTGCTAACAATCATGCCACCTCAGACCAACATGCGTGAACCAGAGCCGGCTTGAGAATCCTTTTATTCTTGTGATCTGATGAAGTTTTAAAAGCTCTGAGATGTCATGAGTGCAACTGACATGTTATTAACCGGCTCAGACAGAGGTTCCTCCAGTAATTGTCTTTTTAATCACAAGTTAGCATTTGGAAACTCACATTTCCATAGCTTCATGCTCTTTTAGTTTAATGGCTATTTGTGCCTTTTTACTTCTTGATGGCACCTCTCGTATTCACTCAGACTTGGTTTCTTAGCCTCATTGAAGTCTTGTTTCTTAACTGAAATGGTTTTGCATTGTTGTTTGCCATTTCAGGTTAAACGCACGAGAGCCTTTGAAACGTTTGCACACATTTCCTTATCTATTCATAAACCCAATATCAAGCATCTGTGGAAATTTAACCTTTAAATCTCAGTTATGCAGTTTATGCAGAAAGGGAAGTAATTAGCCAGGTACGTAATGTAAAGGTCAGATCAAATATGCCTTTTGGCTTTAACCTTTTCTGTTTCATGACATTTCCATTGAATCTCTGAAGCAAACATAAATTTTTATGTTCAACTAAGTCTGCTTTTTGGTCCGTGTCAGACATTGAGGAACATTGTACGGCCAGCATTACCGAACTGTTAATAAACCATATGGGTGTTGTAATGGCATAACTGTAAATCTGGATTTTAAGTTCGTTTTAGCATAAGCACTTGTTACACGATGCATTTAAATTGGGGGGGGAAGTACATCCTGTGGTGGAGGGTGCATATGAAGCAAGCATATAAAGAGCTGTTAATGACTTGGGAGTGTTATACAGCCAGAAATGATGATTGATTACAAAAGTTTTTGATGTGTAAATAATTTTTTATATGGTTTATAAAAGAGTTTGTGAAATGTTAAAGACTTAAATTGTTGTAAAATAAAGCGTCAAAGCCTATTTACTATCTAAAGCATCACTGTTTGTTTTGGTTGTATAATTGACTTACAAAAAATCAGGTCTTGCTAGAGGCATAAATCATCTTTTTAATTGGCTGGTAGTGTAGTGTTTGTGCTTTGTGGAACGTTGAGATGTTGTTGAGCTGGTAGATGAGGAAATATACCTGTTACTGTGTAAAAAAAAAAAAAACACACATGAGCACTCAGACATGTACCGACGTGAGGAGTGAGATTCTCCATTCTGCTCTGTTCACGTATGCTTCATATAGATGACATTTATAGTGGTTCATTTTGACAATAAACCTCAGGAGCATGATATGTAAGGGATGTGCCAAAGTTTGCTGCAGATACTCCTGCACCCCAATAAACTTAGCTATATGCTGCAGTTCTGTGGGCTGTTAAGTGTACAGCTCAGAGGAATGTATGGGAATTTTTTTTTTTTTTTAAATGGGTGAGGTAGAGCTTATATTTGTCAAATGTGTGGTAAAAATAGATATCAATGCCCGGTTTCACAGACAAGGCTTCAGCCAAGTCCCAGACTAAAATGCATGTTTGAGCGATTTTTAACTGAAAGCAACTGACAGACACCTATATTGCCACAAGTTTTAGGACGCCTGCCTTTACATGCACATGAACTTTAATGACATCCCATTCTTACTCCATAGGGTTTAATATGGATTTGGCCCACCCTTTGCAGCTATAACAGCTTCAACTCTTCTGGGAAGGATTTCTGCAAGTTTTAGGAGTGTTTTTATGGAAATTTTTGACCCTTCTTCTAGAAGCGCATTTGTGAGGTCAGGCACTGATGTTGGATGAGAAGGCCTGGCTCGCAGTCTCCGCTCTAATTCATCCCAAAGGTGTTCTATCGGGTTGAGGTCAGGACTCTGTGCAGGCCAGTCAAGTTCCTCCACACCACACTCACTCATCCATGTCACGGTACCACGCTTGAATTCTCTAAGCTCCTGAGAGCGACCCATTCTTTCACAAATGTTTGTAGAAGCGTCTGCATGCCTGGCTGCTTCATTTTATGCACCTTTGGCCATGGAAGTGATTGGAACACCTGAATTCAATGATTTGGGGGGGTGTCCCTGTCCCAGTACATTTGGCAATGTAGTGTATCTTAAAATATGTCAGTGCCATTGTTTTGTCTCAAGAGGCACATCAGTAATGTTTTTTTCTAAGGCACGTTTATAAGAGTGCGTTCTAAGGATCAGTTGGAGACTGTTTACCAGATAGATGAGCCAGAATATTCAACATTTTAAACAAACAAAAATCTAAACTGTGACAAAGTAGTCTTTGATTGTCTAAATATTCAAACATTAAAAAAAAAGTCATTATGTCTGGAAAAACTGTTCTCATCAGCATAGGTCCATTTCAACTGAGCATAAAGTCATCAATTGCAGCTCAATTTTGTAAGTCCAGTTTTATCTCAAGTTCTTTATATTTTTTTTTTTATTAACCTAATTATTAAATTATTTAAAACTATGTTGCCAGTGCACTACAAATGAACTGGATCTATGCCTTTTATTTTGTTATTCAAATTGATAGAAAAAAGAGAAGGCCTAAGAGATTTCTTATTCATTAATACAGGCAAAAGCACAGCAATGAATGGGTTCAACTCTAAACCATCAAAAGTATAAAATAGACTGACACACACACGCACAGTGAGATTCAAGTTCAACTATTTTAAACAAAATAAATATTTTTTTTAAAATCCAAACAGAAAGTAGTCTTTGATAATGTCTAAGTATATATCCAAATGCAATAGCTAATAAAAGTAAATAATTATGTCTGAAAACACTGTTCTTAGCAACAAGGCTTTTCTCAACCGTTTAAAAATAGGCCCTTAGGTCATGGGCCCTAACAAGGGGTCAGGGTTAGCATCTGTAAAGTTGCTTAGTAACCATACAAATGGTATTTAAGCATTATACCAATAAATTTGAGTTGAAAATATATAATATTTATATAATATTTCAGGTCTATACATCTAACATTAAAAATAGGTAGAATATTAATACAAAGTAAATATTTTCCGGGTATTTTAAATAGGTTAGTCTTGAGTTCAGTGACGATATAAATGCTATATAAATTTTTTTTATTTTTTATTTTTTTTCTCTTCCCTCACACAGTATTAATGGATCTTTATGCATGAAAATATATAGCTGCCTTTATATGTAAAGAGTCTATTGCATTGGGATCATCATAATTAAGGGACCTTTGCATCAAAAAGTTTGAAATCCATGAGTCTATCTCATATTTGACCAATATGAAAAAAAAATTCCATACATGCCCCCGAAGGCAATGGTAAACAGCCCACATAAAAGCTGCAGCATATGCGCAGTGTACTTTCTTTATTTGGGATGTGTGAACCTCAGTGCTGGCTCAGCAACTTCTGTAGATCTGCTGCAGCACCATCATAGAGTTGCAGAAGATGAGATCAATTCAGCTCCGTCTTTACGTTCTGGTGCAATGCTGTACCCGGTGAACCTGAGCAAAGTTTGTCATAAAAGCCACGTATGGAGTTGTTTGTGTGATGCAAACTTCAAAATGTATTAGCTTACAAATCATGCACTATGGTAAAAATGTTTTAAGGTCTGTTTTGAACGTCTTCATTAATCAATCTGTTTTTGTAATAATTTGTGTAAAAAAGGAATAAACTGCAATTTTCTGCATTCTGAAATGAAGAAAAATTAAGAGGATAAAGTCGTACCTAAATCCTGAAACCTAAAGCAGACACTGCTTTGCTAGGCTGGTTTAAGAGACAAATCTGCATTGCTCAATAAAGATCGTTTTGCACCTCTGCTCTGTTCAGTTGAATGGAAAGATTAATATTACATGATACTGATTTAAATGAGGGTTACAATAAGAATAATCCTAATAATCCAAAATCGTACACTGACTATGTAATGTTTTTTATTAGCATAATTTCCCCCCAAAACAAAGTGCAAACCCCTTCCTGCAGCCAAGTTCATTGGTCAATTGAATCACGGCGAGTGATTATTGGGTTGTGTACAGTTGAAGCTGAAGGTTGTCTGGTATTTTTTTAAATAAATACTGTATTTGGACATTTGAAATACTGCTAGTAGGCAAGTATGCATATTCAGACACAAGATAAGTTATTTAAAAATAATCTATTCACCACCAATATCACATTCCCATTGCCAAAAATATCTGCTGAAAATTAAACCAGCTTCTCAACAGCAAATCTACTGACAGTACTGCACAGGTATGGGAAGCTACAGCGACACCTTGGGGTGCTGCTAATGTGGAACTGATTTTTAAAACCACCTAGTGTGGTTCAGCTGCTATCTGGGCAGTGACTTTGTAGCTGTTTGTTGTCATGGTGATGCAATTAGGATGAGTGCAGGAGACTATTTTAGATCACGTGGAAGCCCTTATGCCATTTGGAGGGGCTGCAGCTAGAGCACCAAATAGAAACACTCGAAGGCTGTCACCCCTAATCAGCAAGAACAGTGAAGGACATTAGGCTCATTTGCTGTTGTGTTGAGAATTGATCAGATTCTACTAGAACTCACATAAGACAGCATTCATAACCCACTTTACTTCTGTAATGTGTATTAAAACTGTCAACGTTAACGCATGCGATTTAAAGGCAAGGCGATTTGTTCCAGAAACATTTTTTGTTATGCTGGTTGAAAGTCTCTTCACATCCTGATAGCAATCACTAATTTAAGTTGTCTAAATGTATTTATATGTATTGCCTGTGGAAGGTGTAGGACCATAAAATGTTCGACCCAAGCTTCAGACACGCGCTCCGTCATGCGTCGACGCCGACGCCCTGTGTGAATGCAGCGTTAATGCTGATTTATACTTCTGCGTCGGACCTGCACCGTAGCCTCTACGCCGTGGGGTATGCGTCGATTTTCTTTTATACTTCTGCGTCCTTGTCCTCGTCGACACCTGCAGAGGGAGCATGTGTACCCCTCAGGGAGGGGTTCTGGCAGACCAATCACAGTGCTTGCAGTCCGCGTAGAATTGGCGCGTTGTTACATTTTTGGAGAGGTGCACTTCAGGGTACGTCGTAGGCTACGCGTGCAACACACAGCCTAAAACGTAGCTACGCCGTACACTCGTCACAGAAGTATAAATTGGGCTTTACAATGGCTGCCGCGTGCCTGTGTCCGCTAAGATCGCTGAGACCGTAGGGTGTCTCATTTGTCATTTTAGGTTTCAGAAGGGAACATCCCCTTTGCAGTCGATATGCACCCTCAATGCGCACTTTTGTCGAGCCCGCACAGATGCGAGCATGTTTTGCAAACGTGGTTCTGTTTCGTTTCGCAACTTGACTTGTCTAAATGCTTGTCAAGCTCTTTTCTCTTTACATATACTTTAGGCCTGTAGTATATACACTGTGAATTCTGAAAAGGTTTTTTTTTTTTCTGTAATGTGATTTGGTGCGCATTAAGTGCTTTCCTTTCCATTAAAGGAATAGTTCACCCAAAAATGAAAATGACCCCATGATTTACTCACCCTCAAGCCATCCTAGGTGTATATGACATTCTTCTTTCAGACGAATACAATCGGAGTTATATTAAAAAATGTCCTTGCTAATCCAAGCTTTATAATAGCAGTGAATGGCAGCCCAAAATTTGAAGCCCAAAAAAGTGCATCCATCCATCATAAAAGTAATCCACTCCGGGGGTTAATAAAGGCCTTCTGAAGCGAAGCAATGCGTTTGTGTAAGAAAAATATCCATATTTAGCAGTTATAAAGTAAAATATCTAGCTTCCGCCAGACCGCCTTCTGTATTCAATTTACAAAAAAAGCGTAACTGATGCAATGTATGACGTCGGACGTAGCTTAAGCATTTTGAACTGCAAGAGGCGTTATACTTTATTCGTAAGTTGAATATGGAAGGTGGTCTGGCGGAAGCCAGATATTTTACTTTATAAAGTTGTAAATATAGATATTTTTATTACAAAAACAGATCTCTTCACTTCAGAAGGCCTTTATTAACCCCCAGAGCTGTGTGGATTACTTTTATAATGGATGGATGCACCTTTTTGGGCTTCAAATTTTGGGCTGCCATTATAAAGCTTGGAAGAGCCAGGACATTTTTTCCGATTGTATTCGTCTGAAAGAAGAATGTCATATACACCTAGGACGGCTTGAGGGTGAGTAAATCATGGGGTAATTTACATTTTTGGGTGAACTATCCCTTTAAGTGCTTTCCTTTTTTGGAAGGACACCTAAATTTACTTTGAGAATAGTGAGAGTTGTGAAAATCACCCTTCAACCTGCTGGTTTACTTTGCTGGATATAGCAAATGATGACAAAATGAACGTGTTAAACAAAATAAATGGTGTTTTCTTAATTTCATGATAAATGTGCGATTTAAGCGCGTTTAGAAATTTTAATCTATTGACAGCCCTAATTAAAACATGTTTAAACAAGAAAAAATGTAGAGCGGGAGTCAATTTTTTTTTTTTAGTCTCTATATGGCAGGTGGCTGGAGGAGAGGGTCGGTCTTGGTGGCATCAGCTGAAAAGAAAAATCATTCCAGACGAGGGTAAGTTACATTTTGAGTAACAGTCCACCCACAAATGTGAATTCTGTCATCATTTACTCACCCTCCTGTTGCTCCAAACTTGTATGACTTTCTTCTATGGAACATAAAAGATAATTTGAACGACATGAAGGTGAGTAAATGATCACAGAATTCTCATTTCTGGCTAAACTATCAAACTCAGACTTGTGCCTGTGGCAACATTTCTGCAAAATTATATTACGTTTTTTTTGCACATTTCACAACACTTTCACAGTGAAATGTCCAGAGAGTGGCACTAAAAGGTTAATGCTTTATCACATTTGAGAAATAACGTACCACCTACAATAAAAGCCGCTGTCTGATCGATTAATCGTGATTAATCGCATCTAACATAAAAGTTTGTTTACATATGTGTGTATATATATTATTATTATTATTATTATTATTATTATTATTATTATATTTATATACAGTATATGATACAGTATACACACAGACATACACACACATATTTATACATATATACACCGATCAGGTGAAGTGAATAACACTGATTATCTCTTCAATACAGCACCTGTTAGTGGGTGGGATATATTAGGCAGCAAGTGAACATTTTGTCCTTAAAGCTGATGTGTTAGAAGCAGGAAAAATGGGCAAATGTAAGGATTTGAGCGAGTTTGACAAGGGCCAAATTGTGATGGCTAGACGACTGGGTAAGAGCATCTCTAAAACTGCAGCTCTTGTGGGGTGTTCCCGGTCTGCAGTGTTCAGTATCTATCAAAAGTGGTCCAAGGAAGGAACAGTGGTGAACCGGCGACAGGGTCATGGGCAGCCAAGGCTCATTGATGCATGTGGGGAGTGAAGGCCGGGTGCATGTGCGTCGCTTACCTGGGGAACACATGGTACCAGGATGCACTATGGGAAGAAGGCAAGCCGGCAGAGGCAGTGTGATGCTTTGGGCAATGTTTTGCTGGGAAACCTTGGTTCTTGCCATCCATGTGGATGTTACTTTGACACGTACCACCTACCTAAGCATTGTTGCAGACCATGTACACCCTTTCAATGGTATTCCCTGGTGGCTGTGGCCTCTTTCAGCAGGATAATGCGCCCTGCCACAAAGCAAAAATGGTTCAGGAATGGTTTGAGGAGCACGAGGTGTTGACATGGCCTCCAAATTCCCCGGATCTCAATCCAGTCGAGCATCTGTGGGATGTGCTGTACGAACAAGTCCGATCCATGGAGGCCCCACCTCGCATCTTACAGGACTTAAAGGATCTGCTGCTAACATCTTGGTGCCAGATACCACAGCACACCTTCAGGGGTCTAGTGGAGTCCACGCCTCAACGGGTCAGGGCTGTTTTGGCAGCAAAAGTGGGCCCAACACAATATTAGGATAGGATATTAGGATAGTCATAATGTTATGCCTGATCGGTGTATACAGCATATGTTTGTATATACACAGACATGCGCACACACAGACATATACATAATATATATAAATATAATAATATACAGTGGGGAGAAGAAGTATTTGATACACTGCCGATTTTGCAGGTTTGCCCACTTACAAAGCATGTAGAAGTCTGTAATTTTTATCATAGGTACACTTCAACTGTGAGAGACGGAATCTAAAACAAAAATCCAGAAAATCACATTGTATGATTTTTAAGTAATTAATTTGCATTTTATTGCATACATCAGAAAAGCAGAACTTAATATTTGGTACAGAAACCTTTGTTTGCAATTACAGAGATCATACGTTTCCTGTAGTTCTTGACCAGGTTTGCACACACTGCAGCAGGGATTTTGGCCCACTCCTCCATACAGACCTTCTCCAGATCCTTCAGGTTTCGGGCTGTTGCTGGGCAATACGGACTTTCAGCTCCCTCCAAAGATTTTCTATTGGGTTCAGGTCTGGAGACTGGCTAGGCCACTCCAGGACCTTGAGATGCTTCTTACGGAGCCACTCCTTCGTTGCCCTGGCTGTGTGTTTCGGGTTGTTGTCATGCTGGAAGACCCAGCCACGACCCATCTTCAATGCTCTTACTGAGGGAAGGAGGTTGTTGGCCAAGATCTCGCGATACATGGCCCCATCCATCCTCCCCTCAATACGGTGCAGTCGTCCTGTCCCCTTTGCAGAAAAGCATCCCCAAAGAATGATGTTTCCACCTCCATGCTTCACGGTTGGGATGGTGTTCTTGGGGTTGTACTCATCCTTCTTCCTCCAAACACGGCAAGTGGAGTTTAGACCAAAAAGCTCTATTTTTGTCTCATCAGACCACATGACCTCCTCTGGACCTCTCTCCCATTCCTCCTCTGGATCATCCAGATGGTCATTGGCAAACTTCAGACGGGCCTGGACATGCGCTGGCTTGAGCAGGGGGACCTTGCGTGCGCTGCAGGATTTTAATCCATGACGGCGTAGTGTGTTACTAATGGTTTTCTTTGAGACTGTGGTCCCAGCTCTCTTCAGGTCATTGACCAGGTCCTGCCGTGTAGTTCTGGGCTGATCCCTCACCTTCCTCATGATCATTGATGCCCCACGAGGTGAGATCTTGCATGGTGCCCCAGACCGAGGGAGACTGACCGTCATCTTGTACTTCTTCCATTTTCTAATAATTGCGGCAAAAGTTGTTGCCTTCTCACCAAGCTGCTTGCCTATTGTCCTGTAGCCCATCCCAGCCTTGTGCAGGTCTACAATTTTATCCCTGATGTCCTTACACAGCTCTCTGGTCTTGGCCATTGTGGAGAGGTTGGAGTCTGTTTGATTGAGTATGTGGACAGGTGTCTTTTATACAGGTAACGAGTTCAAACAGGTGCAGTTAATACAGGTAATGAGTGGAGAACAGGAGGGCTTCTTAAAGAAACTAACAGGTCTGTGAGAGCCGGAATTCTTACTGGTTGGTAGGTGATCAAATACTTATGTCATGCAATAAAATGCAAATTATTTAAAAATCATACAATGTGATTTTCTGGATTTTTGTTTTAGATTCTGTCACTCACAGTTGAAGTGTACCTATGATAAAAATTACAGACCTCTACATGCTTTGTAAGTGGGCAAACCTGCAAAATCGGCAGTGTATCAAATACTTGTTCTCCCCACTGTATATTATTATATTTATATATATTATGTATGTGTCTGTGTGTGTGCATGTCTGTGTATATACAAACATATGCTGTATACACCGATCAGGCATAACATTATGACTATCCTAATATTGTGTTGGTACCCCTTTTGCTGTCAAAACAGCCCTGACCCGTCGAGGCGTGGACTCCACTAGACCCCTGAAGGTGTGCTGTGGTATCTGGCACCAAGATGTTAGCAGCAGATCCTTTAAGTCCTGTAAGATGCGAGGTGGGGCCTCCATGGATCGGACTTGTTCGTACAGCACATCCCACAGATGCTCTATTGGATTGAGATCCGGGGAATTTGGAGGCCATACTTGTTCTCCCCACTGTATATACACACATATTATGTAAACACAAACTTTTGTTAGATGCAATTTATCGTGATTAATCTATTTGACAGCACTACGGTAAACCTAACCGTTAGTGTTAACAGGAGATAAAAACGCATTTGCTGAAGCAACCATGACATTTTAGTTTGCTTCTGCAAGTCTTTGAACTCTTTTATCATGACTTGTTTCACAGAACTTGTACACATGCGCTCTGCGTCACAAGTTCAGTGCTGTACCAGGTGAACTGCTGAGCAAGTTTACTATGCCAGAAAAGCTATATTATGGAGCTAGTTTCAAAATGTATTTGTTTAGAAATCATGCATAATGGTAAAAATGTTTTGAGGTCATAACAGTATTGTGCAACTGCACGAAAAAGTGTTTATTAATCGATACTCTGCCCCAGTAATCATAATTTGTGTTGTTTTACTGCCACTAGTCTTCATTTCAGCTGGAAACAGCAGTGAATTATATTTACAAGGCACGTTTTTGGAGCTTTGCAAAAATGTAGATAGTCACTGAGCTGTCAGATAACACTTCATAGCATATAATGGCCATGAGAGCTCATGATAATTCAGGATTATTTGAGATTTAGCCATGTGTAGTGACATCTGATAGCTTCATTTGTGCCAGCTGGACCTGCTAAAGCAGGATTTTAATTATACTCATTGTAATGATAGCAATTCAGAGCCTCTTTTTATATTCTCATCATTACACATCTCTTTCAAACATGGCCATTGCTTAACCTTATTTAGGGAGGCTTCAGCTGTTCCCTGTCTTTTATCTCAGCTCCCATAAAAAATCTCTGATTCTATGATTATTATTTCTTAATGAAAACTGGCTGCAGCAACCATGCTTTTCGGTATTTCACAATAAATACTCCCCTTACCAGCTATCGATAAACTTTAAAAATGTTTGTTACATACATGCAAGTCTTTTTTCCTTCTTTTTTTTTTTTTTTTGTCTTTCCTGCTCTCTATTCTGAAATCACAAAAATGCAACCAAATGCACTCCCTTTATCATTGACAACAAATTAAAAGCTGTGTAAAACAACCAACATTTAAAGGTTCACTCTTTTTTTATTATTATAATTATATCAAATATTTGTTTATGTTTTCCTGATCTATATAACGGTCATGCTGACACCTAGTGGCGTGAATGTAATATCACACAAAAGTTTTAAGTAATTGATGCCATTGTGCTGTTCATAAAGAGACATGATTAATTTCCATGAGCCACATGTCTAATAACTGAGCGGTTACTAAGAAAATGTGAGAAGAATTCTCACATGTCATGGTCATGTGATCTCAACGTGGCGGCCCCAATGAGGGGACCTGCTCCATGTAGAATAAAACAGCTTTTATTAGACTTGATATGAATATCAGTATGTTCATCTCATATGACTGTACATCATTTAAAAAAATTATTTTTCAAAAGTGCCATTCATTTCTTTAAATGAAAAAAAACTTTTACAATGAGGAAAAAATGACTGCGTGACCTGTGGATCTCAACCAGGGGGTCGGGGCCACTAGGGGACTCTGCACAGTTCCAAGGGGTCCTCAAGACAGCTTAAAATGATTTAAAATAAGACAAAATATACTTTATAACGCAATATAAGCTGATGTCATATTTATTATTTTAACGAATTCCCTCAACACCTGTCATTTTTATTTAAGAGTTCCCACATTCTTGGAAAACCTGAATACAGTCTTGCTCACAAGTTTACATACCCCTCGCAGAATCTATGAAAATGTGAATAATTTTAACAAAATAAGAGGGATCATACAAAAGTCGTTATTTTTTATTTTATTTAGTACTGTCCTGAATAAGATATTTTACATAAAAGATATTTACATATAGTCCACACACAAAAAAAGCTGAATTTAAAAAAATGACCGTGTTCAAAAGTTTACACACCCTTGATTCTTAATACTGTGTGTCGTTCCCTGGATGATACACATCTGTTTTTTTTTTTTTGTTTTGTGATGGTTGTTCTTGAGTGCCTTGTTTGTCCTGAGCAGTTAAACTGCCCAATGTTCTTCAGAAAAATCCTCCAGGTCCCAAAAAATGTTCAGTTTTCCAGCATCTTTTGCATATTTGAATCCTTTCCAGCAGTGACTGTATGATTTAGAGATCCATCTTTTCACACTGAGGACAATTGAGGGACTCAAACACAACTATTAAAAAAAGGTTCAAACGTTCTCTGATGCTCCAGAAGGAAACACAATACATTAAGGGGGGTGAAAACTTTTGAAGATGTTCAAATTTTTCTTATTTTGATTAAATATCTTTTTCTTTTCTTTTTTTCATTTAGTACTGCCCTTCAGAAGCAACAGAAGAAACTTACATGTTTCCTGGAAGACAAATTAAGTACAATTTACCTTGATCTTCAAAATCAATAAGTTTACAGTATGAAAAGATGGATCTCAAAATCATACAGTCACTGCTGGAAAGGGTTCAAATATGCAAAAGATGCTGGAAAACTGAAGAATTTGCAGGACCTGGAGGATTTTTCTGAAGAACATTGGGTAGTTTAACTGCTCAGGACAAACAAGAGACTCAAGAACAACTATCACAAAACCAAAAAACAGCCGTGGATCATCCAGGTAACGACACATAGTATTGAGAATCAAGGCCAAGGGTATGTAAACTTTTGAATGTGGCCATTTTTATAAATTCAGCTTTTTTTTTTGTGGATTATATGTAAATATCTTTTATGTAAAATATCTTATTCAGGACAGTACTAAATAAAAAAAATAACATGACTTTTGTATGATCCCTCTTATTTTGTTAAAATTATTCACATTTTCATAGATTCTGCAAGGGGTATGTAAACTTGTGAGCAAGACTGTATTCAGGTTTTCCAAGAATGTGGGAACTCTTAAATAAAAATGACAGGTGTTGAGGGAATTCGTTAAAATAATAAATATGACATCAGCTTATATTGCGTTATAAAGTATATTTTGTCTTATTTTGTCTTGTGGACTATATGTAAACATTTTATGTAAAATCTTATTCAGGACAGTACTAAATAAAAAAATAACATGCATTTTGTATGATCCCTCTTATTTTGTTAAAATTTACAGATTCTACAAGGGGTGTGTAAACTTTTGAGCACAGCTGTACATGAGGAATTTTAAAAGTGTGATTTCTAGACTTGGAAAAGTCATGGAAATGAGCAAAATCTTTAAAAAGTCATGGACATTTCTATAACAAATACACATTTATTATTGACAATTATTGTCAAGCTCTAAAATATTTTATTGGGTAGAAATTGCTGAGAAATTGTCATGTAGATTCATTAATTCTAAAATATAAGCCCTGATTAGGTTATTGAAACTGCTTCTGTAATTATGGAATTTTTTTTTTTTTAAGTAAATGTTATTGTAAATATAATTTAGAATATTTGTATAAATATTTAACAATTTAATTTATATATTTTGAGAAATAAATTTTTTTTTTTTTTTTTTGAAAATGCACAGCTTTTTCTTTAAAGCATAAGTACCATAAATATTCAAATGTTGTCTTTGACAATGGGGGCCTCTGTTCAGAAAGGTTGAGAACCGCAGCCTTAGAGGTTTTGGGCTCTAACTTTTGTGGCGTCTTCTATAACTCGTTGAGAATTTCACAAGGTTTTTTATTCTTGTACCTCCATCACTGATCTATTGAAGTCTGTCGGATTCAATAGCACTATTCCATCACGGCAGAAATAACAAAACCTTGAGAGCCTAGAAAACCTCGATGCGTTTAACAGCATTATCCAGCTCGCTGCTACAAAAAATGCGCTGGTGTATTAAAGACCGTGGGTGGATTTAATTATCAATGCTGTCACGCCTCTGCAGTGAGCTTTGACCTTGGGTGTTTTTGTCAGGACTGTGTTCATAAGATGTTCTCTGACCCGTCGGGCTGTGTAGACGATGATCCGTTGCTGTGGTGACATATCGAGTCTCCTGAAGAGTCACGCCACATTTCAAGATGAGATTTCCCAGTTTGTACAGCGCTCAATAAAACCTGTTAAACATCTCACATCTTATCTTTGCACACTCTGCTGCCATTGACTATAAGGCACAGATGGTGGTAGGAAGGGAGAGGATAAAGCATTAAAGCCCTGGACATGGCGTAGGGTGTACAATGACTTATTGTCTAATTCAGATAAAGATTCACAGGTTTTTAATATGAGATAGCACACTAATGAACATGAAACCACATCCGTGGCTGCATCACAACAGAATGGATTTTTATGCATGAGCATCTTGATAAAATTCATAGAGGCATTGACTTGTGATTCATCTCTTGAATTATCATAATGCATCACTCCATATGGCACGAGAGGGAACAGAATGTGAAAATCACCATCCAATTTCCTGTGTAAACATTACCAGCTGTTTAGTGGCGCTAATCTGAGATCCCGATCATTCATTTCCTTAGAAAAAAAAGTGCTTGGACAGAAATAAACAGGGTCATTGATGACCAACTTTCTTCTGTTCTGTTTCTCCATTGGTCAGCTCGTCTCCATCTCAATTGTTTTTGTCTGCAAGTGCCATTATGCAGGTTATGTATGTACCATTAGGTTTTGTTCACAACACCTGTGAAGAGACGACTCCAACTCTACCTCCAACAAACCTTTTCTATATAGATTGTTAACAACATGTATTCTTTACTTCAATGAGCCCATTGTTTCTGCCTTAAATTATCACATTGTTTATTAATACATTGTTAGCTAACTGTGTGATTGTATATTTTCTGAAATCCATCATTTGGACACAGTCTCCTCTGATAACAAATCACTCTAAATTGTAATGCAGACACATGCATTATCTGTAAAGCTGCTTTGAGACGATATGTATTATGAAAAGCGCTATACAAATAAATGTGAATTGAATTTTGCTGTCAACTAGTATCTGAGAAGACAGAGCAGGTCCACCGTCCTTCTGCCAGAGAAAGACATTACTGGAATGAAGGACAAACGCTTGTGTGTTGCCATAAAGCACACAAAGGCAGGTGGGTTAGTGCTCACAAAGAGTGTTCAGACTAATCAAAACAAAATGTGTACACTGAAAAAAAAATATTTTTGCTTCTTGTTCAAATTGCTTAATTAAAATGAGCTAAAGCAATGCAATTGCTATACATTTTGTCCCAACTTAATTTGATTGTGTTCAATCCACTTAAATATATGTAAAATTGAAGTTTACTTAATCCGTTTGTGTTGAGATTACATGAATGATTTGTGTTGCATAACTGAAACTGGGTGGGGCTTGTTAGTTCCCAGCATGCTTTGCATATGGCTAAATCAAAGGAAAGTGGCTGCATTCCAGTTGGTTTTTATTATGCCCTTCACTCGCTAACTTCCCTCCGTCTCGTTCACTCGGATGTGCGTCATTGCTTGCGTTGCATGAGTGCCCACTACTGGCGGAACCTTTGCAATGGGCTGAATTGGAACGTACTAAGCCCTTGATCACTTGGAATCCACTATGGAGTTGATTTATTATTTCTTTTTTCCCTTACAAAATTGTTTAATGCAGCATTCTATATGTATATAGGTGTGTTTGGGTTGTTTTAAATATTTTTAAAAATAATTAATATATCAGAGTTGTTTGTGGTGGGGTAAATTAAACGCGATATGCGGTGACGTCACAATCGTGTTGCATTGTGGTATATGGAGCTGCCTGAAGTGTACATATGAAATATGAAGTACGGTCAAAATCGAGGGAGCGAGGGTCTGTCCATATAAACTTCCCTCGTCCACTTCACAAAGTGGAACGCACTTCAAAATGGCGGCAGGGATTCCCCCGAGGGGAAGTGCTTAGGGAGGTTCGCAAGTGCGTGTCTAAAAGTGGAGTGGAACACAGCCAGTAAATGTTGTTATTTTATATGTAAAAGTGTTATTTTATGTATTTTTGAGCAAGATGAGAAAAGGGGGAGACTTGATAGTGTGTAATACCGTTTAACGTTCAACTATGTTAAAATTATTAGAAGAATTTAAATTACAGTGGGTTACCATTGTGGAGAAGAGTGGAGCATTTGTTTAGGCTGTGGACTGATACAGCTATTGTCATTACTGCTTTGAAAGAGCTTTTAATGCTTAGCATTTAAGATGCTAATATGTGCTATTGCTAGCTAAAAGTTTGTAAACTAGCTAGTACAGTATTATAATTCAGTTGTGTGAATTTAAAGTATATGAAATTGAATTGGATAAATGAATATATGAAATTGAATGCCTGAATCATGTCAAGGAGCCATATAAAATTAACTTTGAGACTACTTAATTGGGTCACTTAAAATGACTTCATTCCATGATGCTGAAGTTACATGAACAAATTATGTTTGTTTAACTTAATTGATTCACGTGGGACCAATGCACAAGATTAAATCATGTAAATCCAACACTTTTTTTTCAGTGTTTAGATCGATGAATCAAACTTAGAAGAGAAATGGGTCACACTTTATTTTGATGGTCCACTTTAGGCATTCTACTAACTGTAAAGACAATGATACATGGGGCAACTTTTTGAGCAATGTTGCCGTCAATGGGCAACCAAGTGTGACACAGGGCCCACGACCGATCTAAAGTATCCAGATAGATATTTGTTGCCCATTCTCAATGGGAAAGTGCCCAAGCAACATCGCTCGGCAATATTGCTCAAAAAAGTTTCCCCGTGCACCTTAAGTAACTTTGCAACTACATGTCAACTAACTCTTATTAGAGTATTAGTAGACTGTCTGCTTAATATCTGCTAACACTTTATTTTAATGCTCCCCAACACACATTCTACTGACTATAACTTTGCAACTCCGTCAACTTATTCTACTAACACCTAACCCTAACCTAATAGTCTACTGCAGTCTACTAATACTCTAATGAGAGTTAGTTGACATGTAGTTGCAAAGTTACTCACAGTTAGTAGAATGTCTAAAGTGGACCATAATATTCTGAGTTTACATTTCACTGTTTTTAATCATTTTGAGGAATACTGAATCTGTATTTGTGCAAGTGAGATGAGTAATGCTGCCTTCACGTGCTATCGGAATTATCGTATACGAGTTTCCTAGGTAAAAATTGCACATGAATGCCCTCTGATGTCGTGTTTTCCACTGGGAAGTTTGGAAATTATTTTGATACCCAAATTCCCGAGATGCCATAAACTTTAAACATGGTGGCGGGGAGAACTACTGCTGTGACAGGTTTGTTAGTTTTTCCCCAAAACAACTAGATCATCTTGTCTTGTCATTAATGTAGTGCATATTTACATATACGAGTATTTGAAGCGTATTGTATGTTTTATACACAGCGAAAATAGCCTGCATTTGACCGAAATTACAGAATCGGCAGAAAACGGACTATCTGGCATAGTAAATGTTTATATGGTTGTCAGTGCATGTGACACTACATATTATTTTGGTTTTAATAAGATTTTTCCAATTACTAGGCAAGAATAAACCTGGTGTCCTCCATGATTCCTGTTCATT
This sequence comes from Coreius guichenoti, assembly GCA_039654105.1. NCBI lineage: Eukaryota > Metazoa > Chordata > Actinopteri > Cypriniformes > Gobionidae > Coreius > Coreius guichenoti. The sequence goes on from CM077168.1 coordinate 6,825,533, forward strand.
CTGACAACAAAGCACTTGAATGCAACAAGCTCGTAATCACGACTTCAGAAGTGGGAATTATCAAATTTCCGATAGCACATTAAGGCAGCGTTAATGCCTCCTCATATTTAGCCTAGAATTGCAATAACCATCATGTTTTCACATGCACAGCGCACACAACACCTCTGCACTTACTCCCGACATGGGGACTGGAACGCTGTCAGTCAATAAATGGGAAAACAAAGTAACTTGCATTACTTATTTGAAAAAGTAACTCTAAAATTTTGTTGTAAAAAAAGTAATCTGATAATGTAACTCGTTCCTTGTAATGCGTTACCCCCAACGATATATACTGTAGTTGAACACATAGGACAAGATGGTTATTGTCCCTTTAAAACTTAGTCTTAAGGGTGTTTTCCACTGCACTAATGCTGAAATGTACCAACCACTACTAGCAGGTGTTTCGGCCTTTTAAACACAATACACCCTCTGCAAAGGCAGGCCCACCCTAGGCTGATCCGGCCCGGGTGTGTGTCCCCATCATCTTGGGGTCCAACTGAGGTCTTTACGCCTGATCCAAAGCCACTGACTGCAGCATTGTGCAGGAGTTGCTGTTCCTTTGATGGTTTGGTGCAGGGCTTGGCCGTGGATTCCCAGCTCTTTCAGCAGCCTGATGGTTGATGTTGCCACAAAGTCCCTGCAGCCAATCTTTACAGGACAGACCAATGCTTTACATCTTTTTGCTGAGCATCCGCTGCCATCTTCGCATACCGAAACCTCTTCCTCTCATTTGCCTCCTCAGCAGCATCCTCCCAGGGTACTGTCAATTCAATAAAATACACACACACACACACATAATATATAATCTGTTTAAATAGACTGTAACCACAAACTAGAAAAGTCATGTAAATTCATTAAAAGTTTAGTAGAACAAAGAACATTCAGTTATTGGAATTTAATTTTAATTCATATATACAGGTGCATCTCAATAAATTAGAATGTTGTGGAAAAGTTTATTTCAGTAATTCAACTTAAAAGGTGAAACTAATATATTATATAGACTCATTACATGCAAAGTGATATATTTCAAACCTTTATTTGTTATAATTTTGATGATTTTGGCTTATAGCTTATGAAAACCCCAAATTCAAAATTAGAATATTACATGAAATCAATAAATAAAAAAAAGATTTTAAATACAGAAATGTCAGCCCTCTGAAAAGTATAATCATGCACATGTACTCAGTACTTGGTTTGGGCCCCTTTTGCATGAATTACTGCCTCAATGCGGCGTGGCATGGATGCTATCAGCCGGTGGCACTGCTGAGGTGTTATGGAAGACCAGGATGCTTCAATAGCGGCCTTCAGCTCTTCTGCATTGTTCGGTCTCATGTCTCTCATCTTTCTCTTGGCAATGCCCCATAGATTCTCTATGGGGTTCAGGTCAGGCGAGTTTGCTGGCCAATCAAGCACAGTAATCTCATGGTCATTGAACCAGGTTTTGGTACTTTTGGCAGTGTGGGCAGGTGCCAAGTCCTGCTGGAAAATGAAGTCAGTATCTCCATAAAGCTTGTCTACTGAAGGAAGCATGAAGTGCTCTAAAATGTCCTGGTAGACGGGTGCGCTGACTCTGGACTTAATAAAGCACAGTGGATCAACACCAGCCGATGACATGGCTCCCCAAACCAACACAGACTGTGGAAACTTCACACTGGACTTCAAGCATCTTGGACTGTGTGCCTCTCCATTCTTCCTCCAGACTCTGGGACCTTGGTTTCCAAATGAGATACAAAATTTGCTCTCATCAGAAGAGAGGACTGGACCACTGAGCAACAGACCAGTTCTTTTTTGCTTTAGCCCAGGTAAGACGCTTCTGACGACATTTGAAGCCCATGTCCAGGATCCGTCTGTGTGTGGTGGCTCTTGATGCAGTAACTTCAGCCTCAGTCCACTCCTTGTGAAGCTCCCCCACACATTTGAATGGCCTTTTCCTGACAATCTTCTCCAGGCTGCGGTCATCCCTGCTGCTTGTGCACCTTTTTCTTCCACACTTTTTCCTTCCACTTAACTTTCTATTAATGTGCTTTGATACAGCACTTTGAGAACATCCAACTTCTTTTGCAATTACCTTTTGAGGCTTTCCCTCCTTGTGGAGGGTGTCAATGATGGTTTTCTGCACAACTGTCAGGTCAACAGTCTTCCCCATGATTGTGAATTGTACTAAACCAGACTGAGAGACCATTTAAAGGCTCAGGAACCCTTTGCATGTGTTTTGGATTAATTAGCGTATTTGAGTGACACTTTGAGCCTACAATACTGAATAACTAAATTTGGGGTTTTCATAAGCTGTAAACCATAATCATCAAAATTATAACAAAGGTTTGAAATATCTCACTTTGCATGTAATGAGTCTATATATTAGTTTCACCTTTTAAGTTGAATTGCTGAAATAAATGAACTTCCACGACATTCTAATTTGAGATGCACCTGTATATGATTAGAGATAGATGATTGATAGATAGTTGATCTATTAGGAGTTAAGTTAGATCTATTGTCTTAAACATACTTGTCTGCACAGACTGGTGGTGTACATAATGTCTGTTTGTTCCCATGACAAACGAACAGTGTACAAATGCATACTAAATGTATTTATTGCCATCTTGTGGCCAGTTTTAATACTTTCAAGGCTTTACATTTTTAGCCAATGAGAACACCATGAACACCTATTGTACACAGGGGCGCATTAACGCACAGGCTTCCATGGGCCTACAGGCTGCACGAAAATTATATTTTTCAAATTATTTGTATATATGGGAGTTTGCAGCAGTGACAACAGCATTTTCTATCTGTACAAATCCCATTGTGTGTTCACATTTTATTACTCCCCATGTAATGTTAGGCCTAACCCAATTCAATGCCAGGTTGTCATGTTCACGCAACCAAAAACTCTGCGTGAAACCTCAGAATCACAGCCAATCAGAACAAATTTGATGTTTAAATGTGCATCTGCAGGTAGCAGGAACCAGGCTGTATTAATTAGATCCACATGAATTAGAAGCTGAGCAACTAAAAATAAAATGTGCTGGAAGTCACCTTGTGTTTCAGAACTCAGTGTAATTCATTCTTCTGAACAAGTACATCAATCTTTGTCCAAGGTCCCAATATATAACATTTTAAAAATGCACAAAAGCTATCACAAAGGTCAGCAAAGGTTGCATGGCAAGGCTACTCTACATATAGCTGAAAGCAGAGTTCTTTAGTTTATTGGGAAAAGTCAGTTTTGAACAAGATGTACTAGTTAGATTAAGCAAATACTCAACATGACAGCTGATACCAAAACACCTATACCCTCTTAAGGTTAATTTACTGCAGTCTATAGTGCCATTAAAACAACTTAAATCCTTTCCAATGCACTAATAGTTCTATTAGAAGATTTAAAAAGGCATTTCACACAAAAAGCTTAAGCTACAACATACTATAGTATAATTGCAAACCCTTATTTGGATTTAATTAAAGTGTACTGCATAGATTTACAAAATGCTGAAACTACCAGTAAATTTACTAGAGACCAACATTGTGCAACATGAGGGGGGTGGAGAAAAAAAAAAAAAAAAAAAGGGCAGAATTTAAAGCAGCTAAAAGACAACTTGAAACTAATCTTTATTTTGTGACACTTTAGTGTAAAACAAATCTGGGTTACACTGGACTGAAGTGAGAAATAAGGTGGTTGGAGGGGAAGGATTGAACGGGTGTTAAAAAAGGGATTTGTTGGTTTAACTTGAAGTAGAGTAACCTGGTTGCCTTAATTTTCAGTTCCTTAAGTTAATACAAAGAGAACAAGCTTTCATTGTATTAACTCTTAAGTGAACGCAATTAAGGAAACCAGGTTACACCAAGTTAAACCAACAAATCATTTGTGTTGAAGGCATCTAAAAGTCATTACAGAGTTTATACAAGTCAAAGTACATTGAAGGATTAAGACATACACTCTCTTTGGAACATACACTGATGAATCATTCACAATGACAAAGAAAAAGGGTCAACTTTGATCTAATGTTGACCCACAAAAAAGTAAAAACTACCACTTAAAAACAGAAATAACCCCACTGTGGCAACCCAAAACTTCACTCTTGCAGTTGGAGTGAGATAGCAATCAAATCCATACTGAAGTCAAGCCCAACAAGTGTTCACATTGTGGAAAGAGTCACTGTTTCTGCATCTCAGAGAGATAAAAGAAACATATACATGAGGATACACACTGGAGAGAAACCGTAACACTTCCCTGTTCAAAACAAACCAACAATTAAAAAGGCTCAAGGCTCTATACAAAACACAAATAAGGGAGTGGGGGCAGAGTTAGCAAGTGTGGGGCACAAATTTAACAAAAAAACAAAACCTCCTTTAGAACAGAAATAACCCCACTGTGGCAACCCAAAACTTCACTCTTGCAGCTGGAGTGAGATAGCAATCAAATCCATACTGAAGTCAAACCCAACAAGTGTTCACATTATGGAAAGAGTCATTGTTTCTGCATCTGAGAAAGATAGAAACACAAGAAAATGCACACTGGAGAGAAACATAACACTGCCCGGTTACAAACCAACAAGTCAATGCTCCATTTAAAAAAATAAATAAAAAGAACTTGCAGTAGTCTAGTGAGTGACAGGAAAATGCCATCCATGTCAAAACCGTGATAACAGAAGGTGGGATGTCCTAGCTGTGATGGTTGGTGACCTGTGTGGAGGATGGTCCAGGTAAAGACTGAGCTGGTCCAGTCTGGGGCTCGTTCTAACCACTTCAGCGTCGCTATTGGCCTGGATGTCTTTCCTCTGGAAGTGAAGCAGTCCAAGCCTTGTGCCAGTGTCATGACAGATCCTCCCTCAAGAGAGTCATCAACTACGTACACACAAACACCAATTTAAAATGTATACAATTCCTCAGCCCACAAAACAAATGGCTCATTGTAATCTCACTGCATAAACTGCAGGGTCCAAGCATAGACAACTGCGACTGATGTCACTTTATACAACAGTTGAGTAAACAAGTTATGGAACAAGTTTTGAATTTCAAAAATGTCTTACAGTTTCTACCCCACCAACAAAAAGAGTTCCAAACAAAGCAGGATCAACCTGGGACGCTGTGTCCGACCAGCACACCTTGGCATTTTGCTCCTGCAAGAGTGGAATGGGTGAGTCAGTGACACCAAAGAGAATGAATTCAGAACGGCATACTTGCAAGAAAAAAAAAAAAAGAAAAGAAACTTAGCTTTTATATAAATATACTGCCAACCACTTTAAAGACAGAAAGTGACATGAATCAATGTTCATCACAAGTAGCTTTTCCACAAGTAGAGGTAAAAACTAGGTGCACAGCCATGCACAAACAAACAAGACTGAAATAATGCAATAAATATTAAGAGGCAACAAAACCCCATGTACCTACACAATTAAGCCTTTAAAGAGACTTCAATAGTAAAACTCCAAATTGAATAATCCTAACATTTTAAACGAATTGAACAATCCTTAAAATTCAAAATTAGCCAGTCATTGACATTTTGGAGGGCTGTAAAAATCAAAAGACAGAGTGTAAAACTTTGATCAGTGCACTTAAAGATTTCCTTTTATGAGCTGGATTTTAACAAATACAAACGGCTGAAACAGGAAAAAAATAAAATAAAAACAGTCTCTCAAGATAACGTCTACTAAACATTACACATTATCTTTTGAGAAACAACTTTGGCTGAGCAATCTCACCTGGTATTAATGCAATTTCACACTCGACGCTGTAGATTCCAGGTTGCAAAACCGTGAACGTGCACAGAGTCAGCGTTGGTCTTACATTAGCTTTCTTAATGAGCCATTTCACAGATGAGAACAATTACGTTTCATCTGTTTTCCCTAAACAGATATCAGTAGAGTACACATGGCACTCATCACAAGCTGATTAGATATGCAAATGAGAGAGAGTTGCACTCCACCTAGCACTCTGCTAAAGTCATCAGCAAATTCATTCAGGGAAGATGTTGTTGAGCTGTGGTTTCAAGGAAGAGACAAATCTAAGAATTTTTTTTAGTATACAGGCTTGCTATAAGTCACTGATTCTTGAGATCATGTTTTAGATGTTAAAAAAATAAAAACTAACATTACATTATTAAAAATTGGTATTTTTGTAGACAAAGATCTTAGATAATGAAGCATAGGGGAACAGGCTTATTTCTAAATATTTTTCCTAAAAATTAATATTTTTTCACCTCACAACCTTATTTGTGTCAACTCCATCAGACACACTAAAAATCATGCTAATTTAATTTAATCTATCCAAAAACAGTATAAAGTCTTCTGTTAAGTAATAATGGTGTTCAGTAGGAGCTAAGTTTTTTTTCCCACACTATTATGAACAACCCAGTTCCTAATTCACAACCCAGTTCCTTCATTAAATCTCCTCCTCCGTTTTAATATTAAACATATATGTAGGTAATTGACATAATATCATGTAGTTCCATTGATGTTTTAAAAATTTTACACAATAAATTGAAAAAAATAATAAGATCTTTTAAAATTAACAAAAACCTTCACCTGACGGTGTTAAATACTGATGGAGTTGACAAAGGTCCAGCTGGGGCCAAATATACAGTATATGTAAATAGAATCATGAAACAGCATTAGAAGAATTCCCCATATGCAAAAAAAAAACAAAAAAAACATTAAATCACATTATACAGACTTTTTCAGAGCACTTGTCAACCATCAGACATAAAACAATAACAGCAGTTATATATTTTTGAGATGGCAAACCTGAAACTTATAAAAAAATAAAATATACCACCTTAAAACATTAAAACACACTATATACTACATGTATAGCTAATAATTAGCCTACAGAATAATTGTACATCATTATTATTTTGGGGTATTTTTAAATTACGGTACTTTAATATGCTTATTGCGTCTTAATTACATTTCCAAGTCAAAAATCTAACTTTTTCCTCCTTAACATTACATGAGACCTTCAAACTAAAGTACAAAATAGGCTACATATTTCACAGATCATGACTTTTTGACAGTTCATACTTAAATAGCCAATTAAATCCATGTCATTCACCCATTCAAAGTCCATGATGATTATTCATTCTTGTGAAGATATGCATCAACTATCAACAAAGACTATATATATAAGGGACTTTGGTATCAGTCACACCACAGACAAATATGTTTAATCAAAGTCTGTCCTGTTGTGTCATAAAACCTTTCATAGTCAGGATTTTTTTTTTTTTTTACAGCGTTTGTGTATTACAGACTTTATTATTTATCATCTTTCAAAAACTACGTTAAAAAACATTACTTTTACTTGTTTTTTTTTTGCATGTTCGTTTAGATAGCCTACTTTTGATTTGTTTTTTTATGTAGTAATCAATTTCTTTGTGTTTTTTATAAATAGACAATTAACACATTTGATGATAAACACAATCCAGTCACAAAATATACACACACAAACAAAAAGTTATTTATTTAGGACTTTTCAGTATTAAAGCCACAATATGTAATTTTTCGCCGCTAGAGGTCGCTTATTGAAAACAAAGGCGTAGCTTGATGACGCCTTGATTTTGTGGAGCTTTTATTCTGCCACAGTCGCCGCTTCTGCTTCTTCTGCTCATGTGTATGTGGGGTAACGCAGCGCTGTTTTATCATATTAGATACATTATTTGAGTGTGTTGAAAGTTATTTTATAATGCTACTCTGTGTGTTCACTCGGCGGCTACTATGAGACACTTGTTGCACACTGCAGTAAGCTAGATCGATAAATAGGCATGGTAAAACATGGTACTCGCAGTAAATCAAGAAAACGAGATTTAAACAATAAGACTAACTGTGTTGAGCTACGATAACGATGATTAGTTTTCTGTCGATGAATGTATACAAACAGTTGCTCACCTGTCTAATAAAACACATTATATTAATGTGTCTTTGGCCTTTGTTTCTACAAAATAAAGCGAGGGTAACGCGGGTATGATGTCACTGATAGGAGATGCACGGACACAGTCCGTGTCCTGGTTAAAATTGCTTATTCCTCTGGATTTAAACATTCTTAGAAACATTTGGGATAATGTAAGTACACAAGTCAACAAAATATATAACATTGTTCTAGTGGTTTCTGGATATTTTAATCCAAAAATCTTACATATTGTACCTTTAAGGACTTTTGGGGTTGTGTAACTTGACGCCAGTGTGCGTAAAACGTAAGACGTTTGGCGGTCTCGCGATGCTCTGCTCATGATTCTGATTGGCTGCTAGTGGGTCCGTCACTGGCCGTGTACCGAGTGAATTGAGCGCCGATTGGCTGGTTTAGTTCAAGTGAATGGATTCGGTCATTTTTCGTGACTGGTGGTGAATGTGAAATGGTGTGCCGGCTGGACTAGAACTGAACTGGACAGGTTGGGTGTAATAATAATAATAATAATAATAATAATAAACAGCTTCAAGCAAAAAGATTACAGGTAAAACCTGCGCTGGTTTCCACTGAACTCCAGCAGAGAAGCGACAGAAACCGAGTGAAGATGGGGGAAGAAACTGAGAGCTCAGTGAACAGAGAGAATCAGAACATGAAGGATAAAAAAACAGGCACATCGGAGGAAAGCGGTGTGAAATACTACACATGCGAGGAGGTTCAAGCCCATAACATGAGCAAAGACACATGGCTCATCATCCACGATAAAGTTTACGATATCACAAGTTTCATGGAGGAGGTAAGACGGTTGGAGTTTCATCATGTCCTCCACGTCACAGCTCACACAGCACTAAATCCGGCATGATTTTACATGATTTTTCTATCACATATATGTGTTTTACACGAGCAACTCTTACTCATTTGAGCTGGGATGTCTCTAGACTCGAAACATAAGCTGCTGTCAAGATAATCAAAGTTTGTGTGGTCCTATCAGTGAGCTAGCATACTAGATTCAGTGCAGTAAACAAACTAGCTAACACTCTTTATAAATATTTTCTAGCAAAATTTAAAGGAAGGCTTTGCATGATTGGGTATTAGCCACATAGCTACATGGCTAACCCAGTCACGTTGAGCTGTCACAATGAAATGAACCATTCCAGCTTTTGCGTTTCATCTCTGACACGTCCCAAAAGTTTTATTTTCCTTCAAATCCTGTCATATTTTGGAGTTTTATACAACCTACATCTCTTTGTTTTCATTTTAGCATTGTGTTGGTAAGTCGGTAATCGAATCTTTCATGTGAATCATAAGGAGTCTTACAAATCCATGGTTTGAGAAATACATATTTGAAAGAAAGAAGTGCAATTCATATTGCATTTACTGCCCTCATCATTTATATCTTATTAGTTTACAGCTGATTAGATTAAAAAAAAAAAAAAAAACAGAACGGTGTGTTCACACACTTTTTAGAGTCGGCATAAATCCAGTCCATTTATTCAATAATAGGCCTATTAAATAAAAAAATGTGATTGCATACTACATTCATTTGTTATATAATGCATTGATTATAAAATACTTCTAATTACAATAAAACTGTGTAATGTGAACAACCAGTCAGTATATAACTGACTACGTTTACGTCTCAATATCCTGAAGTCTCCATGAAATCAGAATTAACTGACAAAAAATTCTTATTTTTTCAAGATATATTGCAGTATTTATTATAAATGATTTATCCACATATATATATTTTTTTAAATAATGTGCCCTCAAAACTATCAAAATACTACTGGTGTGAGGGTAGGACAACCTGTCACTCACATCAGATCGACCAATAGCAAACCACAACCATTCAATCACTTCCCCATACGTACTACCGGCACATTCGGGAACTTAACTGTCAATTTCGTCACCGCCCCTTTTTAGGGGAAAACAAACTAGACTTACCATAGACTTCAATACAAAATAGCGGCACAAAACAACGTCCCTACACAGCCGGTAGGCGTGAATAACTTAAGAAATTACTAAGATTAAACATGTCAAGCAATTATATGTCCACCCTGCCTGCCATAGAGCGTGAAAGATACATCCACAAACTTCATTTGGTCAATTTAAAAATATGTCCCTTCATTCTCCCAGCGATATAAACTTTTCTCTCCTTTTCTTTCATAGCATCCGGGAGGTGAAGAGGTTCTGCTGGAGCAAGCAGGTGCAGATGCGACAGAAAGCTTTGAGGATGTGGGTCATTCCACAGATGCCAGAGAGATGCTCCAGCAGTATTACATCGGGGAACTCCATATGGTAGTGCTTGCTTTTTGGTTTAAAGATGAACCAATTTCAGAAAGTCTGAGTGTTCTGTTGCTGCATGTAAATGACTTTTTCTTGAAAAGAATCATCTAGGGGTGCAACTAACAATTATTTGGAAATGGAACTAGAGAAGGATATAATCATAGAATGTAAGTTGGGCTGGAACGTCACTTCGACATAATCGATTATGTAAATTAGTCAATTTTGCGTGGAATGCGTCAATTTGTCGCGCTGTTTATATTCCCCAATGATGGCGGCTCCGACTCCCAGGCATGGTGAAAATCAGCTGTTGTTACAAAAATATAGAGCCCGATCTAAAGTGAGGAAATTATTTGAACAGAGACCGAATAAAATGGTGCTCTGCATGCTCTGTAGAACTCAAATGGCAAACCACAGCAGCACAACAAGAACATGTGAAAAGAAAACATCCCAGGGCTCTCCTACTTCAAAACGACGAGACGGCAGCATAAGTATTTGCAATATTAAAGTGAGTTTTTACACAGCACTAGAATACGGTTGTTGGCCCCATATTTTGTGCTTAATATGGCTGCGTTCATACAGAATTCTGTTTTTTACGAGCTGCCTTGGGCACGTTAGATTATTCGATTAGTTGGGGGGAATCCCCCCCTCGATTATCAATTAATCGATTGAAAGAATAATCTTTAGTTCCAGCTAGTGCTGGGCGGTATGACCAAAAATTTATTTATATGGCGGTATTTTTTCCCCATGCATGACCGGGTGTTAACCACGTTTTCTACTGATTGAGAGAGGAAATACTGCAGTAGATTGACTTAGAATGCCCTATTTTACTGTCATGACGAGTGAATATTGTAGAAAAATTCCACACTAGAATTAATACAGGTTTGCAAGGCCCCACAAAATGATGCTGTGGGGAGACAACAACCAATAATAGCACTAGTCTCTGAACAAATGACACACGTCAGTTTAACACAGAAAGAATAAAGACAGTTACTTTTTTTGCCCATTCCTCTTTGAATTGTCAGACTACATCATTGTCTTCTGTGTATCAGAATAATCCATCGTGTCATCGCGGTCATGATCAGACGTATGGCTGTATCAGTGTCCTTGTTTGCACATATATTTCATTTGAAGAAGACGTGATTAAATATGTGCACATACATGGTGCTGGTTCATGTTTAGAGCACTAGAGTATATGAAATAAGTCCATAAAAAACGTAAACGCGCTCACTCCGGTCTACATCTGATCTATATGATCCATGTGGTGAGCGTTGTTAAACTCATGTTGTTTGAATTCTCCGCTGTGATCTCAGCTGTGCCCTCACTACAGTGCAACAGTGAAACGGGACCCCTCTCAAACAGTGTCGCACTGTGCTGCATTCCGATCGTTGTTTAAGCGACATACACCAGTATTGCGGCATAATAAAAATTCATACCATAACAAAAATAAACACCATATTCGGTATGAACCGGTATACCGCCCAGCCCTAAATGTAAGTTATGCACTGGGGAAAACATTTCTCAAGCACGTTAAATGGCGCACACATCTGCCAGAGCACCTGACAGGCAAGCCGTGTTAAAAGCTTAAGGCCCTGATATAGTGAAGTTCTTTTTTGTTCTTCTCTTGAGGATAAAAAGAAGTTTGAAATTCCTTTGCAGCAGTATACTGTTAGTGAGCATCCCGATGTTCGCCCACACTGCTGAGAGTGACGTTTAGATGAATATGTAAATATGTGCTGCACGTTTTCCTTTTAATAACAAAATAAACACAACAAAAATTACATTGGTGAGAAAACAGCAGTTAAGAAAGCATAATACAAAGCTTTCTCATGTTTTCTCATCCCCGCAGCAGTTTACTCTGGATAATCTGGATTAATTGAGAATCGTGAAAAATTTTTTTTTTTTTTTTGTGTTTAAAATAGAGACGATTCGCCCACGATTCTGAATAGACAATTAAACAGAATAACATTTAATTTACTAGAGGTTCTGACAAAATGTTAACTGCTGCAGTCTATTTAAAAAAATATTTAATTTGAATGATTTATTTAAAAAATCGGTTTGAATGGGTGATTAAATGACTCTTGAACAAACACTTTTTAAGTCACTTGTCGCCACCTACTGGTGTAACAATGTAATCGATACAATTGTTATTTGAAGTGTCAAGTTACTTTCAAATGGTGATTTACTCTATTTTGATCACTATCGTAGACATCAGTATTTATATCTGAACTATAAACTTTTATCCCAGTACTTTTGTTGTCAAAGGTTTAATAGACCTAGCCGAATCGTTGTCATTTAGGAATAAGATTGCAATCTTTTAACGATTAATCGTGCAGCTCAACTCTGCTCCCGTCAGTATTTTGCAGATGTGTTTTATCTATATAAATGCGTTATTCACTGCAGTAAAGGGATGAAAATAGTGGATGTTTCCTCTGCACAGCACTCAGATGTGATTAATCGATAATAACATTTGTTGTCAGTTATTAAAAAAAAAATCATTTTCTATTATTTTTTATATCTAGTCTGTCTTCAAGTATGTGTAAATTCATAAACTTTAATAATGCCTATTTTCCTGTTTTAGGATGATCGAAAGAAAGACTCAAAAAAGGTAAAAACAATTCCAAGAACTCTTTCCTGACTGATGCAAAAACATATCGACTGTCATGTAAAAGTTACGGTTTGTTAATGTTAATGTTTCTGTTCTAGGAGGTTTACATCACAACTTCCAAGGAGTCCAGGTAAGAAGTCCAATTCAGTTCAGCATGAACTACAGTGCTCATGTTTGGTTGTGTTTTTTTTTTTTTTTAACCGATTGTTTGTCTTTTGCTCAGGTCATTGACCACCTGGTTAATCCCTGCCATAGCTGCTGTACTTGTGGGCATCATGTACCGTTACTACATGTTGGAACACAAATCGTCCTGAACTTTGTCACCGCTGTATTTCTCTTGTCTGGAGGCCTTGACTTGTTTGAGTGAGTGAGTCTATAAGATCGCTCTCTAAACTCCTGCTCATCCTTTCTTCTTTAGTTTCTACTCAATTGACTGGAAATGGTTCATAGCCCATCGGCTCATTTTGACAGGTTTTTCTACCAGCCTTCACTTCACAATCCACAATTCTGTCTAGCCTGCCGGACTTCACCTGCAGCATTATGCTATCTCTGTTCATGGTCACTTTTTCTGTCTTTTTAAATGTACTTGGAAATGATTTCAACTCCTTTAAATTAATCTAGAGTGTAGTTGGAAAGATCAGGTATAGTCCAGCTTTTGATTTTGACAAATCACATGTCCACAGCCTTCACATAGCTGCTAATTGATGTTTGTCAGTGAATTTCCTTAGGTTTAGTACCTGAGGATTTTGACCAAATGATTCAAGTGGAGTTGAAAGTTGCATCTCCAAGAGAAGAGCAAGGAGTCGTGGTACTAAAAAGGGGGGGGGGGACGGGGTGTACTCACCCTCATGTTGCTCCAAACCAGTATGACTTTATTTCTTCTGCGAAAAACACAAAAGAAGATATTTCGAAGAATGTTTGTATTTTATGGGGATAAACATTTCTTAAAATATCTTCTTGTAATATGTACAGGTTTGGAATGACATGAGGGTGAATTTTCATTTTTGGGTGAACTATCTCTTTAAGAAAAACTAGAAAACTTCATATATTGTCATAACACTTTTGCATGAATGTTGTCATTCAACATCAGACAATGTGCAATTGCAGAAATGTATAAGAAATGTAGCGTAGAGTTACAGTCATACAGTGCTTTAACGTTATATATGTATGCTTTTTTTCTTACAATGATTTCTAGTGTGGTACCTGTATCTGCAAACTTGAAATCGACTCCATTACTCTGCCTATTTGTAATGATGCATTTGAGAAATGTTTTTTGAACAATTTGTTTCAATGTTGGTAAGAACATTTTTTGGGGGTGTTTGAACTGTTGTACAGCTTGTAGTGTACCTGTTCAGATATTCATTGCTCTTATATGCATCTCTAATGAATTGTCCTTGGCATTGCTTGCATGTATTTTCTAGCTCGACTGGCTTTAGCTTAAAGTGCAGGTCATGAAAATCGTTATATGCAAGTGCTTACCGTTTCAACTTCAAAAGTATAAGTAAACCAAATTGTCTACTTTCGTTTGCTTCTGTTGTGTACTTCTGTTATTAAATCTTGCATTCCTTCTCAAACAATATTGCGTTTAATTCAAGTAGCTTTTAATGAAACACATTGAGTGAGTCATAATATACTTTCTAGCCCAAATTTCCATGTTTTTAGTGTCATGCAAATTGCTTTTCCTGCCAGGCTGTCAATGTGTTCAGCTTTGTCTAACAATTTATGTTCATGTTTGTGTGCATTTTATATGCCTAGATGTTGATGACATTAAGTTTTCATTGGATCACTTATTAAGGTCATAAATTAATTATAGCAATGGAGAAAAAAAACCTTAGAGACTAAAACACTAGTCACTATCTGCTCTTTTAGTTAAGCAACAAGAAGAATCACAGCTCAAGGCCTTTAAAATTGCTGAGATAAATGTGATATTTAATAAAAATTATAATTTATCTGTCCGATTAGGAATATCTGTGGTATGTCAGAGTGAATACAACTGACGTACTGAATCAATGTGTTTAGCTATGAAAAAATTCCAGCTATGTTTCAATAAAGGGTTAAAAATGCATATCTGTGTACTATGTAATTATTGTCTATATATTGTATTTTAGACTAAATCAGGAACATGCATTGACATTTAAAATGGCCAGGTATTACTGCTGAAGTATTTATGGATGGTTCAAAGCACAGATGAGATATTTGCTTGCCACTGCATTATCGTTTAGCTTAATTAAATATAATGTCTTCACTCTGCAGTTACAAGATGTGTGGTTTCAAGGAGCTTAAAAAAAAACTAGCAACATGTGGTTCATTTGTCTGTACTTGGACAATGTCACATGAACACTGTGAGACCCATTTTTCTGTAAATGCCAGTAACTGAACAATTTGTGTATCTGCTCCATAGAAATAAAAATATTTGGATGGTTCTGTTCGTTCACACACTTTACAACTACTAATAACAAAATTAAATATGCTGGAAGTTGTTGTTCTGAAGAAGAAATCGCTTGGTAAAAAGTGCTGGTAAGTCTGATTCATTAGGGAGTCGGTTCTTTCGGACGGAATGATTCAAACAATCGGTTAAATATCCCAAATTCCCTAGTAATAACTCAAAAATGTTTCCAGGAGCTCAAGAACTTTGTGTAGTTTGTTTAAAACATGCTGTTATCGCCACATTTTCAATTAGCGTTATAAATCGCAAACTGAACGAACTGCGACATTTCGCTGGTTAATGAAATGAACCGATTAGCTTGAAGTGGTGCTAAAACCCACAGAAAGAGTCAATGAACAAATAAGACTCAAATCAAAACCCTAATCACAACCAGCATATCCCCGCTTACTCTCAAATCTGCAGTTCATTCGTTTACAATCCTGTAATTTACTAAAGCTTTGCGAACAGGTTGACTGAATCGTTTAAAACAACCGGTTCAAAAAATTCGATTCGTTCAGGAATCATCAGACAGAACCACGGACGTCACTTCCCTGTGAATGCTGGGATAGCAATGGCGGCCTACTGTACATATTGTTGACGTTTACCGCTATGCTATTTCACTGAATGTTTTTTAATTTATCATAAAGCACACAACTTTTATTATACAGTGTAGAGCGGTTTTGAGGAACCTATCGTTTGAAAGGTAAACCGTTTTTCCCTTATAAATGAATAGTGCAACAGTGCTGCTTTACATTAACAAATTATAGCGATTCATAATGTACATCAGTGACTGGTTTAATCAGCTTCATTCTAATAAACGTAAATATTGATAGTATTGTTTACATAACGGCAGCGCTGGTTCTATTATCACATTGCTATACTATCAGTTCAGTTATTAATGTTTTCTAACCTTACAGCAAACTTACCGTGGCAAGCAGCCAAAATACTATAGTTGCTACTGCTATTGGTAGTATTTTAAGACACCAAACATTAAACATTAAACATCAAATTGAATCATAAATTACTTTGGGATCTCCTTCAAAATCATAGGTAGCTAAAAATCTTTCTATCATTTATTGTTGTTGTGACAGTGGTGGCTAATTCCCCCATGACTAAAGCTAATAACTGCTTTATTTTAACAATGTGGTGGAAACAGTGCTAGAAATTACTTTTTTTAGTGGCAAGTGGCAAAACCTACCCGTTGTATTGTTTAGGGGCATTTTATACATATTTATGTAACAAGTTAACAGTTGAACGTGTCCATTTCCTAGTTTTCATTTATTATTAGTCACATGTACTCATATTAATCACATGTGTTTACTTGACCTCTAACACAAAGCCTGTGTATTTTTGGCCCTTATGAGTAACTTTTGGCAATCGCTTTATAGTTACGCCAGAAGTCCATCAACTGAGTGCTGTGATCGACAGCTCAGCAGAGATGGAAGAGATGGAAGATGATTCCTCCCTGCATCGACTAGAAGGGAGTGACCCCAGTGTGCAGGTCGGGGGGCTGATAGTGAAGAAGAAGAGCGCTTCAACAGAGCAACATGTGTTCAGAGCACCTGCTCCACGCACCTCGCTCTTGGGGCTCGATCTGCTGGCCGCCCAGAAACGCAAGGAACGTGAGGGGAAGGAAAGCCAGGATGATCAACCCAAGAAATCCAAGGTGTCGTCCTACAAGGACTGGGAGGAGGGGAAAAGTGATTCAGGGTCTGATGATGAAACTGAAGAGGACGGCGAGAGCAGGAATGGGAAAAAAGAAAGGTGGGTTGTTCTTAGAAAATTAGGTAATAGTTTATTTTACAGTGTCCTTGTTATATGTGTTACATGTACTTACTATAGTAATAACAGAAAATTATACATAATTACATGCAACTAACCCTAAACCCAACCCTATAGTAAGTATATATAGTTAATTAATGTAATACTTAACAAAGTCACCTTAAAATAAAGAGTAACCTAAAATTATTTGTGCTACATCAGGGGCCGTATTCACAAAACATTTTATCTTACTACTAAGAGTTTTCATAAATAGCAGTAAAAGTTCTTAGGTAAGAGTTTCCTATTCCCAAAGCTGCTGAGACCAACTTTTACTAAAGAATAGAGAGAAGTCTTAAGCTAAGAGAAAGGGTTGACCTCGTTGCTATAGATGATGTCAACATGCTTACTAACTATGCACACAGTGATTGGCTGATAGTAGAGGGGTCTCTGTCAGTGATTCAATCATAGAAATATTGTAGAATGAGGTATCATGCTGCCATATTCAAATAAAGGTTTTAAAATGTAGGCTAAGTGCCACTAATTAAACAAGTGTATTTTCAGCTAATTGGGCCTCATTCATGAAACTTTAGGAAATATACGAGCAAATTCTGAGTAATTTAAACCTTTACGAAAAGTCTCCTCTGGTTTCACAAATGCTTCGTATACCACGGATTCGGTAGTTAAACGTGTGTATATCTGGTGTATATTAATGAATTCCAAACATACGTAAATAAAATTCATAATTAGCATAATCCCCACCCATGAGTTATAACTAAGCAAATTACGTGTCCAGGAACGCTGTGGAATCTTCTGGACTTCCTTCTCAGGTTTGGCTCCAGTATTTTGCATAAATGCAAAAGAGACCAATTGGCCATATGTCTAGCAATAAATATTCAATTATTGTGTGTCCACCAAAGCATTTTAGCCAGCTAAAAAATGCCTGGTCCTCTTCTGAAAATGGCAAGCTGGTGGCGCTTGAAAGCGCTTTTCAGGAGCAGGTGTAAATTTTTTTTAATACCAACTAACTTTTTGAAAATACAAACATTTTCGTGAATCCGAAAATTTATGTCAGAACGGCTTTAAGAACGGTTTACCCAATTCGTTCTGCCCGTGTTTCATGAATGAGGCCCAGTGTCAGCCTCTTACATGTCTGCATCTTGAGAGATTGCAGAATTCAAGCAGCAAATTATGTTTTATAAACAGTTCGGGAGGAGCATGTTCAAATTATCTATCCAATCAGCTTGAGAGAAGGCATACACAGCCGACTCACCTAGTTAGCTCGACAGTTTTCTGTATCCCTCCGCCACCCCGACTCCTCATTACAGATTAAAATCTGCAAATTAATTTGAATTATTTAATTACAATTTATTTAATTTATAAGGGGAGAAGGCTCAGCACCCAAGGCTCTATCGCCTGCTGGCTCAATGGTGAGCAGTGTCTTTGGGGGAATTGCTGAGGCGGATTGCCAGCAACGGCCATTAGGATTGTTTGTGATTTTGTCTTAGTGACTAAGGAGTCCTCTTGACTACTCCTAACTTTTCACAGATTTATGAGCTAATTTTAGCACTAAAATGCTTTGTGAAATACTCTAAATACTCATGCACATTATTTTTTAAGAGTTTCTCCTAAATCGGCACGTTAGGAGCTACTTTTAGCCTTAGGATGTTTTGTGAATATGGCCCGTTTTTTTGGGTCTCAAAAAAACCCAGTGGGTCTCATTCGCAAAGTGTGTGAACGCATGAATTTGTGAGTGAAATCTGTGTACGAACGTTTTCACGAACAAACCATTATTCACCAGTAACTTTCGTACTAATATGTATTCTGAGTTTACGAAAAAATGTAGGAACAATTAAAACGACATAAGCAAAAATCACATATTTTGGGTAGCCTTATTGAAATTTTCTTCATAGAGTTATAGCTTGAGCTGTGATGTTTCTCTGCATAACAATGCAGAAACGCGTATGTACAACTGGCTGAGCTGTACATGAGAGGGCTGTAGTCTGGGTCTTTATAAAAGGTGTTTGTTATGATTGAACTAGTTTTGAGCAGCTATTTTTTTAACTTTTTATTTTTGTAACACAGACATAAATCATACTGTGATGATGAAGCTGTTTCATACCTATACATGACAACTGCTCTCTCTGGATCAGCGGCAGCGCGGACGTAGATTTGAATGTTCTGGTGTTATTTTGTCAAAGGTTTAATAGACACAGGAGAATCGTTGTCATTTAGGAATAAGATCGCGTGGGTGTTTGAATCGAGATTGTGATCTTTTAACGATTGTGCATACCTTCCTACTGTTCCATCTTAAATATCACAAGCAAGGACACAAGCAAATAAATAAATGCTATGCAATCATGAGTTTACTGTTTGTTTCGTGCCTCTACAGGAAGTACCGTGTCACTGGCTCAGAAACTCCGTCAAACCCAGGAGGGGTTAGTGAGGAGTTTAAGCGGAAAAATCAACAGAGGGAGAAGGACAGACGTGAACATGGGGTTTATGCATCCTCCAAAGAAGACAAGAGCAGAGACAAAGACAGATCCAGAGACAAGGACAGAGACCACGACCGCTACCGTGACAGAGACAGAAGAAAAGACCGAGGTAAGTCAGGTGCTCTCCGCCTGTGAGATCTCAGCACAGAATTTCAGGCTCTTATCATAGTTTTATGGGCTTTGTGCAGATGAAGGCAGCCGCAGCCGTGGATCCAGCAGCAGTCGCTCTGAGCGCGGTGATGGCAGCGTGAGGAGTGAACGCTCTCAGAGGGACGGCACATCCGAGCGCATGAGCCGCGGTACTCGCCGTGATGAGCCAGAATCACCCCGTAACAGACCCAAAGGTCAGGGATAGTTCACCTAAAAATGAAAATTCTGTCATTAATTGGTCACCCTCATGTCGTTCCAAACCGTAAGACTTTCGTTCATCTTCGGAACACAAATGAAGATCTTTTTGATGAAATCTGAGAGCTTTCTGTCTCTCCGTTGACAGCTGCGCAACTACCACTTTAACGGTTCAAAAAGTTCATAAAGAGATCGTAAAACTAACCCATATGATTTGAGCGGTTTAGTCCAAAATTTCTGAAGAGACTCGATCGCTTTATATGATGAACAGACTGAATTTAGGCTTTTATTCACATTTAAAAGCATCGCCGCTGACGATCTGTCCCTCACGGACTTGGCCTCAAGTCCCCACGATTTCCCTCAAAATAAAAGTTTAACATTATAAATAAAAGGGTTAACATTTGAGAACGATGAAATTAAGACATCTAATATTTATATTAAAGACATTTAATATAAATGTTTATTTTACAGTTTTACCATTTTACAGTTGTAATGTAAAATAACATTATTATTATTATTATTATTATTATTATTATTATTATATCAGGGCTTGACACTTACTTTTTTTGAAGTTGAAAATTGTAGGAGGGCATTAAAAAACTTTTGGGGCCCAATGCAAATGTTTCAAATAATGTGTTTTATCTTAATGCAGGTATACAAGGAGACATTTACAAGAAAAATTATTTAATTTATTAGAATACAAGAAGTACACAAGGTTTTCAAATATTTCTGTTTCAAAATTTTTTTAAATAATTATTTATATTCATTGTAGGCCATGTTTTAGTTCAGATTGAAATGTGAAAATATTTACATTTGAAAATAATACTTAAAGACTTAAGCTATTTAAGTATTTGGTGCTGAGATGAACACCATAGCCAATACAAAACTCTGAATGGCTGTTCATTTAGGCCTGGTTTCACAGACAGGGCTAAGCCAGGATTAGGCTTTAGTTCAATTAGGACATTATATATATTATATAATTATTATATTATTTTTCTTTAATAGTTTTTTACAGTGAAATATTACAATAGTAATAGATCTTATTTAGTAAATAATTTTATTTAATAATAATAATACAATTATTTTTATTATTATTGTTGTTATCATTTTAAAGCCTTATTGATTTATAACCACATATTTTTGGTCAAATTGTGCAACCCTACAAAAAAGCACAGCAAACCTGTTTTCTTTTTTTTTTTTTTAAATCGCTATCAAAATTTCTATCAGAAAAATCGCAATCGCAAATTTCCCCCCCCAAATCGTGCAGCCCTAACCTTAACTATAACCTTAACCTAAATTCTGATTGTTTGATAGCAATGCTGTTTCAGGACCAACACGTGTTAAGTGTGTTTCATATGTCCACGCAGGTTTGGTCACTCCGTCACGCTCCAGCTGGGATGAAGATGACAGTGGATATTCCAGCTCACGTCACTCACACTGGGAGAGCCCGTCTCCTGCCCCCTCGCACCGGGAGTCCGACCGCTCCGAGCGCAGCCATCGTTCAGTCCGCGACAGTGAGAGGAGAGACAGGTATGACTCACTTCCTCAAAGCCTCAGTGATGAACGTTTGGTTGAAGGTTATTTGTGGTGACATGGTTTGTGTTGGTCAGAAGGAATATTAATTGATGTTTCCTTGTCACTCGTTGTTCAGGTCAATTAAGCCTCAATATCCAGCAGATACTCCTCTGCCAACCCCATCATATAAGTACAATGAGTGGGCCAATGACAGGAAGCATCTTGGCTCCACACCACGCCTGTCCAGAGGAAAAGGTAAAGACATGCCTTACAAGTTCTTTTTGTGGAGAATATGTATGTGCATTTTTGAATTTATTGAAAATTTGAAGTGTTACTTCAAAAAAGTCTACATTTATTGTTTTTGTTTATTTGTTTGTTTTACTGTTTATTTAATTTTGATTATTAATATTTTTCCTATTTTATATTATTTATTATTATTTTCATTATTTTTACATAGAGTATTGCTAATATCTCCCATCTTAATATTAAGAACTCATATTAAGCAAATATATGTTCTTAACATGAGTAACATAAAAAATCATATGTATATCATGTATATATACACTTTTCTGCAAACTTTTGGGGATGGTAGGATTGTTTTTTTTAATTGTTTTTATTTGTTTTTTAAAGAAATTGATACATTTATTCTTCAAGGATGCATTCAATTGATCAAAAATTACAGTAAAGACATTTACATTGTATGTTATAAAAGATTTGCATTTGAAATAAATGCTTTGTTTCATCAAAGAAAAAACACTACCACACTTTATTAAACGGCACGTTTTCAACTAATAGTAATAATAATAAATGTTTTCTGAATGATTTCTGAAGGATCATGTGACACCGAAGACTGGAGTAATGATGCTGAAAATTCAGCTTTGATCACAGGAATAAATTACATTTTACAATATATTTAAACAGAAAACAGTTAATTTAATGGTAATAATATTTCACAATATTACTGTTTTTACTGTATTTTGATCAAATAAAAGCAGCCTTGGTGAACAGACTCATCTTTCAAAAACATAAACATCGTCCCCAAACTTTTGAACAGTAGTGTATGTACTGCGTCTATAGTGTTGTATTTACGTGGCTTCTTGTTTTGTAGGAGATAAAAGGGAGGATCGAGAGGATGGCATCCTATTTAATAATGAAGACGAGAAGGAACAGTGGGAGGAAGATCAGAGGGTGAGTGCTCTTTAAAGTCAGCATGAAATCAGAATCGACCCTATTTACATTCTTTAGATTCTTAATATATGTTCCTGGTTTTAATGTGCCCCTATTATGCTATTTTAAAGTTTCCTAATTTAGTTTTGGAGGTCTCCTACAACAGGTTTACATGCATCATTTTCTCATAATACACATTGCACATCACCACAATGTTCAATGATTTTCAAACGACTCGATGGATGAATCAGTCTCTCTAAATCCCTCCTTTCCACGAGCCTACTCTGCTCTGATTGGTCAGATGGCCCAGTCTGTTGTGATTGGTCTACCACATACAGCGCGTATTTCGGAAAACAAACGCCCATTACCATAACTGAACTCCAGCTCCGTCCGGAGGCTTCCTAAAGCTCAGCGATTGTACTCACTGTAAAGACAGTAACGATGACGTCGATTTTACACCAATCCCAGCGCGAGTCCGAATCGACAATGAAACATTGGAAGAACTAGTTATTCAACCCGAACCTTGAGCAGGACGTTTCTCAGTGATGCTACTCAGTTTGAGGTACATTATGGGATGTTTCAACTGTAATTCCTCACCATCGGCATTAACAAGTGTGCGTCCATCAACAAACCCGTGTGTGTGTCTAATGTATTGCGGTGCACATTTGGGAGCTGTATCAATAACAGTGCATACAGTTTTAGGTAATACTGCAGTCCACAGCTGATTTACAGTAGTATTTCAGTTAGACAGTAATAACGTGAGTTAGCTGGTTAGCCAGATACCTACACAATATGAAACACAATAAACACATTGTAGAGCACAGCGTCTTCTCGACATGATGCTATCCAGTATCCGCTGCAGTGTTTGAGGTGGTTCAAGTTTTCCCTGGTGTCTGCGCACGCAATAAGTGGACGGGCAATATGCTAATGTTTCGTCTTGGCGTCACAACGAAATGGCTTGGGATTCGTTTGAAAAACGATTTGTTTAATTGACCCCGAGTCGACTCGTACTTTTGAGAGACAATAACTTTATATACGGTTCACTTTCAGATTTAAAACTTTGCAGGATGTTTTCATTCACTTAGAACTATGTTACACACTACATGAAAGTTAATTTTCAAAAATACATAATAGGGGCTCTTTAATGAGCATGACTCGACTCAGTGTTATCAAAATGTAATACTAGATCCGTCTCTGAATTGATTTTCCTTTTCTACTGATGTCATGTAGGCCATATGGCTTATTGGAAAATAATAAGCAATAGGCAAATATCTATAAGTCATTGTTTTAGCAAAGGCACATTCAAAACTCTGCCCACTATTCATAGTTTAAACAACTCGTGATCCAATCAGTTCCTGCCTCTTATTGAGTATTCAGTTACATTTCCTATTAAGGTACTGAGTTATATTAATTAACATGTATTTACTATAGGGTTAGGTGCTTGTAATTTTACATAATTTACTGTTATTACCATAGAAGGTACATGTAACTTCTTAATCAAGGCCACTTTAAAATATATAGTGCCAATCTCTTAATTGTTATATCATCGAAAAATGCTAATTATATTATTGTTATGTATATTATATTATTGTGATTATATTAGTTGTGTATATATAAGTATGTTCAACTGTATCCGCATACATACAGTATTCTCGCGCAGGGCGAAATATACAATATAGGATATCTCAACTCTGTATCACTGCAAAATGTAAACTATATTATCACCCAGGGCGTTTCTGCTAAATGTGACTATAAGGCATGAAAATATGAAGATATTCTAAAACATCATGTTTTTCTGTAAAGCTGCATTGAAGTAATGTGTTTTGTGAAAAGCGTTATACAAATAAATTTGGCTTGACTTACCTAAAACATTTTGACCTTTACCTAAATTGTTATCAGTAACATCCTGTTTCATTCAGTAATCCGTCAAAGTATGGAAGTAAAATGCGCTTCGGATGTCATTTCAAGTTGGTATTTTGGATGAGTACTAACTAACTGTGTCATGCCCAAACAGCAAGCTGATCGAGACTGGTACATGATGGATGAAGGTTATGATGAGTTTCACAACCCATTGACGTCCACCTCAGAAGAGTATGTGAAGAAGAGGGAGCAGATCCTACAGAAGCAGACCCAGAAACGCATATCTGCACAGAAGCGGCAAATCAATGAGGTACCGCAACACATCCTCACCTGTCTGCACAGTACAGCGCAGGACGTACTCTGATCGCCAAACGTTTGGAAGAATTAGGATGTTTTCGAAAGAAGTCTCTCATGCTCACCAAGGTTGCATTTATTTTTTAATGAAAAATACAGTAAAAACAGTAATATCGTGAAATATTATTATAATTTAAAAATAATTAAAAACCTTTATTCATCAAGGATGCATTAAATTGCAGTAAAGACATTTATAATGTTACAAAAGTTTTTAATTTCAAATAAATGTTCATTTGAACTTTATATTCAACAAAAAATCCTGAAAAAAATGTATCACGGTTTCTGCAAAAAATAAATAAATAAACAAATAAAATCAAGCAGTTTTCAACATAATATTAAAGAAAGATAAAATTAAGAACCGTTATTAATGATTGAGCACCAAAATTAATTGATAACTGAGCAGCAAATCCTCATATTTGAATGATTTCTGAAGGATCATGCGACTGAAGACTGGAGTAATGATGCTGAAAATACAGCTTTGCATCTCAGGAATAAATTACATTTTAAAATATGTTCAGATAGAAAACAATTATTTTAAAATGTAATAATATTTCACAATATTAGTGTTTTTACTGTATTTTTTTTATCAAATAAATTCAGCCTTCGTGAGCAGAAGAGACCTCTTTTAAAATCTTCAAAACTTTTGCCTGCCAGTGTAGGGGTGGGCAACATGACCAAAATCTTATTTCACAATAACAATAAATATCACAAAATAGTTATTTTTGTTATTTTATTTTTGTTGTTAAAAATAAGAACTAATAAGCAAATTACAAACAATAGGATAAAACACTGCATAGTATTCACTGTATGAATTAAAAATAAATGTATTCTTATTAAAGATACGTAAGTTATTCAAGAGCAGTGAGTGGTTTTCACCTCGTCTTTTATTGTTTGATTAACATCAATGACACTGACAGCAGCATTTGGCCTATATTAGGCTGCTGTCACTTTAAGGGCCATGACACACCAAGCCAATGGGCGGCCGTTGTGAGCGCCTGTCGGGCTAGTTTTTTGCGGTATGTTCCACACGTCAGCTGTAGTCGGGGTCACATTGGTGACAGTTTGCTTGATTCTGCATGTTTAATTGCCATCGGTGAGAGAGATCGCTTTGATTGGCTGTTCGGTTTAGCGAACGAGTCAGTGCACGAGAATAAAAGCGAAAGTGATGAAAGCAAGCAAAGAATTCGAGGAATGGCGAATATAGACTATTGAAAATATACCTGCTGATATAGACAGTTATTTCCTTACACGCAGGTGCTGTAGTTGGCAATCAGCTGTAGTCTTTGTGGTGTGTTTAAGAGCAGCTTTTTGGCCAAGAATGCAGCTAATGCGAGCAAAAACAGAGTCGGCTTTCAGTGCAGCTAGTTCTTTGACATCGGCTTGGTGTGTCACAGCCTTAAGAACGAATGCACGGATTTAATATACTGATACACATCCAATGTTCACCCCACTGTTTACTCACATGTGTGTTTCACTCCAGGATAATGAACGCTGGGAGACCAACCGCATGCTCACCAGTGGAGTAGTTCAGCGCTTGGAGGTGGACGAGGACTTTGAGGAAGACAATGCGACCAGAGTCCATCTACTTGTCCATAACCTTGTGCCACCCTTCCTGGATGGGAGGATTGTCTTCACTAAGCAGGTACAGACGTCTCTATGCATGAATGTGCTTATTGGTAAGACACCAGACTTGAGTCTTTAATTGATGATTTTACGTTTGTCCTGCGATTCCAGCCTGAGCCGGTCATTCCAGTGAAAGACGCAACCTCAGACATGGCCATCATCTCCCGCAAGGGAAGTCAGCTGGTCAGACGACACAGAGAGCAGAAAGAGAGAAAGAAGGTGCATTGTATTTTTATGTTTCATTTGGACTCCACTCTCACTCCAGGGCAGCAGTGTAGATGTAACTGTTGTTCCGTTTGTTTCTTCCACATGACAGGCACAACACAAACACTGGGAGCTCGCTGGCACCAAACTGGGTGACATCATGGGCATCAAGAAATCAGAGGAGGAGGGATCAGCTGGAAAAGCTGTTGGAGACGATGGAAATGTGGATTACAGGTAGAAATTGTGTGTGTATATATGTATGTATGTCTATATACATTTCAGGCCTGTTGGACAGTCCATGTGCTGTCATGCCATTTTCTGATCCCACCTGTATTAAAATATGACAAAATTGAATATACAGTGTATCTGTCAGGGGACAAATCTCTAGATTCATTCACTTTTGTAGACAATTGGTTTTGATCCAATTATGATACTATTATTGATGTGTTCATGACATATGTGTTGTATGAACTACTGGTCAAAGGTTTGGGGTCCGTAATATATTTTTTGGAAATAAATTAATACTTTTATTCAGCAAGGATGCATTAAATTGATCTAAAATGATGGTAAAGATTAAAATAAATGCTTTTCTATTCATCAAAGAATCCTGAAAAAAAATTATTGTGGTTTCCACAAAAATATTAAGGAGCACAACTGTTTTCAACACTGATTATAATAAGAAATGTTTCTTTAGCAGCAAATCAGTATATTAGAAGGATTTCTGAAGGATCATGCGACTGAAGACTGGAGTAATGATGCTGAAAATTCAGCTTTGCATCACAGGAATAAATTACATTTTAAAATATATACAGATAGAAAACAGTTATTCTAAATTGCAGTAATATTTCACAATATTACTGTTTTTAGTGTATATTTGATCAAATAAATACAGCCTTTGTGAGCAGAAGAGACTCCTCAAAAACATAAAATCTTTTAAAGAGCATTGTGGATATTTTTTATATCTCTGCCATGTAGTATTTCCGGCTCCCCTTGGCACATTTTAGCATTTTTAAATTCTTTCCACAGAATTTTGCAGCCCCCCGAAATCTGCTCAGAAATTGTGAAAAAAGGTCTGTAGATTATTTCTGAGCCTCCTCTTTTTTTCTTCCATCTTTTCAGAGCGGAGCAGAAGTTTGCTGATCACATGAAGGAGAGGAATGAAGCGAGCAGTGAGTTTTCTAAGAAGAAGACTCTATTAGAGCAGAGACAGTATCTGCCCATCTTTGCTGTTCGCCAGCAGCTGCTCAACATCATCAGGTCCTTGTGACACTCAAATCAATTCACTTATATCAGCTTCCTTTATACAATCTACCACTAAATTTGTGAGCTCATGTGTCTGCCCACCCGGCATGCTGATGTTTTCTTTGTGTTGTGTGTCTTCTCTGGCAGGGATAACAATATTGTGATTGTGGTGGGGGAAACGGGCAGTGGTAAGACGACTCAGCTGACACAGTATCTTCATGAGGATGGTTACACCGGCTATGGCATGGTGGGCTGCACACAGCCTCGCAGAGTGGCAGCCATGAGCGTGGCCAAGAGAGTCAGCGAAGAAATGAACAGTAACCTGGGAGAAGAGGTTGGTGCCCAACATCTTGTGTGCTTGGAGCAATTTTCTGCCCATTTACTTGACAAAAGATATTGATTTTAAGGGACATACTGCCACCTGGTGGATTTGAGGTGACTTGTATGTTATGTTTTTTTTTAAATTTTTTTTTTTTAACCAAAACCAAACCATAAACATTTTCGTTACTTGAAATTAAATAAATGTTAACTGAAATAAAATATAAAAACCCTTAAAATTAGGCAACATTAATTTAACATTAAGTCAACATTAATTTTAGATGAAGTACTAAATGAACTAAAACTAACATAAAAATTGAAAACCATATAATTTTGATGTGCGTGTGTGTGTGTGTATATACAGTATATATGTATTGTTTTGTTAAAATTTATATAATTTAATTTTCACCATGGCTAAGGGGTTTTGTTGCTTTAATGTGAATGCCAGGTTGGTTATGCCATCCGTTTTGAAGACTGTACATCAGAGAAGACTGTAATAAAATACATGACGGATGGGATTCTTCTGAGGGAATCTCTGCGGGAGTCAGACTTGGACCACTATAGCGCTGTAATCATGGACGAGGCCCATGAGCGCTCCCTCAACACTGACGTGCTCTTCGGGCTGCTCCGAGAGGTGAGCCATGTCTCTATCTGTCTGTCCTACTTTCACATGAATGGAGGAGGATTGTATTGCATACTGTTTTCACCCTGTAATTAAATGTAATTGGTTTTCATACACCAATTTGATGTACATGTCTAGGGCTGAAACGACACATTGATGTAATCGATTACGTTAATTACGCACTGTTTATGTTAATCCCTAATCTACTGTCATGTTTCACACAAAACAAAACTCTACCTCTAAATTTGTGAGCTCATGTGTCTGCCCACCCGGTATGCTGATGTTTTCTTTGTGTTGAGTATCTTCTCTGGCAGGAATATAATGCCCTGTTTACTCCCGGTATTAAGAAGCGTTTTGGTTGATCGGATCACAAGTGGACGACGCTTAATACAGGTGTAAACAGGGTCTAAAACGTTTTGAGCTTGTCCACTTTTCACCACTTCCAGAGGTAGTCGAAAACGCATTTGATCGGATTGCTTTCCTAGTGTAGACGCTCATGTGGTCAAAAGCGTTCAAACAGTCACTAAAGACTGCCTACTCTCCGCATACTGACCTAATGTGTAAACCAGCGTGCTAGCCAGACGGGATTTAAACTTTGGCTGGAGACCCAAGTTTGGTTTGAAGATGAAAAACGTACCAAGCACAATGTTCTCTCACCATTCCTGATTTCTAACACACACTCACAGCGTTCGGCGTGATCTTACGGCTATCAGAGCAGAAACGAATGCTAGTCTCCGTGCGCGTTCATATGTAAATTTGGCGAGATTATTTCGTCCATTAGATTGAAAGATCTGAAAAAGCCCATAGGCTACATTTACCCACCTATAGACCCTCCCCTCAAAGAAATCAGGACAGAAGTGGTTGAAAGTGGACAAAAGAGACACCAGGTCTAAACGGGAATGTGTCTCCCTCATCTACTTGTGATCCGATCGAACAAAATGCATCTTAATACCAGGTGTAAACAGGGCCTAAGAAACTAATGGCTAGTATGGCAGCGCCGCTTAATACGGTTGCATTCATACATCATTTTGTTTTTTACGAGCGTGACAACCTCATTCTATAACCGAACTGACACCTGCACATTTTCAGGACTCACCACTGCATTCTCGTGGTGCTGAATGACCGGAACCGCATTAGAGAACTAGTTGTCTGGCACGTCATATAATGTGAGAGCCACAGTGAACTGTGAACTGTACGAGATTAGTTTATTCATGGAGACGGAGAAATGATTTATGTTCATCCGCAGATCCACTGGAGCTGCAGTGGGTGCGAGCTGCGAGGTACATGTCTTAAACATAAACTCAGTACTGGGTTACTAAGCATTTAAAGTCCTTGTTGGTTGTTTAAAATATCTGATGAATGAACTCACACCTCGATTGGACTCATTTATTTAATAACACATGGTCAATTGTGATAAAACTTCCCGATGTTATGGACATCAGTTGTGAGTCCTGAAAATGTGCAGCCATTAGCTTCTGCTCTTTGTTTTGTTTTGTGTGAAAAATGACCGGGGATTAGGGATGAAAATAAACTGCGATTACGTCGACGTGTCGTTCCAGCCATATACAAGTCCATTTAAAGAATACTGTTGAGTTTAGATTTTGATACTGATGAGTCACTTTCTCCCTTCTTCCTTTATTTGGATTACTTAGGTGGTGTCTAGACGCTCAGACTT
Source organism: Coreius guichenoti (assembly GCA_039654105.1). Classification (NCBI taxonomy): domain Eukaryota; kingdom Metazoa; phylum Chordata; class Actinopteri; order Cypriniformes; family Gobionidae; genus Coreius; species Coreius guichenoti. The sequence goes on from CM077168.1 coordinate 6,855,953, forward strand.
GAAGCTCATTGTCACATCTGCCACCATGGACTCTGACAAATTTGCGGCATTCTTCGGCAATGTTCCTATTTTCCACATTCCCGGTAGGACGTTCCCTGTGGATATCTTGTTCAGCAAGGTGAGGTGTTAATAGCGTCTTTAGTTAAAGCTGGTTGGTGTTCTGTAGACTAACACTGAGTGATGGTGTGATTCAGACTCCTCAGGAGGACTATGTGGAGGCGGCAGTGAAACAGGCCTTACAGATTCATCTCAGTGGGATGGGGGGTGACATCCTCATCTTCATGCCTGGTCAAGAGGACATTGAGGTGAGGAGATTCTGTAGTCGTGCAAATGTTATGAGTGGAATCACAATTTATACATTTATTGATATTATATACACACTGCCATTTAAAAATTTGGGGTCAGTAAGATTTTTTTTTTACATTTTTGAAAGAAGTCTGCCTCACCAAGGCTGCCTTTTGGATCTATTATTAATGTTTCAAAATAACCATTATTTAATATTTAACATATTTTAAAATGTAACTTATTCATGTGATGGCAAAGCTAAATGTTATCACATGATCCTTCAGAAATCATTCTAATAAGCTGATTTTCTGCTCAAGAAACATTTATTATTATCAATGTTGGAAACATCCCATCAGTTGAGCCAATGCAAACCAGGCTGGCAGAGCAGGCAGAATGGGCCCAGGACAATGTAACAGGTTTAATGCATCCTTGATGAATAAAAGTATTCATTTCTTTTTTTTTTTTTTTATATTACTTGCCCCAAACTTTTTAATGGTAGTATGTCACGGTTTCCACAAAAATATGAAACCGCACAACTGTTTTCAACACTGATAAATAATGTTTCTTGAGCAGCAAATCATCATATTAGAATGATTCCTGAAGGATCATGTGACACTGAAGACTGGAGTAATGATGCTGAAAATTCAGCTTTGCTCTCATAGGAATAAATAAATGTTTTAAAATATATTCAAATAGAAAAAGCTGTTATTTAATATTACTGCAGCTTTAGTGAGCATAATAGACTTGAAAGTTAGAAAGACCAAAAAATAGACTAAAAAAATCAATAAATTCATAAATCATAAATCTTGTATTACACTCTCTCACACACACACACACACACGGCTTGACATCAACACCTGCCAACCCGCCAAATGTGGGTGTATTTCAGCAGTGGCGTGTAACGCGATCACTCCTAATAGCCACTTTGTTGGGTTGAATTTTATATATAATATATACAGTTTTCAATTGTAGTCTTTTAAAAAGGCATCTGAAATAATAAACTAAGTGCAATGTAGTGTTGTCAAAAATATAGATTTTTCAATATATATCGATACTGACATATCTGAAACGCTACCAATACTCGTTTTCCACAGAATAGATACACGATACCAGCTGCACTTTCTCTCTCTCTCATCTCTCTGACAGCGAGTGACACACAAACCCACATCCCATTACTCACTCGTTTCATTTGCTCCGGATGAATATTGTTGGTGTTATAGGGCTTGAATTTCGGTGCGGTTTGAATTGCACATAATTTTACTCATTCCCGCAGAATTACTCATTTACTCATTTTGTGCTCACACACAAAGTGCGCGCACATAAAGCCGCCTCTCAGTACTAAATTGAGTTCTTTTTTGCTGCTTATTGCGCTTAAACAGTCAAACACACACAAAATAATGTCTAAATGCCGGTCTGGTCGAGTATTCACGTAAACAGTCAGTTATGTTTTAAGTGAACGTAAACGGCTGAGAAAGAAAACGTATGTTTAACAGTATATATGATCCGTGCGTCAGTCTTAAAGTGACAGCAGCCTAATATACAATACCTGCTGCCAAATGATAGTTAATATTAAAAATATCTATATGGCAGCTATTGTATATTTTTGTATCAATGTCAAAATTGTGGCCAGTGAAAATGCCAGTGCCTAGTAACTGGAAAACCACTTGCCATAGTGGCTGGTGATATATATATATATATATATATATATATACCAATTGAAGTCAGATTTCTTGGAATATAAGAAGCATGAGGTTAGTTAAAAATATAGTGATTGGTCAGTTTGTGTTGTCTAATGAGGCATCATATAACACAAATTATGTCTGTGCTCTTGCAGGTGACATCAGATCAGATTGTGGAGCGATTGGAGGATCTAGAGAATGCTCCGGCCCTGGCAGTGCTGCCCATCTACTCCCAGCTGCCTTCAGACCTGCAGGCCAAGATCTTCCAGAAGGTAAGCATCTGTCTCTGTTGGACACTGGAAGAATCCTGATCATGAGACGTTTGTGAACTAAACCTGTGTGTTTACCGACAGGCTCCTGATGGAGTGAGGAAGTGTATTGTTGCTACAAACATCGCTGAGACGTCTCTGACAGTGGATGGCATCATGTTTGTGGTGGATTCTGGTTACTGCAAACTGAAGGTAAATGAAACTGCTATGAATGACCAGTCCGTAATAGAGGAATTGCACATCTGATGCTAACAGAAGTATTACTTTGTGTTGTTTAGGTGTTCAACCCTCGCATTGGCATGGATGCGCTGCAGGTGTACCCCATCAGTCAAGCCAATGCAAACCAGCGGGCTGGAAGAGCGGGCAGAACAGGCCCAGGACAGTGTTACAGGTAAGATCAGTCAGTTCCTCCCTCTAAGCCTCAATGCCGAACATCGAAAAAGGCCATCCAAAAACATCATTAATATATTTGTTCATCCATATTTAGACACAATGTAACACTTGCTCGAAAGTTGATCGTCCTTGTGCAGTGGGGCACAAAGGTTTATGACAATGACTTTCTCATTTTGATGGTTTCACCAGGATTTTGTCATTTGTATGTTCTACTTTTTAGGGATGACCACATTTGTTTTCGATTTACAAACAAATCATTCTTTTGAAACAATTCTGTTTTTAATTATATAATCAAACTGGTTCACAGAGAATGTGAATCATTTTTCTTTAACAGAGAAAGTAGTTTGGAAGTAAAACCATGAGATTGGCGACGCGACATGTTGAAACTTAACATGTTTTACAATGTAATATTGTGAAATATTATTAACATTTTAAACGAATGTTTTCTATTTGAATATATTTTAAAATGTGATTTATTCCTGTGATGCAAAGCAAAATTTTGAATTGTAATAATATTTCACAATATTATAGTTTACTTGAGCTTGTAAGGGGCAGGGTTTAAGCGCATTAAATGATTGGAGAAGTCTTGCATAATTCACCAGAGAGAAGTCATTTCACTGGAAGATCGAGTTAACATATTTTGATTAAAAATTACAAGGTCAAAAAAAAAAGGTAAAACGCATACATGGATAAATGTTTATTCCATGCTGACTTAAAGGCGAGACAGACTTGGGTGATGAAACAGTGATGAATCAGTTTTTTGATCCGGTACATTGAAACGAATCATGAATTGTTCAGGTGTCTCTGTGGTGTAAATTCAGACTCTCTTTGCTAATACAGGCAGATGAACAGTGTCCCTGAGCTTTATTCTTCTTTTTGCTAACTCTTTTCTGAAACATCTATTAGTGAGGCAGGCCGACAGCAGGAGCGGGACGGGACGGTAATCATGAGAGGATTTCACACAGTTTTTGTTTACACCTCTGAGGATTTGAGACAAAGGCTCCTGTGGGCTTTTTCACTGTGACCTTTTTCAAATCTGCACAGCCCCAAAGATGCGATGACACACTGTCTCGCTGTTTTACTGTCACACAAGGATTGTTTTGCCTCCCTGTGAGTGTTTCTGGCTGCTCGTGAAAGTGTGTGGCACATGCGGGATTAGACGCATGCATCCTTTACCAAACATCTGTGCATCAAGAATCAATTGTGTTCAGCCAGACACTTTGTAATGTGGCCAAGAGCCATGTGTGTGTGATAAATGCACAACTCAAAAGCTTTGGCTGTGATTGCGGTACTTTCACAAGAGCCAAAAGGACTAATATGCATAAATGCATACGCTGTACTACAGAGCTTCCCAGAGTTCCTTCTTCATGGCATCTTCGGAGGGATTATCCATTGTGTTGAATAGCTGCAGAAATCTGCTGTTCTCTCAGATCTGTCTCTATGGAGCGGCAAGGAGAGCTGTGATATTTTAAGATGCTCAGAGGTAGTTTGGAAATGGCTCATTGTTAAGGGCTTCCCTCTAGATGGAGGTAGAGAACTTTTTCATTGGTGTACTCCATGCATGCATATGTCATGTATAAGTCTTTATTTGGACCTTTTGCATTAAATGTTTATTCAGATTATTTTTTTTGCTCTATCTCACCCAATTCTCTTTTTACTTTATTCTATGACTTTCTTAAATTAATTCATCAAACTGGTGCAGAGAAGAAAATCACTACAAGTCAGAACATATTTAATAGTGGCTTTTTGGACCACTGAGAATTCACTGTGGGCAGAGCTACAATCATCTTGCTCTGTCACGTGCTGCAGTTCAAATGATGCTAGAGTTTACACTACGTCAGGGAATGCTGTAAAGGAATTGTGCTGCGTCCCAGTTTGCCTACTTATACTATGCCCTAAAAGTATGTACTGTTTTATTTCTGGTGAAAAAGTACATACTTTTGAGTATGTAGCAGGATAGCAGGCAAGCTTTGGGACATACTACTTCCTCATAATTGCATCTTTAACAGACAGCTCTGTTGCTTAGTTACATGCATCCTGTCACCATTTAAACTGCACTGTCAATCATCTTGTCACAGTTAAAATCCTCCACATTCAATTTAATTTAATTTCCTACTGTATTGGAGAGAAATGTCATGGGCCTTTCATGTGGAAAACTCTCCTCATGTGTTTGCATAATGATGCATTTAAAAGTAAATGACAAAACGCATCTTTATAAAAGTTCACAGTGCTGTTGCAGTTAAAATATAATGCGGATAACATTGAAAAAAAATATTTTCATTGGGTTAGATACTAATTATTAATCACTCAAACCCCTTTATGTAAACCTCTCTACTTAAAGGGATAATTCACCCAAAAATGAAAATTTGCTGTTAATTTACTCACCCTCAGGCCATCCAAAATGTAGGTGACTTTTTTTTTTTCTCCAGTAGAAAAATAAAGAAGATTTTTAGGTGAAACCGTGGACCTTGGTGATTCGTAGAATGCAAGTCAATGGCTAATGTCACTTTGAGAGTCATAAACATATACAGGCAAAACGAAATTAATACCCGTGGCTCCTGACGATACATTGAGGTCTTATGAAGCGAAACTGAACATTATTTACAACATTATTACCTGTAATCCAAAGCCTCTGCAAACTGTCCTGAGCGCGTTCATGGTAGTCTGGAGCGCAAACTTCCTGACGTGTTATGACGTATGCTGAGAAAAGCTGAGAAAATAGTTACTCCAGGCAGATCTAGGCATCTTAGTTTTAACCACAGTGTTATTTTAGTATTATACTATTATTAATATTTTTAATTAGCTTATATTTTCAGCTTTAATTTTAATTTATTGTAAGTTTTAGTCATTTTTTTTTTTTCCTTTTATGTCAATTTTATTGTTATTCATTTTTAATATTTCTATTTAGTTTGTTAGTTTGTTTTTTTTATTTTAGTTTTAGGAAATTTAGGGCCAGATTTACTAACAGCTTGCGCCAGCGCAAACCCTCTTTTGATGTAAAAAAAACTACTGTCAGGATTTATTAAAGACACACAGTGAAAAATCAACGCTAAAGGATCCTATTTTTGCGGCTGACCTTATTGCATATGCATTTGTAGGAGTTTCCCTTTCAGATGCAAAATTTATGGGAGGAGAGTATTTAAATGAATCATGCAAGGTGATTTACTAAGGTTTGCGCTCGTCAATTTACTGGTATTTGCGCCATTATTTACCACCCAAAAAAGCACGTCTTAAACCAGACACTAATTTGCGCTGCTCTTGGTTGTGTTGGTCAATATGGAAATGATCCGGCTGTGTCTGTGTTCTTTAATTTGAGCGTCGTCAGTAGATCAAGCTCAGAACTTTCCACTCCCATCTGCGCTTTTATGGAATTGCGCTCCCATGCTAATTTGCCCTGTTTAGTAAATCTGGCCCTTAGTACTTAAGCTTGACATGGGAACATTTCTTCTTTTTTTTTTTTTAAGTTGAAGTTTGATTGACCAAGGATAACTGCGGGTCTAGTTATGGTTTTGGAAATCTAACTGACCCATCTCTTTTCATATCCTCAAAGTGAATCTTACGTAGAGCTCTCTGCAGTGTGTTAGCACCCTAACAAGGAATACACTCTTATACACTCAGGATTTTTCACTCTCCACTGTATCACATTGTGTCAGGGTAGGACATGTTGTAATGTTTACAGAAAATGAATGGCTCTTTCTTTCCATTTTGTCTGTTCACTTCAGGTTATACACTCAGAGTGCCTTCAAGAATGAAATGCTCACCACCACTATCCCAGAGATCCAGCGCACTAACCTGGCCAATGTTGTGCTGCTGCTCAAGTCACTGGGAGTGCAAGACCTTCTGCTCTTCCACTTCATGGATCCACCACCTGAAGACAACATGCTGAACTCCATGTACCAGCTGTGGATCTTGGGAGCTCTTGACAACACAGGTGAGACCACTCAGCCTCAGACACTGAATCAGCATAGGACCACATAAATCTCTCTCTTTTGAATTTGTCTTGTCCCTTTTGCCACTTCTCATCATAAGGAGCAGTAGAGAGTGAATCTGGTCTTCAGAGTTAATTAGAGTTGAACTGTAATGGTATCAGGAATGATCAAATAATGTCAGGATTCAGTGTGCATTTATATGTAGTAATTTATTCCAGTCAAAAAATCTTCAGTATGCCATGGAAGGCCACATCCATAATGGGAAACTAGGAAAATGCTTGATGGAGAGGTTTGCTTCAGAATAAAAGCAAATGCTTAAAAGAGAGAAGCTAATTAATAATAATACAAAATAAGCATTGAGTGTAGATTAAACTGTATTTTTAATAATTTTTTGATACATTTGTTTAATTTGCGGAGTGTGTAGTTGCAGAGTGTTGAAGAAAAAACAACAAATGTAATTCTAAATGTTTTCTGATGCAAAAGTTATTTTGAAAGACGGCATGAAAGCTGTTGACTCTTCTGTCAGACGCAGTTTAAGTAAAGAGTGCCTGAGAAAAATGTGTTGTCCTGATTCAGTATCTGCTGTCAGATGTGATGTTGTCAGGCTATATGTGAGTGTCATTATTCTAACGTTATTTTTGTAACTTGTTACAAAATAAAAGTCTCTCACCTCAGAAAAACGAACTTTCCTGAGCTACAAATCACTTCACTATATCCACCTTTTCCCTACCTCGTTTTAGATTATGGAGGCATTTCCGGTTTTGGGGAAGTTCCACTCAAAAAGACTGAGGGTGTGTTCACACTTGGCATGTTTGGTTTGATTAAAACGAACCCTGGTGCGATTGCTCAGTTAGTGCGGTTCATTTGAATAAGTGTGAACCCTGAACATCTGAACCCTGGTGTGCTCCAAACAAGCGGCTCGGGACCGCTGAAAAGATGGGTCTCAGCCCGCTTCCAAACGAACTCTGGTGCGGTTCGAATGAAATATGAACGCAACACTGACCAAAGACGTGTAAACTAACCAAAAACGAGACATGATGTCAAAAGATGCGACCCTAAAAAGGACAGAATGCTCAAGCTGCTGTTCCTTCTCGTCATAGTCGCGATGTTGCCAATCACAGTTCGGTACAGGCGTCAGAACCACGTCTTCTCGCAACAGATCTTCGTTTGTGTGTGTGACGGAGGGATTCCTGCCGCTGTTTTGACTCCTTTACACATTTTATAAGCTCTTCACAGTTCTCAGCTGGTCAAAATACCATCATATGTAGGCTACACACATACAACGAGCGCATTTAGCCCTAAACACAGCATTGGTTTGGATGTTCCATTGTGAAATCCAAGAGTGAAGAGATTGATGTAATAAAAGCCTACCAATCAGGTTGTGACTATATCCCTATGCCTTTAGGTTTGGTGTTAAAATGCCAATGTAAATGCTAAGTGGACCAGGACAAAAAAATGTTTTTCTTTTGTCCGGACCAAACGAACCAAGTGAACCGAACTACAAGTCTGAACACACCCTGAATCAAATAATTTCAAATCATAATGTTGTGCTACAAATAATCCTTATTCGTCAGTTTGACTAAAAGAGCTGTAAAGTTTCTAGAGAATTACGTAATGGCAGCGCTTGTTTGTTTTTTTTTAATGTGACATGGTATAACAAGAATATCTATGGCAAGAGCTCTTTTCAGTCGCTGCGTTTTTTCCTCCTGATTATTTTCTTTTTTCTTTTGTATTCCACTGTAACAGTATGAAAAAGAGTATGTAAACAGTTAGTGTCTTAAGGACTGTTCCACAGGTGCACGTGCAGTAATTGTTTATGGTTATTTGAACAAGCATGAAAAACATTGTTCAAACTATTTCCAATAAAGATCTGTAACGCTTATTTGGATTTTACTAAATTATCTTTAAAATACAGTGTCCTGAAAAAGGGACGTTTCTTTTTTTGCTGAGCATATATTCACTCACCAGTGTTTGGATATATCAGTGTTTAAAGATAACTGATGGTAGTGACATTATTTTTATTTGGGAAAAATCTCTTGACTGTAACACATTCTAGTTGAGTAGATTTAAGCTTGTGAAGTGCTGCAGTGAAGTATTAAGGTCTTACTCAAAGTTCAGCTGTAGCAACTGAAGTAAAACTGTCTATGTGACCAGAGAGGGATCTCAATCTCATTTCCTGCGTATCTCTCTGGGGTTTGTGGGGATTTGACTATGTGGAGCGCTTTTCCCTCTAGCTCTCGTCTCGTGTTAACAGCAGATTAATTCTGATTAAGGCTTACGTGCCCAAATATCTTCTCTGCTTTTCATGGCGCTCTCTTACTAATCTTCTTAGTCTGTCATGTAATCTTTGAAATCTGAGCTTCTGAAAAGTTTGATCAGAATCTCAAAGTGGAATCATTTTCCCACCATCAGCACTTTGGAAAGAGGTGCTTTCTAATCCCTTTTGACTTTTGCCTGTGTTTGAGGATGCTTTCTTCTCGTCTCTGTCTCAGGCGCTCTGACGCCCACCGGGCGGCTCATGGTGGAGTTTCCTCTGGATCCGGCTCTGTCGAAAATGCTGATTGTGTCATGTGACATGGGCTGCAGCGCTGACATTCTTATCATCGTCTCCATGTTGTCAGTGCCATCCATCTTCTACAGACCAAAGGTACGTTACTAGGCTCTTTACTAAAACCTGCTTACCAGCAAATGTGCTGTACATGCGAGTTCAGTCCTCAAAACTGGCATTACTTGTCTAGGGTCGAGAGGAGGAGAGTGACCAGGTGAGAGAGAAGTTCTCAGTGCCTGAGAGTGATCACCTGACCTACCTCAACGTTTACCTGCAGTGGAAGAACAACAATTACTCCAGCATCTGGTGTAACGATCACTTCATCCACACTAAAGCCATGCGCAAGGTACGTCAACCTGAGGCGTCGTTCTCAACCAATCAAATTCATTAATTCAGAAATTAATTCCATGACTTGTTATTTTAAATTTTAAAAAGTCCACTTAAAATAGTCCAAATGGATTTGCATTAAAAGTGGTCAAATTCTTTGACTATTACAGCTAATGTGCATATTCTTTTGCTGATGTACCTTTAATACTTTTATGTAAATATTCTCTTTGCATGGGAAATAAGTAGCAATATAAGTTGCCTCTGTCCCATTTTCAAAGTATTTCTTTCATACATTCATTATTTATTTAATCTGGGACAATACACATTGATAATACATATGATTAATGCAAAATGTGCCGGATTTAGCCACATTTAGTCCCTGTGCAGGTTCATTTAAAAAGTAAAAGGTTTCAATTCATAATACATTAATTTATTACACTAAAGAGAATTTGAAACATTTTGAAAGTATACTCTTATGCTCATCAAACCTGCATTTATTTGATCAAAAATACAGGAAAAATACAGTAATATTGTGAAATATTATTACAATTTAAAATAATGGTTTTCTATTTTAATATACTTTAAAATATAATTTATTTCTGTGATGCACTGCTGAAATTTCATCATCCATTACTCCAGTCTTCAGTGTCATATGATCCGTCAGAAATCATTCTAATATGCTGATTTGATACTCAGTTATTATCAATGTTGGAACCAGTTGCGCTGCTTAATATTTTTTTGGAACCTGTGATACTTTTTTCAGGATTCATTGATGAATAAAAAGTTAAAAAGAAAAGCATTTATTCAAAATAGAAATCTTTTCTAACAATATAAATCTTTACTACCACTTTTCATCAATTTGACACATCCTTGCTGAATAAAATTATTAATTTCTTTCAAAAAAAAGAAAGAAAAAAAATGGCTGACCCCAAACTTTTGAATGGTACTGTATATTGTTAAAAAGATTTCTATTTTAAATAAATGCTGTTCTCTTTAAACTTTTTATTCATTAAAGAATCCTGAAAAAAATCACAGATGTTATTTAATGTTTTTTTTTAAATATGTATCACCATCTAACAGGTTTAACTGTACATTTTCTCTGAAAGTTTTAGTGCAAAATTAAGCATGCTTTTTTCTTTTATTAGAGTTTTCTTTTATTTACACTAAATAACAATATGTGTGTGTGTGTGTGTCACAGGTGCGTGAGGTTCGATCTCAGCTCAAAGACATCATGGTGCAGCAGAAAATGAACCTGATCTCCAGCGGCTCCGACTGGGATGTGATCAGGAAGTGCATCTGTGCTGCGTACTTTCACCAGGCTGCTAAATTAAAGGTTCACAGCTACTTAGCATATTTGGCAATGTACTGTTGGATTCAATTTCATCAAGCAAGACCTGAAGTGTTTTAATGCCCTGTGTTTTGTGTGTTTAGGGAATAGGGGAGTATGTGAATGTGAGAACTGGGATGCCCTGCCATCTGCACCCCACCAGCGCTCTGTTCGGGATGGGCTACACCCCTGACTACATCATCTACCATGAACTGGTCATGACCACAAAGGTACTACTTTCTCCTCAGCCCTTAAATGTGAAGTGACATAAGTTAGTATGAGACATGGTGCTATATGGGTGATGCAAGTTTGAATCCTGATCCTGTTCCTCTATTTTCCTCATATTATTTTCTGTAATTTTTCCACTGTTGTATTTATAGTCTATTTGTATTTATGGTTACACTTTACTTTAAGGTGTCCTTGTTTCAGTGCAATAATAGATTTAAGTACTGACTAATATTAATTAAAAACATGTACTTATATAGGTATAGGGTTAGGGTTTGGTTTACGGTTAGTTGCATGTATTTATCCATAATTCATAGTTTTTACTATAGTAACTACATGTAACGTGTAACAAAGACACTGTGAAATAAAGTGTTACCGTATTTATTTATTCCTGTGATGGCAAAGCTGGATTTTCAACATCAGCAGTCTTCAGTGTCACATGATCATCCAGAAATCATTCTAATATTCTGATTTGATGCTCAAGAAACATTTATCATCACATTTATTATTAACTGTTAAAAACTGTTTTTACTTATTAATATTTTTGTGGAAAACATGATACCTTTTTTAGGGTTCTTAGATGAATAGAAAGTTCAAAAGAACAACATGCATTTGAAATAGAAAAGATTTCTGTCACTTTTCATTAAATGTAATTTGTTCATGATGAATTGTAATGTAGTGTATAACGGTTTCCACAAAAATAATAAATATACAGTACCGGTCAAAAGTTTGGAAAGATTTTAAATGTTTTTGAAAGAAGTCTCTTAAGCTAACCAAGGCTGTATTTATTTGATAAAAAAATACAGTAAAACAGAGATATAGTGTGTATTATTATTACAACTTAAAAATAGCTTTTTTCTGTTTTAATATAATTTAAAATGTATTTTATTTCTGTGATGCAAAGCTGAATTTTCAGCATCATTACTCCAGTCTTTAGTGTCACATGATCCTTCAGAAATCATAGTAAAATGTTGATTTTGTGCTCTATTATCGGTGCTCAATTATTAATAATGGTTCTTATTTTTATCTATGTTGAAAACCATTTTTGCGTGCTTAATATTTTTGTGGAATATTCTGTGATACATTTTTGTCAGGATTCTTTGATGAATAGCAAAGTGAAAAGGACAGCATTTATTTGAAATATACTATTTTTTTATATATATATATATAAATATATATATATATATATATATATATATATATATATATATAATTTCTATGTATATAATGCAATTAGATGCAAAATGTTTAATGCAAGAATTAAAATACAGTGGAAATGAAGTTCAGAATAAACTAGGCATGTTTTACACAGTTTTTTTTTTTTTTTTACACCAATATAGCAATACATGATAAGCATGTTAAATACATGCTGAGATTTTTTTATTGATGTAAATTAATTGAATTGAATCAATGAATACAATTTGAATCAATTTGTTAACCGGCCAAACAAACTGATTTGCAAAAACTTTCAGACTCAGCTCTTTTTTGCTTCTGACTAAAAAGCACATTAAAATATTAATGATATTCAGTATATTGTAAATATTATATCCCAGAGCCCTGGTGAACAGTTATTTGATGACATGCATGTGTGTTTGTGTTTCAGGAGTACATGCAGTGTGTGACGGCAGTGGACGGCGAGTGGCTGGCTGAGCTTGGGCCCATGTTCTACAGTATCAAACATGCAAACAAGAGCAGACAGGTGCATATCACAGATTCAACACTTACGCTACATATTTGCCTCTATTTTAGTCTCGCTCACTTTTGGTCCCTCTTCCAGGAGAACCGAAGGAGAGCCAAGGAGGAGATCTCCATCATGGAGGAGGAGATGTCCCTTGCACAACAACAGATCCTTGCACGGAAAGAGGAGCAAGACAGGAAGAACAACCTGGGCAGCGTCAGGTACTTCAGCCATCACAAATACTGCTGTCACTCAGGGTTTAGAGTCACTTCCTGCTCGCACTCTCATGAAATCCGAATCATCCTATTTAGAAGGAAGCCATCAAATGGCTGCCGTGATGAAATACTAATGTCGCAATTTTTGGGAAGACTATTATCCCCCTCACACCCTCCTCATCTCTTTCCTCACCTAGTGTCTTCTTGTCTTCTCCATGATGAGGTTTTCTCACCTCCCGTCTCCACAGGAGAGAAAAAGAAATAATATTGACTCCTGGCTGACCCCCATTACTGTAGCAATTTAAATTGTACCGCCTCGGACGGGGGGGAGAGAGACAGACGCTAATTTTTCAGTCTAATCCGGGAAATTAATTTTACACACACCTGTCAGCCCCATAAAAGAGGGAAATGTGTCCTGTAAAATAACACTTCATTAATTAATCAGGACTTTTATCTCTGTATCAAAGCCTTCGGCTGACTGTCTGAGTGATGGACGTCCTGACAATAATCACATTAAAAGTGGGGATTAGACTTTTGATTTGCATGATGGGGAGATGGATAATTAAGGTGCCGGCCTCCCTCTTGGGTTCTAATGCGTTCATGGGGTTTTAAAAAAGCTGATAGGAAGACACTGTCTGATCTAAGATGAGATCACAGCTCATCTCATCTCACCTGACCTGAATCCTGCAGGACCCACAGGTCACTTAGAGGACGTTTTACATTTCTTCTAAAGAAAATGCTTTGAAAATCAGTGCCATAGCCACCTTATTTTTCAAGGCGGAAGTAATCTAGTTTTGGTGAATGTGTGAGACTTCCGATTCATTAGCCACTATAGAGAAATAATGAGAAGAATAAAAAAGTGCAGTAAACGGTAACGTTTTGCGCTACAAACCAGTGTGTGTATAAGACATTACATTAAAATAATATGGTAAGAAGTACCAGTTTGCAGTATCAAGCAGCATAACAAGCTGTTTTGTACAGCTAAAAATAACTGGAAGCCAGACACATTCAATTTACAAATGGCAATGCCTCTCTTACGTAAAAAATATGGTGGATAGTGCTAGGAAGTTGCTTGGTTGCCAGAGTGTTGCTATGTGGTTGCTTAGAGGTGATTTTAGTGTGTTGCTAGGGCGATTTGGGTTAGGGGTTGCACAGACTAGTCGACTTTAATGCTCTGCCATCACACTTTAAGCTTAGCGTCGACTAGTCATGGCCTATAGAGGGCGCTACAGGATAAGAAATCTTTGAAGTCCACTTTTACGCTCCTTTTCCAACACTTAAAATGACAAATAAATGCATACACAGAGAGCGCTCCTAAAGATATGTTTGGTTATACCATCTGGATGCTCAAAATTGATCGGGTAAATGCATATTTTAAACAGCTTATTGTACACGTAAGTTAATCGCCGTTCTAAACTAATGCGCTGCTGCATTGTAGCGCGCACACAGGAACATTCAATAGTGCAGAAATGTATTGTCAACAATGTTCTGTGATTTATCAATAAAATAGTTTACAAACTGAAAAGTTCTAGCATATATTTCTTAGTAACTAAAACCCACAGCTTCACTATTAGTAGAGAGACGCTGCCAGGTAGAATTAATTCACATGCAATTGCTCTCTCTCTTATGCATTCATATAAATGTAATCTTTACTACTTTATCTGTATCTGATTTAGAATGAGCAGAAATCTGTGAGAAATATCACGACCCAAAGACAAAAGAACTGATCTGGGTGGATGTTTACTGGCCCAAAACAAAAGTCTCTATGGCCACGTACACACTGCAACTAAATTTGAACTTCGGCTTTTAGTGCTTAGTCCTGTTCTGTATATACAAGCATAGTTCAGTCATTTTACAACCGAATGAACTCTCTTAAAATTCAGATACTGACAGTCGCCCAAAATATTGCAACCGTCCACTTTATTCATAATATAAGTCCATCTTTAAGTAATATCACACCTTGCGTCAAGCCACACAATTTGAGGAATCATTCATTCAGTTCAGGACAAGTAATTTTTGAAAGTTTAAAGTCTGCATGAACTAGAATTTGCGACCTACTTTACTTCAGTATTGTGATGCATGATGGAATATTGAATGAGAAGAAAAGAGGCCTTGGCTTGATTTTAGGGCACCTCCTCACCATCTCTATCTCGCAGCAAACTGACAGGGGTTATTTAAAGGGATGGTTCACCCAAAAATGAAAATCCTGTCATTTATTCTCCCCCATGTTGTTCCAAACCTGTATGAGTTTCTATCTTCTGTTGGACACAAAAGAAGATATTTTGAAGAATGTTGGTAACCAGCAATTGACGGTATTTTTTTTTTCTCCTAATATGGAAGTCAGTGGCTACTCTCAACTGTTTGATTGCCAACATTCTTCAAAATACCTTCTTTTGTGTTCAACAGAAGAAAGGAACTCATACAGATTTGGAACAATTTGAGGGTGAGTAAATGATGATGACAATTTTCATTTTTAGGTGAACTGTCCCTTTTAAGGATGTTCAGCACAAGCTGTCAAACTGACTTCATCAGAGAAGAACATCATTCTAAAGGAAGAGCAAATTTTCAGATTTTGATTTAAAGATTAAGAAAGCAATATTTTCTTCTTTTGTGGATTAACTTACACGGATGAATTATTCAACACAAGCGCTAGCAAAGTAAATAGAAAATATTAAGCTTTAACCCTTTATTTAACATTTTAGTCAAAATATGAAAAGAAAAAGTTTGCCTACCTGTATTTTGTTGAGTATCCTGTTTGATACATCAGGCTTTTACTGCTCATATAATATATAGTGAGAATATAGAGCTCATACCTGTCTTTTTTTATTTTATTCAGAGGCCTAAACTGAGCAAAAATATGCAATTTGGTGCAGTTGCTGATATTTATAAGAACAAAACATAAGGTGAAATCAATCTTTATAACAGTATAGCAGACTACTTGCATGAAATGCATATAAATATCAGTTGTCACTCTATATCTCCCAATAATATGTCTTATAAGATGATATTTAAATGCTTAGTGTTATGTAGGTTTTATTGTGGAGGACAAAACATAATGCAATGCAATACAATGATGATTGAGAAATGAACAAATAAACGTTCCTCAAAACCCTGATGAATCATATTTGATACATTTTACAATGATTTTACTAAACAAAAAGTGATGTATGGAGTAAACCTTAGTTGCTTCAGTCCAGTAAGTGTTCATTTTGAAATATTACTAACAATATAAAAGTTGTTCTTACGTTTACTTTATAAAAATAATGAAAGATTTCACAGCAAAAAGACATAAACCACAAGCTGAAGGGGTATGAACTATCAATCAGTAGATTGTGTACAACAGGTTTTTCAGCAAAGTTTGGATCATGTTGATAATTTAGAGGCCTTAGAAATGTGTGTATCAAATATGATGCATTCAAACTCAAATCTCAAACAAAGGAGGGACTCGTGCAATAATAATTGTCTTGATGTCTAAATTGAATTGCTAGCAATTCATAACACTCTAGCGTAGTGGCAGAGAGTTTTGCAACTCACGTTTTCATCAGAAAATGTAAAAATCTAGTTAATTGGAATGGTTAAAAAATAGGTATAAAACTGGCTAAAAGTTGAAAGAGAGGCAGCAGAAAGTGAAGTGATGGAGGTGTGAGCGGAGTCTGCGGTGGAGGAGCTGGAGGGTCACGGCCTGATGGATGTAATTGCTGGCGGTGTGAGGAGGGGAGCGCTGTGCAGTGCTGTAATTAAAGATGATAGATCGCCCTGTCAGCTACATCAGACCCGTGTCCCGCAGGTCCCCACAGAGACAAACTGTCCTTTCCTCTCTGTCTATTCTTCTCTTTTAACCTTAGAGCAAATCTCACAACTTCTGATGCATGGCACATTACAGTCACATACACAGCCTTTCTATTTAAATTAACATCCTGTAATAAAAAAAATGTCTTTTCATCATTTTCAAACAGGTCAATCAAGATCGTCACCCCAGGAAGGAAAGAAGAAATGCCTATGACGCCAAAACGAACACCAGCCCGATTTGGCTTATAGTACCAACAATTTCACCCACATATTGCAAATGCATATAACTTTATGTTAGGTTCAGTTGCTTTTTTCAGTTGCAATTTTTTTAATTTTTTTTTTATAAATATGATCATCATAGTGTTTGTCGCATGCAGCTTCCAGGTTTGGCCAGCAGTAGGAGCAATTGTATAAGGAGAAAATTTTCAGTCATCATCTCTTCCCCTCAGACAAAGTGTATTTTTTGTGCTTCTTTTGGACTGTCTGGACTGAGACAAAAAGTGGATGCTTGTACAGCACATGATCTTACATTGATTCAATGCTTAAATTTAAAAACAAACACTTTTGTCATTCTTAGTTTTGAATGCACTTGAACTAAAGAAAAAAAAAAACATCTTTATTTGACATTATAAGTATACCTAGCCCAACAACAGGGCTTTTTTTTTTTATGTTTGAAGTGTTTGTCTAAACCAGAGCAGCCAAATTTATTCATGCGCTTCTGTAATATTCACTTTACCCCAGAATTATAATTCACACTCTCTCATATTTCGGCTTGTGAAATGCAGCTGTTGTATCATTCTTTCAGAGAACACAGAGCGTCCATGAATATTAACTTCCTGTACTTTGATAGGTTAATCCCCTGTGGATGAAGCATGTCTTTATTCTGACAAAAAAACATTGCTAGAATATTTCATCATTCTACTGGAATCAACACTGACCAGGTGGCGGTCAAATCCTGTCGTCTTTGATGCAGTTGTGCTGCAAGTCATTGAACAGATCTGCCGTGTACCGACAGAGATAACAGGCCTCGATTCATGAACATGATCAACTGCTTTGGACTGAGGGTCAATTTGCTTGCTTTCTGATTTTTAGGCCTCTGCTGGTCTGTTTGTATTTTGGGAAGCTTTGAAATAGGGGTCTGTTGAATTTCATTACTGTTGTGTACAGTATATCTGTATATTGTGTTTCATTTCTTTTTTGTATGATTTAGATATGCAGAAGTCAAAACATGTTTAGACTTGGGCAAATTATGTTTTCGCAGGAAAATAGGAATAACCATATTTTTTGAAAATGTAAAATTCATTCTGTGATTCAAATTTATGGTTTTATCTTCAATATTAAAGAAGTGAACACAGCGACACTTTGTTACCTTTGTTTGTAAGGTGGTAATTGGATCACTGCATTTTAAAGGTAGGGTAGGCAATTTGTTCCAGAAACATTTTTTATGCTGGTTGAAAGTCTCTTCACATCTAGTAATCACTAAGTTTATTGGTCTAAATGTATTTATATTGCCTGTGAAAGGCATAAAGTGTTCGTCCAATCATTGCATTTACAGTTCCTCCTGAACCAAAACAATGAGCTCATGCTGCGTTCTCAACATAACTACTGTAATTTGGAAGAGATGGAAACCTGTGTCGTTATACGCGGAGCAGTTCATGACTCGAATTTATGCATTTCAATGGCAACACTATCAACGCCGAAATGAATCTGCAGCAGTCAGGTGGTACAGGTCAGTGCTCTTTAAGTTGTTTATGTTCATTATTGTAATTTTATGTGCTTTGAGACATGAGGCAATTTAACGCCGTCTCTCCTCTTATGACGCTTTGCATACTGCTGTTGTGCGTTCATGTGTTTTAAAGGAGGCGTGGCTTTGGAGACGCTCTAAAGGGAGGGTGGGATCTTATGCTTTCAAAGCTAGCGTGATATTGCTAGCCTCTCTGAAAATTACCAACCTTACCTTTAATACATTTGCACAATAGGCTTTGTCAAACGTCACATGAAAAAACAGGTCTCATTGCATCAGCTTGACGGAGAAAATGTTAACAGCAGTATGAACTGACGGCGATATCTATGGACTTTTAACTCTTCCCCGCCATTGATGGAATTTTCACTGTTAGACGGTAGGGGAAGCTATTACACATAATCTGAAAGAGTAATCTCCTGATCAAAACACAGGAAAAAAGAAGCCGAAACAAGTGATAAAGGCATTGCTTATGCATGTTGATAAATTCATGAAGCTAGACTAAAAGACAGATATTCATACAACAAAATATTCTGGGGACCATGAACATTTTGTAAAAATTATAAATTCTGGTGGTGGCTGGCAAAAAAAAAAAAAAAAAAAAAAAAATGGTGGCGGGGAATGAGTTGATGAGTTGAATGAGTGAATGGCTCCTTAATGTGTCTTGCGTTTTTTTTAGTCTTCACAGCATTCATTTGCCATAGAAGTCCTTTCAGGGTTCCCACAGTCCTGGAAATAGCCAGGATTTTAAAAAGCTTGATTTCCATGTCTGGAAAAACCTTGAAAATTTATCAAATAAATATTAAAAACTCTAAAGTGAAAATTTTCTAGTTATTTTCAGTTCTGAATTATTTCTTCAGTTAGTTCATGCTTTGTGATTGCAGTCTCTGTATGAATTTATAAAAATCATAATCTATAGTCATCATAAACAATTAGTAGCTAGTCATGGAAAACAAATCATGCTAATTTATTGCGAATGCTGTCGTTTGGTAATACTGAAAATTTAAGTGTTACTAGGGATTGAAAAGTTTCCACTATGAAAATATGATGACAACCAGCGACTCTACCAATGAACAAACCAGTCAGTACAGTAGTTATCAGTGGGAAACCTGAAGTAGCCCAGCACATTTTGGATGGCTCCCTGATTTAAAACACATGATCCATATCATCAGTTATTCAGCTTCATAGAGACCACATGACAGGGGTGTCAATCCTTCACCTTCCACATTTCTGCAGACTTCTGCTTCAACCCTAATTAAACACACAAGAGATTTCTGCTGAAGGTCGCCAGGATTACTTCAATTACAGGCAGGTGTGTTGAGTTACACTCTGCAGACGTGGCCATACAGGAGCAGGATTTGACACTCCTGCTGAAGGGCCTTAACCGGGAGTCACATTATCCAAAATGAGCAATGTTGGGAAACTACAGGACCAAGACAGAACTACTGTGTTAGTTATTACCAGTGCTCGAAGTGGGCCGGTACGCACTGGTGTTGTCCCGAATTCTGACCCCTGCCAGATTATTACCCCCGAGTCCCCAATATTAGGTGTGAGGGTTCGGTTAGGATTAGGCAACCAGGTAACAGCCTCAACGAGGGGGGCAATAATTTGGCACTTCTATAGTTTAATCTGTAGCGTACCCTCACTTTTTCTTGCGCTGGAACGGAATTCCAACCCTTAGACGTACCAGCACTTTTTTCCCCACTTCGAGCGCTGGTTATTACTACACTGATAGATTAACTATTATTGGTAATTCTTATTTCTTATGGAATGTTGCAGTATTTATTATAAATGTTTTTGTAAATTAATGTGCCCTCATAATCTTTAACTCTTTCTGTCATTTATGACCAGTGTTGGGCAAGTTACTGAAAATTAGTAATTAGTTACAGTTACTAGTTACTTATTTTAAAAGTAACTGAATTACTTTACCAATTACTGTATATCAAAAGTAATTAGTTACTAGGGAAAGTAACTTAAGTTACTTTTATGTCTGCTTTTTAAATGTAAATATGAACAGTACTGAACAGTCAAACACAATAAACATAATTTTTAGACCTATTTATTGTAATCAACAGGGCAACAGGCCTTCAAATCAAGCAGTAGTACAAAAGTCCCTATTAATACTTGAAACAAAATAACAACTGTCTCAGTCATTTAACAGTGTTTTTTTTTTTTACCACATTAGGCCCAATGAAATAAAAGTGATTGGCCTACAGTATTAACACTAATTAAAAGAGAAAACAAAGGTTCCTTGAGGTGCTGCATATAATTGAATATGTGATTAAACAAAAGCTTAACAAAATGGTCTAACAAACATGCCTCGTAAGGCAAAGCTAAATAGAGATAAGAGATGAGATTCTCAACAAACGTTAAAATGGGCTAACAAGTCTCATCTCTCAAAGTTCATCAATCTGAAAAGCGCGATGTGCTCTGATTGGCCAGCGATCCAGTGCATTGTGCCCGAGTACCTATTGCGTCTGACGGAAATGTCACGCTTCTTACCATATTTGGAACATCAGCTCCCAAAGCAAAGCAATATTGACAGATGATAATGTCGGTTCTACCTTATCAATTTGAGCCCGAATCTGATCCGGATGATGCAGATGACCAAGCTGATCGATCAACGTTGCCAGCGCGACTGGACCAGAAAGTATCAGATTGGTAAATTTGCATTTGTTATCGCAGAAACGACAAAGACATAGAAACGGTCTGTGCTCTCCCAGGTGCTAGAAACAGTCCCTCGAAAAATGCGCAGCACACAGTCGAATATTTGGGTTGTACTGTTCTGGAACAGTGTTGTAAATAAAGCTTAGCCTCTTGTGGAAGGCCAAACAAAGTAGACATGGCAACGCGGGCGGCAACTACAGCGAGAATGAGCTTCTGCAATAGTTCATTTTTCACAAAAGAGAGTAACGCGAGTAACGAACTCATTTAAATTTCAGTAATTGTAATTGCGTTACTTGATAAAAAAAAAAAAATTTAGTTACATGCGCGTTACCGCTAAAAGTAGTGGAATTACAGTAATGTGTTACTTACTCCCAACACTGTTTATGACACAACACTTCCCCGCCGTTGAAGGAATTCTCGGCATTCCATGTTTTCACCGTTATGTGGTAGG
This sequence comes from Coreius guichenoti, assembly GCA_039654105.1. Lineage (NCBI taxonomy): Eukaryota > Metazoa > Chordata > Actinopteri > Cypriniformes > Gobionidae > Coreius > Coreius guichenoti. Next base: position 6,877,476 of record CM077168.1, read on the forward strand.
GGGCGCTATTACGCATCTTCTGAAAGAGTAAAGAATCTCCGGATCAAAACCTATAAACACAAAGAAGCAGAAACAAGCGATAGAAGCGCTGCTTACGCACATCATCAAACACTAAAACATATAAATAAAAACTGACTAATGTTGCCGAATGAAATGTCTGACATTTCTTTTTGTTCTTTTTTTTTATGAAACTTACCCACATTAAAGTGTTCAAGCTCCTGCAGAAATGCATTTTCATGGCATTTTCAGCAGGTTAAAAACGCTTAAAAAAGGCCAGCATAATTTTTTTTAAAAGTTGTTTTTAATGGGAGCACCGAGCGTCTATTTTACGCTGAGTGCTCGCCGTTTTTTCCGGACGTTGAGAGTTGAAAACTTTGAGTAAAATGCAGTGCTCATCACTGTCACTTTTAAGGCCAAAGTATACTTCAGTTTGTTACGCTTACGCAAAGGTCAGCGTACAGTGCGCGTGATGCGAATTTCGTCATCAGAAGAGTATGCGCGTACTGAACGCGCACCGCCGGATTTTTGTAACCGCGCAGGTTGCATATGCGCATTACATTTTTTTGCAGTATTTACATGGGGTTGTAACTCGTGGAGAGAGATTGCTCAAAACTGCGCATGCGTTGAATGTCTGTGTACGTGTACAAGTCAAAAGAAGTATACTTTGTAAGACTGTGCGTTCGACTGTGCATATGCTCGCGCATGCGTAAAAAAACGAAGTATACTTTCCCCTGCCGTCCAATCACAGTGGAGGAGGGGTGGGACAAATACCACACTGACCAATCATTACATTCTGCTTGTACAACGGCAACAGACGACAAGCACAAGCAGAACAAAATAATTTCAAAGAAGAGCCAGAGCAAATACTTTACATTGTATCGACTTTTTTATATTCAGAAAAAATCTGCAAAATCAGATACTAGTAATGCTTCCGCGGATATTATGTGATATTTTGTATCGCTCTTCAGCTAGGCATTTTCAGCTGGCTAAAACGTTTTGGTGGACACGCTGCACTCAAAATATTTTATATATCACTGGGTGATAATCGTAAGTTTTTTCATCAATATAAAAATCAAGCAGATGCAATTTTCTATATAGTGCTTAAAGAGCCCCTATTATGGATTTTTGAAAATTACCTTTCATGTAGTGTGTAACATAGTTCTAAGTGAATGAAAACATCCTGCAAAGTTTTAAATCTGAAAGTGCACCGTATATAAAGTTATTGTCTCTTAAAAGTAAGAGTCGACTCTGAGTCAATTTAAACAAATCGTTTTTCAAACGAGTCGCAAGCCGTTTCGTTGTGACGTCACAACGAAACATTAGCATGTTGCCCATCCACTTATTGCACGCGCAGACACCAGGGAAAACTTGAACCACCTCAAACACTGCAGCGGATACTGGATAGCATCATGTCGAGAAGACGCTGTGCTCTACAATGTGTTTGTGTTTCATATTGTGTAGGTATCTGGCTAACCGGCTAACTCACGTTATTACTGTCTAACTGAAATACTACTGTAAATCAGCTGTGGACTGCAGTATTACCTAAAACTGTGTCTATTAATGCAGATTGTCTGTCATTCTTACTACTTTGAGTAAAGATAAAGGATGGAGCAAGATTTGTTTTGCAAACGTTAATGTTCCATCAGCTGGGCTAATGTATGCACTGTTATTGATACAGTTCCCACATGTGCACCGCAATACATTAGACACACACACACACACAGAGGTTTGTTGATGGACGCACACTTGTTAATGCCGATGGTGAGGAATTACAGTTGAAACATCCCATAATGTACCTCAAACTGAGTAGCATCACTGAGAAACATCCTGCTCAAGGTTCGGGTTGAATAACTAGTTCTTCCAATGTTTCATTGTCGATTCGGACTCGCGCTGGGATTGGTGTAAAATCGAAGTCATCGTTACTGTCTTTACAGTGAGTACAATCGCTGAGCTTTAGGAAGCCTCCGGACGGAGCTGGAGTTCAGTTATGGTAATGGGCGTTTGTTTCCGAAATACGCGCTGTATACGGTAGACCAATCACAACAGACTGGGCCATCTGACCAATCAGAGCAGAGTAGGCTTGTGGAAAGGAGGGATTTAGAGAGACTGATTCATCCATCAAGTCGTTTGAAAATCATTGAACATTGTGGTGATGTGCAATGTGTATTATGAGAAAATGAAACTGTTTTTTGACCTTTGATGCATGTAAACTTGTAGGAGACTCCAAAACAAAAATAGGAACCTTTAAAATAGCATAATAGGTGCACTTTAATGTGAGTGTACAGTTTGTATCCGAGTGAGGTTGGATATACTGTATAATTTATTAATGCATTAATTAATTTGAGTTATTAATTTGTATGTTCAATGTTCACTAATGAAATCACATTGCAGTATTGCAGTATTTATTGTAAATGATTTATCCGTGCATCGTTACATCGTTTACATCGTTTTTTTAATTCATGTGCCCTCGTAATATTTAGGCAAGGCAAGTTTATTTATATAGCACATTTCATACACAATGGTAATTCAAAGTGGTTTACACAGAAATCAAAATATCTTCCCCTCCCTTTTGCAGAGAAATTTTTTTCTCTGATGACGTGTTTACTGGCATGAGGGTGGGACAACCTGTCACTCACATGAGATCCACCAATAGCAAACCACAGCCATTCAATCATGTCCTGCCTTACATTTTTTTCTGAGAAGCCATTTCACTCGGATACAGTATAAGTTACAATAAGGAAGAAAAGACTATCGTAACTTCGTTTTATGCCGACTTTAACGTGAATGTGCTATGTATGTATTTGGGTAAGGTTGGATATACATATAATAGTTGTATATTTCGTTAATAATTATTAATTTGAGTTATTCATTCTCATGTTCGGTTCATATTGTTAACATTTATGGTTAGGCACTGATGAACATTTAAATTTAGGACATAAGGTTAGTGATAAACAACGCTCATGGCTCAGATTCCCTTTTATTACCTGCAAATGATCTTTTCTGCAGAATAAAATATGTAGGAATAACTACGGCTCATAACTTTCCCAGTGCGGTCAAGCTGTGTTTAGGCTACACTTACTTTGGTCAGTGAAAACACTGACACCTGCAGGGCTGATCTGGGAACAGCAGTAGAGTGAGCCCATTCTCCACTGAAGCCATTAACAGAGCTCTCTGTAGCCTCATAAACATGGCTTCATAAGATTTGCTGCTATCCTTTGATCAAAAATTCATTTTAGGTGTCATGACGAGTTATTTTCCCGTTAATTGGTGTTTTTTTCCCTTTCCAATTACAGCTGATATTCCAGAGTGCAGTAAAATACCCGGTGAGCTCAAAGAGAAGCCGAAAGATCAACTCTGTATCACTATTAGTGTGATCTCACCAGACAGACATCCCAGAATTCAATTATTCACCACAGCCAGGGGACATTTAATCAGGCGTCCATCAGGCAGAGGTGAGGTAATACACTCTGATTATAATTATGATTGATGACCCTGTGTGAGAAAATGTCCTTCGATTCGGAGTGTTTGGGTTTTATTCATTTTGCAAGGCATTATCATGAACAACACAAGAGGGGTATAATAGGTTACATATTACATGATATTAACCGATTACCTGTTGTCTAGATTATAAAGTTTGCTTTAAAGGTGCACTATGTAACTTTTCCGTCCGCTAGAGGTCGCCTATTCAAAACAAAGGCGTAGCTTGATGACGCCAAGTTTGAGCGCAGAATCTTGGGACATGTGGTCTTCACCTCACAGTCGGTTGAAAAGAATCGGGATAGGACTCGGGCAGAAATCATGTTCATGGATGCGATTATTAACGTTACTGTAGTATGAAGCAGAGCAGGACCGAGTGTTGTGGGAGCTGAGCAAGGCCGCTGGAGCGATTGTTAATAAGATGAACGCAACACATGCCTCGCGAGCAGCGGGACTTTTATTATGCCACAGTCGTGGGCGCCATTTCCGCTTTTCCGTATGAGTATGAGGTAACGCAGCTCTGTTTATCATATTAGATACATTTGAGTGTGTTGAAAATTATGTTATGATGTTACTCTGTGCGTTCGCTCGGCGGCTGCTATGACACTTGTTGCACACTGCAGAAAGAGTAAAGCATTTCTGCAAAATAAAACCGGAAACCGAGGGTAACGCAGATATGACGCAATTGACAGGCGACTCCCTCACACGTCCCGGTTCCTTGGTTTAAATAGAAATTTTCTCACGATTTACAAATAGTTGGAAACATTTGGGATATTGTAAGTACTCAACTGAACAAAATATATAACACTGGCCTAGTGGTTTTTGGATATTTTACTGAAAAAATGTTACATAGTGCACCTTTAAAGGGATATGTCGTTCCAAACCCGTAAGACTTTTGTTCATCTTTCATCTTTCGTTCGTCTGAGCTTCTGCAAGAACCAATGAGGTTCATTCTCGTGTTACGCAGCACGTTTGAGCTTCTGCAAGAACCAATGAGGTTCATTCTCGTGTTACGCAGCACGTTTGAGCTTCTGAAAGAACCAGTGAGGTTCATTCTCGTGTTACGCAGCACATTTGAGCTTCAGCAAGAACCAATGAGGTTCATTCTCGTGTTACGCAGCACGTTTGAGCTTCCTCAAGAACCAATGAGGTTCATTCTCGTGTTATGCAGCACAATTGAGCTTCTGCAAGAACCAATGAGGTTCATTCTCGTGTTACGCAGCACATTTGAGCTTCAGCAAGAACCAATGAGGTTCATTCTCGTGTTACGCAGCACGTTTGAGCTTCAGCAAGAACCAATGAGGTTTATTCTCGTGTTACGCAGCACATTTGAGCTTCAGCAAGAACCAATGAGGTTCATTCTTGTGTTACGCAGCACATTTGAGCTTCAGCAAGAACCAATGAGGTTTATTCTCGTGTTACGCAGCACGTTTGAGCTTCTGAAAGAACCAATGAGGTTCATTCTCGTGTTACGCAGCACGTTTGAGCTTCAGCAAGAACCAGTGAGGTTCATTCTCGTGTTACGCAGCACGTTTGAGCTTCTGCAAGAACCAGTGAGGTTCATTCTCATGTTACGCAGCACGTTTGAGCTTCTGAAAGAACAAGTGAGGTTCATTCTCGTGTTACGCAGCACGTTTGAGCTTCACCAAGAACCAATGAGGTTCATTCTCGTGTTATGCAGCACAATTGAGCTTCTGCAAGAACCAATGAGGTTCATTCTCGTGTTACGCAGCACGTTTGAGCTTCAGCAAGAACCAATGAGGTTCATTCTCGTGTTACGCAGCACATTTGAGCTTCAGCAAGAACCAATGAGGTTCATTCTCGTGTTACGCAGCACGTTTGAGCTTCAGCAAGAACCAATGAGGTTTATTCTCGTGTTACGCAGCACATTTGAGCTTCAGCAAGAACCAATGAGGTTTATTCTCGTGTTACGCAGCACATTTGAGCTTCAGCAAGAACCAGTGAGGTTCATTCTGGTGTTACGCAGCACGTTTGAGCTTCAGCAAGAACCAGTGAGGTTCATTCTCGTGTTACGCAGCACGTTTGAGCTTCTGCAAGAACCAGTGAGGTTCATTCTCGTGTTACGCAGCACGTTTGAGCTTCTGAAAGAACCAGTGAGGTTCATTCTCGTGTTACGCAGCACGTTTGAGCTTCAGCAAGAACCAATGAGGTTCATTCTCGTGTTACGCAGCACGTTTGAGCTTCTGCAAGAACCACGCAGCACGTTTGAGCTTCTGCAAGAACCAGTGAGGTTTATTCTCGTGTTACGCAGCTCATTTGAGCTTCCGCAAGAACCAATGAGGTTCATGTGTTACGCAGCACGTTTGAGCTTCTGCAAGAACCAATGAGGTTCATTCTCGTGTTACGCAGCTCGTTTGAGCTTCAGCAAGAACCAATGAGGTTCATTCTCGTGTTACGCAGCACGTTTGAGCTTCAGCAAGAACCATTGAGGTTCATTCTCGTGTTACGCAGCACATTTGAGCTTCAGCAAGAACCAGTGAGGTTCATTCTCGTGTTACGCAGCACGTTTGAGCTTCAGCAAAAACCAATGAGGTTTATTCTCGTGTTACGCAGCACGTTTGAGCTTCAGCAAGAACCAATGAGGTTCATTCTTGTGTTACGCAGCACATTTGAGCTTCAGCAAGAACCAATGAGGTTCATTCTCGTGTTACGCAGCACATTTGAGCTTCAGCAAGAACCAATGAGGTTTATTCTCGTGTTACGCAGCACATTTGAGCTTCAGCAAGAACCAATGAGGTTCATTCTGGTGTTACGCAGCACGTTTGAGCTTCCTCAAGAACAAATGAGGTTCATTCTCGTGTTACGCAGCACGTTTGAGCTTCAGCAAGAACCAATGAGGTTCATTCTCGTGTTACGCAGCACGTTTGAGCTTCTGAAAGAACAAGTGAGGTTCATTCTGGTGTTACGCAGCACGTTTGAGCTTCTGAAAGAACCAGTGAGGTTCATTCTCGTGTTACGCAGCACGTTTGAGCTTCAGCAAGAACCAATGAGGTTCATTCTCGTGTTACGCAGCACGTTTGAGCTTCTGAAAGAACAAGTGAGGTTCATTCTCGTGTTACCCAGCCCGTTTGAGCTTCAGCAAGAACCAATGAGGTTCATTCTCGTGTTACGCAGCACGTTTGAGCTTCTGCAAGAACCAATGAGGTTCATTCTCGTGTTACGCAGCACGTTTGAGCTTCTGCAAGAACCAGTGAGGTTTATTCTCGTGTTACGCAGCTCATTTGAGCTTCCGCAAGAACCAATGAGGTTCATGTGTTACGCAGCACGTTTGAGCTTCTGCAAGAACCAATGAGGTTCATTCTCGTGTTACGCAGCACGTTTGAGCTTCTGCAAGAACCAATGAGGTTCATTCTCGTGTTACGCAGCTCGTTTGAGCTTCAGCAAGAACCAATGAGGTTCATTCTCGTGTTACGCAGCACGTTTGAGCTTCTGCAAGAACCAATGAGGTTCATTCTCGTGTTACGCAGCACGTTTGAGCTTCTGCAAGAACCAATGAGGTTCATTCTCGTGTTACGCAGCACGTTTGAGCTTCTGCAAGAACCAATGAGGTTCATTCTCGTGTTACGCAGCACGTTTGAGCTTCTGAAATTCTTGTTACGTTTGAGCTTCCGCAAGAACCAATGAGGTTTGTTCTCTCACGTCAAGCAGGTTCAGATGAGCTTCTGTTTATGTTCGCTGATCAATGCGAATAAAAGACTGAATTCAATCTGTTCATCATATAAAGCGATCGAGTCTCTTCAGAAAAGGATGGGAGGGACAGAAAGCTCTTAGATTTCATCAAAAAGATCTTCATATGTGTTCTGAAGATGAATGAAAGTCTTACGGGTTTGGAACGACATGAGGGTGAGTAATTAATGACAGAATTTTCATTTTTGGGTGAACTAACCCTTTAATATTAAACAATGATTTATTTTGTAAAATTTCTTTACAAAACCAGAAAAAAAACAAAAAAAAAACAATGGTTTTATCAGTAGTGTCTTGCCTATGCTACCTTTTGTTTGCGTTTTAGGTCAATGTTTTATGAGTGACAAAGTGTGTCGTTGGGTGAAAACTAGTGTTATGGTAGAATGACTTGATTTGAAACGTAGTGTTTTGGTAGTTTAAGTGGATTTTGAACATAAAATGAACTGCTGTGCAAACTAAAAGTTTGAAGAGTTTTTTAAAAAAAGACTTAAGTAGTGAGAAATGTGTCTTAGCGATTGTAAAAAAAAAAAAAACTGTAATCAACTGAGAAAGTATGGTGATATCTGTTAGTTAAAATTTGTACCCTATTCCCCTTAAAATAAACAGGGTTTGTGGTATTTTGGTGCTTTTAGCGATATGAAATAATAGACAGGCCACTATACACTATATTCCCCCAGAACTCTTTCCTCTCATAATGGTCTTCGGGAGAAGGTCCCCTCACCCTCTTTAATGAGGCAAATCTCTGATATTGGCTGACATTTTAAAATCCTCTTCCTGAATGGCAGTGCCAGCAGTCATCTTTACAAGAGATTTCCACTGAAGGTCTTTGTGATGATGGAGTGAATTATAATGGCCTTGGTGTCTGTGTGAATAGGAGCCAGTGGCTTAAGAGTAAAACCTCAACTCACAGATGAGCTCTGGGATCCCAAGATGCTTTGGGTCTTGAAGCCTGTTCATTTTACAAAGGGGTTTAGACCAGATGCCGTCCGCTCTGCTCTGAGATTTAGGGTGAAGGATCATGTCATGCATTTGTCAACAAAGAGAAAAGCAATAAAGAGTGCGTTTCCACTCAAACTTTCAATGGGGAAGCCTAACATCTAAAAACATTCAGTTTTGCTTCGTTAACTGACACAGGCAGTTTCAAACAAAGCTGACGGTAGTGGTGTTTCCATTGTGAATGAATCAGTTATTGAACGAGTCAGATGGGAGTGAATGATTTAAAGACTCACTCACAGCTATTTGTCACCACCTACTGGCGTAACGATGTAACTTGCTGAAAAATCCTCACCATGCAGACTGACAGGCCTAGTCTGAAATCGAATAGGTACTTCTTTTGAATAAGTTCTTACCTCACGACAGTTAATATGTTCTATATAGTATGAATGTGTGTAGTATGAATGCAATACGGACTTAAAACATTCATCGTTTGACTTACCAGAATCAAATTGCGCTTGACTGCCATCAACAAATCAATTTCCGTGTCTTCATTGTATGCGCACTTTAGAATGTCACCGGAAGTAGTAGGTCATCTGGTACTTTTCGTTTACTGTTTATGAATACTGCGAATTTGGACATAATACTGTTTTTGGTAACATATTACTTAACATAAGCATATTACTAGGATATTGGCTGTTTATTAGTACTTATAAGCACATATTAATGCCTTATTCTGCATGACCATATTCTACATCCCTCAATCCTACCCAATACCTAAACTTAACAACTACCTTGCTAACTATTAATAAGCAGTAATTAGGAGTTTACTGAGGCAAAAATTATAGTTAATAGTGAGAATTGGACCCTAATCTAAAGTGTGACCCTCTTTTCATATAGGCTACTGTTTTTGCCTACCATATAGTAGGAAATATGTATATATTCGGATGCAGCCACATTATGCCACATTATAAATACTCTACACACAGAAAAATGTAGGATTTAATTTAAAACAATTCTCATTCAGAAATTGCTAGTAATTTTCAGAAATAATTACAAAAAAAAAACGACAAATAACACATTGAATTAAATGTGAAATTTTTGGTAACACTTTATTTTAGGGTTCAATTCTCAGTATTAAGTTGCTTATTAGCATACATATTACTAGGATGTTGGCTGTTTATTAGTACTTATAAAGCACATATTAATGCCTTATTCTGCATGACCATATTCTACATCCCTTAATCCTACCCAATACCTAAATTTAATTTACTATTATTAAGCAGTAAATTAGGAGTTTATTGAGGCAAAAGTCATAGTTTATAGTGAATATGTGTTACCCATACTAAAGTGTTGCCAAATTTTTAAGTAGAAACCCTGAAATAGCATTTTCTTGTTAAACATACTCCAATAAAATTTGTTTACCAATCCAAATATATATATATATACAGTGGGGAGAACAAGTATTTGATACACTGCCGATTTTGCAGGTTTGCCCACTTACAAAGCATGTAGAAGTCTGTAATTTTTATCATAGGTACTCTTCAACTGTGAGAGACAGAATCTAAAACAAAAATCCAGAAAATCACATTGTATGATTTTTAAGTAATTCATTTGCATTTTATTGCATGACATAAGTATTTGATACATCAGAAAAGCAGAACTTAATATTTGGTACAGAAACCTTTGTTTGCAATTACAGAGATCATACGTTTCCTGTAGTTCTTGACCAGGTTTGCACACACTGCAGCAGGGATTTTTGGCCCACTCCTCCATACAGACCTTCTCCAGATCCTTCAGGTTTCGGGGCTATCGCTGGGCAATACGGACTTTCAGCTCCCTCCAAAGATTTTCTATTGGGTTCAGGTCTGGAGACTGGCTAGGCCACTCCAGGACCTTGAGATGCTTCTTACGGAGCCACTCCTTAGTTGCCCTGGCTGTGTGTTTCGGGTCGTTGTCATGCTGGAAGACCCAGCTACGACCCATCTTCAATGCTCTTACTGAGGGAAGGAGGTTGTTGGCCAAGATCTCGCGATACATGGCCCCATCCATCCTCCCCTCAATACGGTGCAGTCGTCCTGTCCCCTTTGCAGAAAAGCATCCCCAAAGAATGATGTTTCCACCTCCATGCTTCACGGTTGGGATGGTGTTCTTGGGGTTGTACTCATCCTTCTTCTTCCTCCAAACACGGCGAGTGGAGTTTAGACCAAAAAGCTCTATTTTTGTCTCATCAGACCACATGACCTTCTCCCATTCCTCCTCTGGATCATCCAGATGGTCATTGGCAAACTTCAGACGGGCCTGGACATGCGCTGGCTTGAGCAGGGGGACCTTGCGTGCGCTGCAGGATTTTAATCCATGACGGCGTAGTGTGTTACTAATGGTTTTCTTTGAGACTGTGGTCCCAGCTCTCTTCAGGTCATTGACCAGGTCCTGCCGTGTAGTTCTGGGCTGATCCCTCACCTTCCTCATGATCATTGATGCCCCGCGAGGTGAGATCTTGCATGGTGCCCCAGACCGAGGGAGATTGACCGTCATCTTGAACTTCTTCCATTTTCTAATAATTGCGCCAAAAGTTGTTGCCTTCTCACCAAGCTGCTTGCCTATTGTCCTGTAGCCCATCCCAGCCTTGTGCAGGTCTACAATTTTATCCCTGATGTCCTTACACAGCTCTCTGGTCTTGGCAATTGTGGAGAGGTTGGAGTCTGTTTGATTGAGTGTGTGGACAGGTGTCTTTTATACAGGTAACGAGTTCAAACAGGTGCAGTTAATACAGGTAATGAGTGGAGAACAGGAGGGCTTCTTAAAGTAAAACTAACAGGTCTGTGAGAGCCGGAATTCTTACTGGTTGGTAGGTGATCAAATACTTATGTCATGCAATAAAATGCAAATTAATTATTTAAAAATCATACAATGTGATTTTATGGATTTTTGTTTTAGATTCCATCTCTCACAGTTGAAGAGTACCTATGATAAAAATTACAGACCTCTACATGCTTTGTAAGTAGGAAAACCTGCAAAATCGGCAGTGTATCAAATACTTGTTCTCCCCACTGTATATATATATATAATTTTTTTTTTTTTTTTTTTTTTTTTTTTACAGTGTATATACAAGCAAAGTGATTCAAACTGTGAAAAGTCCCAGTGCTGTTGGCCAATCAAATCTAAATCCTATATTGGATAAAATATTGTGTAGTCAAGATATTATCAATAAAGTTTAAGTACCTTCAGCCCTTATTTAAAACATGTAAATATGTCACTTACCAAATTTGAATAATCATAGATGATTCGTCTATAATGCTGCATAAATAGCCACATTATTTCCTTTGTTTTTTGGAACACAACCCACTCAGATGAACTTGAAAATGAGATGTGAAGATCAACAGTGCTACACAAATGCATATGACCCGCATTTTATTTACGCTGTTGTTCACTGCTGTTCACAGTCCTTCCTCATTATTTACGACATAATCACAACCTTGTTTTGCATGTGATTATGGTTGTAGCTTCAGGGCACCATTGTGTTTGTGAAGTCGGTTTCACTAGAATTGGCCTTAAACACAGTGCAGAGGGAAATTCGGAGTATTAATAACAGTAATTGGTGTCCATTAGTTTCTACAGACACCTTTAGTGTTGGATATTGACTGTTGCCTATTGATTTCGCTCCTTGTCACTTGGTTCAACTTCCATTGACTCAGTAACACTTCAAACAAGGCCTCTCATTCACTGACAGGCTCTCCACACACACTCTGCGTATGTGAGCACAACACAAGTATCAGTACAACTCAAGCAGGAGAATATTATTCTAAATAGCATCATGATCTGAAATAGAAAATGAAAGCATGTGCTTGACATGTAAGGAAAATAGATCGTTTGCTGCTGTCTTCCAGTCATCCACTGAAATGCTTTCATTTAATCCTTACTAGTTACGAAAGCAGCCAAATACAAACATGTATCACTTTTATTGACTGATTTGTGTTTATAGGAAATGCATGATGACATAGTGAATAAGGCATGACATTATTTAATCATTTAAAAATGCTATTAATGTTGCTGGCTGAGTGATATGACACATCACTGAAATCTTTTCATTGCCTCTTCAACGTAAAATCCATTAAAATATTACATATTAGGCCATCATTCATATGACTGATTAATGTACAAATACAAGTATTACCTCTAACTTTTCTAAGCCACAAACTATGACAGAAGCAGCATTGAAACTTTACCTGCCATTAGAATTTATACTCTCATTCATCTCTGTAAACTATAAATGTAATTAGGAAGAAAATTCACAGTAGAATGTTCATTAAATATGAAGTAATGTATGTCAACAAATTTCAAGTCGAAAGGCAAAAATAAATCAGCAGCTGATGTCAGTATATAAATGAACACGAGGGGAATCAGACACTTAGTGCGGAGCTATTCAGAAATGAATCAATTTGTATCAACATAGATGAGATTTAATCATGTCGAAGATGAGTACATGGATTCCCATGCTGGTCCAGGTTTGTCTGGTGAAGCTGGTTGACCAAGAAAGTCTTGCTGGTCAAGGCAGTTAAGCGACCAGGAAAGCAGTGTAAGATGGTTTGCTGGTCCTAACTGGTCTCTCAGTGTGGTTTTAGGTTTTGGCTGGTCAGGCTGGTAGAGATCAGCTAAAGACCAGCTTGGTTAGGCTGGCAGGTCATCCTAAACCAGCTTAGACCAGCAAACCATCTTAGACTGGTTTCAGCATGGTATAGTGACCCAACTGACCTTACGACAGTGGTTACTTAACCTCACTCACCCCTTTTCTAGGGCGGGTACTCCGGATCGGCTCAGTTGCTGTTGTCTGAACTACCTCGAATACAGTTGATCATCATGCAAAAAAAACAAAAACAAACCAAAAAAAACAGGAAGCACAAGCTATTATGTACGGAGCCCCTTAAGGGACATGGTGGTGGGGAAAAAATATGAAATGGTAGAAACATTGTCAATGCTTTTGCGTTCACCCGCAAATGTTTTGTGTTCCCCCGAGAAATTGTGCGTTCCCTCGCAAAAACGCTTGCGTTCCGCCGAGAAGCTCAAAAGGTTTTGCAAGCGAGCGCAAAGGTTCTTGGGGGAATGCAAAACGTTTTGCAAGCGAACGCAAAGTTTCTTGGGGGAACGCAAAACGTTTTGCGAGTGAACGCAAAGTTCCTCGGAGGAACGCAAAGTTCCTTGGGGGAACGCAAAGTTCCTTGGGGGAACGCAAAGTTTCTCAGAGGAACGCAAAGTTTTTGCGAGCGAACGCAAAGTTCCTCGGGGGAACGCAAAGGTTTTGCGAGCGAACGCAAAGTTCCTTGGGGGAACGCAAAGTTTTTGCGAGCGAATGCAAAGTTCCTCGGGGGAATGCAAAGGTTTTGCGAGCGAACGCAAAGTTCCTTGGGGGAACGCAAAATTTCTCGGGGGAACGCAAAGGTTTTGCGAGCGAACGCAAAGTTCCTCGGGGGAACACAAAGGTTTTGCGAGAACGAACGCAAAGTTCCTTGGGGGAACGCAAAGGTTTTGCGAGCGAACGCAAAGTTTCTCGGGGGTACGCAAAGGTTTTGCGAGCGAACGCAAAGTTTCTCGGGGGAACGCAAACATTTTGCGAGCAGACACAACGTTTTTTGGGGAAACGCAAAATGCTTTGTGAGCGAACGCAAAGTTCCTTTGGGGAACGCAAAACATTTTGTGAGCGAATGCAAAAGCATTGACTTATTATTTTTCCTCCCATCTCATATTTTTTTCCATCACCGTGTCCCTTTAGGGGCTCTGTAATTATGTCAGGTTATACTGAAACACTAAATTTAAAGATAGAAGATGAGAAAATAGTGAAATTACAATAGGACATCTACCCAAGTGTAAAGAAGTCGGACAGTTGACATGAAATATTGACATTAACAAAGGAAAAATGTGTAACAGACGCTTTCAGCAGATATAAAGTGTTTTTCTTAAAATAAAGTACTTTTGGATGCATGTAGTCTTTGTATTTAATAGAGCAAAGAAGTGTAAAAAGTGTAAAATGAACGACAAAGTCAATATCATGCCTTTAACCATGAAATTTGTGGGTCAAATTGACCCACTAACATCACAGTAATAGAGAGTTTATAAGCATGTTCCCCGAAACCTCAGTGTCAAAACTTTGCCGGCATGTTAATGAGCCTAAATGAGAAATAGTCGCACAATTTAAAGAAAAAATATCCTAGGTTAACCAGTATTATTGCAGGTCAAATTGAAATCAGTTATCACCCTTTCTAAAAACATCCACCGTACTGTATTCTACTATTCTTTTCCTTTGTGCAAATGTAGAGAGTTTAGTTTAAATTTGCAAGTTTAGTAGATCATGCGGTCGAATGCAGAGTCTGATTCAACACGTGCATCTTTTGAGATTACTGGCTGGCTTCCGAACAGAACGAATGAAACCACATTCACTAGACTCTTTGGATACCTAGTATCTGAATTACATGTACTATAACAACACCTTTTTAACACAATGTTGGGAATTTGCCAAAAAAGGTTTGTATGTCACAGACAGTTGAGTAAAATCATGTTTTTCCAGACCTCTAAACTCATTGAGTCCGTGATTAAGAAAGGATCCAAGAGCCAGTCTGTTTGCAGACAACAGTTCTGTAGCCATCCATGTCGTTCCAGACGCAGGCACTGACCGGCATTTGCGCTGCAGGCGGTCAGGACATGCTTTCTTCTTCCTCTTCCTCTTCCTTCACTGTGAGAAGCAAACAACACTGAAATGTATTTACAGCCACCTCATAAACAAGGTAATTAGTGATTCAATGGGCTTCTCCAATTAACTAAACAACCATTATGTCCATCATAATTGCACTTGTGTATACGATATCGGCAAATACATTTTCATATGTAAACAAGCTTTCATGCTTATATTCTATTCAAACAGCGTCTCTCTCTCTCTCTCTCTCGGCTGGCTTTGGTTTCTTCCTACCTCTGCTTTTCATTTCTGAGAGCACTGAGGGTCTGAACACTATTGCATGGAAGACGAAAGGTCAAAGGCTACTGGTGATATCTATGCCATGTTCCCTAAATATAATGAGCACTCTCATTCTTGAACAGCTCATCAAGGTTTATAGTCGAGCCTTATGTTCTCTGTGGAAAACAAATTCAGCTGCTTAGCCAAGTAACGCAGCTCCTGTCTCTGTGGCTGCATGTAAATTTCACCCTTTATTTAAGGAGAAAATCACCGTTCCATGTATTCCCCAAACTCTTCGCTGTCTCTGTTGGACAGCTTAACATATACAATGGGCTTGTCGGCAACTTCAGCGGCATGGCTAATGCGAGACCTTTTGTGCTGTTTAATTCCAGAAGGATAAACAGGCTTGCGCATGCAAAATTATTCAAACACAGATAATTAACCAGGGAAACAATCAGCTGTATGAATAATAATCCGCAATGGTAGACATTATAACTTTTGAGCATGAGAATAAGATGGATGTGAGTACCTTTGGGCATGAGCTTATCAAATAAAGCTCGGTAAATGTACCCTGAATTAAATGAGTCAATCATTTTAATGTGTGAGAGAAGCCCTGAGGAGAACAAATAAGCAATCACTGCATCACGCAGGGCGAGCAAATGAACCTGCTGCACAATCAGGCAGGGTCACATTCAGCGAGGGCTGCAAACACTCCATGTGCTAATGAGCTCTGTCGTGTCAGGGAAAGGGTGATGGAGAGAGAGACAGTTGCCGCCTGAATAAAGAGCCTACAACCAGAGCACTTACGGTGGTATAGATAGCACTTCATTAAGGACACTTTCACACCAAAGCTTTTGGTGCGAACCAAAGTCGATGCGATGTCAAAGTTCAGTTTATTTGGTTATAAAGAGCAACCGAGTTCTCTTAAAAGGTGGTCTGGGGTGCAATTTATTTGAACTGAGGTTCACAGTTGGTAGGAACAGTCTGTCCCAAGTCACAGAAGTGAACTACTAATGCAAGTGCGGTTTTGTTCATTTAAAGATTTGGTGATGAATCCAAAGTGACAAAAACATGAACAATTAAAGCTGCAAGCAGCGATGAAAGGGCCCTCGCACCTGTGCCACTGCCACCCGGTGGCCTCAGGAAAACAGAGCATGGTGGGAAATATGCATTTAAGTACATAAAAACAGGAGGATTACGTCAGTCATTTGTACTTGCCACTCTTCCTGCTACCAGCTGGTGGCGCTATGACTAAATTTTGGCGTGTAGATGTCTTCAGTCCAGGGCACTTATCAAACGTGAAGTTTGAGGCAGGTTGGACATTGTATCCTTTTTCGTGGCATTAATCGCATATTAGCACTTAGCCAAGTGTTGCATGATTTAACATGTTTCTAGCATGTTTGGCACTTGATGGCATATTTGAATATATTTATGGGAGTGCATTACAGTGTAAAGCATGCCATTTGAGGGAAAACTCAAGATCTTCACAATTTAACATCGCAAAGGCCTTAAGATTAGACTGACCAAATATGATGTTGTTCTGGTTAAATCTCAATGAGGAGTTAATCACAGTGTAAAGCATGCCATTTCCTGTTGCCAGCAGGTGGCGCTATGACTGTCACTGAATATTGGCATGTAGATGTGTTCAGGCTAGGACTCTTATCAAACATATGAAGTTCGGGGCTGATCGGACATTGTATGCCCGAGTTACAACAACTTCCTGTTTCATGGCGAAACATCAAACTTTGTGAGGACGCCACGGACACGCCCTTCAGGGAAAACTCAAGATCTTCACAATTTAACTTCGCCAAGGCCTTTAGATTAGACTGTGGAAATATGATGTGGATCTGATTAAATCTCTAGGAGGAGTTCGTTAAAGTACAACGTCTGGAAATGGCAAAAACTGCAAATATTTCGCAGAGAAAATTCAAAATATCTCACTTCCTGTTGGGTTTTCAGATTATGCACCCACTGACTTTTTTTGTAGGTATTGAGCTGTTACATGTGCCTACTGAATTTCATATTTCATTCCAGCCATTTTGCCACGCCTAATTCTGAAACCCATATCAGACGTAAATTTTCACCAATTCTGACGCGTGTGCAACGTTTCATGAGTTTTCGAGCATGTTTAGGCCCTCAAAAATGCAATTCATTTCGGAGAAGAATAATAATAGGCTGAGCAATTACAATAGGGTCCTCACACCATCGGTGCTCGGGCCCTAAAAATGGAAAAATGTAACAGTGCTAAAGAGCAGGCTCTAGTACTCTCAGTGCTACTGCCGGTGATGACGCCAGGATACTGGGGTTTGGATCCAAAGGCAAAATGTGAAAAGAGACTAGTGGGGTCAGGGGTGACGTCAGGTCTGGACCGAGATATTAAACAAAAGCTCAGTGTAAAGTGTGCAATTCTGGCCACATCTGTTGCGCTTGAGACAAACTTCAGGAATTGTAAAGGATTTCTTTTGTCATCAGGCGGCCTTTGATTACTTCAGACCAAAGTATTCTTTAGTTTTGACACGAACACTTAGTGTGAAGTATATGCTTAGCTTGCACGTACACAGTCGTACTACACACGCACATTGGAAAAATATGTTAAAAAAAAGAATGTTTTACAAGAAAATATTGTCAGCCTTTTTTACTTCAAAATTTCACATTTAATTCAATGTGTTACTCGCTATATCTTTTTAATGAACTCTTTCACCACCAGTGTTTTTTGAAAAAAGTTGCCTGCTACCGCCAACATTTTTGATAATTTTCATGGCCCCAGAATATTTTGTTGTATGAATATCTGAACATGCAATATATCAAAAGAAAGAACAGACACTCTGCTTAAAAAAAAAACCCCTAGCTTCATAATTTTTTTTTATTAACACTTGAATGTGGATTGAATTTTCATTAAAAAAAAAAGCAACATTTTGAACAAAAAGCTGAGAAAATAAGACTACAACGTGCATAAGCAATGCTTTTATCGCTTGTTTCTGCTGCTTCTTTTCCTGTGTTTTGATCCGGAGATGCTGTACTCTTTCAGACGTTCCGTAATAGCGCCCCCTACCTTATAACAGTGAGAACACAGAAAGCCAGAAAATTCATTTAATGCCGGGGAAGAGTTGTCTCCTAAATGACAGAAAATTCCACCAATGGCAGGGAAAGAGTTAATTGTGAAATTTACTGGCCATTTCTGAGTGAAAATTGTTTCTACACCAATTTCAGTATAGAGTTTTTGGCATCTCTAATCCCACTCAAAGACGTTCTCGCTGATGTGGGCTTCTGTTATTGTCATGTCTCCATTAGTTTGATGTTGTTTTTGCTCCGTGTCTTCTTTTCGACTGTGAAACAACGGCCCGGGCCACTGTTGCCACCTTGTGGTCTAAATAATTAGTGCAAAAAAAGAAAATCAAGGCGCATATGCGAGTTAATGAAATCTACAGCACATGCACTGTACGCATCCAACGCGAACGTCCAAACCAATGCGCTTGTTGTATGTGCGTAGCCTACATATGATGGTTTTGACCAGCTGAGAACTCGTGAAGAGTTTATAAAATGTGTAAAGGAGCGTCAAAATAGTGGCAGGAATCCCTCAGTCACACACACAAACGAAGATCTGCTGCGAGGAGACACGGTTCTGATGCCTGTACCGAACTGTGATGGGCAACATTGCCACTATGACGAGAAAAAAGGAGCATTCTGTTCTTTTTAGGGTCGCATCTTGTGACATCATGTCCCGTTTTTGGTTCGTTTACATGTCTTTAGTCTGTGCTGCGTTCATATTTCATTCAAACCGACCAGAGTTCGTTTGGAAGCGGACATAGACCGATCTTTTCAGTGGTCTCCGTCCTCTTGTTGGGTGTGCACCAGGGTTCAGATGGCAGCGTTCACACTTATTCAAATGAACCACACTAACTGAGCAATCGCAGCAGGGCTTGTTTTAATCAAACCAAACATGCCAAGTGTGAACACACCCTTAGTCGCCTTCAAAAATTTGAAATCGCAGCCAGGCACTGTGAAGCCATGCTCCAGCTGTCTAATGAAAAACGCAAGAATTGTTGATGATAATGAGAGATAGATATATGATTTTCAATATTTTCAAGCTGCTTTCATGTTATAATGGTACTATGAAAATGACGTCAAGTTCGATCCAAAGAATGAGCAGTCCCCAAAATTTGCCCAACCACAACAGACTCCTATTTCTTTTTTCTTTTCCAGCATGACACTTGGAAAAGTACTTGCAAGGGCTTGCTTGACTTTGTGCTGTACTATTTAAATTTTGCATGTCAATTAGGGGTGTAACAGTACACAAAAATGACAGTTCGGTACATACCTCAGTTTTGAAGTTACGGTTCGGTATGCTTTTGGTACTGCAGTGGGAAAAAAACAAGCCACGTAGGTTTATGATTTGTTTGAAGCGCAACACAGTTTGAACAATGGTTAAAACGACGCTGTATTCTTTCGGTACACATGCATACCGAATCGAGAAGGATGTCAGAACATCATGTGATTGATCACCTAGTAAACGCTGTCAATTGTGACCAGACTTGTCTGAAAAGCAAACTGTTGATGTCGCACAGTCTCCCTAGTCTTTTACCCAAGATCTCACTGAGGTCACATTGTACAATGTGACAAGCAACAATCATAAGAGACAAAAAAAGCAGCTTAAGTGGGAAAACAGCCTAAAAGTCAGACTGATATTAAGGTAAAGAGTGGGAGATGACGTGCAGAAGACACAAATGACGCTGGATGAGGCTGACAGACAGCCGGTAATAAGGGCAGTTAGCACCAGACAAACACTCAGGTACGCCAGCCTCACCACGAGGCAACCGAACAGGCCCCATGGCGCAGGCTTTCAAAGCAAAGTCAAAGTTATTAAGTATTCAATCATATAAAAGGGAGAGGAAGGCGTGAAAGGTTGCGGACCAAAGCACTTTTGCTCCACTGCATTAAGAGGCTATGCAGCCGCTCCAAGTCTGCGTGAAAAGAAATAGATTGCCTCTCCAGAAGATGGCAGCTTCCCTGTATCCCCCTCCTTTTTTGCTCTTTAATAACTGCAATCTGCTGTGAAAATCTAATCCCAAGTACCATTTACGCTGCACCCAGATAACTTCTGCTTGGAAAAGCGTACAATATGAATATTTCATTCCCTGATATCCAAATAAACATGGCAGGCTTTCCATCAATCAGGGGATGCTGCAAGAAGTGAACTGGAAAGTGGAAATTGCTAATGAATAGCAAGGTTTGGGGGGGGGCATGTCTTGTAAAAGCGTCTGTTTTAGTTCTCTTCAAAAATGTATATATTTGCAAAAAAAAGAAGCAGCAGCTCAGAGCGCAGTGATAAACACCCCCCCCCCCCCTCCCACCGACCGATGATCTTGATCAAGGCCTGCCATTAAACACATCCATATATGCCCATTCCGCAGCGCTATAAACACGGCCATCCCTTTCTGATGGAGCGACTGAGGCTATTATAAGTTATTTATCACAACAAATCAAGCAGTGATACTGTTCTGTATTTACTAACAGCCGGACATGCTCATCCAAAGGATCAAGCCCCTCTTCCCTTCTTGCAGGAGTCCATCCATATGCATGTTGCCCTGTACTGGGCTGTATGTCAGGTCTCAGAAGATTTGTAAGGCCACACCTGGCCTAAGAGCTCTAGTAATGACACTTAATGAAAGCTGGGAATCCATGCATGCAGGAGCCTGGCATGTCATAAATAAACCACAAGCCGACAAGCCATTTCCTGTCTATTTCCTATCTATTTATTTGTATTTACTCTGTCTCTCTTAGAGTCCAGAAGGTACTTGGGGTGTCCTAGAAGAACATTAGTTGAGCTTCACTTTGCTAAACTTAGCATGGGCAGTGTGCTTGTTGTTTGTCCTTTCTAGTGGTTTCACAACTATCAACAAGAATGTACATGCACACTTAAAGGGATAGGTCACCCAAAAATTTAAATTCTCTTATTATTTACCCTGTTATTTAAAATCTTCGTTTTTTTCCGTGAAAAGTAGTTTTTTTTTTTTTTTTTTTTTTATATATCTCCCGGTCCCTCTTTTCCATATAATTCACTTGAATAAATGTGAAATAAAGCATAATTAGGATGTGTTCACACTTGGCATGTTTGGTTTGATTAAAACGAATGAAATATGAACGCGACACAGACCAAAGACATGTAAACGAACCAAAAACAGGATATGATGTCACAAGATGCGACCCTAAAAAGGACAGAATGCTCAAGCTGCTGTTCCTTCTCGTCATAGTTGTGATGTTGCCCATCACAGTTCGGTACAGGCGTCAGAACCGCGTCTCCTCGCAGCAGATCTTCGTTTGTGTGTGTGACGGAGGGATTCCTGACACTGTTTTGACTCCTTTACACATTTTATAAGCTCTTCACGAGTTCTCAGCTGGTCAAAATACCATCATATGTAGGCTACACACATACAACGAGTGCATTTAGCCCAGCACACAGCATTGGTTTGGATGTTCGGTAAGTTCTGTCTCAAAATATACATCATAAAAGCCGATGAATCAGGTTGTGAACATATCCCTGCGCCTTTAGGTTCGGTGTTAAAAATGCCAATGTGAACGCTAAGCGGACCAGGACTAAATGTTTTTTTTTTGGTCCAGACCAAATGAACCAAGCGAACTGAACTACAAGTGTGAACACACCCTTAAAGCACCATAAAACTGGTTTATGGGTCAAAGTAAAGAGTGCAGATGATGAAGAAAAGGAAAAATCTTTTAACAATCTAGTTTAAAACACATGTACCAAGTTGTTAGAAATCAGAGATATTATTGATAACTAAAACATTTTTTATATGAACATAAAATATGAATATATGAGGAGAAAAACTTAAACAAAAATGACAAAATTCATGGAGTACTAAAATTGCTAAATCTAAAACTGAAATAAAAATGAAATCTGAAAAAAAAAAATAATTCTGAAGTAGTATAGCTCTGCAAAGTCAGACCCTGAGCAGGTCTCAGACTCTCTTGCTCTCTCTATCATCAATAATGGAATAAGGTGGCATGTGGAGCAGGTTCTGGACCTTCAGAACAAACAGGGAGCAGAATGGATTCAACCCTACAGGACGGGCTCATCAGCACGGTCAACAATGCCTGAATGATTGGGTTCAGAGCGCCAGCTCCAGCCCTCGGCTTCTACTATCCCAAAAGTTCTCCAATCATCTCTAAACTTTTCCTTTCCAATTTCACAAGTGTGAATCAGATCAGACCCTATTACAGAGGATAAGCCTGTACCTACAGAGCCGGATCATTCGGCAGCGAGAGGACAGGCACTCCAGAATGAGATGGCTAATGGTGACACGGACCTTCAACTGCGGTTATAGGACACCTTTTCTCTGCATCTGATAGAAATACCAACCTAATCACAACAAAGACGGTCTCGCTGATGCTATGCATGAGTACGAGATAACAGAGAATAGAGGAAGAGAGAAAAAATAATGAAAGGGAGAGGTGTAATAGGAAATGGCCAGCATTGGGTCATTCAGGAATTATAAGAGAAGGAGAAGAAAGATCAAACTGGACAGGTGATTCGAGGCAAAACCTGCATATAAGACCTGTTTATATGGAAGATTGAGGGCAGAATGTGGTACGGCCTGTTAGCCACAAAGGTGAATGTTAATATTCACTCAATGACGACTGTAACTATATGAGATGCTGCGGTTTCCATGAAATACACTTGATCAATGCAAATAAAATAACATGAATATTATGAAAACAAAAAATACAGACAAATGCAAATGCTACAGGGTAGATAGATATTTTTTTCAGTTTAAAGGTCATTGCACACAGAGTCTGAAATTTTCGCACGTTAAAAAATAAATACGACCTTACGTCAATCATGTTTACACACTGCCTCCGAAACTTTCGTCCGTCATAAAAAAATTCGGATCAGGTTCGATTTTCTGCGTTTATCGCATTCGTAGCAAGCATTTTGAAAGGTGTTTTGACAATTCAGAGCCACCGTACAAGCGAACACCAAAATCCAGAATGCCGTCTGACAAGTTGACCCACTTCATCTCGCATCGGGCTCAGTGTGCAAGGTTTCTGTGCTTGACGAATTTTTAGGATGACGAATACGAAAAAACGCATACGAAAATTTCAGACTCAGTGTGCAAAGACCTTAACATGCTATACTACATCTGAAAGCATGTTAAACAGTATTTAGCACATTTACATGCAGCTTTTATGACCTCATTTTAATTGGAAGGCTATATGGATTATTTGTACTTTTCCATATTCATCACACAACACACACAGTATGATCATTTAAAATTAAAATGCAAAAAATGTGACTAAAAAAGACTTTCCCTTACATATTAATATGCAATTTGAATAGAAGTCGGCATGAAATCAAAATTGATGCTATGTATTTTAACACGTTACTAGTGTTATTGAGGTTGGTAAAATCAGCAAGATTTTTGGTAAGGCTGCATTTTATTGATAAAAATACAGTGAAAACAGTAATATTGCAATATTATTACAATTTAAAATATATTTTAAAAGGTAATTTATTCTTGTGATGGCAGAGCTGAAAACCGTGATACATTTTATACATGTAAAAACCGTGATACAATATCTAGCTTCCGCCAGATCGGAAAAAAACGTAACTGGTGTGCAATGTCGTCAGATGTAGCGTAAGCATTTTGAACTGCGAGAGGCACTACACTTTCCGTAAGTTGAATACGGAAGGCGATCTGGTGGAAGCTAGATAATTTACTTTATAAAGTTTTAAATATGGATATTTTTCTTACACAAACGCATCGCTTCGCTTCACAAAGCCTTTATTAACCCCCGGAGCCGTGTGGAGCAGTTGTATGATGGATAGATGCACTTTTATGGACTTCAAAAACGAAGCAACAATTCACTGCCATTATAAAGCTCGGAAGAGCCAGGACATTTTTAATATAACTCAGATTTTATTCGTCTGAAAGAAGAATGTCATATACACCTAGGATGACTTGAGGGTGAGTAAATCATGGGCTAATTTTCATTTTTGGGTGAACTATCCCTTTAAGACTAGCATTTATCTATTCTGTTCATATTTTAATAAACTTAGTGAACTGTGCTCGACTAACTGAGACTTGTTACAGCACTTGCATACTCTTGCCACTTGTTGGGCTGATTGCTTCTATTGCTCTCCTCATTTGTAAATCGCTTTGGATAAAAGCATCTGCTAAATTATTAAATGTAAACTTGAGCGTGACTAAATGATGACAGAATTTAAATTTTTGGGTGAACTATCCCTTTAACTAAGATTAATAAATGCTGTAGAAGTGTTGTGATGCTGAACTGATGCTGATATAAAAAAAAATCTATGGACACTGGAGTGTGTGTTTAGGGCTTTGCGCTGGAGTCTGTGTTACCTTCAGTCGCTCTGCTTCCATTCTCTCTGCTTTCAGCTTCCTGATTTCCCCCTGTAAACCCTTCACATTCTCCTGAAGGTGCCTGCATGAAGACAGGACAAACATTACAGCCTAATCCCATTTCACACAAGTGCAGCCTCTCTCCATATGTTTGCATGCACATTCCCTGCTACTTGGACCTAAAATCCATGTTTGGACACACTCCAAGCTGAGAGGAGCAGAAACAGCTTTGGACAGGGTGAGCGGGGCTTACTCTCTCTCAGCTGTCAGGTGGATGATCTTCCTGCTCTGGTCTTTGATCTTGAGTGCCAGTTTCTCATTAGTGTGCCTGGAGTGGAGCAGGGGCAGAGATAATGGGCTGCAGTGAGGAAGCTGCAAGCTGCTGTCACAATGAACCATGATGCTGAATGATAATGATACAGCCATTATAACACAGCCTCTCTCTGGATGCAAAAGTTCTGATGCGCCACAGACACTTTCTATACTCTGTAAATGTATATACTGGTTCCAACAGAAACCATACACTGTAACATGTGATACAATCGGTGACATGTAATGCAGTAAGAAGCCACATTTGATGTTAAGTAAAGGGAAACACACAGCTAGGTCATTATTGCAAAATAAAGACCAAAAGGGTGATCAAGTAGGTATAATGGGGTTTATTTTACAATAATGACTGTCTGACTGCACAATATGCTGTTAATTACACGGCTCCTTACAAAATACATAATATATACACCAGATATTATTTCACAAATGGACATGAAATAGTAAAAATTGAGTTAAAATGATTTAGTTATGTGAGACGGTGGAGGTGGAGGGATATCAGAGGCATTAAAGTAGATACACTGTAAAAAATTATTCAAGTAGGTTTTACGGGAAAACACATTTAATTCAATTAGTTTCTTTGTAGTTATGTGTGAAATTTACTAGCGATGTTTGAGTGATTTTTTTTTTTAGCATATATAGAAAAATGATATCCTGTTATAGCATTTATTAGTTTTGAATTAGCTTTTATGTGTATATTTTCAGTTCTTTTTAATTTTAAGTTTTAGTAATTTTGCTGTTTTTGTCATTTTTAATTTTAATTTCTATCATTTTTATTTTCAGTTTTAGTAATTTTAGTACTTCTTATCAACTTATTTCTGCTAATTGTTAAGACTGTATATATATATACAGTATATACACTGATCAGGCATAACATTATGACCACTGACAGGTGAAGTGAATAACACTGATTATCTCTTCATCACGGCACCTGTTAGTGGGTGGGATATATTAGGCAGCAAGTGAACATTTTGTCCTCAAAGTTGATGTGTTAGAAGCAGGAAAAATGGGCAAACGTAAGGATTTGAGCGAGTTTGACAAGGGCCAAATTGTGATGTCTAGACGACTGGGTCAGAGCATCTCCAAAACTGCAGCTCTTGTGGGGTGTTCCCGGTCTGCAGTGTTCAGTATCTATCAAAAGTGGTCTAAGGAAGGAACAGTGGTGAACCGGCGACAGGGTCATGGGCGGCCAAGGCTCATTGATGCACGTGGGGAGTGAAGGCTGGCCCGTGTGGTCCGATCAAACAGACGAGCTACTGTAGCTCAAATTGCTCAAGAAGTTAATGCTGGTTCTGATAGAAAGGTGTCAGAATACACAGTGCATCGCAGTTTGTTGCATATGGGGCTGCATAGCTGCAGACCAGTCAGGGTGCCCATGCTGACCCCTGTCCACCGCCGAAAGCGCCAACAGTGGGCACGTGAGCATCAGAACTGGACCACGGAGCAATGGAAGAAGGTGGCCTGGTCTGATGAATCACGTTTTCTTTTACATCACGTGGATGGCCGGGTGCGTTTGCGTCGCTTACCTGGGGAACACATGGTACCAGGATGCACTATGGGAAGAAGGCAAGCCGGCGGAGGCAGTGTGATGCTTTGGGCAATGTTCTAACTGGAAACATTGGGTCCTGCCATCCATGTGGATGTTACTTTGACACTCCGTTGTTGTTTCTTATTTATTTACTCACTTGTGCCGTCTGCTGTACTACTGCTGTATAAATACAACATCACACTCGTAGCCATGCGATATGGCTGTATATCAGCACGGAGTGATACAAAAGGTGAAATGTTTCCAGTGCTGATACTGGAGGAATATTGCACGGCTGGAAAAGGTTCTCAGCCAGATTCGAGAACCAGAAAGAACTGCTTGTTTTTCCAGACATTTTACATTTTAGTGGCCATTATGCAAAAATATTTGCTTGTAGAATAATTGTAGCGTAATTGATCAATCAGAATCAAGTATTCCAGACAGCTGTGTGTTTAGCTTTTTAGACTTACAAAACACTACTGTGGTAAAACCAGATGGTAATATTGTGGTACGGAATGATTGCATGTCTTACTTTTGCTCCTTCACCCATTGGTTCACATTGGTCACGACTAGTTCACTTTCCCTGTGAAGTCGAGAGCTGTCACTCCGTGCGTCTCCTAAGCACTGCCGCAAAACATCCACCTCACACACAGCTGCGTTATATTTCTGATCAACGCTGTCCATCTGTGAGTACAAAGCCTCAACCTGCACAGGAAGAGACAATTAAACATAAAAACACAGCAGAATGATATGAATGGTGTGAGGATATTGTGGCTGACCTGAGATACTTTAGCATTGTAGTTCTCTCTGAGAGCGGCCATCTCCATCTTTAGCAGCAGCACTTCCTCCTCTCTGGCCTGCAGGGCTGTCATGTGCTGCTGTGCCCACTGCTGTGAGCGGGACAGCTGGGTGTGCAGCTCCGCCAGTCGCCCCTCACACGCCCGAGCCTGAAGGGACAGACGGAGAGAGGAATTGGAAGGAAAATGTATAATTCTGATGTTAAAATCTCAAATATATATGCGGAGAATATAACTTCACATTAGCCATTTATTTGTTGACTTTTTCCCAAACAGCATGGCTAGTTTCAAAACACTGCATTTGAAAGAAGTTAAGGTAACACTTTAGAATAATGGTCCGTCATTAATAAGTAACTATGCAGGACTAATGAGTAGTACTACATTAACACTTCAGCTACTACTATTAACTAATATAGAAACAAGCTTATCTAATCAGTAAGTAATAGCAAATTTAGGAGATCCTTATTAGGTAATCAATAATTACTTAATGAGATTAGCCTCATTAATAACTATTAACTAACTGACAAATTATAAAGAACATTATCGTGTGTCTGAGACGTAATCAGTCATCACTTTACTCTGAATAAAGTCATAAAATGCATCACTAATGTAACATCTTTTTCACTTTAAAATAATGGTCCAGATCACTAGTAGTTCCTGCAGAGTGACTAAGTAACACTTGAGTAATTAGTGATGCATTTTATGACCACGTTGAGAGTAAAAAAAAGACAATTGCTCACATCTCAGACACGTTGATGTTGTGATTAGTAATTAATTAGTAATTTTTTATAATTTGTCATAGTTACCTATTAGTTCTTAATGATGCCAATCCCATTCAGTAATTATTGATTACCTAATAAGGAACTATCTTAGTTCTAAATTTGCTATTACTTACTGATTAGTTAAGCTTGTTTCTATATTAGTTAATAGTAGTAGCTGAAGTGTTAATGTAGTACTACTCATTAGTCCTGCATTACTTCCTGCATAGTTACTTATTAATGACGGACCATTATTCTAAAGTTTTACCGAAATTAATACTTTTATTCAACTAGGATGCATTAAATTGATCAAAAGTGACATTCACAGTGTTACAAAAGATTTTTATTTTAAATAAATGCTGTTCTTTTCAACAAAGATTTCAACATTGATAATAATAATAAATGTTTCTTGAGCATCAAATCCTCATATTAGAATGATTTCTGAAGGATCATGTGACACTGAAGACTGGAGTAATGATGCTGAAAATACAGTTTTAATCACAGGAATAAATTACATTTTAAATATATTCAGATACAAGACAGTTATTTTAAATGGCAATAATATTTCATATTATTACAGTTTTTTACTGTATTTTTGATCTAATAAATATCTTACTGACCCCAAGCAGTATATACAGTATATAATATACTGTAGCAGTATAATGGTCCAAACTGTTGACCAGTAAAGTATTAGTTTGGAATAATTAAGATTTTAAAATGTACTAAAATGAAAACAGTTTTATATAGCAAATAATAGTAATAATAATTCAATGTCATGTTTTTACATTTTTTTTAATCAAATAAATGCAGCATTGGTGAAAAGAAGAGACTTCTTTTAAAAACATTAAAAAAAAACAAATATCATAATTATTCCAAACTTCACATACACACACAAATACATATGTATCATTTACTATCTTTGTGGGGACTCTCCATAGACTTAATGTTTTTTATACTGTACAAACTGTATATTCTATCCCCTTACACTGACCCTACCCCTAAACCAACCCATCACACAAAACTTTCAGAATTTTTACATTTTTAATAAAACATTGTTTAGTATGTTAAGCCATTTTAATTACAAGGACTCAGGAAATGTCCTCATAAACCATGTTTACATTGTAATAACAGTGTAATACCCATGTCGTTATTCAAATTTGTGTCCTCATAAATCACATAAACAAGCACACATACACACGTTAGGTTTTCATGTTTTATGGGGACATTCCATAGACAATGATTTTTATGCTGTACAAACTATATTCTATCCCCTAACCGTAAAACCCAGTATACTTCGGCCGTGTGCATCCGCATGATGTAATTTTCATCATCAGGAAGGTTCGTGGACGTCCGCACACCCCGTCTGCGTGAAGCCCAATTCTCACCGCGTGAGACCGCACGGACGGTGCGCGTACAACAGCGCATGCGCAAGAAAGACAGAAGAGACAGAAGAGTCACAACAATTGTACTGCGCATGTGTCGAACTCGGCCATCCGCGGTTGAGTATACTTTGAAAGCTGTGCAGACGCGACTGCGCGCAACACGCGTCCGGATGCGGATATACCTGTATACCTGGGCCTTAACCCTACCCCTCACAGAAAACTTACTGCATTTTTACATTTTCAAAAAACATCACTTAGTATGATTTATAAGCTGTTTTCCTCATGGGGACCAAAAAATGTCCCCACAAGGACAAGGATTTCATACACTCACCTAAAGGATTATTAGGAACACCATACTAATACTGTGTTTGACCCCCTTTTGCCTTCAGAACTGCCTAAATTCTACGTGGCATTGATTCAACAAGGTGCTGAAAGCATTCTTTAGAAATGTTGGCCCATATTGATAGGATAGCATCTTGCAGTTGATGGAGATTTGTGGGATGCACATCCAGGGCACGAAGCTCCCGTTCCACCACATCCCAAAGATGCTCTATTGGGTTGAGATCTGGTGACTGTGGGGGCCATTTTAGTACAGTGAACTCATTGTCATGTTCAAGAAACCAATTTGAAATGATTCGAGCTTTGTGACATGGTGCATTATCCTGCTGGAAGTAGCCATCAGAGGATGGGTACATGGTGGTCATAAAGGGATGGACATGGTCAGAAACAATGCTCAGGTAGGCCGTGGCATTTAAACGATGCCCAATTGGCACTAAGGGGCCTAAAGTGTGCCAAGAAAACATCCCCCACACCATTACACCACCACCACCAGCCTGCACAGTGGTAACAAGGCATGATGGATCCATGTTCTCATTCTGTTTACGCCAAATTCTGACTCTACCATCTGAATGTCTCAACAGAAATCGAGACTCATCAGACCAGGCAACATTTTTCCAGTCTTCAACTGTCCAATTTTGGTGAGCTCGTGCAAATTGTAGCCTCTTTTTCCTATTTGTAGTGGAGATGAGTGGTACCCGGTGGGGTCTTCTGCTGTTGTAGCCCATCCGCCTCAAGGTTGTGCGTGTTGTGGCTTCACAAATGCTTTGCTGCATACCTCGGTTGTAACGAGTGGTTATTTCAGTCAAAGTTGCTCTTCTATCAGCTTGAATCAGTCGGCCCATTCTCCTCTGACCTCTAGCATCAACAAGGCATTTTCGCCCACAGGACTGCCGCATACTGGATGTTTTTCCCTTTTCACACCATTTTTTGTAAACTCTAGAAATGGTTGTGCGTGAAAATCCCAGTAACTGAGCAGATTGTGAAATACTCAGACCGGCCCGTCTGGCACCAACAACCATGCCACGCTCAAAATTGCTTAAATCACCTTTCTTTCCCATTCTGACATTCAGTTTGGAGTTCAGGAGATTGTCTTGACCAGGACCACACCCCTAAATGCATTGAAGCAACTGCCATGTGATTGGTTGATTAGATAATTGCATTAATGAGAAATTGAACAGGTGTTCCTAATAATCCTTTAGGTGAGTGTATATCATCATCTTTGTGGGGGCATTTTGTCCCCATAACATAGTGTTTACCTGAACCACACACACACACACACACACACACACGTTTGGGGTAATATGTTGATAATATTCCTCTTCAGGCAGAGGACACAATACAGTATATAAAATTTTCAGCTCCGTTAAAATCTCTATCCCTGAACAAATCACTATTACACTCTTATGATGTGGCAAATCTATAGCAGCTCACACAGTTTTACCTCATATGACATCTCAGGTTTTCAGCATATGAGAATTCAGCTTAAATTAAAAGGCAGTCTAGTTTCATGGCTAGTAACGTTGTCAGTGTGCAAGATGGTGGAGCGCAGTGACCTTTACCCAGAGCGCATACTCTGCAGAGGAGAGCCAATAAAAGGCCGTAAAGAAAAGGAGAAAGACAATTAAAATGCTGTCTGTGTGTGTGTGTGTGAGAAAGTGGGTTATGATGTAGTCACCTGTGCAGCTTTATATCCAACTCTAATCCCTCTGTGATCCCACACACACACTCAAATGAGATTCTCGACTCATCAGTTTCTTCAATTCACACCTGATTTATAGACAGGGGCTGGAGTATATTTGCAAACACACACATCTCACTGTAATCATAGCACCTCTACCAACACAAACACACACACACACACTCCATATGAATACACAACCTTATGCAACCGTAATTATGTGCCAGGCAGACAAACACACACACAAAAAATGATAGCCGCCTTTATTCTCGCGCCTGTCTCCCCCCGCTTCCCCTCATGCTGCGTTCCACACGACTGGCGAGAATCATTACCGGCCTTCCTCTGATACGGCTGCAGCACCAACAGCAATTATTTTTAAAAGCCAGAGCTGAAAACAGACAACCGATGCACAACACACGTGCATAATCATTATTTCTGCAGTCCGACCGGTGGTGCAGTGTGTGTATGTTTGTGAGTACATGTATACATTAGGGCCTGGACAGTGTGCAGACACTTTATTTTTTATTTTTCAGTTTTATTGTTATCCTGCAGAGTTTGCTGACCATAAAATGATGAGGATGGTTATCCAAAACCAATTAGAGTTACCCTACAACACTGACAGCACTTAAAGAATGAGAGTGAGTGGTTTAAATAAGTACACTGGGCCTACTGTCTGAAGGAGCACTGCAGTTTTGCACATATTTCAGGTACTTCAGGACAAAGTGTCACGGAGGGGTTTGCCGAAGTCAGAGAACTCCCTACTTACGAACATCATTGTTGGTTCTGGAACAACATTTTTATTAACCGATCAGATTTTAGGATTAGGTTTGGGTTTGTGGCATCAATAACATTATTATTAGCCAAACATTTCCCTCTGAATTTAGGAGGTACTTCACCCAAAACTGAAAATTCTGTCATCATTTACTCACCCTCATGT
Source organism: Coreius guichenoti (assembly GCA_039654105.1). Classification (NCBI taxonomy): domain Eukaryota; kingdom Metazoa; phylum Chordata; class Actinopteri; order Cypriniformes; family Gobionidae; genus Coreius; species Coreius guichenoti. The sequence continues at coordinate 6,909,660 of CM077168.1, forward strand.
CGTTCCAAACCCAAGACTTTAGTTCACTTTCAAAAATTAAGACCTGAGAGGTTTCTCTCCCTCCTTTGAAAGTCCAGGTAACCAAAACTTAGAAGATCCAAAAAGGTCATAAATGCGTCGTAACACGAATCCATACGGTTTAATCCAAATCTTGTGAAGAGATACGATTGCTTTATATGATGAACAGATTTAATATATATATTATATCTAAACAATGATCGACAAATAAATAGGTCAGATCACATATGTGACCCTGGACCACAAAACCAGTCATAAGTCGCACGAGTATATTTGTGGCAATAGCCAACAATACATTGTATGGGTCAAAATTATAGATTTTTCTTTTATGCCAAAAATCATTAGGATATTAAGTAAAGATCATGTTCCGTGAAGATATTTAGTAAACTTCCTACTGTAAATATATCAAAAATGTATTATTATTAGTAATATGCGTTGCTAAGGACTTCATTTGGACAACTTTAAAGGTGATTTTCCCTATTTAGATTTTTTTTGCACCCAGATTCCAGATTTTCAAATAGTTGTATCTTGGCCAAATATCTTATCCTAACAACCCACACATCAGTGGAAAGCTTATTTATTCAGCTTTCAGATGATGCATAAATCTTAATTTCAAAAAATTGACCCTTATGACTGGTTTTGTGGTCCAGGGTCACATATGGTAAACACGGATGCTCAAACATGCGTGATGCGTGAGAACCAGTGCGGTTCCATGATTACCATATGCAATGCGCTCTGTGAATCTTATACACCATATTGCCAAAAGTATTGGGACACCCCTCCAAACCATTGAATTCAGGTGTTCCAATCACTTCCATGGCCACAGGAGTATAAAATCAAGCACCTAGGCATGCAGACTGCTTCTACAAACATTTGTGAAAGAATGGGTCGCTCTCAGGAGCTCAGTGAATTCAAGCGTGGTACTGTGATAGGTTGCCACCTGTGCAATAAGTCCATTCGTGAA